>CM050448.1:90910297-93329392 GCA_027563935.2 Costus lasius | reverse complement strand
ATAAGTGTACTTCTGAATAATGTCTCAAAGCTGTTCAGCTAGGCTGACATGCATATGTCCTTAGTCGAGATATCTTGGTGAACATGAGACAGCCTTGATATGATTGAGACTAATATGTGTTCTAATCTTATAGGATGCTTCGAGCATGGAATAAGATGTAGACTCATGGGTACATTGGATGTACTGGACAGACCCTACTAGGATATTCAATTGCTTGTCACAATGTGAATGATCCTTGTAAGCACCAAGTGGCACATGTCCTCTGACTTGAGATCACTTGTGTTTCTAAATGATGATTGTCATTGTCTTGAGGTAGTTCAATATCATTTGAAACATAATGATTATAGACTATCTTGGATGGTGAGCTTGAATCAGGTTAGGGCACTAGTGATAGACATAGGATTGCCGTCTCCTTGTTTAAGGAGTGTGATGTTCTAAAGGGCCCCCCTATATGAGATGATTGAGATAGTGTATGGCCATACCCAGATGACTATGTTCATCTGATCTAATCATGCTCATCGTATTGGAGTTACAAGCTTGACCCGCTTGTCCAATAATAACATCCAGTGGCAAAGGACACATGTATGCCTAGTGAAGTTGATTCACACTTGTGCTGTGGTTTGGGTGAAGTCTTGGAAGACTCTTTCCTTTATATCGGGAGACAGTGATGTGTTGCTAGATACCCCTCACTGATCGTGATAACGAAAGTTATCGTTACCGACATTTAAAGGAAACCCTCAGGGTCGCACAATTTGATGATATGGCTTACTTAAGTCAGATCGTGTGGACTGAATTGTTTGGGTTCAGTTTAAAGGGATAGAGGCTCTGATTGTAAGTGAGATCTGGTCTGATCATGTTTGATTGATTGGGACTTGAGATCGGTAAGCTTCGATCGAGAGTATTGATGCTAGATCGGTGAGATCAAGAGTATCACGAGATCAACGGTTAGATATTGAACCATTGGTTCAATGAGATCTAGACCATGGCTTGGGCTGGTTTAATTTGGTTCTTGAACCAAATTGAAATGGATTGAAGTGGCTTGAACCGGTTCACAAGGGTGAACGCTTGGTTCAAGGGGTTAGGCGTTTTGGTTCGGTAATGGGCGCATAGCTTCATCTCTTCCATTTATGGAAAGTATTGAAGGCGACTTCACCTTAACGCCAAAGCGTTTTGAACGCTCGACTTCACTCCTCTCTTCTCAACGTTCATCCTTGGAGGTGAGAGCATTCGGACAAGAAGAGGAGGAAGGTTGCTCTCGCCAAGCTTGATCTCCAAAACTCCTTCACGCGACAAGGGATACTTTGGAGCCTTGCTAGCACAAGGGACGTTCAAGGTGTAGGCCTTCTTCTTCTTGTGTGCGATTCCTTTGGAGAAGTTCTCTTTGAACTTTGCTTCCAAGCCGACATCCGATCTATGGCATTGGTATGATCACATTCTTGATCTAATGAAATATTATAGTTGATCATATGAGCACATAAGCGATTGTATTCTTGAAACCCTAGCAAAATGCATGCGCCCCCTTGTTTAGGGTTTTCGGCCCCCCCCCCCTCTTGAAAGGGGTTTTTAACCGCTTGCGCTCCCCCTTGAAGGGGACCCTTCAATTGGTATCAGAGGTAGGATCTTATATGATTCATATGATTGCTATGTATGTTTTGTGATCCATATATGTTTGATGCTTAGATCTATGTTTTCTCTTCATGCGATTATACTAGTGGATAGTATGTTCATGTTGTTGTAGTTGTTTTTCTTAAAAACCCTAAATGACATGCGCGCCTTGCATATTAGATCTAAGCCGCACCTACAATAAACCCTTAGATGGGTTGATGGGGTTGAAGTCACCTCTAGATTAGATCCAATAGTCTGATCAGACCATCTGACAGCCTAGATGGATCGACTAGATGGCACCTGTGCGCAAGCATGAGGTGGCCATAGGTCGATCGCACCTTAGGCGTGTAGCGAGGTCTGGTTGAGACAACCAGTGAACACACATGAGCTAGGCCCGGGGTCACACCCGCTTGCCAGAACTCATGAGGGTTGTTCAGCCCTTGGCGCATGCATGGTTGACCATTAGGTCAACACGGGTCAGTTAGGACTCGGTGCATGCAAGGGCAGAGGATCTGATTAGATGGATGAGTGGATCCCTATCAATGTACCATTGTAAGGTTGTAGGGGCACATAAGGAAATTAAAATTGATGCCATGGGGTTTTCAAAAATTTAATTTCATGATTGGATCACATGTTGATTGATGCCATGATGTTTATTTATTTAATCTTATGTGGGTTGCCCTAATGTGTGCTGTGCTGGGGCCTGCGTGCCTGGAATTAAACTTGTAAATTAATTTGTGATCTGCGAATCACATTTGTACTTAATTTATAATGTATAATTGACCTGCGAGTCAAACTTGTCTAGATAGATCAAATTGTATTTGATTAGACAAGAGCACAAAGGCACACATCCAAGAGGGGCTTTCAGCTGGTGGCGCACCTGAGGTGCTCTTGGCGCTAGGGCCCTGGGTTGGACCAGATGAGATGCAAAAGTCCCAAGAAGAGCAAGTGAAGACTTAAGTTTCTTAAGGCCTTACTTAGGCTTTGGGCTTTTACCACATAAGATGCATGCTTTCTTTTTATTGCTTATATAATTAGAACTGCATGAGTTTATCTTCTGCTATCACCATAGGACTTGCATGATAGTGAAGAAGATAAAAGACCGTTAAAATCCAAACGCTAACATATCAAGCTCGTAAGCCTTCTGACGCGAAACCTCACTGTTCTGATTATCGTTGGAGCCGTGTTGTACCCACTCAGTGGGCACGTCCATCTATCTTCAGACGGTGCTGGATTTCACCTGCGTGTTACAGAGAAGGGATTTATCGCTTCTCGTTGCTCAGCATAGCACGTGGTGGTCCAGGGAGTAGGTCGGGTCAGCTTGACCATGTAGACTACATATGTGGCGCATATGGTAGCACATGGAGGCAGCCATCTGAGGGATCAGAGACTGTGTTGTACCAACTCAGTTGGCACAGTCTGCTGGATTGCCCAGGTGAAGGGGAATCGCACGGGTTGGCGATTGGCTGGGACAGCCTACCAGAAATTAGTGCTTGTCATCTCTGTGCATCTTATCTCGCCTGAGCGGGACGCGGAGACCAAGTATGAAATCTGGATCCCATCTCACTAAAAGAGTGTTACTCTTTCGGACTGTTTTACTGGATTTTACAGTCAGTTAAAATAGTGAGAAAAGGAATCATTCTTAAGTCCTGATTGATTCTTAACATTGATACTGACCTTGCTGTTCTTGCATTGTTGTAGATTCCTGCAGCAACGAACACCATGAGCTTCAATGTGCGATCCCTACTGGAAAGGGAGAAGTTTGCTGGGCCGAACTTCTCTGACTAGTTCGGACACCTTAAGATCGTTCTTAAGGCAGAGAGGAAACTGTATGTCCTCGAGACGGCTATGCCGCCTCAACCCGCTGCGAACGCCGCAAGGGCGGTTCGCGATGCCTATGAAAAGCATGTCAATGATAGCATTGATGTCGCTTGCCTGATGCTAGCGTCTATGACGCCACCGCTGCAGCGTCAGCATGAGGATATGTCGGCTATAGAGATTATAGCGAACCTCAAGATGCTGTATGCTGCACAGGCGAGGACAGAACGCTATAATCTGACGAAGCTGTTCTTTCAGAGCAAACTGGCTGAAGGGAGCCCAGTGGGAGCTCACGTGCTCAAGATGATTGGGCACAAGGAGGCTCTGGAGAAACTGGGGCATACCATCAACCAGGAGCTTGCTGTGGATATTATTCTGCAGTCTCTCCCGCCCTCTTTCGATGCGTTCATCATTAACTTTAATATGAACAAAATCGATTGTACGCCGGCAGAGCTGCTGAATATGCTCTTGACTACTGAGGAAACTCTGAAGGGCAAGCCTTCAACCTCTGTCTTAATGGTTCCTTCTAGGAACAAGAAGAAGGGGAAGAAGGGCAAGGCCCCTGTCAAGAATTACAGCAAGGCTCTGAAACAGAAGGTAAAGCGGTCGAAGGACAACAGGTGTTTCCACTGTGGCCAGCTGGGTCACTGGAAAAAGGACTGTAAAGCGCTCCAAGGAGATAAGAGGGGAAGCATCGCTTCTGGCTCAGGTATATATGTGACTGAGGTCATGTTATCTTCTTCTACCATATCATGGGTGTTGGACACTACATGTGGAGTTCACATTTGTTCAAATGTACAGGAACTCAAGAGAAGAAGGCAGGTGGGACAGCATGAGGTAGACCTACGCGTTGGAAACGGGGCACGGGTTGCTGCTGTTGCTGTAGGAGACTATTTCATTTCTTTACCATCTGGCATTGTATTGGAATTAAACAATTGTTATGTTGTACCCAGTATTACCAAGAATATTATCTCTATTCCTGCTCTTGTCAGGAAAGGATTTGCCTTTGAATGCAATATTTCAAAGTGTGTTTTATCTTGTGATAATATTGTGTATGCAACTGGTTCAATTAACAATGGGTTGTTCATGTTGGACATGGAAAATTCTATACAAAACATTGATAATAAGAAAGCCAAGTATGCTGATGACAGCACCTTGCTATGGCATAGTCGTTTAGGCCATATTAACAAGAAGCGCATTAAGCGGTTGCATGATCATGGACTGCTGGGATCATTCTCCTATGAGGAGATTGATACATGCAAAGCTTGTTTGATGGGTAAAATGACGAAGTCACCTTTTTCTAATAAAGGTCAAAGGGCTTCAGGTTTACTTGACCTTATACACAGTGATGTGTGTGGGCCATTTAGTAAACATGCCAGAGGTGGCTATCAGTACTTCATTACCTTTACTGATGATTTCAGTAGGTATGGGTATGTCTATTTGATGAGACATAAGAGTGAATCTTTTGACAAGTTCAAAGAGTTCAAGAATGAAGTACAGAATCAGCTAGGCCGAAATATCAAGGCACTTCGCTCAGATCGAGGTGGAGAATACTTGAGTCATGCGTTTACTGACTATCTAAAGGAGTGTGGGATTATCTCACAGCTCACTCCGCCAGGAACACCGCAATGGAATGGTGTGTCCGAGAGGAGAAATAGAACGTTACTTGATATGGTTCGTTCTATGATGAGTCAGGCCACTCTTCCATACTCCTTTTGGGGTTTTGCACTGGAAACAGCTGCAAAGGTACTAAACCAAGTGCCATCCAAGGCAGTTTCTAAGACGCCATATGAGTTATGGTATGGGAAACAGCCTGGCTTGACATTTATCAGGATCTGGGGTTGCGAGGCTTATGTCAAAAAGCTCGCCTCTGGGAAACTGGAGAGCAGATCTGAGAAATGCATTTTTGTCGGTTACCCTAAGGAAACTAAGGGTTATTATTTCTACGATCCCAAGGAGAACAAAGTATTTGTTGCTCGGACGGCCATATTTCTTGAGAAGGAGTTTCTTCTGCAAGAGGCTAGTGGGAGAGAAATAAAGCTGGATGAGATTCCAGAGGAAGGACAAAGTAGTCAAGCACAGTTGGATGTGCCTGAGCCGGTAGATCAGGTTATTGAACAACCTGAGGCTCAAATAACACGGGAACCGCGAAGATCGGGAAGGATCCATCGTCAGCCTGAGCGCTATGACGGAGTCTACATCATTGATAATGATGAACCCCTCACTTATGCGGATGCGGTCAGTGGACCGGAGTCAGCTAGATGGCTTGATGCTATGCGAGCCGAGATGGACTCCATGTCAGATAACCAGGTCTGGGATTTGGTTGATCCGCCTCCGGGAGTAATCCCAATAGGCTGTAAATGGATCTTCAAGAAGAAGATTGACATGGATGGTAACGTAGTTACCTATAAAGGCAGGCTAGTTGTGAAAGGTTTCAAACAAATCTACGGGTTAGATTATGATGAAACTTTCTCTCCTGTAGCCATGTTTAAGTCTATTCAGATTCTTTTCGCAATAGCTGCATATTACGATTATGAGATCTGGCAGATGGATGTGAAAACAGCTTTCCTTAATGGAAATCTGGATGAGGATGTGTATATGACACAACCTAAAGGTTTCACTGATCCATCAGATCGTCATAAAATATGCAAGTTAAAGAAGTCCATTTATGGACTGAAACAAGCATCTAGAAGCTGGAACATTCGTTTTGATGAATCAATCTCTGAGTTTGGTTTCATCAAGAACGAAGATGACCCGTGTGTTTATAAGAGGTTTAGTGGGAGCGTAATTACATTCCTAATCCTCTACGTCGATGATATCTTAATCATTGGAAATGATATTCCTGAACTGCATGCTGTTAAAGCATGGTTAGGAAAATGTTTCCAGATGAAAGATTTGGGAGAAGCAGCCTATGTGTTAGGTGTGAAGATCTACAGGGATAGATCTAAGAGGCTTCTCGGGCTGTGCCAGAGTACTTACATCGATAAAGTCCTGGAGAGATTTCATTTAGAGAATTCTAAACGAGGATATCTTCCAGTCAGACATGGTCTGAATCTTTCGAAGAGTCAGTGTCCACAAACACAGACTGAGAAAGATGAAATGGACAATACGCCTTATGCTTCGGCTATTGGGTCCATTATGTATGCGATGTTATGTACTCGCCCAGACGTCGCTTACGGGTTAAGCGTGACCAGTCGATTCCAAAGTAATCCAGGTTTGGCGCACTGGATTGCAGTCAAGAACATTATAAAATATCTGCGGAGGACCAAAGATATGTTCTTGATATATGGTGGTCAGGAAGAACTCAGTATTGAAGGATATACTGACGCTTCGTTCCAGTCGGACCAGGATGATTTCCGATCGCAATCAGGCTATGTTTTTAGCTTGAATGGTGGAGCAGTGGTGTGGAAGAGTTTCAAACAGTCAACTGTTGCTGATTCCACAACAGAAGCCGAGTATGTTGCAGCCTCGGAAGCATCCAAGGAGGCAGTGTGGATTCGTAAGTTCGTGAGAGAACTTGGTGTCGTTCCTTCGAGTGCAGATCCTTTGGTTATCTTCTGTGATAACACTGGAGCAATCGCACAAGCAAAGGAACCACGGTCGCACCAGAAGTCCAAGCACATACAGAGACGGTTTCACTTGATCCGGGAGATCATTGATCGTGGCGAGATCAAAATATGCAAGGTTCATACAGATGACAATCTGGCAGACCCGCTTACCAAGCCTCTGGCGCAGCAGAAGCATGAGAAGCACTGTAATAATATGGGTTTGAGATTTCTCAACCATTAGATTAAGTGCAAGTGGGAGATTGTTGGGGTATGCCCTTAAGGCTAATGTTTGAGGCCTTGGGATTGTATAAGTATCATGTAATAAACTCTTATGTTTATAAAGGCATGGTTATTATTCAGGTTGCTACCTTGTCTGCTGTAATAAGTGTACTTCTGAATAATGTCTCAAAGCTGTTCAGCTAGGCTGACATGCATATGTCCTTAGTCGAGATATCTTGGTGAACATGAGACAGCCTTGATATGATTGAGACTAATATGTGTTCTAATCTTATAGGATGCTTCGAGCATGGAATAAGATGTAGACTCATGGGTACATTGGATGTACTGGACAGACCCTACTAGGATATTCAATTGCTTGTCACAATGTGAATGATCCTTGTAAGCACCAAGTGGCACATGTCCTCTGACTTGAGATCACTTGTGTTTCTAAATGATGATTGTCATTGTCTTGAGGTAGTTCAATATCATTTGAAACATAATGATTATAGACTATCTTGGATGGTGAGCTTGAATCAGGTTAGGGCACTAGTGATAGACATAGGATTGCCGTCTCCTTGTTTAAGGAGTGTGATGTTCTAAAGGGCCCCCCTATATGAGATGATTGAGATAGTGTATGGCCATACCCAGATGACTATGTTCATCTGATCTAATCATGCTCATCGTATTGGAGTTACAAGCTTGACCCGCTTGTCCAATAATAACATCCAGTGGCAAAGGACACATGTATGCCTAGTGAAGTTGATTCACACTTGTGCTGTGGTTTGGGTGAAGTCTTGGAAGACTCTTTCCTTTATATCGGGAGACAGTGATGTGTTGCTAGATACCCCTCACTGATCGTGATAACGAAAGTTATCGTTACCGACATTTAAAGGAAACCCTCAGGGTCGCACAATTTGATGATATGGCTTACTTAAGTCAGATCGTGTGGACTGAATTGTTTGGGTTCAGTTTAAAGGGATAGAGGCTCTGATTGTAAGTGAGATCTGGTCTGATCATGTTTGATTGATTGGGACTTGAGATCGGTAAGCTTCGATCGAGAGTATTGATGCTAGATCGGTGAGATCAAGAGTATCACGAGATCAACGGTTAGATATTGAACCATTGGTTCAATGAGATCTAGACCATGGCTTGGGCTGGTTTAATTTGGTTCTTGAACCAAATTGAAATGGATTGAAGTGGCTTGAACCGGTTCACAAGGGTGAACGCTTGGTTCAAGGGGTTAGGCGTTTTGGTTCGGTAATGGGCGCATAGCTTCATCTCTTCCATTTATGGAAAGTATTGAAGGCGACTTCACCTTAACGCCAAAGCGTTTTGAACGCTCGACTTCACTCCTCTCTTCTCAACGTTCATCCTTGGAGGTGAGAGCATTCGGACGAGAAGAGGAGGAAGGTTGCTCTCGCCAAGCTTGATCTCCAAAACTCCTTCACGCGACAAGGGATACTTTGGAGCCTTGCTAGCACAAGGGACGTTCAAGGTGTAGGCCTTCTTCTTCTTGTGTGCGATTCCTTTGGAGAAGTTCTCTTTGAACTTTGCTTCCAAGCCGACATCCGATCTATGGCATTGGTATGATCACATTCTTGATCTAATGAAATATTATAGTTGATCATATGAGCACATAAGCGATTGTATTCTTGAAACCCTAGCAAAATGCATGCGCCCCCTTGTTTAGGGTTTTCGGCCCCCCCTCTTGAAAGGGGTTTTTAACCGCTTGCGCTCCCCCTTGAAGGGGACCCTTCAGTGCAAATTCTTCTAAAGACAATTTAAGGTCATCTGCGAATCCCCGGAAGCGCTCTTACATTTGACTTAAAAGATGGTCTAGCTCTATGCTCTTAGAATTGATTTGGTTTAGTTAGCTTATTTTTGAGGAATTCATTGTAATAATTCATTGTTGGGAATGGTTTGTGTGTTATCATGTTGGGAGAAAAATAAATCTCGTGTACTTTTTTTTAATATTGTTATTTCTTAAATTCCGTAGGTGTAAGTTATTTCGAGGTGTAACAATTTGGTATCAGAGGATAATGATTTGTGCAGACAGATAACACACATAATGATTAGGACTAGTATTGTTATTTCTTTTTTGAAAGTAGTGTCTAACTACTCTTTCTTGAATTTAGAGCATGGATCTACCAAGAAGAAGAAGGACAAATAGAAATGAACCTGCTAATGTGGATTTAGTAGCAGCTATAGCTCAAGCGATGCATGATGTTGGTGTATATGCCCTAGGACCTAGTTTTGGTCCATCATTGTACTACTTGACATTGATATTTTATATCATTCTGGCATTGTCATTATCTATATTTGCTTACATCTGCGATTGTGTACTTATATGATAATGTCCCTGGAGACAGATTGGATCTGTGCTCAAATGATAGTCCTAGTCGATGTACCTGAGTGGATATGGGACAACTCTAGTACTTGTGAGACTGGCATATGGGCTGGTTAGGCACGAGGTGCAAACGCAAACATATGGGTATATCAATGGTGGATATACTAAAACGACCGGCTGTGAGGCAATGACTTGGTGTCACGAGTTATCCTCACAAGTGATAGGAGATGCATTGATCCCTTGACTTGAGGTCATTGGCCATTCTATATGGTTAGGGATATGCTTTGATACAACCTAACACCTCGCCGTAGTTGGGGGGGTAATAACGGTTGTCATTGAGCATATCACAACCCATATGAGAAGGTCAATAGACAGACAGAGGATTTGCCCCTTCCTAAGGGAAGCATGATATCCATGGAGCTCCTCTATGGTTCTATGACTGAAAGTGTATGGCCATACCTAGGTGAGACCTGATTTAGTCATAGACATGAGATTGGATGAAAACAAGTGGTGACACACTTGTCCAATCGGATATCAGTTCGGCAAAGAGATTGGAATGCATCTGTACCTGATTGCAATGATGGGGATGTCGATGTCGATATCCATTCCAATGACCTGGGTAGTAGCAATGTACAGCTAGGTGCCACTCACTGCTTGTGGTGATCTTTGATCAACACTGCCAGCGTCAGAGGAACCTACAGGGTCACACACCTTGATACTTGAGTTCTCGTATTAATCGGGAAGCCTTATGATCGAGTTATTGGATAACTCGGATCTATTCTGGAGATTTTATCAGCGCCAATGGCCTTGATGAGTTGGAAGAAACTTATTGGAGCCAACTTCTGTTTTTGGCATATTGGCCAAATTAACCATGGTTAGCCTCGTTTAACCTTGGGTTAAGATGGATTGGATCCAATAGCTTGATTAACATGGGTAATGGGCTTTGGGCTAGGCCCATTGCTAAGTTGGGCTCACTAATAAGTTGTCATGAAGAGAAGAAGGGCTAAAAGGGTATAATGGGGAGAAAACTCACCCCATTGGCGCCTAAGGGCATAATGAGGTGAGGGAGGCGCCTTTTGCTTCTATGGAAGGAATTGGCGCCTAGCCCCTTGATCTATTCGTGGAAAGCATACCTCTATGGCATTGCTTGGGGCGCAAGGCAAGGCCTTGGAAAATATAGCAAGGTTGAATGAGTTTATGGTAAAGTCTTGGAGACTTTTCTTGCTACAAACCCTCTCATCCTAGCCACCCACTTGGCATGATCCTAGCCATCACCCTAGCCGCCTCTTGCCCTATAAAAGAGAACCTTATCGCCCCCTCTCAACATACTTATTCCTTGGAGGCGTGAGCAATAGAGAGGGGCGAAAGTTTGGAAGCTCTTGGCGTAAGTTCTCTTCCTCTCTTCCATAGCCGCAACCAATTCTTCTTCTCCTCATCTTCATCCTTGGTGCATACTCATTGGAGGTGGCGCAAGTTGTGAAGAAAGTACACTAAGGCTTGGATCTTCTTCCCGAGGCTAGCACCGGGAGTGGAAGAAGAGGACTCGAGGCATCCGTGTGTGTGAGACTGCAGAGGGCGCACACTTGGGCACCTATCACGACATCAGCCTCATCTTGCTTTAAGGTATATTCTATCTCATCGTGTCGACTCTCTCGCATGCGATCTTCACTGGGTTTTTGGGACCGGCTCATTTCGGGGATATTGCTTCCGCTGTGTAATGTTTTGTAATCTCTATCTCTGAAAATTATAAAATATCCCTGGGGTTTCCCAAGACATGGGTCAGCTGCAAATGCTAAACTCGCAGAGTTACAAAAGCATGGTTCGGGACCATTCTGAGGTGTTGCAGACCCGGCTGAAGATGAGGAGTGGCTAAGACTTGTGGAAAAAGCCTTTGAGTTGGTAGTGTGCACGGATGAAGACAAGATAAGATTTGCTAGCCACCTACTGCATGGTGATGCGATGTATGGTGGAGTAACCATCAAAGGAGTTTACCTACTAACACAAGAATTACTTGGCTCCAATTCACTAAGGCTTTCCTAGGTCAATATTTTCTAAATTCTATTTGAACCACAAAGTTACAAGAATTTCTCAGTTTATCCCAAGGAGATATGACAGTTTCAGAGTATGATAAAAGTTTTAACAATTTGGCTCGTTTTGCTTCTGAGTGGGTTGCCAACCTAGAGAAAAGGGCTAGATTGTTTGAGAAGGGCTTTGCCCGCTAATTTGATGTTGTAGTTCTCCATGTTTGAGTTGCCCACACATGCAGAGCTTTTGGGGAAAGCCCGTTGGGCTAAGCAAAATATCAAACTTTTGGCACAAGAAGTGAACACAGAGAGTAGTTGGTAGTAAAGCAGGAAGAAGCCGTGGATCTAGAGATAAAGAATAGGTACCATTCAAAAGGTTCAAATCCCCTCCTGGGAGAAGTAAAGCTTCTCAGGCAAGCAAGTCATCATCAGATTCTTCCACCCAGGTTTATTGTAAATTTTGTGAAGATACTAGACACGCCTTTATAGATTATCCAAAGGGAGAAGTAGTTTGTTTCTACTATAAGAAGCTTGGTCATTATATGAGTGATTACCCTAAAAGAGATCAGCCTTCAAGTAAAGGCAAGGTTTATGCTATTTCTACATAGGAAGCCCAAGAATTTGATACAGTCATTAGAGGTATGATTTATGTTTTTGGTTTACCTACTAATGCTTTGTTTGATACGACACACTCTTTCATTGCATCTCATTTTGCTAGTAGACTCGATTTACAACCTTCATTGCTTGAGTTTAATTTGTCAGTTGAAACTTCTTTGGGTGCATCAGTAGGGACTCAGTTTATTTTCAAAAATTGTGAGATTGTCATAAATGATTATAGATATGACTATGATGTAATTGCTCTTAACTTTCATGATTTTGATGCGATTTTGGGGATGGATTGGTTGACTTGTTATAAAGCTAATATTGAGTATCCAACTAGAGTTATAATTTTATCTCCACAAGAAAATCGCAAGGTGGTATTTAGAGGTTTGACTAGAGACCAATTACCTCTTGTTTCTGCTATTCATGCTAGTCAGCTTTTGAAGTCAGGTTGTTGTGTCTTCCTTGCTTGTATTTTAGAAAAGAAAAACTCAGATGTTAAATTGGAGGATATTCCTATTGTTAAGGAATTTCCCGATGTTTTCCAAGATGATTTGCTTGGTCTTCCTTCGTCAAGAGAAATGGATTTCACTCTAGGAATATAGCTTGGGACAAACCCAATTTCTAAGGCACCTTATAGAATGGCTCCTAAAGAATTAGAGGAGTTGAAGAAGCAAATCCAAGAATTATTAGACAAGGGCTTAATTCGCCCAAGTGTCTCACCCTGGGGAGCACTAGTCCTCTTTATTAAAAAATAAGATGGGTCTATGAAGCTGTGTATTGACTATAGGCAACTTAACCGAGTGACTGTTAAAAATAAGTACTCTTTACCCAAAATTGATGAGTTATTTGATCAATTACAGAACACTCAGATATACTCAAAGATCGATTTAAGGTCTGGGTATCATCAATTTAGAATCAAGGATTCAAATATCAGTAAGACTGCTTCTAGAACAAGATATGGTTGATGCGTCCGCAAGTGCACAGATTTATCGAAGTAATAAAAAGATTATCGTTCCCAACGAAGATCTGGCGGTCAAGTACCGATTACACGGTTGATCTATAGCTAGACAAATCAAATTTACGGTTTTTGTTTTTGGAAACTTATAAGTACAAATAAAAAGAAACAGATGCAGTGTTTTGGGTAAAAATCAATTCAAATAAAATCAGAATTTGGGGTTTCACCACGCTGATGATTATGAATTTAATAAAAATAAACTTTTGAACAAAAAATTAAAACGTTGAAAGGGATATTTCCTAAGGTACAGATTACCTCCTCCCAAAGCGTAATCCGGTACCTAGTTACATTAATTCCCTACTCTCGTGACAATTAACACAATTAGATCCTTTAAGTTCTATGAAAAATCATAAAATCCTTCAAGTGAATCCGAACTACTCTCATGATCGAATTCACAGGTTTGAAAAGAATAAATCCGACATCACGATTCACCTCCCGGTCTTTCTCGCGACGTCTCAAACACAATAAAACTTGTTCAGAGTATTAAAGCGGGATACGTACAATTCTAATCAAATTAACTCAATAATATTCTTAACAAAGATTCATACAAAAGATGTAATTCATAAATCAATCAATGGGCTACTTCTCAAATCCCGAAAAAGAGTTTACACATTCATATTCAAAGTAAACAGCATGTTCATGGATGAAAATTACATGAAAACTCAATAATATTACAAGAAATCACTAGACAAGATACTAGAAAGGCTTCCCCTCAATCTGGAGATGAAGATGAAACCTCTAATTTTTCCTTTGCATGGCTTTCCTATTCGAATTCTGCCCGAGAAGTGAATTTCGCTGCTGCCGTTGCCTCTATTTGTTTTTGTCCGTAGAAGCCCCCGAAATCCTTCCAAAATCCTTCCTTTTATAGTCTAATTACTGTAGAACCCATCTAGGAAGGTTTCTGCAAAGTTTGGTTTAATTCTGAGTCAATTTGGAGTCAAATCAAGTGAGAAATACGAAGGGGCGGAAAAACTCATAGCCCGTAAATAGTTGACGGCTAAGGCCGTAAATGTTTCTGTGAATAAACTCCTATGTACACAGAAAGATTCGCAGCCTCACCCATGAAAGTTTCTGTGAAGTTTTGTACTTAGTCGCGTTTTCACCCTTCAAACGCAAAACTCACGACCGGCCGAAAAACTCACGACCAAGGCCGTGAATGTTGCGTCTGACACTGTTTTCACCCCAAATTTGACTTGCGACCTCGTAATTTTATTGGGAACCATGCTATGGCTTCAAAACTCATAAAATTCATCATTTTCATGCCATTTTGCCTATATTTTCATAAAAACCAAGAAAAGTAAAGATTTCATACAAAGTGAAGTAAAAACACTAAAAATTGGTATAAAATCATAAAATAAGCCCAAAATATCATATAAAATACAGGCAAAAATATGTTATAAATGCAGCTCATCAAAATACCCTAGACTTAAAACTTTGCTTGTCCTCAAGCAATATTCTGATATGTATGGAGAATGTAAAGATAAGGAGCATTCATTTGTTTTTAAATTAATAATGTCCTTAGTCCACAATTTAAGTAATCAATATTTCAGAACTCAAGTAACTTAAGAAAAATCATAATAGACATAATTTCCAAGAGTTTACAATCCAATAAATATAAAGATCATAATTCATGTCATAATATTCAATCTTCACATACTAAGTATCAAATACTCTCATCTTAATAAATCCAGTTCACTTAATAGATAAAATTTCTACTTTAAGAATTTCAGTGATGTTAAAGATAAGAAACTTTTAATGTAATTTGGTCTTTAAACAGTTATGCGCCCTTTCCTGTCAGCACCATAACATTGTTTAAAGTATACCACAGAGCAGTATAATTTAACTCGTAGTCTCAATCTTAAAGTTAGCGGAGTTATCCACTTGACCTACAACTCCCTCTTTTTCTATGCTTTTTATTCTTTTCTCTTTTTTTATTTGTTTTATTTCTGGAGAGAGCCGGTCAAGGGCATGGTACTTAAATCATTGTCAATCTTTCTACATGAGGGATAAATATTTAATTTTAAAATTTTCCCTCTATTACTTGATTGCAACAGACTTAATGTATACCAATTCATGGTATAATATAACTCATACCTTTAGATTCCTCAACCAGAGGAGTTGGAGCAAGTCTCAGTTAAAGAAATATCACTAATTTTCTATTCATAAAAAGTTCTTCATCAAGTAAAGTAAGATAAATTAAAATTCAAGTAAATTCTACTATGCACGTGTTCTTATGAACGTATAATAATTCACATATGTATTTTATCAATACCAGAATTGAATTTAATCAACAATTTAAGTCTACATGAAATTTTAGAAATTCCCTAAGTCATCAAATCAAATACTCAAATAGTTTGCTAAGTTCAGAATTAAAGATAAAACAAACTTGATTATCTTTAACAATCATAAACATTCAGAATACATACCTATAAAACTTGAATATAAGCAAAATATATGGGGACATCCTAGACTTAAATTGTTGCATATACTCAATCATTAAATCCACAATTATAAATGAAAACTAAACATGCATCATCCCACAAAGAAAAGTATGCAGCATCCTCGATGTATATATAAAAAAATAAAACCATAAAATACTCACGGAGAATATCTATCGGTCTCGGTGTAGTAGCTAGCAAATCTGGTAAAATGTCTGACAAAAAATCAGTATAAGTCTCAATTTGAGCTGATGGTGGAGTAGACATCTCTGGTAACTCAGGTGTAGTAGCTCAGATACTGTGGAGAATAGGGTCCAAGTCATCCAATTTTTCTAATTGTCCCTATATGGTCAAGATCTCAATGCTCTTCTTGGTACCATGATTTTGCAACAAATTGAACCAAGATAGTTTTCTTATCTAAAATTTGAATGAACAGTAACCGCAAGAAGGAACTCGTCCAAAAGTCAGAAGAAACCCTTGTAAATCAATGAAATCCATTTTCAAATTTGACACAAAAGCCTGACAATTTGATAGAGAAGCAAAAGACTAAAGCAGAGCAAAAATTTCTCAAAAATCATGAAGAAATTCAGCTGGAATTGAGCATCGGTGATGAGGTCGTGTTTCTGAGGGCGTCCGGTATTTTCTGAGGAAATCGAGCTGAAATCTCATCAGAGGATCAACGGAAAGGGCCGCCGGTGATGAAGGAAGGTTGGGAACAAAGATTCGTCGCTTGAGGTGGAGAGAATCGACGGGAAATTAGGTTTTCACGGTCTGTGAGCCATTCACGGCTGAGGCCGTGAATGTTTCTGTGACTTAAGTTCCTTTGCAAAATAAAACTCACGGCCATGACCGTGAAAGTTTCTATAAACTTTGGCCTTCTCGCGTTTTCTTTAGCCGCAGAATGTACGGCCCGTGAGTGACTCATGGCCACCCCCGTGAATGTTTCGTTTGGCACCTATTCTTCAAGTAAAAATTTTCTAAAAATTCTTACATATAAAACAACATATTAAAAGATTTTTCATCAATAAAAATTCATCAAATCATGCTGCAAAAATTTTTAAAAAATTAAAAAAATCAAAAACTAAAACTAAGAGTAGTAAAAGTAAAAAATTTGAGTTGTCTCCCAAAAAGCGCTTGTTTAAGGTCATTAGCTTGACCATAGCTTCATGGTGGTAGAATATGCACAGGATTATCTTTCTCATTTTTCTAGAGAAAAGGAATTGATGGTTTATATGGTGATGGTGGTAGAATATGCACAGGATTCTCTTTCTCATTTTTCTCCTCAATTTCTTTTTCTTCAATGGGGTATTCCATTCTAATATTATCAAATTTATCCTCATATATCTCTCTAGTTCTTACTTGAGGATCCTTAAATTCTTCATCTCTCTTCTCACAAGACTTCAAAAGTTTAATTGTTTCTTCAAATATGTCCCAGGTATTTGTGTTGCAATACATTGTTATATGAGAGGGGACTGGATGGCTGGTAAAGTACCGAGGAAGGGTTAATAGGGTATTTAGAATTTTGAAAATCATGAAAATTTAAAGAAGGGAGATCATAATCAAGAGTCATGACTAATGATTGTTCCAACTCTACAAAATTCTCAAATTCATCATGGATTCCTTCCTCTATGTCAGTTTTATCAGTGCCATAAATTATATTATGAAGATCCTCACCTTGTTTGGTCATATCAGCTATAGAGTTTTCAAGCATGGCACCTAAGTTGGATTTTTGAGGTTTACTAAAGTTTGACTGTGGAATAAAAGCTGGGTCATTCTGATAAAGCAAGTTTTAATGGTTTTCCCAACTTGGATTGTAAACACTAGGGCATGAGTCAAAGCACGAAGGAATCCCTAATTAACATTCAATATAATGATGCCCATAATATCCACAAATATCGCAAGTAATAGATTTCAACATAGAATATTGCATGCTTAAATAATCAGTATATTGAATAAAGGAATTTACCTTTCCTAAAAGTGATTCCAATGCATCCGTGCCATATTCTCTTATCATTATCGGTGGCACATACCTCTGATTTGACCATTGACATTGGTTAAATATCATATTTTCAATTTACACAATAAAAGTCAAAAATACAAAGTGTAAAACAAGAAATGCAAAACAAAGCTTAAAATATCTATTCTAGTGATTTCTAGCATGAGTTCTCCTGTTCATACATCGTGTTAATCCAAAAAGAGAAAAATAGCTTAAACTAACTATAAAAAAAAAGAATGCAAAAAAGAAATAAAAACAAAAACAAAATAAAATAAAATAAAATAAAATAAAATAAAATGTCTAGTATATAAATCTCACAATTAAATCGATATTGGCTCGCCGGATCTCGGCAACGGCGCCAAAAACTTGATGCGTTCACAAGTGCACAGATTTATCGAAGTAATAAAAAGATTATCGTTCCCAATGAGGATCTAGCGGTCAAGTACCGATTACACGGTCGATCTATAGCTAGACGAATCAAATTTGTGGTTTTTGTTTTTGGAAACTTCTAAGTACAAAGAAAAAGAAACAGATGCAGTGTTTTAGGTAAAAATGAATTTGGATAAAATCAGAATTTAGGGTTTCACCACGCTGACGACTATGAATTTTATAAAAATAAACCTTTGAACAAGAAAATTAAAACGTTGAAAGGGTTTTTCCTAAGGTATAGATTACCTCCTCCTAAAGCGTAATCCGGTACCTAATTGCGTTAATTCCCTACTCTCATGACAATTAACGCAATTAGATCCTTTAAGTTTTGTAAAAAATCATGAAATCTTTCAAATGAATCTGAACTACTCTCGTGATCGAATTCACAGGTTTGAAAAGAATAGATCCAATGTCGCGATTCACCTCCCGGTCTTTCTCGCGATGTCTCAAAAGCAATAAAACTTGTCCAGAGTATTAAAGCGGGATATGTACAATTCTAATCAAATCAACTCAATAATATTATAAACAAAGATTGATACAAAATATGTTATTCATAAATCAATCAACAGGCTACTTCCCAAATCCCGAAAAAGAGTTTACACATTTATGTTCAAAGAAAACAACATGTTCATCGATGAAAATTGCATGAAAACTCAATAATATTACAAGAAATCGCTAGACAAGATACTAGAAAACCTTCCCCTTAATCTGAAGACGCAGATGAAGCCTCAAATTTTTTCTTTGTGCGGCTTTCCTATTCGAATTCTACACTAGAAGTGATTTTCGCTGCTGCAGCTGCCTTCGTTCATTTTCGTCCATAGAAGCCCCCCAAAACCCTTCCAAAATCCTTCCTTTTATAGTCTAATCAGTGTAGAACCCATCTAGGAAGGTTTCTATAAAGTTTGGTTCAATTCCGGTTCGATTTGGAGTCGAATCTAGTGAGAAACACGAAGGGGAGGAAAAACTCGCGGCCCGTAAATAGTTTACGGCTGAGGCTGTAAAATGTTTTGGTGAATAAATTCCTTTACACACAGAAGATTCATGGCCCATGAAGGATTCACGGCCTCACCCATGAAGGATTCACGGCCTCACCCATGAAAGTTTCTGTGAAGTTTTGTACTTAGCCGCGTTTTCGCCCTTCAAACGCGAAACTCACGGCCAAGGCCATGAATGTTGCGTCTGACACTGTTTTCACCCCAAATTTGATGTGCGACCTTGTAATTTCCTCATAAACCATGCTATGGCTTCAAAACTCACAAAATCCATCATTTTCATGCCATTTTGCCTGCATTTTCATAAAAAATAAAGAAAGGTGAAGATTCCATACAAAGTGAAGTAAAAACACTAAAAATTGGTATAAAATCATAAAATAAGCCCAAAATATCATATAAAATAGAGGCAAAAATATGATATAAATGCAACTCATCAATGGTTACTATGAATGTTAGTCATGCCGTTTGGATTGACAAATGCTCCTACTGTTTTTATGAATTTGATGAACATAATTTTTCATGAGTATATGGATAAATTTGTTATAGTTTTCATTGATGATACATTGATCTATTCTAAGTCTCATGAGGAATATGAACATCATTTAGGGTTGGTCTTACAAGTTTTGACAAAGGAGAAATTATATGCTAAGTTGGGTAAATGTGATTTTTAGCTTGATGAAGTAGTATTTCTTGGACATGTTATTTCAGGGAAAGGAATATTTGTGGACCCAAAGAAAATTGATGCTATACTTAATTGGTCTCAGCCTACTAATGTATTTGAGGCAAGAAGTTTTCTTGACTTAGCTGATTATTACATAAGATTTGTAGAAGGATTTTCTAAGTTAGCTTTACCATTGACAATACTTACTCAAAAAAATATTAAATTTATTTGGGATGATAATTGTGAGAAAAGCTTCAAAGAGTTAAAAGAAAAATAAACTAGTGCACCTGTCTTAACTTTGCTTAGCGCTAGCGAAGGGTTTGTAATTTATAGTGTTGCATCTTACCAAGGATTGGGTTGTGTTTTGATGCAACACCATAAGGTTGTATCTTATGCATCCAGACAATTAAAAATTCATGAAAAAAATTATCCTAGTCATGATTTGGAGTTAACAACAATTATTTTTGCTTTAAAAATTTGGAGACATTTTCTTTATGGGAATACTTTTGAAATTTTTACCGATCATAAGAGTCTCAAATACATTTTCTCTGAGAAAAAAAATTAAATATGAGACAACGAAGATGGATGGATTATTTAAAAGATTATGATTGCAGTATTAGTTATCATCCTGGTAAAGCTAGTGTGGTTGCAGATGCACTTAGTAGAAAGTCTTCTAGTCAGTTAGCTCATCTCAGAATTTCTCATTCAAAGATGATATCAAAGTTTGCAGATTTAAGTCTAACACCTCTCAGTTGTACACCTCATAGTGTGGTTGTTTGTTTAGTGGCAAGATCATTTTTAGTTGATGAAATTAAAGAAGCTCAGATTAGGGATCCAGTATTACAGTCAGATAGGAGTAAACCAGAATTTCAAGTTAGATCTGATGGTATGATTGTATATGATAATTGATCGTGTGTGCCAGATAATGCTGAAATTAAAAGAACATTATTAGAGGAATCCCATAATTCTAAATCTTCAATTTATCTAGGAAGTACAAAAATGTATAGTGATTTAAAAGCAAATCATTGGTGACCTGGTATGAAAAAGGAAATAGTTGAATTTGTGGCTAAATGCTTAGTGTGTCAGCAAATTAAAATTGAACATTAGAAACCTGCTGGAAATTTGCAAAGTTTACTAATTCCTAAGTGGAAGTGGGATAATATAACCATGGATTTTGTGTCTGGTTTACCTATGACTCAAGGTGGGTTTGATTCAATATGGGTAATTGTTGATAGATTGACTAAATTAGCTCAGTTTCTAGCTGTTAAGAAAAATTTTCCCTTGAGTAAGTTAGCTGATATTTATGTTAATGTTGTGGTCAGCAAGCATGGTATTCCGCTTAGCATTATTTCTGATAGAGATTCTTATTTCACCTTGAAATTTTGGAGAGCTTTGTAGAAAGCTTTGGGTACTAAATTAAATTTCAGTACAACTTTTCATCCTAAGACTGATAGTCAATCTGAAAGAACCATTCAAACTTTAGAAGATTTGCGTAGAGCTTGTGCTTTAGACATGAAAACCTCTTGGGATAAGCACCTTCACTTAGTAGAATTTTCTTATAATAATAGTTTTCCTTGTGGAATTCAAATGGCACCATTTGAAGCTCTCTATGGAAGGAAGTGTGGGTCACCTACATGCTAGGATGAAGTAGGTGAAAAATTTTCAATTGGTCTTAAGATGATTCAAAGAGATGTTGAAATTGTTAATCAGATGAGGCAAAGATTATTAACTACTTAAAGTAGGCAAAAAAGTTATGCAGATAAAAGAAGAAGAGATTTGGAATTTGAAGTTGGAGATCATGTATTTTTAAAGGTTCACCGGTTAAAGGTATTCTAAGGTTTGGAAAGAAGGAAAAATTGGCGCCTAAATTCATTGGTCCTTTTGAGATATTGCAGTGTGTGGGGGTGGTAGCTTATAAGTTAGCTTTGCATCCTTCTCTATCTCATGTTCATAATGTATTTCATATATCTTTGCCTAGGAAATACACACCAAATCCATCTCATATTCTGTCTTCTCAATCTATTCAAGTTCAAGATGATGCATCCTATGTGGAACATCCAGTTAAGATTTTGGAAAGGAAAGATTATGTGCTCAGAAATAGAGTTATTCCTTGGGTTAAGGTTCAGTGGCAACATCATGCAGAAGATGAGGCAACTTGGGAGCTTGAAAGTAAAGTTCAAGAACAGTATCCTTCTAGTTTTGAAGAATCCAGTGAGTAAGTAAATTTAGAGGACCAAATTTCTTTTCTTTTTTTTTTTTTGGGGGGGGGGGGGGGGGTAGAATGTTATACCCCATTTTTTTTATTATTCTGTAATTTTGTTTTGGATTTAATAAAGTTTTTAGAAAATTCTCTAGTTTTTTAAAGTATTTTTGGGAAATTATAAGTATTCTAAAAGTATTAAGTATTTTGAAAAGGTTTTATATATATATATATATATATATATAAAGGAATCACCGAAATCGGCGGACGCACGCTGATTCAAATGCACGACACACTGCTCAGCTGTGATTTGTTACAACCACCATGCTATCGGGCATGTTAGTAAAGAAAATGGGTTCCTTAATGGAAACCTGACATATAGTCTCTTAGGGTGAGACCAGTTTGCCTCCCGCTTCTTCTAGCGATCGGGTCTTCGGCTCGTTCATGGTTTTAGTAGGGCATAAACCTGATTTTTAAGCATGGGAAGTTACGCAACTTTCCCATCGTGCTCTCAGATTTTTCAAAACTATATTTCATTCTTCATAGCGTCCTCGAAAGTGAAAAACATGATTGCTAGAGAGAAGCCGCTGCCTGCGATTTCTACTTCGACTAAAGCCAGCGAAGTCGCACCTTTTTGCTTGTAGTGTCTACCCAATGCTGCTCTAAGTATTCTCCTTTTCTTGTCGATTTCGTTGAGTTTTATCGATCTTTGGTTTTGGGCGGAAGCGGCGCTGCCGTGTGGTTTGGTCGCGATTGGTCGGAGAACTTTGGACAATGGACAAAACTCGCCGCGAGTTGCTCTGGATCTTCGACCTTCTACCAATTTCTGATCTGGAAGTTTGGGAGGAGATTGGAGGTCTGGCGTGCACTGAATTTCTCACCGGCGCTGTCGTGAGTTTTGGCTACGGTGGCCACGAGCGGCGGAAACTAGCAACGCCATGTGACTGTTTGGATTTTGGAGTAAACTGAATTCAACCAGTTTAATTCGTAGAAATTAATCGGGCGAATTCGAAGTGAGTTGAAATTGATTTGGGCTGGGTCAATAGTTTGACTTGTTCAATTTCTATTTCGACCCAATGATATTATTTGAACTAGTTCAGTGAGATTTTGGTAGAATCTCGGCCGATTCAGGTAGGTGTTAGAAAGCTCTTTCAATTTCCTATCTATTGGTATATGTTTCGTTTATTATTGATTAGTATTATAGGAGTAATTTGAGGTCAAAATACTTGATCCAATTAAATCAGCTTTGTTCAAGTGTGATTCTGATCGGTTCAGTAGGAATTTGGCCGGTTTAGAAAGGTTGTGGTTCAGTTATTGGGACCTCAACTTGATTAGAGTCATAGCAATTAATTAGGGGTTAAGTGAGTCTTTCTTTGAGTAAATATGTTAGTATTTATTGTGTTCTTGCATGTTAAATAACAGATTTTCTAAACGCACTGAGTCTGAGAATTGTTTGCTATTGTCTTTAGAAATCTTCAGACTAGTAAGTTCTCAAACCAAGATTTGGTTTTTATATATTCCCATCCAGTTTCTTTTGATTTAAACCGGCATTATCATGTACATGTATTTGTATACATTTCTTAATATAGTTTTCTCTTGAGATATGTTTGTTTTACTAGTCATACATATGATGCATACTAGTTTATCCACATCATGGATTCGGGGTTCAATTAACGCATGTTGTGAACTCGTAGCACATTGTGGAGAGTGTGTTTACCACTTGCGGGTGCGATTTAGGCTGACCCATAGGTTAAACCAATTAACCAGATGTATGCTTATTATGTTGTGACTTGTTTTTGATTCAGCTAAATCAGTGTTTGAAACAGTTTCATATTCAGTTAGATCAATTACAGATATCGTGTCTAGTTTTGTTCTAGTTAACTAGTGATGTTCATTGTTGATCATAGTCTAAACTTATGAACTTAGTTAGATCCATGACTATCCAGTTATATTATGCAATTGATCATATTTGAACATATTCTATCCTATGCTCATTGTGATAGTACTTGCATAGTATTTGTAAAACAGTTATTTTTATTTGCTCAATGGAAAATCTATTATACCTCCTCTAAATAAGGGATTTTCCCTTTCTCTTGGAGGGAGGCTTGCTCAGCATAAATGCTGACCTGCGAGGGTTGTTGTGCAAATTCTTCTCAAGACAATTAAAGGTCATCTGCTAATCCCTAGAAAGGCTCTTTTGTTTGACTTAAAAGGTGGTCTAGCACTATGCTCTTAGAATTGATTTGGTTTAGTTAGCTTATTTTTGAGGAATTCATTGTAATAACTTCATGAGAGATATTTCTATTTTATTCTTTTAATAATGTTGGGAATGGTTTGTGTGTTATCATGTTGAGAGAAAAACAATTCTTGTGTACTTTTTTTTAATATTGTTATTTCTTAATTCCATCAGTGTAAGTTAATTCGGGGTGTAATATCAGATAGCACTGAGATGGACCATCCACAAATTTCCTACTACTCTCCTGATGTCTCAAACTCACTCAATGTCCAACAAACTCAGGGGATGGGAGGATGAGGAAGAGGAGAAGAATGGAGAAGGTGGACGAAGAGTGAGAGCTGCTAACGGGCACCGAAGGTGGAGAGAACAATGAGCAGCAATATTGCAGGACAGGGGTTAGGTCGGGCCGTCAATGTAGCCATGCCATGTGTGAGGCTCAAAACCCCTTGGATCAGGCCAAGGGTTGCACAGACAAGGGCGGAAGCCCAAATCCACAAAGTAGACGGCCCAAAGTAGGGGGTGCTTTGACGCGAGTGAGATGAGCAGCTTCGGCGGTGACCGAAGTCTTCGGCGTTTCTTCAGCATGGATGAAGCGCCTGTCTCTGTCGTCATCATTTGCGCTGTCGACTGATGACTCAAAAATTTATAGTAAATTTTATATTAATTATATAATCTTTTTGAGTCATAAGTATACTCTGTTGCTTGTTTTTAAACTTATTTAGTTAATTATTTGGAAATCTACACCTCTCCTTTTTTTCAACATTTTTAGGTAAAAAGGGCTTATTTTCAATAGATTTGAAGAAATCGGAGTCTGAAAATGGAATCAACATTAAATTTCAAGCTTAGGGGTCAATTTTGGAAATTTTCTAATTTCACACTCCTATGAAAAATGAAATAAAATTTTCATGGGGATGTGAAAATATTAATTTGGGAGAATTAAGCGGCCGCACCCGAGTCTTCTGCCGCCGCCCCTATTTCTAAATTTTTTGAAGCCAAATTTAGCAGATGAAGGGCAAGATTTCAAAATCTAAAAATACAAAACCCTTCTATAAATCGAGGAGAAGATTTCAAGCCAAACATCGCAAGTTTGTATCAAAAAATGGAGGATAAATCGAGAAGGGCGCCTCCATAGTAGGGTTTCTCGCCGGGAAGCATAGGCATCTCAGGCGACGAAATTTTCAGAGAGGCTACGCCTAAGGGAGGAGAAGACACACCAAAAATTTCAGATCGAAAGGAGTTTAAATGATAGAGAAATCGACGAAAGAAATTTCCAGCCGAGAGGGGAAATCGCAGTTTACTGTAGCACACTGTAGCAGCCGAAAAAATCACAGGGCTATGAAAATTGAACTAAAATTTTCACACCCCTTTGAAATCAGTAACTTTTTTATTCTTCATATGTTGAATTCTGATTATTTTAAGATGAATTTTTATTGTGTTTTCAACTCCATGATAGCGTAAAACCTTCTTGGAGACTGAGAGAGTAATCCCTCTTTAATTCTGTAATGACTAGATAATGATTATTTTGTCAGTTGTTCTTTGAAATGATAATTTTACTTCTGTGATTATTGACTTCAAAATTTCTAGTTTTGAAATATTAGCATGCCCTAGAGTTCATAATATGGACCGAGAGGTGATTTACAAACTCGGAACCCTTAAATTGTGGTTTTTAGGAACTTAGGCTATGAGAATAGATTTGTTCTAAAATCCTAATTTTTGATGCTTATCTACATGTTAATATTTTTTTTTGCCAAAGGCAAGAAAATGATATTATTATTCAGAAGTATTGATACAGGTTATGTACAACACACTAAAGTTGCCTCGCTCCCAGGGTCTAATAAAATTTTGGCAGAGTCTCCCCTGAAATTCTTGTACATGGACCCTGCGTACATCATATACAACTCAAAACTAAATCAGAACTTGGTTTCGATAGTACATGACAAGTACCCTTGCAAGGTAACAAAATACATACAATTATATTTTCACATTCCACACACAGCATAGTGGTTCAACACGCCAATTGCAAATCAGCATCTCTCCTCAAGCAATTTATTGTCTTAGACATTTTATTGTTTTAGACATGACAATATGGACCGAGAGGTGATTTTGATTGTTGGAAACCCTTAAGTAAAACATATAAAATTAAGATACGATAGTATTTAATTTTACTTGAGATTTTGAATTCGGAAATTAACTTTATGAATGTAGATTTAATAATTTAGTCTGGTTTACTTTTATTAAACATTGAATAGTAAGTCATGAGAGTGAAGACTTATTCAGTGTAAATGGACGCCCGAGAGGAGGTAATTTCTTTACAAGTAAATTTATCTTTATCATGATTTGAATAACTAACAAATGCTTATTTATGTCTAGTCATAGGAATTAAAAAAGACGAAACCTTAGTCTCAGCTTTCTCACTCTAAAATTCTACAACAGTTTTCGATTGATTGCTTATGTCCGATTCCCATCACATATCGTTTGCTTAGCTAGTGAGAATTCGATTATTTGGTATTTAACACGTAGGCCTCTATGGGTTTGATATCTTTTATTACTTCGACGTATCTATGCACTTGCGGACACATCATCGACGGAGGCTGTTGTCGGCACATATGGAGGTGAATGAAGTGGGCAGATCCAACAACAGGGGCAGGATGCTCATGGACATCTCAACAAAGGAAAGGAGCAGGCGAATGCCAGCTGGCGCAATAATCTCTTTCCAAAGAAGGAAACAACCTCCCTCTTTAAGATCGCAATGGGCAAGCGAAGGGGGCGATCATCGAGAGTCGGCATCTTCTCCTCCCCTACGAGTTCAATGTCATCTCCAAAAGGTTGCAAAGGCGTTTCCTCCATGAGTCAGAGACAACGCGATCAGGTGATGAAAGGCGAGAGAGCTCGCCTTCGTCAAGTAGTGAATGATGAGTGGTGAGAGAGCTCGCCTTCTCCACGAGCGAAGGACAAAAGTAGAGTCCTGTCTTCCTTCCCTCTAGGTGGCGACTTATGGCACATCTCGATAGAAAACTCTGACGGTTGTGATGTCAAACGATGAGGGAAGGATTGAGCCTATTAGAGAGGAGAGGAGTGGGCTTTTATGTAGCTTGGTTTGAGTTCTAAACAAGTGAAAATTTCCCCACAACCGGCATCTTCTTCGACGACTGTGTATCTCCTTCTTCATCTTCTCTGGCTCTCTTCCTCACCTCCGGCAGTGAGATTTTGGCCCCTATAGGGACGCCGACGAAGCTGAGGGCAAACATGAGGAGATCCCACCCTACCGCAAGCCTCTGTTCTAGCAACGTACACCGAGAGCGGGTGACATCAAGGTGAGTAGTAGTGTTCAATTGTGTGCAGACAGTTCTCGGTTTCGAGAAGGAAAAAAACAATCGGGTACTGTTTATTTTGCTGATGTGGATGGGCTGTTTAGATGGAGCTTAAAAAGGTATCATAGTTGGTTTTTTCGGATAAATTATGGTGATGCAGGGCGACCAGTTGGCCCGAGTTGAGCAAGTGCTTGGCTTGACCGGAGATGGGGCAGACGTTGTTGTTCCCCAAGCTGAGAATCTGCAGCGGACGATGGAGCAATAGCAGCTGCAGATCTCCGCACACCAACGAATTTTGGAGGGGACGGTTGTGCTATAAGAGCATGTGGTGGGGTTGGTAGTGGCACAACAGTAAATGCAAGCTAAGATTATTGTGCTACACATGGCGTTGGCGCAGGCACAAGGAGAGGTGCCCGTTATGGCGATGACGGAGCAGGCAACTCCCAAACCTAAGGTTCAGATCCCCAAACTTGCAACGTTTGAAAGAGTCTGATTGTCCAAGGAGTTTGAAAACCTTATCTCGATTATGGAACAATTCTTCACTGTTAGCCATGTCCCGGATGAAGAACAAGTGTAACTGTGCACCGCCTACCTTTCAGTGGACACAAAACTTTGGTGGAGGATCAAAGTTAGTTTGACATCGGGGCTATAAACGGGACCTGGGACGTGTTCCGTGAGGAACTGCGGCGGGATTTCCTTCACTGGAACTTAGTGGACCAGGCAAGAGATGCGGTTGATCGGCTATAGCATAATAGCCCGATCCAAGAGTATGTTCAGGCCAATTCAGCTCTAATGTTGGAGATTCCAAATATGTCAGAGGCAGACAAACGACACACCTTCCTTTGACATCTTCAGCCGTGGGCCGAGGTGAAGGTCTGGCGGCATGCTCCATAGGCCTGGAGAGAGACTATAGTGGTGGCCGAGGCTTTGATGGACACGAGGGCTTCGGGCTCGGCTTCCTTGGGAACTTTGAAGTCTCCCCCGATGCATGGCTCTCCTATGAGGATGAGAGCACCAGATAGGGGTAGAGACCCACCCCGGTGAGGCAGGGGCCAGCCAGAACATCCCCAAACTCGACAGGAGATTAACCTACCTATAGAGAGAGGGTCGGATAGATCGAGGATGTTGGCTAGCTTCCTGATGTAGGGACACCCCCAAGGAGATCAACAAGACTCAAGAAGACCCCAATTCGTTATGGGATGAATGCTTGATATCCCCTTGACATTTTGAGAACTTATTTAAAACTTGTTATTTTGTGGCATTGTAATGTGTTACAAACTATATTTACTTTCAGCATTTGATGTTTTAGTGTAGCTAGGACTAGCCTAGGTTTATTTTAAAGCCTTTGTTTTATTTTGTAGTGGTTGTAATAGGTTGTTCTAGCCTAGGTATTTGCACACATGTATTGCACATGCAGGCACCTATCTCCCCAACATCTATGTGACAGTGGCATTCATGTTTTGAAGATCAACTCCATCCAGCTCAACACTAGCCAGCATTTGATGGGCAACTCAATACCGGCCTTTGAAGACCAAATCTAATACTATCGGAGGATCTAGTTCAATACCAACTGTTGGAGATCCAGCTATACTCAAACTCAGTCATGTACAAGCTAGACCGCAAGTCAATCCAAATCAGTTCAACATAAAACCACCACACACCAACCCACTTACCGGCAGCATCCTTAGCTACAACTGGTGCTTTGAATCAACAAGACCCAGCCCACTCAAGACAGCATGAATCTGCCGCACACCAGCCCAAAAGAGTTGAGAACACGACAGCCCACTTACCAATAGACACCTTCACTAACAACTACAAGCCTCAAACAAGCATGCGCATGGAAAGGCCTGATGTCAACCCCCACTCAGTCAGCCAATGAATACTACAGCTAAGAGAATGCCAAGGGTCACAAGAAATGTAATCGTTAGGAGAATTAGGTTTTAAGCTTGCATTGTATCACTGTCACACTTAGTCTGAAAATCTTTGAATATGAAATCTGTTTTTGTGTTGTGAGAGTCGAGCTTGCTCCTCTTTGGGTTGAGCTTGCTCCCCTCCGGTTACCATTTCCATCATTCCCAGCACTTCCGTTACCGATCATTCCATCCATCCCTTGCTGCGTTACTGTTCCATTGCCGCGACCAACTTCTAAAGGAGTTAGATCGTTAAGCTAAAGTGGAATCACATTGAGAAATCTTCATCAATCTTGAAGAGTTGCTGCTGAGATTCCCTTGCCTGAGAAGACTTCAAAGGGGTTCGGCCCCCTTCCTTTAAGGGGGCCCTAAGGTGTTTTCCTTCCATCATCTCTAATCCTGCATTTACTTTGTGTTTAGGGCTACATACCTAAGGTGATCTCGGGCTTAGGATTTCATCCTTCATCAGTGGTATTAGAGCATACCTTAGGTGCTCTTTACGTTTAATAAGTTCTTTGAAATTTTTGCAAGCTATAGTTACTGTTCTGATTTCTACACTGCAGTTGTTTGTGAAATTTCCTAGAAGTTTGAGTTATTGTGTTTCTTCCAATTATCATGGATTTTCTATTGATTCTATCCACTGGATCTCGCATCCTGAGTTCCAACTCTAATAAGACCATATTTTCTTAGCCGTGAGTATCTGTACTAAAGTTTCTGAATTTATGAGTCCGGTTACTGTAGCTTACAGGATTTCTGAACTCTGATCCCGAGCGTGTTTTTGATTGCTATTGTTTTTATTCCTGCACATCCACTGTTCCTTACTAGCTGATATTCTGAACTATATATCCTTGATTTTGTTTTCTATCGTGAGGTTCTTTGTCAGCTATGTTCTAAACATTAGTGCATCTGATACATACTGCTGCGGTATTTGATACTTATCTGTTCACTTTGCTACTGTTGGTTAGTATTTGTTCTTTATTGCTTGCTGGTATTTTGCTCATTGTTTGCACAAACCCTTGGCCCTATTCCTATCTTCACCATGGTTATTCGCACGAGGAACAACCAGCAAGCTGACGAGCCTGAGTCCAACCAAAATCAAATGAATGCTATGATGGCCATGCTTACTCGCTTACAAGCCTCCATGGATGACATGAATCAACGGATGGGTAAATTAGAGAAGGGTAAGAGCCACACTACTGAGTCACTTGCACAACCATCTTAACCCTACCTCGACGAAACAATTCCACCTCAACCATTCAATATTGGGAGACTTCAAGAACATGCCTGGGGGGAGGGTACTAGTCGAAATCAATATGATGCTAGAGATATTCCGAGGCCTGAATTGGAGACCATACCTGAAACCAGGAGTGATACCCAAAGGGGTCAACCGTACACACCTAAGGAATACCCTTTAGGAGATCCACCTCATAAACACCATGCCTATCACCGTGAGGAGGAAGATATATACTGGAACCTTAGGCTCAATACCCCCACCATTGAAGGCAGCCTAGACACCCAAACGTTCCTAGAATGGCAAACACAAGTGGAAAACTATTTCATATGGAGTAGAATACCCGAACATGGGAAAGTTCAATGTGTCAAATTCCTATTAAGAGGCTCAGCTCAAATGTACTGGAATAGCATAGAACTTAAGCTAGCTAGGAGTGGTATCCCTCCCATCACTACTTGGGAAGCAATGAAATGGAAACTTAGGGAAAAATATGTCTCCCCAAACTATAGACAAAAGCTATATGATCAACTCACTAGGCTTGTCCAAGGGAATGATTCCATAGCCGAGTATAATAGGAAGTTTGAAGACCTTCTACTTTGGTGTGATCTAAATGAGGAAACTTGGTTGTCTCTAAACCAATATAAAGGAGGGTGGAGGGCTGATATCAAAAGAGCTTTTATCCATCATAGGTGTGAAACTTTAGCTGATGCCTACCAACTTACCATGGAGCTTGAGTATGACCTACAACAACAACCTAGGTTCCCCCCACCTAAGCCTAGTACCTTACTTCCTACTAGCAAGCCAAATACCCCTGCAGCCTTGCCCAAGGTGCCAACCCATGAAGGAAACTATCGTGATAATAGACTCCCTGCCCAAAACAATAGGGTAACTTGCTTTAGTTGTTCCCAGGCCGGTCACCTCTGTAGGAATTGCCCCAAGAAGGCCTTGCTAATGGAAGAAGTGGAAGGGGTGGAGGAAGAGGCACCGGTTGAGAATGAGACTGAACTATACCATCCAGAGTACAACAGTGAAGAAGAGCCTACCCAATTTACCATGGTGGTTAGGTGCAATTACATCAAGGACTTACCGGCTAAAGATTGGAAAAGGACTAGTTTATTCTACACCTACACTCAGTGTAATGGTAAGGTTTGCAAGATTGTGGTGGATAGCGGTAGTAGTCTTAATGTGATATCCAAACAAGCTGTGAGTAGGCTCAGGCTGACCCAAGAGAAGCATCCAAAACCTTATAACATCTCATGGGTAGATCAAACCAGCATACCCGTAGCATTTAGGTGTATGGTGCCTCTCAAATTAGCTACTCATCAAGGAAATGTCTGGTGTGATGTCATAGACATGGATGTAGCCGATGTGCTGTTAGGACGCCCCTAGTTATATGATATGAGGGTGTTTCATGATGGTAGGGAGAACACCTATGAGTTCACGGTGGACAACAAGAAGATCGTCCTCATGCCTAGTTTACCTAGAGAACTTAGGACATCCCATAAGAAAGGAAAGGCCATTGAACCTAAGAAATCTATTAATTTGTTAAGACCTCAAGCCTTTCTACAGGATATCAAAGAAACTGGCCTCCTCTATACCCTATTAGTGCAGCAAGTCCAACCTGAAGCTGAGCCTAAGCATCCCCCCATCATAACTAAAATGTTACAAGACTACCCTACCATCACCCCAGTTGAGTTACCCGATGAATTACCCCCTGAAAGAGAAGTTCAACATGCTATTGACCTTGTGCCAGGTGCCACCTTGCCCCATCTATCCCACTATCGTATGAGCCCCCTAGAGCAGGTGGAATTAAAAAGGCAAGTGGATGAATTGCTTAGTAAGGGGTTGATTCGGGAGAGTCTTAGTCCATGTGACGTACCTGCATTACTTACCCCCAAAGAAAGATGGCACTTGGAGGATGTGCATTGATTGCCGGGCTATTAATAAGATAACTGTGAAGTACCGCTTCCCTATTCCCCGTCTTGATGATCTCCTTGACATGATTGTAGGTTCAGCTTGGTTCTCCAAGGTGGACCTTCGTAGTGGGTATCATCAAGTAAGGATTAGGGAGGGGGATAAGTGGAAGACGGCCTTTAAGACACAAGATGGCCTCTATGAGTGGATGGTCATGCCCTTTGGGCTAACCAATGCTCCCTCCATGTTCATGAGATTGATGCACCATATCCTGAAACCGTACATTGGTAAATTCCTTGTGGTGTATTTTGATGATATCCTGATTTTTAGCAAAACTGAACAAGAACACATACACCACTTATAGGCCACCCTTGATTTATTAAAGAAAGAGCATCTATTGCTGATTTTGAAAAAGTGTGTCTTCTTAGTCCAAGAAGTAGAATTCCTCAGGTTTATTATAAACGATCAAGGACTGAAGGCCGACCCCTCAAAGGTTGATGCCATTGTTAATTGGCCCACCCCAACCTCCATCACCGAGGCTAGGAGTTTCCATGGCCTAGCCACATTTTATAGAAGGTTCATAAATGAATTTAGTACATTGGTTGCACCTATAACTACTTGTTTGCGCAAGGGAAATTTTGAGTGGACCACTTCGGCTGAGAAAGCCTTTCAAGAACTGAAACAAAGGATCACTACTACACCGATCTTGAGATTACCTGATTTTAACAAAGTATTCAGTGTGGATTGTGATGCCTCGGAGGTTGGGATTGGTGGTTCACTTAGCCAGGAAGGACACCCGATTGCCTTTTATAGTGAGAAATTAAATGACGCAAGGCAACGGTATTCTACTTATGATAAAGAGTTCTATGCCATTGTGCAAGCGCTTAAACATTGGAGGCACTATCTTATTCACAAGGAGCTTATTCTCAATAGTGACCACCAAGCTCTCATATACTTGAACAGTCAAGTCAAACTTAATCCTAGACATGCCAAATGGGTTGAGTTTCTGCGGCAATACACATTTGTCCTAAAACACAAAGCAGAAACTCAAAATAAGGTGGCTGATGCATTAAGCCGTAAGTTGCTTCTCATAAACACCCTACAGGTATCGGTTATAGGGCTCGAAAGACTTAGAGGGGAGTATGATAACTGCACGGATTTTAGAGACATGTTCAGGGACATTAAATCCGGTATGACATGCAATCCTGATTTTGAAATTAATGATGGGTATCTCTTTAGGAGAGGAAAGTTATGCCTCCCACGCACATCTTTGAGGGAGTTTTTGGTTTGGGAGTTGCATGGGGGAGGCACAGCCGGAAATCATGGTAGGGATAAGACCTTGACCTTGGTAGAAGAGCAATTTTATTGGCCAGCTATGCTAAGAGATGTAACCAAGGTTGTAGAACATTGTCAAACATGTCAACTGTCCAAAACTAGGAAACACAATACCAGTTTGTACATGCCCCTACCCATACCCGAGGGTCCTTGGCAAGACTTAAGTATGGATTTTGTGCTGGGACTCCCTCGTACTAGTGCCCATTATGATTCCATTTTCGTGGTGGTAGATAGGTTCACTAAAATGGCCCACTACATCCCTTGCACTAGAACCATGGATGCCTCTCATGTGGCAAGACTTTTCTTTAGGGATGTGGTGCGTTTACATGGATTACCCCGGACCATTGTATCTGATAGAGATGTTAAATTTGTGGGGCATTTTTGGATCACTTTATGGAAGCTAATGGGGGACCAAACTTAATTTTTCTACAGCCTACCACCCATAATCTGATGGTCAAACCGAGGTGGTAAATCGGTCCCTTGGTAATATCTTGAGATACTTAGTGGGAGCACACCCGAGTAATTGGGACAAGTTATTACCCACTGCTGAATTTGCCTTCAATAGTGCTATAAACCGAACTACGGGTGCTAGCCCTTTTCAACTCAACTTTGGCTTCCAACCACACAAACCTATTGATCTAGCCCCCTTTGCCATCCCCCTTCAAGCAAAACCACTCGGCCTTATCTTTTGCTCAACACATTGTCAAGATACATAGTGAAGTGAAGGATCACATTGCGAAGAACACACTTAAATACGAGTTGGCTGCTAACCTACATCGTCGTTCTATCAATTTGCAGGAAGGAGATTTAGTGATGCTCCGCAAAAGGAAGGAAAGGCAACATGGTGCCAACACCAAACTTCAACCGAGAGCCATGGGTCCTTTCCGGGTATTAAAGAAGGTAAATGATAATGCTTACATGCTTGATTTGCCACAAGCCCTAGGGATACACCATACCATCAACGTGGAAGACTTGACACCCTACAAGGCACCCCTAAACATTGAAGCGCCAGGACCACCAAAGCGGACCGGTCAGGTATTGGATGTTCAACAACAGGTCAACAAACAAGGAGTTCAAAATCATTACCTTATCAAATGGGAACTTGAGGGACACCACCAAAGAAGTGCGCCAGCATCTGCCCAAGGAACTTGAGAGCTTCTTATCTAACTCTTCGGAGGAGAGTTCTCCCAACCCCGAGAAAGCTGATGTAGGGACACCCCCAAGGAGATCAACAAGACTCAAGAAGACCCCCAATTCGTTAGGAGATCAACTTGTTATTTTGTGGCATTGTAATGTGTTACAAACTATATTTACTTTCAGCATTTGATGTTTTAGTGTAGCTAGGACTAGCCTAGGTTTATTTTGAAGCCTTTGTTTTATTCTGTAGTGGTTGTAATAGGTTGTTCTAGCCTAGGTATTTGCACACATGTATTGCACATGCAGGCACCTATCTCCCCAACATCTATGTGACCGTGGCATTCATGTTTTGAAGATCAACTCCATCCAGCTCAACACCAGCCAGCATTTGATGGTCAACTCAATACCGGCCTTTGAAGACCAAATCCAATACTATCGAAGGATCTAGTTCAATACCAACCATTGGAGATCCAGCTATACTCAAACTCAATCATGTACAAGCTGGACCGCAAGTCAATCCAAATCAGTTCAATATAAAACCACCACACACCAACCCACTTACCAGCAGCATCCTTAGCTACAACTGGTGCTTTGAATCAACAGGACCTAGCCCACTCAAGACAGCATGAATCTGCCACACACCAGCCCAAAAGAGTTGAGAACACGACAGCCCACTTACCAATAGACACCTTCACTAACGACTACAAGCCTCACACCAGCATGCGCATGGAAAGGCCTGACGAAGGACATACCGGATGTGCGATTGCCCGAACCGGGAGTGGATCTCAAAGATCATTGTGCGCGAGTTGGGTGACAATGATCCGGTGGTCATTAGAGTGATGACAATCAACATGATCATGGCAGTGGCAGCCTCGGGAGGAGTGCAAGGCTACTGATGTGATGGTCGACACCAGCGTGACCCATGTATTCATGTCGGAGTGCATGGTGGCATAGTTGAATCTACACACTTCACCTACGGAAGATTGGTTGAAGACTATCAATGCCACAGAGTAGCAAATGATGGGGATTTCCTATGACGTCCCAGTGAAGTTAGGAGACTAGATGCGATGACATGACATCCAGGTGGCAAGAATGGATGACTAAGACATCATCCTCTGCATTGAGTTACTTTGACAAGAGAAGGCTTCTGTGTTTCCACACTTGGGAGGAGTCCAAGAGTTGATAAGGAAATGGCCGAATGGATCCCCAGGATTCAGTGAGGCAGCATGGTGGAATCGATTTCTACCGTGCAGGGGACATGGAGAGTGATAGATCTCACGTGGGCGTGAGTAAGCTCCATAGCTACCTTGTCGCGTGCCTCAGCTGCCTGCAGAGGGTGAGGCGATGTGGCATATATTGCAGCAGCAGCCACGATGCCCGCGTCCGACCCTGTAGAGGACATCGAGGGCAACATCCAGATTGGGCAGGGGAGAAATGTGAGGTTCAAAATCCCTTGGACCAGGCCAAGGGTTGCACATACGAGGATGGAGGCCCAAACCCACAAAGCGGATGGCCCACAGTAGGGGATGCTTCGACGTGAGCGAGAAGAGCAACTTCGGTGGCGACCAAAGTCTTCGGCGCTTTCCTTGGCACGGACAAAGCGGTTGTCTCCGGCATTGTCTTCGGTGCTATCGATGGACGTTGTCATCGACATGGATGGAGGCTGATGAACACTAGCTGACAAGGGTAATCACCTTCCAAAGAGTGAAGCAACCTCCCTCTTTAAGATCGCAGTGGGCGAGCGAAGGGGGGGATCATCAAGAGTCGGCATATTATCCTCCCCTATGAGTTTAGCATCGTCTCCAAAAGGTTGCATTGGCGTTTCCTCCACGAGTCGAAGAAGACACGATCAGGTGACGAGCTCGCCTTTCTCAAGCAATGAACGATGAGTAGCGAAAGAGCTCGCATTCTCCATGAGTGGAGGACGAGAGTAGAGTTGCGGCTTCCTTCCCTCTAGATGGTGACTTCTGGCACATCTTGACAGAGAACTCCGATGGCTATGAAGTTAGACGATGACGAAAGGATTAAGCGTGTTAGAGAGGAGAGGAGTGGGATTTTATATAGCTTAGTTTGAGTTCTAAACGAGTGAAAATTTCCCCATGAACTCGGGGTCTTCTCTGACGAATGCTTACCTCCTTCTCCATCTTCTCAGGCTCTCTTTCTCACCTCCGGTAGTGAGATTTCAGCACCCAGGGACGCCGATGAAGGCTGAGGGCGGACGCGAGAAGGCTGAGGACGGACGCGAGGAAATTCCTATTAGATCTGTGGACTTTGCACCATGTACATGCATAATAAAATGCATTTGGGCATGTAGACGTACATGCGTTGCAGTAATGAATCGTATATATATAATTTAATCTCTTATTTATTTATTTATTATCATCTAAATAATTAAAGTATGGAGAGGCTAATTGTATAGAATCCCTGAGCACAATTACATTATTATTGATGGACTGATATGTAAAAGTGCCATTAGGTTTTTTTATTATATATATGGGTGTGGTCCCTGGTTCAGGTAACGATTCATCAGAGAGCATCTCCAGTTTAGGTTTTCCATCAGCCACCCCATCTCTCTGTGTACGATGTCACCAACAATTAGAAGGCCAATCTAGTGATAGATTTTTTCCGCTGTGTTATGGAATTTGGTGCGTCTTCTATTGTAATATTTTCCATACAATTTTATGTGCAAGATATTTGGATAGATCCAACAATTGGTATCAGAGCGAGGTTAGTTTTCCTTGCGCTAAAATTGCTTTTGGAAAAGATTTGGACAGTGATTCATGATTAGGTTTAAGAGCAAAATCAAATTTCAATTTTCCGTACGATTGTTTTTGGTTTTCATGTAATCCGCTTCCTTTGTCACACGGATCTAGAATTTTGTGTTGTTTCTTGGACATATGTGGTAATGCCGACGGTTGCATTCGCCATGTTTCTAGCACTCACAGATGGTTAAGGTGAGCTTGCGTTCGCCGTACGGTATAGGCCTTCATCATAGCTCTCCTTCCACCAATCACTATTGGCGGCTGGTGGCAGATGGAGGGCTTCTACCCTAATTGGTTTTGTCGCCGATGCTCTGCCATTCGGATCTGGTGAGCACATGCAATGTTAGGTCATGTCGCTGACCAAATCCGGCTGAAGAAGGGTGGGTGTGCGCGACTGAAGATAGCGACCCTACCTTAATCAGAGCCTGCAACCCTACCATTCGGTTCTGGTGCTGCCATTCGGTGCTGGCAAGGGCTCGACGAGATCAAGTTATCGCTGATCTTTCTCCTTGCTCTTTGCCGTTCGATGTAGAGATGTGTCCAGCGTCTGAATTCGATGACGTGCAGAAGGAGGGATGCGGCATCTGGATATGATATTTGGTGCTGGAATCGCTGTCACCAAGATTCTCGCCATCTTCATCGGCCATTGTCCTTGTCGATGCTGACCATCCGGAAGGGCTTCTGCCTATTTTCAGTTGGCGACAAGGCAAGTGTCCGGCGTCTAGCATTTACAATCGTCCCCGATTGTCGAGCAGAGCTTGTAACCCGATCGTCACTGAATGATGCTACCATTCGGTCTAGGCGAGCATCAGCGAGAACGCAAGCATTTCTCTACATCAGGCGGCTTCGGTCGGCGACGAGGCAAGCGTCTAACGTCCAGCAGCGGTGGCATTCGCATGTGGCGATGAGGCTAGTGGTGTCGGTGGGCATCATGTGTAGTGGCGACGTGCCAACCGTCGCATGCGGCATGCGGCGTGTGGCATGCGATGAAATTAGGGCTCGCTAATTTCGGATCGGATCCAATTAGGCCCAAATTCCAGATTCAATTTCCAATTCCAGATCCGAAAATTTAGATCCAATCTGGTAGGGCTGTCTATTCGGTTCGAACCTGTTAGGTCCCCTTCAAGGGGGAGCGCAAGCGGATAAAGCCCCTTTCTAGAGGGGGGCGCAAATGCAATTTTAGGGGTGTCACCCTCATGATCGCATGTAGATCATATGGTTAACTTATGTATAAGCGAAAGGATCTTTAAAGGGATCATACCAACGCCATGAAGTTGGATGTCGGCTTGGAAGAAGAGAGCAACTTTGATCTCCTCCAAAAGTTCACACACAAGGTGAAGATCTCTTACTTCCTTGGCGTCACTTGTGCTAGCAAGGCACCCAAGGTTCCTTGTCGAATGGAAGGAGATGATGAAAGCTTTCTTGGCCGATCCTTCTTCTCGTCAACCTCTACCACCCGAGAGTTCGAGTGTCGTCGAGAGCCAAAGGGGAGATGAGCGTTTTTCCAAGCTTGTGATCGAATGTGGAGACATTCATCACTATGGCAAAACCGAAATGCCATAAATGGTAAGTCTTCAACACATGCGTTATGCGTTCACATGTAGTGAACCAAACGCATATCTCATCTCACAAATGAACCAAGCGCTCACATATGAGCCGGTTCAATGTAGTTGGTCCAATGACCAAACCAAATCAGCCCAAGTATTGGTCCAGACCAAAATAAACCCTAAGGTTCAAGATCTGACCGTTCATCCTTTGATGCTCTTGATCTCCCAGATCTAGCATCCACACTCTCGATCAAAGCTTACCGATCTCAAGCCCTAATCAATCAAACATGATCAGACTGGATCTCACTTACAATCAGAGTTTAATCTCCTTTAAACTGAATCAAAACAATCCAGTCCACCTGATCTGACTCAAGTAAGTCATATCACCAAATTGTGCGACCCTAAGGGTTTCCTTTAAATGTCGGTAACGATAACTCACGTCATCACAATCAGTGAGGGGTATCTAGCAACACATCACTGTCTCCCGATATAAAGGAAAGAGTCTTCCAAGACTACACCCAAACCACAGCACAAGTGTGAATCCACTTCACAAGGCATACATGTTTCCTTTGCCACTGGATGTTCTTATTGGACAAGCATGTCAAGCCTGTAACTCCAATACAATGAGCATGATTAGATCAGATGAACATAGTCATCTGGGTATGGCCATACACTATCTCAATCATCTCATACAGGGGGGCCCCTTTAGAACATCACACTCCTTGAACAAGGAGACGGCAATCCTTTATCTATCACTAGTGTCCTAACCTGACTCATGATCATTATCCAAGATAGTCTATAATCATTATGTTTCAAATGATATTGAACTACCTCAAAATAATGACATTCATCATTTAGAAACACAAGTGATCTCAAGTCAGAGGACATGTGCCACTTGTTGCATTCAAGGATTATTCACATTGTGACAAACAATTGAATATCCTAGTAGGGTCTGTCCAGTACATCCAATGTACCCATGAGTCTACATCTTATTTCATGCTCGAAGCATCCTATAAGATTAGCACACATATTAGTCTCAATCATATCAAGGCTGTCTCATGTTCACCAAGATATCTCGACTAAGGACATATGCATGTCAGCCTAGCTGAACAGCTTTGAGACATTATTCAGAAGTACACTTATTACAGCAGACAAGGTAGCAACCTGAATAATAACCATGCCTTTATAAACATAAGAGTTTATTACATGATACTTATACAATCCCAAGGCCTCAAACATTAGCCTTAAGGGCATACCCCAACAATCTCCCACTTGCACTTAATCTAATGGTTGAGAAACCTCAAACCCATATTATTACAGTGCTTCTCATGCTTCTGCTGCGCCAGAGGCTTGGTAAGCGGGTCAGCCAGATTGTCATCTGTATGAACTTTGCAGATTTTGATCTCGCCTCGATCAATGATCTCCCGGATCAAGTGAAACCGTCTCTGTATGTGCTTGGACTTCTGGTGCGACCGTGGTTCCTTTGCTTGTGCGATTGCTCCAGTGTTATCACAGAAGATAACCAAAGGATCTGCACTCGAAGGAACGACACCAAGTTCTTTCACGAACTTACGAATCCACACTGCCTCCTTGGATGCTTCCGAGGCTGCAACATACTCGGCTTCTGTTGTGGAATCAGCAACAGTTGACTGTTTGAAACTCTTCCACACCACTGCTCCACCATTCAAGCTAAAAACATAGCCTGATTGCGATCGGAAATCATCCTGGTCCGACTGGAACGAAGCGTCAGTATATCCTTCTATACTGAGTTCTTCCTGACCACCATATATCAAGAACATATCTTTGGTCCTCCGCAGATATTTTAAAATGTTCTTGACCGCAATCCAGTGCGCCATACCTGGATTACTTTGGAACCGACTGGTCACGCTTAACCCGTAAGCGACGTCTGGGCGAGTACACAACATCGCATACATAATGGACCCAATAGCCGAAGCATAAGGCGTATTGTCCATTTCATCTTTCTCAGTCTGTGTTTGTGGACACTGACTCTTCGAAAGATTCAGACCATGTCTGACTGGAAGATATCCTCGTTTAGAATTCTCTAAATGAAATCTCTCCAGGACTTTATCGATGTAAGTACTCTGGCACAGCCCGAGAAGCCTCTTAGATCTATCCCTGTAGATCTTCACACCTAATACATAGGCTGCTTCTCCTAGATCTTTCATCTGGAAACATTTCCTTAACCATGCTTTAACAGCATGCAGTTCAGGAATATCATTTCCAATGATCAAGATGTCATCGACGTAGAGGATTAGGAATGTAATTACGCTCCCACTAAACCTCTTATATACACACGGGTCATCTTCGTTCTTGATGAAACCAAACTCAGAGATTGATTCATCAAAACGAATATTCCAGCTTCTAGATGCTTGTTTAAGTCCATAAATGGACTTCTTTAACTTGCATATTTTATGACGATCTGATGGATTAGTGAAACCCTCAGGTTGTGTCATATACACATCCTCATCCAGATTTCCATTAAGGAAAGCTGTCTTCACATCCATCTGCCAGATCTCATAATCATAATATGCAGCTATCGCGAAAAGAATCCGAATAGACTTAAACATGGCTACAGGTGAGAAAGTTTCATCATAATCTATCCCGTAGATTTGTTTGAAACCTTTCGCAACCAGCCTGCCTTTATAGGTAACCACGTTACCATCCATGTCAACCTTCTTCTTGAAGATCCATTTACAGCCTATAGGGATTACTCCCGGAGGCGGATCAACCAAATCCCAGACTTGGTTATCTGACATGGAGTCCATCTCGGCTCGCATAGCTTCAAGCCATCTAGCTGACTCCGGTCCACTGACCGCATCCGCATATGTGAGGGGTTCATCATTATCAATGATGTAGACTCCGTCATAGCGCTCAGGCTGTCGACGGATCCTTCCCGATCTTCGCGGTTCCCGTGATATTTGAGCCTCAGGTTGTTCGACAACCTGTTCTACCGGCTCAGGCACATCCAACTGTGCTTGACTACTTTGTCCTTCTTCTGGAATCTCATCCAGCTTTATTTCTCTCCCACTGGCCTCTTGCAGAAGAAACTCCTTCTCAAGAAATATGGCCGTCCGAGCAACAAATACTTTGTTCTCTTTGGGATCGTAGAAATAATAACCCTTAGTTTTCTTAGGGTAACCGACAAATATACATTTCTCAGATCTGCTCTCCAGCTTCCCAGAGGCGAGCTTTTTGACATAAGCCTCGCAACCCCAGATCCTGATAAATGTCAAGCTTGGCTGTTTCCTATACCATAACTCATATGGTGTCTTAGAAACTGCCTTGGATGGCACTCGGTTTAGTACCTTTGCAGCTGTTTCCAGTGCAAAACCCCAAAAGGAATACGGTAGAGTAGCCTGACTCATCATAGAACGAACCATATCAAGTAACGTTCTATTTCTCCTCTCGGACACACCATTCCATTGCGGTGTTCCTGGCGGAGTGAGCTGTGAGATAATCCCACACTCCTTCAGATAGTCAGTAAACGCATGACTTAGGTATTCACCACCTCGATCAGAACGAAGTGCCTTGATATTTCGGCCTAGCTGATTCTGTACTTCATTTTTGAACTCTTTGAACTTGTCAAAAGATTCACTCTTATGTCTCATCAAATAGACATATCCATACCTACTGAAATCATCAGTAAAGGTAATGAAGTAATGATAGCCACCTCTGGCATGTTTACTAAAAGGCCCACACACATCACTGTGTATAAGGTCAAGTAAACCTGAAGCCCTTTGACCTTTGTTAGGAAAAGGTGACTTCGTCATTTTACCCATTAAACAAGCTTTGCATGTATCAATCTCCTCATAGGAGAATGATCCCAGCAGTCCATGATCATGCAACCGCTTAATGCGCTTCTCGTTAATATGGCCTAAACGACTATGCCATAGCAAGGTGCTGTCATCAGCATACTTGGCTTTCTTATTATCAATGTTTTGTATAGAATATTCCATGTCCAACATGAATAACCCATTGTTAATTGAACCAGTTGCATACACAATATTATCATAAGATAAAACACACTTTGAAATCTTGCATTCAAAGGCAAATCCTTTCCTGACAAGAGCAGGAATAGAGATAATATTCTTGGTAATACTGGGTACAAAATAACAATTGTTTAATTCTAATACAATGCCAGATGGTAAAGAAATAAAATAGTCTCCTACAGCAACAGCAGCAACCCGTGCCCCATTTCCAACTCGTAGGTCTACCTCATGCTGTCCCACCTGCCTTCTTCTCTTGAGTTCCTGTACATTTGAACAAATGTGAACTCCACATGCAATGTCCAACACCCATGATATAGTAGAAGAAGATAACATGACCTCAGTCACATATATACCTGAGCCAGAAGCGATGCTTCCCCTCTTATCTCCTTGGAGCGCTTTACAGTCCTTTTTCCAGTGACCCAGCTGGCCACAGTGGAAACACCTGTTGTCCTTCGACCGCTTCACCTTCTGTTTCAGCGCCTTACTGTAGTTCTTGACAGGGGCCTTGCCCTTCTTCCCCTTCTTCTTGTTCCTTGAAGGAACCATTAAGACAGAGGTTGAAGGCTTTCCCTTCAGAGTTTCCTCAGTAGTCAAGAGCATATTCAACAGCTCTGCCGGAGTACAATCGATTTTGTTCATATTAAAGTTAATGATGAACGCATCGAAAGAAGGCGGAAGAGACTGTAGAATGATGTCTACAGCAAGCTCCTGGTTAATGGTATGCCCCAGTTTCTCCAGAGCCTCCTTGTGCCCAATCATCTTGAGCACGTGAGCTCCCACTGGGCTCCCTTCAGCCAGTTTGCTCTGAAAGAAGAGCTTCGTCAGATTATAGCGTTCTGTCCTCGCCTGTGCAGCATACAGCATCTTGAGGTTCGCTATGATCTCTATAGCCGACATATCCTCATGCTGACGCTGCAGCGGTGGCGTCATAGACGCTAGCATCAGGTAAGCGACATCAATGCTATCATTGACGTGCTTTTCATAGGCATCCCGAACCGCCCTTGCGGCGTTCGCAGCGGGTTGAGGCGGCACAGCCGTCTCGAGGACATACAGTTTCCTCTCTGCCTTAAGAACGATCTTAAGGTGTCCGAACCAGTCTGAGAAGTTTGGCCCAGCAAACTTCTCCCTTTCCAGTAGGGATCGCACATTGAAGCTCATGGTGTTCGTTGCTGCAGGTATCTACAACAATGCAAGAACAGCAAGGTCAGTATCAATGTTAAGAATCAATCAGGACTTAAGAATGATTCCTTTTTCTCACTATTTTAGCTGACTGTAAAATCCATAAAACAGTCCGAAATAGTAATACTCTTTTAGTGAGATGGGATCCAGATTTCATACTTGGTCTCCGCGTCCCGCTCAGGCGAGATAAGATGCACAGAGATGACAAGCACTAATTTCTGGTAGGCTGTCCCAGCCAATCGCCAACCCATGCGATTCCCCTTCATCTGGGCAATCCAGCAGACTGTGCCAACTGAGTTGGTACAACACAGTCTCTGATCCCACAGATGGCTGCCTCCATGTGCTACCATATGCGCCACATATGTAGCCTACATGGTCAAGCTGACCCGACCTACTCCCTGGACCACCACGTGCTATGCTGAGCAACGAGAAGCGATAAATCCCTTCTCTGTAACACGCAGGTGTAATCCAGCACCATCTGAAGATAGATGGACGTGCCCACTGAGTGGGTACAACACGGCTCCAACGATAATCAGAATAGTGAGGTTTCGCGTCAGAAGGCTTACGAGCTTGATATGTTAGCGTTTGGATTTTAACGGTCTTTTATCTTCTTACTATCAGGCAAATCCTATGGCTATAGCAGAAGATAACTAAACATGCAATTCTAATTATAAGCAATAAGTAGAAAGCATGCAGATCTTATGTGGTAAAAGCCCATAGCCTAAGTAAGACCTTAAATTATCTTAAGTCTTCACTTGAGCTTCTTGGGACATTTGCATCTCATCTGGTCCAACCCAGGGCCCTAGCTCCAAGAGCACCTCAGGTGCGCCACCAGCTGAATGCCCCTCTGGGATGTGTGCCTTTGTGCTCTTGTCTAATCAAATACAATTTGATCTATCTAGACAAGTTTGACTCGCAGGTCAATTATACAATAGATTAATTAAAAATGTGATTCGCAGATCACAAATTAATTTACAAGTTTAATTCCAGGCACGCAGGCCCCAGCACAGCACACATTTAACATGGGCAGCCCACATAAGAATAAATAGACAAGCATCATGGCATCAATCAACATGTGATCCTAAAACAAGAAAATAAAATTTTGAAAACCCCATTGGCATCAATTTTAATTTTCTTATGTGTCCTACAACCTTACAATGGTCCATTGATAGGGATCCACTCATCCATCTGGTCAGATCCTCTGCCCTTGCATGCACCGAGTCCTAACTGACCCGAGTTGACCTAATGGTCAACCATGCATGCGCCAAGGGCTGAACAACCCTCATGAGTTCTGGCAAGCGGGTGTGACCCCGGGCCTAACTCATGTGTGTTCACTGGTTGTCTCAACCAGACCTCGCTACACGCCTAAGATGCAATCGACCTATGGCCACCTCATGCTTGCGCACAGGTGCCATCTGGTCGATCCATCTAGGCTGTCAGATGGTCTGATCAGACTATTGGATCTACCCTAGAGGTGACTTCAACCCCATCAACCCATCTAAGGGTTTATAGTAGACGCCATTAGATCTAAATGGAGCGCGCAAGATGTTACAAGTTTTAGGTATAAACCAACTACAACATGCGCAACAACAAAGTAAGAAGCTTTCATCTACATTAGCATGCGCAACTAGATATATGGTAACAAGCGCAAACATGATGAAACTTCAAGATAGATCTATAACATGCGTTGACATACTCGGATCACAAACAAGCAACATGAAGCAATCATATGAATCTACATGAATCCCAAGCTCTGATACCAATTGTTAGGTCCCCTTCAAGGGGGAGCGCAAGCGGATAAAGCCCCTTTCTAGAGGGGGGCGCAAATGCAATTTTAGGGGTGTCACCCTCATGATCGCATGTAGATCATATGGTTAACTTATGTATAAGCGAAAGGATCTTTAAAGGGATCATACCAACGCCATGAAGTTGGATGTCGGCTTGGAAGAAGAGAGCAACTTTGATCTCCTCCAAAAGTTCACACACAAGGTGAAGATCTCTTACTTCCTTGGCGTCACTTGTGCTAGCAAGGCACCCAAGGTTCCTTGTCGAATGGAAGGAGATGATGAAAGCTTTCTTGGCCGATCCTTCTTCTCGTCAACCTCTACCACCCGAGAGTTCGAGTGTCGTCGAGAGCCAAAGGGGAGATGAGCGTTTTTCCAAGCTTGTGATCGAATGTGGAGACATTCATCACTATGGCAAAACCGAAATGCCATAAATGGTAAGTCTTCAACACATGCGTTATGCGTTCACATGTAGTGAACCAAACGCATATCTCATCTCACAAATGAACCAAGCACTCACATATGAGCCGGTTCAATGTAGTTGGTCCAATGACCAAACCAAATCAGCCCAAGTATTGGTCCAGACCAAAATAAACCCTAAGGTTCAAGATCTGACCGTTCATCCTTTGATGCTCTTGATCTCCCAGATCTAGCATCCACACTCTCGATCAAAGCTTACCGATCTCAAGCCCTAATCAATCAAACATGATCAGACTGGATCTCACTTACAATCAGAGTTTAATCTCCTTTAAACTGAATCAAAACAATCCAGTCCACCCGATCTGACTCAAGTAAGTCATATCACCAAATTGTGCGACCCTAAGGGTTTCCTTTAAATGTCGGTAACGATAACTCACGTCATCACAATCAGTGAGGGGTATCTAGCAACACATCACTGTCTCCCGATATAAAGGAAAGAGTCTTCCAAGACTACACCCAAACCACAGCACAAGTGTGAATCCACTTCACAAGGCATACATGTTTCCTTTGCCACTGGATGTTCTTATTGGACAAGCATGTCAAGCCTGTAACTCCAATACAATGAGCATGATTAGATCAGATGAACATAGTCATCTGGGTATGGCCATACACTATCTCAATCATCTCATACAGGGGGGCCCCTTTAGAACATCACACTCCTTGAACAAGGAGACGGCAATCCTTTATCTATCACTAGTGTCCTAACCTGACTCATGATCATTATCCAAGATAGTCTATAATCATTATGTTTCAAATGATATTGAACTACCTCAAAATAATGACATTCATCATTTAGAAACACAAGTGATCTCAAGTCAGAGGACATGTGCCACTTGTTGCATTCAAGGATTATTCACATTGTGACAAACAATTGAATATCCTAGTAGGGTCTGTCCAGTACATCCAATGTACCCATGAGTCTACATCTTATTTCATGTCGAAGCATCCTATAAGATTAGCACACATATTAGTCTCAATCATATCAAGGCTGTCTCATGTTCACCAAGATATCTCGACTAAGGACATATGCATGTCAGCCTAGCTGAACAGCTTTGAGACATTATTCAGAAGTACACTTATTACAGCAGACAAGGTAGCAACCTGAATAATAACCATGCCTTTATAAACATAAGAGTTTATTACATGATACTTATACAATCCCAAGGCCTCAAACATTAGCCTTAAGGGCATACCCCAACAGAACCGAACCGAAGCGAACCGATTAAGATGTAAACCGAACCGAGTTGATTTCAATGGTAACAACCCGAACCCAAACCGATTTATTTCCAAACCGAAATCGAACTGAGCCGATTAACTCGGTTCGGTTCGGTTTAAACCGATTAAAACCGAATAAACTTTGTTTTGTAAATTTAATTTTTTATAAATTTAAAACTGTTTAAAATTGCTTCATTCATTCACAATTTCACATAAATACATCTTGTTTGTTTCAACTGCCAAGAGAATCCATGTTTTCAAGAGCTCTGATATGTCTTTGGCTCTTTGCATAATTGCGTCAAAAGTAAGTATAGTTTCATTCACTTGTACAGTTTTACTGTTGTAACATGTACATGTAGCCTGTTGGCGGCTCTCAGGCTTTTAGTTTTTTGTTATGCTTATTTTTTTCTCGCTAGTCGCTAAGACGCTAACTTTAACTTTCCTCATTATTCCAGATTTTCAGTTGGGACTAATCGTCATCGACAAGACGACAATCATCAATACTCAGTACCACTGTACAAAGGCAAATGAAATGACTCTTAAGTGGCTGTGACTCTGTGAGCCTGTGAGGCTGTGATGTAGTGCGGTAGTGCCTACAAGGCTACAACTTACAACTTTGTAGAAATACAAAAATACATTTGTTGTCACCAATCACCATGTGTAATTTACTAATTTACTTAAGAATCAATATTGTTATATTGAGTCAAAGCATGGGTTCACTTCATCCGTTCATCATCGACTGTATCTTAATTGATGCCTTTATTGAATTATTGCCTTACCAACTTACCATCGGTCCATCACAGCATCACTGTAAGATGAGCAATTGAGCATTGCTTATTTGCTTGCATAGTTGCATTGCTTATTTGCTTTCAGGTAACACTAACACATAAGGATTCCATCATTCCAATGAATTGTGTTTTTTTTTTCTCTCAAAGAGACAAAGAATAAAGGGCTAAAACAACCTTAATAGTTAATACCTTATTCCTTTATATTAACAAATAATGGAGAGATGGACAATCTTGATAAGTGCATGATGCATCTACTAGCACTGATATGTTGCAATAAGAACTACAAAATTAACTTTACAAAACTAATAGATTTTTTAATCAATATGTTAAAGACTAAACCCCAACAATTAGAAACTCAGATAGAAAACCAAGAATTTATAAATTATAATATATTTGTTTGGACACTAACACTGTTACACTCGAAAAAGACCGAGAGTTCAAATTTCAAAAACACAGTTGAACATTGATTGAATGTAAACATTGATTCAATGTAATATAGACACATAACAACTTCCAAGGGTCAGCCAGTCAGACTAGATGGCTCAAAACAAACAACTTAACTACTTAAGTCAATCAAGCTAGGATAAATTGCCTAATCATGTCCAACCTAATTTGGTTGACATCAGAAATTTATATAATTGAGTTACGATTAAATTTAGAGTAAAAATTCATAATTTCATATACTTGACTCATTGCATCGTAGCAAACATAAATATTCAACTTAAGCCAGAGAGAAAATACATGCAGTAAAAGAACTTGCAAAGCAAATGTCACTAAAATGAGGAATTCAACAAAACAAACACCTGGTAACATGGCTTTAATGTTTGTACACAACTAGAGGAACCTGCATACTCAATAATATACCACTATACTAGTATACCATAAATCCATAATACCACAACAAAATACACCATACAAATGTCAATGTTAAGTTAAAACATTCATAGTTTCATGCACCTCCATAGAGTATAGACCACATGTCCACAATTCACATTCCACAAGAGTCAAGACCATAATTTCACAAAATACAAAGACAATTCCAATTTCCACATCCACATGAGAGTATGAGACTGTATCAAATATCAATTCCATAGCCACCGTTACTATGAGTCGATGGCCACCAATACTATCATTTCATCACCAAATCCAAGACTTGAATTCACCATTTCCTTTCCTATAAAAGATCAATTAACAAGAAAATACATTAGTAGTTTAATTCAGATGTCCAATTCACCATCTACCAAGATAATAGATAATAAAATCTGTAACATTCATTAAGCAATGAGATAATAGATATCACCAATTCACCATCTACGAAAATGTCTAATTCACTAGTCACCACCATACCAAGGCACCAATCACTATCAGGCAATCACGATCTTCCTATATATAGAGAAAAAGATTACAATCAACAAAAGTACAAGTTAACAACTAAGAAAAAATTACAATAACACATTAAAATGTAAGTCAATAACATAGAAACAAAGTCAATAACACATTAAATTTATACTTACAAGGCAAGTCAATAACACCCGGTGCAGAATGAATAGTAGAAATCACTGTACATTAACAATTCACAAAAAAAATTAGAGCTTTCAACACAACTTAAAAACATCATGAAAATGTAAATTAATATGAGATAATCATATAAATCAAGAAATTTACCTTTGTCTAGCATATCAACATCTTCTAAATTTTCTTCTACTTCACGTTGCTTGTTTGACTGAATCCAATCTTGAGAACAAATTAGAGATTCAAGCATTGCGGGTGATAATGAACTCCTAAAAGGATCTAGTACTTGACCACTTGTACTGAACACAGATTCTGATGCCACAGTTGAGATTGGAATTGACATAATATCTTCAACTATGGAAGCCAAAATAGGAAGCCTGATGGCATTCATCTTCCACCAAGTTAAAATTTCAAAACCTTGATCTGCATTTTCCAATTCTTCACCTAGATATTTATCTAGCTCTATCTTTTCTTCACCAACACCACGTGCCTTAAATCTCTTGAATTTCAACTCAAGTTTTGTAAGGTTATGCTCAACTGTGGCATTTGAGGCTTTAGAAATAGTGGAAGAGCTACCACTACTAGGTCCACTTGGCCGACTACTCGTCTGAATCTTGCTTCTATACTCGTTGAATATACGATGAAGATTCATTTCCACCTTACTCATGATAAGCGAAACTTTATCTTCACCATACATTTCAGCTAATGCAAATTTCAAATATTCCATTTTATATCTTGGATCGAAAATGACAGCCATAAAAAAAATCATGTTTAGCTTATCTACACATCCCCAATATTTATCCCATTTTTGTTTCATTTTTCCTGCCATCTCATGAAACTTTGGATCCAAATCCATATCATATACCCATTCTTTCAAAGTAGATGCAACTTGGCTAATTTCATTCACATACAAATTACAAGTAGTATGCAAACTCATGGACACTTTCAAAGTGAATTGATAAAAAACCTGTAACATAGAAACTAAGTCACGAACAACTTTCCAATCACTTTCTAATGGTCTCCCAGCTGCATCACTGGCTAAGAGTTCCAACTGAAAATATGGATCTTCTTCATTAAAGCTTTCAAAGACTCTTTCATATTTTTGTGCAATATCTAACATGAGGTAAGTTGAATTCCACCGTGTGCACACATCAAGAGATAAGTGAGATTTGCCATCAATTTTTTCTTGTTCAATACATTTATTGAAAAGTTGTAACCTTTTTGGAGATTGTCTCACATATCTTACAGACTCACGTACTTTAACAACAGAAGAATGAGCAATTTCAGACCATCTTGCACAACTAAGTTCATGATATGTGCAACACATCTAACATGTAAAAACTCTCCACCAAGTATGCTTCCTTCAGTCCAATTGCAATTCTTTTTTTAAGAAATGAAATTGCAGTGTCATTGCAACTTGCATTGTCTACTGTTATTGTAATACCCCAAGTATAGTCCCACATTGCAAGTGGGAGAAACTATTATGTGGTTTATAAGGCTTAGTAGGCTTGCTATTGTTAACTTGGGCTTAAGCATTTTAATAAATTGGGCCACGTTGCAAATTGGCTCACCAAGTTAACAAATAGTTTGCTTACTAAGCGGGTCGTAACAAATGGTATCAGAGCAAAACTTAGTCCTAAGCATGGTGAGAGGCCAATAGGAAAGGGCTACCGAAGATGGTGGAGCCACCTTTGGGCTGACCTCACATGCTGCCGACTAAGGGATGATTCTTGGGCATGTGTTAAGGTTTGGGCTTGACGAGGACGTCAAGTCTTAAGTGGGGGAGATTGTAATACCCCAAGTATAGTCCCACATTGCAAGTGGGAAAAACTATTATGTGGTTTATAAGGCTTAGTAGGCTTGCTATTGTTAACTTGGGCTTAAGCATTTTAATAAATTGGGCCACGTTGCAAATTGGCTCACCAAGTTAACAAATAGTTTGCTTACTAAGCGGGTCGTAACAGTTATAGTCATAACTTTGGATATTCCCCAATCATTCAAGATCTTCTCAATTGCTTTTCCAATTATTTCACCTTTGTGGCTAGTAATTGGAAAAAAAATTAGAACCATTCTATGCAATTTCCAATCAATATCTATGAAATGACCAGTGATGCACATATAATTTATTCTTTGAATGGATGTCTATGTATCCGTAGTGAGACAAATACATTGGCAGTTAACTTGTAAAAATCTTTTTTTCTTTAATCTCTCTTCACAGAAAATCTCAAAACAATCTTTATATATGGTCTGACGTGAGGGAATGTGAAAATGTGGTATAGTAACACTGCAAAATTCATGAAAACCTTTACTTTCAATGAACTTAAATGGAAGTTCATCCATAATTATCATTCTTGCAAGTGCCTTCCTAATCAAGTTTTAATCAAACTTCCATGTTGTCATTACACTACTACCACCATCCTCATTGCCTTGTTTCAATGAAATTTCTATTTGTGTTTTATTCTCATTCATACTACTTTGACCATATAAATTTTGATACTTTATACACCTAGTCAAGTGTGCTTTTAATGTGCTGGTGCCACATGATTTACTATCACAAAGGTACATGTTTTCACAATAGACACACATTGCTTTTAGTACACCATCCTTTTCAACTTTTTTATAATGATTCCAAACTTCAGCTCGTGGTTTAACATTTCTTTTTTTTGGATTCTGAGTTTGAGAAGGTTGTGTAGCACCTGTAGGTTCTGTAACTTCTGTTTGTGTTTGGTTAGGATCAGCTACAGGATCCTTGTATGGTTCAAAGAATCAAAAATAAGAAATTAACAAGTTAGGTTAGCTTTTAGGTTTGTACTTTGTAGGAACTAGGAAAGCAAAGCAAGTAGCAAAGTAGCAAACTAGCAACTAATATATAATGATTCATGAATATTGAATCATGATCATAAGACATACAATATGACTATATGAGATTATAATTGAGTACTAGTAGTCTAGTATACTACTACAAGTCTACAATAGTCTACTGACTACTGAGTATTGAGTACTGAGAGTATGAATAACTCTATAACAATTAACAAGTAACAACCAACAAACCGAATAGATATCATGGAAAGCAAAGCAAGTAGTTTGATTCAATTTATACCATGATAGAGCCGTAGAGTCGTATGACAGGAAGTATGAATCGAAGGCTTGAAGCTCGCACAGTCGCCCTCGCAGAGTCGCAGTCGCAAGCTTGTGTTGGCGATCGGAAGTTATCACTTGGCGTCGACGAGACGAGGTCGACGACGGTTGATACTCGATCGATTGAGGAGTGAGGACTGAGGAGAGCCGAGAGCTGGTGAGTGGTGACTGGAGAGGAGATTCGACGTCGACGACGAGATGAGGTCACGGGATTGTTAGGGTTTTACTGGTGAGTGGTGACTCTGGTGACTGGAGAGGAGATTCGACGTCGACGATGATGAGACGACTATGAGACGGAGTGGAAGTGCAAGTGCGGCACTACGGCGAAACTCGGGAAGGAATATGGGATCTGTGCGGAAGGACAAAACGATGAGACGGCGACGAAGGTCGAACTCTCGAAGTCGAAGGAATCAAGGAAATTTGGGGATTCTATATGACTGTATGAATTAGGGTTTTTTACTTTTAGTCTTAGAGTGGGTCCGAGTCCAAGTGTCCAACCAGTCGGTTGTCAGCACTCGGCAGTCGTGCGTGGCGCATCACGACTCAATCAAGTAATCACTAATCAACGCCTGTCGACTCCTTAATCTTTATTTGCCGGCCGAACCGATTAATTAAGCAAAAAATTTTTTCTTAACCTTAATCGGTTCGGTTCGGTTTAATCGATTTTTTTGAAAACAAAAACTGAACCCGAACCGATATAGCTTTGATCCCACCCACAATAACCCAAACTGATTTGAAATTGATGAAAACCAAACCGAACCGACTTAGTCGGTTCGGTTCGGTTCGGTTTATCGGTATGAACCGATTAATTGACACCCCTACAATCTGGAATTTCGGTGTTCGGATCCAAATTTAATGCTTTCCAATCAGATCCAATTTACAAATTTTGGGTTTCGGGTTTATTTTCTAGTTCGGGTCGGGCCTAATAGTGAGCCTGGATCTGGGCTAGCCTGGTGATTTGGGTCTAGGTCTGGGTCTAGTCTGGGCTTATTCTGGTGGGCTTAGGCCTGAGCTGTGCTATGCTGTGGGCATGAGCTATATGGATTTTTGCTTCTGCTATGATGTGCGTTTAAGCAACTAGTTTTAATGGCCTGCTATGCTGTTTGCTGTAAAGTCCAACCTACTATTCTGAGTAGTTTTCTGTATCATTACAATTTTATTTTTTAAAAATTTAAAGATATAATTTATTAGGAATAAATCTAGTATTGTGTTTATTCATTTGGTTTAATTATGTCTAATAAGTTATAAGTTTTACTGAGCATTATTAAATTTTGCTATACATGATAAATTTTTATTATTGTTTATCGATGATAATAAAATTTTTATGACTCATTCATGTTAGTAGAATTTTTGGTGTATGTTAAATGTGTAATAATATTTATACTTGTTTTTGAGCATATTGAGTTAGAAATAAATACATAATCTTATTTATTATGTTTTTATTTATTTGGATTAATTATGCTTAGTTCATACACATTTGTGACTTCATCTGCTTATACATTAGAGTAGTGATTAATTTTGGACAATCCTGATTGAACATACTTAGGGCTCGTTTGGAGCTGCGGGCCAGCAGCTTCTGTGGGCGCCGCCAGCTGTTTTTGAGAATCTCTGGCGTTTGGCTCTCAGCTTCTCAGGCCATGCCCAAGAATTTTCACTATTTACGACAAGCTGATTGAGGGCAGCTATTTCCGCCCGCTAAAGCATTTGTTCTTGCCCGCTTGAAAAAAAACTCTTGCAACCTCTTCCGCCGAAAGAAAGAAACCAAGCGCGGCGAAAACCTCAAAGACTATCTGCTCCCTAACTCGACCTAATCTCCAACCTTCTCATCTCCAGCGGATTACAAAGCCCACCGCCGTCCCTCTCCCCATCCTCTCCTCCCTCCTTGATGCCTTCCGGTGCCATTACGAGCGAGGCAACGAACTCCGGCAGAACCATCTGTCGTTCCCCTTCATGTGCTCGAACCGAGACTGTCCGAAGTGCAAGTCCCCTTCAAGGGGGAGCGAAACCCTAATAGGCGCATAACAAAAATTCGAAGCGGAAGCAAGGGTTTCTATATCGCATGCATGTCATATGATCAACTTGTTAAAAACTTGCAAAGATCGACAAGTGATCTTACCATAGCCATTGCTTTGGATGGCGGCTTGGAAATGAGAGAACGAAATGGTTCTCCTCCAAAGATGACGCACACAAGACGATGGATCGGCTACTTCTTGTTGCTCCTTGTGCTAGCAAGGATCTCCAAGTCTCCTGATCGCGTTGAGGGGATTTAGATGATCTCCTTTCTTGGCTAAAACTCTCTCCAAAGTGTGAAGAAGTTCTCCCACGAGAGAAGAGGCGACAAGACGTGAAGAGACGAGAGAGGGCGTAACTCTCTCGAACGTGTAGTGCGTTACCTTATTTTGGAAAACCAAAAAATAGTAACCGCCTAACGTTCATGCTTTCATGCGTTCATGGGTTTACCCCAACGCATTTTGCTCTCTCCCTTGAACCATGCGCTCACTCAATGAGCTGGTTCAATGTCGGTTTGGTTCAAAGACCAATTAACCCAAGCCATATTGTAACATCCCTCAGAATCACACCCCACACGCATACAAGTAAAAATACGGGGTTTTAAAAATTTTTTACTCTTCCATTAAAACATAAGAAGAAAGCGGCATCGAAGGACATTACTACGGAACTGAAAACCGCACAGAACTGAGTAGGATCGGTTACTAGGAAATAGAAATCCGGAAATCCAAAAAAATCCGGCAGCAAGTATACTAATTACTGCTGCACAGACGCACATATCCTGGAAACAAAATAGATGTCCACACTACACATATGTGGAGAACACAAATTTCAGAAATATTGCATAAACTGATTATTCAGACACCAATCACAATAATAATTCGGTTATACATCTCAGAATAAAAACAATTTCAATTCTCATGACTCCAAAACTCGTATCCAACAATAAAATGAGACAACTATATTATAATATCCTGAAAACAGGCATAAGCCCTCAGGAGATAAAACATGTCATATAAGTAAGTTAGGCACGCAGGCCTGATAGATCTTTAGAAAACAACTCTTATAAATTATATAAAACTTTAGCATCATAACAACTTAAGTAGCTGTAGCAATCACTGTCCTGATGTCTCACCTGAAAATATTTAAACAACGGGGGTGAGCTAAAAAGCTTAGTGAGTAAAAGACACTAAAAGCCATCCATAGTACACATCAAAAATATCATGCTTGCAGATAAGACACTTAACATGCACACTCATATCAGAAACAAAACATAATCAAATTCAGACACTTATAACAATAGGCATCAAGCATGAAGTAGGATATAAGTCTACCAACCCATTCCAACTAATCACACCGCCCAACACATCTATAATACAGATCGGAACAAAACTACAGAAAATCAGAGCTGACAGACAGAACAGATCGAAACAGAACTACAGAAATCAGAGCTGACAGACAGAAAATCAGAATTTTCAGAATCCAAACGGATAGTCTACATCGGAAACAGAAAGGCCACAGAAGGCCTGAAGACCACAGAAGGTCTGATGACCACAGAAGGTCTGACCCCACCTCTGCCGAGGACGAGACATGCATGCATATCAGAAACAGAATAGTAGAGGAGGTATCAGTGGGTGGCCCCCGTCTCGTCAAGACGTGGCACTCTGGCCTCCAATACTGGTAGAGGAGGTATCAGTGGGTGGCCCCCGTCTTGTCAGGACGTGGCACTCTGGCCTCCAATACCCAGAACAGAACAGAAATAGTGGAGGGAGAACGGAAGGTGAGACCAGCTCACATCTACCCTTCACTAGTGTCTCATGGGTCGTAGTAGACTATCAGCACCATTACAGCGCCACAGAAGGAGGGTAAGGACATGGAAGAGTGCTACACTAGGGCATAATTTTTACAGAACAGGTCATGCTGAAACGGAGGAGTAGGACTAACCATTACTCAATTCTCACATCATGCCCAAAGTGTCTCACAAACCAGAAAATGACACACCCTAATATCCAGTCCTTAACAAAATTACAATTTGCAGAAAATCAAAGCTGAACACACTTCATAATTTTTACCATCAACCAGAAGTAATATATGAGTGAATTCCTTGAATTCCTTAGATTTCATGCAACTATCCTTAATTCATGTCAAACCATTCTATGTTCTCACAAGGTTATAACACATTCAAAGTTTCAGAAATTCACTACATATGTACAGAACAGAAATTATTCGCGTAACAAACAATTAAACAGATGTTTCAGAAAAAAATAGATTAATATATCATACTTGCAACAGATGTTTCAGACTGAGTAAGTAATCTAAAATAGGCAATATGATATTCACAATGAAGCTATTTGGACCTACTTTCCAATAGAACTGAATCCATCAGATTTGGAGTTATAACCGGGGAGGTATGGGTGTTCGAACATAGAAAGGTCGGGACTTCAGAATTCCAGAAAACAGATTCGTAAATCAGAATTGCGACACAAATTTCAGATCCAATAACTAACAGAAAATAGGCGATATGGTAATAAAAATGAATCCCTTCGAGTCTACTTTCTAATAAAACTGATTTGACAAGATTTCGAGCTATACCTAGGGAGATATGATGGTTCGAACACATAAAGGTCGAAATCCAGATTTCCAGAAAACTGATTTTGTACAGCTAGATTGCAATACGGATTGAAATACGAATACAGCTCGGATATGGTCGATATCATATTCAAATTAAAGCCGAATGTATCTAGTTTCATACAAAATTTATTTCGTGCAATTTGGATCTATAGGCCATGAGATATAGGGTTATAGTACACAAAGGTCAGATTAGAGAATGCAGATTTCAGCAGAACAGGATTTTAAAACCCCGTATTTTTACTTGTATGCGTGTGGGGTGTGATTCTGAGGGATGTTACAGATGGTATCAGAGGAATATTACTAGCAATTAGAAACTCCGGGAAAGGAAAACTCTGTTTGTGTATTGCTAGAAACCAAGATAGGATCTGAATATTGGAAAACTCTGTTTGTGTATTGCTAGAAACCAAAATAGGATCTGATCCGTGATTGAATATTGGTTGTTATTCTACCGTGTTATGTGATGCAGGTATAAAAAGATGGTGCGACCAAGATCTAGCAGTAGCAACGGTGATCAACAGTCTGATCTGAGGCAGGCCATGGAGGCTATGACTGCAATGATGCAACAACAGAACGCATTCATCCAGCAGCAAACTCAGATGATGCAGCAGCAGCAGGCGCAGCACATGGAGGTTCAGCAACAGTTATTGCAGCGGCTGTCGCAGACACAGCCTCAGTCACAGTCACAACCAGCTGGACACGGCGTGGGTGGCGCTGGTTCTCCTATGGGTGATGGCGCACATCAACGATATGCTCGGTTGGTTCGAGAGTTTCAGCACCTGAACCCAACTACATTTTATGGTAGACCGGGGCCCAGAGCGGCTGAGGATTGGCTGTTGGCACTGGAAAAGATTTTCCAGGTTTTGCGCTGTGATGATGCAGACAAGCTATGTTTGTCTGTCTTCATGTTGCGTGGAGATGCCGAAGACTGGTGGAAGGGAGTCGTCAGACTGGCGGCAACTGAATCCAAAGTTGTTGATTGGCAGTACTTCATGATGAAGTTCAATGCCAAGTTTTTTCCCTCTAGCTTATCTGAGGAGCGCGAGGTGGAGTTTATTCATCTTGAGCAGGGCGACCTGACGGTGGATCAGTATGAGGCCACATTCGCTCGGTTGTCGGGGTATGCTCCTCACTTAGTCAACACCGAGGAAAGAAGAGCCAAGAAGTTTCAGCGGGGTTTGAGGAAAGACATCAGGACAAGGGTAGCTATGCTACACTTGGAGTCTTATGCTGAAGTGGTAGACAGGGCTCGCACTGCTGAGAGGTGCATTGCTGAGATGGCTGTTGATACTATTTCAGTCACTGCATCCGCCCCTACTTCTGTGACTTACGCACCCACTCTGGGTGGTAAGGATAAGAAGAATTTCAAGAAAGAGAAGAAAGACAATAAGGGCAGATACAAACCTTATCAGAAGCCAGCCAGCACAGTTTCTCAGAATGGCAAGAAGTGTCTCCACTGTGGGAGCACTAAACATCAGGATAATGAGTACTACAGGAAGACTGGCGCTTGCTTCAGATGTGGTAAGGTGGGGCATATGATTAAGGACTGTCCTATGCCGGATGCTAGAGGACAGGGTGAGAAGCCTACTGTGCAGACTCGCGTGTATGCCATCGCGGAGAGGGATGCTTCGGCTTCGAAGTCCGTGGTGGAAGGTACACTTTATGTGTTTAGTAATTTGGCACGCATTCTTTTTGATCCTGGTGCCAATTTATCCTTTGTGTCTGCATGTTTTGCACTACGTCTGCCTGTGTTACCTAGGATACTTGATTTCTGTATTTCTGTTCATACACCTATGGGTGAGGCCGTATCTACAGATATAGCATATCCTGACTGTTTGATTAAGGTTGAAGGATATGATTTACCTATTGATTTGATTAGTCTTCCTATGAAAGACTATGACATCATTTTGGGCATGGATTGGCTGTCTGCCTATCATGCTACTTTAGATTGTTTTGAAAAGTTAATTGCTCTGCATCTAAGTGATGGACAGGAACTGGTTATCCAAGGCCGGATTTCAGAACAAGAGCCTTTGGTGATATCTCATCTGCAGGCCAGGAAGCTTTTAGCCCAGGGCTGCAAGGGGTATCTGGTGCATGTCAAGGTGCAGACTGAGCCTGATTTGGATCTGGCTAGAATTCCTGTGGTAAGAGAGTTTACTGACGTCTTCTCTGATGATTTATCTGGGTTACCACCCAGCAGAGAAGTTGAGTTTGGTATCGAGTTGTTGCCAGGCACGGCACCGGTATCTAAAGCTCCTTACAGGATGGCAACTTCAGAACTGATAGAGCTGAAGAAGCAACTGGAAGAACTATTAGAGAAGGGGTATATTCGACCCAGTGTTTCTCCATGGGGAGCACCTGTGTTATTTGTGAAGAAGAAGGATGGTACTTTGCTCATGTGCATCGATTATCGTCAACTCAACCAAGTGACCGTTAAGAATAAGTACCCATTACCCCGTATTGATGATCTCTTTGATCAGTTGCAGGGAGCTACCGTATTCTCTAAAATTGACCTGAGGTCTGGCTATTATCAGCTGAGAGTTCAGGAGGAGGATGTACCAAAAACTGCATTCAGGACCAGGTATGGGCACTATGAGTTTCTTGTTATGCCCTTTGGACTGACAAATGCCCCTGCGGTGTTTATGGATCTGATGAACAGGGTATTTCATGAGCTCCTGGACAAATGTGTGGTCGTCTTCATTGATGATATTCTGATCTACTCCAAGAATGCGCAAGATCACTCTCAGGATTTGTGCAAGGTGCTGGAGATTCTGCGGCTGAAGCAGCTGTATGCTAAGGCCAGCAAATGTGAGTTCTGGCTATATCAGATTGGCTTTCTGGGGCACATTATTTCTGGCCAGGGTGTGTCTGTGGATCCAGTGAAGGTGGAGGCCATTCTTCACTGGGGAAGACCAACTACAGCGACTGAGGTCAGAAGTTTTCTGGGCTTAGCTGGATACTACCGCCGCTTTGTGGAGGGTTTTTCTAAGCTGGCTGGTCCTCTGACTAAGCTAACTAGAAAGAATTTGAAGTTTGAGTGGTCTGATAATTGTGAGTCTAGTTTTCAGGAACTGAAAAGGAGACTGACCAGTGCTCCTATCCTCATCGTTCCCTGTGATGGAGAAAAGTTCACTGTGTACACTGATGCCTCTGGTAAGGGTCTGGGTGCTGTACTGATGCAGCAAGGAAAGGTAGTTGCTTATGCTTCAAGGCAACTCAAAGACTATGAGGTAAACTACCACACTCATGATCTAGAGTTGGCAGCTGTAGTTTTTGCCTTGAAGATCTGGAGGCACTATCTGTTTGGACAGACATTTGAATTGTTTACAGATCACCAGAGCTTGAAGTATATCTTCACTCAGAAAGAGCTGAATATGAGACAGAGACGATGGCTTGAATGGATAAAGGATTATGACTTCACCATCCAATATCAGTCTGGTAAAGCCAATGTGGTGGCTGACGCTCTTAGTCGGTATCCTGTGACTCAGATAGCTACACTGCGAGTCCAGGAGTGGCGACTATTGCAGGAGTTCAGTGACATGCATCTGAGTGTGACTCCGGGTGAGAGAGGCGGTCTTCTAGCTTCTCTCAGGGTTCAGTCAAACTTACTGCAGAGACTGAGATCAGGGCAGCAGTCAGATCCGGATATTCTACGGTGGAAAGAGAGGTCGGAGCAAGGCTGGGTTGAGAATTTCAGTATGTCGGATGATGGTCTCCTCAGATTCCGTGGAAGGGTCTGTGTCCCTGAGGACCCTGAGTTGAGAAATGAAATTCTTAAGGAAAGCCATTGCACTAAGTATACCGTTCATCCTGGTAGTACCAAGATGTATCAGGATCTGAAAAAGACTTTCTGGTGGCATGGTATGAAGAAGGATGTGCATTTGTTTGCGTCCAGATGTTTGACTTGCCAAACTGTGAAGGCTGAGCATCAGAGCCCGGGCGGTTTGATGCAGTCTCTCCCTATTCCTCAGTGGAAGTGGGAGCATATTAGTATGGACTTTGTGTGTGGACTGCCCAATACCAGAAGGAATCATGATGCCGTATGGGTGATTGTGGACAGACTCACGAAGTCAGCTCACTTCTTACCGATCAAAATGACTTACAGTTTGGATCGGTTAGCAAAACTGTACATCGATGAGATTGTCAGATTGCATGGAGTTCCCTTGGACATTGTCTCTGACCGTGATCCTCGATTTCTATCCAGGTTTTGGAAGAAATTACAGGAAGATTTGGGAACTAATCTGAGTTTCAGCACTGCATATCATCCTCAATCTGATGGTCAGACAGAGAGAACTATTCAGACACTTGAGGATCTCCTGAGATCTTATGTGGTTGACTGGTCTGTTGAGTGGGATCTGGACTTATCACTGATAGAGTTCACCTACAACAATAGTTTCCACTCTAGCATACAGATGGCTCCGTATGAGGCCCTATATGGGAGGAAATGCAGAACACCTATATGCTGGGAGGAAACTGGGGACAGAACAGTGCTAAGGTCTGATGCTGTTCAGGAAGCCACTGAGAAGATCAGAGAAATTCAGAGAAAGATGAAGATTGCTCAGGATAGACAGAAGAGTTATGCTGATGTGAGGCATCGTCCTCTTGAGTTTTTGGTGGGAGAGCATGTGTTCCTAAAAGTCTCACCTATGAAAGGGGTGATGAGATTTGGGAAGAGGGGGAAATTGAGTCCCAGGTACATTGGTCCCTTTGATATCATTGAGAGGGTCGGACCTGTAGCATACAGACTTGCTCTGCCCCCATCACTGGAACACCTCCATAATGTGTTCCATGTTTCTGCACTCAGAAAATACTGTTCTGATCCTTCTCATGTTTTAGAGTCGGAACCTCTTCAGCTTGAAGAGAACATGACTTTTGTGGTGAAACCTCTCAGAATTGAAGATAGAAAAGAGAAAGTGCTGAGAAATAAGGTTATTCCACTTGTGAAAGTCATCTGGGGAAATCAGTCTGTTGAAGAAGCCTCTTGGGAGGTCGAAGCAGATATGAGAAAGGAGCATCCTCACCTGTTCAGTGACGGGCTTGGTCAGCTTTATAGGACTAAAGCTCTATAAGGGGGGGAGAATGTAACGCCCTCGATTTTTCTGAATTATGATTTAAGGTTAGAAATTCTGTTTCTGTATTTTTATCTGTTAAAATTTTGGGATTTTTGCCTAAGTGTAGGAATTTTTCCTACAGGGCAAAAATAATTATTTTGGTTGGGGATTCGAACCCTCAACCTTGATTCTTTGCTTCTGGAATTCTTTCCACCATGGTGGCGCACATTTCTGATGTTATTGGAGTGGCGCAGGGTGGTTAAGCCCAGGTAAGCCCATAAAACCGATTTTTCACTTAAGTTAACTGGGTTATTGGATCTTGGATCCGTTTGGGGTGGGAGAAAAAGAGGGATTGCGTGAAGGCTCCTCTCCCTCACGACTTTTGTTGATTTTTCTTGCCCTAGCCGCCTTTGGTTGTCGCCCCTCACTGTGCTTGGCGCCTCCTGAAATTTCTGACGCTGGTGGTGGCAGACTGGTGGTGGACGAAATTCCTGGTGATCCTCTGTCTTGGCGTTTTTCTTCTGTGAACGTTTTTCGGTGAGTAATTCGATCCTAAGGAGTCTAATCCGCTAAATTGTAGATTATCATTCAATTAAAATTCGTTATTTGCAATGATTATCCGTATGGGGTCGAATTCAAATATTTATAGGGTTTTAAAATCCTGTTCTGCTGAAATCTGCATTCTCTAATCTGACCTTTGTGTACTATAACCCCAATATCTCATGGCCTATAGATCCACAAGTGCCTGGCAACAACTCGATACCAAACTCAACTTCTCTGCTGGGTGGTAACCCAGATAAATCATCAGAGAAGACGTCAGTAAACTCTCTTACCACAGGAATTCTAGCCAGATCCAAATCAGGCTCAGTCTGCACCTTGACATGCGCCAGATACCCCTTGCAGCCCTGGGCTAAAAGCTTCCTGGCCTGCAGATGAGATATCACCAAAGGCTCTTGTTCTGAAATCCGGCCTTGGATAATCAGTTGCTGTCCATCACTTAGATGCAGAGCAATTAACTTTTCAAAACAATCTAAAGTAGCATGATAGGCAGACAGCCAATCCATGCCCAAAATGATGTCATAGTCTTTCATAGGAAGACTAATCAAATCAATAGGTAAATCATATCCTTCAACCTTAATCAAACAGTCAGGATATGCTATATCTGTAGATACGGCCTCACCCATAGGTGTATGAACAGAAATACAGAAATCAAGTATCCTAGGTAACACAGGCAGACATAGTGCAAAACATGCAGACACAAAGGATAAATTGGCACCAGGATCAAAAAGAATGCGTGCCAAATTACTAAACACATAAAGTGTACCTTCCACCACGGACTTCGAAGCCGAAGCATCCCTCTCCGCGATGGCATACACGCGAGTCTGCACAGTAGGCTTCTCACCCTGTCCTCTAGCATCCGGCATAGGACAGTCCTTAATCATATGCCCCACCTTACCACATCTGAAGCAAGCGCCAGTCTTCCTGTAGCACTCATTATCCTGATGTTTAGTGCTCCCACAGTGGAGACACTTCTTGCCATTCTGAGAAACTGTGCTGGCTGGCTTCTGATAAGGTTTGTATCTGCCCTTATTGTCTTTCTTCTCTTTCTTGAAATTCTTCTTATCCTTACCACCCAGAGTGGGTGCGTAAGTCACAGAAGTAGGGGCGGATGCAGTGACTGAAATAGTATCAACAGCCATCTCAGCAATGCACCTCTCAGCAGTGTGAGCCCTGTCTACCACTTCAGCATAAGACTCCAAGTGTAGCATAGCTACCCTTGTCCTGATGTCTTTCCTCAAACCCCGCTGAAACTTCTTGGCTCTTCTTTCCTCGGTGTTGACTAAGTGAGGAGCATACCCCGACAACCGAGCGAATGTGGCCTCATACTGATCCACCGTCAGGTCGCCCTGCTCAAGATGAATAAACTCCACCTCGCGCTCCTCAGATAAGCTAGAGGGAAAAAACTTGGCATTGAACTTCATCATGAAGTACTGCCAATCAACAACTTTGGATTCAGTTGCCGCCAGTCTGACGACTCCCTTCCACCAGTCTTCGGCATCTCCACGCAACATGAAGACAGACAAACATAGCTTGTCTGCATCATCACAGCGCAAAACCTGGAAAATCTTTTCCAGTGCCAACAGCCAATCCTCAGCCGCTCTGGGCCCCGGACTACCATAAAATGTAGTTGGGTTCAGGTGCTGAAACTCTCGAACCAACCGAGCATATCGTTGATGTGCGCCATCACCCATAGGAGAACCAGCGCCACCCACGCCGTGTCCAGCTGGTTGTGACTGTGACTGAGGCTGTGTCTGCGACAGCCGCTGCAATAACTGTTGCTGAACCTCCATGTGCTGCACCTGCTGCTGCTGCATCATCTGAGTTTGCTGCTGGATGAATGCGTTCTGTTGTTGCATCATAGCAGTCATAGCCTCCATGGCCTGCCTCAGATCAGACTGTTGATCACCGTTGCTACTGCTAGATCTTGGTCGCACCATCTTTTTATACCTGCATCACATAACACGGTAGAATAACAACCAATATTCAATCACGGATCAGATCCTATTTTGGTTTCTAGCAATACACAAACAGAGTTTTCCAATATTCAGATCCTATCTTGGTTTCTAGCAATACACAAACAGAGTTTTCCTTTCCCGGAGTTTCTAATTGCTAGTAATATTCCTCTGATACCATCTGTAACATCCCTCAGAATCACACCCCACACGCATACAAGTAAAAATACGGGGTTTTAAAAATTTTTTACTCTTCCATTAAAACATAAGAAGAAAGCGGCATCGAAGGACATTACTACGGAACTGAAAACCGCACAGAACTGAGTAGGATCGGTTACTAGGAAATAGAAATCCGGAAATCCAAAAAAATCCGGGCAGCAAGTATACTAATTACTGCTGCAAAGACGCACATATCCTGGAAACAAAACAGATGTCCACACTACACATATGTGAAGAACACAAATTTCGGAAATATTGCATAAACTGATTATTCAGACACCAATCACAATAATAATTCGGTTATACATCTCAGAATAAAAACAATTTCAATTCTCATGACTCCAAAACTCGTATCCAACAATAAAATGAGACAACTATATTATAATATCCTGAAAACAGGCATAAGCCCTCAGGAGATAAAACGTGTCATATAAGTAAGTTAGGCACGCAGGCCTGATAGATCTTTAGAAAACAACTCTTATAAATTATATAAAACTTTAGCATCATAACAACTTAAGTAGCTGTAGCAATCACTATCCTGATGTCTCACCTGAAAATATTTAAACAACGGGGGTGAGCTAAAAAGCTCAGTGAGTAAAAGACACTAAAAGCCATCCATAGTACACATCAAAAATATCATGCTTGCAGATAAGACACTTAACATGCACACTCATATCAGAAACAAAACATAATCAAATTCAGACACTTATAACAATAGGCATCAAGCATGAAGTAGGATATAAGTCTACCAACCCATTCCAACTAATCACACCGCCCAACACATCTATAATACAGATCGGAACAGAACTACAGAAAATCAGAGCTGACAGACAGAACAGATCGAAACAGAACTACAGAAATCAGAGCTGACAGGCAGAAAATCAGAATTTTCAGAATCCAAACGGATAGTCTACATCGGAAACAGAAAGGCCACAGAACGCCTGAAGACCACAGAAGGTCTGATGACCACAGAAGGTCTGACCCCACCTCTGCCGAGGATGAGACATGCATGCATATCAGAAACAGAATAGTAGAGGAGGTATCAGTGGGTGGCCCCCGTCTCGTCAAGACGTGGCACTCTGGCCTCCAATACTGGTAGAGGAGGTATCAGTGGGTGGCCCCCGTCTTGTCAGGACGTGGCACTCTGGCCTCCAATACCTAGAACAGAACAGAAATAGTGGAGGGAGAACGGAAGGTGAGACCAGCTCACATCTACCCTTCACTAGTGTCTCATGGGTCGTAGTAGACTATCAGCACCATTACAGCGCCACAGAAGGAGGGTAAGGACATGGAAGAGTGCTACACTAGGGCATAATTTTTACAGAACAGGTCATGCTGAAACGGAGGAGTAGGACTAACTATTACTCAATTCTCACATCATGCCCAAAGTGTCTCACAAACCAGAAAATGACACACCCTAATATCCAGTCCTTAACAAAATTACAATTTGCAGAAAATCAAAGCTGAACACACTTCATAATTTTTACCATCAACCAGAAGTAATATATGAGTGAATTCCTTGAATTCCTTAGATTTCATGCAACTATCCTTAATTCATGTCAAACCATTCTATGTTCTCACAAGGTTATAACACATTCAAAGTTTCAGAAATTCACTACATATGTACAGAACAGAAATTATTCGCGTAACAAACAATTAAACAGATGTTTCAGAAAAAAATAGATTAATATATCATACTTGCAACAGATGTTTCAGACTGAGTAAGTAATCTAAAATAGGCAATATGATATTCACAATGAAATATATCATATATCATATTCACTATAGATGTTTCAGATGTTTCAGGTGCGCCCACCAGGTAAAATGCGCCTGTCATAGGGTCGAACCCTAGACCTCCCACCTGGTCAAGCCTCTACTGCATGCGCCAATGCCATGTGTGCTCTGTGCTCTTGTCATGATTAAAATTATAATTTAATCTATCTAGACAAGATTGACACGCAGGTCAATTACACAATAAATTAATTAAAATGTGATGCGCAGATCACAAATATAATAATTTACATTTTTAATCCAGGCACGTAGGCCCCAGCACAGCACACATTAATTGGGCAACCCACATAAGATAAAATAAACAAGCACATGGCATCCAATCAACATGTGATCCATCAACAAAATAAAATTTTCAAAATCCCATTGGAATCAATTTTATTTGTCTTATTTGCCCTACATAAGAAAAACTAAGACACAAGCAAATTCACAAATTTCAGAAATACAAGCTCTGTCACAACTTGTGAAAAATCCAAAACCTGCAAAAACAAAAAAACAAAGTTAAATCTAAAATAAATAAAACTTAGTCTAGCAATACTAACAACTATTTTGATATTAACAAAACTAAGGTCCCCGGCAACGGCGCCAAAAACTTGATATACCGTAAGGTAACACTACAAGTATGACATGCGTGTACCTTGGACTAATCCCGAGCAATGGCGCCAAAAACTTGATAGGATTCCGCAAGTGCACGGAATTATCGAAGTAATAAAAATATCGATCCACAGAGACCTTATTGTTAATTACCAAATAATTGTTTTCTCGCTAGCTAAGCAAGCTAAATATGATGAAAGTAAACTATGCAGAGAATATGCTAAGGAGATAATCAGAGAGATAAGCATGGGACTAGGGTTTCATCCACCTTAATTTCAATGATAAGATATAAATAAGGGTTCGTCAATCAAATCTTGCTACGATAAAGACCTAATTTACTTCATAAAGGGATTATCTCACTTTCGTGCAGACAATCATGCAGGGACCAATCCTCGCTTTCACGCAAGATCTGTCCCAATTCTAAAGATAAATAAATCATCAATCAAAGAACTCAAGATAACTTTCGTGCATCCGAATTCTAGGTTGATAATCTCTAGTGGAATCTCAAGGATCACTTTCGTGCATCCGAGCCTCAACAGTAGTTTTACCCATGGATCTCTAACGTTCCGATCCTCACTTTCGTGCAAGATCTCCACGTTTGATAAATAGACTCGATCCATAGATTCATATTACTATCATGGCAATTAATCTACTAGAACAGATCAAATTAGATCTAACCTAAGGAAGGGATCCTAACATGCAATTCTAGGGTTCCAAGTTCTCAAGCAATTACTTTTTAGTCAATAGCGAAAACTCTAAAAACATGATTAATAACATAGATCTATAGAGAGTCTAAGAACAATCCATCACAAAAGTAAAATTATCATAGCAAAAATTATCATGACGAAAATAGAAGAGTTATCTAATCATTAAGAATCAAGGGGATTACACCCCATGTCCCAAAACAGTATTAAGCTTGCATGAAGGAGGAGATACAATAAATCATAGTTTTAGAGTGATCAGAAAATAAAAAGAAAGGAGAAACAACATTACAACACGGCTGTAAAATCCTTTACAGCCGTAATTTGCTTCGATGAACAGCGCTGTCACCGCTCTTTCGTTGATTCCTTTGATCAGACTCCAAATACTCTGAAACTTCTATGGTGTCATCCTCTCCTCCAGGCAAAGCTTCTGCATGAAAATCACAGCCTGAGGTGCCCTCTACGCCTCTCGGCGGGAGGCCAAACCCTAGCCGCCTCTCTGTTTATTGGTCTCTCGATACTGGATAAAAATTCTTCTCTTCCACTTTGAGCGTCTTCTCCTCTTAAAGATGAGTCCGCCACAATTTTCAGATTTTGATTTGGAGCTCTGGATCAAAAGTTATGGCCCGCGCAAGATTCGAACTCGTAAAAATCACGTTTTTTGACTGGGAATTACGGCAGTGTAATATGCTACGGCACTGCCGTAAAATAGCTTGAGTGTTATGTTCTGGAGATGCTGGGAAATACGGTACCATAATATCATTTACAGCAGTGCCGTAATTTCAGTTGAGTTCTCTGGTATGAGGTCTTCACAAAATACGACACCGTAAACTTCTTCACGGTGGTGCCATAAAATCGGTTGAACACTCTGGTCTGAAACACTTGAAAATATGGCCCGTGTAATTCTTTACGGCAGTGCCGTAAAATCACAAAAACTTTTTGTTCGGAAAATCACCAAAATACGACCGTGTTCTTGATAATACGGTAGCCGTGAAAATACAGTACCGTAAAATAGTTTACGGCACTGCCGTATTTTGGTTCTTAGCTTCGATTTTCGTGAAATTTGTTGTGTGACTTCTTATTGATGATGGGAATTCTTCCATGTATTTGATTTTGCTTAAAAACGCACAAAATAGTGCCTTTTTTTCCTGAAAATCATGGAAAACCAAAATAGAAGTAGACTTTGTAATATTTGATGGATTCAGCATAAAAAAAGTAAAAGATCCTCAATTTAGCATGAAAAGGTATTTAAAATGATACAAAATATACTACATATTTTGGTGTCATCAGTGTCGTCACCTTGATCTTCAAGGTTAGACTTTGTAGACAAGATGGGAAGGAAGATAGATAGAGAGGTTGATCTTCAAGTGGCGCAAGTGGTAGTGGTGATGCCCACTCCTTGCGGCCAAGCCTAGATCTTTTCTTCTTCTCCATGGTGCAATCTTCATATGATTGGCTCATGTTAAGATGAAGAGAGAAATCTCCCCCTCTTGGTGCATCATATGGATGGCGCAAGCAAGATGATCCACCATTGGCGCATCTTGGAGATGGCGTAACAAGAGAGGAAAGCAAGATAGGCAATATAATCTTCCTCCCGAAGGCTAGCACCAGGCGTGGATGGAAGAGGATCTCAGGGAGTCCATGTGTGCACGATTGTAGAGGGCGGACCACTTGTGCGCCTCTCCTTCGTCATCGATAGCCCCTAGGATTATGCGAATAAAGGTATACAATATTGACACATCCGGTGGATCACTCGTAAGGGATCCTGGCATATGGTGGGAATTCTATTTCGGGCCATAGCTTCCACTGTTATTAAAATTTTAAAATTGGCCTAGGGATTCCCAACAGTGGTATCAGAGCAAACTTACGAGACCCATGCGGTGTATTTTGCTTATCTACATCGGCCCATGTCATAAAATATTTTTTAGAATTTTTTTGCCATGATTTTTCTGCTTAGAAAAATGTAGGTTTATCACGCTAAAATTTTGTCTAAAATTTCCTAATTACATATTCTCCTTGTCTGTCAAGGATAGACCTTGCGCACAAGCTATGTAAATAATTTTAGGAAAATTTTCCTTTTAATTTTTACATGGTAAGGTGGACTGAAAGGGGGCAACTTGCATGCCTTGGGCATGCATCCGCCACCTTTCATAAGTTGCCTGAGAGAATTCATTAGGGGAACTTTTGTGACTATTATTTTGGGTGATGAATAGTTTTATGATAAACTAAAATTAATTTTAATTGTTAGTTTTTCATTGTATGTAGAAGAGCACGAGTAGGTGCTTTTATTATTGCATTATGATATGGTTATACACAAGCCTCATGCCATGCCTGTGATGTATTATCTGTGAGGCCTGCATTCTGCTGTTATAATTTTTTAATTCATATATTGTAAAATATATGAATTAAAAAATTAGGGCAGCAGAAGACTTCCTTGGCGCATGGCATGAAGACCATGCTAAGTGGCGCAAGTTCTCCTTGGCCAAACCATGGTGGTGCCTAGGGCAACCTAGGTGGCGCACATATTGGTTTGAGGGCTAAGTAGAGTGACTTGGCGTACCTAGCATGTTGGCGACACATCTCTGCTTAGTAGTGCACCCTAGCATATTGGCGCACCTGGTGGTGGTGCAATTTGCATGGGAGGCAGTGTACTTAGCATGATAGTGGTGCATATAGTGTTGGCCGAACCCTAGGAGGAGCCTAGGGTGCGAGCTGACATAGGTGTGAAAAGGGCTGGCCGAACCTAAGGGGGCTTCTACGGTTTCCTAGATGGCGCCTCTAAGGTTTGTGAGCTAACCCTTGGAGCTGAAGACCTAGGTGGTGCACCCAGGGTTGGAGCAGAACCCTTAGAGCACTCTGGGCTGAGCCGAGGACTTAGTGGCATGGGCCCATGGCTTGTGCCTTATAGTAGATAGGTGATTAGTCTAGGTCTAGAGGTTTGTTACCCATTTTGGGTTGTAACCATATCATGTTTTATTTTCTGCTCAGTTTCAAGCATGCTTGTGATGTTTTATTTTTCATGCTACTTACTCACTATAGAATTGCATATCTGTATTATGAGATGAAAGATAAAACTAAATGGTGAGACCTCAAAAACCCTCACTTAAAAATATCAAGTCTGATCATTTTATGATACCGCCTTCTAACGCATAGCCCTCGTCAAATTATCGTTGGTGCTGTGCATTGTTTCCACCCTAGTGGACACACCTAGCAATCTTTAGGAGGCGTGTGATGATAATGATTTCCCCGGTCGGGTTAAAATCCTGGATACGTCTTAGTAAGGAATTCGTTGGCTCTAGGCGAAACAGTTAGGTTAGACTTGACTAGATATTTCATATGTGGATGGACCACATGATGGAAAGTCTAGAGGCAGCCTCAGGAGGTTAGGGCTCTGTGTTGTTCCAGCCCTAGCTAAGCACCGAGTGCCTGAACTGTCTTGAGAAAGGGAATTGCCAAGTTGCAATTGGCCGATGTGCCTACCTCAAAAAGCCTGAGTCACTTTGTGTAGTACATCCTGCCCTAGCAGGACGCAAGGGCATGTACGGATTGAGGATCCTATCTCACTAAGGAAATTTGGTGATTTCCCGATCAACTTTTGAGGGTTATCGATTCAAGCAAAATAGTGGGTGCCCAATCATTTATAAAAGGCCAGATTAAATGATTAGTTTACAAATCTGTTTATGACTATTGCAGATGGTGAAGCAACCCCTAATCTAAGGGGGAGAAACCCTAAACTTGCGATTCTAACAAGCTTTGCGGAAAAAGGGTTTCAAATCAAGATCGGATATGAAAACATATGATCAACTTGAAGCTAGAAATCATACCAATGCCATGGACTTGGAATTCGGCTTGGAAGAAGAGATCAAGTTAGGTCTCCTCCAAAGTGTGCCACACACAAGAAGAAGTTGGCTCACTCCTTGGCGTCGCTTGTGCTAGCAAGTCACCCAAGGAATCTATTCGAATGGAAAGGGATGAAGAAGGATCAAGCTTGGCCGAGAGCTCCTCTTGCGCAACACTCCTTTTCGTCGTCCACACCACACTCCCACGAAAGTCCAAGAATGCGTTGAGAAGAAAGGAGCAAACGCATATGCGTTTTTGGCATTGAAAGTGAAACCGGCCCTTGATGACATTCCATAAATGGAAGCTCATCAAGTCCATGCGCTCAACTCAACCCAAACGCATTTTAGCATTGAACCATGCGTTCACAATTGTGAACCGGTTCAATCTAAAACGTTCCAATCAATTCGGTTCAATAAACCAAACCGAAAGAGCTCAAGCCAATAGGTCTAGACCAAATTGAACCCCAAGGCTCATGATCTAACCATTCATCTCCTGATGCCCCTGATCTCTCCGATCTGGCATCATCTCTCTCGATCGAAGCTTACCGATCTCAAGTCCTAATCAATCAAACATGATCAGACCAGATCTCACTTACAATCAGAGATTAAAACCCCTTTAAACTGAACCCAAAGAATTCAGTCCACACGATCTGACTCAAGTAAGCCATATCATCATATTGTGCGACCCTAAGGGTTTCCTTCAAATGTCGGTAACGATAACTTACGTTATCACGATCAGTGAGGGGTATCTAGCAACACATCACTGTCTCCCGATATAAAGGAAAGAGTCTTCCAAGACTACACCCAAACCATAGCACAAGTGTGAATCAAACTCACAAGGCACACAAATGTCTTTTGCCACTGGATGTTCTTATTGGACAAGCATGTCAAGCCTGTAACTCCAATATGATGAGCATGATTAGATCAGATGATCATAGTCATCTGGGTATGGCCATACACTTCCTCAATCATCTCATATAGGGGGGCCCTATAGAACATCACACTCCTTAAACAAGGAGACGGCAATCCTCTATCTATCACAAGTGCCCTAACCTGATTCAAGCTCACCATCCAAGATAGTCTATAATCATTATGTTTCAAATGATATTGAACTACCTCAAGACAATGACAATCATCATTTAGAAACACAAGTGATCTCAAGTCAAAGGACATGTGCCACTTGCTGCATACAAGGATCATTCACATTGTGACAAGCAATGGAATATCCCAGTAGGGTCTGTCCAGTACATCCAATGTACCCATGAGTCTATATCTTATTCCATGCTCGAAGCATCCTATAAGATTAGCACCCATATTAGTCTCAATCATATCAAGGCTGTCTCATGTTCACCAAGATATCTCGACTAAGGACATAGAGCCTGTCAGCCTAGCTGAACAGCTTTGAGACATTATTCAGAAGTACACTTATTACAGCAGATAAGGTAACAACCTGAATAACAACCATGCCTTTATTAACATAAAAGTTTATTACATGATACTTTTACAATCCCAAGGCCTCAAACATTAGCCTTAAGGGCATACCCCAACAGATGGTCACAGCGATCTCTCCTAAGTTGGTTGGAACTAACTAAGTGGACTGGTATTTGAGGATTGTCCTCAACATCGAGGAAAGGTTATATCTCCTTGAGCAGCCTTTGCCTAAACCCATCTCATCTTCAGCCTTGTTGGCTTAAGAGGTAGCTTGTCTAAAGCTAGTATGTCGCCTGAGTTGCGAAAGCAACGTGTAGAACTGATCATGTTCTAGATCTATATTCTAAAACAACTCTTCTAGGGACAAGCTAGAATAGAAAGTTATAACCTCTAAAGTAGTCCCACAATGCAAAGGTAAGCCTTAGGGCTTGATCGACGCATTAAAGATGATGAGGGTACAGGAGATAAGGTGCTTGAGATTGATTGCTAGCAACCTCAAAACGAGGAGAAGAGAAGTAGCCCTTCATCTTCTGGCTCAAGTAATTATGTTACCAAAGTCTAATTGTCTATTTCTGACACATGAGTATGTCATACCGCATGATAAGACCAACACTTGCAAAAGTATCTTTGTGCACAACAGAAATAAGGTAATGCTGATGTAGAGAGACTGACCTACCAGTTGGAGCATACGTTGCTGCCATAGCTGTAGGAGACCTCATTCTCTCTGGGGTCAAGACATTGTTAGAACTTGAATATATTCATACTCATGGGAAGTTCTATGAGTAACATAATATACGGATAAAGTTAAGTGGTTCTGTACCTATCTTTGGCATTATTGTTTGGGCCTTATAAAACAAAAACCTCATCCATTGACTCTATGCGAATGGATTCGTGGATTCAATCTCCTTTCAGGAGAATGAGTCGGGTCAACCTCTCTTGAGAGCTTGACTTGCACAAGCCTTGTTTGCTAAGGACAACAACAGCGATGTTCTTCACTTTTCAGAAGTGGAAGATCAAGAGACTTGTTAGGCCTCATACACTTTAGTGTGTGTGGACAGGTCTAATAAGTAAGCCAAAGATAGGGTACTAGTCCTTTACAAACATGTCTAATGGATATGAATATAATAAGGAAATCAGCTTGATAGATCCATAAAGCTTTCTAACTTGTTAGAGAGTACTTGAGCTACAGTTTATGACTATCCCTAAGAGTATGAGATTTCCTCATAGCTCACTCCTTATAGAACTCCTCTTTGAGGTTGAGTGTCTAATTGGACGAATCGAGTTGTGCATGCCATGATTCGATACAAGTTAAATCATATAACTCCTTGTTAAAGGTTGTGCAAAAATGAACATTTTTTCCTGAACACTGAAAGATGTTCCATATCTAACATATGTGTGTATGGGATATCCTTGCGGATACTGCTTCCATGATCCTATAGTAGAGCAACTTGGTTGCTGCTCAGGATGCTATTTTTCTTGGGAAAGTTTTTTTCTCTTCAAAAAGGCTAGTTGGAGGAGTTTGACCTGGATATAGTCGAAGGTCAGCCATTTGACATACTTGATCAAAGATGAAATCTAAGCTAGTGATTACACAAAAATTCATAGTATATTTTACGTCATTTGATAGGTCTTTTTGTGTCATATTCATGCTCTTTTGCTTAATTTCATGCCTTATTTATCTAATATTACGGAATCTACACATTTTCTAGTTTTTGATCATTTTCAAGTAAAAATGCATCATTTTAAGGCGTTTTCAAGCAATTCAAGTGCATAGACAAATTCCCATCATCAAGAGAAGATTACATGTCAAATTTTACACAAATCGGAACTTCAAACCAAATTACGGCAGGATCGTAATCATTATTACAGTACCGTGGTTTTATTGAACCTACAGAATAAACCACGGCACTGCCGTAATTAATATTACAGGCTGTAATTTCGGTCGATTTCTGTCCAGAAAGATTTGCAGATATTACGGCACTACCGTAACGAATATTACGGTACCGTAATTTGGGGTGATTTCTTTCCAGAAGGTTTTCCGCAATCACGGTACTGCCGTGGTTGTTTTTACGACACATAATTATTCCAGAATTTTGACCAGAACACATTACGACACTACCATAATGGAAATTACAGCCGTAATTGTATTCCAGAGAGCCGATTTTCCTGGTCTTATTGAAGCCCAATTTTTGCACGGATGATTGCAGACGATTTAGACGACCAATTCAGGATCCGTAAAAAGGAGAATACTCAGGAGAACAAGGGAAGATCAGCGCACCAAAAACCCTAATTTTGATAAGCATTTTAGAGAGAAATTGCCATCTTCAACACCGCCCTAGGGTTCGCCACCGCGAAGTGCACATAGCATCTCCGGCCATGAAATTTTAGGGAAAGCTACGCTTGGAAGAGGAGAACATACACCAGAAGTTTCAGAGCGGAAGGGAAGCAATAGAAGGAGAAATCAATGAAAGAGGCGATGTCGACACTGTTCACACGAGAATCACGGGCTGTAATTTCCATTATAGCCTTGTGTTTAGTAAAATTTACCTTCTTCTCAATTTTTGATCATTCTAAACTATGGCTATTTGTAATTTCTTCATCATGCTAGCTTAACCACTTTTTGGGACATGGGGTGAAATCCCCTTAATTTCATAATGACTAGATGATCTTTATTTCGTCAGAATACTCTTGTTATGATAATTCTACTTAAGTGATGATTGTTTTTAATCTCTTCTAGTTTCATATTGTCAACATATATTGGAGTTTTTGTAATATTGACTGAAAAGTGACTTGTAAAGCTTGGAACCCTAGAATTGAGATTTAGGGACTCATCATAAGAAATTAGGTTTGTTCTTGTTTCTATATTTTAGAAGTTTATTGACTTGTTGATAATCTGATCTAGGAGACATTAATGAGTTAAACATGAAGATATTGTAAGAAATTAAGTATTGGATCATTGGAAAACCTTAAGTAGAACCTGTGAATCTAAAGTATGAATGTATTTAGTTTTCACTTGAGATGATTGACATAAAGATTGGATGCATGAAAGTGATCTCAAATCTTCTTGTCGATGATTTACTTATCTTTAGCATTGAATAAATCTTGTGCGAAAGTGAGGATTGGTTCTTTGTAAATTGTCTGCGCGAAAGCGAGATGATTTCTTTATAAAGTAAATTATATCTTTATCATAATAAGAATAAACTGACGATCATCTAAATATATCTAGTCATTGAAATTAAGGTGGATGAAACCCTAGTCCCAGTTTTTTTTCTCTTTGACTTTTTATGTACTTTTCAATCGTTCACTTACATCATATTGGATTGCCTAGCTAGTGAAAAACAACTATTTGGTACTTGACAAACGAGGTCTCTGTGTTTCGATATCTTTTTTATTACTTCGAGTATCCGTGCACTTACGAACACAACAGCCAGTTGTATAGGTTGTGGGTAACCTAAGGCTCAGAACACATAGGTTGTACAGGTTGAATGGATTCATCTGGCTTTGACTTATGGGTAACTCCTAACTAAATGCAGAGAATCTTCATCCTATGGTGCCTGAGTGTAGTGGGAGCTTGATGACATCTCTAGTCTTGTATGTTAAGGACATATAGATCATCAGAGACAATGTCCCGATACTTCACTAGGTAAAGAGATGATTGGGCAGTGTCTTGTGATGGATGACATAGTGGACATCACCGATGGGGTAGGTGTGAGAGTTTTTGGATTGGACCAAGAAAACTCCAAGTCCTAAATCAGATAACATACATCGATGATGGTATGTTATAGACCAGATATGGTTTATGCCGAGAGCACAATCAATTGTTACCAGGTCCAATCCAGGTGCATGGCACTGGATATGGAGAAAAAGAACATCCTTAGAATCTGCAAAGAACTATAAGAATGGTTCTTGATTGGTAGAGACAGGAAAAGCTTGGTGTATTGAGTTACAGTTGATAGCTTGTGCCAGTCTGACTTTGATTGCAGCATTAGCTTTGTGTCTGGTAGTGAAGGAAGCTGTAAAAGGCTTTGTGATGGACTACCATCATCTCCAATTGAAGGCAGAGTATGTTATGGCTTCTAGGAAGTTGTTTGGATATGGGAGTTCTCTTGGGAAACCCCGGGGATATTTTACAAATTTTTAGAGTTTTATCAACACAAATACATAGCACAGCGGAAGAATATCCCCGAAATAGGCCAGTCCCAAAAACCCAGTGAAGATCGTCAAGCGAGAGAGTCGACACGATGAGATAGAAAATACCTTTAAAGTGAGATGAGGCCGATGTCATAGAGGCGCCCAAGCGTGCGCCCTCTGCAGTCTCACACACACGGATCACCTCGAGTCCTCTTCTTCCACGCCCGGTGCTAGCCTCAGGAAGAAGATCCAAGCCTTGGGAGAGCCCTCCAAGAGACTTGCGCCACCACCAAAGGGAGATGCGCCAAGAACAAGGAGGAAGAAGGAGATGCCACCAAGAACAAGTTCACCTTTCACCAATGAGAAGGGAAGATGAACACTTGCGGTTTGACGGAAAGGATGGAGCCACTCGCCCTCACTTGATCACCCTCTCAATTGATCACCCCTTCAAGAGAAAATTAGTGTGTTGAGAGGGGCGGCCTGTTGGGGTATGCCCTTAAGGCTAATGTTTAAGGCCTTGGGCTGTTATCAGTATCATGTATAAACTATGTATATGTTTATAAAGGCAATTGTTGTTATTCAGATTGTTACATTATCTGCTGCTGTATGTATACTTCTGAATAATGTCTCATTGGTGTTTCAGCTTGGCTGACATGCAGTATTGTCCTTAGTCGAGATATCTTGGTGAACATGAGATAGCCTTGATATGATTGAGACTAATATGTGTTCTAATCTTATAGGATGCTGCGAGCATGGAATAATATTTAGACGCATAGGTGCATTGGATGTACTGGACTGACCCTACTTAGGATATTCAATTGTTTGTCACAATGTGAATAAATCCTTATAAGCAAGCAAGTGGTATACTCCCTCTGACTTGAGATCACTTGTGTTTCTAAATGATGATTGGCATTGTTTTGAGGTAGTTCAATATCATTTGAAAGATAATGGTTAAGGATTATCTTGGATGGTGGGCATGACTCATGTTAGGACACTGGTGATAGATATAGGATTGCCTCTCCTAGTTGGAGTGTGATGTTCTAAAGGGCCCCCTGGATGGAGATGGTTGAGAAAGTGTATGGCCATACCCAGATGACTATGTTCATCTAATCTAACCATTCTCATCATGTTGGAATTACAGGCTTGACAGGCTTGTCCAATAAGAACGTCCAGTGGCAAAGGGAACATGTATGCCGAGTGAATTGGATTCACACTTGTGCTATGGTTTGGGTGTAGTCTTGGAAGACTCTTTCCTTCATATCGGGAGACAGTGATGTGTTGCTAGATACCCCTCTCTGATCGTGATAACGTAAGTTATCGTTACCGACATTGAAGGAAACCCTTAGGGTCGCACAATTTGATGATATGGCTTACTTGTGTCAGATCGTGTGGACTGAATTGTTCTGGTTCAGTTTAAAGGATTTTAAACTCTGATTGGAAGTGAGATCTGGTCTGATCATGTTTGATTGATTAGGGCTTGAGATCGGTAAGCTTCGATCGAGAGAATTGATGCTTGATCATAGAGATCAAGAGGGTCGAGAGATGTGCGGTTAGATCTTGAACCATTTGGTTTAAAGAGATCAAGACCATGGTGGGTTCGATTTGGTCTTTGAACCAAATAGAATTGAACCGGTTCACTTGGTGAATGCATGGTTCAATTTGAGAGAGGAGTTATCGATGGCTTCAAGTGGAGTTAAACATGGGGTTATGGACTTACTATTTTTGGAAGCCATTTTCTTTGAGAAAACGCCCCCACGTTCGAACGCCTATCTCTCTCTCGCCCCCTCTCCTCTCGTGTGGATGATCTTCACGACAAGAGGAAGTTCGGCCAGCAAAAGGGAGAAAGACATCTCCTCAAACACGATCTAGGACTCCTTGGATCTTTGCTAGCACAAGGAATACAAGGAAGAAGTCATCATCTTCTTGTGTGCGATTTCCTTTGGAGAAGAGCCGCTCGCCCTTTCTTCTTCCAAGTCGCCACTCGATCAATGGCAATGGTAACGCATTTTTATGGTTGCTCATATTATCTTGCCTCTCGATCCTATCAAACCTATTTTTTCGCCTATGCAAGATCTCCTAGATGCGCATGTGAACTAGGGTTTGACCTTCAATTGGTATCAGAGCTAGGGTTTTTGGCTTGATATATATGATTGCCATCTTGTTGTGATCCATGTTTGTTTTATGCGTTGGATAGATCTTCATGATGTCGTGCGAAAATACATGCTATATGTTAGATGTAAGCTTGCGCATGTAATGTTTGTTTGCGCTCTTCATGATAGTTTTCAACCAAAATATTATCATGCGCGCCCCCTCATTTAGATCTATCTAAGCGCCTGCTTTAAACTCTTAGACGGGTTAACAGGGTTGAAGTCATTAGTCAAGTTTGGACCCAACAGCCTAATCAGACCATCTGACAGCCTAGATGGGTCGACCAGATAGCACCTGTGCGCAAGCATAACAGGTGGCTATAGGTCGACTGCAGAAGGGCGTGTAGCGATGTCTGATTGAGGCGCCTAGTGAACGATCATGATTTAGGCCCGGGGTCACACCCGCTTGCCATAAATCATGTGGGACGTTCAGCCCTTAAGGCATGCATAGTTGACCATCAGGTCGACGCAAGTCAGTTATGATTGGGTGCATGCAAGGGCAGTGGGTCTGACTTGGTCTGATGAGTGGATGCCTGTTAATGGACCGTTGTAAGGTAGTATGGCACATAAGGAAATAAAATTGATGCCATGAGTATTTCAAAAATTTTATTTTCTGTTTGGATCACATGTATGCATGTTTGACATGTTCATTGGGTGTTTATTTAATCTTATGTGGACTGCCCTTATTTTTGGTGTGCTGTGCTGGGGCCTGCGTGCCTGGAATTAATTTATAAATTTTACTGTGATCTGCGAATCACACTTTAATTTATGAAAATGTATATTTGACCTGCGAGTCAAACCATGTCTATATAGATTAAAATGTAATTTGATCAGACATGAGTACATGAGCACACATGGCAGAGGCACTTGCAGTCAGTGGCTTCACCAGGTGGAGGTCTAGAGTTCGACTCTAGAACAGGCGCATACTGCCTGCAGGGCGCTTTGGCACGAGCTGGGCCAGATGAAATGTAAAAGACCCATAAAGAGCTCACGTGAAGACTTTTGTAAAACTAGGGTTTTACTTAGGCTTTTATGGGCATTTACCACATAAGATAATTGTGCTTTCTACTTATTGTTTTAAGTAATATTAGCACATGAATGTTTATATTCTTCTGCTATCACTATAGAATTTGCATGATAGTAAGAAGATAAAAGGACCGTTAAAATCCAACGACCATATCAAGCTTGATTGCCTTCTGACGCGAAACCTCACTGTTCTGACTATTGTTGGGGCCGTGTTGTACCCACTCAGTGGGCACGCCCAGCTATCTTCAGACGGTGTGCGATTACATCTACATGCTACAGAGAAGGGATTTATCTCTTCTCGTTGCTCAGCATAGCATGTGATGGTCCAGGGAGTAGGTCAAGTCAGCTTGACCATATAGGCTACATATTGAGCATATGATAGCTGTATGGAGGCAGCCATCTGAGGAATCAGAGACTGTGTTGTACCAACTCAGTTGGCACGGTCTTCTGGATTGCCTAGATGAAGGGGAATCGCACGGGTTGGCGATTGGCATGGATAGCCTACCAGTGACTAGTGCTTGAACTCTCTGTGCATCTTATCTCGCCTGAGCGGGACGCGGAGATCAAGTATGAAATCTGGATCACATCTCACTAAAAGAGTTTCACTCTTTCGGGCTGTTTTATTGGATTTTTCAGTCAGACAAAATAGTGAGAAAAGAATCACTCTTAAGTCCTGGAATGATTCTAACATGGATACTGACCTTGTTGTTCTTGCCATGTTGTAGATTCCTGCAGCAACGAACACCACAGGGCTCAATTTGCGATCCATATTGGAAAAGGAGAAGTTTGCTGGGCCAAACTTCTCAGACTGGTACAGACAGCTTAAGATTGTGCTTAAAGCTGAGAGGAAGCTGTATGTCCTTGAGTCAGCAATACCGGCTCAACCCGCTGCGAACGCCGCAAGGGCGGTTCGGGATGCTTATGAGAAGCGCGTCAGTGATAGTACTGATGTCACTTGCCTTATGCTTGCGTCAATGACGCCCGAGCTACAGCGTCAGCATGAGGATTTGTCTGCTATTGATATTATAGCAAATCTCAAGATGCTGTATGCTGCACAGGCAAGGACTGAACGCTATAACTTGACAAAGCTTTTCTTTCATAGCAAACTGACTGAAGGGAGTCCAGTGGGAGCTCACGTACTCAAGATGATTGGGTACAAGGAGGCTCTAGAGAAACTGGGACATACCATCAATTCAGAACTTGTTGTTGACATTATCTTGCAGTCTCTCCCGGCTTCTTTCGATTCGTTCATTATTAATTTTAATATGAACAAAATCGACTGTACTCCGGCAGAGTTACTGAACATGCTCTGCACCACAGAGCAGACTCTTGAGAAGGGAAAGCCTTCATCCTCTGTCTTGATGGTTCCTTCATGGAACAAGAGGAAGGGGAAGAAGGGCAAAACCCCTATCAAGAGCTACAACAAGGCTTTGAAACAAAAGTTGAAGCGGTCAAAGGACAACAGATGCTTCCATTGTGGCCAGCTGGGTCACTGGAAGAAGGACTGTAAAGCGCTCCAAGGAGAGAAGAAGGGAAGCAAGCCTTTCACTTCTGGCTCAGGTATTTACATGACTGAAGTCATGGTAGCTTCTTCGATTTCATGGGTGTTGGACACTGCATGTGGAGTTCACATTTGTTCAAATGTGCAGGAACTCAAGAGAAGAAGACAGGTGGGACAGCATGAGGTGGACCTACGAGTTGGAAACGGAGCACGGGTTGCTGCTGTTGCTGTAGGACAATATAACATCTCTTTACCATCTGGTTTTGTATTAGAACTTGACAATTGTTATTTTGTGCCAAGCATAACTAAGAATATTATCTCTATTCCTGCTCTTGTCAGGAAAGGTTTTTCTTTTGAATGCAAAACTTCACAGTGTTGTATTTCATATGATAATATTGTTTATGCAACTGGGTCGATTAACAATGGGTTATACATGTTGGACATGGAATGTTCTATACAACAAATTGATAACAAGAAAGCCAAGTATGCTGATGACAGCACCTTGTTATGGCATAGTCGTTTAGGCCATATTAACAAGAAGCGCATTAAGCGGTTGCATGATCATGGACTGCTGGGATCATTCTCCTATGAGGAGCTTGATACATGCAAAGCTTGTTTAATGGGTAAAATGACGAAGACTCCTTTTACTAATAAAGGTAAAAGGGCTTCAGGTTTACTTGACCTTATTCACAGTGATGTGTGTGGGCCTTTTAGTAAACATGCCAGAGGTGGCTATTTATACTTCATTACTTTTACTGATGATTTCAGTAGGTATGGTTATGTCTATCTAATGAGACATAAGAGTGAATCTTTTGACAAGTTCAAAAATGAAGTACAAAATCAGTTAGGCCGAAATATCAAGGCACTTCGTTCAGATTGAGGTGGCGAATACTTGAGTCATGAGTTTACTGACTATCTGAAGGAGTGTGGGATCATCTCACAGCTCACTCCGCCAGGAACACCACAATGGAATGGTGTGTCCGAGAGGAGAAATAGAACCTTATTGGATATGGTTCGTTCTATGATGAGTCAGGCTACTCTACCTTACTCCTTTTGGGGATTTGCACTGGAAACAGCTGTAAAGGTGCTAAACCGAGTGCCATCCAAGGCCGTTTCAAAGACACCATATGAGTTATGGTATGGGAAACAGCCGAGCTTGACATTTATCAAAATCTGGGGTTGCGAGGCTTATGTCAAAAAGCTCGCCTCTGGGAAACTGGAGAGCAGATCAGATAAATGTATCTTTGTCGGTTACCCTAAAGAAACTAAGGGTTATTATTTCTACTATCCCAAAGAGAACAAAGTATTTGTTGCTCGAACGACTATTTTTCTTGAGAAGGAATTTCTTCTGCAAGAGGCCAGTGGGAGAGAAATAAAGCTGGATGAAATTCCAGAGGAGGGACAAAGTAGTCAAGCTCAGTTGGATGAGCCTGAGCAAATAGATCAGGTTAATGTTCAACCTGAGGCTCAGACGTCACGGGAACCGCGTAGATCGGGAAGGATTCGTCGTCAGCCTGAGCGCTATGACGAAGTCTACATCATTAATGATGAACCCCTCACTTATGCGGATGCGGTCAGTGGACCGGAATCAGCAAGATGGCTTGAAGCTATGCGAGCCGAGATGGACTCCATGTCCGACAACCAAGTCTGGGATTTGGTTGATCCACCTCTGGGAGTAATCCCTATAGGCTGTAAGTGGATCTTCAAAAGGAAGACAGACATGGATGGTAACGTAGTTACCTATAAGGGCAGGCTAGTTGAGAAAGGTTTCAAACAAATCTACGGGATAGATTATGATGAAACTTTCTCTCCTGTAGCCATGTTCAAATCCATTCGGATTATTCTCGCGATAGCAGCATATTATGATTATGAGATCTGGCAAATGGATGTGAAGACCGCTTTCCTTAATGGAAAACTAGAAGAGGATGTGTATATGACACAGCCTGAAGGTTTCATCAATCCATCAGAACGTCATAAAATATGCAAATTAAAGAAGTCCATTTATGGACTTAAACAAGCATCAAGAAGCTGGAATATTCGTTTTGATGAATCAGTCTGTGAATTTGGTTTCATCAAAAATGAAGATGACCCGTGTGTGTATAAAAGGTTTAGTGGGAGCGTGATTACTTTCCTAGTCCTCTACGTCGATGATATCTTGATCATTGGAAACGATATTCCTGAACTGCATGCAGTCAAAGCATGGTTAAGAAAATATTTCCAGATGAAAGATTTAGGAGAAGCAGCCTATGTACTAGGTGTGAAGATCTATAGAGATAGATCTAATAGGCTTCTCGGGCTATGCCAGAGTACTTACATCGATAAGGTCCTGGAGAGATTTCATTTAGAAAATTCTAAAAGAGGATATCTTCCAGTCAGACATGGTCTGAATCTTTCAAAGAGCCAGTGTCCTCAAACACAGTCTGAGAAAGATGAGATGGACAATATGCCTTATGCTTCGGCTATTGGGTCCATCATGTATGCGATGTTGTGTACTCGCCCAGACGTCGCTTACGGGTTAAGCGTGACCAGTCGGTTCCAAAGTAATCCAGGGAAGGCACACTGGATTGCAGTCAAGAACATTTTGAAATATCTTCGAAGAACCAAAGATATGTTCTTGATTTATGGAGGTCAGGAAGAACTCAGTATTGAAGGATATACTGACGCTTCGTTCCAATCTGACCAAGATGATTTCCGATCCCAATCAGGCTACGTTTTTAGCTTGAATGGAGGAGCAGTGGTGTGGAAGAGTTTCAAACAATCAATTGTTGCTGATTCCACAACAGAAGCCGAGTATGTTGCGGCCTCAGAAGCATCAAAGGAGGCAGTGTGGATTCGTAAGTTCATTCAAGAACTTGGTGTTGTTCCTTCGAGTGCAGATCCACTGGTTATCTTCTGTGATAACACTGGAGCGATTGCACAAGCAAAGGAACCACGGTCACACCAGAAGTCCAAGCACATACAGAGAAGGTTTCATTTGATCCGTGAGATCATAGATCGAGGAGAGATCAAGATCTGCAAGGTACATACAGATGACAATCTAGCTGACCCGCTTACGAAGCCTCTGGCGCAGCAGAAGCATGAAAAGCACTGTAATAATATGGGTTTGAGATTTCTGAACCATTAGTTTAAGTGCAAGTGGGAGATTGTTGGGGTATGCCCTTAAGGCTAATGTTTGAGGCCTTGGGCTGATATCAGTATCATGTATAAACTATGTATATGTTTATAAAGGCAATTGTTGTTATTCAGATTGTTACATTATCTGCTGCTGTATGTATACTTCTGAATAATGTCTCATTGGTGTTTCAGCTTGGCTGACATGCAGTATTGTCCTTAGTCAAGATATCTTGGTGAACATGAGATAGCCTTGATATGATTGAGACTAATATGTGTTCTAATCTTATAGGATGCTTCGAGCATGGAATAAGATTTAGACGCATAGGTGCATTGGATGTACTGGACTGACCCTACTTAGGATATTCAATTGTTTGTCACAATGTGAATAAATCCTTATAAGCAAGCAAGTGGTATACTCCCTCTGACTTGAGATCACTTGTGTTTCTAAATGATGATTGGCATTGTTTTGAGGTAGTTCAATATCATTTGAAAGATAATGGTTAAGGATTATCTTGGATGGTGGGCATGACTCATGTTAGGACACTGGTGATAGATATAGGATTGCCTCTCCTAGTTGGAGTGTGATGTTCTAAAGGGCCCCCTGGATGAGATGGTTGAGAAAGTGTATGGCCATACCCAGATGACTATGTTCATCTGATCTAACCATTCTCATCATGTTGGAATTACAGGCTTGACAGGCTTGTCCAATAAGAACGTCCAGTGGCAAAGGGAACATGTATGCCGAGTGAATTGGATTCACACTTGTGCTATGGTTTGGGTGTAGTCTTGGAAGACTCTTTCCTTCATATCGGGAGACAGTGATGTGTTGCTAGATACCCCTCTCTGATCGTGATAACGTAAGTTATCGTTACCGACATTGAAGGAAACCCTTAGGGTCGCACAATTTGATGATATGGCTTACTTGTGTCAGATCGTGTGGACTGAATTGTTCTGGTTCAGTTTATAGGATTTTAAACTCTGATTGGAAGTGAGATCTGGTCTGATCATGTTTGATTGATTAGGGCTTGAGATCGGTAAGCTTCGATCGAGAGAATTGATGCTTGATCATAGAGATCAAGAGGGTCGAGAGATGTGTGGTTAGATCTTGAACCATTTGGTTTAAAGAGATCAAGACCATGGTGGGTTCGATTTGGTCTTTGAACCAAATAGAATTGAACCGGTTCACTTGGTGAACGCATGGTTCAATTTGAGAGAGGAGTTATCGATGGCTTCAAGTGGAGTTAAACATGGGGTTATGGACTTACTATTTTTGGAAGCCGTTTTCTTTGAGAAAATGCCCCCACGTTCGAACGCCTATCTCTCTCTCGCCCCCTCTCCTCTCGTGTGGATGATCTTCACGACAAGAGGAAGTTCGGCCAGCAAAAGGGAGAAAGACATCTCCTCAAACACGATCTAGGACTCCTTGGATCTTTGTTAGCACAAGGAATACAAGGAAGAAGTCATCATCTTCTTGTGTGCGATTTCCTTTGGAGAAGAGCCGCTCGCCCTTTCTTCTTCCAAGTCGCCACTCGATCAATGGCAATGGTAACGCATTTTTATGGTTGCTCATATTATCTTGCCTCTCGATCCTATCAAACCTATTTTTTCGCCTATGCAAGATCTCCTAGATGCGCATGTGAACTAGGGTTTGACCTTCACGGCCAAGCTCTCTATTTATAGAGACCATAGGCGGTTTACTTGTGGCCTCAATTCAAACAAATTGGGTGGCTAGGAGAAGAAGTAGGAATTTAAATCCTAATCTAATTAGGACTCATGTGGGCGCCTTGATCATGTCCTAATCCTATTAGGATTTATATGGACAGTTTGATCAAGACTAGTCCTAATCCAATTAGGACTTAAGTGGGCGACTTGATCAAGTCTAGTCCTAATCCATAGGGTGCTCGACTCATGTCATCCCTCTCAGCCTGTGTGGTGGGACACTGGCTCTTTGAGAGAGTAAGGCAATGTCTCACTGGAAGGTACCCTTTCTTGGATTGCTCCAAGCTAAACCTCTCCAGGACCTCATCAATGTATGTACTCTGACTAAGGGCTAGGAGCTTGTTGGATATATCCCTATAGATCCTCACACCTAGGATATAGGCGGCCTCCCCTAAGTCTTTCATCTCAAAACACTTCCCTAACCATGTCTTCACAGCTTGAAGACTAGGGATGTCGTTCCCGATGAGCAGTATGTCATCGACATACAAGACCAGAAAAGTCACCAAGCTCCCCCTGAATTTTCTGTATACACAGGCGTCATCTTCGCTTTTGATAAAGCCATAATCTCTCACAGCTTCATCAAATCGAAGATTCCAACTTCGAGATGCTTGCTTTAATCCATAGATGGATCTCTTTAGCCTGTAGACCTTATTGGCCTCTGCAGGATGGACGAAGCCATCAGGTTGTGTCATATACACATCCTCAGCTAGCTTCCCAATAAGGAAAGCTGTATTCACATCCATCTGCCATATCTCGTAATCATGGTATGCAGCTATAGCAAGCAGAATCCGAATGGATTTGAACATGGCAACTGGCAAGAAGGTTTCATCATAATCCACCCCGTGGATTTGTTTGAATCCCTTAGCCACTAGTCTACCTTTATAGGTAACTATGTTGCCATCCATGTCTGTCTTCCTCTGAAGACCCATTTACACCCTATGGGCTTTACCCGATCAGGTAACTCAACCAAATCTCAGACTTGGTTAGCTGACATGGAATCCATCTCGGATCGCATGGCCTCAAGCCATCTCTCAGAGTCCGGTCCACTGACTGCCTCATCATAAGTCCTGGGTTCATCCTCAATGATGAAGATCCCGTCATGTTGGGTTGGCAGCGACCCATACCATTCAGGTGCATGATGAATTCTCCCAGACCTACGTGGGGCCTGTGTCTGAGCCTCAGGTTGCCTAGCAACTGGTACAGGTGGCTCAGGTTCCATCTCTACGTCTTGTGGTTGCACTTGGACCTCATCCAAGTCAAACTTCCTCCCACTAACTTCTTTCGTGAGAAATTCTTTCTTTAGAAAGACAGCACCCCGAGCAACAAAAACTTTGTTCTCAGTGGGAACATAGAAGTAGTAACCCTTAGTTTCCTTAGGGTACCCCACAAACACATTTATCAAATCTAGGTTCTAGCTTGCTAGAATCCTGACGCTTGACATATGCCTCGCATCCCCAGATCTTGATAAAAGATAGATTAGGGCGTCTCCCACTCCATACCTCGTATGGAATATTTGAGACACTCTTAGATGGAACGTTATTCAGTATCAGAGAAGCTGTCTCTAGTGCATGTCCCAGAATGAGGGAAGTAGAGTTGCATGACTCATCATACATCGAACCATGTCCAACAGAGTTCGATTTCTCCTTTCAGAGACACCATTCCATTGAGGTGCTCTAGGCAGAGTGAGTTGGGATAGAATCCCACACTCTTTTAGATAGTCAAGGAACTCACCACTCAGGTACTCTCCACCACGATCTGATCGAAGAGCCTTAATGGATCTACCAAGCTGGTTCTCTACTTCATTCTTGAATTCCTTGAATTTCTCAAAGGATTCAGATTTATGTCTCATCAAGTAGACATAACCATACCTACTGAAATTATCAGTAAAGGTAATGAAGTAGTTGTGTCCTCCTTTGGCTTGTTTATTGAATGGTCCACACACATCACTGTGTATAAGGTCCAATAAACCTCCTGCCCTCTCACTTGTCTTGGTGAAGGGCGCCTTTGTCATTTTCCCTAATAAACAAGGCTCACAAGTATCAAATTCCTCCAAGGAACTTGAATCTAACAACCCATTTGCATGGAGTTGTTGAATGCGATTCTTGTTTATATGGGCTAATCGACAATGCCATAGGAAAGCACCAACTGAACCACTCAGTTTGGTCCTTTTGTGATTTATGTTACATATAGAGTTATCCATGTCCAACACATATAGACCATTGCATAATGTACCCTTTCCATAGAACATATTTGCAAACGAAAAAGAATAAGAGTTCTTATTTATTTCAAATTTAAATCCTTTCCTTACCAAGCAAGGAATGGATACAATGTTCTTAGTAAGCAAAGGTACACAATAGCAATTATCTAACTCTAGTTGAAGTCCAGAAGGCAAGGAGAGAGTCAAAACTCCTACAGCAACAGCAGCAACCTGTGCCCCGTTTCTTACTCGTAGGTCAATCTCTCTAGTCTGCACCGATCTACTTTTCTTGAGCCCCTGCATATTTGTACAAATATGAGCTCCACATGCGGTATCCAATACCCATGACATAGAAGTAGAAAGGTTAAATTCTGAAACATAAATACCTGAGCATGAAGATGAAGCCTTGCTTCTCTTCTTCCCATTCTGAAGTCGCACCATGTCCTTTAAAATGTGAAGTGGTCCTCCACATGACAGGCACTTGTTATTTCTGGCCCTTTCCATTTTTAATTCCATTTCCTTTGTTAAGCCAATCGGCTCAACACATGGAATTTCAACTTTAGGAGGATTGAGCCTAACCAATTCATCAAAGAGCTGCTTTAGATTAGAAATAATCTCAGAAGCACTCTTTAATTCATATTGCCCTCGAAGCTCGGGCGACATGTTAGTTAGCATCAATTGTGCAACCTCCAAAGTATCAACCTGATGCTTATCGTAAGCATCTTTCTCAGCCGCTAAGGCCGAGCATGGAAGTGGGTCAGGAATAGGCTGCCTAAGGACATGGAGCTTCTTTTCAAGCTTGAGAACGATTCTCAAGTTTATATACCAATCCATCAAGTTGGATCCAACCAACTTGTCCTTCTCTAGAAGGCATCGTAGTGACAGTCTGCTATTGTTCATAGTCATTATTCTACAATAACCAAGAAAAGCAGATTAGTACTACTTTAAATCATTTAAACTGGACTTGCTTTAAATGATCATGGCTCCCACTATTTTAATCGAATTGACAACCCACAAAGTCAATTGGGAAGATAAAGACTTCCTAGTGCGATGGGATCCTTATTTCACATGAGGCTTCGCGTCCCACGAGGTTGGGATGAGATGCACAAAGTAACTCATGCTTCCTAAGGTGGGCATGCCGGCCGATTGCTCCAAGCAATTCCCCTTATTGAAATAGTCTAGGCATTTCATGTCCGGCGAGGGCTGGATACAGCATGAAACCCTAACCTTTCAACGATGCCTCTAGACTTTCATCATGTGCCCAGCACATATGAACTTCTAGTCAAGTCCATTCCTAACCGTTATGCCCAGGGCCAACGAGTTTCCTTGCGAAGGCGTGCCTGATTAAAACGGACTGGGGAAACCATTGCCACCACGCACTTTCTAAAGATAAGTGGGTGTGTCCCACGAGGGTGGAAAACAGTTCACAACACCACTGATCGATAGCTTAGTGAGGGCTACGCGTTAGAAGGCTACTAGACTTGATATTTTGAATGAGGGTTTTTGAGGTCTCAATTAGTTTTATCTTATGTCTAGCATTACAGGCATGCATTCCTATAGTGATAACATAACAATAAAACAATACAGGCATGCTTTAGCAGAAAAGATAAGCAGTAAAAGAATGATGTGATCATGACCTATTCAAGACATTGAACCAACCCATGCCAAGAAGGAGGTTCAACTCTTGACCTAAGACTCAAGCCCCAAGAACTAGACCTAACCTAGCCGACCTCTATTTTGAACTTCAAGGTTGGCTCCAAGGTCCTCCAAGGGTGAATCGCCATCTTGCAAGGTCCAACATAGCTAGCTCACAAGCCCTAAGGCTCGGCCATGCTATGCTTGCGCCACCAAGCAAACTTGCACCATCTTGCATGCGCCACCAATCCAAGTTGGGTGCTTGTTCCGCCACCATCCAAGATGCGCCACCAAGCTCCTTCCCTTAATCTTCATCTTACTTTTACAAAAATAAAGAAAAAGATGGCACGCAGGCCGCACAAGGATACATCACAAGCATGCAAGGGGGCTTGACTCATGATCACAACATTATGCACAATCAAGGTATTTACACATGCAATTCTACATGCTCATGAAAAACATAAAATATGAAATTTTACTTTTTCATAAAACCAGTTTCTTTTCCTCATCTTCTTCTCACAAATCTTTTAGTTATTCGCGATTAATTTTCATGATGATTTCAAAGATCCTCTCAGCTGGTAATTTTGTTAGATCAAGAGACTCGGCCAGTCCGAAGACACAATGCCCGTCTGACTTGACAAAACCACGTGCGCCTTTGATCCTTAAATCATGCAAGAAAAATAACCCAAAAATCCAAAAGAGATTGAAAAGGTGATAAAAACAAGAAACCCTAATTTTTTTACTTTAGAAAAACCGTGCGCCATGCATCATACAATTTCAAAAATTGAAATATGGCATGTGAGCATGAAAAGCATGAAAAACATCGTTCGAGTTTCGCAAGTCACTCTGATACCACTGTTGGGAAACCCCGGGGATATTTTACAATTTTTCAGAGTTTTATCAACACAAATACATAGCATAGCAGAAGAATATCCCCGAAACTGGCCAGTCCCAAAAACCCAGTGAAGATCATCAAGCGAGAGAGTCGACACGGTGAGATAGAAAATACCTTTAAAGTGAGATGAGGCCGATGTCGTAGAGGCACCCAAGCGTGCGCCCTCTGCAGTCTCACACACATGGATCACCTCGAGTCCTCTTCTTCCACGCCCGGTGCTAGCCTCGGGAAGAAGATCCAAGCCTTGGGAGAGCCCTCTAAGAGACTTACGCCACCACCAAAGGGAGATGCGCCAAGAACAAGGAGGAAGAAGGAGATGCCGCCAAGAACAAGTTCACCTTTCGCCAAGGAGAAGGGAAGATGAACACTTGCGGTTTGATGGAAAGGATGGAGCCACTCGCCCTCACTTGATCGCCCTCTCAATTGATCACACCTTCAAGAGAAAATTAGTGTGTTGAGAGGGGTGGCCAAGGTCTCTATTTATAGAGACCATAGGCGGTTTACTTGTGGCCTCAATTCAAACAAATTGGGTGGCTAGGAGAAGAAGTAGGAATTTAAATCCTAATCTAATTAGGACTCATGTGGGCGCCTTGATAATGTCCTAATCCTATTAGGATTTACATGGACGGTTTGATCAAGACTAGTCCTAATCCAATTAGGACTTAAGTGGGCGACTTGATCAAGTCCTAATTCAATTAGGACTCAAGGGGCGGTTTGAACAAGATTCAAATTAAGCTTTGAATCAAGTCCAAATCCAATTAGGACTCAAATTATTTATTTAATTAATTGAATCCTAATCCAATTAGGACTCTAATTAATTCAAATAAATCAGCCCATTTAATCCCACCAAAATAGGACTCTAATTAATTAATTAATTAGCCCTTATTTTATCATGATCAATTAAACTCACATGAGCTATAAGCGCTAACCCTAGTCTAACTAGGGTTAAGCATGCGCCATCCCTTTTCTTCTCCTTAAGCCCATTAAGCTCAACCTTTTCAATGGGCCCAGCCCAAGGTCCATTTTTCATGTTAACCAAGCCCTTGGATCCAATCCAATTTAACCCATGGTCAAATTGGGCTAACCATGGTTAAAATGCCGTAAATGGAAGTTGGCTCCAATAAGTCTCTTCCATCTCATCAGGCCCATTGGCGCTGATGAAATCTCCAAAATAGATCCGAGTTATCCAATAACTTGATCATAAGGCTTCCCGATCAATGCGAGAACTCGAGTATCAAGGTGTGCGACCCTATAGGTTCCTCTGACGTTGGCAGTGCTGACCTAAGGTCACCACAAGCAGTGAGTGGCACCTAGCAGTGCATCGCTGCTACGCAAGTCATCGGAATAGATATCGACATCGACATCCCCATCATCGCAACCAGGTACAGATGCATTACAGTCTCTTTGCCGAACTGATATCCGATTGGCCAAGTGTGTCACCACTTGTTTCTATCCAATCTCATGGCTATGACTAAATCAGGTCTAACCTGGGTATGGCCATACACTTTCATGGATATTATGCTTCCCTTAGGAAGGGGCAAATCCTATGTCTGTGCATTGACCTTCTCATATGGGTCATGACATGCCCAATGACAACCGTTATTACCTCCCAACTACGGCAAGGCGTTAGGTTATATCAAAGCATATCCCTAACCATATAAAATGGCCAATGACCTCAAGTCAAGGGATCAATGCATCTCCTATCACTTGTGAGGATAACTCGTGACACCAAGTCATTGCCTCACAGCGGGTCGGTCCAGTACCACTGATATACCCATATGCCTGCGTTAGCACCTCGTGCCTAACCAGCCCATATACTAGTCTTACAAGTACCATAGCTGTCCCATATCCACTAAGGTACATTGACTAGGGACAATAGTTTGAGCACAGATCCAATCTGTTTCCTGAGACATTATCATATAAGTACATGTTCGCAGATGTAAACAAATAATGATAACGACAATGCCAGTATGATATAAATATCATTGTCAAGTAGTACAAGTAACGGACCAGAATTAGGTCCTTAAGGCATATACATCAACAAGTTCTTCATTAAACTTCAAGTGGTTGTCATGCGGTTATTGGTCTTTATTTGTGAGCACAAAGGAGCAATAACCCATGACAGAAAACCAATGTTTCACCTAAAGATCCAAACACATATTCGAGCGCTTCCACCTAGTCTTGGAGACAGAGGTGTTGTCGTGAGATTACTGATATTTACACCAAGACAATCGTAATAGGTCCACTAACTGACGCTCTGGCGTAGCAGGAGCGTGGTAGGTCTGACTGAGGATGTGTTGATTGTGGTGACTTAATAATAGGGTCCTAGGATGAGTGGGAGATTGTTGGTGTATATGCCCTAGGACCTATGGCTGGTCCGATATGTGTCATGATGCGTCCGCAAGTGCACGAATTTAACGAAGTAATAAAATAAAAATCGTTCTCAACGAGGATCCGGCGGTCAAGTGCCGATAATATTACTTGTTTAAATCTAGACTAATCAAATCGTGATTTTTGTGTGAACTCCTAAGTACGAAAAACAACCAAGGTAACGTTTTTGGGTTAAAATTTAGTTTTAAAGGATCGGGACTTAGGGTTTCACCACACTAACAATTATGAACTCGATAAAGATAATTCTTTGAACAGAAAACTATAGTCATGAAAGAGGTTTTTCCTAAAGTACATATTACCTCCTCCCGAAGCGTAATCCAGTATCTAACTACGCTAACTCTCTACTCTCGTGATAGTTAACGTAACTAGGCTCATTAAGTTCTATGAAAAACCATGAAAATCCTTCAAACGAATCCAAACTACTCCCATTATTGGATTCGTAGGTTTGAATAAAATAGTTCCGATGTTGTGATTCACCTCCCGGTTCTTCTCACAACGTCCAAGACATAACTATACTTGGCCAAAGTAAATTACGAAATAACTCAATTCTATTCTAATCAATGTTATAATGATCATAACAAAGAATGGAAATACAATTTTCAATCCATAATGTTAGTGAGCTACATCCCAAATCTCGAAATAAGGTTTTACTCACTCGTGATAAACATTAACAGCATGTATATGAATAGAATTTGCATTGAATCTTATCAAAAGACAAGATTTCACTAAGAAAGTGAATAGAAAAGCTTCCCCTCAATCTAGAGATGACGATGAAGTGATCAATTCTCTCTTTTGCGTGAATTCTCACTGGAAATTTACCCAGAAATCAATTTTCGCCCTAGCCACCGCCTCGGATTGTGTTCACCCAAAAAAAGTCCTCCTTGCTCTCCAAAAATCCTACCTTTTATATTAATCGGATCGGAACCCATTAAGGAAGAATTTTGGATAGTTTGGTTCAATTCTGGTTTGATTTTGATTCGAATCGAGTGAAAAACTTGAAAGGGCAAAAAAACTCACGGCCCGTAAACAGTTTACGGCTGAAGCCGTAAATGTTTCTATTAATAAAGTGCTGTATATATAGAAAGATTAACGGCCCGTGAAGGATTCACGGCCTCACCCGTGAATGTTTGTGTGAACTTTTTTTACTTAGCCGCGATTTCGCCGTTCGAACGCAAAACTCACGGCCAAGGTCGTGAATGTCACGTCTGATACTATTTTCGCCCCAAATTTGACGTATGACCTTGTAATTTCCTTGGGAATCATGCTATGGCTTCAAAACTTATGAAATTCATCAATTTTATACCATTTTACTTGCATTTTTAATAAAACCAAGAAAAGTGAAGATTCCATACCAAGTAAAGCAAAAATACTAAAAATTGGTATGAAATCATGAAATTAAGCTTAAATATCATATAAAACATAGGCAAAAACATGATGTAAATGCAACTCATCAAAATACTCTAGACTTAAAGTTTTGCTTGTCCTCAAGCAATATTCTGATCTGTATGGAGAATGTAAAGATAAGGAAAAATTTCATTCGTTCTCTCCTTAATAACGACCCTAGTCTACAATCCAAATACTTGATTTTTCAAAACTTAAGTAATTTCAAGAAAAATCATAATACAAATAAATTCTCAAGAGCTTACAATCCAAGAAAGATAAAATTCACAAATTATGTCATAATATCTATTCTTCGCGCACAAAGTGTCAAATACTCTTAACTTAATAAATCTACATTACTTTAATAGGCAAAAATTTACATCAAGAATCTTGGTGATGTTAAAGATAGAGATTTTTAGAGCAATTTGGTCTTTAAACGGTTATATGCCCTTTCCTATTAGCATCATAACATTGTTTAAAGTATACCATAAAGCAGTATAATTTAACTCATAGTCCCAATCATAAGGTCAGTGGAGTTGTCCACCTGACCTACAGCTTTCTCTCTCTCACCCTTTTTTTTCATATGTCATTCATGGAGAAAGCCGGCTAATGGCATGTTATTTAAGTCGTTATCGATCTTTCTGTAAGAGGGATAAATATTTATTTTTAAGATTTTCCCCTATTACTTGATCGCAGCAGACTTAAAGTATACCAACTCGTAGTATAATATAACTCATGACCTTAGATTACTCAACTAGAGGAGTTGGAGCAAATCTCAAATTAAAGAAAAATCACCAATTTTTTATTCATAAAAATTTTCCATCAGGAAAAGATAGATAAATTAAATTTCAAGTATAAAAACACTATACACATGTCGCATGAATATATAATAATGCATACATGTATTTTATCAATAGTAGAATTGAATTTACTCAACAATTTAAGTCCACATGAAATTTCAAAAATTTCCTAAGTTATCAAATCAAATACTCAAAATATTTCCTAAGTTCAGAATTAAAGATAAAACAAACTTGATTATCCTTAACAATCATAAACATTCAAGATACATATTTATTAAACTTGAAGAAAAGCTAAATATATGGGGACACCCTAAACTTAAATTATTGTATGTACATAGACAATAAAATCAATGAATGATAGATTTCAGAAATTTTTTTTTTTTTGCAAGAGTTCGCCTTAAAATGTGAGCGAAACCTTGTACAGTTATATCAAACAGGCAAACATGACTTAGAAAAATCCAGAAACTATATTACATCATGGATATCAGTATTTTACACGATAAACAAGTCTCAAATATCAAATACTGTCATGTTTTATCATCTAAATCACGTTTATTGATACTCACAATGGAGATGTTGCAAGAATCACAGTTTGTGATTGATTTATGACTGCACCCATGATGGTCTCGTTAATCACCTGTTTTTCAAATAAAAATTTTTAAAAAATTCCTATATATAAAATAACTTATTAAAAAATTTTGCATCAATAAAAATTCATCAAATCATGCTTTAAAAATTACAAAAAAACATTTAAGGAAAATCAAAAACTAGAACTAAGAATCACAAAAGTCAGAAATTTGGGTTGCCTCCCAAAAAGCACTCGTTTAAGGTCATTAGCTTGACCCTGGCTTCATATCATGGATGTCCTGATTGATCAGATAAAATCAAGTGCACATCTTCATCAACTTGTTCGTGCTCGAAATAATGCTTCAAACGTTGACCATTCACTTTAAAGCTTTCCTGTCCTTTCTTTGATATTTCGATTGTTCTATATGGGAATACTTTTCAGACAATAAAAGAACCTGACCATCGACTTCTCAGTTTGCCAGGAAATAACCTGAGACGTGAGTTAAACAATAAAACCTTGTCTCCTTTAAAAAATTCTTTCATTGAAATTCGCTGATCATGCCACTTTTTTGTGTGCTCCTTATATATTCAAGCACTCTTATAAGCAGAATTTCAGATTTCATCAAGTTCATTCAATTCGAATTTTCTTCTCTCCTCGGTGCTCTTTAAGTCATAATTCAACCTTTTTGCCGCCCAATAGACTCTATGCTCAAGTTCCACTGGTAAGGGACAAGATTTGCCTTAAATAAGTTGAAACGGAGACATACCTAAGGGTGTTTTGAAAGCTGTCCTATACTTCCAAAGGGCATCATCAAGCTTCAGTGCCCAATCTTTTCTTGCTCCTGATACAGTCTTTTCAAGAATTGTCTTTATCTCACGGTTAGAGACTTCAACCTCTCCGCTCGTCTGTGGATGATACTGTGTAGTAATCTTATGGTGTACTCTGTATTTCTTTAGCAATGACTCAAGCTTATGTTCAATAAAATGAGAGCCACCATCGCTAATTAGAACTCTGGGCACACCAAATCTAGGAAAAATTATCTTCTCAAACATCCTGGCTATAACACGTGAATCATTAGTGGCCTCGGCAGATGCCTCTACCCATTTAGATACATAATCAACACATAAAAGAATATATTTCTTTCCACATGAATTAGGTAAAGGCCCTATAAAATCTATTTCCCACACATTAAAAATTTCAACTTCTTAAATTTCGTTTTGAGGAAGTTCATCCCTTCTAGCAATATTAGCAGCTCGCTGGCAATTATCACAAGACTGAATGAATTTCCTAGCATCACGAAAAATTATTGGCCAATAGAAACCTGATTGGAGAATTTTGAATGTCGTCTTCAATGCACTAGCATGTCCTCTCTAAGGAGAAGAATGGCAGTGAGAAAGTACATTGGGTATCTCTTCCTCTGGTAAGCATCTCTTTAATAAGCTATCAGCACATCGTGGATACAAGTATGGCTCATCCTAGAAAAAATGTTTATGATCCGAACAAAATTTTTTTTCCCCTGAGACATCAAATTAGGAGGCATAATGTTAGACACAAGAAAATTAACAATGTCTGCATACCATAGTGTCTCTTTGAAAGGGGGGGGGGGGGGGCGAAACCCTAAACGCATGCACTTCTAAAATTTTGCATGGGCGGAAATAAGGATTTCAACATGATCGCATGTGGCATGAACATATGATTAACTTAAAGCCTTCATAGATCAACACAAAGATCTTACCATAGCCATTGTTTGGATGGCGACTTGGAAATAAGAGGGCGATGTGGCTCTCCTCCAAAGTGAACGCACACAAGATGGTGATGGCTTCCTTCTTGGCGTTCCTTGTGCTAGCAAAGCTCTCCAAGGTGTCCTAGCTGTGTGAGGAGAATGAGATGCTCTCTTGGCGTTTTCGAACCTCCTCCTTGGCGTGAAGTCACACTACCCAAATGAGAGGAGTCTCGAGAATAGAAGATGGGCGACGAGAGAGGCGTTCCTCTCGAACGTGGAGGTGTGCTTCTATTTTGGAAAAATTCAACTTCCAAAAATAGCAAGCCCTCAACGCATGATGCGTTCACTCCAAGTGAACCGATCGCATCTTCTTCTCCCTATGAACCATGCGTTCATATAATGAACCGGTTCTATAGAATTTGGTTCAAAGACCAAATCAAACCAAGCCTTGGTTTAGACCTTATTAAACCGAAAGGCTCAAGATCTAACCTCACATCTCTTGATGCTCTTGATCTCATCGATCTAGCATCAATTCTCTCGATCGAAGCTTACCGATCTCAAGCCCTAATCAATCAAACATGATCAGACCAGATCTCACTTACAATCAGAGTTTAAACTCCTTTAAACTGAACCAAAATAATTCAGTCCACACGATCTGACATAAGTAAGCCATATCATCAAATAGTGCGACCCTAAGGGTTTCCTTTAAATGTCGGTAACGATAACTTACGTTATCACGAACAGAGAGGGGTATCTAGCAACACATCACTGTCTCCCGATATAAAGGAAAGAGTCTTCCAAGACTACACCCAAACCATAGCACAAGTGTGAATCCAATTCACTTGACATATGTGTTTCCTTTGCCACTGGATGTTCTCGTTGGACAAGCATGTCAAGCCTGTAACTCCAACATGATGAGAGTGGTTAGATCAGATGAACATAGTCATCTGGGTATGGCCATACACTTTCACAACCATCTCATCCAGGGGGCCCCTTTAGAACATCACACTCCAAACAAGGAGAAGGCAATCCTATATCTATCACTAGTGTCCTAACATGACTCATGCTCATTATCCAAGATAATCTATAACCATTATATTTCAAATGATATTGAACTACCACAAGACAATGCCAATCATCATTTAGAAACACAAGTGATCTCAAGTCAGAGGAAATATGCCACTTGTTTGCATACAAGGATTATTCACATTGTGACAAACAATTAAATATCCTAAGTAGGGTCTGTCCAGTACATCCAATGTACCTATGAGTCTACATCTTATTCCATGCTCAAAGCATCCTATAAGATTAGAATACATATTAGTCTCAATCATATCAAGGCTGTCTCATGTTTACCAAGATATCTCGACTAAGGACTATACTGCATGTCAGCCAAGCTGAACACCATTGAGACATTATTCAGAAGTATACATATAGCAGCAGATAATGCAACAACCTTAATAACAACCATTGCCTTTATAAACATAGAGTTTATACATGATACTGATAATAACCCAAGGCCTCAAACATTAGCCTTAAGGGCATACCCCAACAATCTCCCACTTGCACTTAATCTAATGGTTGAGAAATCTCAAACCCATATTATTACAGTGCTTCTCATGCTTCTGCTACGCCAGAGGCTTTGTAAGCGGGTCAGCTAGATTGTCATCTGTATGAACCTTGCAGATCTTGATCTCTCCTCGATCTATGATCTCACGGATCAAATGAAACCTTCTCTGTATGTGCTTGGACTTCTGGTGCGACCGTGGTTCCTTTGCTTGTGCTATTGCTCCAGTGTTATCACAAAAGATAACCAATGGATCTGCACTCGAAGGAACAACACCAAGTTCTTGAACGAACTTACGAATCCACACTGCCTCCTTGGATGCTTCTGAGGATGCAACATACTCGGCTTCTGTTGTGGAATCAGCAACAATAGATTGTTTGAAACTTTTCTACACCACTGCTCCTCCATTCAAGCTAAAAACATAGCCTGATTGCGATCGGAAATCATCCTGGTCAGATTGGAACGAAGCGTCAGTATATCCTTCAATACTGAGTTCTTCCTAACCTCCATAAATCAAGAACATATCTTTGGTCCTCCGAAGATATTTTAAAATGTTCTTGACCGCAATCCAGTGTGCCTTACCTGGATTACTTTGGAATCGACTGGTCACGCTTAACCCGTAAGCGACGTCTGGGCGAGTACACAACATCGCATACATAATGGACCCAATAGCCGAAGCATAAGGCGTGTTGTCCATTTCATCTTTCTTAGACTGTGTTTGAGGACACTGGCTCTTAGAAAGATTCAGACCATGTCTGACTGGAAGATATCCTCTTTTAGAATTTTCTAAATGGAATCTCTCTAGGACTTTATCGATGTATGTACTCTGGCACAGCCCGAGAAGCCTCTTAGATCTATCTCTGTAGATCTGCACACCTAATACATAGGCTGCTTCTCCTAAATCTTTCATCTGGAAACATTTTCTTAACCATGCTTTGACGGCATGCAGTTCAGGAATATCGTTTCCAATGATCAAGATATCATCGACGTAGAGGACTAGGAAAATAATCACGCTCCCACTAAACCTCTTATATACACACGGGTCATCTTCATTTTTGATGAAACCAAATTCACAAACTGATTCATCAAAATGAATATTCCAGCTTCTAGATGCTTGTTTTAGTCCATAAATGGACTTCTTTAATTTGCATATTTTATGACGATCTGATGGATTGATGAAACCTTCAGGTTGTGTCATATACACATCCTCTTCCAGTTTTCCATTAAGGAAAGCGGTCTTCACATCCATCTACCAGATCTCATAATCATAATATGCTGCTATCGCGAGAATAATCCGAATAGACTTGAACATGGCTACAGGAGAGAAAGTTTCATCATAATCTATTCCGTAGATTTGTTTGAAACCTTTCGCAACTAGCCTGCCCTTATAGGTAACCACGTTACCATCCATGTCAATTTTCTTCTTGAAGATCCACTTACAGCCTATAGGGATTACTCCCGGAGGCGGATCAACCAAATCCCAGACTTGGTTATCTGACATGGAGTCCATCTCGGCTCGCATAGCTTCAAGCCATCTTGCTGATTCCGGTCCACTGACCGCATCCGCATAAGTAAGGGGTTCATCATCAATGATGTAGACTCCGTCATAGTGCTCAGGCTGTCGACGGATCCTTCCCGATCTTCGCGGTTCCCGTGATATCTGAGCCTCAGGTTGAACATCAACCTGTTCTATTTGCTCAGGCTCATCCAACTGAGCTTGATTACTTTGTCCCTCTTCTGGATTCTCATCCAGCTTTATTTCTCTCCCACTGGCCTGTTGTAGAAGAAATTCCTTCTCAAGAAAAATAGCCGTACGAGCAACAAATACTTTGTTCTCCTTGGGATCGTAGAAATAATAACCCTTAGTTTCTTTAGGGTAACCGACAAAGATACATTTATAAGATCTGCTCTCTAGTTTCCCAGAGGCGAGCTTTTTGACATAAGCCTCGCAACCCCAGATTTTAATAAATGTCAAGCTCGGCTGTTTCCCATACCATAACTCATATGGAGTCTTTGAAACGGCCTTGGATGGCACTCGGTTTAGTACCTTTGCAGCTATTTCCAGTGCAAATCCCCAAAAGGAGTAAGGTAGAGTAGCCTGACTCATCATTGAACGAACCATATCCAATAAGGTTCTATTTCTCCTCTCGGACACACCATTCCATTGCGGTGTTCCTGGCGGAGTGAGCTGTGAGATAATCCCACATTCCTTCAGATAGTCAGTAAACTCTCGACTCAAGTATTCTCCACCTCGATCTGAACGAAGTGCCTTGATATTCCGGCCTAACTGATTCTGTACTTCATTTTTGAACTCTTTGAACTTGTCAAAAGATTCACTCTTATGTCTCATAAGATAGACATAACCATATCTACTGAAATCATCAGTAAAAGTAATGAAGTATAAATAGCCACCTCTGGCATGTTTACTAAATGGCCCACACACATCACTGTGAATGAGGTCAAGTAAACCTGAAGCCCTTTGACCTTTATTAGAAAAAGGAGTCTTCGTCATTTTGCCCATTAAACAAGCTTTGCATGTATCAAGCTCCTCATAGGAGAATGATCCCAGCAGTCCATGGTCATGCAACCGCTTAATGCGCTTCTTGTTAATATGGCCTAAACGACTATGCCATAGCAAGGTGCTGTCATCAGCATACTTGGCTTTCTTATTATCAATTTGTTGTACAGAACATTCCATGTCCAACATGAATAACCCATTGTTAATCGACCCAGTAGCATAAACAATATTATCACCCCCAACAAGGTACCGTTCTCATTGGGATCAACTCATTGTTCTCATTCCTTACTACTGTAATCCCCCTTCTTTGGAACCACATGAACGGAACTAACCCATTCACTGTCAGAAATCAGGTATATCACCCCCAACATCTAATAACTTTAGGATCTCCTTTTTTGCCACCTCCTTCATGACGGGATTCAACCGGTGCTAATACTCTAAAGAGGGTTTGCAATTTTCCACAAGAAGAATCCTGTGCATACACAAAGAAGGGTTAATACCACATATATCATTCAATGAATAACCAATTACCTTCCTATGGAGTCGAAGCTCATCAAGCAACTTTTTTGTCTGAACCTGATCCAAATCCGCACTGACAATCACTGGGTATGTGAAATCTTTTCCCAAAAAAATCATACCTTAAATTTGATGGGAGTGATTTGAGTTCCAATTTATTCGTCTTCATTGGTTTAGGTTTTACCAAAATATGTTTTTAGCTTTGGCTTTATGAGGCTCGATCGTCAATCCCGAATCCAGCATTTTTGTATAGGCTTGAGATTCTGCCCCAATATCTTCTTCCTCACCCTACTCTCTAACAAGACATATCTCCAAAGGGTCTATTTCTTTTTTCATACTTTCTTCAATTGACTCCAGTTCAAGTGCATCAACATTAAAATAAGAATCTGCAAAAGAAGGCTCTTTTAGAGAAGAGGAAAGATCAAATTCAATATTATTCTCACCAATATTTAGAGTCAATCTCCCCTTCTTCACATCTATCACTGTGCCTGCAATAGCTAGAAATGGCCTCCCCAGAATTATAGGTAGTTTAATGTCTTCATCCATCTCTAATACCACAAAGTTTGCAGGTATAAAAAATTGACCAACTTTAATAGGGACATCCTCCAAAATTCCCACAGGACGTCGAACAGATCAGTCAGATCCACTGCCCTTACATGCACCAAGTCCTAATTGACTTGAGTTGACCAAATGGTCAACCATGCATGGGCCAAGGGCTGAACGACCTCATGAGTTCTGGCAAGCGGGTGTGACCCCGGGCCTAACTCATGCGTGTTCACAGGTTGTCTCAACCAGACATCGCTACACGCCTGTCTGCAGTCGACCTATAGCCACCTCGTGCTTGCGCACAGGTGCCATCTGGTCGACCCATCTAGGCTGTCAGATAGTCTGATCAGACTGTTTGGATCTTAACTAGATGATGACTTCAACCCTAATAACCCGTCTAAGGTTTTATAGCAGGCGCCGCTTAGATCTAATGGTAAGCGCGCAGATGATTTTCTTTTAACGAAAAACAGTAAACCACAATATGAAACATGCGCCACCTCCATACATGCGCCAACATGAATATACAACATGTAATTTTTCACATGTAACATATAGATCTATCTATGTTGCACAAACATGGATCACAACAGCATCAAGCAATCATAAAAACATGCATAAAACTTACCTCTGATACCAATTGAAAGTCCCCTAACATGGGGGGCGAAACCCTAATAGGCGCATGTAGAGGATTTAACGCAGCGGAATAGGTTTCTAGATCGATGCATGTAGTATGATCAACTTTAAATTTTCATATACATGAGGATCGATTCTTACCAATGCCATTTCTTGGATGGCGTCTAGGAAGAAGAGAGTCGAATGCTTCTCCTCCAAATGGTGCGCACACAAGGTGATGTCGCCTACTCCTTTTTGATCCTTGTGCTAGCAAGGTTCTCCAAAGGTCCTTGTCGTATGGAAGGGAAGAGAAGACAACTTTGCTTGGCGAAACCTCTCCCTTGTCGTCTCAACTTCTCCTCTCGAGAATGTGTGTAGAGACCAAGCCAAAGAGGCGACAAGAGGCGTGAAAGAGAGAACGTGAGGCGTGCCCACGTTTAGAGACATGTTTTTCTAAAAATAGAAAAATCTCAACTTGTGATGCGACCATGGGTTTACCCCAATCGCAAATTCCTCTCCTCTTGAACCATGCGCTCACTTGATGAGCCGGTTCAATTTGGTCTGGTTCAAAGACCAATTAACCCAAGCAATTTGGTCTAGATCACAATAAACCCTAAGGCTCCAGATCTAACCGTTCATCTCTTGATGCTCCTGATCTCACTGATCTAGCATCCATTCTCTCGATCAAAGCTTACCGATCTCAAGCCCTAATCAATCAAACATGATCAGACCAGATCTCACTTACAATCAGAGTTTAAATCCCTTTAAACTGAACCCAAACAATTCAGTCCACATGATCTGACTTAAGTAAGCCATATCATCAAATTGTGCGACCCTAAGGGTTTCCTTTAAATGTCGGTAACGACAACTTACGTTATCACGATCAGTGAGGGGTATCTAGCAACACATCACTGTCTCCCGATATAAAGGAAAGAGTCTTCCAAGACTACACCCAAACCACAGCACAAGTGTGAATCCACTTCACTAGACATACATGTTTCCTTTGCCACTGGATGTTCTTATTGGACAAGCGTGTCAAGCCTGTAGCTCCAATATGATGAGAATGATTAGATCAGATGAACATAGTCACCTGGGTATGGCCATACACTTTCTCAATCATCTCATCCAGGGGGCCCCTATAGAACATCACACTCCAAACTAGGAGACGGCAATCCTATATCTATCACTAGCACCCTAACATGACTCATGCTCATCATCCAAGATAGTCTATAACCATTATGTTTCAAATGATATTGAACTACCTCAAAACAATGCCAATCATCATTTAGAGACACAAGTGATCTCAAGTCAGAGGAAGTATGCCACTTGTTTGCATACAAGGATTATTCACATTGTGACAAGCAATTGAATATCCTAGTAGGGTCTGTCCAGTACATCCAATGTACCCATGAGTCTACATCTTATTCCATGCTCGAAGCATCCTATAAGATTAGAACACATATTAGTCTCAATCATATCAAGGCTGTCTCATGTTCACCAAGATATCTCGACTAAGGACAAAAGTGCATGTCAGCCAAGCTGAACAGCATTGAGACATTATTCAGAAGTATATGTATTGCAGCAGATAATATAACAACCTGAATAACAACCATTGCCTTTATAAACATAGAGTTTATACATGATACTGATATAATCCCAAGGCCTCAAACATTAGCCTTAAGGGCATACCCCAACAATCTCCCACTTGCACTTAATCTAATGGTTGAGAAATCTCAAACCCATATTATTATAGTGCTTCTCATGCTTCTGCTGCGCCAGAGGCATTGTAAGCGGGTCAGCCAGATTGTCGTCTGTATGAACCTTGCAGACTTTGATCTCGCCATGATCAATGATCTCCCAGATCAAATGAAACTGTCTTTGTATGTGCTTGGACTTCTGGTGCGACCGTGGTTCCTTTGCTTGTGCGATTGCTCCAGTGTTATCACAGAAGATAACCAATGGATCAGCACTCGAAGGAACAACACCAAGTTCCTGAACGAACTTACGAATCCACACTGCCTCCTTGGATGCTTCTGAGGCTGCAACATACTCGGCTTCTGTTGTGGAATCAGCAACAATAGACTGTTTGAAACTTTTCCACACCACTGCTCCTCCATTCAAGCTAAAAACATAGCCTGATTGCAATCGGAAATCATCCTGGTCAGATTGGAACGAAGCGTCAGTATATCCTTCAATACTGAGTTCTTCCTGACCACCATACACCAAGAACATATCTTTGGTCCTCCGCAGATATTTTAAAATGTTCTTGACTGCAATCCAGTGTGCCTTACCTGGACTACTTTGGAATCGACTGGTCACGCTTAACCCGTAAGCAACGTCTGGGCGAGTACACAACATCGCATACATAATGGACCCAATAGCCGAAGCATAAGGCGTATTGTCCATTTCATCTTTCTCAGTCTGTGTTTGTGGACACTGACTCTTTGAAAGATTCAGACCATGTCTGACTGGAAGATATCCTCTTTTAGAATTCTCTAAATGGAATCTCTCCAGGACTTTATCGATGTAAGTACTCTGGCACAGCCCGAGAAGCCTCTTAGATCTATCCCTGTAGATCTTCACACCTAATACATAGGCTGCTTCTCCTAAATCTTTCATCTGGAAACATTTTCTTAACCATGCCTTGACAGCATGCAGTTCAGGAATGTCGTTTCCAATGATCAAGATGTCATCGACGTAGAGGACTAGGAAAGTAATTACGCTCCCACTAAACCTCTTATATACACACGGGTCATCTTCATTCTTGATGAAACCAAATTCACTGATTGATTCATCAAAACGAATATTCCAGCTTCTTGATGCTTGTTTAAGTCCATAAATGGACTTCTTTAATTTGCATATTTTATGACGATCTGATGGATTTGTGAAACCTTCAGGTTGTGTCATATACACATCCTCATCCAGTTTTCCATTAAGAAAAGCGGTCTTCACATCCATCTGCCAGATCTCATAATCATAATATGCTGCTATCGCAAGAATAATCCGAATAGACTTGAACATAGCTACAGGAGAGAAAGTTTCATCATAATCTATCCCGTAGATTTGTTTGAAACCTTTTGCAACTAGCCTGCCTTTATAGGTAACCACGTTACCATCCATGTCAATCTTCTTCTTGAAGATCCACTTACAGCCTATAGGGATTACTCCCGGAGGCGGATCAACCAAATCCCAAACTTGGTTATCTGACATGGAGTCCATCTCGGCGCGCATAGCTTCAAGCCATCTCGCTGATTCCGGTCCACTGACCGCATCCGCATAAGTGAGGGGTTCATCATCAATGATGTAGACTCCGTCATAGCGCTCAGGCTGTCGACGGATCCTTCCCGATCTACGCGGTTCCCGTGATATCTGAGCCTCAGGTTGTTCAGTAACCTGATCTACTGGCTCAGGCTCATCCAACTGTGCTTGACTACTTTGTCCTTCTTCTGGATTCTCATCCAGCTTTATTTCTCTCCCACTGGCCTGTTGCAGAAGAAATTCCTTCTCAAGAAAAATAGCCGTACGAGCAACAAATACTTTGTTCTCCTTGGGATCGTAGAAATAATAACCCTTAGTTTCTTTAGGGTAACCGACAAAGATACATTTATAAGATCTGCTCTCTAGTTTCCCAGAGGCGAGCTTTTTGACATAAGCCTCGCAACCCCAGATCTTAATAAATGTCAAGCTCGGCTGTTTCCCATACCATAACTCATATGGAGTCTTTGAAACTGCCTTGGATGGCACTCGGTTTAGTACCTTTGCAGCTGTTTCCAGTGCAAATCCCCAAAAGGAGTAAGGTAAAGTAGCCTGACTCATCATAGAACGTACCATATCCAGTAAGGTTCTATTTCTCCTTTCGGACACACCATTCCATTGCGGTGTTCCTGGCGGAGTGAGCTGTGAGACAATCCCACACTCCTTCAGATAGTCAGTAAACTCATGACTCAAGTATTCTCCACCTCGATCTGAGCGAAGTGCCTTGATATTTCGGCCTAACTGATTCTGTACTTCATTCTTGAACTCTTTGAACTTGTCAAAAGATTCACTTTTATGTCTCATTAAATAGACATACCCGTATCTACTGAAATCATCAGTAAAGGTAATGAAGTATAGATAGCCACCTCTGGCATGTTTACTAAATGGCCCACACACATCACTGTGTATAAGGTCAAGTAAATCTGAAGCCCTTTGACCTTTATTAGAAAAAGGAGCTTTTGTCATTTTTCCCATTAAACAAGCTTTGCATGTATCAAGCTCCTCACAGGAGAATGATCCCAGCAGTCCATGATCATGCAACCGCTTAATGCGCTTCTTGTTTATATGGCCTAAACGACTATGCCATGACAAGGTGCTGTTATCAGCATACTTGGCTTTCTTATTATCAATTTGCTGTATAGAACATTCCATGTCCAACATGAATAACCCATTGTTAATTGACCCAGTAGCATAAACAATATTATCAAAAGAAATAACACACTTTGAAATATTGCATTCAAAGGAAAATCCTTTCCTGACAAGAGCAGGAATAGAGATAATATTTTTCGTAATACTCGGAACAAAATAACAATTGTCCAGTTCTAATACAAGTCCAGATGGTAAAGAGATGTAATAAACTCCTACAGCAACAGCAGCAACCCGTGCCCCGTTTCCAACTCGTAGGTCCACCTCATGCTGTCCCACCTGTCTTCTTCTCTTGAGTTCCTGTACATTTGAACAAATGTGAACTCCACATGCAGTGTCCAACACCCATGATATAGAAGAAGAAAACATGACCTCAGTCACAAAAATACCTGAGCCAGAAGCGGAAGAATTGCTTCCCTTCTGATCTCCTTGGAATGCTTTACAGTCCTTTTTCCAGTGACCCAGCTGGCCACAGTGGAAACATCTGTATTCCTTCGACCGCTTAACCTTTTGCTTCAGAGCCTTGTTGTAGTTCTTGACAGGGGCTTTGCCCTTCTTCCCCTTCCTTTTGTTCCTTGCAGGAATCATCAAGACAGAGGATGAAGGCTTTCCCTTTAGAGTCTCCTCTGTAGTCAAGAGCATATTCAGCAACTCTGCCGGCGTACAGTCGATCTTGTTCATATTAAAATTAATGATGAACGGATCGAAAGAAGCCGGGAGAGACTGCAAAATAATATCTACAGCAAGCTCCTGATTGATGGTGTGTCCCAGTTTCTCTAGAGCCTCTTTGTGCCCAATCATCTTGAGCACGTGAGCTCCCACTGGACTCCCTTCAGCCAGTTTGCTCTGAAAGAAAAGTTTAGTCAAATTGTAGCGTTCAGTCCTCGCCTATGCAGCATACAACAACTTGAGGTTTGCTATAATTTCTATAGCAGAGAGATCCTCATGCTGACGCTGCAGCTGTGGCGTCATAGACGCAAGCATCAGGCAAGCAACATCAATGCTATCATTGACATGCTTCTCATAAGCTTCGCGAACCGCCCTTGCGGCGTTCGGAGCGGGTTGAGGTGGTATAGCCGTCTCGAGGACATACTGTTTCCTCTCAGCCTTAAGAACAATCTTAAGGTGTCCGTACCAGTCTGAGAAGTTTGGCCCAGCAAACTTCTCCCTTTCCAGTAGGGATCGCACATTGAAATTCGTGGTGTTCATTGCTGCAGGTATCTACAACAATGCAAGAACAGCAAGGTCAGTATCAATGTTAGAATCAATCCAGGACTTAAGGAAGATTCTTTTCTCACTATTTTATCTGGCTGAAAAATCCAGCAAAACAGCCCGAAAGAGTAAATCTCTTTTAGTGAGATGGGATCCAGATTTCATACTTGGTCTCCGCGTCCTGCTCAGGCGAGATAAGTTGCACAGAGAGTACAAGCACTAATTTCTGGTAGGCAATCCCAGCCAATCGTCAACCCGTGCGATTCCCCTTCATCTGGGCGATCCAGCCGACTGTGCCAACTGAGTTGGTACAACACAATCTCTGACCCCACAGATGGCTGCCTCCATATAGCTAACATACGCGCCATATGTAGCCTACATGGTCAAGCTGACCCAACCTACTCCCTGGACCACCACGTGCTATGCTGAGCAACGAGAAGCGATAAATCCCTTCCCTGTAACACGCAGGTGTAATCCCGCACCGTCTGAAGATAGATGGGCGTGCCCACTGAGTGGGTACAACACGGCCCCAACAATAGTCAGAACAGTGAGGTTTCGCGTCAGAAGGCTTACGAGCTTGATATTTTAGCGTTGGATTTTAACGGTCCTTTTATCTTCTCAACTATCATACAAATCCTATGGTGATAGCAGAAGATTAAATCATGCAGTTCTAATTATTTAAACAATAAATAGAAAGCATGCTGATCTTATGTGGTAAAAGCCCAACAAGCCTAGGTAAGACCTTAATTTAACTTAAGTCTTCACATGAGCTGTTCATGGGTCTTTTGCATTCTTCCGGCCCAAATCAGGGCCCAAGCGCTCACTGCAGCTCAGGTGCGCCCACCAGGTAAATGCGCCTGTCCTAGAGTCGAACCCTAGACGTCCCACCTGGTCAAGCCTCTGCTGCATGCGCCTCTGCCAAGTGTGCTCTGTGCTCATGTCTGATTAAAATTACACTTTAATCTATCTAGACATGATTGACACGCAGGTCAATTACACTTTATAAATTAAATAAAATGTGATGCGCAGATCACAGTAAATAATTTACATTTATTAACCAGGCACACAGGCCCCAGCACAGCACACATTAAAACGGGCAGCCCACATAAGATTAAATAAACATTCATCATGTATACAATCAACATGTGATCCAAACATGAAAATAAAATTTTTGAAAACCCCATTGGCATCAATTTTATTTTCCTTATGTGCCCTACTACCTTACAACGGTCCATTACTAGGGATCCACTCATCAGTCCTAGTCAGATCCACTGCCCTTACATGCACCAAGTCCTAATTGACTTGAGTTGACCAAATGGTCAACCATGCATGGGCCAAGGGCTGAACGACCTCATGAGTTCTGGCAAGCGGGTGTGACCCCGGGCCTAACTCATGCGCGTTCACAGGTTGTCTCAACCAGACATCGCTACACGCCTGTCTGCAGTCGACCTATAGCCACCTCGTGCTTGCGCACAGGTGCCATCTGGTCGACCCATCTAGGCTGTCAGATAGTCTGATCAGACTATTTGGATCTTAACTAGATGATGACTTCAACCCTAATAACCCGTCTAAGGTTTTATAGCAGGCGCCGCTTAGATCTAATGGTAAGCGCGTAGATGATTTTGTTTTAACGAAAAACAGTAAACCACAATATGAAACATGCGCCACCTCCATACATGTGCCAACATGAATATACAACATGTAATTTTTCACATGTAACATATAGATCTATCTATGTTGCGCAAACATGGATCACAACAGCATCAAGCAATCATAAAAACATGCATAAAACTTACCTCTGATACCAATTGAAAGTCCCCTAACATGGGGGGCGAAACACTAATAGGCGCATGTAGAGGATTTAACGCAGCGGAATAGGTTTCTAGATCGATGCATGCAGTATGATCAACTTTAAATTTTCATATACATGAGGATCGATTCTTACTAATGCCATTTCTTGGATGGCGTCTAGGAAGAAGAGAGTCGAATGCTTCTCCTCCAAATGGTGCGCACACAAGGTGATGTCGCCTACTCCTTTTTGATCCTTGTGCTAGCAAGGTTCTCCAAAGGTCCTTATCGTATGGAAGGGAAGAGAAGACAACTTTGCTTGGCGAAACCTCTCCCTTGTCGTCTCAACTTCTCCTCTCGAGAATGTGTGTAGAGACCAAGCCAAAGAGGCGACAAGAGGCGTGAAAGAGAGAACGTGAGGCGTGCCCACGTTTAGAGACATGTTTTTCTAAAAATAGAAAAATCTCAACTTGTGATGCGACCATGGGTTTACCCCAATCGCAAATTCCTCTCCTCTTGAACCATGCGCTCACTTGATGAGCCGGTTCAATTTGGTCTCGTTCAAAGACCAATTAACCCAAGCAATTTGGTCTAGATCACAATAAACCCTAAGGCTCCAGATCTAACCGTTCATCTCTTGATGCTCCTGATCTCACTGATCTAGCATCCATTCTCTCGATCAAAGCTTACCGATCTCAAGCCCTAATCAATCAAACATGATCAGACCAGATCTCACTTACAATCAGAGTTTAAATCCCTTTAAACTGAACCCAAACAATTCAGTCCACACGATCTGACTTAAGTAAGCCATATCATCAAATTGTGCGACCCTAAGGGTTTCCTTTAAATGTCGGTAACGACAACTTACGTTATCACGATCAGTGAGGGGTATCTAGCAACACATCACTGTCTCCCGATATAAAGGAAAGAGTCTTCCAAGACTACACCCAAACCACAGCACAAGTGTGAATCCACTTCACTAGACATACATGTTTTCTTTGCCACTGGATGTTCTTATTGGACAAGCGTGTCAAGCCTGTAGCTCCAATATGATGAGAATGATTAGATCAGATGAACATAGTCACCTGGGTATGGCCATACACTTTCTCAATCATCTCATCCAGGGGGCCCCTATAGAACATCACACTCCAAACTAGGAGACGGCAATCCTATATCTATCACTAGCACCCTAACATGACTCATGCTCATCATCCAAGATAGTCTATAACCATTATGTTTCAAATGATATTGAACTACCTCAAAACAATGCCAATCATCATTTAGAGACACAAGTGATCTCAAGTCAGAGGAAGTATGCCACTTGTTTGCATACAAGGATTATTCACATTGTGACAAGCAATTGAATATCCTAGTAGGGTCTGTCCAGTACATCCAATGTACCCATGAGTCTACATCTTATTCCATGCTCGAAGCATCCTATAAGATTAGAACACATATTAGTCTCAATCATATCAAGGCTGTCTCATGTTCACCAAGATATCTCGACTAAGGACAAAAGTGCATGTCAGCCAAGCTGAACAGCATTGAGACATTATTCAGAAGTATATGTATTGCAGCAGATAATATAACAACCTGAATAACAACCATTGCCTTTATAAACATAGAGTTTATACATGATACTGATATAATCCCAAGGCCTCAAACATTAGCCTTAAGGGCATACCCCAACAGCCAAAGCATCCACTCGAGATGTTAGATGCTTAATAGCTTCAGAGACATATTCATTATGCTTCTTCTGAGCAACAACAAATCCTTCCAAAAGAGACTCCAAGTTGGACTTCTAAGGCTGACTGAATTGCCAAGACTGAAAACCTGGTGGCAGCCTATTATTCTGCTAATTATATTAGGGAAGAACTTGCCCTTGGTTGTTCTTGTAAGACAAATTGAGGTGGTTCCTTGATGTCTTGCATTTTAGTAGTGATTTTTATTATTATTCCATGATGAATTTAGGCCTATTTTAATGTTTTTACACTCCTTTAAGGCTTATTTACTTAAAAAGCTTCAGAATCTTCACTTTTCATCTTTCTTGTGGAATTTTAGGTAAAATCACCCAATTTTGAAGTCTTTTTGAAGAATCTAGGAGTATGGGGTGATTCCTTATGAGAAGATGAAGCTGCCCATCAAATTTGGGCTCAATCGGAGCGTTTTCTAGACTTTACGGCTAAGTGAACCCCACGGGGTTCACCGGTGATCCTGCTGAAGGACGAAACCCACAGCACACTTCACTGCCAGGTGAACCCGGCGGGGTTCACCGACGTTGTCCAGGGTATGCGAAACTCACAGTAGACTTCACCACCAGGTGAACCCCACGGGGTTCACCCGTGATTTTATCCGAGGAAGCCTACGCAGAACTTCACAGTGCACTTCACTGGTAGGTGAACCCGGCGGGGTTCACCGGTGCTTTTTTCGTGCATCGAACTGTACAGCAAGCTTCACTGTCTGATGATGCTTTCTGGACAGCTCGACCTCTATTCAGATTTTTAATGATTTTGGGCGTGATTCAAGTCCAAATTTGGCAAGTAAGGACTCTTTGGAAAGCTGATTCGAAGAAGAGGGCAAGGAACATAAAAGCCCCAATTCTCGTGTCCTAATCATCGAGCAATCACATGATGAAGTGGCTAGGGCGGAAGAACACGGCAAATAGGCGACTCTGAGGCGATTTTTGGAGATATGATTATCAAAACAAGGTGATTCTTGGTTATTTGTTTCGGTTTATCATCTCCTCCCTCTTAGAAAATTTTTTCCAGGATTTTTCTATGTTTAAAGAGAGATTTTTTAGCATTTCAATGATGATTGTAGCGTAAACCCTATTTTGGGGCTCGTTTGAAGCTCGCTGACGATTTTATTTGCAATCCATGTTTTAATTCTGTTATTTGGATTATATTGTGAGCATATTTTACTTGATATACGTATTTTATGATCTTTACCTTGGCCAAGTATTGACGTGTCTTAGTCGTTACTATTCATAACGAGAGTAGGATCGTAACAACGGAACCTCTTTGTGAAACGTGCGAAGCCTCGACACGAGAGTGCTTGGTCTTCGCTTGAGGGTTCATAATCTACCACAAAAATCATTGGGTTTGTCTAGAACGATCCACCGCGAGAGTAGGAGACCGTTCTAGGCAAGCACCGGGGTGTACACTCGAGAGAGGGCACCTAGTACCCTAGGGTTAGATTCCTTGTGCAAATCATAAATCCTTGTAACTGATATTTTTAAACGCAGTTAAGATTGTCAGTGTGGTGGAAACTATAGCCCCGATATCCTTCTCATATATTTTCCTTACCGTTGTTGCTTGATTCCTTCATTTGCAGTTTCACTTAGTATTCATTTAAAGTTCTTAAAACCCTGTTTTGATCAGCTTAGATATCAAGAATTGGATTTTCTGGTACTTGATAACTCCAAATTTCATAGTGAATTTCATGCTTATTCCATCATGTTTTTGAGTCATATTCATGCTTCTTTGCTTATTTATGAAAGTCCCCACAACAAGGGGGGGGGGGGGGGGGGGCGAAACCCTACTGGCGCATATGGAGGTTTTAAAGCAGTGGAATGGATTTCTAGGGATCGATTGCATGAGATATGATCAACTACAAAAACCCCGATTGCAAACATAAGAAGGATCATACCATCGCCATCCTTTGGATGGTGCCTTGGAAGCAAAGATCGAAAGGGATCTTCTCCAAAAGTGACGCACACAAGGTGATGCCGCCTACTCTTTGTTGATCCTTGTGCTAGCAAGGTTCTTCAAAGGTCTTTGTCGTATGAAAGGGAAGAGAAGATTTTCCTTGCTTGGCGAGACCTCTCCCTTGTCGTCAAGAAACTCTACCACACGAATGTGTCAAGAACCAAAAACCAACAGGCGACAAGAGGGCGAGAGGGAGGCGTGAAGAGAGGCGACGTGAGATGTGGTCACGTAAGTGACATGCTATCTAAAAATAGCAAAACCACTTCTCAACATGAAATGCGCTCATGAACAAATCGCAAATCTCTTCTCCCATGAACCATGCGCTCACTTGATGAGCTGGTTCAATTTGGTTTGGTTCAAAGACCAATTAACCCAAGCCATTTGGTCTAGATCACAATAAACCCTAAAGGTTCAAGATCTAACCGTTCATCTCTTGATGCTCTTGATCTCACCGATCTAGCATCCATTCTCTCAATCAAAGCTTACCGATCTTAAGCCCTAATCAATCAAACATGATCAGACCAGATCTCACTTACAATCAGAGATTAAATCCCTTTAAACTGAACCAAAACAATTCAGTCCACACGATCTGACTTAAGTAAGCCATATCATCAAATTGTGCGACCCTAAGGGTTTCCTTTAAATGTCGGTAACGACAACTCACGTTATCACGATCAGTGAGGGGTATCTAGCAACACATCACTGTCTCCCGATATAAAGGAAAGAGTCTTCCAAGACTACACCCAAACCACAGCACAAGTGTGAATCCACTTCACAAGGCATACATGTTTCCTTTGCCACTGGATGTTCTTATTGGACAAGCGTGTCAAGCCTGTAACTCCAATATGATGAGAATGATTAGATCAGATGAACATAGTCATCTGGGTATGGCCATACACTTTCTCAATCATCTCATTCAAGGGGGCCCCTTTTAGAACATCACACTCCAATCAAGGAGACGGCAATCCTATATCTATCACTAGTGTCCTAACCTGACTCATGATCATTATCCAAGATAGTCTATAACCATTATGTTTCAAATGATATTGAACTACCTCAAAACAATGACAATCATCATTTAGAAACACAAGTGATCTCAAGTCAGAGGACATGTGCCACTTGTTGCAAACAAGGATTATTCACATTGTGACAAGCAATTGAATATCCTAGTAGGGTCTGTCCAGTACATCCAATGTACCCATGAGTCTGCATCTTATTCCATGCTCGAAGCATCCTATAAGATTAGAACACATATTAGTCTCAATCATATCAAGGCTGTCTCATGTTCACCAAGATATCTCGACTAAGGATATTACAGCATGTCAGCCAAGCTGAACAGCATTGAGACATTATTCAGAGGCACACTTATTGCAGCAGACAATGTAACAAACTGAATAACAACCATTGCCTTTATAAACATAAGAGTTTATACATGATACTGAAAGAATCCCAAGGCCTCAAACATTAGCCTTAAGGGCATACCCCAACAATCTCCCACTTGCACTTAATCTAATGGTTGAGAAATCTGAAACCCATATTATTACAGTGCTTCTCATGCTTCTGCTGCGCCAGAGGCTTGGTAAGTGGGTCAGCCAGATTGTCATCTGTATGAACCTTGCAGATTTTGATCTCACCACGATCTATGATCTCCCGGATCAAGTGAAACCGTCTCTGTATGTGCTTGGACTTCTGGTGCGACCGTGGTTCCTTTGCTTGTGCAATTGCTCCAGTGTTATCACAGAAGATAACCAATGGATCTGCACTCGAAGGAACAACACCAAGTTCTTGAACGAACTTACGAATCCACACTGCCTCCTTGGATGCTTCCGAGGCTGCAACATACTCGGCTTCTGTTGTGGAATCAGCAATGATAGACTGTTTGAAACTTTTCCACACCACTGCTCCTCCATTCAAGCTAAAAACATAGCCTGATTGTGATCGGAAATCATCCTGGTCAGATTGTAACGAAGCGTCAGTATATCCTTCAATACTGAGTTCTTCCTGACCTCCATATATCAAGAACATATCTTTGGTCCTCTGAAGATATTTCAAAATGTTCTTGACCGCAATCCAGTGCGCCTGACCTGGATTACTTTGGAATCGACTGGTCACGCTTAACCCGTAAGCGATGTCTGGGCGAGTACACAACATCGCATACATAATGGATCCAATAGCCGAAGCATAAGGCGTATTGTCCATTTCATCTTTCTCAGACTGTGTTTGTGGACACTGACTCTTTGAAAGATTCAGACCATGTCTGACTGGAAGATATCCTCTTTTAGAATTCTCTAAATGAAATCTCTCCAGGACTTTATCGATGTAAGTACTTTGGCACAGCCCGAGAAGCCTCTTAGATCTATCCCTGTAGATCTTCACACCTAACACATAGGCTGCTTCTCCTAGATCTTTCATCTGGAAACATTTTCTTAACCATGCTTTAACAGCATGCAGTTCAGGAATATCGTTTCCAATGATTAAGATATCATCGACGTAGAGGACTAGGAAAGTAATCACGCTCCCACTAAACCTCTTATATACACACGGGTCATCTTCATTCTTGATGAAACCAAATTCACATATTGATTCATCAAAACGAATATTCCAGCTTCTAGATGCTTGCTTAAGTCCATAAATGGACTTCTTTAACTTGCATATTTTCTGACGATCTGATGGATTAGTGAAACCTTCAGGTTGTGTCATATACACATCCTCATCCAGTTTTCCATTAAGGAAAGCGGTCTTCACATCCATTTGCCAGATCTCATAATCGTAATATGCTGCTATCGCAAGAATAATCCGAATTGACTTGAACATGGCTACAGGAGAGAAAGTTTCATCATAATCTATCCCGTAGATTTGTTTGAAACCTTTCGCAACTAGCCTGCCTTTATAGGTAACCACGTTACCATCCATGTCAATCTTCTTCTTGAAGATCCATTTACAGCCTATAGGGATTACTCCCGGAGGCGGATCAACCAAATCCCAAACTTGGTTATCTGACATGGAGTCCATCTCGGCTCGCATAGCTTCAAGCCACCTAGCTGACTCCGGTCCACTGACCGCATCCGCATAAGTAAGGGGTTCATCATTATCAATGATGTAGATGTTGGGGTATGCCCTTAAGGCTAATGTTTGAGGCCTTGGGATTGTATCAGTCTCATGTAATAAACTCTTGTGTTTATAAAGGCATGGTTGTTATTCAGGTTGTTACCTTGTCTGCTGCAATTAGCGTACTTCTGAATAATGTCTCAAAGCTGTTCAGCTAGGCTGACATGCTATAAAGTCCTTAGTCGAGATATCTTGGTGAACATGAGACAGCCTTGATATGCTTGAGACTAATATGTGTTCTAATCTTATAGGATGCTTCGAGCATGGAATAAGATGTAGACTCATGGGTACATTGGATGTACTGGACAGACCCTATTAGGATATTCAATTGCTTGTCACAATGTGAATGATCCTTGATTGCAACAAGTGGCACATGTCCTCTGACTTGAGATCACTTGTGTTTCTAAATGATGATTGTCATTGTTTTGAGGTAGTTCAATATCATTTGAAACATGATGGTTATAGACTATCTTGGATAATGAGCTTGAGTCAGGTTAGGGCACTAGTGATAGATAAAGGATTGCCGTCTCCTTGTTTAAGGAGTGTGATGTTCTAGAGGGGCCCCCCTGAATGAGATGATTGAGAAAGTGTATGGCCATACCCAGGTGACTATGTTCATCTGGTCTAATCATACTCATCATATTGGAGCTACAGGCTTGACACGCTTGTCCAATAAGAACATCCAGTGGCAAAGGATACATGTACGCCTTGTGAATAGATTCACACTTGTGCTGTGGTTTGGGTGTAGTCTTGGAAGACTCTTTCCTTTATATCGGGAGACAGTGATGTGTTGCTAGATACCCCTCACTGATCGTGATAACGTGAGTTATCGTTACCGACATTTAAAGGAAACCCTCAGGGTCGCACAATTTGATGATATGGCTTACTTGAGTCAGATCGTGTGGACTGAATTGTTTGGGTTCAGTTTAAAGGGATTTAATCTCTGATTGTAAGTGAGATCTGGTCTGATCATGTTTGATTGATTAGGGCTTGAGATCGGTAAGCTTCGATCGAGAGAGATGATGCTAGATCGGTGAGATCAGGAGCATCAGGAGATGAACGGTTAGATCTTGAGCCTTAGGGTTCAATTTGGTCTAGACCAAGTGGCTTGAGCTATTTTGGTTTGGTTTATGAACCAAATTCGATTGGACGTTTTGGCTTGAACCGGTTCACAAAGGTGAACGCTTGGTTCAATGCCAATATGCGTTTTTGGGTTGGCATGAGCGCATGGCTTGATTATCTTCCATTTATGGAAAGTCATCAAGGCCGATTTCACTTTCAACGCCAAAACGCATATGCGTTGTGCACTTCACTTCAACGCCTTGAACTTTCGTTTGAAGGAGGTTGACGAAGTGGAGAGGTTTTGCAAGAGGAGCTCTCGGCCAAAAGGGAATCATCTCATCATCCCCTTCCATTCGACAAGAAAGATTGGGTGCCTTGCTAGCACAAGGGACGCCAAGGAAGTAAGCGTTCTTCATCTTGTGTGTGAACTTTTGGAGGAGATCTAAGTTGCTCTCTTCTTCCAAGCCGACCTCCAAGCCAATGGCGTTGGTATGAATCTCCCTCTTGATCTAATCCATCTATCAAAGTTGATTATATGAGCATATAAGCGATTGTATTGATGAAATCCTAGCAAACTTGCATGCGCCCCCCTAAATTAGGGTTTCATCTGCTTGCGCTCCCCCTCGAAGGGGACTCTTCAATTGGTATCAGAGCTAGGATCTTATATGGTTCATATGATTGCTTAAGGTGATCCTTGTTTGCGCTTATGATCTAAGTTTTCTCATCATGCGATAATACTAGTTGAAAGTATTTTGATGGCGCATATATGAGATTGTTTTTGATGGCGCATGTGTAAGGTTGATTTTGTTGATGCATGTATATTGCTTACATTATTGCGCATGTTACATGTTTTTGTTTTGACAAAACTTTACTTGCGCGCCTTTGACTAGATCTAAGTTGCGCCTACTGTAAACCCTTAGACGGGTTGATGGGGTTGAAAGCATCATCTAGTTTAGATCAACCTAGTCTGATCAGACCATCTGACAGCCTAGATGGATCGACCAGATGGCACCTGTGCGCAAGCACAAGGTGGCTATAGGTCGATTGCATCACAGGCGTGTAGCGAGGTCTGGTTGAGACAACCTGTGAACACACATAAGTTAGGCCCGGGGTCACACCCGCTTGCCAGAACTCATGTTGGTTGTTCAACCCTTGGCGCATGCATGGTTGACCATTAGGTCAACTCGAGTCAGTTAGGACTTGGTGCATGCAAGGGTATGGATCTAACTAGATTGTTGAGTGGATCCCTATCAATGGACCGTTGTAAGGTTGTAGGGCACATAAGGAAATTAAAATTTGATGCCAATGGGGTTTTCAAAATTTTATTTTCTTTGTAAGGATCACATGATGATTGATTGATGCCATATGCTTGTTTATTTATTCTTATGTGGGTTGCCCATGTTAAATGTGTGCTGTGCTGGGGCCTGCGTGCCTGGAATTAAACCTGTAAATTAATATTATTGTGATCTGCGAATCACTTTTTAATTAATTTATTGTATAATTGACCTGCGAGTCAATCTTGTCTAGATAGATCAAAATGTATTTTGATTAGACAAGAGCACAAAGGCACACATCCCAGAGGGGCATTCAGCTGGTGGTGCACCTGAGGTGCTCTTGGCGCAAGGGCCCTGGGTTGGACCAGATGATGCTAAAGACCCAAGAAGAGCAAGTGAAGACTTAAGTATCTTAAGGTCTTACTTAGGCTATGGGCTTTTACCACATAAGATCCATGCTTTCTGTTATTGTTTATATAAGTAGAACAGCATGATTTATTTATCTTCTGCTATAGCCATAGGATTTGCCTGATAGTAAGAAGATAAAAGACCGTTAAAATCCAAACGCTAAAATATCAAGCACGTAATGCCTTCTGACGCGAAACCTCACCTTTCTGATTATCGTTGGAGCCGTGTTGTACCCACTCAGTGGGCACGTCCATCTATCTTCAGACGGTGCGTGATTTCACCTGCGTGTTACAGAGAAGCGATTTATCACTTCTCGTTGCTCAGCATAGCACGTGGTGGTCCAGGGAGTAGGTCGGGTCAGCTTGACCATGTAGGCTACATATGTGGCGCATATGGTAGCGCATGGAGGCAGCCATCTGTGGGATCAGAGACTGTGTTGTACCAACTCAGTTGGCACAGTCTGCTGGATTGCCCAGGTGAAGGGGAATCGCACGGGTTGGCGATTGGCTGGGACAGCCTACCAGAAATTAGTGCTTGTCATCTCTGTGCATCTTATCTCGCCTGAGCGGGACGCGGAGACCAAGTATGAAATCTGGATCCCATCTCACTAAAAGAGTATTACTCTTTCGAACTGTTTAATGGATTTTTCAGTCAGATAAAATAGTGAGAAAAAGAATCTTTCTTAAGTCCTGGATTGATTCTAAACATTGATACTGACCTTGCTGTTCTTGCATTGTTGTAGATTCCTGCAGCAACGAACACCATGAGCTTCAATGTGCGATCCCTACTGGAAAGGGAGAAGTTTGCTGGGCCAAACTTCTCAGACTGGTTCGGACACCTTAAGATCGTTCTTAAGGCAGAGAGGAAACTGTATGTCCTCGAGACGGCTGTGCCGCCTCAACCCGCTGCGAACGCCGCAAGGGCGGTTCGTGATGCTTATGAAAAGCACGTCAATGATAGCATTGATGTCGCTTGCCTGATGCTAGCGTCTATGACGCCACCGCTGCAGCGTCAGCATGAGGATATGTCGGCTATAGAAATTATAGCGAACCTCAAGATGCTGTATGCTGCACAGGTGAGGACAGAACGCTATAATCTGACAAAGCTTTTCTTTCAGAGCAAACTGGCTGAAGGGAGCCCAGTGGGAGCTCACGTGCTCAAGATGATTGGGCACAAGGAGGCTCTGGAGAAACTGGGGCATACCATCAACCAGGAGCTTGCTGTAGACATTATTCTGCAGTCTCTCCCGCCCTCTTTCGATGCGTTCATTATTAATTTTAATATGAACAAGATCGATTGTACCCCGGCAGAGCTGCTGAATATGCTCTTGACAACTGAGGAGACTCTGAAGGGAAAGCCTTCAACCTCTGTCTTAATGGTTCCTTCTAGGAACAAGAAGAAGGGGAAGAAGGGCAAAGCCCCTGTCAAGAACTACAGTAAGGCTCTGAAACAAAAGGTTAAGCGGTCGAAGGACAACAGGTGTTTCCACTGTGGCCAGCTGGGTCACTGGAAAAAGGACTGTAAAGCGCTCCAAGGAGATAAGAGTGGAAGCATCGCTTCTGGCTCAGGTATATATGTGACTGAGGTCATGTTATCTTCTTCTTCTATTTCATGGGTGTTGGACACTGCATGTGGAGTTCACATTTGTTCAAATGTGCAGGAACTCAAGAGAAGAAGGCAGGTGGGACAGCATGAGGTAGACCTACGCGTTGGAAACGGGGCACGGGTTGCTGCTGTTGCTGTAGGAGACTATTTCATTTCTTTACCATCTGGCATTGTATTGGAATTAAACAATTGTTATTTTGTACCCAGTATAACCAAGAATATTATCTCTATTCCTGCTCTTGTCAGGAAAGGATTTGCCTTTGAATGCAATTTTTCAAAGTGTGTACTTTCTCTTGATAATATTGTTTATGCTACTGGTTCAATTAACAATGGGTTATTCATGTTGGACATGGAATATTCTATACAAAACATTGATAATAAGAAAGCCAAGTATGCTGAAGACAGCACCTTGTTATGGCATAGTTGAAAAAGAACCCCTAACTCATGGGGGGGGGGAAACCCTAGAACATGCGCCTCTAGCAAGCATGGCGGAAAGAGGGTTTCTCAAGGATCGCATATGAAAAACCATATGATCAACTTGAATGAGTTTAGATCTATACCATAGCCATAGAGATGGAGGTCGGCTTGGAAGCAAGAGAGCAAAATAGATCCCCTCCAAATGGCGCGCACACAAGAAGAAGTTGGCTACTCCCTTCACGCCTTTGTGCTAGCAAAAGCTTCAAGGGGTCTTGATCGTTTGAAGGAGAATCCTTGGAGTCTTTGCTTGGCCGAATTCCACCTCTCCACTCTCGGCGATAATGCTCTCTCAAGCACACTTTTTTTGCCAAAGTGAGAAGCCTTCAAGCAAAAAGCGTTTTGGCGTTTTTTCATCAAGTCACCATGATGACTTTCCATAAATGGAATGTCATGAAGGAGAGCTTTCGAAACCGATCAAAACAAAACGCTTATGCTTTGAACCAAGCGTTCACACATGTGAACCGGTTCAAGCTTAATCGATCCAATTGATTTTGGTTCAATAAACCAAATCAAATCAGCCCAAGCATTGGTCCAAATCAAAATAAACCCAAGGTTTAAGATCTGACCGTTCATCCTTTTGATGCTTCTGATCTCATCGATCTAGCATCAACTCTCTCGATCGAAGCTTACCGATCTAGAGCCCTAATCAATCAAACATGATCAGACCAGATCTCACTTACAATCAGAGGTTAAACTCCTCTAAACTGAACCCAAACAATTCAGTCCATACGATCTGACTTGAGTAAGCCATATCATCAAATTGTGCGACCCTAAGGGTTTCCTTTAAATGTCGGTAACGATAACTTTCGTTATCACGATCAGTGAGAGGTATCTAGCAACACATCACTGTCTCCCGATATAAAGGAAATAGTCTTCCAAGACTACACCCAAACCATGGCACAAGTGTGAATCAAACTCACAAGGCATACATGTTTCCTTTGCCACTGGATGTTCATATTGGACAAGCATGTCAAGCTTGTAACTCCAACATGATGAGCATGATTAGATCAGATGAACATAGTCATCTGGGTATGGCCATACACTTTCTCAATCATCTCATATAGGGGGGCCCTTTAGAACATCACACTCCTTAAACAAGGAGACGGCAATCCTTTGTCTATCACTAGTGCCCTAACCTGATTCAAGCTCACCATCCAAAATAGTCTATAATCATTATGTTTCAAATGATATTGAACTACCTCAAGACAATGACAATCATCATTTAGAAACACAAGTGATCTCAAGTCAGAGGACATGTGCCACTTAGTGCTTACAAGGATCATTCACATTGTGACAAGCAATGGAATATCCCAGTAGGGTCTGTCCAGTACATCCAATGTACCCATGAGTCTACGTCTTATTCCATGCTCGAAGCATCCTATAAGATTAGCACACATATTAGTCTCAATCATATCAAGGCTGTCTCATGTTCACCAAGATATCTCGACTAAGGACATATAGCCTGTCAGCCTAGCTGAACAGCTTTGAGACATTATTCAGAAGTACACTTATTACTGCAGACAAGGTAACAACCTGAATAATAACCATGCCTTTATAAACACAACAGTTTATTACATGATACTATTACAATCCCAAGGCCTCAAACATTAGCCTTAAGGGCATACCCCAACAATCTCCCACTTGCACTTAATCTAATGGTTGAGTAATCTCAAACCCATATTATTACAGTGCTTCTCATGCTTCTGCTGCGCCAGAGGCTTGGTAAGCGGGTCTGCCAGATTGTCATCTGTATGAACCTTGCATATTTTGATCTCGCCACGATCAATGATCTCCCGGATCAAGTGAAACCGTCTCTGTATGTGCTTGGACTTCTGGTGCGACCGTGGTTCCTTTGCTTGTGCTATTGCTCCAGTGTTATCACAGAAGATAACCAAAGGATCTGCACTCGAAGGAACGACACCAAGTTCTCTCACGAACTTACGAATCCACACTGCCTCCTTGGATGCTTCCGAGGCTGCAACATACTCGGCTTCTGTTGTGGAATCAGCAACAGTTGACTGTTTGAAACTCTTCCACACCACTGCTCCACCATTCAAGCTAAAAACATAGCCTGATTGCGATCGGAAATCATCCTGGTCCGACTGGAACGAAGCGTCTGTATATCCCTCTATACTGAGTTCTTCCTGACCACCATATATCAAGAACATATCTTTGGTCCTCCGCAGATATTTTAAGATGTTCTTGACTGCAATCCAGTGCGCCAAACCTGGATTACTTTGGAATCGACTGGTTACGCTTAACCCGTAAGCGACGTCTGGGCGAGTACACAACATCGCATACATAATGGACCCAATAGCCGAAGCATAAGGCGTATTGTCCATTTCATCTTTCTCAGTCTGTGTTTGTGGACACTGACTCTTCGAAAGATTCAGACCATGTCTGACTGGAAGATATCCACGTTTAGAATTCTCTAAATGGAATCTCTCCAGGACCTTATCGATGTAAGTACTCTGGCACAGCCCGAGAAGCCTCTTAGATCTATCTCAGTAGATCTTCACACCTAACACATAGGCTGCTTCTCCTAAATCTTTCATCTGGAAACATTTTCCTAACCATGCTTTAACAGCATGCAGTTCAGGAATATCATTTCCAATGATTAAGATATCATCGACGTAGAGGATTAAGAATGTAATCACGCTCCCACTAAACCTCTTATATACACACGGGTCGTCTTCATTCTTGATGAAACCAAACTCAGAGATTGATTCATCAAAACGAATATTCCAGCTTCTAGATGCTTGTTTCAGTCCATAAATGGACTTCTTTAACTTGCATATTTTATGACGATCTGATGGATTAGTGAAACCCTCAGGTTGTGTCATATACACATCCTCATCCAGATTTCCATTAAGGAAAGCTGTTTTCACATCCATCTGCCAGATCTCATAATCGTAATATGCTGCTATCGCGAAAAGAATCCGAATAGACTTAAACATGGCTACAGGTGAGAAAGTTTCATCATAATCTATCCCGTAGATTTGTTTGAAACCTTTCGCAACTAGCCTGCCTTTATAGGTAACCACGTTACCATCCATGTCAATCTTCTTCTTGAAGATCCATTTACAGCCTATAGGGATTACTCCCGGAGGCGGATCAACCAAATCCCAGACTTGGTTATCTGACATGGAGTCCATTTCGGCTCGCATAGCTTCAAGCCATCTAGCTGACTCCGGTCCACTGACCGCATCCGCATAAGTGAGGGGTTCATCATTATCAATGATGTAGACTCCGTCATAGCGCTCAGGCTGACGACGGATCCTTCCCGATCTTCGCGGTTCCCGTGTTATCTGAGCCTCAGGTTGTTCAATAACCTGTTCAACTGGCTCAGGCTCATCCAACTGTGCTTGACTACTTTGTCCTTCCTCTGGATTCTCATCCAGCTTTATTTCTCTTCCACTGGCCTCTTGCAGAAGAAATTCCCTCTCAAGAAATATAGCCGTCCGAGCAACAAAAACCTTGTTCTCTTTGGGATCGAAGAAATAATAACCCTTAGTTTCCTTAGGGTAACCGACAAAGATACATTTCTCAGATCTGCTCTCCAGTTTCCCAGAGGCGAGCTTTTTGACATAAGCTTCGCAACCCCAGATCCTGATAAATGTCAAGCTAGGCTGTTTCCCATACCATAACTCATATGGCGTCTTTGAAACTGCCTTGGATGGCACTCGGTTTAGTACCTTTGCAGCTGTTTCCAGTGCAAAACCCCAAAAGGAATATGGAAGAGTAGCCTGACTCATCATAGAACGAACCATATCAAGTAACGTTCTATTTCTCCTTTCGGACACACCATTCCATTGTGGTGTTCCTGGCGGAGTGAGCTGTGAGATAATCCCACACTCCTTTAGATAGTCAGTAAATGCATGACTCAGGTATTCACCACCTCGATCAGAACGAAGTGTCTTGATATTACGGCCTAACTGATTTTGTACTTCATTCTTGAACTCTTTGAACTTGTCAAAAGATTCACTTTTATGTCTCATTAAATAGACATACCCATACCTACTGAAATCATCAGTAAAGGTAATGAAGTACTGATAGCCACCTCTGGCATGTTTACTAAATGGCCCACACACATCACTGTGTATGAGGTCAAGTAAACCTGAAGCCCTTTGACCTTTGTTAGGAAAAGGAGACTTCGTCATTTTACCCATCAAACAAGCTTTGCATGTATCAATCTCCTCATAGGAGAATGATCCCAGCAGTCCATGATCATGCAACCGCTTAATGCGCTTCTCGTTTATATGGCCTAAACGACTATGCCATAATAAGGTGCTGTTATCAGCATACTTGGCTTTCTTATTATCAATGTTTTGTATAGAATTTTCCATGTCCAACATGAATAACCCATTGTTAATTGAACCAGTCGCATACACAATATTATCATAAGTTAAAACACACTTTGAAATCTTGCATTCAAAGGCAAATCCTTTCCTGACAAGAGCAGGAATAGAGATAATATTCTTGGTAATACTGGGTACAAAATAACAATTGTTTAATTCTAATACAATGCCAGATGGTAAAGAAATGAAATAGTCTCCTACAGCAACAGCAGCAACCCGTGCCCCGTTTCCAACGCGTAGGTCTACCTCATGCTGTCCCACCTGCCTTCTTCTCCTGAGTTCCTGTACATTTGAACAAATGTGAACTCCACATGCAGTGTCCAACACCCATGAAATAGAAGAAGAAGATAACATGACCTCAGTCACATATATACCTGAGCCAGAAGCGATGCTTCCCCTCTTATCTCCTTGGAGCGCTTTACAGTCCTTTTTCCAGTGACCCAGCTAGCCACAGTGGAAACACCTGTTGTCCTTCGACCGCTTCACCTTCTGTTTCAGTGCCTTGCTGTAGTTCTTGACAGGGGCCTTGCCCTTCTTCCCCTTCTTCTTGTTCCTTGAAGGAACCATTAAGACAGAGGTTGAAGGCTTTCCCTTCAGAGTTTCCTCAGTAGTCAAGAGCATATTCAGCAGCTCTGCCGGCGTACAATCGATTTTGTTCATATTAAAGTTAATAATGAACGCATCGAAAGAGGGCGGAAGAGACTGCAGAATAATATCTACAGCAAGCTCCTGGTTGATGGTATGCCCCAGTTTCTCCAGAGCCTCCTTGTGCCCAATCATCTTGAGCACGTGAGCTCCCACTGGGCTCCCCTCAGCCAGTTTGCTCTGAAAGAAGAGCTTCGTCAGATTATAGCGTTCTGTCCTCGCCTGTGCAGCATACAGCATCTTGAGGTTCGCTATAATCTCTATAGCCGACATATCCTCATGCTGACGCTGCAGCGGTGGCGTCATAGACGCTAGCATCAGGCAAGCGACATCAATGCTATCATTGACGTGCTTTTCATAGGCATCCCGAACCGCCCTTGCGGCGTTCGGAGCGGGCTGCGGCGGTATTGCCGTCTCGAGGACATACAGTTTCCTCTCTGCCTTAAGAACGATCTTAAGGTGTCCAAACCAGTCAGAGAAGTTCGGCCCAGCAAACTTCTCCCTTTCCAGTAGGGATCGCACATTGAAGCTCATGGTGTTCGTTGCTGCAGTTATCTACAACAATGCAAGAACAGCAAGGTTAGTATCAATGTTCAGAATCAATCCAGGACTTAAGAAAGATTCTTTTCTCACTATTTTGTCTAACTGAAAAATCCAGTAAACAGTCCGAAAGAGTAATACTCTTTTAGTGAGGTGGGATCCAGATTTCATACTTGGTCTCCGCGTCCCGCTCAGGCGAGATAAGATGCACAGAGATGACAAGCATTAATTTCTGGTAGGCTGTCCCAGCCAATCGCCAACCCGTGCGATTCCCCTTCATCTGGGCAATCCAGCAGACTGTGCCAACTGAGTTGGTACAACATAGTCTCTGATCCCACAGATGGCTGCCTCCATGTGCTACCATATGCGCCACATATGTAGCCTACATGGTCAAGCTGACCTGACCTACTCCCTGGACCACCACGTGCTATGCTGAGCAACGAGAAGGGATAAATCCCTACTCTGTAACACGCAGGTGAAATCCAGCACCGTCTGAAGATAGATGGACGTGCCCACTGAGTGGGTTCAACACGGCTCCAACGATAGTCAGAACAGTGAGGTTTCGCGTCAGAAGGCTTACGAGCTTGATATGTTAGCGTTGGATTTTAACGGTCTTTTATCTTCTTTACTATCATGCAATTCCTATGGTGATAGCAGAAGATAAACTCATGCTGTTCTAATGTATATAAGCAATAAATAGAAAGCATGATCTTATGTGGTAAAAGCCCATGAACCCTAGTAAGACCTTAATTTTACTTAAGTCTTCACTTGAGCTCCTTAGCATCTCATCTGGTCCAACCCATGGCCCTAGCGCCAAGAGCACCTCAGGTGCGCCACCAGGTGAATACTCCTTTTGGATGTGTGCTTTTATGTTCTTGTCTAGTCAAAATACATTTTGCTCTATCTAGACAAGCTTTGACTCGCAGGTCAAACACATATTATAAATTAAATGAAAAAGTGATTCGCAGATCACAATAATATTAACTTATAATTTACCAGGCACGCAGGCCCCAGCACAGCACACAATAGGGCAACCCACATAAGACTAAATAAACAAGCATATGGTATCATTCATCATGTGATCCAATCATGAAATTAAATTTTGAAAAACCCCATAGGTATCAATTTTAATTTCCTTATGTGCTCCACAACCTTACAATGGTCCATTGATAGGGATCCACTCATCCATCTGGTCAGATCCTCTGCCCTTGCATGCACCGAGTCCTAACTGACCCGAGTTAACCTAATGGTCAACCATGCATGCGCCAAGGGCTGAACCACCCTCATGAGTTTTGGCAAGCGGGTGTGACCCCGGGCCTAACTCATGTGTGTTCAGTAGTTGTCTCAACCAGACCTCGCTACACACCTAAGATGCAATCAACCTATGGCCACCTTGTGCTTGCACACAGGTGCCATCTGGTCGATCCATCTAGGCTGTCAGATGGTCTGATCAGACTTTGGATCTAACATAGTAGATGCTTTCAACCCCATCAACCCATCTAAGGATTTAAAGTAGGGGCACCTTAGATCTAAGCATGCGCGCAAGATGTAAGTTTTATAAAAACATTTAGAACATGCGCAAACATAACAAACAACATGCTTCACTTGAGAACATAAGATATATGTCATATCTAGCATGTTGATAACCCTTAGATCTAAGGGGGTCCCCTTCAAGGGGGAGCGCAAACATTAGGGAGTCCCCTTCAAGGGGGAGCGCAAACTGCATGTAACCATGATACAAGCGCAAACTTCATGTAACCATGATACAAGCGCAAACTTCATGTAAATAAAGCATGCATCAAGTAAGCGCAACATGTATGGATCACAAACATTTCAAAGCAATCATATAGATCATATCGAAAACCTTGGCTCTGATACCAATTGAAAAAGAACCCCTAACTCATGGGGGGGGGAAACCCTAGAACATGCGCCTCTAGCAAGCATGGCGGAAAGAGGGTTTCTCAAGGATCGCATATGAAAAACCATATGATCAACTTGAATGAGTTTAGATCTATACCATAGCCATAGAGATGGAGGTCGGCTTGGAAGCAAGAGAGCAAAATAGATCCCCTCCAAATGGCGCGCACACAAGAAGAAGTTGGCTACTCCCTTCACGCCTTTGTGCTAGCAAAAGCTTCAAGGGGTCTTGATTGTTTGAAGGAGAATCCTTGGAGTCTTTGCTTGGCCGAATTCCACCTCTCCACTCTCGGCGATAATGCTCTCTCAAGCACACTTTTTTCGCCAAAGTGAGAAGCCTTCAAGCAAAAAGTGTTTTGGCGTTTTTTCATCAAGTCACCATGATGACTTTCCATAAATGGAATGTCATGAAGGAGAGCTTTCGAAACCGATCAAAACAAAACGCTTATGCTTTGAACCAAGCGTTCACACATGTGAACCGGTTCAAGCTTAATCGATCCAATTGATTTTGGTTCAATAAACCAAATCAAATCAGCCCAAGCATTGGTCCAAATCAAAATAAACCCAAGGTTTAAGATCTGACCGTTCATCCTTTTGATGCTTCTGATCTCATCGATCTAGCATCAACTCTCTCGATCGAAGCTTACCGATCTAGAGCCCTAATCAATCAAACATGATCAGACCAGATCTCACTTACAATCAGAGGTTAAACTCCTCTAAACTGAACCCAAACAATTCAGTCCATACGATCTGACTTGAGTAAGCCATATCATCAAATTGTGCGACCCTAAGGGTTTCCTTTAAATGTCGGTAACGATAACTTTCGTTATCACGATCAGTGAGAGGTATCTAGCAACACATCACTGTCTCCCGATATAAAGGAAATAGTCTTCCAAGACTACACCCAAACCATGGCACAAGTGTGAATCAAACTCACAAGGCATACATGTTTCCTTTGCCACTGGATGTTCATATTGGACAAGCATGTCAAGCTTGTAACTCCAACATGATGAGCATGATTAGATCAGATGAACATAGTCATCTGGGTATGGCCATACACTTTCTCAATCATCTCATATAGGGGGGCCCTTTAGAACATCACACTCCTTAAACAAGGAGACGGCAATCCTTTGTCTATCACTAGTGCCCTAACCTGATTCAAGCTCACCATCCAAAATAGTCTATAATCATTATGTTTCAAATGATATTGAACTACCTCAAGACAATGACAATCATCATTTAGAAACACAAGTGATCTCAAGTCAGAGGACATGTGCCACTTAGTGCTTACAAGGATCATTCACATTGTGACAAGCAATGGAATATCCCAGTAGGGTCTGTCCAGTACATCCAATGTACCCATGAGTCTACATCTTATTCCATGCTCGAAGCATCCTATAAGATTAGCACACATATTAGTCTCAATCATATCAAGGCTGTCTCATGTTCACCAAGATATCTCGACTAAGGACATATAGCCTGTCAGCCTAGCTGAACAGCTTTGAGACATTATTCAGAAGTACACTTATTACAGCAGACAAGGTAACAACCTGAATAATAACCATGCCTTTATAAACACAACAGTTTATTACATGATACTATTACAATCCCAAGGCCTCAAACATTAGCCTTAAGGGCATACCCCAACAATAGTCGTTAGGCCATATTAACAAGAAGCGCATTAAGCGGTTGCATGATCATGGACTGCTGGGATCATTCTCCTATGAGGAGATTGATACATGCAAAGCTTGTTTGATGGGTAAAATGACGAAGTCACCTTTTCCTAACAAAGGTCAAAGGGCTTCAGGTTTACTTAACCTTATACACAGTGATGTGTGTGGGCCGTTTAGTAAACATGCCAGAGGTGGCTATCAGTACTTCATTACATTTACTGATGATTTCAGTAGATATGGTTATGTCTATCTAATGAGACATAAGAGTGAATCCTTTGACAAGTTCAAAGAGTTCAAGAATGAAGTACAGAATCAGCTAGGCCGAAATATCAAGGCACTTCGTTCTGATCGAGGTGGAGAATACCTGAGTCATGCGTTTACTGACTATCTGAAGGAGTGTGGGATTATCTCACAGCTCACTCTGCCAGGAACACCGCAATGGAATGGTGTGTCCGAGAGGAGAAATAGAACGTTACTTGATATGGTTCGTTCTATGATGAGTCAGGCTACTCTTCCATATTCCTTTTGGGAATTTGCACTGGAGACAGCTGCAAAGGTACTAAACCGAGTGCCATCCAAGGCAGTTTCAAAGACGCCATATGAATTATGGTATGGGAAACAGCCGAGCTAGACATTTATCAGGATCTGGGGTTGTGAGGCTTATGTCAAAAAGCTCGCCTCTGGGAAACTGGAGAGCAGATCTGAGAAATGCATCTTTGTCGGTTACCCTAAGGAAACTAAGGGTTATTATTTCTACGATCCCAAAGAGAACAAAGTATTTGTTGCTCGGACGGCCATATTTCTTGAGAAGGAGTTTCTTCTGCAAGAAGCCAGTGGGAGAGAAATAAAGCTGGATGAGAATCCAGAGGATGGACAAAGTAGTCAAGCACAGATGGATGTGCCTGAGCCGGTAGAACAGGTTATTGAACAACCTGAGGCTCAAATATCACGGGAACTGCGTAGATCGGGAAGGATCCGTCGTCAGCCTGAGCGCTATGACGGAGTCTACATCATTGATAATGATGAACCCCTTACTTATGCGGATGCGGTCAGTGGACCGGAGTCAGCTAGATGGCTTGAAGCTATGCGAGCCGAGATGGACTCCATGTCAGATAACCAAGTCTGGGATTTGGTTGATCCGCCTCCGGGAGTAATCCCTATAGGCTGTAAATGGATCTTCAAGAAGAAGATTGACATGGATGGTAACGTGGTTACCTATAAAGGTAGGCTAGTAGCGAAAGGTTTCAAACAAATCTACGGGATAGATTATGATGAAACTTTCTCTCCTGTAGCCATGTTTAAGTCTATTCGGATTCTTTTCGCGATAGCAGCATATTACGATTATGAGATCTGGCAGATGGATGTGAAAACTGCTTTCCTTAATGGAAAACTGGATGAGGATATGTACATGACACAACCTGAAGGTTTCACTCATCCAGCAGATCGTCATAAAATATGCAAGTTAAAGAAGTCCATTTATGGACTTAAACAAGCATCTAGAAGCTGGAATATTCGTTTTGATGAATCAATCTCTGAGTTTGGTTTCAGCAAGAACGAGGACGACCCGTGTGTATATAAGAGGTTTAGTGGGAGCGTGATTACATTCCTAGTCCTCTACGTCGATGACATCTTGATCATTGGAAATGATATTCCTGAAATGCATGCGGTTAAGGCATGGTTAAGGAAATGTTTCCAGATGAAAGATCTAGGAGAAGCAGCCTATGTGTTAGGTGTGAAGATCTACAGGGATAGATCTAAGAGGCTTCTCGGGCTGTGCCAAAGTACTTACATCGATAAAGTCCTGGAGAGATTTCATTTAGAGAATTCTAAACGAGGATATCTTCCAGTCAGACATGGTCTGAATCTTTCGAAGAGTCAGTGTCCACAAACACAGACTGAGAAAGATGAAATGGACAATACGCCTTATGCTTCGGCTATTGGGTCCATAATGTATGCGATGTTGTGTACTCGCCCTGACGTCGCTTACGGGTTAAGCGTGACCAGTCGGTTCCAAAGTAATCCAGGTATGGCGCACTGGATTGCAGTCAAGAACATTTTAAAATATCTGCGGAGGACCAAAGATATGTTCTTGATATATGGTGGTCAGGAAGAACTCAGTATAGAAGGATATACTGACGCTTCGTTCCAGTCGGACCAGGATGATTTCCGATCGCAATCAGGCTATGTTTTTAGCTTGAATGGTGGAGCAGTGGTGTGGAAGAGTTTCAAACAGTCAACTGTTGCTGATTCCACAACAGAAGCCGAGTATGTTGCAGCCTCGGAAGCATCCATGGAGGCAGTGTGGATTCGTAAGTTCGTGAGAGAACTTGGTGTCGTTCCTTCGAGTGCAGATCCTTTGGTTATCTTTTGTGATAACACTGGAGCAATCGCACAAGCAAAGGAACCACGGTCGCACCAGAAGTCCAAGCACATACAGAGACGGTTTCACTTGATCCGGGAGATCATTGATCGGGGCGAGATCAAAATATGCAAGGTTCATACAGACGACAATCTGGCTGACCCGCTTACCAAGCCTCTGGCGCAGCAGAAGCATGAGAAGCACTGTAATAATATGGGTTTGAGATTTCTCAACCATTAGATTAAGTGCAAGTGGGAGATTGTTGGGGTATGCCCTTAAGGCTAATGTTTGAGGCCTTGGGATTGTATCAGGCTCATGTAATAAACTCTTGTGTTTATAAAGGCATGGTTGTTATTCAGGTTGTTACCTTGTCTGCTGCAATTAGCGTACTTCTGAATAATGTCTCAAAGCTGTTCAGCTAGGCTGATATGCTATAAAGTCCTTAGTCGAGATATCTTGGTGAACATGAGACAGCCTTGATATGCTTGAGACTAATATGTGTTCTAATCTTATAGGATGCTTCGAGCATGGAATAAGATGTAGACTCATGGGTACATTGGATGTACTGGACAGACCCTATTAGGATATTCAATTGCTTGTCACAATGTGAATGATCCTTGATTGCAACAAGTGGCACATGTCCTCTGACTTGAGATCACTTGTGTTTCTAAATGATGATTGTCATTGTTTTGAGGTAGTTCAATATCATTTGAAACATGATGGTTATAGACTATCTTGGATAATGAGCTTGAGTCAGGTTAGGGCACTAGTGATAGATAAAGGATTGCCGTCTCCTTGTTTAAGGAGTGTGATGTTCTAGAGGGGCCCCCCTGAATGAGATGATTGAGAAAGTGTATGGCCATACCCAGGTGACTATGTTCATCTGGTCTAATCATACTCATCATATTGGAGCTACAGGCTTGACACGCTTGTCCAATAAGAACATCCAGTGGCAAAGGATACATGTACGCCTTGTGAATAGATTCACACTTGTGCTGTGGTTTGGGTGTAGTCTTGGAAGACTCTTTCCTTTATATCGGGAGACAGTGATGTGTTGCTAGATACCCCTCACTGATCGTGATAACGTGAGTTATCGTTACCGACATTTAAAGGAAACCCTCAGGGTCGCACAATTTGATGATATGGCTTACTTGAGTCAGATCGTGTGGACTGAATTGTTTGGGTTCAGTTTAAAGGGATTTAATCTCTGATTGTAAGTGAGATCTGATCTGATCATGTTTGATTGATTAGGGCTTGAGATCGGTAAGCTTCGATCGAGAGAGATGATGCTAGATCGGTGAGATCAGGAGCATCAGGAGATGAACGGTTAGATCTTGAGCCTTAGGGTTCAATTTGGTCTAGACCAAGTGGCTTGAGCTATTTTGGTTTGGTTTATGAACCAAATTCGATTGGACGTTTTGGCTTGAACCGGTTCACAAAGGTGAACGCTTGGTTCAATGCCAATATGCGTTTTTGGGTTGGCATGAGCGCATGGCTTGATTATCTTCCATTTATGGAAAGTCATCAAGGCCGATTTCACTTTCAACGCCAAAACGCATATGCATTGTGCACTTCACTTCAACGCCTTGAACTTTCGTTTGAAGGAGGTTGACGAAGTGGAGAGGTTTTGCAAGAGGAGCTCTCGGCCAAAAGGGAATCATCTCATCATCCCCTTCCATTCGACAAGAAAGATTGGGTGCCTTGCTAGCACAAGGGACGCCAAGGAAGTAAGCGTTCTTCATCTTGTGTGTGAACTTTTGGAGGAGATCTAAGTTGCTCTCTTCTTCCAAGCCGACCTCCAAGCCAATGGCGTTGGTATGAATCTCCCTCTTGATCTAATCCATCTATCAAAGTTGATTATATGAGCATATAAGCGATTGTATTGATGAAATCCTAGCAAACTTGCATGCGCCCCCCTAAATTAGGGTTTCATCTGCTTGCGCTCCCCCTCGAAGGGGACTCTTCAGTAGACTCCGTCATAGCGCTCAGGCTATCGACGGATCCTTCCCGATCTACGCGGTTCCCGTGATATCTGAGCCTCAGGTTGTTCAATAACCTGTTCTACTGGCTCAGGCTCATCCAACTGTGCTTGACTACTTTGTCCTTCCTCTGGATTCTCATCCAACTTTATTTCTCTCCCACTGGCTTCTTGCAGAAGAAACTCCTTCTCAAGAAAAATAGCCGTCCGAGCAACAAATACTTTGTTCTCTTTGGGATCGTAGAAATAATAACCCTTAGTTTCCTTAGGGTAACCGACAAAGATGCATTTGTCAGATCTGCTCTCCAATTTCCCAGAGGCGAGCTTTTTGACATAAGCCTCGCAACCCCAGATCTTAATAAATGTCAAGCTCGGCTGTTTCCCATACCATAACTCATATGGAGTCTTTGAAACTGCCTTGGATGGCACTCGGTTTAGTACCTTTGCAGCTGTTTCCAGTGCAAATCCCCAAAAGGAGTAAGGTAGAGTAGCCTGACTCATCATAGAACGAACCATATCCAGTAAGGTTCGGTTCCTCCTCTCGGACACACCATTCCATTGCGGTGTTCCTGGTGGAGTGAGCTGTGAGATAATCCCACACTCCTTCAGATAGTCAGTAAACTCTCGACTTAGGTATTCACCACCTCCATCTGAGCGAAGTGCCTTGATATTTCGGCCTAGCTGATTCTGTACTTCATTTTTGAACTCTTTGAACTTGTCAAAAGATTCACTCTTATGTCTCATCAGATAGACATAACCATATCTACTGAAATCATCAGTAAAGGTAATGAAGTATGAATAGCTACCTCTGGCATGTTTACTAAATGGCCCACACACATCACTGTGTATAAGGTCAAGTAAACCTGACGCCCTTTGACCTTTATGAGGAAAAGGAGACTTCGTCATTTTGCCCAATAAACAAGCTTTGCATGTATCAATCTCCTCATAGGAAAATGATCCCAGCAGTCCATGATCATGCGAAGAGAGTTCCCTCAGCTGTTCGATGATTTGGATGGTGAGCTTTAGAGGACTAAAGCTTTTTAAGGGGGGAGGAATGTAAGATCCAGAAATTTATTTGCAGGTAATAAAAATAAAATGTTATTTATTTAGCATTTTTGGGAATTTCTTTCAATGAGAAAATGTGTTGATTTATGTATTTTTCCTGCAATGTAAAAATATGTGTCGCGGAGAGGATTCGAACCTGCGACTTAAGGCGTAGAGTGTGTGCTGTGTACCACTAGGCTAGTAGTGTCTTTCTATTTGAAAAGGGTAAGAGCCCTTGATAAGGGTGAAGTGGAAAATATAACTTATACTAAAGGGTTATTGGATCTTCCACTTATGTTTGATATTGGGTTTGGATCCTTTGGAGGTAGAAAACGAAAATTAAGAGGGTTCACTCACGATTTTCCCTCTTGCTCACGATCTTTTCTCCCTTGGAGGTGGCGGCTTGCTCTCTCCTTCTTCCTCCTCTTCTTGTGGCCGGCGGCGTTTGGTGGTGGAGGTGGTTTCCGGCGAGTCTTGTGTACTTCCGGCGGCGTGAGCAAAGTGAGGGGAGGCGTGAGGGTTTGTGACTTGGAAGAAACTGAAATCAAGGTGAGTGGATTTTCTCTTCACCTAGTTCACGCATATTGAAGGTGTTGCATGATTTAGAAAGGATTAATGTCTAGGAATATGACATGAACTCATGCTTGCAAAATTGTACACGTTTTCTTGCTTTTCCTCAAAATTTTGAAACCCTAGCTTGCATGACAATTAGGCCTTTTCATTTTTAAGACTCCTAATCATCAATTAAACCTTGATTAAACATGTATGTAACTTTAGATTTTCAATTGCATGAAGATTAGGGCTTGAATGAGAATTTCGCTCCTTCTTCATGAAATTACGCCCAAATGTATGGGTAAAAATTGGGGAAAAACTGATATTCATGAAATTAGGTATATAAGGACTCTACCGTATTTTTTTGGGAATTTTTGGAAATAAAAGTTTCTGTTGACTGAGATTGACCTAGGGGTAATTGGGTAAATTTTCTAGTTAAAATTGGGGAAAACTTGAAATTACGAATCTAGGGATCATGAGGGATGTAATGACTATTTTTACGAAATTTTTGGATAAGTTTTCCTGCATGACTTAAACTTTGAACTAGGAGTATTTCTGTCTTTTGTTATAAGAACTAGGAGAAAACTATGAATCTGTGATATTCAGTATTTATGTTATTTGTGGATGAAATTGGTGAATTTTCTGTATTAGTATGTATTTTTAATTATTGATTGATAACCTTGAATGATAACCTAGAAAAGGTTAAACCATGCTTGCATGAAATCTAAGGACCTTTCTGAACCTGATTGATGTGATGTTCGAAATAATGCCTGTGTTAAATGCATTCGATAAGGGTCCTAGACTTGAGTGGACTGAACCTAAGGGTCAACTAGAGCACTCAGTGAACAGTCATTCTGACTTGGGGTTGGAGAATCCACCCAACCTATTCTGATTTGTTTCCGGTAATGGAGGGACTGTTCTAGAGTCTAGTGACCAGGTTAGAGGTTCAGGTTTCCAGTTTGTGTTGAGGGTATTTTTGTCCAAGTGGTAAACCTTTTGAGAGTTGGGTGTTTGAAACAAAGTGCCACGTCTTGGTCAGACGGGGGCCACCTCTTGAATTCATTCACCTTCCGTTCTGTTCTGTTTGTGTTCCCGGTAAGGGGGTGTGGTTGAGTGTCGTAGAGAAAAGTGCCACGTCGTGACCTGGCGGGGGCCACCTCTTGAATCTATGCCTCACCATTGTTCGTGCATGTTACTCTCAGTGCCTTGACGAAGGCCGGGTTGGACCCTCGGGGTCAATTCTGAAATCACTGGACAATAGTTGCGTGAGTCTGAGTCTGTTAGCCGGTTAGGCTGTTTTGTGATCTTGTTGCCCGGGATGGTGGGTGTATTGTTGTATGATTATAATTGTGATTTATGGTTATCAGTTTTATTATGTATCATGCTTTGTCATCTTCCGTTAAAAGTTTTGAAAAGATATCTGCATCTATTTTTGATTGTATATTAGTGGATGGTCGAACGAGACTATCTACTCACTGAGCTGTGTAGCTCATTCCACTATATTTCCAGATGCAGGGCAGGAGCCTACAGCCTAGCGGATGTATTATTTTCTGACTTGATATTTTGGGGCCTGCGAGCCTGTGCTATTTTGAGGGCCGGATGTGGCCGAGGTTTTTATGATTTTATTCATTGACATGTTAGCCGGATGTGGCTGCTAGTTTTCGACTACTGTGATATTGTTGCCGGGTTGGCATTTGGTTTTGATACGCGTGTTAAACCGAGGGCTTAAGCCTGTTTTCGGTGAATTCTGTTCCGTTCAGTGTTATTTGATTAATGTGATTTATTAGTTGGATGTTGTGATAAGGATTGTGAATCTTGTTTTCGAAATGGTATGTTCAATTTGTGTTTATGGAGCATGTACAGGAATTTCCTTAGTAATTCTGGGGACATGCTGCCGAAATTTTTCGAATCGTTTCTGTAAGCTATTATTCCCTAGCATTTGTCTTGTTGTTTTGTGTGTGACGTTCCCCTATCTTCCGCGGTTTCTGCATATGTTTGGGATTTATTCTGAGGGGGCGTTACAGAATGGTATCAGAGGAATGAGCTAGCTAATAATAGCCGTTTTGGGGGTGGAAAACCTTGCTTGTGTATTGCTAGACAGCTAGGAACCTTGTTTGAGAACTGACTTGATTGTAAATTTGATTTGTGTGTCTTTTAGGAGCCAGTATGGTGCGCCCAAGGTCGAGTGCTAGTGCTGGCAGCAGTGAGCAGACTGCTGAATTCCTGCGGGCTATGGAGTCTTTGACTGGTATGGTGCAGCAGCAGAACGCACTTATCCAGCAACAGGCTCAGATGCTGCAACAGCAGCAGACCCAGCACCAGGAGGTGCACAGCAACTGTTACAGCAGAATCGCAAACAGCAACGCGAGTTCAGAGAGCAGTTGCAGCTTCTGTCTCAGACACAGATACCGACGCAAGGGCGGGGGTCTGAGTTTGACTCGGGCCCGGGGTCTAGCTTGCCGGAGGACACCCATAGGCGCTATGCCTTGCTTGTGGGTGAATTCCAGCGGTTGGGCCCTAGCTCTTTTTATGGGAGTCCAGACTACAGGACGGCAGAGGACTGGCTTTCCGGCTTGGAGAAGATCTTCCAAGTGATGCGATGTTCAGATGAGGACAGACTATGTTTGGCCCCTTATATGATGCGTGGTGACGCGGATGTGTGGTGGAAGAGTGAGCTGAGACTCGCGGTGGACAGATCTGAACCGGTGACGTGGCAATACTTCTTGTCCCGGTTCAATGAGAAATTCTTTCCCACTAGCATGGTTGAGGATAGGGAGGTGGAGTTTATCCACTTGGAACAAGGAGACATGACAGTGGATCAATATGACCTGATGTTCTCAAAGCTTGGGAAGTATGCTCCACATTTGATAAATACTGAGGATAGGCGAGCTAAGAAATTTCTCAGGGGTCTCAGAAGAGATATCAGACAGAAGGTAGGACTGCAGCACTTGGAGACTTATGCTAAGATGCTGGATCGTGCCCGCACCGCGGAGAAGTACATCCTGGAGGAGCAGGCCGAGACGGCCCTAGTTGTAGCCCCTATAGCTGTGGCATCGGTTCCCCAGCAGACTGGTGGAGGCAGTAGGAAATACCATAAGGGGAAGGACCAGAAGAGAGATCGATACAGACTGTACCAGGGGAAGGGAACTCAGAGACCGCAGCAGACATCTCAGTCACAGTAGCAGAGTACTGATGGCCGGGTAGAGGACAGAGTCTGCTACCATTGTGGGGCCAAGGGTCACCTGAGGGCGGACTGCCACAAGAAGTCTGGGGCATGCTTCAAGTGCGGAAAAGTGGGGCACAGGATCAAAGATTGCAAGGCGCCTGGGCCACAGATCCGGGGTACCGATAGACCAGCTGTCCAGGCCAGAGTCTACGCTATAGCAGAGAAGGACACTCGAGCTTCCCGATCCGTCGTGGAAGGTACTTTACATATTTTTGATCAGTTAGCTCGTATTTTGTTTGATCCGGGGTCCAATTTGTCCTTTGTGTCTGCTAATTTTGCTTCTAGACTACCTGTCTCACCTAGAGTACTAGATTACACAGTTTCAGTATGTACACCCTTGGGGGATAGTTTATCCACTGACATAGTCTACCCTGACTGTGTTATTCACGTAGAGCAGTACCAGTTTTTAGTTGATTTGATACTGCTAGGCATGCAGGATTATGATTTGATCCTAGGCATGGATTGGCTATCTTCTCACCACGCTACAGTGGATTGCTTTGAGAAGATTGTTACTCTGCATCTGCTTGATGGGAGTCATCTGCTAGTAAGGGGCCTGGTGTCTAATCAAGGGCCACATATGATATCATTTGTGCATGCCAGCAAGTTGCTAGCCAGTGGGTGCAAAGGATACCTTGCACATGTTAAGGTGCAAGAAGACTCAGATCCAGACTTAGCTCAGATAGAGGTAGTCTGTGAGTTTCCTGATGTATTCTCAGATGAGTTTTCAGGTTTGCCTCCCCACAGGGATGTGGAGTTTGGTATTGAGCTGATGCCTGGTACAGCTCCAATATCAAAGGCTCCTTATCGTATGGCCACCTCAGAGTTAGCTGAGTTGAAGAAGCAGTTAGAGGAACTGCTTGAAAAGGGCTATATCAGACCGAGTGCTTCACCCTGGGGAGCGCCAGTCTTGTTTGTAAAGAAGAAGGACGGAACACTGAGAATGTGCATAGATTACCGCCAGTTGAATCAGGTGACGGTAAAGAATAAGTATCCTCTTCCGAGGATAGATGACCTGTTCGATCAGTTGCAGGGTGCCACTGTGTTCTCCAAGATCGATCTGAGGTCAGGATACCATCAGCTCAGGGTCAAGGATGAGGATATCCTGAAGACTGCTTTCAGGACCAGGTATGGGCATTACGAGTTTGTAGTTATGCCTTTTGGACTGACCAATGCACCTGCTGTTTTTATGGATCTGATGAACAGGGTGTTTCATGAGCTGTTAGACACTTGTGTGGTGGTGTTCATAGATGATATACTGGTATACTCCCGTACTTCTCAGGATCACGCTAGGGACTTGCGCAGGGTACTAGCAATTCTGAGGAAACACCAGTTGTATGCTAAGGCCAGCAAGTGCGAGTTTTGGTTGGATCAGATCAGCTTTTTGGGGCATCTGATATCTAGTAAGGGCGTGTCCGTGGATCCAGTGAAGGTACAGGCTATCCTGAACTGGGGAAGACCAACTAGTGCCACAGAGATCCGGAGCTTTCTGGGATTAGCAGGATATTACAGGAGGTTTGTGGAGGGGTTCTCCAAGCTGGCGGGTCCCTTAACCAAGCTGACCAGGAAAGAGGCTAAGTTTGTTTGGGACGAGAAGTGTGAGGAAAGCTTCCAGGAGTTAAAGAGGAGATTGACCAGTACGCCCATCCTTATCATTCCTACTGATGGGGAGAGGTTTACTGTTTATACTGATGCCTCAGGCAAAGGACTGGGCTGTGTCCTGATGCAAAAAGGGGCCGTAGTAGCTTATGCTTCGCGGCAATTGAAGGAGTATGAGTTAAACTACCCCACCCATGATTTGGAGTTGGCGACAGTGGTTTTTGCACTGAAAATATGGCGCCACTATCTATTGGGACAGGAGTTTGACTTATTTACTGATCATCAGAGTCTCAAGTACATTTTCACTCAGAAGGATTTGAATATGAGGTAGAGAAGGTGGATGGAGCTAATAAAGGATTATGATTTCTCTATTCAGTATCAGGCCGGGAAAGCCAATGTGGTAGCTGATGCATTGAGCAGACACCCAGTTACTTCTGTAGCCGCACTGAGGGTCAGTGAGTGGCAGTTACTGCAGGAGTTCCGAGAGCTCAGGGTTGAGGTGTCTCCCAGAGTTCAGTCTGGATATGTGGCTTTTCTCCGGGTCAGTCTGCTTTACTACAGAGGATCAAGGATCAGCAGCTGGTAGATCCGAGTCTAGTTCAGATCAGGGAGAGGTTGGCTGCCGGGCCAGTGGAGGATTTCAGTTTATCTGGTGATAGTATTCTGCGGTTCCGTGGAAGGGTGTGTGTCCCTGAGGAACCTAGTCTGAGGAGAGAGATCTTGGAGGAGGGTCATAACTCCAAGTATTCCTTGCATCCAGGAGTCACAAAAATGTATCAGGATTTGAAGAAAGATTTCTGGTGGCCGGGCATGAAGAAGGAGGTCGCGGTGTTCGTATCTCGGTGTTTGACCTGTCAGACTGTGAAGGCTGAACACCAGAGGCCTGGGGGATTATTGCAGCAGCTCCCTATCCCGCAGTGGAAGTGGGAGTGCATTAGTATGGATTTTGTTTGTGGGTTGCCTCGGACTAGGAGAGGGCATGATGCGGTTTGGGTCATCGTAGACAGGCTCATGAAGTTGCACACTTTTTGCCTATTCGGATGACTTATCCACTTGATCGGCTGGCTAAGCTGTACATCAATGAGATAGTCAGATTACACGGAGTGCCTGTGGATATTGTATCAGACCGCGATTCCAGATTCCTTTCCAGATTCTGGAAGAGCTTGCATGAGGGTCTTGGCACTAAGTTGAGTTTTAGTACCGCCTACCATCCGCAGTCAGATGGTCAGTCAGAGCGTACTATACAGACTTTGGAGGATTTACTGAGGGCTTATGTAGTAGATTGGAGCTCTGAGTGGGACAGTGATTTATCTCTGATAGAGTTCACCTACAATAACAGCTTTCACTCCAGTATTCAGATGGCTCCGTACGAGGCTCTGTATGGCAGGAAGTGCAGGTCACCTCTGAGTTGGGAGGAATCGGGGGACCGGATGATTCTGAGATCAGAGGCTGTACAGGAGGCTATAGATAGAGTCAGAATTATCCAGGAAAAACTGAAGGTTGCTCGGGACAGGCAGAAGAGTTATGCTGATGATCGCCGTCGTCCCTTAGAGTTTATGGTGGGGGATCATGTGTTTCTGAAGGTTTCACCAACCAAGGGTGTCATGCGGTTTGGCAAGAAGGGAAAGCTGAGCCCGAGGTGTTGGGGTATGCCCTTAAGGCTAATGTTTGAGGTCTTGGGATTCTTTCAGTATCATGTATAAACTCTTATGTTTATAAAGGCAATGGTTGTTATTCAGTTGGTTACATTGTCTGCTGCAATAAGTGTGCTTCTGAATAATGTCTCAAAGCTGTTCAGCTTGGCTGACATGCTGTTTTGTCCTTAGTCGAGATATCTTGGTGAACATGAGACAGCCTTGATATGATTGAGACTAATATGTGTTCTAATCTTATAGGATGCTTCGAGCATGGAATAAGATGTAGACTCATGGGTACATTGGATGTAATGGACAGACCCTACTAGGATATTCAATTGCTTGTCACAATATGAATAATCCTTGATTGCAACAAGTGGCACATGTCCTCTGACTTGAGATCACTTGTGTTTCTAAATGATGATTGTCATTGTTTTGAGGTAGTTCAATATCATTTGAAACATAATGGTTATAGACTATCTTGGATAATGATCATGAGTCATGTTAGGGCACTAGTGATAGATATAGGATTGCCGTCTCCTTGTTTAAGGAGTGTGATGTTCTGAAGGGGCCCCCCTAAATGAGATGATTGAGAAAGTGTATGGCCATACCCAGGTGACTATGTTCATCTGATCTAATCATGCTCATCATATTGGAGCTACAGGCTTGACACGCTTGTCCAATAAGAACATCCAGTGGCAAAGGAAACATGTATGCCTGGTGAAGTGGATTCACACTTGTGCTGTGGTTTGGGTGTAGTCTTGGAAGACTCTTTCCTTTATATCGGGAGACAGTGATGTGTTGCTAGATACCCCTCACTGATCGTGATAATGTAAGTTATCGTTACCGACATTTAAAGGAAACCCTTAGGGTCGCACAATTTGATGATATGGCTTACTTAAGTCAGATCGTGTGGACTGAATTGTCAGGGTTCAGTTTAAAGGGATTTAATCTCTGATTGTGAGTGAGATCTGGTCTGATCATGTTTGATTGATTAGGGCTTGAGATCGGTAAGCTTCGATCGAGAGAGTTGATGCTAGATCGGTGAGATCAAGAGCATCAAGAGATGAACGGTTAGATCTGGAACCTTAGGGTTTAATATGATCTAGACCAAGTGGCTTAAGTGATTTGGTCTTTGGACCAAATTGAGTTGAACCGAATGGCTTGAACCAGTTCACATGGTTGAACGAATGGTTCAAAGGCTTGATGCCATTTTGGGCGGTTTACTTTGAGTAAGCGCATGGTCCATGAACGCATGAAGTGAAGTTTTACTATTTTTGGAAGAAACGTTTCCGAAATAGTTAAGACGCCTCACGTTCGGTTGCACTCAATTCAACTCTTGCTCTTTTGCTTCTTCCTCTCGAGGTCTTCTTGTGTGGAAAAGAGCGTGGACAACAAGAAAGGACTCGAGCCAAACTAGAGACATCATCTCTTCTCCCTCAAGCGATCAGGATTCTTGGAGCCTTGCTAGCACAAGGAGCGACAAGGAGTAGGCTAAGTCTCATCTTGTGTGCGCACACTTTGGAGGAGAACCTTATCGATCTCTTCTTCCTAGACGCCATCCAAGCAATGGCTTTGGTAAGAATCGATTTCTTGATTCTTGTTTGCAATCGCATATAAAGTTGATCATATAATATGCAAAGATCCTAGAAACCCCCTTCCGCTGCATGAAAAACCTCCATATGCGCCTATCTAGGGTTTCGCTCCCCTTGTTTAGGGGACCTTCAATTGGTATCAGAGCATGCGGTTTTATGTATGTTCATTTGATTGCTTATATGTGATCCTTGTTTGCGCTTGCTAAGAGTATATCTAATCACATGCCGAAAACAAAACTACATGCTAGTATGTTTATATTTGCGCATGTATGTTGCATGGTGGCGCTTGGATGTTGTTTTTATCAAAAACTTGTTATATCTTGCGCGCATCCTCATTAGATCTAAGGTGTGCCTACCATAAACCCTTAGACGGGTTGGTAGGGTTGATATCATCCTCTAGGTAAGATCCATATAGTCTGATCAGACCATCTGACAGCCTAGATGGGTCGACCAGATGGCACCTATGCGCAAGCATTAGGTGGCTATAGGTCGACTGCATCAAGGGTGTGTAGCGAGGTCTGGTTGAGACAACCAGTGAACACTCTTGAGTTAGGCCCGGGGTCACACCTGCTTGCCAGAACTCATGGTGGTTGTTCAGCCCTTGGCGCATGCATGGTTGACCATTAGGTCAACTCAAGTCAGTTAGGACTTGGTGCATGCAAGGGCAGTGGATCTGACTAGACATGATGAGTGGATCCCTATCAATGGACCGTTGTAAGGTTGTAGGGCCCATAAGAAAATTAAAATTGATCACAATGGGTTTTCAAAAATTTTTATTTTCTTATTATTGGATCACATAATGATTGCATATCATGATGAGTGTCTATTTCATCTTATGTGGGTTGCCCTTTTAATGTGTGCTGTGCTGGGGCCTGCGAGCCTGGATTAAAATTGTAAATTAATTTTTTGTGATCTGCGCATCACATGTTATTTAATTTATAAAGTGTAATTGACCTGCGAGTCAATCTTGTCTAGATAGATTAAATTGTAATTTTAATCAGACAAGAGCACAGAGCACACATGGCATTGGCGCATGCAGTAGAGGCTTGACCAGGTGGGAGGTCTAGGGTTCGACCCTATGACAGGCGCATTTACCTGGTGGGCGCACCTGAGCTGCATTGGGCGCTAGGGCCCTGGGTTGGGCCAGATGAGATGCAAAAAGACCCATGGAGAGCTCAAGTGAAGACTTAAGTTAATTTAAGGTCTTACTTAGGGTTAATGGGCTTTTACCACATAAGATCATCATGCTTTCTTTTATTGTTTAAATAATTAGACTTGCATGATTTATTTATCTTCTGCTATCACCATAAGGTTTGCATGATAGTTAAGAAGATAAAAGACCGTTAAAATCCAACGCTAAAATATCAAGCTCGATAGCCTTCTGACGCGAAACCTCACTGTTCTGACTATCGTTGGAGCCGTGTTGTACCCACTCAGTGGGCACGTCCATCTATCTTCAGACAGTGTGTGATTACACCTGCGTGTTACAGGGAAGGGATTTATCGCTTCTCGTTGCTCAGCATAGCACGTGGTGGTCCAGGGAGTAGGCCAGGTCAGCTTGACCATGTAGGCTATATATGTGGCGCATATGTTAGCTATATGGAGGCAGCCATCTGTGGGGTCAGAGATTGTGTTGTACCAACTCAGTTGGCACAGTCGGCTGGATTGCCCAGATGAAGGGGAATCGCACGGGTTGGCGATTGGCAGGGACTGCCTACCAGAAATTAGTGCTTGTACTCTCTGTGCAACTTATCTCGCCTGAGCGGGACGCGGAGACCAAGTATGAAATCTGGATCCCATCTCACTAAAAGAGTGTTACTCTTTCGGACTGTTTTATGGATTTTTCAGTCAGATAAAATAGTGAGAAAAGAATCATTCTTAAGTCCTGGATTGATTCTAACATTGATACTGACCTTGCCGTTCTTGCATTGTTGTAGATTCCTGCAGCAACGAACACCATGAGCTTCAATGTGCGATCCCTACTGGAAAGGGAGAAGTTTGCTGGTCCAAACTTCTCAGACTGGTATGGACACCTTAAGATTGTTCTTAAGGCTGAGAGGAAACTGTATGTCCTCGAGACGGCTGTACCGCCTCAACCCGCTCCGAACGCCGCAAGGGCAGTTCGGGAAGCCTATGAAAAGCATGTCAATGATAGCATTGATGTCGCTTGCCTGATGCTAGCGTCTATGACGCCACAGCTGCAGCGTCAGCATGAGGATATGTCTGCTATAGAAATGATAGCAAACCTCAAGATGTTGTATGCTGCACAGGTGAGGACTCAGCGCTATAATTTGACCAAGCTTTTCTTTCAGAGCAAACTGGCTGAAGGGAGTCCAGTGGGAGCTCATGTGCTCAAGATGATTGGGCACAAAGAGGCTCTAGAGAAACTGGGACATACCATCAATCAGGAGCTTGCTGTAGACATTATTCTGCAGTCCCTCCCGGCCTCTTTCGATCCGTTCATTATTAATTTTAATATGAACAAGATCGACTGTACTCCGGCAGAGTTGCTGAATATGCTCTTGACTACAGAGGAAACTCTAAAGGGAAAGCCTTCAACCTCTGTCTTGATGTTTCCTTCCAGGAACAAGAAGAAGGGGAAGAAGGGCAAAGCCCCTGTCAAGAGTTACAACAAGGCTCTGAAACAAAAGGTTAAGCGGTCGAAGGAATACAGATGTTTCCACTGTGGCCAGCTGGGTCACTGGAAAAAGGACTGTAAAGCGCTCCAAGGAGACAAGAAGGGAAGCATTGCTTCTGGCTCAGGTATTTTTGTGACTGAGGTCATGATATCTTCTTCTTCTATTTCATGGGTGTTGGACACTGCATGTGGAGTTCACATTTGTTCAAATGTACAGGAACTCAAGAGAAGAAGACAGGTGGGACAGTATGAGGTGGACCTACGAGTTGGAAACGGGGCACGGGTTGCTGCTGTTGCTGTAGGAGAATATCACATCTCATTACCATCTGGACTTGTATTAGAACTTAATAATTGTTATTTTGTACCTAGCATTACCAAGAATATTATCTCCATTCCTGCTCTTGTCAGGAAAGGATTTTCCTTTGAATGCAATATTTCAAAGTGTGTTCTTTCTTATGATAATATTGTTTATGCTTCTGGATCAATTAACAATGGATTATTCATGTTGGACATGGAATGTTCTATACAAAATATTGATAATAAGAAAGCCAAGTATGCTGATGACAGCACCTTGCTATGGCATAGTCGTTTAGGCCATATTAACAAGAAACGCATTAAGTGGTTGAATGATCATGGACTGCTGGGATCGTTCTCCTATGAGGAGATTGATACATGCAAAGCTTGTTTATTGGGTAAAATGACGAAGTCTCCTTTTCCTAACAAAGGTCAAAGGGCTTCAGGTTTACTTAACCTTATACACAGTGATGTGTGTGGGCCATTTAGTAAACATGCCAGAGGTGGCTATTCATACTTCATTACCTTTACTGATGATTTCAGTAGATATGGGTATGTCTATTTAATAAGACATAAGAGTGAATCTTTTGACAAGTTCAAAGAGTTCAAGAATGAAGTACAAAATTAGCTAGGCCGAAATATCAAGGCACTTCATTCTGATCGAGGTGGTGAATACCTAAGTCGAGAGTTTACTGACTATCTGAAGGAGTGTGAGATTATCTCACAGCTCACTCCGCCAGGAACACCGCAATGGAATGGTGTGTCCGAGAGGAGAAATAGAACATTACTTGATATGGTTCGTTCTATGATGAGTCAGGCTGCTCTACCTTACTCCTTTTGGGGATTTGCACTGGAAACAGCTGCAAAGGTACTAAACCGAGTGCCATCCAAGGCAGTTTCAAAGACTGCATACGAGTTATGGTATGGGAAACAGCCGAGCTTGACGTTTATCAAGATCTGGGGTTGCGAGGCTTATGTCAAAAAGCTCGCCTCTGGGAAACTAGAGAGCAGATCTGATAAGTGCATCTTTGTCGGTTACCCTAAGGAAACTAAGGGTTATTATTTCTACGATCCCAAAGAGAACAAGGTATTTGTTGCTCGGACGGGCATTTTTCTTGAGAAGGAGTTTCTTCTGCAAGAGGCCAGTGGGAGAGAAATAAAGCTGGATGTGAATCCAGAAGAAGGACAAAGTAGTCAAGCACAGTTGGATGAGCCTGAGCCGGTAGAACAGGTTAGTGAACAACCTGAGGCTCAGATATCACGGGAACCGCGAAGATCGGGAAGGATCCGTCGACAGCCTGAGCGCTATGACGGAGTCTACATCATTGATCATGATGAACCCCTTACTTATGCGGATGCGGTCCGTGGACCGGATTCAGCAAGATGGCTTGAAGCTATGCGAGCCGAGATGGACTCCATGTCAGATAACCAAGTCTGGGATTTGGTTGATCCGCCTCCGGGAGTAATCCCTATAGGCCGTAAATGGATCTTCAAGAAGAAGATTGACATGGATGGTAACGTGGTTACCTATAAAGGCAGGCTAGTTGCGAAAGGTTTCAAACAAATCTACGGGATAGATTATGATGAAACTTTCTCTCCTGTAGCCATGTTCAAGTCTATTCGGATTATTCTCGCGATAGCAGCATGTTATGATTATGAGATCTGGCAAATGGATGTGAAGACCGCTTTCCTTAATGGAAAACTGGATGAGGATGTGTATATGACACAACCTGAAGGTTTCACCAATCCATCAGATCGTCATAAAATATGCAAGTTAAAGAAGTCTATTTATGGACTTAAGCAAGCATCTAGAAGCTGGAATATTCGTTTTGATGAATCAATCTGTGAGTTTGGTTTCATCAAGAACGAAGATGACCCGTGTGTATATAAGAGGTTTAGTGGGAGCGTGATTACTTTCCTGGTCCTCTACGTCGATGATATCTTAATCATTGGAAACGATATTCCTGAATTGCATGCTGTTAAAGCATGGTTAAGAAAATGTTTCCAGATGAAAGATCTAGGAGAAGCAGCCTATGTATTAGGTGTGAAGATCTACAGGGATAGATCTAAGAGGCTTCTCGGGCTGTGCCAGAGTACTTACATCGATAAAGTCCTGGAGAGATTCCATTTAGAGAATTCTAAAAGAGGATATCTTCCAGTCAGACATGGTCTGAATCTTTCAAAGAGTCAGTGTCCGCAAACACAGACTGAGAAAGATGAAATGGACAATACGCCTTATGCTTCGGCTATTGGGTCCATTATGTATGCGATGTTATGTACTCGCCCAGACGTCGCTTACGGGTTAAGCGTGACCAGTCGATTCCAAAGTAATCCAGGTCAGGCGCACTGGATTGCAGTCAAGAATATTTTGAAATATCTGCGGAGGACCAAAGATATGTTCTTGATATATGGTGGTCAGGAAGAACTCAGTATAGAAGGATATACTGACGCTTCGTTCCAATCGGACCAGGATGATTTTCGATCGCAATCAGGCTATGTTTTTAGCTTGAATGGTGGAGCAGTGGTATGGAAAAGTTTCAAACAGTCTATCGTTGCTGATTCCACAACAGAAGCCGAGTATGTTGCAGCCTCAGAAGCATCTAAGGAGGCAGTGTGGATTCGTAAGTTCGTTCAGGAACTTGGTGTTGTTCCTTCGAGTGCAGATCCTTTGGTTATCTTCTGTGATAACACTGGAGCAATCGCACAAGCAAAGGAACCACGGTCGCACCAGAAGTCCAAGCACATACAGAGACGGTTTCACTTGATCCGGGAGATCATTGATCGTGGTGAGATCAAAATCTGCAAGGTTCATACAGATGACAATCTGGCTGACCCGCTTACCAAGCCTCTGGCGCAGCAGAAGCATGAGAAGCACTGTAATAATATGGGTTTGAGATTTCTCAACCATTAGATTAAGTGCAAGTGGGAGATTGTTGGGGTATGCCCTTAAGGCTAATGTTTGAGGTCTTGGGATTCTTTCAGTATCATGTATAAACTCTTATGTTTATAAAGGCAATGGTTGTTATTCAGTTGGTTACATTGTCTGCTGCAATAAGTGTGCTTCTGAATAATGTCTCAAAGCTGTTCAGCTTGGCTGACATGCTGTTTTGTCCTTAGTCGAGATATCTTGGTGAACATGGACAGACCCTACTAGGATATTCAATTGCTTGTCACAATGTGAATAATCCTTGATTGCAACAAGTGGCACATGTCCTCTGACTTGAGATCACTTGTGTTTCTAAATGATGATTGTCATTGTTTTGAGGTAGTTCAATATCATTTGAAACATAATGGTTATAGACTATCTTGGATAATGATCATGAGTCATGTTAGGGCACTAGTGATAGATATAGGATTGCCGTCTCCTTGTTTAAGGAGTGTGATGTTCTGAAGGGGCCCCCCTAAATGAGATGATTGAGAAAGTGTATGGCCATACCCAGGTGACTATGTTCATCTGATCTAATCATGCTCATCATATTGGAGCTACAGGCTTGACACGCTTGTCCAATAAGAACATCCAGTGGCAAAGGAAACATGTATGCCTGGTGAAGTGGATTCACACTTGTGCTGTGGTTTGGGTGTAGTCTTGGAAGACTCTTTCCTTTATATCGGGAGACAGTGATGTGTTGCTAGATACCCCTCACTGATCATGATAACGTAAGTTATCGTTACCGACATTTAAAGGAAACCCTCAGGGTCGCACAATTTGATGATATGGCTTACTTAAGTCAGATCGTGTGGACTGAATTGTCAGGGTTCAGTTTAAAGGGATTTAATCTCTGATTGTGAGTGAGATCTGGTCTGATCATGTTTGATTGATTAGGGCTTGAGATCGGTAAGCTTCGATCGAGAGAGTTGATGCTAGATCGGTGAGATCAAGAGCATCAAGAGATGAACGGTTAGATCTGGAACCTTAGGGTTTAATATGATCTAGACCAAGTGGCTTAAGTGATTTGGTCTTTGGACCAAATTGAGTTGAACCGAATGGCTTGAACCGGTTCACATGGTTGAACGAATGGTTCAAAGGCTTGATGCCGTTTTGGGCGGTTTACTTTGAGTAAGCGCATGGTCCATGAACGCATGAAGTGAAGTTTTACTATTTTTGGAAGAAACGTTTCCGAAATAGTTAAGACGCCTCACGTTCGGTTGCACTCAATTCGACTCTTGCTCTTTTGCTTCTTCCTCTCGAGGTCTTCTCGTGTGGAAAAGAGCGTGGACAACAAGAAAGGACTCGAGCCAAACTAGAGACATCATCTCTTCTCCCTCAAGCGATCAGGATTCTTGGAGCCTTGCTAGCACAAGGAGCGACAAGGAGTAGGCTAAGTCTCATCTTGTGTGCGCACACTTTGGAGGAGAACCTTATCGATCTCTTCTTCCTAGACGCCATCCAAGCAATGGCTTTGGTAAGAATCGATTTCTTGATTCTTGTTTGCAATCGCATATAAAGTTGATCATATAATATGCAAAGATCCTAGAAACCCCCTTCCGCTGCATGAAAAACCTCCATATGCGCCTATCTAGGGTTTCGCTCCCCTTGTTTAGAGGACCTTCACGAGGTTTGTTGGACCTTACGATATTGTAGAGAGGGTTGGTCCTGTAGCTTACAGACTAGCTCTGCCACCATCTCTGGAGCATCTTCATAATGTATTTCATGTGTCAGTTCTGAGGAAATACTGTGCAGATCCATCACATGTGCTTGATTCTGCTCCCCTGCAGATCCAGAGTGATCTGACTTTTGTAGAGAGACCACTGAGGATTGTGGATAGGAAAGACAAAGTCCTAAGGAACAAGACAATACCGCTTGTAAAAGTTATCTGGGGAAATCAGTCAGTCGAAGAAGCTACTTGGGAGACAGAGTCAGATATGCGAAGAGAGTTCCCTCAGCTGTTCGATGATTTGGATGGTGAGCTTTAGAGGACTAAAGCTTTTTAAGGGGGGAGGAATGTAAGATCCAGAAATTTATTAGCAGGTAAGAAAAATAAAATGTTATTTATTTAGCATTTTTGGGAATTTCTTTCAATGAGAAAATGTGTTGATTTATGTATTTTTCCTGCAATGTAAAAATATGTGTCGCGGAGAGGATTCGAACCTGCGACTTAAGGCGTAGAGTGTGTGCTGTGTACCACTAGGCTAGTAGTGTCTTTCTATTTGAAAAGGGTAAGAGCCCTTGATAAGGGTGAAGTGGAAAATATAACTTATACTAAAGGGTTATTGGATCTTCCACTTATGTTTGATATTGGGTTTGGATCCTTTGGAGGTAGAAAACGAAAATTAAGAGGGTTCACTCACGATTTTCCCTCTTGCTCACGATCTTTTCTCCCTTGGAGGTGGCGGCTTGCTCTCTCCTTCTTCCTCCTCTTCTTGTGGCCGGCGGCGTTTGGTGGTGGAAGTGGTTTCCGGCGAGTCTTGTGTACTTCCGGCGGCGTGAGCAAAGTGAGGGGAGGCGTGAGGGTTTGTGACTTGGAAGAAACCGAAATCAAGGTGAGTGGATTTTCTCTTCACCTAGTTCACGCATATTGAAGGTGTTGCATGATTTAGAAAGGATTAATGTCTAGGAATATGACATGAACTCATGCTTGCAAAATTGTACACGTTTTCTTGCTTTTCCTCAAAATTTCGAAACCCTAGCTTGCATGACAATTAGGGCTTTTCGTTTTTAAGACTCCTAATCATCAATTAAACCTTGATTAAACATGTATGTAACTTTAGATTTTCAATTGCATGAAGATTAGGGCTTGAATGAGAATTTCGCCCCTTCTTCATGAAATTACGCCCAAATGTATGGGTAAAAATTGGGGAAAAACTGATATTCATGAAATTAGGTATATAAGGACTCTACCGTATTTTTTTGGGAATTTTTGGAAATAAAAGTTTCTGTTGACTGAGATTGACCTAGGGGTAATTGGGTAAATTTTCTAGTTAAAATTGGGGAAAACTTGAAATTACGAATCTAGGGATCATGAGGGATGTAATGACTATTTTTACGAAATTTTTGGATAAGTTTTCCTGCATGACTTAAACTTTGAACTAGGGGTATTTCTGTCTTTTGTTATAAGAACTAGGAGAAAACTATGAATCTGTGATATTTAGTATTTATGTTATTTGTGGATGAAATTGGTGAATTTTCTGTATTAGTATGTATTTTTAATTATTGATTGATAACCTAGAATGATAACCTAGAAAAGGTTAAACCATGCTTGCATGAAATCTAAGGACCTTTCTGAACCTGATTGATGTGATGTTCGAAATAATGCCTGTGTTAAATGCATTCGATAAGGGTCCTAGACTTGAGTGGACTGAACCTAAGGGTCAACTAGAGCACTCAGTGAACAGTCATTCTGACTTGGGGTTGGAGAATCCACCCAACCTATTCTGATTTGTTTCCGGTAATGGAGGGACTGTTCTAGAGTCTAGTGACCAGGTTAGAGGTTCAGGTTTCCAGTTTGTGTTGAGGGTATTTTTTTCCAAGTGGTAAACCTTTTGAGAGTTGGGTGTTTGAAACAAAGTGCCACGTCTTGGTCAGACGGGGGCCACCTCTTGAATTCATTCACCTTCCGTTCTGTTCTGTTTGTGTTCCCGGTAAGGGGGTGTGGTTGAGTGTCGTAGAGCAAAGTGCCACGTCGTGACCTGGCGGGGGCCACCTCTTGAATCTATGCCTCACCATTGTTCGTGCATGTTACTCTCAGTGCCTTGACGAAGGCCGGGTTGGACCCTCGGGGTCAATTCTGAAATCACTGGACAATAGTTGCGTGAGTCTGAGTCTGTTAGCCGGTTAGGCTATTTTGTGATCTTGTTGCCCGGGATGGTGGGTGTATTGTTGTATGATTATAATTGTGATTTATGGTTATCAGTTTTATTATGTATCATGCTTTGTCATCTTCCGTTAAAAGTTTTGAAAAGATATCTGCATCTATTTTTGATTGTATATTAGTGGATGGTCGAACGAGACTATCTACTCACTGAGCTGTGTAGCTCATTCCACTATATTTCCAGATGCAGGGCAGGAGCCTACAGCCTAGCGGATGTATTATTTTCTGACTTGATATTTTGGGGCCTGCGAGCCTGTGCTATTTTGAGGGCCGGATGTGGCCGAGGTTTTTATGATTTTATTCATTGACATGTTAGCCGGATGTGGCTGCTAGTTTTCGACTACTGTGATATTGTTGCCGGGTTGGCATTTGGTTTTGATACGCGTGTTAAACCGAGGGCTTAAGCCTGTTTTCGGTGAATTCTGTTCCGTTCAGTGTTATTTGAATAATGTGATTTATTAGTTGGATGTTGTGATAAGGATTGTGAATCTTGTTTTCGAAATGGTATGTTCAATTTGTGTTTATGGAGCATGTACAGGAATTTCCTTAGTAATTCTGGGGACATGCTGCCGAAATTTTTCGAATCGTTTCTGTAAGCTATTATTCCCTAGCATTTGTCTTGTTGTTTTGTGTGTGACGTTCCCCTATCTTCCCTTCTTGTCTCCTTGGAGCGCTTTACAGTCCTTTTTCCAGTGACCCAGCTGGCCACAATGGAAACATCTGTATTCCTTCGACCGCTTGACCTTTTGTTTCAGAGCCTTGTTGTAGTTCTTGACTGGGGCTTTGCCCTTCTTCCCCTTCTTCTTGTTCCTGGAAGGGAACATCAAGACAGAGGTTGAAGGCTTTCCCTTTAGAATCTCCTCCGTAGTCAAGAGCATATTCAGCAACTCTGCCGGAGTACAGTCGATCTTGTTCATATTAAAATTAATAATGAACGGATCGAAAGAGGCCGGGAGAGACTGCAGAATAATGTCTACAGCAAGCTCCTGATTGATGGTATGCCCCAGTTTCTCTAGAGCCTCTTTGTGCCCAATCATCTTGAGCACGTGAGCTCCCACTGGACTCCCTTCAGCCAGTTTGCTCTGAAAGAAAAGCGTGGTCAAATTATAGCGTTCAGTCCTCGCCTGTGCAGCATATAGCATCTTGAGGTTTGCTATAATTTCTATAGCAGACATATCCTCATGCTGACGCTGCAGCTGTGGCGTCATAGACGCTAGCATCAGGCAAGCAACATCAATGCTATCATTGACATGCTTTTCATAGGCATCCCGAACCGCCCTTGCGGCGTTCGGAGCGGGTTGAGGCGGTATAGCCGTCTCGAGGACATACAATTTCCTCTCAGCCTTAAGAACAATCTTAAGGTGTCCGTACCAGTCTGAGAAGTTTGGCCCAGCAAACTTCTCCCTTTCCAGTAGGGATCGCACATTGAAGCTCATGGTGTTCGTTGCTGCAGGAATCTACAACAATGCAAGAACAGCAAGGTCAGTATCAATGTTTAGAATCAATCCAGGACTTTAAGAAAGATTCTTTTCTCACTATTTTATCTGACTGAAAAATCCATTAAAACAGTCAGAAAGAGTAAGACTCTTTTAGTGAGATGGGATCCAGATTTCATACTTGGTCTCCGCGTCCCGCTCAGGCGAGATAAGATGCACAGAGAGTACAAGCACTAATTTCTGGTAGGCAGTCCCTGCCAATCGCCAACCCGTGCGATTCCCCTTCATCTGGGCAATCCAGCAGACTGTGCCAACTGAGTTGGTACAACACAGTCTCTGATCCCACAGATGGCTGCCTCCATATAGCTAACATATGCCCCATATGTAGCCTACATGGTCAAGCTGACCTGACCTACTCCCTGGACCACCATGTGCTATGCTGAGCAACGAGAAGCGATAAATCCCTTCCCTGTAACACGCAGGTGTAATCACACACCGTCTGAAGATAGATGGGCGTGCCCACTGAGTGGGTACAACACGGCCCCAACGATAGTCAGAACAGTGAGGTTTCGCGTCAGAAGGCTTACGTGCTTGATATTATAGCGTTGGATTTTAACGGTCTTTTATCTTCTTAACTATGATGCAAACCCTATGGCGATAGCAGAAGATTAAATCATGCAATTCTAATTATAAAAACGATAAGTAGAAAGCATGCTGATCTTATGTGGTAAAAGCCCATTAACCCTAAGTAAGACCTTAATTTTAACTTAAGTCTTCACTTGAGCTCTTCATGGGTCTTTTGCATCTCATCTGGCCCAACCCAGGGCCCTAGCGCCCTTTGCAGCTCAGGTGCGCCCACCAGGTAAATGCGCCTGTCCTAGGGTCGAACCCTAGACCTCCCACCTGGTCAAGCCACTGCTGCATGCGCCAATGCCATGTGTGCTCTGTGCTCTTGTCTGATTAAAATTACAATTTAATCTATCTAGACAAGATTGACACGCAGGTCAATTACACAATAAATTAATTAAAATGTGATGCGCAGATCACAAAAATAATAATTTATAATTAATCCAGGCTCGCAGGCCCCAGCACAGCACACATTAACACGGGCAGCCCACATAAGATTAAATAAACAAGCATATGCTTACAATCAACATGTGATCCAATAAGAAAATAAAATTTTGAAAAACCGCATTGGCATCATTTTATTTTTCCTTATGTGCCCTACTACCTTACAACGGTCCATTATTAGGGATCCACTCATCAGACCTAGTCAGATCCACTGCCCTTGCATGCACCAAGTCCTAACTGACTTGAGTCGACCAAATGGTCAATCATGCATGCGCCAAGGGCTGAACGACCTCATGAGTTCTGGCAAGCGGGTGTGACCTCGGGCCTAAACCATGTGCGTTCACAGGTTGTCTCAACCAGACATCGCTACACGCCTGTCCGCAGTCGACCTATAGCCACCTCGTGCTTGCGCACAGGTGCCATCTGGTCGACCCATCTAGGCTGTCAGATAGTCTGATCAGACTGGTTGGATCTTGACTAGACTGTGACTTCAACCCTAATAACCCGTCTAAGGGTTTAAAGTAGGCGCCACTTAGATCTAATGGTAAGCGCGCAAGTCATTAAGTTTTGTGAAAAACATCAACAACAATATGAAAGAAGCGCTACCTTCATACATGCGCCAATGATTAATATACAACATGTAAGTTTTTGCATGTAACCTATAGATCTAGCAATATGGCGCAAACATGGATCACAAATCAAACATAGCAATCATATTAACATGCATAAGAACCTGCCTCTGATACCAGTTGAAAGTCCCCACAACAAGGGGGGGGGGGCGAAACCCTACTGGCGCATATGGAGGTTTTAAAGCAGCGGAATGGATTTCTAGGGATCGATTGCATGAGATATGATCAACTACAAAAACCCTGATTGCAAACATAAGAAGGATCATACCATCGCCATCCTTTGGATGGTGCCTTGGAAGCAAAGATCGAAAGGGATCTTCTCCAAAAGTGACGCACACAAGGTGATGCCGCCTACTCTTTGTTGATCCTTGTGCTAGCAAGGTTCTTCAAAGGTCTTTGTCGTATGAAAGGGAAGAGAAGATTTTACTTGCTTGGCGAGACCTCTCCCTTGTCGTCAAGAAACTCTACCACACGAATGTGTCAAGAACCAAAAACCAACAGGCGACAAGAGGGCGAGAGGGAGGCGTGAAGAGAGGCGACGTGAGATGTGGTCACGTAAGTGACATGCTATCTAAAAATAGCAAAACCACTTCTCATCATGAAATGCGCTCATGAACAAATCGCAAATCTCTTCTCCCATGAACCATGCGCTCACTTGATGAGCTGGTTCAATTTGGTTTGGTTCAAAGACCAATTAACCCAAGCCATTTGGTCTAGATCACAATAAACCCTAAAGGTTCAAGATCTAACCGTTCATCTCTTGATGCTCTTGATCTCACCGATCTAGCATCCATTCTCTCAATCAAAGCTTACCGATCTTAAGCCCTAATCAATCAAACATGATCAGACCAGATCTCACTTACAATCAGAGATTAAATCCCTTTAAACTGAACCAAAACAATTCAGTCCACACGATCTGACTTAAGTAAGCCATATCATCAAATTGTGCGACCCTAAGGGTTTCCTTTAAATGTCGGTAACGACAACTCACGTTATCACGATCAGTGAGGGGTATCTAGCAACACATCACTGTCTCCCGATATAAAGGAAAGAGTCTTCCAAGACTACACCCAAACCACAGCACAAGTGTGAATCCACTTCACAAGGCATACATGTTTCCTTTGCCACTGGATGTTCTTATTGGACAAGCGTGTCAAGCCTGTAACTCCAATATGATGAGAATGATTAGATCAGATGAACATAGTCATCTGGGTATGGCCATACACTTTCTCAATCATCTCATTCAAGGGGGCCCCTTTTAGAACATCACACTCCAATCAAGGAGACGGCAATCCTATATCTATCACTAGTGTCCTAACCTGACTCATGATCATTATCCAAGATAGTCTATAACCATTATGTTTCAAATGATATTGAACAACCTCAAAACAATGACAATCATCATTTAGAAACACAAGTGATCTCAAGTCAGAGGACATGTGCCACTTGTTGCAAACAAGGATTATTCACATTGTGACAAGCAATTGAATATCCTAGTAGGGTCTGTCCAGTACATCCAATGTACCCATGAGTCTGCATCTTATTCCATGCTCGAAGCATCCTATAAGATTAGAACACATATTAGTCTCAATCATATCAAGGCTGTCTCATGTTCACCAAGATATCTCGACTAAGGACATTACAGCATGTCAACCAAGCTGAACAGCATTGAGACATTATTCAGAAGCACACTTATTGCAGCAGACAATGTAACAAACTGAATAACAACCATTGCCTTTATAAACATAAGAGTTTATACATGATACTGAAAGAATCCCAAGGCCTCAAACATTAGCCTTAAGGGCATACCCCAACAATTTAAGCCTTTTTTTATCAAATATTTTAGAATCTACACTCTTTTTGGATTTTGATCATTTTCAAGCAAAAAGGCAATGTTTTCAATGGTTTTCAAGCAAATCCAACACATGGGCGTGATCCTAACATCAAGAGGAGACTACACATCAAATTTCAAGCTGAAACGAACTTTCTTGCGAAATTACGTTAGTGCCATAAGTATTTTTATAGCCTTAATTTTGGATTAAGGCACTACCGTAATGATTTTCACGGCAGCTTCATCTGGGAAATTTTTTGAGAATTACGGCACTACCGTAATTTTCATTTCGGTACCGTAATTTCAGTCTGATTTCAACCCGAGACTTCAGAGACTTTAGAGAAAATTACAGCACTACCGTAAAATTCTTTACGATACCGTAATTTGGTCAGACTTCATATAGCGAGTTCAGTGGATAATTACGGTACCACCGTAATTCCCATTATGGTACCGTAATTCCTGCCTAGACGCCTGATTCTTCTACCAGAAAATTGATTTCGCGATTTCTCGAGATTAAGGGCACCAAATGTTGGTGTATATGCCCTTGGACCCGTTGTTGGTCAAGATTGTACTACTTGATATTGATATTTATATATCATTCTGGCATTGTCATTATTATGCTATGTTTACATCTGCGATTATGTACATGGATAATAATGTCCCTGGAGACAGATTGTATCTATGCTCAAACGGTGTGTCCCCGGTCGAATACCTGAGTGGATAAGGGATAGCTCTGGTACATGTCAGACTGGTATATGGGCTGGTTACGCACGGGGTGCTAACGCAGGCATATGGGTATATCAGTGGTGGATATACTGGACCGACCCGCAGTGAGGCTTTAACTTGGTGTCATGAGTTAAGCTCACATGTGACAGGAGATGCATTGATCTCTCGACTTGAGGTCATTGACTCTTCTATATGGTTAGGAACATGCTTTGATACAATCTAACACCTCGCCGTAGCAGGGAGGTCATAACGGTTGTCATTGGGTATGTGACGACCCATATGAGAAGATCAATGGACAGACATTGGATTTGCCCCTTCCTACGGGAAGCATGATATCCACGGGGCCCCCTTATGGTTGCATGACTGAGAGTGTATGGCCATACCCAGGTGAAAGCCTGATCTAGTCATGACCATGAGATTGGGTGAAAATAAAGTGATGACACACTTTGTCCAATCGGATATCAGTTTGGCAAAGAGACTGTAATGCATCGGTACCTTGTTGCGATGATGGGGATGTCGATGTTGATATCCATTCCGATGACTTGGGTAGCAGCGATGCACTGCTAGGTGCCAATCACTGCTTGTGATGACTCGGTTCATCACTGCCAACGTCTGAGGAACCTATAGGGTCGCACAACTTGAAACTCGGGTTCTTGTATTGATCGGGTAGCCTATTGATTGAGTTATTGGATAACTCAGATCTGTTTGGGAGAATCCATCAGCACCACTGTGCTGGATGAGATGAAAGGAATCATATGGAGCTAACTTGATTTTTGGGCCTAGTAGGCCAAATGGGCCAAATGGGCCCAATAGACCAAGTTGGGCTAATAAGCCAAATGGGCTCAATGAGCCATTTGGGCCAATGGGCCAAGTGGAATGGCGCAAGCTACTTGGAGTGAGCTTGGCGCATTTCCATGAGGTGGACAAACCCAAGTTGGCATCTTCTTAAGGTAGGAAGCTTGGAGCTTCTCACTTGGAGAGGATGAGTCTACTTGGGCGAAATGGGCTTTACCTCTTGAAGAGGTGTGTCTCTTCATGAAGAGGTGAATGAACTTGGGCGCATGGGACTTGGAATGAGCGAATTGGGTTTTACCTCTTGAAGAGGCGTGTCTCTTCATGAAGAGGTGTGCCTCTTCACTTGTGAAGAGGTGCACCTATTCATGGGTATATAAACCCCCTTCTTCCCCCCTTGTTAGGGTTGTTGCGTTGTTGCCTTCTCGCCCTTTGTCCCCTTGTCGCCACTCCTAAAAAGAGGGAGAGGAATGTTCGCCAATTCCCTCTCCTCTTCCCTTTAGTGAGCTAGGAGCTTTGGAAGTTCCTTGGCGCCCTCCTCTCGAAAGTTGGACTTTAGATTCGATTGATTCCTGTTTGGATCTTGGTGGAGTGCTTCAAGAGTTGGACTCCGATGAAGCTCCACTTCCTCTCCTTGGCATCTCCTCTGGAGTTGGCGCAAGTGATTGAGGAAGTCTCCCAAAGGCGTGGATCTTCTTCCCGAGGCTAGCACCGGGAGTGGAAGAAGAGGACTCGAGGTTCGGCTGTGTGCGAGACTGCAGAGGGCGCACATTTGGGCGCCTGCATCGCATCCATCATCTTCATTGCAAGGTATCATCTCCTACTCACCGTGTCGATCTCCTCGCAAGACTCGATCTTCTGGGTTTTTGGGACTAGCCTGTTTCGGGGATTGCTTCCGCTGTGCTTGTCTGAAAATTTTTAAAATCCTCGGGGTTTCCCAACAGTGGTATCAGAGCCATCTTGCAAACTTGAACGGTGTTTTATGCTTTGATTTGTATGCTCACATGCCATCTGAAATTTTTTAAAAATTTGCATATGCGCATGGATTTTTCTACGTAAGAAAAATTGTAAGTTTTTCGTTCCTAACATCTATTCGATCTCTTTGGTTTTTTTGCTTTCTTCACATGGTGGGTTAGACCCATATGTGAAAGGATTAATTTCTCCCCACGCATGTAGGATAGTCCTACTGTGTGGGACTTGTCGAAGATTATGGGCATATGGTTGTCCTAATCTTGGCAGGTTAAGGATTGCAAGGGTAGACGGCAAGCGTGCTTAGAGCATGCATGCGTCACTTGTGGACTCCTGAGAGAAACGAAAAATCCTAGATTTGTGAACGGACGTCGAGGTTGAAAGACTTGTTGTCTAAGAAACTAAAACCGAAGTTTTATGTTTTCTTGAGCATATAGAAAAGCATGAGATGATTGTGCATCGTGTTGTGGTCATAGTCAAGCCCCTTGTATGCCAGTGATGTATTTATGTGAGGACTGCGTGCCGCTTTTTCTTTTTGTTTTGTAAATGCACAAAGAAGATTAAGGGCGCATCCCTCATGGAGCTTACATCTTGGCGCATCAACCATGATGGCGCATCTTGCTTGGTGGCGCAAGTAAGGGTTTGGCCGAACCAAGGGTTCGAGAGCTATCCCTCTTGGCACAAGCATAATGGCGCATCATGCATGGAGGAGCCACCAATGTTTTGGCCGAACCCTAGGGTTTGTGTGCTATGCCTTGGTGCGGAGGACCTTGGAGCCGCACTTAAAGATAAAGCTTAGTGGTGGCTAGGCTAGGTCTGGTTGGGGCTTGTCACCTATTTCAAGCATTGAACATCCTTTGGCATGTGATGGTTCAATGTGTTGATTAGGCTATGACCACATCGCTTGTTTACTGCTTTCCTTTTCTGCAAAAGCATGCCTGGATGTGTTTTATCATTTTGTTATCACTATAGGATTGCATGCCTGTAATGTTAGACAAAAGATAAAACTAAGAGGATGAGACCTCAAAAACCCTCAAAATAATATCGAGTCTGTAGCCTTCTGACGCGTAGCCCTCGTAAAGCTATCGATCAGTGGTGTTGTGAACTGTTTCCCACGCTCGTGGGACACACCCACTTATCTTTAGAAGGCGTGTGGTGGCAATGGTTTTCCTAGTCCGTTTTAACCGGGTGCGCATTCGCAAGGAAATTGTTGGCCCTGGGCATAACGGTCAGGATAGACTTGACTGGTTTTTCATATGTGGTGGCCACATGATGGAACTCTAGAGGCAGCCTCGAGAGGTTAGGGTTTTGTGTTGTTCCAGCCCTAGCTGGGCACAAATGCTTGAACTATCTTGAGAAGGGGAATTGCCCTAGGGGCAATCGGCCGGCGTGCCCACCTTAGGAAGCATGGGTCACTTTGTGCATCTCATCCCACCCTCGTGGGACGCGAAGCCTCATGTGGAATAAGGATCCCATCTCACTAGGAAATCTCAGATTTCCCTATTGACTTTGTGGGTTGTCAATTCGATTAAAATAGTGGGAGCCATGATCATTTAATGCAAGTCCAGATTAAATAATCGAAGTAGTACAAATCTGCTTTCTTGGTTGTTGTAGATCAAAGGCTACGAACAATAGCAGATGGTTACCGCGATCTATCCTGGAAAGGGATAAGTTGGTTGGACCAACTTTATGGACTGGTATCAGAAATTGAGGATGATCCTCAAGCTGGAGAGGAAGCTATATGTCCTTGAGCAGCCTATTCCTGAGCCACTTCCATGCTCGGCCTCAGTGGCTGAGAAGGATGCTTTTGATAAGCATCAGGCAAATACTTTGGAGGTTGATGCAAACCAACATATCACCTAGGGCAATATGATCGGAAGAGTGCTTCTGAGATTATTATTAATCTAAGGCAGCTTTTTGATGAATTGGTTGCGCCCAATCCTCTAAAAGTAGACATTTAATGCATTGAGCTGAAAGGCTTAACTAAGACATTGGTGATAAAGATGGAAAAGGTCAGGAATAATAGGTGCTATTCATGTGGAGTGCCAACTCACATGATTGACATAGTGCAACTTCAGAACGAGGAGAAGAGAAGCCGGGCTTCGTCTTTTGGCTCAGGTATTTATGTTACCGAAGTCAACCTTTCTACTTCTATGTCATGGGTATTGGATACCACATGCAGAGCTCATATTTGTACAAATATGCAGGGGCTTAAGAAAAGTAGATCGGTGCGGCCTGGAGAGATTGACCTACGTGTTGAAAACGGAGCACAGGTTGCTGCTGTTGCCGTAGGACTTTTGACGCTCTCCTTGCCTTCTGGACTTTAGTTAGAGTTAGATCATTGCTATTATGTACCTTCCTTTAAACATTGTATATATTCCTTGCTTGGCAAGGAAAGGATTTAAATTTGGAATAAAAGAGGACTCTTGTTCTTTTTCATTTGCAAATGTGTTTTATAGGAAGGGTACCTTGTGCAATGGATTATATGTCTTGGACATGGATAACTCTATATGTAACATAAATCACCAAATGATCAAGCTGAGTGGTTCAGTTGGTGCGTACCTTTGGCATTGTCGATTAGCCCATATAAACAAGAATCGCATTCAACAACTCCATGCAAATGGATTGTTAGATTCAACCTCCTTGGAGGAGTTTGGTACTTGTGAGCCTTGTTTATTAGGGAGATGACAAAAGTGCCCTTCACCAAGATTGGTGTGAGGGCAGGAGGTTTGTTGGATCTCATATATAGTGAAGTGTGTGGGCCATTCAGTAAACAAGCCAGAGGAGGGCACAACTACTTCATCACATTTGCTGATGACTTCAGTAGATATGGTTATGTCTATTTGATGAGACATAAGTCCAAATCCTTTGAGAAATTTAAGGAGTTCAAACATGAAGTAGAGAACCAGCTTGGTAGATCTATTAAGGCTCTTCGATCAGATCATGGTGGAGAGTACCTGAGCGGTGAGTTCTTTGACTATCTTAGAGAGTGTGGGATTCTATCCCAACTCACTCCTCCTGGAACACCTCAATGGAATGGTGTGTCTGAAAGGAGAAATCGAACTTTGTTGGACATGGTTCGATCTATGATGAGTTATGCAACTCTACCTCCGTCGTTTTGGGGCTATGCACTTGAGACAGCTTCTCTCATACTGAATAATGTTCCATCTGAGAGTATCTCCAAGATTCCGTACGAGGTATGGAATGGGAGACAACCAAATCTCTCCTTTATTAGAGTTTGGGGATGTGAGGCTTATGTCAAATGTCAGGATTCTAGCAAGCTAGAACCCAGATCTGATAAATGCGTGCTTGTGGGGTATCCTAAGGAAACTAAAGGATATTACTTCTACATTCCCAGCGAGAATAAAGTTTTTGTTGCTCGGGATGCTGTCTTTCTAGAGAGAGAATTTCTCATGAAAGAAGTCAGTGGGAGGAAGTTTGACTTGGACGAGGTCCAAGTGCAACCACAAGACATTGAGGTGGAACCTGAGCCAACTGCACCAGTTGCTGGGCAACCAGAGGCTCAGACACAGGCCCTGCGTAGGTCTAGGAGGATTCGTCGTGCACCTGAGAGGTATGGGTCGCTGCCGACCCAACACGACGGGATCTTCATCATTGAGGATGAACCTAGGACCTATGATGAGGCGGTCGCTGGACCGGACTCTGAGAAATGGCTTGAGGCCATGAGATCCGAGATGGATTCCATGTCGGCTAACCAAGTCTGGGATTTGGTTGAGCTACCTGATGGGGCAAAACCTATAGGGTGTAAATGGGTCTTCAAGAGGAAGACTGACATGGATGGCAACATAGTTACCTATAAGGGTAGACTTGTGGCTAAAGGATTCAGACAAGTTCACGAGGTGGACTATGATGAAACCTTCTCGTCAGTTGCCATGTTCAAATCCATTCGAATCCTGCTTGCTATAGCTGCGTATCACGATTATGAGATATGGCAGATGGATGTGAAGACAGCATTCCTTAACGGAAAGCTGACTGAGGATGTGTTTATGACACAGCCTGATGGCTTCATCCATCCTGCAGAGGCCAATAAGGTCTACAGGCTTAAGAGATCCATTTATGGATTAAAGCAAGCTTCTCGAAGTTGGAATCTTCGATTTGATGAGGCAGTAAGAGATTACGGCTTTATCAAGAGCGAAGATGATGCCTGTGTTTACAGTAAATTCAGCGGGAGCTTGGTGACATTTCTGGTCCTGTATGTCGACGACATACTACTCATCGGAAACGACATCCCTAGTCTTCAAGCAATGAAGACATGGTTGGGGAAGTGTTTCGAGATGAAAGACTTAGGGGAGGCCGCCTATATCCTATGCGTGAGGATCTACCGGGATAGATCCAAGAAGCTCCTGGCCCTTAGTCAGAGTACTTACATTGATAAGGTCCTGGAGAGGTTCAGCTTTGAGCAATCTAAGAAAGGATACCTTCTAGTGAGACATGGCCTTATTCTCTCCAAGAGCTAGTGTCCCGTCACACAGGCTGAGAGGGACGACATGAGTCGAGTACCCTATGCTTTGGTAGTAGCTTCGATCATGTATGCAATGCTATGTACTAGACCAGACGTGGCTTGCTTATGCTTGGAGTATAACCAGCAGATACCAATCCAATCCAGGTCTGCAGCACTAGGTGGCTGTAAAGAACATTCTATGTTTCTGAGAAGAACTAAAAGAATGGTTCTTGGTCTTTAGGGGACAGGAAGAGCTCAGTGTTCAGGGCTACATTGAGGCATCATTCCAGTCTGACCCTGATGACTTCAGATCACAGACAGGCTATGTGTTCAGATTGAGTGGAGGTGCTATGAGCTGAGAGAGCTCTAAGCAATCCATTGTAACTGATTCTACGACCGAGGCTGAGTATGTCGTTGCTTCTGAGGCAGCCAAAGAAGCCGTTTGGATTCGGAAGTTCATTTCTGAACTTCAGGTGGTTCCAACTGCTGTGGAACCGATTGGGCTCTATTGTGACAACAATAAAGCGATGGCACAGGCAAAGGAACCATGGTCTCATCAAAAATCCAAACACATTCTCAGTAGATTTCACCTAATCTGGGAGATCATTGATAGAGGTGATGTCAAGATAAGTAGAGTTGACATAGACAACAATCTGGTAGACCCACTGACCATGGCTTTGGCGCAGCAGAAGCGTGTTGGTCATAAGAGGGACATGGGGTTGAGTTTTCTCAACAACTAAGTGTAAGTGCAAGTGGGAGATTGTTGGTGTATATGCCCTTGGACCCGTTGTTGGTCAAGATTGTACTACTTGATATTGATATTTATATATCATTCTGGCATTGTCGTTATTATGCTATGTTTACATCTGCGATTATGTACATGGAAAATAATGTCCCTGGAGACAGATTGTATCTGTGCTCAGACGATGTGTCCCCGGTCGAATACCGAATGGATAAGGGACAGCTCTGTAATATGTGAGACTGGTATATGGGCTGGTTACGCACGGGGTGCTAACGCAGGCATATGGGTATATCAGTGGTGGATATACTGGACCGACCCGCTGTGAGGCTTTAACTTGGTGTCATGAGTTAAGCTCACATGTGACAGGAGATGCATTGATCTCTCGACTTGAGGTCATTGACTCTTCCATATAGTTAGGAACATGCTTTGATACAACCTAACGCCTCGCCGTAGCAGGGAGGTCATAACGGTTGTCATTGGGTATGTGACGACCCATATGAGAAGATCAATGGACAGACATAGGATTTGCCCCTTCCTACGGGAAGCTTGATATCCACGGGGCCCCCCTATGGTTGCATGACTGAGAGTGTATGGCCATACCAAGGTGAAAGCCTAATCTAGTCATGACCATGAGATTGGGTGAAAACAAAGTGATGACACACTTTGTCCAATCGGATATCAGTTTGGCAAAGAGACTGTAATGCATCGGTACCTTGTTGCGATGATGGGGATGTCGATGTTCATATCCATTCCGATGACTTGGGTAGCAGCGATGCACTGCTAGGTGCCAATCACTGCTTGTGATGAGTCGGTTCATCACTGCCAACGTCTGAGGAACCTACAGGGTCGCACAACTTGAAACTCAGGTTCTCGTATTGATCGGGTAGCCTATTGATTGAGTTATTGGATAACTCAGATCTGTTTGGGAGAATCCATCAGCACCACTGTGCTGGATGAGATGAAAGGAATCATATGGAGCTAACTTGATTTTTGGGCCTAGTAGGCCAAATGGGCCCAATGGGCCCAATAGACCAAGTTGGGCCCAATAGACCAAGTTGGGCTACTAAGCCAAATGGGCTCAATGAGCCATTTGGGCCAATGGGCCAAGTGGAATGGCGCAAGCTACTTGGAGTGAGCATGGCGCATTTCCATGAGGTGGACAAACCCAAGTTGGCATCTTCTTAAGGCAGGAAGCTTGGAGCTTCTCACTTGGAGAGGATGAATCTACTTGGGCGAAATGGGCTTTACCTCTTGAAGAGGTGTGTCTCTTCATGAAGAGGTGAATGAACTTGGGTGCATGGGACTTGGAATGGGTGAATTGGGTTTTACCTCTTGAAGAGGCATGTCTCTTCATGAAGAGGCGTGTCTCTTCATGAAGAGGTGTGCCTCTTCACTTGTGAAGAGGTGCACCTATTCATGGGTATATAAACCCCCTTCCTCCCCCCTTGTTGGGGTTGTTGCGTTGTTGCCTTCTCGCCCTTTGTCCCCTTGTCGCCACTCCTAAAAAGAGGGAGAGGAATGTTCGCCCATTGCCTCTCCTCTTCCCTTTAGTGAGCTAGGATCTTTGGAAGTTCCTTGGCGCCCTCCTGTCCAAAGTTGGACTTTGGATTTGGTTGATTCCTGTTTGGATCTTGGTGGAGTGCTTGAAGAGTTGGACTCCGACGAAGCTCCACCTCCTCTCCTTGGCATCTCCTCTAGAGTTGGCGCAAGTGATTGAGGAAGTCTCCCAAAGGCGTGGATCTTCTTCCCGAGGCTAGCACCGGGCGTGGAAGAAGAGGACTCGAGGTTCAGCTGTGTGCGAGACTGCAGAGGGCGCACATTTGGGCGCCTGCATCGCATCCATCATATTCGTTGCAAGGTATCATCTCCTACTCACCGTGTCGATCTCCTCGCAAGACTCGATCTTCTGGGTTTTTGGGACTGGCCTGTTTCGGGGATTGCTTCCGCTGTGCTTATCTGTAAAATTTTAAAAATCCCCGGGGTTTCCCAACACCAAATTGAGAGCTGTAAAAGGCGGTGCACTCACGATTAAGAGGGGGATCTTTCCGGACTAAAAAGGAGGACTTCAACCACTGATCCATGCCAAATTTGAGAAAAGAGCGGCCGCACTAGGGTTCATCAGTTCTAAGCCTACAGACGACCTCCGGCCACGATTTTTGACAGAGAGCTTCGCTTGGTGAAGGGGAACACACAGCTCAAGTTTTAGAGCATTTGGGATCCGATCAAGGGAGAAATCAACAGAACAGTGGTGACAGCACTGTTGATATCGAAATTACGGGCTGTAATTCAATTACAGCCCTGTTTTGTAACTTTTCTTTCCTCTCTTCTATTTCTTATCACGCTAAAACATGTTTTATTGTAATTCCTTCATCATGGTAGCTTAATCCTTCTTTGGGACATAGGGGTGTAATCTCTTTGTTTCTTAATGACTAGAAAATCCTAATTTTGTCAAACTGATTTTATTGTGATAATTTTACTCTTGTGATTGACTGTTCTTTAATTCTCCTTTGTTTCTTAATATCAGCATGTTTTAGAATTTTGCAAAATAGACTGAGAAGTTGATTGTAAAATTCGGAACCCTAGGAATTATCGAGTTTGGAACTATCATAAAAGATTAGGTTGTTCTTCGAATTCTCATTTTTAGAGAATTTTAATGCCTTGTTGATTTTATGATTCTTTGGATTGAGTTAATATTTTAGATTTGATTAGAAATTGTAAGAGATTAAATTTTTGATCGTCAGAGAACCTTGAGTAAAACTTGTGTTGAGACTTGGATGCACGAGAGTGATCTTTGAGTTTCCACTTGAGGTTATCAACTTAGAATTCGGATGCATGAGAGTGATCCTTGAGTTCTTAGTTGATGGTTTACTTATTTTCAGCATTGAATAGATCTTGCATGAGAGTGAAGATCGGTTCTTTGTACGATTGTTTGCGCGAGAGCGAGGCAATTTATTTATGAGGCAAACTTTACCTTTATCATGATAAAATTAGATTGACAGACACTTATCTTAATCTTGCCATTAAAAATTAAAGTAGATGAACCCCTAGTCCCAATTTCTACTATGACATTTTCTCCATGTTCTTTTCGATAGTTTGATTCACTATTTTCTGATTGCCTAGCTAGCAAGAAATCGATTATTTAGTACTTGGCAACAAGGTCTCTGTGGTTCGATATTTTTATTACTTTGAGTATCCGTGCACTTGCGGACAAGTTGCCGGGGATTAGTCCATGGTACACGCCAAACAATTTGGGACACAATAAGTTTTTGCCGCCATTGCTGGGGACCTTGGTTTTGTCAATATTGAAGACATTGAGAGTATTTCTAGACTAGGTTTTTTGTTTTTTTTTGTTTTTGTTTACTGTTTTAGGTATTTTTGTTTTCCTGTTTTTGAAGTTTAGATTAATTCTGTTTTTTTTCCTTTATTATTCTGCATATTTTGAAATATTTGACCTGTTTACTTGTGTATGCGCAGAAATTTAAGATCAGGACCTCTACTTCCTCTAGACCCTGAAATTAACAAAACTCTCAGATTGTGCAGGAAGCTTAGATTTGTAGAAGTAGAAGAAGAAGAAGTGAACATGGACGAGAGAAGATCTTTGCGCGACTATGCTACCCCTAATCCACAGGGAGTTCACTCTAGTGTCACCAGACCGGCCATTGATGCATACAATTTCGAGATCAAACCAGCGTTCCTATCTATGCTTCAACAAAATCAGTTTGGAGGATCTCCACTTGAGGATCCTAATATTCAACTTTCTCTTTTTCATGAATTGTGTGATACAATTAAAATTAATGGAGTTTCTGATGATGCACTAAAATTGCGATTATTTCCTTTTTCTCTCAGGAACTGAGCACGTGATTGGCTACACTCTCAACCTTCTGGAACGTTCACAACTTGGGAGGAGCTGTCTAATGCTTTTTTGATGAAATACTTCCCTCCCAGTAAGACGATTCATTTAAGAAACCAGATCACGGGATTTGCTCAGAAGGAAGGAGAATCTCTTAGCAAAGTATGGGAGCGGTATAATGAATTGCAAAGGAAGTGTCTTCACCATGGCTTGGAGAGATGGGTTTTAATTGAAACATTTTATTATGCTTTGCTCAGTAATACACGCCTCACAGTTGATGCTACTGCAGGAGGAGCTTTCATGAGTAAGACATTGGAGTAAGCCTATCAACTGATTGAAGAGATGGCTTTGAACAATGATCAAAATTCTAGAGAAAGAGGAGTGATATATCGACCTCCTCAAGGTAAGAATGATGGTAATGATTTTCGCACTCTAGCTGAGAAAGTTGAATCTTTGTGCAATCATTTTGATACATTTAAAATGCAAACTCATGCTGTTTGTTCTTCTATTACCTATGAGATTTGTGGGAATAATGGGTATAATGCAAAAGAATGCAAAATAATTGTTGATAGGGGTGAGGAACAAGTTAATGCTTTGGGGTGTTACAATCAAAGTAAATCTAATGACCCCTACTCTAATACCTACAACCCTGGATGGAGGAACCACCCTAATTTGTCCTGGAAAAGCAATAATCATGCTAATGAGCAGAATGAACATAGGGGGTTTCAACAAAGAACACAAAATCAGAGTCAACCCCAGAAACCCAGCTTAGAAGAGATGTTTACTCAATTTATGGGGTTCCAGAAAAAATAGAATGCTGATGTGAATGAGAACCTGAAACAGATCAATTCTAGGATAGCTGGTACTGTTGCTCATAATAAAATGCTAGAGTCACAAATTGCACAGCAGGCTAGCACTTCATACAAACCCCCTAGGAAAGTTACCTGTGATGCGTTGCATTTATATAGTATTTTTGCCTATGTTTTAGATCATATTTTGGGCTTATTTGCATGATTTTGTGCTATTTTTAGTGTTTTTGCGTTACTTTGCACGGAATCTTCACTTTTTCTGGCTTTTATGAAAATGTAGGTAAAATGGCACAAAAATGATGGATTTTGAGAGTTTTGAAGCCAAAGCATGATTCCCAAGGAGATCACGAGCCTTCACGTCGAATTTGGGCTGAAAAGGGTGAAAAACGAGACTTTCACGGCCTTGGCTGTAATTTTGGGTCGGGCGTAATTACGCGTTCGAGCAGAGGATGAAAACGGCTAAGTGTTGGAATAAACAGAGGCTTTCACGGCCGAACCCGTGAATCCATCATGGGCCGTAAAAGTTTCTGTGACTTAAGTGTTGTACACACAGAAGGAATTACGGCCGTGGCCGTAAACTCATCACGGACCGTAAAAATGTCCACCTTTTCGGTTTTTCACTCGATTTGAACCCGATTTGAACCAGAACTGAACCAAACTCTCTGAAAACCTTCCTAGATGGGTTCTATACTGATTAGACTATAAAAGGAAGGATTTTGGTAGAGTTCCGGGGGCTTCTAGGCACGAAAATGAAGGGCTGTAGCGGCGGCGGCGGAAATCAATTCCAGGGCAGAATTCGATCAGGAAAGCCGTGTAAAGGAAGAATTGGATGCTTCATCTTCATCTCCACATCGAGGGGAAGCTTTTCTAATTACTTGTCTAGCGATTTCCTGTAATCTTTTAGGGTTTTCATGCGATTTTCATTGAACGTGTAAGCCATATTTTCGGGATTTTGGGGAATAGCCCGTTGATGATTTATGGATTAAATACATTGTTCTAAATCTTTTACATGAATTTTTATAGTATTGATTTGATTAGAATTGTGTTTATTTTGTGAATTACCCTGATCAAGTAATTTTACGTCTTAGACGTTGCGAGAAGGACCGGGAGGTGAATCGCAACGTCGGATCAATTCTTTTCAAACCTATGAATCCGATCACGGGAGTAGTTCGGATTCACTTGAAGGATTACCATGGTTTTTCACATAACTTAATGGGTCTATTTATGTTAATTGTCACGGGAGTAGGGAATTAATGTAAATAGATACCAGATTACACTCCGGGAGGAGGTAGTCTGTACGTTAGGAAAAATCCCTTCCAAAACTATAATTTTCTGATTAAAGATTTATTTTTACTAAATTCATAATCATCAACGAGGTGAAACCCTGAGTCCTGAATTTATCCGAATTGATTTTTAGCCAAAACCCTAAAACCACCTTTTTATTTTCTTGCATTAGAAGATTCCATAACAAAAACACTATTTGAATCGACTAGATATAAATCGACCATGTAATCAGTACTTGACTGCCAAATCCTCGTTGGGAACGATATCTTTTTATTACTTCGATAAATCCGTGCACTTGCGGATTGCTATCAACCTGCCAAACCTGAACCAAACCCTACGGAGCAATGTAATGCTATCATAACTAGAAGTGGAAAACAATTGGATGATCTAAGGAGATCTCTAGATCATGATAAGGTAGAGCCCAACATTAAGACTAGTAGTGAACCTATGCAGGAATCACAATCTGCACATGAGCAGTCCTAAACTAGTTTGTCACCTCACAAGGGTGATGAACCAAAAGGTGATTTGCCATGTAAGGTTGACGATTTTAAACCTAGTTCACCACTACCCTATAGGCTACCTATTCCCTTTCCCCAAAGGATTGTTCAAGCAAAACTAGATAAACAATTTGGGCAATTTTTGGATGTTCTTAAAAAGCTTTACATTAACATACCTTTTACTGAAGCTTTATCTCAAATGTCATCTTATGCAAAATTTTTGAAAGAAATTCTGTCTAACAAGAGAAAAATTGAGGATTATGGTACTGTGACACTTACAGAGAAATGTAGTGCTCTTATTCATAATAAGTTGCCACCTAAACTAAAGGATCCAAGTAGTTTCTCTATACCTTGTTCTATTAGAGATATGGCTTTTGACCGAGCCTTATGTGATCTCGGTGCAAGTGTTAGTCTAATACCTTATTCTCTTTACAGGAAATTGGATATTGGAGAGCTCAAACCAACCTCAATTTCTTTGCAACTTGCTGATTCATCAGTTAAGTATCCGGTTGCTATATTAGAGAATGTTCCTGTACAAATTGGTAAGTTTTTCATACCTGCAGACTTTGTAGTTCTAGAGATGGAAGAAAATTCTAAAAATCAAATTATTCTTGGTAGGCCTTTCTTAGCTACATCTGGTGCATTAATTGATGTTAGAAAAGGAAAATTGACTTTTGATATCTATGGTGATATAATTGAATTTGATTTAATTGATTCTTTAAAAAAAGGCATCACACTCAGGGACATGTTGTAGCATAGAAATAATTGATGATGAAGTTGTTTGTGACATGCATAGTTTATTTGATGAACCTTTTAATTTTGAAACTGATAAATCTTCTGAGTTTGCTAATAAAGAATTTCAGGAAAGAGCAGCGAAGAAGAAGAGCAAGAGACGAAAGAGGAAAGGAAAATCAAAATTGCTCGAGAAAGGAAAAAGGCTCATAAGTAAATTTGGATACTGTTGTAGGTCTGAGCCTTATGTTCTTGAGAGCTCTGAGCGAGATATAGAGAAATTAGGATGGCAACCAAAGACAGAATCGCGATCAAATCCGAGTGTCGAACGGTCAAGCTACTGACCGAAAATTAGCGCTTCTTGGGAGGCAACCCAAGCATTCTTTTATTTTTGTTTTCTTTTTATTCTTGTTTTTTACTTTTATCTTAGTTATTTTCTTACTAACCTTTTATTTTTCTCTGTGTAGGTGGATCCATGCTAAATTTTTGAGTTAAACAGCGAATTTCAAAAATTTTCACGAATTACGGTAGTACCGTAATTTATTTATAGTGTCGTATTTTTGGCCGATTTTTAAACAAAGAGTTTTGAGTTTTTATCCAAATTACGGCAGTGTCGTAACATTTTTTATGGTACCACCATAACGTTTTTCACGCTGCCGTATTTTCGGGTCTTTTTCATACAGTAACTTTCGTAATTTTTTCTGCAAATTACGGCAGTGCCGTATTTTTCATCACGGTACCGTAATTCCACCTGACCCCACACTTTTACACCGCCGTATTTAGGGTTTCTCAGTGCCGAGTTAGGTATTTTCGTGATTTCTAGCTCGATCTAGCACCGTTCTTCACGATTCCACTTCCCAAATCCTCGTGCAAACTTTCCTGTATGATTCGCCAAATTTTCAAACTGATTTTTAACCCTGATCTAGCGATCTTTGAGCTCGAGCAAGCTCTGCTGTAGTTCATCCACCGACTGTTTGCCCTTCTTGATTTCTTCTCGTTTGAGCATCGATTCGACTTGCATCTGCTTCTCAAATCTTTTCTAGAGGTAGAGGAAGCTTCCTCAAGGCGATTTGCAGCTCAAAACCAGCCTAGAAATCCAGATCGAGCTCAATATTTTTAGCCCTGTTCTTCCCCGCGACTGCACTATTCACAGTGCTTGAATCAAAAGGATGGCTACCAAGAGGGCTGGTAAGGGGCAAGCCGAGTCCTCTGCTCCACCGCCACCACCGAACCCCTACGACATTATTTTTAGAGAGGTGGTGCAGGAGGGAGCAGCAAAGGTGATGATCCTATGGATACCACCGCACCAGCAGAGGGTGATGATGAGGCTACAGATTCATATCATTAGTAGGCTTTGTAAGTATCTCCTTCCCTACCTTTCTTTATTTGTGCTTCATTTGATACATGATAGTTTTATTTTCTTGTAGGGAAGGATGACATTGTCAGGCTTCTTGTGCCCGCATGCCACGGCTCCCCTCTCATGATTTAATTGATAGAATTTTTTATTTCGTTGTATTGACATATTATGATGCTGATGTTTGGATTTTATTTTGATGTGGTTGTACTAAACCTTGATATTCTAATAATTTTCGATGTGGTTGTATTTGAAAATGTGATACTAATATAGGAAGGCTTTATGAATTGTTGCATGTGTTGATGCATCTTCATTTGAATGATGATATACTTGATATGATGATGATGTGTAGTAGGATTTTTCTGAAAATACAGCAAACACCATGCCCAAAATTCTTACGAATTTTCATGCATATCAATTTCTAAAAATTGAAAATAGATTTGATTGTGTTGAATTTATTTCTTTGATATAATCTATTTATTGGAATTTTTTCCTATTGATTGATACATGAAATTTTGGATATATGAATTGTTTAGTGAATGAAATCTTAAAATGAAGAGATTCCTTTGAATAAAATGAGCATATGAGCACATGTTTAAGAATTGATATCGATTGATTGATCTAGTTCACCTTTATAATCTATTATGTTATTTGTTGGGAAGAAGAGATCCAAATCCATGAAAAAGTATGACTCTCCTATTTGGCACTGCGTAAAATTGGCAGTAGGACCTAAAGCTATGGGTTGAAGTCTGAAAAAGAAAAAGAAAATAAAAACTCCTTTTCTTGGCATTGTGTTTACAATGGTACCTAAGACAAGAGTTGAAGTTCATTGCAAAAAGGATGTATCTAAGTGGATGCATGCCAAGAGAGAGTTCCTTTGACATTGACTCCGCTATCTCAAGGAAATTCATCCCACTTATGAGATATGAGTTCTATTATGTTTGGTTATGTGACCAACATATTCTAAATTCGTCACCGGAAAAAGGGTGGTAATCGATTTAGAAAATGTCAAAGACACATTAGAAAGGAAAAAGAAAAACAAATATGAGTGGAAAAAGATTTGGAGATCCTATTCCTGTAAACAAAAACATATTTGATGAAAATCTAAAACCAGATCTATTCATGAGATTAAAATTCTATTACTAGGCACATTGCAAAATTTTATTTGATTGAATTTTTTGATCTTAAGAATTAAGTTCACAGAACGATTTATTTATTTAAAATTTTATGTGACGATTAATGAAATTTTCCTGAATGATTATATTTTAGAAATTTATTCGTCATATGAAGATTTATTTTCTTTATTCAGTATTGATTTTTGTTTGCTTGAGGACAAGCAAAGTTTGAGCCTTATGTATTTGATGACTCCAAATTTCATAGTGAATTTCATGCTTATTCCATCATGTTTTTGAGTCATATTCATGCTTCTTTGCTTATTTTATGCCTTTTTTATCAAATATTTCAGAATCTACACTCTTTTTGGATTTTGATCATTTTCAGGCAAAAAGGCAACGTTTTCAATGGTTTTCAAGCAAATCCAACACATGGGCGTGATCCTAAAATCAAGAGGAGACTACACATCAAATTTGAAGCCAAAATGAACTTTCTGGCTAAATTATGGTAGTGCCGTAAGTATTTTTATAGCCGTAATGTTGGATTAAGGCACTACCGTAATGATTTTCACGGCAGCTTCATCTGGGAAATTTTTTGAGAATTACGGCACTGCTGTAATTTTCATTACGGTACCATAATTTCAGTTTGATTTCGACCCGAGACTTTAGAGACTTTAGAGAAAATTACAGCACTACCGTAAAATTCTTTATGATACCGTAATTTTGTCAGACTTCATATAGCGAGTTCAGTGGAAAATTACGGTACCACCGTAATTCCCATTACGGTACTGTAATTCTTGCCCAGACGCCTGATTGTTCTGCCAAAAAATTGATTTCGCGATTTCTCGAGATTTAGGGCACCAAATTGAGAGCTTTAAAAGGCTGTGCACTCATGATTAAGAGGGGTATCTTTCCGAACTGAAAAGGAGGACTTCAACCACTGATCCATGGAGAATTTGAGAAAAGAACGGCCGCACTAGGGTTCATCAGTTCTAAGCCTACAGACCACCTCCGGCCACGATTTTTGATAGAGAGCTTCGCCTGGTGAAGGGGAACACACAGCTCAAGTTTCAGAGCATTTGGGATCTGATCAACGGAGAAATCAACAGAACAGTGGTGATAGCACTATTGATATCGAAATTACGGGCTGTAATTCAATTACAGCCCTGTTTTGTAACTTTTCTTTCCTCTCTTCGATTTCTTATCACACTAAAACATGTTTTATTATTATTCCTTCATCATGGTAGCTTAATCCTTCTTTGGGACAAAGGGGTGTAATCTCTTTGTTTCTTAATGACTAGAAAATCCTAATTTTGTCAAACTAATTTTATTATGATAATTTTACTTTTGTGATTGACTGTTATTTAATTCTCCTTTGTTTCTTAATATCAGCATGTTTTAGAATTTTGCAAAATAAACTGAGAAGTTGATTGTGAAATTTGGAACCCTAGGAATTATCGAGTTTGGAACTATCGTAAGAGATTATGTTGTTCTTCGAATTCTAATTTTTAGAGAATTTTAATGCATTGTTGATTTTATGATTCTTTGGATTGAGTTAATACTTTAGACTTGATTAGAAATTGTAAGAGATTAAATTTCTGATCATCAGAGAACCTTGAGTAAAACTTGTGTTGAGACTTGGATGCACGAGAGTGATCTTTGAGTTTCTACTTGAGGTTATCAACTTAGAATTCGGATGCACGAGAGTGATCCTTGAGTTCTTAGTTGATGGTTTACTTATTTTCAGCATTGAATAGATCTTGCACGAGAGTGAAGATCGGTTCTTTGTACGATTGTTTGTGCGAGAGCGAGACAATTTATTTATGCGGTGAACTAAACCTTTATCATAATAAAGTTAGATTGACAGACACTTATCTTAATCTAGCCATTAGAAAATAAACTAGATGAACCCCTAGTCCCAATTTCTGCTCTGACATTTTCTCCGTGTTCTTTTCGATAGTTTGATTCACTATTTTTTGATTGCCTAGCTAGCGAGAAATCAATTATTCAGTACTTGACAATAAGATCTCTGTTGTTCGATATTTTTATTATTTCGAGTATCCGTGCACTTGCGAACAACAACAAGTTTTTGGCATGGGATACAACAGTATCCGTACACGCCAAACAACTTGGGATACAACAGCACTCGACCTTGTTCCCTGTGGGATTCGACATCTTTTGTATTACTTCGACATTTCCATGCACTTGCAGAGCGTGTCATTCCTCCAGCCTGGAATATAGGTGGCTGAATAAGGGTTGTTCACCTATCTTTGATTATAGTTGCCTAAAGCATTGACCTGCACCTGTAGAGAATCATCCTGTGGCAAAGCTAAGAGCTGACAATCAGTAGAAATATGACTTGAAACACCACAAACCTCACAAGAAACAAAATTAACTATAACTGAGGGAAAAGTAAAAGAATTTAATTTTTGTGCTAGAGAGTCTACCTTTGCAGCTAAAGATGTCAAGGAGTCACTGCTATACTTACCAACACCTGTGGACATGGTACCTCACTCATTGGACCAATGGTTGTGATTCATGGCCATGTCCTCAAGCAAAGTCATCGCATCTTCTACATTCTTACTCATAATAGCTCCCCCAGCCGCAACATCCACCATGAGCTTTGTGCTATAGTCCAATCCATTATAGAAGATATGGATTAGGACCCACTTCTCAAGCCCATGATGAGGACACATGCGCTGGAGCTCCTTAAAACGGTCCCAAGCATCATAAAGCGACTATCCTTCTCTTTGTCTAAAGCATGTTATCATATTCCTCAGTTGAACTGTCTTGCTGGGTGGAAAGTATTTGGTTAGAAAAGCACGTAAGAGTTCATCCCAAATAGTAATTGATCGAGCGGGAAGAGAATACAACCATGCCCGTGCACGATCCCTGAGAGAAAATGGAAATAATCTTAGTCTAATCGCATCAGAAGATACACTGTTTACCTTAACGGTGTCACAGTATTCTAGAAAGACAGCAAGATGAAGATTAGGATATTGGTTTGGGAACCCCCAAACTAGTTCTACTGAACTATGGTCATCAGTGCTCGCTTAAGCTCGAAATTGTTCGCCCCCACATTAGGTCGAACGATGCTTGAATTAAAACCCTATATGTTAGGCACTACAAAATCCCTTAACGATTGATTGTTCGCCAATGCGCCTTCTTCTAAAGTCTTTTTAGTCTGAAACTGTAGTCTTCTTTGAAGGCGGAATGTGCATTCAATCTCTAGATCTTTAGGAAATGAAGTACTTGTATTTAAAACTCTAGGCATACAACATATTAATCAATAAAAAAATAAAACTAAAATAACAAAACATAGCAATAAAGAAAAACTAAGTAAATGCTAAAATAAAAGAAAAATGCCTAGTCTCTAAACTTATCGATCAAATCGATATTGGCTAGCCTAACCCCCGGCAACAGCGCCAAAAAACTTGATGCGTCCGCTAGCTTGATCCCCGGCAACAACGCTTAAATTTAGGCTAATCAAATCATGATTTTTGTCTGAACTCCTAAGTACGAAAAACAACTGAGGTAACATTTTTGAGTTAAAATTCAGTCTTAAAGGATCAGGACTCGGGGTTTCACCACATTGATAATTATGAACTTGATAAAGATAATTCTTTGAATAGAAAAGTATAGTCATGAAAGGGGTTTTTCCTAATGTACAGATTACCTCCTCCCGAAGCGTAATATGGTATCTAACTATACTAACTCTCTACTCTCATGATAGTTAACGTAATTAGGCCCATTAAGTTCTATGAAAAACCTTGAAAATCCTTCAAACGAATCCAAACTACTCCCATATTTGTATTCGTAGGTTTGAATAAAATAGTTCTGACGTTGCGATTCACCTCCCAGTTCTTCTCACAACGTCCAAGATGCAACTATACTTAGCCAAAGTAAATTATGAAATAATCAATTATATTCAAATCAATGCTATAATGATCATAAGAAAGAATGGAAATACAATTTTCAATCTATAATGTCAGTGAGCTACATCCCAAATCCCGAAATAAGTTTTACTCGCTCATGATAAATGTTAACAGCATGTATATGAATAGAATTTGCATTGAATCTTATCAAAAGTACAAGATTTCTCAAAGAAAATGAATAGAAAAGCTTCCCCTCAATCTGGAGATGAATATGAAGTGTGTTGGGGTATGCCCTTAAGGCTAATGTTTGAAGCCTTGGGATTATTTCAGTATCATGTTTAAACTCTACGTTTATAAAGGCAATGGTTGTTATTCAGGTTGTTACATCATCTGCTGCAATATGTATACTTCTGAATAATGTCTCAATGCTGTTCAGGTTGGCTGACATGCAGTTTTGTCCTTAGTCGAGATATCTTGGTGAACATGAGACAGCCTTGATATGATTAAGACTAATATGTGTTCTAATCTTATAGGATGCTTCGAGCATGGAATAAGATGTAGACTCATGGGTACATTGGATGTACTGGACAGACCCTACTTAGGATATTCAATTGCTTGTCACAATGTGAATAATCCTTATATGCAAACAAGTGGCATATTTCCTCTGACTTGAGATCACTTGTGTTTCTAAATGATGATTGGCATTGTTTTGAGGTAGTTCGATATCATTTGAAACATAATGGTTATAGATTATCTTGGATAATGAGCATGAGTCATGTTAGGGCACTAGTGATAGATATAGGATTGCCGTCTCCTTGTTTGGAGTGTGATGTTCTATAGGGGCCCCCTGGATGAGATGATTGAGAAAGTGTATGGCCATACCCAGATGACTATGTTTCATCTGATCTAATCATTCTCATCATATTGGAATTACAGGCTTGACACGCTTGTCCAATAAGAACATCCAGTGGCAAAGGAAACACATATGTCAAGTGACTTGGGTTCACACTTGTGCTGTGGTTTGGGTGTAGTCTTGGAAGACTCTTTCCTTTATATCGGGAGACAGTGATGTGTTGCTAGATACCCCTCACTGATCGTGATAACGTAAGTTATCGTTACCGACATTTAAAGGAAACCCTTAGGGTCGCACAATTTGATGATATGGCTTACTTAAGTCAGATCGTGTGGACTGAATTGTTCTGGTTCAGTTTAAAGGGATTTAATCTCTGATTGTAAGTGAGATCTGGTCTGATCATGTTTGATTGATTAGGGCTTGAGATTGGTAAGCTTCGATCGAGAGAATTGATGCTAGATCGGTGAGATCAAGAGCATCAAGAGATGAACGGTTGGATCTTGAACCTTTAGGGTTTATTATGATCTGAACCAGATGCTTGGCTTAATTGGTCTTTGAACCAAACCAAAATTGAACCAGCTCATCATGTGAGCGCATGGTTCAAGGGGAGAGCAAAATGCGTTCGGGTAAACCCATGGTCGCATGAACGTTGGTGGTTTGCTATTTTTAGAAACTATGAGGCCACGCCTCACGTTCACGCCAAGAGAAGTTTATTCTCGCCTCTCGCCCCTCTCTCTAGAGATTCACTCGTTGTGTGTGTCGCCTTGACGCTTTGGAGAGGATTTGGCCAAGAAAAAAAACATCTCCTTCCCTTCCATTCGATCAGGAGACCTTGGAACCTTGCTAGCACAAGGAGCACTAAGGGAGTAGGCGCATTGATCACCTTGTGTGCGCACCATTTGGAGGAGAAGCGTTTGACTCTCTACTTCCTAGACGCCATCCAAGAAATGGCATCGGTAAGGATCGATTCTCATGTATACAAAAATAAAGTTGATCATACTGCATGCATCGATCTAGAAACCTTTTCCGTTGTGTAAAACCTCTGCATGCGCCTATTAGGGTTTCGCCCCCTTCGTAGTAGGGGACTTTCAATTGGTATCAGAGGCAAGTCATTAGCATGTTTTTATGATTGCTTGAGGTTTTTGTGATCCATGTTTGCGCTTGTATGCTTAGATCTAAACTACATGCGAAAATTACATGTTAAGTTGTTCATGCGAAAACTTGATGAGCATGTTTTCTATTTGGCGCATGTATGTTGGCGCTTATTAGTTTTTCTCAAAACTATATTACTTGCGCAACTCACCTTAGATCTAAGAGGCGCCTACTTTAAAAACTTAGACGGGTTATTAGGGTTGAAGTCACAGTCGAGTCTAGATCCAATCAGTCTGATCAGACTATCTGACAGCCTAGATGGGTTGACCAGATGGCACCTGTGCGCAAGCACGAGGTGGCTATAGTTCGACTGCGGACAGGCGTGTAGCGATGTCTGATTGAGACAACCATTGAATGCGCATGAGTTAGGCCCGGGGTCACGCCCGCTTGCCAGAACTCATGCAGGTCGTTCAGCCCAAGGCATGCATTGTTGATCACTGGGTCGACTCAAGTCAGTTAGGACTTGGTGCATGCCAGGGCAGAGGATCTGACTAGGTCTGATGAGTGGATCCCTATTAATGGACCGTTGTAAGGTAGTAGGGCACATAAGGAAAATAAAATTGATGACAATGGGTTTTCGAAAATTTTATTTTCTTATTGTTGGATCACATGTTGACTGTATACCATGATGATTGTTTATTTAATCTTATGTGGGCTGCCCGTTTTAATGTGTGCTGTGCTGGGGCCTGTGTGCCTGGATAATAAATGTAAATTATTTATTGTGATTTGCGCATCACATTTTATTTAATTTATAAAGTGTAATTGACCTGCGTGTAAATCTTGTCTAGATAGATTAAATTGTATTTTAATCAGACGAGAGCACAGAGCACACTTGGCAGAGGCGCTTGCAGTAGTGGCTTGACCAGGTGGGAGGTCCAGGGTTCGACTCTGGGACAGGCGCAATTACCTGGTGGGCGCACCTGAGCTGCAGTAGGCGCTTGGGCCCTGGGTTGGGCCAGATGAGATGCAAAAGACCCATGAAGAGCTCAAGTGAAGACTTAAGTTAAATTAAGGTCTTACCTAGGCTTAATGGGCTTTTACCACATAAGATCATCATGCTTTCATTTATTGTTAAGAATTGCATGATTTAATCTTCTGCTATCACCATAGGATTTGCATGATAGTTGAGAAGATAAAAAGACCGTTAAAATCCAACTCGAAATATCAAGCTCGTAAGCCTTCTGACGCGAAACCTCACTGTTCTGACTATCGTTGGGGCCGTGTTGTACCCACTAAGTGGGCACGCCCATCTATCTTTAGACGGTGTGCGATTACACTGGCGTGCTACAGAGAAGGGATTTATCGCTTCTCGTTGCTCAGCATAGCACGTGGTGGTCCAGGGAGTAGGTCGGGTCAGCTTGACCATGTAGGCTACATATTGAGCATATGGTAGCCATATGGAGGCAGCCATCTGTGGGATCAGAGACTGTGTTGTACCAACTCAGTTGGCACAGTCTGCTGGATTGCCCAGATGAAGGGGAATCGCACGGGTTAGCGATTTGCAGGGATTGCCTACCAGAGATTAGTGCTTGTACTCTCTGTGCATCTTATCTCGCCTGAGCGGGACGCGGAGACCAAGTATGAAATCTGGATCCCATCTCACTAAAAGAGTTTTACTCTTTCGGGCTGTTTTGCTGGATTTTTCAGCCAGATAAAATAGTGAGAAAAGAATCTTCCTTAAGTCCTGGATTGATTCTAACATTGATACTGACCTTACTGTTCTTGCATTGTTGTAGATTACTGCAGCAACGAACACCACAAATTTCAATGTGCGATCCCTACTGGAAAGGGAGAAGTTTCCTGGGCCGAACTTCTTAGACTGGTACGGACACCTTAAGATTGTTCTTAAGGCTGAGAGGAAGCTGTATGTCCTCGAGACGGCTATACCGCCTCAACCCGCTCCGAACGCCGCAAGGGCGGTTCGGGAAGCTTATGAAAAGCATGTCAATGATAGCATTGATGTCGCTTGCCTGATGCTTGCGTCTATGACACCAGAGCTGCAGCGTCAGCATGAGGATCTATCGGCTATAGATATTATAGCGAACCTCAAGCTGCTGTATGCTGTACAGGCGAGGACTGAACGCTATAATTTGACAAAACTTTTCTTTCAGAGCAAACTGGCTGAAGTGTTGGGGTATGCCCTTAAGGCTAATGTTTGAGGCCTTGGGATTGTATCAGTATCATGTAATAAACTCTTGTGTTTATAAAGGCATGGTTATTATTCAGGTTGTTACCTTGTCTGCTGTAATAAGTGTACTACTGAATAATGTCTCAAAGCTGTTCAGCTAGGCTGACATGCTAAATGTCCTTAGTCGATATATCTTGGTGAACATGAGACAGCCTTGATATGATTGAGACTAATATGTGTTCTAATCTTATAGGATGCTTCGAGCATGGAATAAGATGTAGACTCATGGGTACATTGGATGTACTGGACAGACCCTACTAGGACATTCAATTGCTTGTCACAATGTGAATGATCCTTGATTGCAACAAGTGGCACATGTCCTCTGACTTGAGATCACTTGTGTTTCTAAATGATGATTGTCATTGTTTTGAGGTAGTTCAATATCATTTGAAACATAATGGTTATAGACTATCTTGGATAATGATCATGAGTCAGGTTAGGGCACTAGTGATAGATAGAGGATTGCCGTCTCCTTGTTGAAGGAGTGTGGTGTTCTATAGGTTTTGGGGTATGCCCTTAAGGCTAATGTTTGAGGCCTTGGGATTGTATCAGTATCATGTAATAAACTCTTATGTTTATAAAGGCATGGTTGTTATTCAGGTTGTTATATTGTCTGCTGCAATAATTGTACTTCTGAATAATGTCTCAAAGCTGTTCAGCTAGGCTGACATGCTGTAATGTCCTTAGTCGATATATCTTGGTGAACATGAGACAGCCTTGATATGATTGAGACGAATATGTGTTCTAATCTTATAGGATGCTTCGAGCATGGAATAAGAGGTAGACTCATGGGTACATTGGATGTACTGGACAGACCCTACTAGGATATTCAATTGTTTGTCACAATGTGAATAATCCTTGATTGCGACAAGTGGCACATTTCCTCTGACTTGAGATCACTTGTGTTTTCTAAATGATGATTGTCATTATTTTGAGTTAGTTCAATATCATTTGAAACATAATGATTATAGGCTATCTTGGATGGTGAGCTTGAGTCAGGTTAGGGCACTAGTGATAGACAAAGGATTGCCGTCTCCTTAATTGGAGTGTGATGTTCTAAAGGGGCCCCCTGGATGAGATGATTGAGAATAGTGTATGGCCATACCCAGGTGACTATGTTCATCTGATCTAATCATGCTCATCATATTGGAGTTACAAGCTTGACACGCTTGTCCAATAAGAACATCCAGTGGCAAAGGATTTATGCATGCCTTGTGAGTTGGTTCACACTTGTGCTGTTTTTGGGTGTAGTCTTGGAAGACTCTTTTTTTTATATCGGGAGACAGTGATGTGTTGCTAGATACCCCTCACTGATTGTGATAACGTGAGTTATCGTTACCGACATTTAAAGGAAACCCTCAGGGTCGCACAATTTGATGATATGGCTTACTTGAGTCAGATCGTGTGGACTGAATTGTTCAGGTTCAGTTTAAAGGGATTTAATCTCTGATTGTAAGTGAGATCTAGTCTGATCATGTTTGATTGATTAGGGCTTGAGATCGGTAAGCTTCGATTGAGAGAATGGATGCTGGATCGGTGAGATCAGGAGCATCGGGAGATGAACGGTCAGATCAAGTACCTTAGGGTTTTAATGTGATCTGGACTTATGGCTTGGTTTATTTGGTTATTGAACCAAATTCAAGTGAACCGGCTCATGAATGAGCGCATGGTTCAAGGGTGAAGTGGAGTTTGCGAATGGGTAAACCCATGATCGCATGAAGAGAAGTGGCATGCTATTTTTAGATAGCACTTCTCTTACGTGACCCTCTCTCACGTTCACGCCTTTCCTCTTTTCGTTAGTCGCCTTGTCTCTTGCTCTTGACGAGAGAACATACGGTGGTGAAGAGCTCGACGAGGAGGAAGAAAAGAATCGCCAAGCCAAGACATCTCTTCCCTGTAACATCCCGTTATCTTAACCCCAAACAAATGGCACAATTCACAAATGATACAGGATGTTTCATATAAGATCGATTCATATGCTAGGTAAAACCGAGTTCAAGAAAAACACGATCTGAAAATTTCCATAAATCCATACATACAAATTCACAAAACACAAATCTCATAAATCACATAAGGGTACCTGCCACCACGCAATCCTTGCACTAGACATATGCAAGGCAACAGTTATATCAAATCCGATGGCATAAATACAATTCGATTCGAAATTCAAAACAAAGCCACAAAGTCGATTTTATAAACTCATACCAAACACCGAAACCAGGCTGAAGCCCGCGGTGACACAAAAATCAAAATCATTTAACTACCACAATCTGGCATCACAAGTTCACATAGTCTCATGATTCACATAGTTCATATCATTCATATAGTTTGGCCACAACCGGCCCCAAATAATTAAACACAAAAGTCTACTGGCATATCACGATATTCATACAAATTGCTAACTGGAAATGCGCCCCTGCTCTGCACCTGAAAATAATGAGGGGTGAGCTACACAGCCCAGTGAGTGGATAGTCTATATTGACCATCCATAACATACACTCAAAAATATAGGCAGATTATTGTAAAAATCTTTAACAGAACATTATGTCGGCATATAACAAGATTAAATACAGAAGTCATATAAACAGTCAGATGTACACACCAACATATAACAAACTCATGTTCACAAACTCAGGTTCTAGAGTTATACTCTAAACCAACTAAACACATCCATACTTAATTAACCTAGTTGTCCAGCATATTCAGTAGTGACCAATATGGTCTAACCCGGCTTTGGCCTAAGCACTGGGAGCTGCAAAATCTCGTGCAACACATAAACATGGACAGTGAGTAGAATCAAGAGGTGGCCCCCGCCAGGTCACGACGTGGCACTTTGCTCTATCACCCCATAAACACATCGATGGATTGTGTGTAGATTCAAGAGGTGGCCCCCGCCAGGTCATGACGTGGCACTTTGCTCTACGACACCCCATATCACAAAAAGAGAGTGATGACATCAAGAGGTGGCCCCTGTCCGACCAAGACATGGCACTTTGCGTCAAAACCCGTTCTCCCAAAAGGTTCCTACTGGACAACAGATAAATCTTATACCATATTTCACAAAGGTGGACTCCTAAGTGTCAACTAGACTCTAGGATAGTCATCACAGAAATCATATCGGGCAGGCTGAACATCAACCCCCATCACAATAATCATAATAGGCAGGCTGAACATCAACCCCCTCACATATCACAATACAGGGCTGAAATTCAAACCCTTAACATATCACATACGGACTATCCCCTTTGAGTACACAGTTACACTTAGCCTTAGTCCTAACCATCACATAGCACATAATATCCGAATTCACATAACCACATAATTTTCATAAGTCACATAACCACATAATATTCCAAATTCACATAACCCGTTACATAACACATATTATTCCAAAAATCTTATAACATATCACATAATATTTCATATTCAAATAGTATAGTCCTTAGATTTCATGCTAATTAGTTCAGTCAAACCTTGCTATGTTATCACCCAAATTTCTCAAACAATTTCTCAACATAGCCATAAGTATATAACCATATACTTATAAAATCAACTTAAAATTTTCAAACAATTTCTCAAACAATTTCTCAAACAACTACCACATGTAACATGTTAACTAAAAACATCAAATTCGGTTTCCATACATATTATCAAGATTTCGGTTTAACTACAATTAACAAGGTTTCGGTTTTCATACATGTTACAAAAATCATTGATTTAATGTTACCAAAATTGATTTCGGTTTAACTATAATTAACAAGAATTTCATACTCAAAATTCAATGATTTAATGCTACCAAAATTCCTATAAAAATACCTTAAATTTCATACAAATTTTTGGTTAAATAATCCTCATATAATCACCTTTGTAAAATTCGGTTTTCATGATATAATCAACTTTACAAAATTCGGTTTTCATGATGGTGATGTCTTGAATTTCGGTTTTAGCATGGTAAGATTTCCAACAAGCAAATATATCATCTAACACATCAATTAGCACAAACAAATAGATAGAAATCGATTAGACACCCCACTCACCTCTTAACCGAGAACACAAGGTGAAAATTCTCCAAAAATTGTCTAAAGCTTTGTCACCACCAATGGAAGAAAACGCCACCCAAACCAAAGATGCCGGCCAATGGAAGAAAGGAAGAGGAAGAAAGGGTTTTCGCCTCCAAGCCTCCAAGCCGTCGCCCAAGATTTCTTCCAAGCAAAATATCGCTAAAATCTCCACCCTAGCCGATATTACCACTTAAACTTTGGGTTTTTAAATTTTAAACCCATTAAGCAATTAATTCAAATAGGGTTTAACCCATTTAACTAATAATTTCGAATTTTAAATCTAATATCCATCTAATTTAAGTGTAACCCAATAACCCATGGTTTAAGTGAAAATCCAATATGAATTTAAATTAACATCCAATTAATTAATTCACTTAAGCGCAAATCCAATAAGGATTTAATTAATATCCAATAAGGTCTAATTAATTACTTACAATTTACAACCCATAAATCCTAATTAATTTATCATGAACAACCAATAATAATTTATCATAAATTAACAGCCAATAATCAAACAAATAATCTCTAATTAATTTACAATAAATTAACAACCAAATAGACTCAAATCAATTAATTACAATTTAACAATCAATAAGCCAGTTAATTAGCATCCAATAATTTTATTTAAATTATACTAAAATATCACAGCTAATGATTTTATTTAAATCCAAATAATGCTTACCAGGACTTAAGATCCTTGGATCTTACATTCCCTTCCACTCGACAAGGACATCTTTGGGCCTTGCTAGCACAAGGATCGCAAAGGGAGTAGGCGACATCAACTGTGTGCGTCACCTCTGGAGAAGATCAAGTTTGATCTTTGCTTCCAAGGCGCCATCTAGAAATGGCTTTGGTATGATCCTTCTCTATTTGCAATTGGGTCATTTTTGTTAATCATACAGCATGCAAGATCTAGAAACCCCCTTTCCGCTGCTTTCATTCCCATATGCGCCTATGAGTTAGGGTTTTCGCCCCCCTTGTGGGGACCTTTCAATCGGTATCAGAGCATGGTTAACGCATGTTTTATGATTACTTATGCCATTTTGTGATCCTTGTTTGCGAACTTATGATTAGATCTAAGGTTACATGCGATACATCTTGGATATGTAAGTGGTGAAAATGCATTGCATTGTTTCTCCTTGGCGCATGTATAAGGTTACCTTTTGTTGGCGCTTGTATGTTGTTGGTTTTCTCAAAACTATATTACATGCGCGATTCACACTAGATCTAAGCTGTCCTTACTGTAAACCCTTAGACGGGTTACTAGGGTTGAAGTCATCCCCTAGGTTAGATCCAGACAGTCTGATCAGACCATCTGACAGCCTTGATGGGTTGACCAGATAGCACCTGTGCGCAAGCACCTGGTGGCTATAGGTCGACTGCAGACAGGCGTGTAGCGATGTCTGATTGAGACAACCTATGAACGCACATGAGTTAGGCCCGGGGTCACACCCGTTTGCCAGACCTCATTGTGGTTGTTCAGCCCTGGCGCATGCATGGTTGACCTTTTGGTCGACTCAAGTCAGTTAGGACTTGGTGCATGCAAGGGCAGTGGATTTGACTAGGTTGGATGAGTGGATCCCTAGTAATGGACCGTTGTAAGGTTATAGGGCACATAAGGAAAAATAAAATTGATCTCAATGGGATTTTTCAAAAATTTTATTTTTCATGATTGGATCAAATGATGTATGATGCCATATGCATGTTTATTTATTCTTATGTGGGCTGCCCATGTTAAATGTGTGCTGTGCTGGGGCCTGCGTGCCTGGTTAAAAGTTGTAAATTAATTTTATTGTGATCTGCGCATCACATTGCATTTAATTTATAAAATGTAATTGACCTGCGAGTCAATCTTGTCTAGATAGATTAATTTGTAAATTAATCAGACAAGAGCACAGAGCACACTTGGCAGAGGCGCATGCAGCAGTGGCTAGACCAGGTCGGAGGTCCAGGGTTCGACTCTGGGACCAGGCGCATTTACCTGGTGGGCGCACCTGAGCTGCAGATGGCGCTTGGGCCCTGGTTTGGGCCAGATGAGCAGCAAAAGCCCCATGAAGAAAAGCAAGTGAAGACTTAAGTTCTTAAGGTCTTACTAGGGCTATGGGCTTTTACCACATAAGATTCATGCTTTCTTTTATTGTTTAATAAGTAGAACAGCATGATTTATTTATCTTCTGCTATCACCATAGGAATTGTATGATAGTGAAGAAGATAAAAGACCGTTAAAATCCAACCCTAAAATATCAAGCTCGTATGCCTTCTGACGCGAAACCTCACTGTTCTGATTATCGTTGGAGCCGTGTTGTACCCACTCAGTGGGCACGTCCATCTATCTTCAGACGGTGCGGGATTACACTTGCGTGTTACAGAGAAGGGATTTATCGCTTCTCGTTGCTCAGCATAGCACGTGGTGGTCCAGGGAGTAGGTCGGGTCAGCTTGACCATGTAGGCTACATATGTGGCGCATATGGTAGCGCATGGAGGCAGCCATCTGTGGGGGTCAGAGATTGTGTTGTACCAACTCAGTTGGCACAGTCTGCTGGATTGCCCAGATGAAGGGGAATCGCACAGGTTGGCGATTGGCAGGGACTGCCTACCAGAGATTAGTTCTTGTACTCTCTGTGCATCTTATCTCGCCTGAGCGGGACGCGGAGACCAAGTATGAAATCTGGATCCCATCTCACTAAAAGAGTACTACTCTTTCGGGCTGTTTTGCTGCATTTTTCAGCCAGATAAAATAGTGAGAAAAAGAATCTTTCTTAAGTCCTGATTGATTCTTAACATTGATACTGACCTTGCTGTTCTTGCATTGTTGTAGATACCTGCAGCAACGAACACCATGAGCTTCAATGTGCGATCCCTACTGGAAAGAGAGAAGTTTGCTGGGCCGAACTTCTCAGACTGGTTCGGACACCTTAAGATTGTTCTTAAGGCAGAGAGGAAACTGTATGTCCTCGAGACGGCGATACCGCCTCAGCCCGCTCCGAACGCCGCAAGGGCGGTTCGGGAAGCCTATGAAAAGCACGTCAATGATAGCATTGATGTCGCTTGCCTGATGCTAGCGTCTATGACGCCACCGCTGCAGCGTCAGCATGAGGATATGTCTGCCATAGACATGATAGCAAACCTCAAGATGCTGTATGCTGCACAGGCGAGGACAGAACGCTATAATTTGACAAAGCTGTTCTTTCAGAGCAAACTGGCTGAAGGGAGCCCAGTGGGAGCTCACGTGCTCAAGATGATTGGGCACAAGGAGGCTCTAGAAAAACTGGGGCATACCATCAACCAGGAGCTTGCTGTAGACATTATTCTGCAGTCTCTTCCGCCTTCTTTCGATGCGTTCATTATTAACTTTAATATGAACAAAATCGATTGTACTCCGGCAGAGCTGCTGAATATGCTCTTGACTACTGAGGAAACTCTGAAGGGTAAGCCTTCAACCTCTGTCTTGATGGTTCCTTCGAGGAACAAGAAGAAGGGCAAGAAGGGCAAGACCCCTGTCAAGAGTTACAGCAAGGCTCTGAAGCAGAAGGTTAAGCGGTCCAAGGAATACAGGTGTTTCCACTGTGGCCAGCTGGGTCACTGGAAAAAGGACTGTAAAGCGCTCCAAGGAGACAAGAGGGGAAGCCTTGCTTCTGGCTCAGGTATATACGTGACGGAAGTCATGGTTTCATCTTCTTCTATATCATGGGTGTTGGACACTGCATGTGGAGTTCACATTTGTTCAAATGTACAGGAACTCAAGAGAAGAAGGCAGGTGGGACAGCATGAGGTGGACCTACGAGTTGGAAATGGGGCACGGGTTGCTGCTGTTGCTGTAGGAGACTATTTCATCTCTTTGCCATCTGGGCTTGTATTAGAACTAAACAGTTGTTACTTTGTTCCCAGTATCACTAAAAATATTATCTCTATTCCTGCTCTTGTCAGGAAAGGGTTTTCCTTTGAATGCAATATTTCAAAGTGTGTTTTATCTCTTGATAATATAGTTTATGCTACTGGTTCAATTAATAATGGGTTATTCATGTTGGACATGGAATGTTCTATACACGCGATTGATATTAAGAAAGCCAAGTATGCTGATGACAGCACCTTGCTATGACATAGTCGTTTAGGCCATATTAACAAGAAACGCATTAAGCGGTTGCATGATCATGGACTGCTGGGATCATTCTCCTATGAGGAGATTGATACATGCAAGGCTTGTTTAATGGGTAAAATGACGAAGTCACCTTTTTCTAACAAAGGTCAAAGGGCTTCAGGTTTACTTGACCTTATACACAGTGATGTGTGTGGGCCATTTAGTAAACATGCCAGAGGTGGCTATCAGTACTTCATTACCTTTACTAATGATTTCAGTAGGTATGGGTATGTCTATCTAATGAGACATAAAAGTGAATCTTTTGACAAGTTCAAAGAGTTCAAGAATGAAGTACAAAATCAGCTAGGCCGAAATATCAAGGCACTTCGTTCTGATCGAGGTGGAGAATACCTAAGTCGAGAATTTACTGACTATCTGAAGGAGTGTGGGATTATCTCACAGCTCACTCCGCCAGGAACACCGCAATGGAATGGTGTGTCCGAAAGGAGAAATAGAACGTTACTTGATATGGTTCGTTCTATGATGAGTCAGGCTACTCTACCTTACTCCTTTTGGGGATTTGCACTGGAAACAGCTGCAAAGGTACTAAACCGAGTGCCATCCAAGGCAGTTTCTAAGACGCCATATGAGTTATGGTATGGGAAACAGCCGAGCTTGACATTTATCAGGATCTGGGGTTGCGAGGCTTATGTCAAAAAGCTCGCCTCTGGGAAACTAGAGAGCAGATCTGACAAATGTATCTTTGTCGGTTACCCTAAGGAAACTAAGGGTTATTATTTCTACGATCCCAAAGAGAACAAGGTATTTGTTGCTCGGACGGCTATATTTCTTGAGAAGGAGTTTCTTCTGCAAGAGGCCAGTGGGAGAGAAATAAAGCGGGATGAGAATCCAGAGGAAGGACAAAGTGCGCAAGCACAGTTGGATGAGCCTGAGCTGGTAGAACAGGTTATTGAACAACCTGAGGCTCAGATATCACGGGAACCGCGAAGATCGGGAAGGATCCGTCGACAGCCTGAGCGCTATGACGGAGTCTACATCATTGATAATGATGAACCCCTCACTTATGCGGATGCGGTCAGTGGACCGGAGTCAGCGAGATGGCTTGAAGCTATGCGCGCCGAGATGGACTCCATGTCAGATAACCAAGTTTGGGATTTGGTTGATCCGCCTCCGGGAGTTATCCCTATAGACTGTAAATGGATCTTCAAGAAGAAGATTGACATGGATGGTAACGTGGTTACCTATAAAGGCAGGCTAGTTGCGAAAGGTTTCAAACAAATCTACGGGATAGATTATGATGAAACTTTCTCACCTGTAGCTATGTTTAAGTCTATTCGGATTCTTTTCGCGATAGCTGCATATTATGATTATGAGATTTGGCAAATGGATGTGAAGACAGCTTTCCTTAATGGAAATCTGGATGAGGATGTGTATATGACACAACCAGAAGGTTTCACTAATCCATCAGATCGTCATAAGATATGCAAGTTAAAGAAGTCTATTTATGGACTTAAACAAGCATCTAGAAGCTGGAATATTCGTTTTGATGAATCAATCTCTGAGTTTGGTTTCATCAAGAACGAGGATGACCCGTATGTATATAAGAGGTTTAGTGGGAGCGTGATTACTTTCCTAGTCCTCTACGTCGATGATATCTTAATCATTGGAAATGACATTCCTGAAATGCATGCCGTAAAGGCATGGTTAAGGAAATGTTTGCAGATGAAAGATCTAGGAGAAGCAGCCTATGTGTTAGGTGTGAAGATCTACAGGGATAGATCTAAGAGGCTTCTCGGGCTGTGCCAGAGTACTTACATCGATAAAGTCCTGGAGAGATTTCATTTAGAGAATTCTAAAAGAGGATATCTTCCAGTCAGACATGGTCTGAATCTTTCGAAGAGTCAGTGTCCACAAACACAGACTGAGAAAGATGAAATGGACAATACGCCTTATGCTTCGGCTATTGGATCCATTATGTATGCGATGTTGTGTACTCGCCCAGACGTTGCTTACGGGTTAAGCGTGACCTGTCGGTTCCAAAGTAATCCAGGTATGGCGCACTGGATTGCAGTCAAGAACATTTTAAAATATCTGCGGAGGACCAAAGATATGTTCTTGATATATGGTGGTCAGGAAGAACTCAGTATTGAAGGATATACTGACGCTTCGTTCCAGTCAGACCAGGATGATTTCCGATCGCAATCAGGCTATGTTTTTAGCTTGAATGGAGGAGCAGTGGTGTGGAAGAGTTTCAAACAGTCAACTGTTGCTGATTCCACAACAGAAGCCGAGTATGTTGCAGCCTCGGAAGCATCCAAGGAGGCACTGTGGATTCGTAAGTTCGTGAGAGAACTTGGTGTTGTTCCTTCGAGTGCAGATCCTTTGGTTATCTTCTGTGATAACACTGGAGCAATCGCACAAGCAAAGGAACCACGGTCGCACCAGAAGTCCAAGCACATACAGAGACGGTTTCACTTGATCAGGGAGATCATAGATCGTGGCGAGATCAAAGTCTGCAAGGTACATACAGATGACAATCTGGCAGACCCGCTTACCAAGCCTCTGGCGCAGCAGAAGCATGAGAAGCACTGTAATAATATGGGTTTGAGATTTCTCAACCATTAGATTAAGTGCAAGTGGGAGATTGTTGGGGTATGCCCTTAAGGCTAATGTTTGAGGCCTTGGGATTGTATCAGTATCATGTAATAAACTCTTATGTTTATAAAGGCATGGTTGTTATTCAGGTTGTTATATTGTCTGCTGCAATAATTGTACTTCTGAATAATGTCTCAAAGCTGTTCAGCTAGGCTGACATGCTGTAATGTCCTTAGTCGATATATCTTGGTGAACATGAGACAGCCTTGATATGATTGAGACTAATATGTGTTCTAATCTTATAGGATGCTTCGAGCATGGAATAAGAGGTAGACTCATGGGTACATTGGATGTACTGGATAGACCCTACTAGGATATTCAATTGTTTGTCACAATGTGAATAATCCTTGATTGCGACAAGTGGCACATTTCCTCTGACTTGAGATCACTTGTGTTTTCTAAATGATGATTTTCATTATTTTGAGTTAGTTCAATATCATTTGAAACATAATGATTATAGGCTATCTTGGATGGTGAGCTTGAGTCAGGTTAGGGCACTAGTGATAGACAAAGGATTGCCGTCTCCTTAATTGGAGTGTGATGTTCTAAAGGGGCCCCCTGGATGAGATGATTGAGAATAGTGTATGGCCATACCCAGGTGACTATGTTCATCTGATCTAATCATGCTCATCATATTGGAGTTACAAGCTTGACACGCTTGTCCAATAAGAACATCCAGTGGCAAAGGATTTATGCATGCCTTGTGAGTTGGTTCACACTTGTGCTGTTTTTGGGTGTAGTCTTGGAAGACTCTTTTCTTTATATCGGGAGACAGTGATGTGTTGCTAGATACCCCTCACTGATTGTGATAACGTGAGTTATCGTTACCGACATTTAAAGGAAACCCTCAGGGTCGCACAATTTGATGATATGGCTTACTTGAGTCAGATCGTGTGGACTGAATTGTTCAGGTTCAGTTTAAAGGGATTTAATCTCTGATTGTAAGTGAGATCTAGTCTGATCATGTTTGATTGATTAGGGCTTGAGATCGGTAAGCTTCGATTGAGAGAATGGATGCTGGATCGGTGAGATCAGGAGCATCGGGAGATGAACGGTCAGATCAAGTACCTTAGGGTTTTAATGTGATCTGGACTTATGGCTTGGTTTATTTGGTTATTGAACCAAATTCAAGTGAACCGGCTCATGAATGAGCGCATGGTTCAAGGGTGAAGTGGAGTTTGCGAATGGGTAAACCCATGATCGCATGAAGAGAAGTGGCATGCTATTTTTAGATAGCACTTCTATATACGTGACCCTCTCTCACGTTCACGCCTTTCCTCTTTTCGTTAGTCGCCTTGTCTCTTGCTCTTGACGTGAGAACATACGGTGGTGAAGAGCTCGACGAGGAGGAAGAAAAGAATCGCCAAGCCAAGACATCTCTTCCCTTCCACTCGACAAGGACATCTTTGGGCCTTGCTAGCACAAGGATCGCAAAGGGAGTAGGCGACATCAACTGTGTGCGTCACCTCTGGAGAAGATCAAGTTTGATCTTTGCTTCCAAGGCGCCATCTAGAAATGGCTTTGGTATGATCCTTCTCTATTTGCAATTGGGTCATTTTTGTTAATCATACAGCATGCAAGATCTAGAAACCCCCTTTCCGCTGCTTTCATTCCCATATGCGCCTATGAGTTAGGGTTTTCGCCCCCCTTGTGGGGACCTTTCAATAGGGGCCCCCTATATGAGATGATTGAGAAAGTGTATGGCCATACCCAGGTGACTATGTTCATCTGATCTAATCATGCTCAACGTATTGGAGTCACAAGCTTGACACGCTTGTCCAATAAGAACATCCAGTGGCAAAGGATACATGCATGCCTTGTGAAGTGGATTCACACTTGTGCTATGGTTTGGGTGTAGTCTTGGAAGACTCTTTCCTTTATATCGGGAGACAGTGATGTGTTGCTAGATACCCCTCACTGATCGTGATAATGTAAGTTATTGTTACCGACATTTAAAGGAAACCCTTAGGGTCGCACAATTTGATGATATGGCTTACTTAAGTCAGATCGTGTGGACTGGATTGTTTTGATTCAGTTTAAAGGAGTTTAAACTCTGATTGTAAGTGAGATCCAGTCTAATCATGTTTGATTGATTAGGGCTTGCGATCGGTAAGCTTCGATCGAGAGGATTGATGCTAGATCGGTGAGATCAAGAGCATCATGAGATGAACGGTTAGATTGGAAACCTTAGGGTTTAGTTGATCTAGACCGATTGGCTTGGGCTGGCTTGGTTTGGCCTTTGGACCGAACACATTTACTTTGAACCGGTTCAAGAGCTTGAACGTATGGTTCATTGTTTTGGCGTTTTGATCGATTTAGTGATCATGAACGCATGGCTTAATGGATTTTCCAATTTTGGAAAGTCATTTAGCGCATGTTCCCTTGAACGCCAAATGACTTGAACGCTCCATTCAACTCTCGTCTCCTTGCTCTTGCTTGACGAGACTTTGGCGTGGAGAAGGCGAGGTCTTGGTGGAGGTTCGGCAAGCCCAGACATCATCTCTCATTTCCTTACCATATGAGAGGGACCCTTGAAGGACCTTGCTAGCACAAGGATCTCCAAGGAGCAAGCACATCATCTTGTGTGCGTCAACTAGGGAGAAGATCCCTTTCGATCTTTCTCTTCCAAGTCGCCATCTTCCTCATGGCTTTGGTATGGATCTAAACTTCATCAAGTTGATCATATTATCTTGCTAAGATCCATGAAAAACCCTTGCTTCCGCTTGCAATTTTTATGCGCCACCCTTAAGGGTTTTTCGCCCCCCTCTCGAAAGGGGTTTCATCTGCTTGCGCTCCCCCTTGAAGGGGACTCTTCAAATGGTATCAGAGCATGCGGTTCAAGCATGTAATATGATTGCTTGGTATATTTTGTGATCCTTGGTTGCGCATTTACATGTATGCTTAGATCTTGTTGACATGCGAAACTTACATGTTATTTCTTCATGCGAAAGTAAGATGTTTACCTTATGTTGGCGCATGTTGTTTGTTCATCTTGTCGCATGTCTTGTGTTGGCGCTTAGTTCATGTTATTTTATCAAAAACCTAACATGCGCGCCTATGACTAGATCTAAGTGGCGCCTACTATAAACCCTTAGATGGGTTGATGGAGTTGAAGTCACCTCTAGGTTAGATCCAATAGTCTGATCAGACCATCTGACAGCCGAGATGGATCGACCAGATGGCACCTGTGCGCAAGCACGAGGTGGCTATAGGTCGATTGCATCTTAGGCGTGTAGCGAGGTCTGGTTGAGACAACCATTGAACACACATGAGTTAGGCCCGGGGTCACACCCGCTTGCCAGACCTCATGAGGGTTGTTCAGCCCTTGGCGCATGCATGGTTGACCATTAGGTCAACTCGAGTCAGTTAGGACTTGGTGCATGCAAGGGGCAGAGGATCTGACTAGATGAATGAGTGGATCCCTATCAATGGACCATTGTAAGGTTGTAGGGCACATAAGAAAATTAAAATTGATGCCAATGGGGTTTTCAAAATTTATTTTCTTTTAATTGGATCACATGTTGTTTGATGCCTATGCTTGTTTACTTATTCTTATGTGGGCTGCCCATGTTAAATGTGTGCTGTGCTGGGGCCTGCGTGCCTGGAATTAAACCTGTAAATTAATATTATTGTGATCTGCGAATCACTTTTTAATTAATTTATTGTATAATTGACCTGCGAGTCAAACTTGTCTAGATAGATCAAAATGTATTTTGATTAGACAAGAGCACAAAGGCACACATCCCAGAGGGGCATTCAGCTGGTGGCGCACCTGAGGTGCTCTTGGCGCAAGGGCCCTGGGTTGGACCAGATGAGATGCTAAAGACCCAAGAAGAGCAAGTGAAGACTTAAGTATCTTAAGGTCTTACTTAGGCTATGGGCTTTTACCACATAAGATGCATGCTTTCTTTTATTGTTTAAATAAGTAGAACAGCATGATTTATTTATCTTCTGCTATAGCCATAGGATTTGCCTGATAGTAAGAAGATAAAAGACCGTTAAAATCCAAACGCTAAAATATCAAGCACGTAATGCCTTCTGACGCGAAACCTCACTGTTCTGACTATCGTTGGAGCCGTGTTGTACCCACTTAGTGGGCACGTCCATCTATCTTCAGACGGTGCGGGATTTCACCTGCGTGTTACAGAGAAGGGATTTATCGCTTCTCGTTGCTCAGCATAGCACGTGGTGGTCCAGGGAGTAGGTCGGGTCAGCTTGACCATGTAGGCTACATATGGGGCATATGGTAGCACATGGAGGCAGCCATCTGTGGGGTCAGAGATTGTGTTGTACCAACTCAGTTGGCACAGTCTGCTGGATTGCCCAGATGAAGGGGAATCGCACGGGTTGGCGATTGGCAGGGACTGCCTACCAGAAATTAGTACTTGTACTCTCTGTGCATCTTATCTCGCCTGAGCGGGACGCGGAGACCAAGTATGAAATCTGGATCCCATCTCACTAAAAGAGTTCTACTCTTTCGGGCTGTTTTGCTGGATTTTTCAGCCAGATAAAATAGTGAGAAAAAGAATCTTTCTTAAGTCCTGGATTGATTCTATACATTGATACTGACCTTGCTGTTCTTGCATTGTTGTAGATTCCTGCAGCAACGAACACCATGAGCTTCAATGTGCGATCCCTACTGGAAAGGGAGAAGTTTGCTGGGCCAAACTTCTCAGACTGGTTCGGACACCTTAAGATCGTTCTTAAGGCAGAGAGGAAACTGTATGTCCTCGAGACGGCTGTGCCGCCTCAACCCGCTGCGAACGCCGCAAGGGCGGTTCGTGATGCTTATGAAAAGCACGTCAATGATAGTATTGATGTCGCTTGCCTGATGCTAGCGTCTATGACGCCACCGCTGCAGCGTCAGCATGAGGATATGTCGGCTATAGAAATTATAGCGAACCTCAAGATGCTGTATGCTGCATAGGCGAGGACAGAACGCTATAATCTGACAAAGCTTTTCTTTCAGAGCAAACTGGCTGAAGGGAGCCCAGTGGGAGCTCACGTGCTCAAGATGATTGGGCACAAGGAGGCTCTGGAGAAACTGGGGCATACCATCAACCAGGAGCTTGCTGTAGACATTATTCTACAGTCTCTCCCGCCCTCTTTCGATGCGTTCATTATTAATTTTAATATGAACAAGATCGATTGTACTCCGGCAGAGCTGCTGAATATGCTCTTGACAACTGAGGAGACTCTGAAGGGAAATCCTTCAACCTCTGTCTTAATGGTTCCTTCTAGGAACAAGAAGAAGGGGAAGAAGGGCAAAGCCCCTGTCAAGAACTACAGTAAGGCTCTGAAACAAAAGGTTAAGCGGTCGAAGGACAACAGGTGTTTCCACTGTGGCCAGCTGGGTCACTGGAAAAAGGACTGTAAAGCGCTCCAAGGAGATAAGAGGGGAAGCATCGCTTCTGGCTCAGGTATATATGTGACTGAGGTCATGTTATCTTCTTCTTCTATTTCATGGGTGTTGGACACTGCATGTGGAGTTCACATTTGTTCAAATGTACAGGAACTCAAGAGAAGAAGGCAGGTGGGACAGCATGAGGTAGACCTACGCGTTGGAAACGGGGCACGGGTTGCTGCTGTTGCTGTAGGAGACTATTTCATCTCATTACCATCTGGCATTGTATTAGAACTAAACAGTTGTTACTTTGTTCCCAGTATTACTAAAAATATTGTCTCTATTCCTGCTCTTGTCAGGAAAGGATTTGCCTTTGAATGCAATATTTCAAAGTGTGTTTTATCTTTAGATAATATTGTTTATGCAACTGGTTCAATTAACAATGGGTTATACATGTTGGACATGGAAAGTTCTATACAAAGTGTTGATATTAAGAAAGCCAAGTATGCTGAAGACAGCACCTTGTTATGGCATAGTCGTTTAGGCCATATCAACAAGAAGCGCATTAAGCGGTTGCATGATCATGGACTGCTGGGATCTTTCTCCTATGAGGAGATTGATACATGCAAAGCTTGTTTGATGGGTAAAATGACGAAGTCACCTTTTCCTAACAAAGGTCAAAGGGCTTCAGGTTTACTTGACCTTATACACAGTGATGTGTGTGGGCCATTTAGTAAACATGCCAGAGGTGGCTATTCGTACTTCATTACCTTTACTGATGATTTCAGTAGGTATGGGTATGTCTATCTAATGAGACATAAGAGTGAATCTTTTGACAAGTTCAAAGAGTTCAAAAATGAAGTACAGAATCAGCTAGGGCGAAATATCAAGGCACTTCGTTCTGATCGAGGTGGAGAATACTTGAGTCATGCGTTTACTGACTATCTAAAAGAGTGTGGGATTTTCTCACAGCTCACTCCGCCAGGAACACCGCAATGGAATGGTGTGTCCGAGAGGAGAAATAGAACGTTACTTGATATGGTTCGTTCTATGATGAGTCAGGCTACTCTTCCATATTCCTTTTGGGGATTTGCACTGGAAACAGCTGCAAAGGTACTAAACCGAGTGCCATCCAAGGCCGTTTCAAAGACGCCATATGAATTATGGTATGGGAAACAGCCGAGCTTGACATTTATCAGGATCTGGGGTTGCGAGGCTTATGTCAAAAAGCTCGCCTCTGGGAAACTAGAGAACAGATCTGAGAAATGCATCTTTGTCGGTTACCCTAAGGAAACTAAGGGTTATTATTTCTACGATCCCAAAGAGAACAAAGTATTTGTTGCTCGGACGGCCATATTTCTTGAGAAGGAGTTTCTTCTGCAAGAAGCCAGTGGGAGAGAAATAAAGCTGGATGAGAATCCAGAGGAAGGACAAAGTAGTCAAGCACAGTTGGATGAGCCTGAGCCGGTGGATCAGGTTATTGAACAACCTGAGGCTCAGATATCGCGGGAACCGCGTAGATCGGGAAGGATCCGTCGACAGCCTGAGCGCTATGACGGAGTCTACATCATTGATAATGATGAACCCCTTACTTATGCGGATGCGGTCAGTGGACCGGAGTCAGCTAGATGGCTTGAAGCTATGCGAGCCGAGATGGACTCCATGTCAGATAACCAAGTCTGGGATTTGGTTGATCCGCCTCCGGGAGTTATCCCTATAGGCTGTAAATGGATCTTCAAGAAGAAGATTGACATGGATGGTAACGTGGTTACCTATAAAGGCAGGCTAGTTGCGAAAGGTTTCAAACAAATCTACGGGATAGATTATGATGAAACTTTCTCTCCTGTAGCCATGTTCAAGTCTATTCGGATTCTTTTCGCGATAGCAGCATATTACGATTATGAGATCTGGCAGATGGATGTGAAAATAGCTTTCCTTAATGGAAATCTGGATGAGGATGTGTATATGACACAACCTGAAGGTTTCACTAATCCATCAGATCGTCATAAAATATGCAAACTAAAGAAGTCCATTTATGGACTGAAACAAGCATCTAGAAGCTGGAATATTCGTTTTGATGAATCAATCTCTGAGTTTGGTTTCATCAAGAACGAAGATGACCCGTGTGTATATAAGAGGTTTAGTGGGAGCGTGATTACATTCCTAGTCCTCTACGTCGATGACATCTTGATCATTGGAAATGATATTCCAGAAATGCATGCGGTTAAGGCATGGCTAAGGAAATGTTTCCAGATGAAAGATTTAGGAGAAGCAGCCTATGTATTAGGTGTGAAGATCTACAGGGATAGATCGAAGAGGCTTCTCGGGCTGTGCCAGAGTACTTACATCGATAAAGTCCTGGAGAGATTCCATTTAGAGAATTCTAAAAGAGGATATCTTCCAGTCAGACATGGTCTGAATCTTTCGAAGAGTCAGTGTCCACAAACACAGACTAAGAAAGATGAAATGGACAATACGCCTTATGCTTCGGCTATTGGATCCATTATGTATGCGATGTTGTGTACTCGCCCAGACGTCGCTTACGGGTTAAGCGTGACCAGTCGGTTCCAAAGTAATCCAGGTATGGCGCACTGGATTGCAGTCAAGAACATCTTAAAATATCTGCGGAAGACCAAAGATATGTTCTTGATATATGGTGGTCAGGAAGAACTCAGTATAGAAGGATATACTGACGCTTCGTTCCAGTCGGACCAGGATGATTTCCGATCGCAATCAGGCTATGTTTTTAGCTTGAATGGTGGAGCGGTGGTGTGGAAAAGTTTCAAACAGTCAACTGTTGCTGATTCCACAACAGAAGCCGAGTATGTTGCAGCCTCGGAAGCATCCAAGGAGGCAGTGTGGATTCGTAAGTTCGTGAGAGAACTTGGTGTCGTTCCTTCGAGTGCAGATCATTTGGTTATCTTCTGTGATAACACTGGAGCCATCGCACAAGCAAAGGAACCACGGTCGCACCAGAAGTCCAAGCACATACAGAGACGGTTTCACTTGATCCGGGAGATCATAGATCGTGGCGAGATCAAAATATGCAAGGTTCATACAGACGACAATCTGGCTGACCCGCTTACCAAGCCTCTGGCGCAGCAGAAGCATGAGAAGCACTATAATAACATGGGTTTGAGATTTCTCAACCATTAGATTAAGTGCAAGTGGGAGATTGTTGGGGTATGCCCTTAAGGCTAATGTTTGAGGCCTTGGGATTGTATCAGTATCATGTAATAAACTCTTATGTTTATAAAGGCATGGTTATTATTCAGGTTGTTTCCTTGTCTGCTGTAATAAGTGTACTACTGAATAATGTCTCAAAGCTGTTCAGCTAGGCTGACATGCTAAATGTCCTTAGTCGATATATCTTGGTGAACATGAGACAACCTTGATATGATTGAGACTAATATGTGTTCTAATCTTATAGGATGCTTCGAGCATGGAATAAGATGTAGACTCATGGGTACATTGGATGTACTGGACAGACCCTACTAGGACATTCAATTGCTTGTCACAATGTGAATGATCCTTGATTGCAACAAGTGGCACATGTCCTCTGACTTGAGATCACTTGTGTTTCTAAATGATGATTGTCATTGTTTTGAGGTAGTTCAATATCATTTGAAACATAATGGTTATAGACTATCTTGGATAATGATCATGAGTCAGGTTAGGGCACTAGTGATAGATAGAGGATTGCCGTCTCCTTGTTGAAGGAGTGTGGTGTTCTATAGGGGCCCCCTATATGAGATGATTGAGAAAGTGTATGGCCATACCCAGGTGACTATGTTCATCTGATCTAATCATGCTCAACGTATTGGAGTCACAAGCTTGACACGCTTGTCCAATAAGAACATCCAGTGGCAAAGGATACATGCATGCCTTGTGAAGTGGATTCACACTTGTGCTATGGTTTGGGTGTAGTCTTGGAAGACTCTTTCCTTTATATCGGGAGACAGTGATGTGTTGCTAGATACCCCTCACTGATCGTGATAATGTAAGTTATTGTTACCGACATTTAAAGGAAACCCTTAGGGTCGCACAATTTGATGATATGGCTTACTTAAGTCAGATCGTGTGGACTAGATTGTTTTGATTCAGTTTAAAGGAGTTTAAACTCTGATTGTAAGTGAGATCCAGTCTAATCATGTTTGATTGATTAGGGCTTGCGATCGGTAAGCTTCGATCGAGAGGATTGATGCTAGATCGGTGAGATCAAGAGCATCATGAGATGAACGGTTAGATTGGAAACCTTAGGGTTTAGTTGATCTAGACCGATTGGCTTGGGCTGGCTTGGTTTGGCCTTTGGACTGAACACATTTACTTTGAACCGGTTCAAGAGCTTGAACGTATGGTTCATTGTTTTGGCGTTTTGATCGATTTAGTGATCATGAACGCATGGCTTAATGGATTTTCCAATTTTGGAAAGTCATTTAGCGCATGTTCCCTTGAACGCCAAATGACTTGAACGCTCCATTCAACTCTCGTCTCCTTGCTCTTGCTTGACGAGACTTTGGCGTGGAGAAGGCGAGGTCTTGGTGGAGGTTCGGCAAGCCTAGACATCATCTCTCATTTCCTTACCATACGAGAGGGACCCTTGAAGGACCTTGCTAGCACAAGGATCTCCAAGGAGCAAGCACATCATCTTGTGTGCGTCAACTAGGGAGAAGATCCCTTTCGATCTTTCTCTTCCAAGTCGCCATCTTCCTCATGGCTTTGGTATGGATCTAAACTTCATCAAGTTGATCATATTATCTTGCTAAGATCCATGAAAAACCCTTGCTTCCGCTTGCAATTTTTATGCGCCACCCTTAAGGGTTTTTCGCCCCCCTCTCGAAAGGGGTTTCATCTGCTTGCGCTCCCCCTTGAAGGGGACTCTTCATGAAGGGAGTCCAGTGGGAGCTCACGTACTCAAGATGATTGGGTACAAGGAGGCTCTAGAGAAACTGGGACACACCATCAATCAGGAGCTTGTTGTAGACATTATTCTGCAGTCTCTCCCGGCCTCTTTCGATCCATTCATTATTAATTTTAATATGACCAAGATCGACTGTACGCCGGCAGAGTTGCTGAACATGCTCTTGACTACAGAGCAGACTCAGTCTCGTGAGAAGGGAACGCCTTCATCCTCTGTCCTAATCGTTCCTTCTAGGAACAAGAAGAAGGGGAAGAAGGGCAAAGCCCCTATCAAGAGCTACAACAAGGCTCTAAAGCAAAAGATAAAGCGGTCGAAGGAATACAGATGTTTCCATTGTGGCCAGTTGGGTCACTGGAAAAAGGACTGTAAAGCGCTCCAAGGAGATAAAAAGGGAAGTAAGCCTTTCGCTTCTAGCTCAGGTATTTTCGTGACTGAAGTCATGGTATCTTCTTCTTCTATTTCATGGGTGTTGGACACTGCATGTGGAGTTCACATTTGTTCTAATGTACAGGAACTCAAGAGAAGAAGACAGGTGGGACAGCATGAGGTGGACCTACGAGTTGGAAACGGGGCACGGGTTGCTGCTGTTGCTGTAGGAGTTTATCACATCTCTTTACCATCTGGTCTTGTATAAGAACTGGACAATTGTTATTTTGTACCAAGCATAACTAAGAATATTATCTCTATTCCTGCTCTTGTCAGGAAAGGGATTTCCTTTGAATGCAAATTTTCAAAGTGTTATATTTCTCTTGATAATATTATTTATGCAACTGGCTCAATTAACAATGGGTTATTCATGTTGGACATGGAATGTTCTGTACAACAAATTGATAATAAGAAAGCCAAGTATGCTGATGACAGCACCTTGCTATGGCATAGTCGTTTAGGCCATATTAACAAGAAACGCATTAAGCGGTTGCATGACCATGGACTGCTGGGATCATTCTCCTATGAGGAGCTTGATACATGCCAAGCTTGTTTAATGGGTAAAATGACGAAGTCTCCTTTTTCTAATAAAGGTCAAAGGGCTTCAGGTTTACTAGACCTCATTCACAGCGATGTGTGTGGGCCATTTAGTAAACATGCCAGAGGTGGCTATTCATACTTCATTACCTTTACTGATGATTTCAGTAGGTATGGTTATGTCTATTTAATGAGACATAAGAGTGAATCTTTTGACAAGTTCAAAGAGTTCAAAAATGAAGTACAAAATCAGCTAGGCCGAAATATCAAGGCACTTCGTTCAGATCGAGGTGGTGAATACTTGAGTCGAGAGTTTACTAAATATCTGAAGGAGTGTGGGATTATCTCACAGCTCACTCCGCCAGGAACACCGCAATGGAATGGTGTGTCCGAGAGGAGAAATAGAACCTTACTTGATATGGTTCGCTCTATGATGAGTCAGGCTACTCTACCTTACTCCTTTTGGGGATTTGCACTGGAAACAGCTGCAAAGGTACTAAACCGAGTGCCATCCAAGGCAGTTTCAAAGACTCCATATGAGTTATGGTATGGGAAACAGCCAAGCTTGACATTTATTAAGATCTGGGGTTGCGAGGCTTATGTCAAAAAGCTCGCCTCTGGGAAACTGGAGAGCAGATCTGATAAATGTATCTTTGTCGGTTACCCTAAAGAAACTAAGGGTTATTATTTCTACAATCCTGAGGAGAACAAGGTATTTGTTGCTCGGACGGCTATTTTTCTTGAGAAGGAATTTCTTCTGCAAGAGGCCAGTGGGAGAGAAATAAAGCTGGATGAGAATCCAGAAGAAGGACAAAGTAGTCAAGCACAGTTGGATGAGCCTGAGCCAGGAGATCAGGTTATTGAACAACCTGAGGCTCAGATATCACGGGAACCGCGAAGATCGGGAAGGATCCGTCGACAGCCTGAGCGCTATGACGGAGTCTACATCATTGATGATGAACCCCTCACTTATGCGGATGCGGTCAGTGGACCGGACTCAGCGAGATGGCTTGAAGCTATGCGCGCCGAGATGGACTCCATGTCTGATAACCAAGTCTGGGATTTGGTTGATCCGCCTCCGGGAGTAATCCCTATAGGCTGTAAGTGGATCTTCAAGAAGAAGATTGACATGGATGGTAACGTGGTTACCTATAAAGGCAGGCTAGTTGCGAAAGGTTTCAAACAAATCTACGGGATAGATTATGATGAAACTTTCTCTCCTGTAGCCATGTTCAAGTCTATTCGGATTATTCTCGCGATAGCTGCATATTATGATTATGAGATCTGGCAAATGGATGTGAAGACCGCTTTCCTTAATGGAACTCTAGAACAGGATGTGTACATGACACAACCTGAAGGTTTCACTAATCCATCAGATCGTCATAAAATATGCAAATTAAAGAAGTCCATTTATGGACTTAAACAAGCATCGCGAAGCTGGAATATTCGTTTTGATGAATCAATCTGTAAGTTTGGTTTCATCAAGAATGAAGATGACCCGTGTGTATATAAGAGGTTTAGTGGGAGCGTGATTACTTTCCTAGTCCTCTACGTCGATGATATCTTGATCATTGGAAATGATATTCCTGAACTGCATGCTGTCAAAGCATGGTTAAGAAAATGTTTCCAGATGAAAGATTTAGGAGAAGCAGCCTATGTATTAGGTGTTAAGATCTACAGAGATAGATCTAAGAGGCTTCTCGGGCTGTGCCAGAGTACTTACATCGATAAAGTCCTGGAGAGATTTCATTTAGAGAATTCTAAAAGAGGATATCTTCCAGTCAGACATGGTCTGAATCTTTCAAAGAGTCAGTGTCCACAAACACAGACTGAGAAAGATGAAATGGACAATACGCCTTATGCTTCGGCTATTGGGTCCATTATGTATGCGATGTTGTGTACTCGCCCAGACGTCGCTTACGGGTTAAGCGTAACCAGTCGATTCCAAAGTAATCCAGGTAAGGCACACTGGATTGCAGTCAAGAACATTTTGAAATATCTTCGGAGGACCAAAGATATGTTCTTGATTTATGGAGGTCAGGAAGAACTCAGTATTGAATGATATACTGACGCTTCGTTCCAATCTGACCAGGATGATTTCCGATCGCAATCAGGCTATGTTTTTAGCTTGAATGGAGGAGCAGTGGTGTGGAAAAGTTTCAAACAGTCAATTGTTGCTGATTCCACAACAGAAGCCGAGTATGTTGCAGCCTCGGAAGCATCCAAGGAGGCAGTTTGGATTCGTAAGTTCGTTCAGGAACTTGGTGTTGTTCCTTCGAGTGCAGATCCTTTGGTTATCTTCTGTGATAACACTGGAGCAATAGCACAAGCAAAGGAACCACGGTCGCACCAGAAGTCCAAGCACATACAGAGAAGGTTTCACTTGATCCGGGAGATCATTGATCATGGCGAGATCAAAGTCAGCAAGGTTCATACAGATGACAATCTAGCTGACCCGCTTACTAAGCCTCTGGCACAGCAGAAGCATGAGAAGCACTGTAATAATATGGGTTTGAGATTTCTCAACCATTAGATTAAGTGCAAGTGGGAGATTGTTGGGGTATGCCCTTAAGGCTAATGTTTGAAGCCTTGGGATTATTTCAGTATCATGTTTAAACTCTACGTTTATAAAGGCAATGGTTGTTATTCAGGTTGTTACATCATCTGCTGCAATATGTATACTTCTGAATAATGTCTCAATGCTGTTCAGCTTGGCTGACATGCAGTTTTGTCCTTAGTCGAGATATCTTGGTGAACATGAGACAGCCTTGATATGATTAAGACTAATATGTTTTCTAATCTTATAGGATGCTTCGAGCATGGAATAAGATGTAGACTCATGGGTACATTGGATGTACTGGACAGACCCTACTTAGGATATTCAATTGCTTGTCACAATGTGAATAATCCTTATATGCAAACAAGTGGCATATTTCCTCTGACTTGAGATCACTTGTGTTTCTAAATGATGATTGGCATTGTTTTGAGGTAGTTCGATATCATTTGAAACATAATGGTTATAGATTATCTTGGATAATGAGCATGAGTCATGTTAGGGCACTAGTGATAGATATAGGATTGCCGTCTCCTTGTTTGGAGTGTGATGTTCTATAGGGGCCCCCTGGATGAGATGATTGAGAAAGTGTATGGCCATACCCAGATGACTATCTTTCATCTGATCTAATCATTCTCATCATATTGGAATTACAGGCTTGACACGCTTGTCCAATAAGAACATCCAGTGGCAAAGGAAACACATATGTCAAGTGACTTGGGTTCACACTTGTGCTGTGGTTTGGGTGTAGTCTTGGAAGACTCTTTCCTTTATATCGGGAGACAGTGATGTGTTGCTAGATACCCCTCACTGATCGTGATAATGTAAGTTATCGTTACCGACATTTAAAGGAAACCCTTAGGGTCGCACAATTTGATGATATGGCTTACTTAAGTCAGATCGTGTGGACTGAATTGTTCTGGTTCAGTTTAAAGGGATTTAATCTCTGATTGTAAGTGAGATCTAGTCTGATCATGTTTGATTGATTAGGGCTTGAGATCGGTAAGCTTCGATCGAAAGAATTGATGCTAGATCGGTGAGATCAAGAGCATCAAGAGATGAACGGTTGGATCTTGAACCTTTAGGGTTTATTATGATCTGAACCAGATGCTTGGCTTAATTGGTCTTTGAACCAAACCGAAATTGAACCAGCTCATCATGTGAGCGCATGGTTCAAGGGGAGAGCAAAATGCGTTCGGGTAAACCCATGGTCGCATGAATGTTGGTGGTTTGCTATTTTTAGAAACTATGAGGCCACGCCTCACGTTCACGCCAAGAGAAGTTTATTCTCGCCTCTCGCCCCTCTCTCTAGAGATTCACTCGTTGTGTGTGTCGCCTTGACGCTTTGGAGAGGATTCGCCCAAGAAAAAAAACATCTCCTTTCCTTCCATTCGATCAGGAGACCTTGGAACCTTGCTAGCACAAGGAGCACTAAGGGAGTAGGCGCATTGATCACCTTGTGTGCGCACCATTTGGAGGAGAAGCGTTTGACTCTCTACTTCCTAGACGCCATCCAAGAAATGGCATCGGTAAGGATCGATTCTCATGTATACAAAAATAAAGTTGATCATACTGCATGCATCGATCTAGAAACCTTTTCCGCTGTGTAAAACCTCTGCATGCGCCTATTAGGGTTTCGGCCCCTTCGTAGTAGGGGACTTTTGAAGGAACCCCTAACATAAAGGGGGGGGGAAACCCTAATCATGCGCATCTAGCATGCATGGCGGAAAATAGGGTTTCAAAATTGCATATGAAACTATATGATCAACTTAAGTTATGAGAAATCATACCAACGCCATAAGCTTGGAATTCGGCTTGGAAGAAGAGATCAAATTAGGTCTCCTCCACAAGTCCACACACAAGATGAAGATGCTCACTTCCTTGAGATCTCTTGTGCTAGCAAGACACCCAAGCCTTATCTTGTCGAATGGAAAGGGTTTGATGAGATGAATCCGTTCGGCCGAGAGCTTCTCTTGGATGTCTACTCCACACCTTCGTCAACCACACCTCGAAAAGAATCAAGGCGTTGAAGTGAGGAGCTCAACGCATAAGCGTTTTGGCATTGAAGCAAAACCGGCCCTTGATGACTTTCCATAAATGGAAGTCAATCAAGCCATGCGTTCAAGCCAACCCAAAACGCATTTTGGCATTGAACCAAGCGTTCATATTTGTGAACCGGTTCAATCCAAAATGTCAAATCGGCTTTGGTTCATCAAACCAAACCGAAATAGCTCAAGCCACTTGGTCTAGACCAAATCGAACCCCAAGGCTTATGATCTAACCGTTCATCTCCTGATGCCCCTGATCTCTCCGATCTAGCATCACCTCTCTCGATCGAAGCTTACCGATCTCAAGCCCTAATCAATCAAACATGATCAGACCAGATCTTACTTACAATCAGAGATTAAATCCCTTTAATCTGAACTCAAAGAATCCAGTCCATACTATCTGAGTTAAGTAAGCCATATCACCAAATTGTGCGACCCTGAGGGTTTCCTCTAAATGTCGGTAACGATAACTTACGTCATCACGATCAGTGAGGGGTATCTAGCAACACATCACTGTCTCCCGATATAAAGGAAAGAGTCTTCCAAGACTACTCCCAAACCATAGCACAAGTGTGACTCAATTCACAAGGCATACATATGTCCTTTACCACTGGATGTTCTTATTGGACAAGCATGTCAAGCCTGTAACTCCAATACGATGAGCATGATTAGATCAGATGCACATAGTCATCTGGGTATGGCCATACACTATCTCAATCATCTCATAAGGGGGCCCTTTAGAACATCACACTCCTTAAACAAGGAGACGGCAATCCTATGTCTATCACTAGTGTCCTAACCTGATTCAAGCTCACCATCCAAGATAGTCTATAATCATTATGTTTCAAATGATATTGAACTACCTCAAGACAATGACAATCATCATTTAGAAACACAAGTGATCTCAAGTCAAAGGACATGTGCCACTTGCTGCTTACAAGGATTATTTACATTGTGACAAGCAATGGAATATCCCAGTAGGGTCTGTCCAGTACATCCAATGTACCCATGAGTCTACATCTTATTCCATGCTCGAAGCATCCTATAAGATTAGCACTCATATTAGTCTCAATCATATCAAGGCTGTCTCATGTTCACCAAGATATCTCGACTAAGGACATATAGCCTGTCAGCCTAGCTGAACAGCTTTGAGACATTATTCAGAAGTACACTTATTACAGCAGACAAGGTAACAACCTGAATAATAACCATGCCTTTATAAACTTAAGAGTTTATTACATGATACTAATACAATCCCAAGGCCTCAAACATTAGCCTTAAGGGCATACCCCAACAATCTCCCACTTGCACTTAATCTAATGGTTGAGAAATCTCAAACCCATATTATTACAGTGCTTCTCATGCTTCTGCTGCGCCAGAGGCTTGGAAAGTGGGTCTGCCAGATTGTCATCTGTATGAACCTTGCATATTTTGATCTCGCCTCGATCAATGATCTCCCGGATCAAGTGAAACCGTCTCTGTATGTGCTTGGACTTCTGGTGCGACCGCGGTTCCTTTGCTTGTGCGATGGCTCCAGTGTTATCACAGAAGATAACCAAAGGATCAGCACTCGAAGGAACGACACCAAGTTCTCTCACGAACTTACGAATCCACACTGCCTCCTTGGATGCTTCCGAGGCTGCAACATACTCGGCTTCTGTTGTGGAATCAGCAACAGTTGACTGTTTGAAACTCTTCCACACCACTGCTCCACCATTCAAGCTAAAAACATAGCCTGATTGCGATCGGAAATCATCCTGGTCCGACTGGAACGAAGCGTCAGTATATCCCTCTATACTGAGTTCTTCCTGACCACCATATATCAAGAACATATCTTTGGTCCTCCGCAGATATTTTAAAATGTTCTTGACTGCAATCCAGTGCGCCAAACCTGGATTACTTTGGAATCGACTGGTCACGCTTAACCCGTAAGCGACGTCTGGGCGAGTACACAACATCGCATACATAATGGACCCAATAGCCGAAGCATAAGGCGTATTGTCCATTTCATCTTTCTCAGTCTGTGTTTGTGGACACTGACTCTTCGAAAGATTCAGACCATGTCTGACTGGAAGATATCCACGTTTAGAATTCTCTAAATGGAATCTCTCCAGGACCTTATCGATGTAAGTACTCTGGCATAGCCCGAGAAGCCTCTTAGATCTATCCCTGTAGATCTTCACACCTAATACATAGGCTGCTTCTCCTAAATCTTTCATCTGGAAACATTTTCCTAACCATGCCTTAACAGCATGCAGTTCAGGAATATCATTTCCAATGATTAAGATATCATCGACGTAGAGGATTAGGAATGTAATCACGCTCCCACTAAACCTCTTATATACACACGGGTCATCCTCGTTCTTGATGAAACCAAACTCAGAGATTGATTCGTCAAAACGAATATTCCAGCTCCTAGATGCTTGTTTAAGTCCATAAATGGACTTCTTTAACTTGCATATTTTATGACGATCTGATGGATTAGTGAAACCTTCTGGTTGTGTCATATACACATCCTCATCCAGATTTCCATTAAGGAAAGCTGTCTTCACATCCATCTGCCAGATCTCATAATCGTAATATGCAGCTATCGCGAAAAGAATCCGAATAGACTTAAACATGGCTACAGGTGAGAAAGTTTCATCATAATCTATCCCGTAGATTTGTTTGAAACCTTTCGCAACTAGCCTGCCTTTATAGGTAACCACGTTACCATCCATGTCAATCTTCTTCTTGAAGATCCATTTACAGCCTATAGGGATTACTCCCGGAGGCGGATCAACCAAATCCCAGACTTGGTTATCTGACATGGAGTCCATCTCGGCTCGCATAGCTTCAAGCCATCTAGCTGACTCCGGTCCACTGACCGCATCCGCATAAGTTAGGGGTTCATCATTATCAATGATGTAGACTCCGACATAGCGCTCAGGCTGTCGACGGATCCTACCCGATCTTCGCGGTTCCCGTGATATCTGAGCCTCAGGTTGTTCAGTAACCTGATCTACTGGCTCAGGCACATCCAACTCTGCCTGACTACTTTGTCCTTCCTCTGGAATCTCATCCAGCTTTATTTCTCTCCCACTGGCCTCTTGCAGAAGAAACTCCTTCTCAAGAAATATGGCCGTCCGAGCAACAAATATCTTGTTCTCTTTGGGATCGTAGAAATAATAACCCTTAGTTTCCTTAGGGTAACCGACAAAGATGCATTTCTCAGATCTGCTCTCCAGTTTCCCAGAGGCGAGCTTTTTGACATAAGCCTCGCAACCCCAGATCCTGATAAATGTCAAGCTAGGCTGTTTCCCATACCATAGCTCATATGGCGTCTTTGAAACTGCCTTGGATGGCACTCGGTTTAGTACCTTTGCAGCTGTTTCCAGTGCAAAACCCCAAAAGGAATATGGAAGAGTAGCCTGACTCATCATAGAACGAACCATATCAAGTAACGTTCTATTTCTCCTCTCGGACACACCATTCCACTGCGGTGTTCCTGGCGGAGTGAGCTGTGAGACAATCCCACACTCCTTCAGATAGTCAGTAAACGTATGACTCAGGTATTCTCCACCTCGATCAGAACGAAGTGCCTTGATATTTCGGCCTAACTGATTTTGTACTTCATTTTTGAACTCTTTGAACTTGTCAAAAGATTCACTTTTATGTCTCATTAAATAGACATATCCATACCTACTGAAATCATCAGTGAAGGTAATGAAGTACTGATAGCCACCTCTGGCATGTTTACTGAAAGGCCCACACACATCACTGTGTATCAGGTCAAGTAAACCTGAAGTCCTTTGACCTTTGTGAGGAAAAGGAGACTTCGTCATTTTACCCATTAAACAAGCTTTGCATGTATCAATCTCCTCATAGGAGAAAGATCCCAGCAGTCCATGATCATGCAACCGCTTAATGCGCTTCTCGTTTATATGGCCTAAACGACTATGCCATAGCAAGGTGCTGTCATCAGCATACTTGGCTTTCTTATTATCAATGTTTTGTATAGAATATTCCATGTCCAACATGAATAACCCATTGTTAATTGAACCAGTTGCATACACAATATTATCATAAGTTAAAACACACTTTGAAATCTTGCATTCAAAGGCAAATCCTTTCCTGACAAGAGCAGGAATAGAGATAATATTCTTGGTAATACTGGGTACAAAATAACAATTGTTCAATTCTAATACAATGCCAGATGGTAAAGTGATGAAATAGTCTCCTACAGCAACAGCAGCAACCCGTGCCCCGTTTCCAACGCGTAGGTCTACCTCATGCTGTCCCACCTGCCTTCTTCTCTTGAGTTCCTGCACATTTGAACAAATGTGAACTCCACATGCAGTGTCCAACACCCATGATATAGAAGAAGATGAAACCATGACTTCCGTCACGTATATACCTGAGCCAGAAGCAATGCTTCCCCTCTTATCTCCTTGGAGCGCTTTACAGTCCTTTTTCCAGTGACCCAGCTGGCCACAGTGGAAACACCTGTTATCCTTCGACCGCTTCACCTTCTGTTTTAGGGCCTTGCTGTAATTCTTGACAGGGGCCTTGCCCTTCTTCCCCTTCTTCTTGATCCTAGAAGGTACCAACAAGACAGAGGTTGAAGGCTTACCCTTCAGAGTTTCCTCAGTAGTCAAGAGCATATTCAGCAGCTCTGCCGGCGTACAATCGATTTTGTTCATATTAAAGTTAATGATGAACGCATCGAAAGAAGGCGGAAGAGACTGCAGAATAATATCTACAGCAAGCTCCTGGTTGATGGTATGCCCCAGTTTCTCCAGAGCCTCCTTGTGCCCAATCATCTTGAGCACGTGAGCTCCCACTAGGCTCCCCTCAGCCAGTTTGCTCTGAAAGAAGAGCTTCGTCAGATTATAGCGTTCTGTCCTCGCCTGTGCAGCATATAACATCTTGAGGTTCGCTATAATTTCTATAGCCGACATATCCTCATGCTGACGCTGCAGCGGTGGCGTCATAGACGCTAGCATCAGGCAAGCGACATCAATGCTATCATTGACGTGCTTTTCATAGGTATCCCGAACTGCCCTTGCGGCGTTCGGAGCGGGCTGCGGCGGTATCGCCGTCTCGAGGACATACAGTTTCCTCTCTGCCTTAAGAACGATCTTAAGGTGTCCGAACCAGTCAGAGAAGTTCGGCCCAGCAAACTTCTCCCTTTCCAGTAGGGATCGCACATTGAAGCTCATGGTGTTCGTTGCTGCAGGAATCTACAACAAGCAAGAACAGCAAGGTCAGTATCAATGTTTAGAATCAATCCAGGACTTAAGAAAGATTCTTTTCTCACTATTTTGTCTGACTGAAAAATCCAGTAAACAGTCCGAAAGAGTATCACTCTTTTAGTGAGATGGGATCCAAATTTCATACTTGGTCTCCGCGTCCCGCTCAGGCGAGATAAGATGCACAGAGATGACAAGCACTAATTTCTGGTAGGCTGTCCCAGCCAATCGCCAACCCGTGCGATTCCCCTTCATCTTGGCAATCCAGCAGACTGTGCCAACTGAGTTGGTACAACACAGTCTCTGATCCCAGAGATGGCTGCCTCCATGCGCTACCATATGCGCCACATATGTAGCCTACATGGTCAAGCTGACCCGACCTACTCCCTGGACCACCACGTGTTATGCTGAGCAACGAGCAGTGATAAATCCCTACTCTGTAACACGCAGGTGAAATCCAGCACCGTCTGAAGATAGATGGACGTGCCCACTGAGTGGGTTCAACACGGCTCCAACGATAATCAGAAAGGTGAGGTTTCGCGTCAGAAGGCTTTATCGAGCTTGATATATTAGCGTTGGATTTTAACGGTCTTTTATCTTCTTACTATCAGGCATATCCTATGGCTATAGTAGAAGATAAACTTAAACATGCAATTCTAATTATTAGCAATAAGTAGAAAGCATGATCTTATGTGGTAAAAGCCCATGAACCCTAGTAAGACCTTAATTTTACTTAAGTCTTCACTTGAGCTCCTTGGCATCTCATCTGGTCCAACCTAGGGCCCTAGCGCCAAGAGCACCTCAGGTGCGCCACCAGCTGAATGCCCCTTTGGGATGTGTGCATTTGTACTCTTGTCTAATCAAAGTACATTTGATCTATCTAGACAAGGTTGACTCGCAGGTCAATTATACAATAAATTAATGAAAAAGTGATTCGCAGATCACAATAAAATTAACTTATAATTTACCAGGCACGCAGGCCCCAGCACAGCACACAATAGGGCAACCCACATAAGACTAAATAGACAAGCATCATGGCATCAAATCATCATGTGATCCAATCAAGAAATTAAATTTTTGAAAAACCCCATGGCATCAATTTTAATTTCCTTATGTGCCCTACAACCTTACAATGGTCCATTGATAGGGATCCACTCATCCATCTAGTTAGATCCTTTGCCCCTGCATGCACCGAGTCCTAACTGACCCGAGTTGACCTGATGGTCAACCATGCATGCGCCAAGGGCTGAACCACCCTCATGAGTTTTGGCAAGCGGGTGTGACCCCGGGCCTAACTCATGTGTGTTCAGTAGTTGTCTCAACCAGACCTCGCTACACGCCTTGGATGCAGTCGACCTATAGCCACCTCGTGCTTGCGCACAGGTGCTATCTGGTCAACCCATCTAGGCTGTCAGATGGTCTGATCAGACTAGTTGGATCTAACCTAGAAGATGCTTTCAACCCCATCAACTCATCTAAGGATTTAATGTAGTGGCACCTTAGATCTAATCATGCGCGCAAGATGTAAGTTTTAGAAAACATTTTGACATGCGCAAACATCTAGAACATCCATAAGATATATCTTCTAGCATGTTGATAACCCTTAGATCTAAGGGGGTCCCCTTCAAGGGGGAGCGCAAACTTTAGGGGGTCCCCTTCTTGGGGGAGCGCATACTTCATCAAAGCCATGATACAAGCGCAAACTACATGTTAGCATGATACAAGCGCAAACTTCATGTTAGCATGATACAAGCGCAAACTTCATGTAAACAAAGCATGCATCAAGTAAGCGCAATATGTATGGATCACAAACACTTCAAAGCAATCATATAGATCATATCAAGAGCCTAGCTCTGATACCAATTGAAGGAACCCCTAACATAAAGGGGGGGGGGAAACCCTAATCATGCGCATCTAGCATGCATGGCGGAAAATAGGGTTTCAAAATCGCATATGAAACTATATGATCAACTTAAGTTATGAGAAATCATACCAACGCCATAAGCTTGGAATTCGGCTTGGAAGAAGAGATCAAATTAGGTCTCCTCCACAAGTCCACACACAAGATGAAGATGCTCACTTCCTTGAGATCTCTTGTGCTAGCAAGACACCCAAGCCTTATCTTGTCGAATGGAAAGGGTTTGATGAGATGAATCCGTTCGGCCGAGAGCTTCTCTTGGATGTCTACTCCACACCTTCGTCAACCACACCTCGAAAAGAATCAAGGCGTTGAAGTGAGGAGCTCAACGCATAAGCGTTTTGGCATTGAAGCAAAACCGGCCCTTGATGACTTTCCATAAATGGAAGTCAATCAAGCCATGCGTTCAAGCCAACCCAAAACGCATTTTGGCATTGAACCAAGCGTTCATATTTGTGAACCGGTTCAATCCAAAATGTCAAATCGGCTTTGGTTCATCAAACCAAACCGAAATAGCTCAAGCCACTTGGTCTAGACCAAATCGAACCCCAAGGCTTATGATCTAACCGTTCATCTCCTGATGCCCCTGATCTCTCCGATCTAGCATCACCTCTCTCGATCGAAGCTTACCGATCTCAAGCCCTAATCAATCAAACATGATCAGACCAGATCTTACTTACAATCAGAGATTAAATCCCTTTAATCTGAACTCAAAGAATCCAGTCCATACGATCTGAGTTAAGTAAGCCATATCACCAAATTGTGCGACCCTGAGGGTTTCCTCTAAATGTCGGTAACGATAACTTACGTCATCACGATCAGTGAGGGGTATCTAGCAACACATCACTGTCTCCCGATATAAAGGAAAGAGTCTTCCAAGACTACTCCCAAACCATAGCACAAGTGTGACTCAATTCACAAGGCATACATATGTCCTTTACCACTGGATGTTCTTATTGGACAAGCATGTCAAGCCTGTAACTCCAATACGATGAGCATGATTAGATCAGATGCACATAGTCATCTGGGTATGGCCATACACTATCTCAATCATCTCATAAGGGGGCCCTTTAGAACATCACACTCCTTAAACAAGGAGACGGCAATCCTATGTCTATCACTAGTGTCCTAACCTGATTCAAGCTCACCATCCAAGATAGTCTATAATCATTATGTTTCAAATGATATTGAACTACCTCAAGACAATGACAATCATCATTTAGAAACACAAGTGATCTCAAGTCAAAGGACATGTGCCACTTGCTGCTTACAAGGATTATTTACATTGTGACAAGCAATGGAATATCCCAGTAGGGTCTGTCCAGTACATCCAATGTACCCATGAGTCTACATCTTATTCCATGCTCGAAGCATCCTATAAGATTAGCACTCATATTAGTCTCAATCATATCAAGGCTGTCTCATGTTCACCAAGATATCTCGACTAAGGACATATAGCCTGTCAGCCTAGCTGAACAGCTTTGAGACATTATTCAGAAGTACACTTATTACAGCAGACAAGGTAACAACCTGAATAATAACCATGCCTTTATAAACTTAAGAGTTTATTACATGATACTAATACAATCCCAAGGCCTCAAACATTAGCCTTAAGGGCATACCCCAACAACTTTCAAAGTGATCAATTCTCTCTTTTGCGTGAATTCTCACCGGAAGTTTGCCCTGTTGGGGTATGCCCTTAAGGCTAATGTTTGAGGCCTTGGGATTCTTTCAGTATCATGTATAAACTTTTAAGTTTATAAAGGCAATGGTTGTTATTCAGTTTGTTACATTGTCTGCTGCAATAAGTGTACTTCTGAATAATGTCTCAATGCTGTTCAGCTTGGCTGACATGCTATATGTCCTTAGTCGAGATATCTTGGTGAACATGAGACAGCCTTGATATGATTGAGACTAATATGTGTTCTAATCTTATAGGATGCTTCGAGCATGGAATAAGATGTAGACTCATGGGTACATTGGATGTACTGGACAGACCCTACTAGGATATTCAATTGCTTGTCACAATGTGAATAATCCTTGTTTGCAACAGGTGGCACATGTCCTCTGACTTGAGATCACTTGTGTTTCTAAATGATGATTGTCATTGTTTTGAGGTAGTTCAATATCATTTGAAACATAATGGTTATAGACTATCTTGGATAATGATCATGAGTCAGGTTAGGGCACTAGTGATAGATATAGGATTGCTGTCTCCTTGTTTAAGGAGTGTGATGTTCTAAAGGGGCCCCCTCGAATGAGATGATTGAGAAAGTGTATGGCCATACCCAGGTGACTATGATCATCTGATCTAATCATGCTCATCATATTGGAGCTACAGGCTTGACACGCTTGTCCAATAAGAACATCCAGTGGCAAAGGAATCATGTATGCCTCGTGAAGTGGATTCACACTTGTGCTGTGGTTTGGGTGTAGTCTTGGAAGACTCTTTCCTTTATATCGGGAGACAGTGATGTGTTGCTAGATACCCCTCACTGATCGTGATAACGTAAGTTATCGTTACCGACATTTAAAGGAAACCCTCAGGGTCGCACAATTTGATGATATGGCTTACTTAAGTCAGATCGTGTGGACTGAATTGTCAGGGTTCAGTTTAAAGGGATTTAATCTCTGATTGTGAGTGAGATCTGGTCTGATCATGTTTGATTGATTAGGACTTGAGATCGGTAAGCTTCTATCGAGAGAATGGATGCTAGATCGATGAGATCAGGGTGCATCAAGAGATGAACGGTTAGATCTGGAACCTTAGGGTTTAATTTGATCTGGACTAAAGGCTTGGCTTGATTGGTTTTTGAACCAAATCAAAATGAACCAGCTCATCAAGTGAGCGCATGGTTCAAGGGGAGAGGGTGTAACGACTAGTTCACTTGGCGTGAACGTTTAAGCGTATGTGGGTTTCTATTTTTGGAAAACATGATCTCCACATGAGACACGCTTCACGTTCGAATAGAAGTGAGTTCTATTCTCGCCTTTCCCGAGATTCCTCTTGATGTTTTCGTGTGTGGCGACACCTTGAAGCTTCGTGAGGATTCAGCCAAGAAGGAAAAATCTTCTCATCTCTTTCACTCGACAAGAACTCCTTAGAACCTTGCTAGCACAAGGAGCACTAAGGGAGTAGGCGACATCATTTGTGTGCGCACCATTTGGAGGAGAAGCGCTTGAGTCTCTTCTTCCTAGACGCCATCCAAGCAATGGCTTTGGTGAGAATCGATTCCTTGATTCTTATTTGCAATCACTTATAAGTTGATCATATAATATGAAAAGATCCTAGAAACCCCTTCCGCTGCATGAAAACCTCCATATGCTCCTATCTAGGGTTTCGCCCCCTTTGTTAAGGGGACTTTCAATTGGTATCAGAGCATCGTTTTATGCATATTTTATGATTGCTTTAGCCTTTTGTGATCCTTGTATGCTTAGATCTTCATTACATGCGAAATTTACATGTAAGTTATTCATGCCGAAACTTGATATATGTTTCATTAGCGCATGGTTGTTTGCGCTTTGTTGTTTTTCTCAAAAACTTCATGACATGCGCGACTATTATTAGATCTAAGTGGCGCCTACTATAAACCCTTAGACGGGTTAGTAGGGTTGAAGTCATCTCTAGTTAAGATCCAACTAGTCTGATCAGACCATCTGACAGCCTAGATGGGTCGACCAGATGGCACCTATGCGCAAGCATTAGGTGGCTATAGGTCGACTGCATCAAGGGCGTGTAGCGAGGTCTGGTTGAGACAACCAGTGAACGCGCATGAGTTAGGCCCGGGGTCACACCCGCTTGCCAGAACTCATGAAGGCTGTTCAGCCCTTGGCGCATGCATAGTTGACCATTAGGTCAACTCAAGTCAGTTAGGACTTGGTGCATGCAAGGGCAGTGGATCTGACTAGTCATGATGAGTGGATCCCTATTAATGGACCGTTGTAAGGTGGTAGGGCACATAAGGAAAAATAAAATTGATGCCAATGGGGCTTTTCAAAATTTTATTTTCATAATGGATCACATGTTGATTGTAAGCATATGCTTGTTTATTTAATCTTATGTGGCCTGCCCGTGTTAATGTGTGCTGTGCTGGGGCCTGCGTGCCTGGTTAATAAATTGTAAATTAATTTTTTTTTGTGATCTGCGCATCACATTTCATTTAATTTATAAAGTGTAATTGACCTGCGAGTCAGACTTGTCTAGATAGATTAAATTGTAATTTAATCAGACAAGAGCACAGAGCACACATGGCAGAGGCGCATGCAGCAGAGGCTTAACCAGGTGGGAGGTCCAGGGTTTGACTGTGGGACAGGCGCATTTACCTGGTGGGCGCACCTGAGCTGCAGTGGGCGCTTGGGCCCTGGGTTGGGCCAGATGAGATGCAAAAGACCCATGGAGAGCTCAAGTGAAGACTTAAGTTAAATTAAGGTCTTACTTAGGGTTAATGGGCTTTTACCACATAAGATCATCATGCTTTCTTTTATTGTTTAAATAATTAGACTTGCATGATTTATTTATCTTCTGCTATCACCATAGGGTTTGCATGATAGTTAAGAAGATAAAAGACCGTTAAAATCCAACGCTAAATATCAAGCTCGTAAGCCTTCTGACGCGAAACCTCACTGTTCTGACTATCGTTGGGGCCGTGTTGTACCCACTCAATGGGCACGCCCATCTATCTTCAGACGGTGCAGGATTACACCTGCGTGTTACAGGGAAGGGATTTATCGCTTCTCGTTGCTCAGCATAGCACGTGGTGGTCCAGGGAGTAGGTCAGGTCAGCTTGACCATGTAGGCTACATATGGGGCATATGTTAGCTTATGGAGGCAGCCATCTGTGGGATCAGAGACTGTGTTGTACCAACTCAGTTGGCACAGTCTGCTGGATTGCCCAGATGAAGGGGAATCGCACGAGTTGGCGATTGGCAGGGACTGCCTACCAGAAATTAGTGCTTGTACTCTCTGTGCATCTTATCTCGCCTGAGCGGGACGCGGAGACCAAGTATGAAATCTGGATCCCATCTCACTAAAAGTTACTCTTTCGGACTGTTTTAATGGATTTTTCAGTCAGATAAAATAGTGAGAAAAGAATCTTTCTTAAGTCCTGGATTGATTCTAAACATTGATACTGACCTTGCTGTTCTTGCATTGTTGTAGATTCCTGCAGCAACGAACACCATGAGCTTCAATGTGCGATCCTGTAACGCCCTCGATTTTTCTGAATTATGATTTAAGGTTAGAAATTCTGTTTCTGTATTTTTATCTGTTAAAATTTTAGGATTTTTGCCTAAGTGTAGGAATTTTTCCTACAGGGCAAAAATAATTATTTTGGTTGGGGATTCGAACCCTCAACCTTGATTCTTTGCTCCTGGAATTCCTTCCACCATGGTGGCGCATATTTCTGATGTTATTGGAGTGGCGCAGGGTGGTTAAGCCCAGGTAAGCCCATAAAACCGATTTTTCACTTAAGTTAACTGGGTTATTGGATCTTGGATCCGTTTGGGGTGGGAGAAAAAGAGGGATTGCGTGAAGGCTCCTCTCCCTCACGACTTTTGTTGATTTTTCTTTTGGATTTCCGGATTTCTATTTCCCAGTAATCGATCCTACTCAGTTCTGTGCGGTTTTCAGTTCCGTAGTAATGTCCTTCGATGCCGCTTTCTTCTTGTGTTTTAATGGAAGAGCATGAAATTTTGAAACCCCGTATTTTACTTGTATGCGTGTGGGGTGTGATTCTGAGGGATGTTACAGATGGTATCAGAGCAATATTACTAGCAATTAGAAACTCCGGGAAAGGAAAACTCTGTTTGTGTATTGCTAGAAACCAAGATAGGATCTGAATATTGGAAAACTCTGTTTGTGTATTGCTAGAAACCAAGATAGGATCTGATCCGTGATTGAATATTGGTTGTTATTCTACCGTGTTATGTGATGCAGGTACAAAAAAAAATGGTGCGACCAAGATCTAGCAGTAGCAACGGTGATCAACAGTCTGATCTGAGGCAGGCCATGGAGGCTATGACTGCTATGATGCAACAACAGAACGCGTTCATCCAGCAGCAAACTCAGATGATGCAGCAGCAGCAGGCGCAGCACATGGAGGTTCAACAACAGTTATTGCAGCGGCTGTCGCAGACACAGCCTCAGTCACAGTCACAACCGGCTGGACACGGTGTGGGTGGCGCTGGTTCTCCTCTGGGTGATGGCGCACATCAACGATATGCTCGGTTGGTTCGAGAGTTTCAGCACCTGAACCCAACTACATTTTATGGTAGTCCGGGGCCCAGAGCGGCTGAGGATTGGCTGTTGGCACTGGAAAAGATTTTCCAGGTTTTGCGCTGTGATGATGCAGACAAGCTATGTTTGTCTGTCTTCATGTTGCGTGGAGATGCCGAAGACTAGTGGAAGGGAGTCGTCAGACTGGCGGCAACTGAATCCAGAGTTGTTGATTGGCAGTATTTCATGATGAAGTTCAATGCCAAGTTTTTCCCCTCTAGCTTATCTGAGGAGCGCGAGGTGGAGTTTATTCATCTTGAGCAGGGCGACCTGACGGTGGATCAGTATGAGGCCACATTCGCTCGGTTGTCGGGGTATGCTCCTCACTTAGTCAACACCGAGGAAAGAAGAGCCAAGAAGTTTCAGCGGGGTTTGAGGAAAGACATCAGGACAAGGGTAGCTATGCTACACTTGGAGTCTTATGCTGAAGTGGTAGACAGGGCTCGCACTGCTGAGAGGTGCATTGCTGAGATGGCTGTTGATACTATTTCAGTCACTGCATCCGCCCCTACTTCTGTGACTTACGCACCCACTCTGGGTGGTAAGGATAAGAAGAATTTCAAGAAAGAGAAGAAAGACAATAAGGGCAGATACAAACCTTATCAGAAGCCAGCCAGCACAGTTTCTCAGAATGGCAAGAAGTGTCTCCACTGTGGGAGCACTAAACATCAGGATAATGAGTGCTACAGGAAGACTGGCGCTTGCTTCAGATGTGGTAAGGTGGGGCATATGATTAAGGACTGTCCTATGCCGGATGCTAGAGGACAGGGTGAGAAGCCTACTGTGCAGACTCGCGTGTATGCCATCGCGGAGAGGGATGCTTCGGCTTCGAAGTCTGTGATGGAAGGTACACTTTATGTGTTTAGTTCTTTGGCACGCATTCTTTTTGATCCTGGTGCCAATTTATCCTTTGTGTCTGCATGTTTTGCACTATGTCTGCCTGTGTTGCCTAGGATACTTGATTTCTGTATTTCTGTTCATACACCTATGGGTGAGGCCGTATCTACAGATATAACATATCCTGACTGTTTGATTAAGGTTGAAGGATATGATTTACCTATTAATTTGATTAGTCTTCCTATGAAAGACTATGACATCATTCTGGGCATGGATTGGCTGTCTGCCTATCATGCTACTTTAGATTGTTTTGAAAAGTTAATTACTCTGCATCTAAGTGATGGACAGCAACTGGTTATCCAAGGCCGGATTTCAGAACAGGAGCCTTTGGTGATATCTCATCTGCAGGCCAGGAAGCTTTTAGGCCAGGGCTGCAAGGGGTATCTGGCGCATGTCAAGGTGCAGACTGAGCCTGATTTGGATCTGGCCAGGGTGTGTCTGTGGATCCAGTGAAGGTGGAGGCCATTCTTCACTGGGGAAGACCAACTACAGCGACTGAGGTCAGAAGTTTTCTGTGCTTAGCTGGATACTACCGCCGCTTTGTGGAGGGTTTTTCCAAGCTAGCTGGTCCTCTGACTAAGCTAACTAGAAAGAATTTGAAGTTTGAGTGGTCTGATAATTGTGAGTCTAGTTTTCAAGAACTGAAAAGGAGACTGACCAGTGCTCCTATCCTCATCATTCCCTGTGATGGAGAGAAGTTCACTGTGTACACTAATGCCTCTGGTAAGGGTCTGGGTGCTGTACTGATGCAGCAAGGAAAGGTAGTTGCTTATGCTTCAAGGCAACTCAAAGACTATGAGGTAAACTACCCCACTCATGATCTGGAGTTGGCAGCTGTAGTTTTTGCCTTGAAGATCTGGAGGCACTATCTGTTTGGACAGACATTTGAATTGTTTACAGATCACCAGAGCTTGAAGTATATCTTCACTCAGAAAGAGCTGAATATGAGACAGAGGCGATGGCTTGAATTGATAAAGGATTATGACTTCACCATCCAATATCAGTCTGGTAAAGCCAATGTGGTGGCTGATGCTCTTAGTCGGTATCCTGTGACTCAGATAGCTGCACTGCGAGTCCAAGAGTGGCGACTATTGCAGGAGTTCAGTGACATGCATCTGAGTGTGACTCCGGGTGAGAGAGGCGGTCTTCTAGCTTCTCTCAGGGTTCAGTCAGAGTTACTGCAGAGACTGAGATCAGGGCAGCAGTCAGATCCGGATATTTTACGGTTGAAAGAGAGGTCTGAGCAAGACTGGGTTGAGAATTTCAGTATGTCGGATGATGGTCTCCTCAGATTCCGTGGAAGGGTCTGTGTCCCTGAGGACCCTGAGTTGAGAAATGAAATTCTTAAGGAAAGCCATTGCACTAAGTATACCGTTCATCCTAGTAGTACCAAGATGTATCAGGATCTGAAAAAGACTTTCTGGTGGCATGGTATGAAGAAGGATGTGCATTTGTTTGTGTCCAGATGTTTGACTTGCCAAACCGTGAAGGCTGAGCATCAGAGGCCGGGCGGTTTGATGCAGTCTCTCCCTATTCCTCAGTGGAAGTGGGAGCATATCAGTATGGACTTTGTGTGTGGACTGCCCAATACCAGAAGGAATCATGATGCCGTATGGGTGATTGTGGACGGACTCACGAAGTCAGCTCACTTCTTACCGATCAAAATGACTTACAGTTTGGATCGGTTAGCAAAACTGTACATCGATGAGATTGTCAGATTGCATGGAGTTCCCTTGGACATTGTCTCTGACCGTGATCCTCGATTTCTGTCTAGGTTTTGGAAGAAATTACAGGAAGATTTGGGAACTAATCTGAGTTTCAGCACTGCATATCATCCTCAATCTGATGGTCAGACAAAGAGAACTATTCAGACACTTGAGGATCTTCTGAGATCTTATGTGGTTGACTGGTCTGTTGAGTGGGATCTGGACTTATCACTGATAGAGTTCACCTACAACAATAGCTTTCACTCTAGCATACAGATGGCTCCGTATGAGGCCCTATATGGGAGGAAATGCAGAACACCTATATGCTGGGAGGAAACTGGGGACAGAACAGTGCTAAGGTCGGATGCTGTTCAGGAAGCCACTGAGAAGATCAGAGAAATTCAGAGAAAGATGAAGATTGCTCAGGATAGACAGAAGAGTTATGCTGATGTGAGGCGGCGTCCTCTTGAGTTTTTGGTGGGAGAGCATGTTTTCCTAAAGGTCTCACCTATGAAAGGGGTGATGAGATTTGGAAAGAGGGGAAAATTGAGTCCCAGGTACATTGGTCCCTTTGATATCATTGAGAGGGTTGGACCTGTGGCATACCGACTTGCTCTGCCCCCATCACTGGAACACCTCCATAATGTGTTCCATGTTTCTGCACTCAGAAAATATTGTTCTGATCCTTCTCATGTTCTAGAGTTGGAACCTCTTCAGCTTGAAGAGAATATGACTTTTGTGGTGAAACCTCTCAGAATTGAAGATAGAAAAGAGAAAGTGCTGAGAAATAAGGTTATTCCACTTGTGAAAATCATCTGGGGAAATCAGTCTGTTGAAGAAGCCTCTTGGGAGGTTGAAGCAGATATGAGAAAGGAGCATCCTCACCTGTTCAGTGACGGGCTTGGTCAGCTTTAGAGGACTAAAGCTCTATAAGGGGGGGAGAATGTAACGCCCTCGATATGAGAAAGAAGCGCTTGAGTCTCTTCTTCCTAGACGCCATCCAAGCAATGGCTTTGGTGAGAATCAATTCCTTGATTCTTATTTGCAATCACTTATAAGTTGATCATATAATATGAAAAGATCCTAGAAACCCCTTCCGCTGCATGAAAACCTCCATATGCGCCTATCTAGGGTTTCGCCCCCTTTGTTAAGGGGACTTTCATGCCCAAAAATCAATTTTTGCCCTAGTTGTCGCCTCTAATTGTGTTCACCTGAAAAAAGTCCTCCTTGCCCTCTAAAAATCCTACCTTTTATAGTTTGATCGGTTCAGAACCCATCAAGGAAGAATTTTGAAGAGTTTGGTTCAATTCTGGTTCGATTTGGAGTCAAATCGAGAGAAAAACTCGAAAGGGCGGAAAAACTCATGACCCATAAACAGTTTACGGCTGAAGCCGTAAATGTTTCTGTGAATAAAGTGTTGTATACACAGAAAGATTCACAGCCTGTGAAGGATTCACGGCCTCACCTGTGAATGTTTCTGTGAACTTTTTTTACTTAGCCGCGATTTCACCCTTCGAACGCAAAACTCACAGCCGACCGAGAAACTCACGGCCAAGGCTATGAATGTTGCGTCTAACACTATTTTTGCCCCAAATTTGACGTGTGACCTTGAAATTTTCTCGGGAATCATGCTATGGCTTTAAAACTCATGAAATTCATCGATTTTATGCCATTTTACTTACATTTTTAATAAAACTAAGAAAAGTGAAGATTTCCTACCAAGTAAAGTAAAAAAACTAAAATTGGTACAAAATCATGAAATTAAACTTAAATATCATATAAAACACAGACAAAAACATAATGTAAGTGCAACACATCATGTCACATTCATTTATGGTATATATCCTAGCACGGTCGTTGTTATGCATTTCATACATCTGCGTCATATGTACATTTGCATATACAATATCCCTGGAGATAGATTTTATTTAATCTCAAAGGATAATCCCCGATCAAGTGTCATAGTGGATAAGGGACAGTTGTGATGTACTTGAGACTGGCATATGCACTGGTTGAACATGGGTTGCTAACGTAGCCATATGGGTATATCAAAGGAAATATACTGGATCGACCCACCGTGAGGATTTGACTTAGTGTCACAGGTGAAATCTCACAGTGACAGAGATTCACTAGTCCTCAACTTAAGGTCATTGATATCTCTATATGGTAAGGGATATACTTTGATACAACCTAATGATCCGCCGTAACAGGGGAGTCATAATGGTTGTCATTGGGTATATCTTGAGCCATATAAGAGATTTAATAAGCCAATAGTGGATTTGCCCGTTCTTTGCAGAGAAGCTTGACAAAAGTGTGTGGTCATACCCAAGTTTAACTTGAATAGAATCATGACCATTAACGTTGGAATAAACAAGTGTGACATGCTTGTCTGACTTGGAAGATCAGCCTGGCAAAAGGACTAGAGTGTATGTGTATCTTGTTGCAGTTTTAGGGGATGTCGATAACGACTCCATTTCGAGGACTTGGGTAGCAATGATGTACTACTACGTGCCACTCATTGCTTGTGATGACTTGAGGTTATCACTACCAACGTCTGAGGAACCTACAGGGTCACACACTGATGTCACATATTTATATAGCAATTTTGCTATACTTTTCGTGCATAATTTCTCCTATTCTTATAATATTTTCAATTATTTCAACTCAAATCCTTTTGTTTGTTCGGAATCTTTACCTTTCTTCACTTTTGGCATGTTTCGAGCAAAAACAACCAAATTTTGATAGAATTTGAAGGATCCAAGTGAACAGATGAATTTTACAAGTCAAGACGAAGTTGTTCATGAAATTTTGTGCAATTCGGAGTTTATTTCCAAAATACAGCACTGTCGTATTTATTCTCATGGCCATATTTTTGGAAGAGAATAGAAGGAAATAAGGCACCACCTGTGATATTTATCACGGCCGTACTTTGATGAAGAAAATACACATAAAGAAATATGGTAGTACCATGATAGAAATTATGGCCGTATTTTCATGAAGAAAATCCACATAAAGAAATATGGTAGGACCATATTTATTTTCATGGTCGTATTTATTTTCACAGTCATATTTCTGTCAGGTGTTAATTTGTTGTGTCCGCAAGTGCACGGATACTCGAAGTAATAATTAAGATATCAAACCACAGAGACCTCGTTTGTCAAGTACCGAATAATCAATTTCTCACTAGCAAACTGTCAAGTACCGAAAATATGTAAGCAAACTATCGGAAGCTACACGAAAATATCAGAAAGAGAAACTGGGACTAGGGTTTCATCCACCTTAATTTCCATTACAAGATATGGATAGATGTTCATCAATCTAATTTTATTATGATAAAGATATAATTTACTTCATAAAGAAATCATCTCGCTTTCGCGTAGATAATTTACAAAGAACCAATCATCACTCTCATGCAGGATTTATTCAATGTTAAATATAAGTAAATCATTGACAAAGAACTCAAAGATCACTTTCGTGCATCCAAATCCTAAGTCAATCATCTCAAGTGAAAACTACATACTTTCGTACTATAATTTTCACAGGTTCTACTTAGGGTTCTCTAACAATCCGATACTTGATTTCTCACAGTATCATCATGTTTATTTCAATAACTCAATCCTAGATTCAGATTATCAATATGGCAGTATACTTCTAAAATGAAGAAATAAGAACAAACCTAATCTCTTACGATGAGTTCCTAACATTCAATTTTAGGGTTCCAAGTTTTCGCAAATCACTTTTTAGTCCATATCACAAAAACTATAAGTCATGCTGATTAATATGAATCTATGGAGAATTAAAAGCAATCATCAAATAAGTAGAATTATCATAGTAAAATCATCTTGACAAAAGTAAAAATAATCTAGTCATTAAGAAATTTAGGGGATTACTCCCTCATGTCCCAAAAAGATGTCTAAGCTAGCATGGTAGAACAATTACAATACACCATAGTTTCAAAGGATCAGAAATCGAAAAAAAAGAAGAAATTACTAAACACAGCACGGCTGTAATGAAAATTACAGACATAATTTTGCTCCAGAAAACGCAGTGAACAGTGCCGGCGCTCCTTCTTTCCTTTATTTCTCCTTTGATCGATCTCCTTTCACTCTTAAACTTCTGGGGTATGTTCTCCTCCTCCAGGCGAAGCTTCCACTCATGTATCACGGCGGGAGATACACTGTACACTTCACAGCGGTGAAACCTAGGGCGATAGCAAAAATCTCGATTTCTCTCCCGAACGTGGATGAAAATTAGGGCTTTTCGCGTGTGCCTTCTCTCCTCGATCAGATGATTATTTTCCTTTTTATAGATCTCTAATTGATGGCCTAGATCACCCGCAATCATCTGTGCAAGAATCGGGCTTCAAATAGTGCGTGAAAATCGCGGGTCTGGGTTACAATTACGGTCGTGAAAACCATTACGGCAGTGCCATAATTTCAGCAGAAATTCAAGGTACAGAAATTACTCGTGATTTTCATTACGGCAGGGCCGTAATTTATGTGAAACTTTCTATACAAAATCGTCCCAAAATACGGCAACGCTCAGAAATTACGGCAGTGCCGTGATTTGTTCTGTAGGTGCAGTGAAACCACGGTACTGTAATCAGAATTACGGCCCTATCGTATTTTGATATGAAGCTCCAATTAGGGTGAAATTTGACATGTGATCTTCTCTTGATGGTGGGAATTCATCTATGCATTTGAATTTGCTTGAAAATGCCTAAAAATCGTGCCTTTTTACTTGAAAATGATCAAAGACCAGAAAAGGTGTAGATTCCGCAATATTTGATAAATAAGGCATAAAAATGAGAAAAAGAGCATGAATATGACACAAAAATACCTATCAAATGGCATAAAATTTACAATAAATTTTGGTGTCATCAAATACATAAGGCTCAAACTTTGCTTGTCCTCAAGCAAAATCAAAAATTGATCAAAGGAAATATGACAAGGCTGTATTTATTTTCACGGCCGTATTTTCGTCTGCCCAACTTGCAATTCACTCAGTTTTTCACTCGATTCGATTCCTTTTCACATTGAAATTTGGGGAAAACCTATTCTAAGGGTGGAGAACTATATAAGGAGGCTTTGGAGTGATTATTATAACTTTTTGGCATATTTTCAAGGCGAATTCAAGGAAGAGACGAGAATTAGGGCGACAGGTGGTAAACGGCGATTCTTCACTAGAAAAGCTTCGATTTCCTGAATTGTTGGTGTTGATCTTCATCAAGGAACCTTAATCCTTATCTTCGTTTGTCGATTTCATATTTATTTGCCAATTTGTAAACACAAACATGGATTTCTATAACGTGAACATGTTGAACATGTTAGCATAAACCTTTTATTCAGGATTTAGGGTGTAACCCTCTATGTTTTCATGACTTAATAATTGATTTCTTTCTTATGAAGCAATTTACTTGTGTTAGATCCAATTATTATTGTGTTTATTTACATTGATTACTAGCCATGATTTGCATGTTTTGCGACGGCGCAAGAAGTACTGAGAGGTGAATTGCGACGTCGGATCTACAATTTTTGGAGAAGTTGATTTGAACATGAGAGTTGTTTAAATCGGCTTGAGAGATCTCTACATTTATCAAGGGTTCATTGGGTTTATCTTGAGTTAATAACCACGAGAGTAGGGGGTTAGTTCAAATAGACACTAGATTGTACTACTGAGAGGGGGCAATCTGTACATGCAGATAAATCCCCTTCAACACAGTAAATCCTTCTTAGGATACCTTTAATTATAGAAAGTCATGAGATATAGTGTAGTGAACCCGAAATCCTAAACTCTCCATCAAATCGATTATAAACAAAGTCTGTTTTACTGTTCCTTTTATTTAGTGAAGATAAAGAAACCCTTCTATTTAGATTAGTCTAACTAACAATCTAAAGTAGAGTCAGTATTTGATCATCCAAATCCCTATGGGATCGATATCTTTATTACTTCGATTTGTCCGTGCACTTACGGAACACGTTATGTTTTTGGCGCCGTTGCTGGGGACCAATTTTATCAATATTGACTTAATCTAAGGATTGATAGACGAGACCTTTGTTTTTCTTTTCTTTGCAATCTAACTCTATTTATTCACAGTTTTTCTTTGAATTTCATTGCCTATCTTCCATCTTTTGTTTAACTTGTTGATTGTTTATGCCCAGGTGTTCCATAAAGCTATTTGAGGAAGATCTTGAACCAGAACGAACCTTTCGCCTATGTAGAAAGCAATTAGCAAAGGAAATTTTTAAAATCTAAGATGGGTGACGCGAGATCTTTAAGAGATTTTACCAACTCGAACTTGCAAGGGGTTCACTCTAGTATCGCTCGTCCCAATATTATGGCGAACAACTTTAAAATAAAGCCATCTCTACTTTCCATGGTTCAGCATAACCAGTTTGGAGGCTTGCCATCTGAGGATCCTAATATGCATCTTTCAATATTTCTAGAATATTGTGATACGTTAAAGATGAGTGGTGTTTCTAATGATGCTCTGAGACTTAGACTTTTTCCTTTTTCTCTCAGGGATAGGGCTCGTGCATGGCTTCATTCTAATCAGCCAGGTTCCATACCAACTTGAGAGGAGCTCTCCAATGCTTTCTTGGCAAAATATTTTCCACCAAGTAAGACTACACAACTTAGGAACCAGATCACGAGCTTTTTTCAGAAAGAAGGAGAATCATTGTATGAGGCATGGGATCGATTTAAAGAGCTTCAGAGGATATGCTCGCACCATGGGCTCGACAAGTGGGTAATCATTCATACTTTTTACAATGTGTTGAATTATAATACTCGTATGACAGTTGACGCTGACATTGGAGGCGCTATCATGAACAAGAGTGTAGATGATACAATTAATTTGTTTGAAGAAATGGCTATGAATCACTGTCAATGGGTAAGTGAGAGAGGACCATCTACCAAGGCATCAGGTAGGTTTGACCTAGATGCTATTTCATCACTTGCCGCCAAGGTTGACTCTCTAACCAACAAAATAAATTCTTTGAGTCTTAATTATGCTGTTGCTAATGCTATTTCATGTGAGATTTGCGGTAATGCAGGATTTATACACAGGATTGTCAGTTGGGAGTTTCTACACAGGGTGGGTGCGACTCTAAACAAGCAAATGCAATTGGGAATTTTATGGAAGACCTCAGAATAACTCATACTCAAGCACATACAACCCTGGTTAGAGGAACCATCCCATTCTCTCTTGGAGAAGCAATCAAAATCAAGCACCTCAAGGTAATAATTGATAGCCCTCTGGATTTCAACAAAGACAGTACAACTAGCCTCGGCCTCAAGCTCCTCCGAAGTCAAAGTTGGAAGTTATGATGGAGACTTTTATTGCTACACAAACAATGCAGAATGATGATTTCAGACATCAATTCAATGATTTCAGGGAAGAATTTAGACATCTAACTTCTGAGATGGAATCTATGAAGACCCATCAAAAGATATTGGAAACTCAGATAGCCCAGCAGGCTAGTTCTTCAAGCAGGCCTACAGGTAGACTACCAAGAAAGCCAGAGATAAACTCATGTGAGCACTATAATGCCATCACCACATGCAGTGGAAAACAATTGGAGTAGCCACAAGCACCAGACTCAACGCAAGATCAGGAGGTGCAAAATTCTGAGTCCACAAAGGAAGAAGGAAACAATGGCAAAATATCTTCGCAAGATAGGGAGCCAGAGCTAGTTTATGTACTATTGTGTCCGCAAGTGCATGGATACTCAAAGTAATAATTAAGATATCGAACCACAGAGACCTCGTTTGTCAAGTACCGAATAATCGATTTCTCACTAGCCAGGCAATCGAAAATGATGAAAGCAAACTATCAGAAACTACACGAAAAAGTCAGAGAGAGAAACTGGGACTAGAGTTTCATCCACCTTAACATCTATGACTAGATCCAAATAAGTGCTCGTCAGTTTAATTTTTTTATGATAAAGATAAAACTTACTTTATAAAGAAATCATCTCGCTTTCACGCAGACAATTTACAAAGAACCAATCCTCACTTTCGCATAGGATTTATTCAATGTTAAATAAAAGTAAATTTTGATAAAGAACTCAAAGATCACTTTCGTGCATCCAAATTCTAAGTCAATTATCTCAAGTGAAATCTAAATGCTTTCATACTTTAATTTTCACAGGTTCTCCAATGATTTGAGACTTAATTTCTTACAATATCATCATGTTTATTTCAATAACTCAATCCTAGGTCAGGTTATCAACATGGCAATAAACTTCTAAAATCTAGAAATAAGAACAAACCTAATTTCTTACGATGAGTTCCTAAATCATGATTCTAGGGTTACAAGTTCTCGCAAGTCACTTTTCAGTCCATATCACAAAAAACTCTAAATCATGCTGATAAAATGAAACTAGAAAGAATTAAAGACAATCATCACATAAGTAGAATTATCATAGTAAAATTATCCTGACGAAATAAAATCATCTAGTCATTAAGAAGTTAAGTGGGATTACACCCCCATGTCCCAAAAAGATTTTAAGCTAGCATAGTCGAAGAATTACAATAAACCATAGTTTCAAAGGGTAAGAAATCAAAGAGGAAGAGAAAATCTACTAACAATACGGCTATAATGAAAATTACAGCCGTAATTTCATGTGATGAATAGTAGCGGCGATGCCTCTTTTGTTGATTTCTCCTCCAATCGATCTCCTTTCGCTCTAAAACTTCTAGGGTATGTTTTCCTCCTCTAGGCGCAGCGTCCTCTCAGATTTCACGGCCAAAGATGCACTGTATGCTTTCCGGCGGTAAAACCTAGAGCGATGGTGAAAACTATGATTTTTCTCTCAAACGTTGATGAAAATTAGGGCTTTTCGTGTGTGTCACCTCCTCTCGATCTGGCCAGTATTTCCCTTTTGTATGAATCTCAAATTGATGGCCCAGATCGTCCGCACTCATCCGCGCAAGAATCGGGTTTCAAAAAGTCCAGAAAAATCGGCCACCTGAGTTAGAATTATGGCTGTGAAAATCTTTACGGCTGTGCCATAATGACTGCAGAGTTTTTCTATACAGAATTCGATCGGAATTATGGCACCATAATATGCATTACGGCAATGCCGTATTTTCTGTAATTCTTTCTGGTCAGAAATCGCCTCAAAATATAACACGTAATATTATTTACGGTGGTGCCATATAGTCTGCGAATCCTTCTATACGAAATTTATCCCAATTTACGGCAGTGCTTTGAAATTATGGTAGTGTCGTGGTTTGTTCTGCAGGTGCAATGAAACCACGGTAACGTAATATTAATTACGGCCCTACCGTAATTTGGTCTGAAGCTTTGATTTGCGTGAAATTTGACATGCAATCTTCTCTTGATGATGGGAATTCATCTATGCATCTGAATTTGCTTGAAAACGCCTTAAAATAGTGCCTTTTTACCTGAAAATGATCAAAAACTAGAAAAGGTGTAGATTCTGATAAATAAGGCATAAAAATAAGCAAAAGAGCATAAAGATGACACAAAAATGCCTATAAAATGGCACAAAATATACTATAAATTTTCGTGTCATGAAATACATAAGACTCAAACTTTGCTTGTCCTCAAGCAAAATCAAAAATTGATCAAAGGAAAAGATTTTCTCATGAAGAATAAATTTCTAAAATACAATCACCAATGGAAAATTTTACCAATTGTTTTATAAAATTTCAAATAAACATATCACTCTTTGAATTCAATTCTCAAGATCCAGAACTTAATCAAATAAAAGTTCGCAACTTGTATAATAAGTAGAATTTCAATCTCAAGATTTCACCCAGTTTCAGTTTAAACGTATCATACTTTTGTTTACAGGAATAGGATTTCCAAGATATTTTTCCACTTAGAATTTTTTTAGTTCCTCCCTTTTTATATATCGTTCATATTCTCTAATTCGATTACCACATTTTTTTTCTAGTGACGAAGTTAGAGTAAATTGATCACATAATCAATGTAATAAAACTCATATCTTTTTGGTACGAAGAATTTTACCAAGATAACAGAGTTAATGTGAAACGATTTCTCTCCATGGTATGTACCCACATAGATACATGCTATTTTTCTTTGGACTTCAACTCTTAACTTAGGTACCACCGCAAATCAACACGGTGCCAAGATGAGGAGTCATTCTCTTGATTTTTCTTTTTCTCTCATTTTGACTTCAACCCATGTCTTTGGTACCACTGCCAATTTTGTGCAGTGCCAAGTAAGGGAGTCAGCACTCTCATTATTTAGATCATGGAATCTTTCTTCCCAACAAATAGTAAATAGGATGAACATCAACTAAATTAATCAATCAATATCAATTCAAAAATCATACTCATATGCTAATTTTATTTAAAGAAGTAGTTTCACTTTTCAAATCAAATTCATCAAATAACATGTCTACCCAAAATTTCATACATCAATCAATGAAAAATTCCAATAGGCAGATATATATTAGAGAAATAAATTCAATGCAATAGGTCTATCCTTGATTACAGGCATTTAAAAATTTTATCATCAAGAAAATCTTACTATCAATAGAATTTCCAGAAATAAACCACACTATAACATTACAACATAAAACCATATCAAGAGAAAATTTTGCATATATCCATTCAGAGATAAATTCATACAATCCTTCATGCATCAGTATGCACCCACAAGGTGCATCAGTATCAACATAATATCAATCATTATACAACCCAATCGAATCCAACATCAATATCAGAATATCATACAACCAAATCGAATGATGAAACAGTCAAGTAAAAACAAGGTAAGATAGCATCGGCGAACACAAGAAGTCTGAAGAAGTCATCCTCCCCTAAAAACATATGAAAAATCGATAAGATATGGAAGATGAAATGCAAATAAGTAGGAAAAAGGAATACTCACAAAACTCTACTCGTCCACGTCAGATCCAATCTCCTCTGTGTCCTTGGGGGCTACATCCATAGGATCGTCGTGATGTCCCTCTTGATCGTGCTGCCCTCCCCGGTCTCCACCATAGACTCCTCCTCTCCTGGTGTCCTCAAAACCAAAGTGGTCATAAAGGAAATTTCCCATCTCCTCCATATAGTTGCCTTGTTCTTCAACTTCCTGGTGAATATGGTACATGGAGTCAGTCATCTTCCCCATGCGATCAAGCATCCTCTCCATGAGACAACTCTGACGGTACATCTCAGCAGAGAAGGCCTGAAACCCTGGGTCATGGGCACTGGGCCATCCTCCACCAGGTCTGTGAGAAGAACCTCCAGCATGATGGGAAGAATCTACAGCATGGTGGGAAGGTGAGTCCATACCCATATCGAATGGGTCATCTCTTCCACCCCAGGTGGGTGGTGGTGGTGCAGAGTCCAAGGGTGGTGTGAAGGCAGCCTCGGCATCACTCAGTGAAAGCTTCCAATTGGCTTGATCTCTGACATTAGTTTTCTCAATGTGAGGCAAAGGCCAAGTGGGTGCTCCTAGTCCAAGAACTAAACAAAATGTATCCCCCTCTCTAACAATCATCCTCATAGCTATGCAAGATTCAATGTCCAATCTTGCATTTCCTTTAGCCACCTCAACTCCATAGGGTTCAACATTCAAATGAAGGGCTATAGGAGTGATCAAACCTCCTATCACAATCGCCCCCCCTCTTTGCCCTGGCAACCTTTTCCATATGCTTGATTAGAAAGAAAGCCACATCAACTGGAAACCCATGTAACATCCCCCACAAGAAGTATAACTCAGATTGACGGACCATGCCGTCACTATCCCCTCGCCCAAAAACTATGTGAGCCAACACTCTATGAACATATTTAATACATGGATTGGAAATCTTCGAGGCACGGGTTGAAACTACAGAAAAATGGGTTTCACTAGCGATTTGGTTCCAGGAAACATTTTCTATGAAACCCACTGGCACTTGGGTGTATCGTCCTGATGCTAAGTGAAAAATGGTCCGGATGTCACCCAAAGTAAGCTTCCTTTCAATGTTAGCTAATCTGAAAGTAATTTCCCCATCAGCATGTCGGTTAGTGAACTCCTCAAGCTCCATATCCATACTACTTAAGAACTCTAAAACCAAAGGAAGATATGTGACCGGTGTCATTTGAAATAATTTCTTAGACCTTATCCGATCGAACATCCAGAACACATCTTCATATAGCCCTAGTGCCTCCAATGTACATCGATCTACATATTTTGTGCTGACAATTCTCCTAGCTATCAATTGGTTGTATCTGGCTTCTTGGATTTCATCTGTAAAAATGATACCATAGCGATTTGGGGGAGTTGAGGGTTCAGCTGGTGCCTTTCCCTTCTTCTTTGAAACCACTGATTTGACTCTAGGTGCCATTTGATGAATCTAATTTTCATAAAAACAAGAATTAGTTAAATCCAAGCTTAAACCCAAAAATTTGACTAGAAAAAGAATGAGGGCATAATAGTAAACTGAAGAACACAGCCGATTGAGCTCGTTTGAGGTTCAAAATCACTCCAAAATTAGTCAAAATTTTCTAGAAACGAACTAGGAAGAGTCGCCTATCATCTAAGGAGCAAATGCGAGCAAGCATTTTAGAAATTGACCTAGAATCAGAACAAAAAAAGAAAGGGGTGGAAATCTCATCAAAACTCGCCATAATGAAGAAATCGGGCAAGAAAATACCAGATCGGCAGCTGGAGCTAGATGGGAAGGGTCGCCAGCGAGCTCTGAAGGCAAGGGAAGGTCGGAAGCTTGAGGTCGGCGCGATAGAATGAGCGAAATCCCTAAAACACAGTACAAAAACCCTAAAAACGGCAGAGTAGATCGCGTGGGGCGATAGAATTACGGCCGTAATTTACATTACGGCAGTGTTGTAATATGCTCAGTTCAAAAAACACGGGCCATAATATCTATACGGCAGTGCCGTAAACATCTGAAAACTCTCGGGTCGAAAATGGACTGGAATTATGGTACCGTATAAATGATTACGGTACTACCATAAAAACTTCAAAACTCTTGGGTCGAAAATAGACTGGAATTACGGTACCATATAAATGACTACGGTAATACCATAAAAACTTCAAAAATCTCAGGTCAAAAATCAGCTGTAATTATGGCACCATAAAAACAGTTACGACGGTGCCGTAAAAACTAGCAAAAAACTTTTTCTTTTTTTTTGAAATAAAATGCAGCACGTAGAAATGTTTACGGTACCACTATAATACGAACCAAATTTCAAAAAGTTTTGGGTCGAAAACCAACAGAAAATACGGCACGTGAAAAGCATTATGTTAGTGCCGTAAAAGCGATAAAATTCTTGAGAATATTTTGGACCGACACTACGGCCCGTAAAAGTACTTACGGCAGTGCCGTATCGGCATCAAAACTTTCTGGCTGAAAACGGACAGAAAATACGGCCCGTAATTTGCATTATGGTGGTGTCGTATTTGTGTACCAAACTCGATTTTACCTGCAAAAAGAGAAGAAAAATTAACTCTGAAAATAAACTAAAATAAAAGAAACTAAGCTAAGTAAGAGTGCTTGGGTTGCCTCCCAAGAAGTACTAATTTAAAGGTCATTAGCTTGACCGTTCTACATTCGGATTTGATCGTGGTGGTGCCTTCAGTCGCCATTCTGATTTCTCCATGTTTTGTTCACCACTTTTAGGTACATAACGCTCATTCAAGAAACAGTGTCCAACTTTGCCTAAGATCTTTCTTCCTTTATGAAGAAATTTTGATCTTCAGTTTCTTCTTTGTCTTTTCTTCTTTCTCTTTTCAGAAATTGAATCAGTTTTCTCTTGAAATCCTCTATTTACACACTCAAAAAAAGTGTCATTCTCAATATTAGAAGGTTCATCAAATAAATTGTGCACATCACTAACAACATTTTCAATTAAATCAATGCTACAACATGATCCTGAATATGATGCTTTTTTCAAAGAATCTATTAAATCAAACTCAATTATATTTTCACAAATATCAAATGTGAGTTTCCTTTCCTAACATCTATGACTGCACCTGCTATGGCCAAAAAGGGTCTACCAAGAATAATTGGATTTTTATAACTTTCCTCCATCTCAAGAACTACAAAATCTGCTGGAATAAAATACTTACCTACTTAGATTGGGACATTCTCTAAGATTCTAACAGGATACTTTACCGAACTATCAGCGAGCTGTAAAGATATTGAAGTTGGTTTAAGCTCTCCCATGTCCAATTTTTTGCAAATAGATAATGGCATTAGACTTACACTAGCACCCAAATCACATAAGGCTCAGTCAAAAGCCATACTCCCAATAGAACAAGGAATAGAGAAACTACCTGGATCCTTTAATTTCGGTGGCAACTTGTTCTGGATAATAGCACTACATTCTTCAGTTAATGCCACAGTACCATAGTGCTCTATCTTTCTCTTATTAGACAAATTTTCTTTTAAAAATTTAGCATATGAGGGCATTTGAGATAAAGCTTCAGTAAATGGAATGTTAATATAAAGCTTCTTTATGACTTCAAGAAATTTCCCAAATTGCTTGTCTAATTTTGCTTGCACTAGTCTTTGGGGAAAAGGTATAGGTGGCCTATAAGATGCAGGAAAACTAGGTTTAGAAATATCAATCTGACATGGCTCATCACCTTTAGGTTCATCACCCTTATGAGGTGGCAAACTACCATGGGATTGCACATGAGCAGATTGTGTTTCTAAGCCCGGTTCATTGCTATGTTCTATGTTGGGCTCTTCCTCATTATCATCTAATCTACCCCTTGGTTCATCCAATTGTTTTCCACTCCTAGTTGTTATGGCATTACAATGCTCCCTAGGGTTTAATTCAGGTTTAGCAGGCAATCTCCCTGGGGGTCTATAAGATGTGCTAGCTTGTTGTGCTATCTGGTTCTCTAGAATTTTATTATGGGCTGCTAAAGATCCTACTTGAGAAGCAAGTTGGCTAACCAATCCCTTAAGATCTTCAATCTCTTTATTTTGATTTGTCATGAATTGATTTTGACAAGCTATAAATTTTTCAAGCATAAACTCAACACTAGAATTTTGGGGCTGGTTTTGATTCTGATTTTGTCTTTGTGGATATCCTCTATTCTCAGTTTGTCCCCCTAAATTGTTGTTACTTTTCCAAGATAAATTGGGGTGGTTCCTCCAACCAGGGTTGTAAGTACGAGAATAAGGATCATTGTTTCTACTTTGTTTATAACCCCCCAAAGCATTAACTTGTTCAGTACCCTAATTAGCAATGACTTTACACTCTTCAGAATAATGACCATTATTACATAAATATCACTCACAATAGAAGATAAAACTACAGCAGTTTGTATTTGAAAAGAATCAAATCTGTTGCACAAAGAATCTACCTTTTCAGCCAAGGTGCGCCAATTATCACTTTCATTCTTGCCATGAGGAGGATGATACAGCACTCCTCTCTCTGTAGTCCACTGGTTGTGATTCAAAGCCATCTCTTCCAGCAACTTGAAAGCATCCTCAATGGTTCTGCTCATGAGGGCTCCTCCTGCAGCAGCATCAACAGTCAGGCGAGTATTATACAATAAACCATTGTAAAAAGTATGTATTAAAACCCAATTTTCAAGGCCATTGTGAGGACACTTCCGTTGTAAATCATTAAAACACTCCAATGCCTTGCTAAAAGACTCACCATCCCGCTGTGCAAAGCTTGTAATCTGGTTTCTCAACTGGATGGTCTTGCTAAGTGGAAAGTACTTCATCAAGAAAGCATTTGATAGTTGTTCCCATGTGGTGAAGGTACTGGTAGATTGAGCTTGAAGCCAAGAACGTGCTTTGTCCCTAAGAGAAAAAGAAAACAATCTCAGTTTCAAAGCATCATTGGAAACACCATTAATCTTAATTGTACCACATAATTCAAGAAATAAGGCAAAATGTTGATTAGGATCTTCAAGTGGAGATCCTCCAAACTGATTCTGCTGTATCATAGATAAAAAAGCATGCTTGATCTCAAAATTGTTAGCCTCTATAACCGGTCTAGCAATGCTATAGTGTATCTCCTGTGGATTAGGGGCTGCATAGTCTCTAAGTGATCTCCTATCTGCCATGACTACTTCTTCTTCTTGTCTTCATTCAAATCTGAGTTTCCTATGCAGTCTAAGAGTTTTGTTAATCTTAGGGTCTAGAGGAACTAGAGGTCCTGATCTAAGATTCCTACGCATGCACAAGTAGATAGATCAAATAACTCAAAATAAGCAGAAAAGAACAGAAAGCAGAAAATAAAACCTAGTCTAGCAATACTTTCAATATCTTTAATATTGATAAAAACCAAGGTCCCCGACAACGGCGCCAAAAACTTGTTATGTCCGCAAGTGCACGGATACTCAAAGTAATAATTAAGATATCGAATCATAGAGACCTTGTTTGTCAAGGACCGAATAATCGATTTCTCACTAACTAGACAATTGAAAATGATGAAATCAAACTATCATAAACTATACAAAAAAGTCAGAGAGAGAAACTGGGACTAGGGTTACATCCACCTTAACTTCTATGACTAGATCCAAATAAGTGCTCATCAGTTTAATTTTATTATGATAAAGATAAAATTTACTTTATAAAGAAATCATCTCGCTTACACGCAGACAATTTACAAAGAAGCAATCCTCACTTTCGCACAAGATTTATTCAATGTTAAATAAAAGTAAATCTTTGACAAAGAACACAAAGATCACATTCGTGCATCCAAATTCTAAGTCAATTATCTCAAGTTAAAACTAAATACTTTCATACTTCAATTTTCACAGGTTCTACTTAAGGTTTTCTAATGATCCAATACTTAATTTCTTACAATATCATCATGTTTATTTCAATAACTCAATCCTAGGTCAGGTTATCAACATGGAAATAAACTTCTAAAATCTAGAAATAAGAATAAACCTAATTTCTTATGATGAGTTCATAAATCATGATTCTAGGGTTCCAAGTTCTCGCAAGTCACTTTTCAGTCCATATCACAAAAAACTCTAAATCATGCTGTAAAATGAAACTAGAAAGAATTAAAGGCAATCATCACATAAGTAGAATTATCATAGTAACATTATCCTGACGAAATAAAATCATCTAGTCATTAAGAATTTAAGGGGATTACACCCCCATGTCCCAAAAAGAGTTTAAGCTAGCATAGTCAAAGAATTACAATAAACCATAGTTTCAAAGGGTAAGAAATCAAAGAGGAAGAGAAAATCTACTAACAATACGGCTGTAATGAAAATTACAACCGCAATTTCGTGTGATGAATAGTAGCGGCAATGCCTCTTTTGTTGATTTCTCCTCCAAGCGATCTCCCTTCGCTCTAAAACTTCTGGGGTATGTTCTCCTCCTCTAGGCACAGCTTCCTCTCAAATTTCACAGCCAGAGATGCACTGTACGCTTCCTGGCAGTGAAACCTAGGGCGACGGTGAAAAATATCATTTTTCTCTCGAACGTTGATGAAAATCGAGGCTTTTTGTGTGTGTCGCCTTCTCTCGATCTGGCCAATATTTCCCTTTTTATGGATCTCAAATTGATGGTCCAGATCGTCCGCAATCATCCGCGCAAGAATCGGGTTTGAAAAAGTCCAAAAAAATTGGCCGCCTTAGTTAGAATTACGGCTGTGTCGTAGTAATTGTAGAGTTCTTCTATACAGAATTAGACCGGAATTACGGCACCATAATATGCATTATGGTAGTGTCGTCTTTTCTGTAAATCTTTCTGGTCATAAATCACCTCAAAATACGACCCGTAATATTGTTTACGGTGGTGCCGTAAAGTCTGCAAATCCTTCTGTACTAATTTACGGCAGTGCTTTGAAATTACGGTAGTGCCGTGGTTTGTTTTGTAGGTGCAGTGAAATCACGGTACCGTAATATTAATTACGGCCTTGCCATAATTTGGTCTGAAGCTTTGATTTGCATGAAATTTGACATACAATCTTCTCTTGATGATGGAAATTATCTATGCATCAAAATTTGCTTGAAAACGCCTTAAAATAGTGTCTTTTTAACTTGAAAATGATCAAAAACCAGAAAAGGTGTAGATTCTACAATATTTGATAAATAAGACATAAAAATAAGCAAAAGAGCATAAATATGACACAAAAATACCTATCCAATGGCATAAAATATACTATAAATTATCGTGTCATCATGTACCACTACCTCCCTACAAACCGCCAGTACCTTTACCTCAAAGATTGGCAAAGGCTAAACTTGACAAACAGTTTAGAAAATTTTTAGAGGTACTTAAAGTTTTATATTAATATACTTTTCACTGATGCTTTATCAAAGATGCCTTCGTATGCCAAGTTCTTGAAAGAGATATTCTCTAACAAGAGAAAGTTGGAGGAGCATGGAACGGTCACACTCACTGAGGAGTGCAGCGTAATAATTCAGAATAAATTGCCACTGCAGCTTAAGGATTCAGGGAGTTTTTCTATTCCTTGTTTAATTGGTGATATGTTTATTGACCATGCTTTGTGTGATTTAGGGGCTAGTGTCAGCTTGATGCCACACTCTGTTTGTAAGAAGCTGGACATTGGAGATCTTAAGCCCACTTCTGTTTCTCTGTAACTAGGCAACCGCTCTGTATGGCATCTGGTATGTATTTTAGAGGACGTGCCTATTAAGGTCAATATGTTCTTTATACCTGTGATTTTGATGTCCTCGAGATGGAGGAGGATTCTAGACTTCCCATTATTTTAGGTCGCCCCTTTCTAGTGACAGCTGAAGCCATGATTGATGTTAAGAATGGGAAGCTCACTTTTAAGATAGGTGAAGATTCTGTAGATTTTGATTTGACTGAAAATTTAAAGAAGCCTTCTTTTGCAGGATCTTGTTGTTGTGTAGAAGTCCTGGAAGACACTTCACTGATGACCATTAATTCCAGGATGGGAAAGGATCCACTCGAAGTGTGTCTTATCAAAGGTGATGACAGTGATGAAGAGGAGGAAGTAATTTCATATTTTGCATTATTAAATTATGCATCACCACTTGAGCCCAAAAAGTTAAAAGAAGAACACTGAACACTTAAGCATGCAAGAAGATAAACCTTATGAAGAAAAGAGGTATGATTTTAAAACTCTCCCAAGTAACCTCAGTTATGAATTTCTTGGAGAGAACTCTACTTTTCCTATAATTATTAATGCAAATCTTGATGCTTCTCAGACTACTAGACTTTTGAATGAACTTCGACAACATAAAAGAGTGATTGGCTATACCCTTGATGAGATAAAAGGAATTAATTCTTCTGTTTGTATGCACAGGATATTTTTAGAAGAAGGGAGTAAGCCATCAATTGAATATTAGAGGAGGCTCAACCCGAACATGAAGGAGGTAGTGAAGAAAGAAATTCTTAAACTGCAAGTTGCTAGAGTCATCTATCCCATTTCTGACAGCTAGTAGGTGAGCCCAGTGCATATTGTGCCAAAGAAAGGAGGGATTACCATGATGAAAAATGAAAGCAACACTCTTATTCCAACGAGAACGGTAATAAGGTGGCAGATGTGCATTGACTATCGGAAGTTGAAGGCCATCACCCGAAAAGATAATTTTCCCCTTTCTTTTATTGATCAGATGTTAGAACGCTTAACATGTAATTCTTATTTCTATTATCTTCATGGATGTTCTAGTTTCTTTCAGATCCCCATTCTGTTGGGGTATGCCCTTAAGGCTAATGTTTGAGGCCTTGGGATTGTATCAGTCTCATGTAATAAACTCTTGTGTTTATAAAGGCATGGTTGTTATTCAGGTTGTTACCTTGTCTGCTGCAATTAGCGTACTTCTGAATAATGTCTCAAAGCTGTTCAGCTAGGCTGACATGCTATAAAGTCCTTAGTCGAGATATCTTGGTGAACATGAGACAGCCTTGATATGCTTGAGACTAATATGTGTTCTAATCTTATAGGATGCTTCGAGCATGGAATAAGATGTAGACTCATGGGTACATTGGATGTACTGGACAGACCCTATTAGGATATTCAATTGCTTGTCACAATGTGAATGATCCTTGATTGCAACAAGTGGCACATGTCCTCTGACTTGAGATCACTTGTGTTTCTAAATGATGATTGTCATTGTTTTGAGGTAGTTCAATATCATTTGAAACATGATGGTTATAGACTATCTTGGATAATGAGCTTGAGTCAGGTTAGGGCACTAGTGATAGATAAAGGATTGCCGTCTCCTTGTTTAAGGAGTGTGATGTTCTAGAGGGGCCCCCCTGAATGAGATGATTGAGAAAGTGTATGGCCATACCCAGGTGACTATGTTCATCTGGTCTAATCATACTCATCATATTGGAGCTACAGGCTTGACACGCTTGTCCAATAAGAACATCCAGTGGCAAAGGATACATGTACGCCTTGTGAATGGATTCACACTTGTGCTGTGGTTTGGGAGTAGTCTTGGAAGACTCTTTCCTTTATATCGGGAGACAGTGATGTGTTGCTAGATACCCCTCACTGATCGTGATAATGTGAGTTATCGTTACCGACATTTAAAGGAAACCCTTAGGGTCGCACAATTTGATGATATGGCTTACTTGAGTCAGATCGTGTGGACTGAATTGTTTGGGTTCAGTTTAAAGGGATTTAATCTCTGATTGTAAGTGAGATCTGGTCTGATCATGTTTGATTGATTAGGGCTTGAGATCGGTAAGCTTCGATCGAGAGAGATGATGCTAGATCGGTGAGATCAGGAGCATCAGGAGATGAACGGTTAGATCTTGAGCCTTAGGGTTCAATTTGGTCTAGACCAAGTGGCTTGAGCTATTTTGGTTTGGTTTATGAACCAAATTCGATTGGACGTTTTGGCTTGAACCGGTTCACAAAGGTGAACGCTTGGTTCAATGCCAATATGCGTTTTTGGGTTGGCATGAGTGCATGGCTTGATTATCTTCCATTTATGGAAAGTCATCAAGGCCGATTTCACTTTCAACGCCAAAACGCATATGCGTTGTGCACTTCACTTCAACGCCTTGAACTTTCGTTTGAAGGAGGTTGACGAAGTGGAGAGGTTTTGCAAGAGGAGCTCTCGGCCAAAAGGGAATCATCTCATCATCCCCTTCCATTCGACAAGAAAGATTGGGTGCCTTGCTAGCACAAGGGATGCCAAGGAAGTAAGCGTTCTTCATCTTGTGTGTGAACTTTTGGAGGAGATCTAAGTTGCTCTCTTCTTCCAAGCCGACCTCCAAGCCAATGGCGTTGGTATGAATCTCCCTCTTGATCTAATCCATCTATCAAAGTTGATTATATGAGCATATAAGCGATTGTATTGATGAAATCCTAGCAAACTTGCATGCGCCCCCTAAATTAGGGTTTCATCTGCTTGCGCTCCCCCTCGAAGGGGACTCTTCACATTCATCCTAAAGACTAGGAGAAAATGATGTTCATGTGCCCATAAAGCACTTTTGCTTATCGCCACATGCTGTTTGGACTTTGCAATGCACCCGCTACTTTTCAGCGTTGCATGATGGCTATTTTTTTTAACTTTATTGAGGATAGTATGGATGTGTTTATGGACAATTTTTCTGTATATGGTTCTGATTTTGATGTTTGCCTGCCTAATTTATCGTGAGTGTTACAACGTTGTGAATAGTTTAATTTGGTTTTGAAGTGGGACAAGTGTCATTTTATGGTGAAGGAAGGTATTGTTTTATGGCACTTAATTTCTAATCGTGGTATTGAGGTAGATAAGGCAAAGGTGGAGGTGATTGAGAAATTACCACCACCATCTTTGGTTAAAGGAATTAGAAGTTTTCTTGGTCATGCTGGTTTTTATTGATGTTTTGTTAAAGATTTTTCGAAGATTGCTAGGCCTCTTACTTTATTACTTGGTAAAGATGTTCCTTTTATTTTTGATGAGGATTGTATGACTGCTTTTCAGAAACTAAAGAAGGCTCTTACTACAGCACCAATAATTCAACCGTCTGACTGGTCACTTTTTTTTTAGCTTATGTGTGATGCTAGTGATCATGCCATAGGTGTTGTTCTTGGACAATGCAAGGAGAAGAGGTTGCATGCTATATATTATGCAAGCTGGACATTGGACTATGCACAGATCAATTGTGCAACAACAGAGAAGGAGTTTCTAGCTATTGTTTTTGCATTCAATAAATTTAGATCTTATCTTATTGATTCTAAAGTAGTTGTTTACACAGATCATGTAGTAATCAGGTATCTTATGAGTAAGAAGGATTCGAAGCCAAAGTTGATCAGATGGATCCTTTTGCTACAAGAGTTTGACTTAGAGATCAAGGATAAGAAGGGCGCAGAAAACTATGTTGTTGATCATTTATCACACCTCGTTAAGGAAGATGGAGTGCAGAAAGTCACTGAGCATGAGATTGATGATGCCTTTCATGACGAGCATCTCTTTGCTATTGTTGTGTCCACAAGTGCACGGATACTTCGAAGTAATAAAAATATCGAACCACAGAGACCTACGTGTTAAGTACCAAATAATCATTTTCTCGCTAGCTAAGCGAACCGAATATGATGAAAGTAAACGATCGAAAAGTGCACGAGAAAATATCAGAGAAGAAAACTAGGACTAGGGGTTCATCCACCTTAATTCTAATGACTAGAAAGAAATAAAGGCTGTCAATCAAATTTCATTATAATAAAGATATAATTTACTTCATAAAAGGATCAACTCGCTCTCGCGCAGTCAATCATACAAAGGACCAATCCTCTCTCTCGTGCAAGATCTATCCAATGTTAAAAATAAGTAAATCATTGAACAAAGAACTCAAGGATCACTCTCGTGCATCCGAATTCTAAGTCAAAAATCTCAAGTGGAAACTCAAGGATCACTCTCGTGCATCCGAATCTCAACACAGGTTCTACTTAAGGTTTTCCAACGTTCCGATCCTCACTCTCGTGCAAGATCTTCACGTCTAACACATTAACTCAATCCAAACAATTAGAAACTCAACATGGCAATAAAATCACTAAAAATCATAATTCGAAGAACTACCTAATCTCTTACGATAGTTCCAAACTCAACAATTCTTAGGGTTCCAAATTTCACAATCAACCTCTCGGTCTATTTCGCAAAATTCTAAAACATGCTGATATTTATAAAAGCAAGGAGAATCAAAGAACAATCAATCACAAAAGTAAAATTATCATAATAAAATTATCATGACAAAAATTAATGTTTTCTAGTCATTAACAAACCAAGGGGATTACACCTCATGTCCCATAAAAAGATCTAAGCTTGCATGGTGAAAGGATTACAACAAACCATAATTTCAGAGAATTAGAAATAAAAAAAAAGAAGAAGAAAAGTTACAAAATAGGTGCTGTAATGAAATTACAGCACCGTAATTGCCTTTGAACAGCACTATCACCGTTGTTTTGTTGATTTCTCCTCCGATCAGACTCCAAACGCTCTAAAACTTCTGGTGTGTGCTCTCCTACTCCAGACAAAGCTTCGGTGTAAATTTCACGGCCTGAGGTGGTCTCTACACCTCTCGGAGTGAGGCCGAACCCTAAGTGCCTCTCTATCAATTTCTCCCTCAATACTCGATAAAAATTAGGGATTTTACTTCGTGTGTGTTCTACTCTTAACGATGAGTCCTCAGCAACTTTCGGATCTCAATTTGGAGCTCTGGATCAAAAATTATGGTCCACGCAAGTTTCAGCCTGAAAAACTCACGCATCCACATATAAAATACGGTACCGTAATTTAAAATACGGTAGTGTTGTTGGTGTATATGCCCTGCAGACCAATGTATGGACATGGCCAGGCATTGTTTGAATGTACTTTGATAGAACTATTATTCTTTATAGAGGCATGGTCGTTATTATGTAGACTTCTCTACCTGCGTTGATGTATTGAGTTGCATATATAATGTCCCAGGAGTCTGGATTGGATCCATTCTCATAAGCTATCCCCAGACAAGGTACCATAGCAGATATGGGACAGCTTTGGTACATGTAAGACTGGTGTATGGGCTGGTTAGGTGCGGGCCACAGTAATGCAGACATACAGGTGCATTAGATGCACTAGAGTGATCCATCGTGAGGATTGACTTGTCTAGTCAACAAGTCAATCTCACATGCAAGAGGTTTGCATTGATCCTTAGACTTGAGGTATTCATGTCTAGATTTGATGATGGATATGCTTTGATGCAGTCTTACATCTATCCGTAATTGGGGGACCAAAACGACTGTCATTGGGCATGTCATAAGCCACGTAGAGACATGGATGACCAATAGTAGGATTTGCCCCTTCCTTCAGAGGAAGCATGATATCCACTTTGGGGCACCCCACCTTATTGGTGCATGACAGGAATGTGTGGCCACACTAGTTGAGTCATGACCAATGCATTGGATTGATAAACTTGAGACTAATCCAATGACAGGATATCAGTTTAGGCAAAGGGATCTATAATGCAATGGGAATCCTCGTTGCTTGTTAGGGAGTTGTTGCTATAATGACTTAAGTCCTATGACATGGGTAGTAGTGATGTGTTGCTAGATACCCCTCACTACTTATGATGTTCACATCGTTGCCATCGTTATTAGGATCCTACGGGGTCACACGCAATAGACTCTTGACGTTGCTTTAATCAGAACCCTTAGGATCAAGTTATTGGATAACTTGGATCCATTTGGAAGATTTCATCAGCGCCAATGGGCTTGATGAGTTGGAAGAAAGTTATTGGAGCCAAACTTCAATTTTGGCATGTTGACCCGAAATTGACCTAGATTGGTCACATTTGGATTAGGGTTGCATTGGATTGGATCCAATGGCTTAATCAACCCATGTCATGAAGTTTGGGCTAGCTCATTATCCAATGAGGCCCAATAATAAGTTGTCATGAAGAGGGAATTGGCTTAAAAGGGTATAATGGGGAGAAACCCAACCCCATTGGCGCCTAGGGGCATAATGGGGTGTGGGTGGCATAAATTGCTTCCTTTGGAAGGAAGTGGCGCCTCTCCCTTCATCCTTTGATGGTATCTTGCCTCTATGGCAAGTGTTGGGGCTGATATGGCTTGATGACTCTTTTGGAAAGAGCTTGGGCGCATATGGATAGTAGGGTAAGGTTTATGGTAAGATCTTGGAGACTTACCTTACCTCCAAACCCTAATTCCCCTCAAACCCTTCCTTAGCCGAATGACTCTTGCATGTTGCGCCTAGCCCTTCTCCTTGGATGGAAAGAATGCCTCTAAGGCATGTCTTGGGCTGATATGGCTATTGGGCAAATAAGGATAGGTTGAATGAGGTTTATGGCAAAGTCTTGGAGACTTTCCTTACCACAAACCCCTCTCATCCTAGCCGCCCACTTGGCATGATCTTGGCCCTCCCTAAACCGCCTCTTGGCTTATAAAAGGGACCCTAGCTGCCCCCTCTCAATGGTTCGAATGCTTGGAGACGTGAACATACATAGAGGGGCGAGAGCAAGGGCAAAGGGCGATAACATCAAGGTGGTGCAACCCTTCTTCCTACTAGTGGCCGCAAGTCTTCTCCTCCCTCTCCTCTTGGCGTGACTTGGAGAAGGACTTGGTGGTGCCACTTCCTCTTACTCTTCCTAAAAGCCGAAACTCTTCTTCTCCCTCTTCTCTTGGAGTGAAGAGGATAAGGAGTTGGCGGCATCTTCCTTGCACTTGGCGCATGATCCTTGGAGGTGGCGCAAGAGAAGTGAAGGAACCCTAAGGCTTGATTCTCTTCCCGAGGCTAGCACCAAGCGTGGAAGTGAGCAACATTAAGGATTCGATGTGTGGATACTTGTAGAGGGCAAACACTTGGGTGCCTTCAACATGGCTTCGGCAACTAGACAAGCAAAAGAGGTACATCTCTAACACATCCTTGTGTCTTCTCTCTCGCATGGATCCTTGGGACCGGAATATGTTTCGGGTGTAATGATTCTTCCGCTGCATCCTGGGACTGCAATATTTTAAATTACACCTGGTATTCCCTAACAAGTGCCATATTTTCTTTGCAGTTTTCTAGTCAAAAATTGCCCAAAATACGGTACCATAAAATATTTTATGGCCGTGCCGTAATTTTAGCAATTTATTCTGTTTTGAATGTGCTCCAAAATACGGCAGTGTAATATTTCATGGCAGCGCCGTAAAATCGCTTGCGTTCTCTGGTCTGAAGTGTCTGGAAAATACGGCCCGTGTAATTCTTTACGGCAGTGCTATAAAATCTCAAAATCTTCTATTCGGAATTTCTCCAAATTACGGCAGTGGCTCGATATTACGATAGCGTATAGAAATACGGTATCGTAATATATATTACGGCACTACCGTATTTTGGTCAATTGCTCCGATTTGCATGAAATTTGTCGGGTGATCTCCTCTTGATGATGGTAACTCTTCTATGTCTTCGATTTCGCTTGAAAACGCCTCAAAATAGTGCCTTTTTACCTGAAAATCAAGAGAAACCAAGATAGAAGTAGATTTTGCAATATTTAATGAATTTAGCATAAAAACAAGTAAAAGATCCTCAATTTAGCATGAAAAGATATCTAAAATGATACAAAATATACTATATATTTTGGTGTCATCAGCTATCGCAAGGATTGATGCTCCATGGTATGCTGATTTTGTAAATTATTTGGTGTCTGATATCTTACCTGCTAACTTGACTTATCAGGGTAGAAAGAGATTTTTGTCAGAAGTAAGACATTATTTCTGGGAAGATCCTTTTCTATTCAAGAGATGTGTAGATGGGCTATACAGGAGATGTTTACCAGAAGAAGAGATCGGGGATGTACTCTTTCATTGCCATGGTTCTACTTGTAGAGGATATACCAGTTCATCTAAGAATACTTTTAAAGTACTTCAGTGAGGTTTCTTTTGGCCGACCCTTTTTAAGGATGCTAGGAATTTTGTTCTCTCCTATGAAGAATGCCAGCGGACAAGAAACATATATAAATGTAATAAAATGCCACTTAGTAATATTTTGGAGATTGAAATGTTTGATGTATGGCGAGTTGATTACATGGGTCCCTTTCCAACTCATGTGGGAACAAGTATATTCTTGTAGCAGTTGATTATGTGTCAAAGTAGGTGGAAACCATAGCGGCTCCAACCAATGATTCTCGAGTAGTTATCAAACTATTTAGAAGGATAATATTTCTGAGTTTTGGAGTTCCAAGAGTTGTTATAAGTGATGGTGGATCCCATTTTATAAAACAGAAATTTTCTGCATTGTTGAGTAAATATGGGGTGAAACATAAGGTATCTACTCCCTATCGCCCACAGATAAGTAGCCAAGTAGAAGTCTCAAATAGAGAGTCGAAAAGAATTCTTGAAAAAAATGTCTCTAGAACAAGGAAAAATTGGTCCATGAAGCTTGATGATACATTGTCGGCATACAGGACTGCATTCAAAAGTCCGATTGGTATGCCACCTTATCAGCTTCTCTATGGTAAATCATCTTATCTCCCGGTTGAGTTAGAACACAAAACTTATTAGGCGATAAAAACTTTGAATTATGATTTGAAAACCGCTGGGGAGAAAAGGAGATTGCAAATTGATGAACTTGAGGAAATAAGGATAAATGCATATTAAAGTGCAAGGATTTATAAGGAAAGAACCAAGAAGTGGAATGACCGTCATATCATTAGAAAAGATATTCAAAAATGTGACCTTGTTTTTCATTTTAATTCTAGATTGAAGTTATTTCCTGAAAAATTGAGAACGAGGTGGTCAGGCTCTTTCAAGGTTGTGAAAGTATATCCTCATGGCACTATTGAGATTTGGAGTAAAAGATTAGGAAATTTCACTGTTAATGGCCAACGTTTCAAACATTACTATATGTCAGAACCTATTGAAAAAGGTGTCAACCAAAAGCTCTCAGATCCTCCACTAATAGCTTTCCGCAAGTGCATGGATTTATCGAAGTAATAAAAAGATTGTCATTCCCAACGAGGATCTGGCGGTCAAGTACCGATTACACGATCGATCTATATCTAGACAATTCAAAATGTGATTTTGTTTTGTTTGGACACTTCAAAGTACGAAAAGAAGCAAAAGCGAGCGTTCGGGTAAAAATCAATGCGGATAAAATCAGGAATTGGGGTTTGACCACACTGACGAATATGAATTTAATAAAAATAAATCTTTGATCAGAAAATTATAGTTTTGAAAGAGATTTTTCCTAAGGTACATATTACCTCCTCTTAAAGCGTAATCCGGTATCTATTTGCATTAATTCCCTACTCTCGTGACAATTAACCTAAATAGACCCATTAAGTTATGTGAAAAACCTTGGAATCCTTCAAACGAATCCAAACTACTCTCGTGATTGGATTCGTAGGTTTGAAAAGAATAGTTCCGACGTTGCGATTCACCTCTCGGCCCTTCTCACAATGTCTAAGACGTAAAGATACTTGATCAGGGTAAATTACAGAATAGACACAATTCTAATCAAATCAAATCTATAAAATCCATGTCAAAGATTTAGACAACAACTTTAATTCATATATCACTCAACGGGCTACTTCCCAAATCCCAAAATAATGTTTACACGTTCATGTTCAAAGCAAACAACATGTTCATCGATGAATTCAACATGTAATCTCTCTAAAATAATGCAAAGAGACACTAGGAAAGTAATTAGAACTCTTCCCCTTGATCTGGTGATGAAGATGAAGCATCAAATCCTCTCCTTTGCGTGATCTCTCACCGGAATTTTACCCTAGAATTGATTTCCGCCGCCGCCGCTACAGCCGTTCATTTTCGTGCCTAGAAGCCCCCTAAACCCTTCCAAAACCCTTCCTTTTATAGTCTAATCAGTATAGAACCCATCTAGAAAGGTGTCTGGATAGTTTGATTCAATTCTGGTTCAATTTAGAGTCGAATCAAGTGAGAAAGACGAAAAGTGAAAGTATTCACGGCCCGTAAATGTCTCTGTGCATACAGCGCCTTGTACACAGAAAGTTTCATGGACCGTGAACCTGTCATGGCCTCACCCGTGAAAGTTGCGTTCTTCACCGTTTTTGCTCCAAAATTTGACGTGTAAGCTCGTAATCTCCTCGACAATCATATTATGGCTTCAAAACTCTCGAAATCCATTATTTTTACGCCATTTTACCTACATTTTCAATAAAACTAAGAAAAGTGAATATTTTGTGCAAAGTGAAGTAAAAATATTAAAAATTGCATAAAATCATTCAATTAAGCCCAAAATATGATCTAAAATATAGGCAAAAACATGGTGTAAATGCAACGCATCAAAAACCCTAGACTTAAAATTTGCTTGTCCTCAAGCAATACTTTGATATGTATAAAGAATGTACATATAAGGATTTCTCAACTGTTTTTGCCTCTAATAACATCCTTAGTCCACAAATTAAGTAATCAATCTTTCAAACTCAAGTAATTCAAGAAAAATCATAATAGAAATAAACTCTCAAGAGGTTACAATCCAAGAAAGATAAAATTCACAATTCATGTCATAATATTCATTCTTCACACACTAAATATCAAATACTTTCAATTTAATAAATATACCTTGCTCAACAGACAAAAATTTATTTTAAGAATCTTGGTGATATTAAAGATAAGAGATTTTTAGAGAAATTTGGTCTTTAAACGGTTATATGCCCTTTCCTGTTAGCATCATAACATTGTTTAAAGTATACCACATAGCAGTATAATTTAACCCATAGTCTCAATCATAAGGTCAGCGGAGTTGTCCACTTAACCTACAGCTTTCTCTTTTTCTATGCTTTTTTTTTCTCCTATTTTTTCATTTTCATTTTTTTTTTTCAATTTTTTTTTTTGTTTAGAGAAAGTCGGTCAGTGGCATGGTATTTAAATCGTTGTTGTTCTTTCTGCAAGAGGGTTAAATATTTGTTTTAAAAGTTCTCCCTTTGTTACTTGATCACAACAAATTTAAAGTATACCAAACAATGGTATAATATAACTCATGACTTAAGATTTCTCAACTAGAGGAGTTGGAGCAAATCTCAGTTTAATAAATATCACTAAATTCTATTCATAAAAATTTTCATCATGCAAAATTAGATAAATTAAACTTCAAGTATAAAGATACTATGCACGTGTCGTTCGAACATATAACAATCTATGTATAAATTTTATCAATACTAGAATTGAATTTACTCAATAATTTAAATATACATGAAATTTCAAAAATTTCCTAAGTACTCAAAATGTTTCCTAAGTTTAAAATTAAGGATTAAACAAATTTAATTATCCTTAACAATCATATACATTCAATATACATGTCTACAAAGCTTGAAGAAAAGCTAAATATATAGGGACACCCTAGACTTAAATAGTTGCATATACATAAGCATTAAACCAAGTCATGATAGAATTTAAAAAAAATTTGCGAGAGTTCCCTTTATGATGTGAGCGAAATCCTATGCAATTATATCAAAATATGCAAACATTACTCATAAAAATCTAAAAACTATATTACATCATTGATATTAACAATTTACAAGGTAAACAAGTTTCAAACATCAAATACTGTCATGTTTCACTATCAAAATAACATTCTACATATACTCATAAAGAGATTGCCGCAAGAATCACCGTCCGTGAATGATTCACGGCTGCACCTGTGATTGTTTCGTTTGGTGCTCGTTCTTCATGCAAAAATTTTTAAAAATTTCCTACACATAAAGCAACTTATTACAAATTTTTTCATTAATAAGAATTCATCAAATCATGCTGCAAAAAGTCATAAAAATTAAAAAAAAATAAATTTAGTAAAAAAAATTGAAACTAAAAATGCTGAAATGGATAAAGTGCAAAGCCTCTTGGTTGCCTCCTAGGAAGCGCTTGTCTAAGGTCATGAGTTTGACCACAGCTTCATGTCATGGTGGAGTTGGTGAATTAGTGCCATAGTAGAGAGCATATAATCTTCTGTTTTTTCTTCGTCTCAAGAGTGTGTCCACCAAAGTATATATCCAATGAAATAGGTGGTTCCATGTTACAGTGTCTAGTACATGAATATAAAAACAGAAGTTAGAGTCATGCAAAGAATACTCAATAATTTTTCTATATTTATCCAAGAGTAATATCATGCATTCTTCCTTTAGATTTATATCAGCAATTGGAAGAAGATTAGAATTAAAATCAAATAATTCATACCTTGGATTGATCAAGAAGTTTTCAAATTTTATTTTTGACTTTTCACTTACCTCAATGTCAATGTGATGAAGAATGTCATGTGTTATCAACTTTTGGTTACCTATGGTTGCATTTGAATCAAATAATAGTTCACCTACCTTATCATCATTATCCTCTCCACCATCTATAATGCAAATCCCTAATGATTTTTCCTGGAGAAAAGGAATTGATGGTTCATATGGAGGTGGTGGTGTAATATACCCAAGATCCTCTTCCTCATCTTTTTCCTCAATTTCTTTCTCTTCAATTGGGTACTCCATCTCAACATTATCAAATTCATCCCCATCAATTTGGTTATTTCTTATTTGTGGCTCCTCAAATTCTTCATCCTTCTTTTCACAAGACTACAAAAATTTGAATTTCTCTTCAAACATGTCTCAAGTATTTGTGTTGCAAGGCACTGCATTATGTGAGAGGGGACTAGATGGCTGGTAAAGTGTTGACGAAGGTAAATCACAATCATCAAAATTTTCAAAATCATCAAAATTTGAAGAAGATAAATCATAATCTGTGACTGGAGTCATGACTAATGATTGTTCCAACTCTACAAAATTCTCAGATTTATCCTGGATTTCTTCCTCTATATCTTTTTTATCAGTGCCATAAATTATACTACAAATATCCTCACTTTGTTTGTTTATAGCAGTTATATAGTTTTCAAGCATGGCTTCTAAGTTGGATTCTTGAGGTTCACTAAAGTCTGATTGTGGAATAAATGTTGGGTCATTCTGATAAAACAAGTTTTGAGGGTTCTCCCAACTTGGATTGTAAACACTAAGGCAAGAGTTAAGACATGGAGGAATCTCTAATTGACATTCAGTAAAATCATGCCCATGAAATCCACAAATATAACAAATAACGCATTTCAACTAATAACATTGCATGCTTACATATTCAGTATGTTGAATATAAGAATTTACCTTTTCTAAAAGTGATTCTGATACATCCGTACCATATTCTCTTGTCATTGTCGGTGGCACATACCCCTGATTTGACCATTGACATTGGTTAAACATCATATTTTCAATTAATACAATTAAAATTCAGAAATATAAAATGTAAAACTGGAAATGCAAAATAAAGCTTAAAATATGTAGTGAAGTGATTTTTGAGTTATCCTGTTTACACAACGTATTAATCCAAAAAGAGAAAAATAAAATAGAATAACCATAAAAATGGCAAAAAACAAACAAAACAAGAAAAATAAAAAACAAAAACAAAAATCAAAAATAAAATAAAAATTAAAATAAATAAATAAAATATCTAGTCTATAAATCTCACGATTAAATGGATATTGGCTGGCTTGATCCCCGGCGACGGCGCCAAAAACTTGATAGCATTCCGCAAGTGCACGAATTTATCCAAGTAATAAAAAGATTATCGTTCCCAACGAGGATCTGGCGGTCAAGTACCGATTACACGATCGATCTATATCAAGACGATTCAAAATGTGATTTTGTTTTGTTTGGACACTTTAAAGTACGAAAAGAAGCAAAATTGAGCGTCGGGTAAAAATCAATGCGGATAAAATCAGGATTTGGGATTTGACCACGCTGACGATTATGAATTTAATAAAAATAAATCTTTGATCAGAAAATTATAGTTTTGAAAGAGATTTTTCCTAAGGTACAAATTACCACCTCTCAAAGCGTAATCTGGTATCTATTTACATTAATTCCCTTCTCTCGTGACAATTAACCTAAATAGACCCATTAAGTTCTATGAAAAACCTTGGAATCCTTCAAACGAATCCAAACTACTCTCGTGATTAGATTTGTAGGTTTGAAAAGAATAGTTCTGACGTTGCGATTCACCTCTCGGTCCTTCTCGCAACGTCTAAGACGTAAAGATACTTGATCAGGGTAAATTATGAAAAAGACACAATTCTAATCAAATCAAATCTATAAAATCAATGTCAAAGATTAAGACAACAAATTTAATTCATAAATCACTCAACGGGCAACTTCCCAAATCCCAAAATAATATTTACACGTTCATGTTCAAAGCAAACAGCATGTTCATCAATGAATTCAACATGTAATCTCTCTAAAATAATGCAAAGAGATACTAGGAAAGTAATTAGAACTCTTCCCCTTGATCTGGTGATGAAGATGAAGCGTCAAACCCTCTCCTTTGCATGATCTCTCGCCCGAATTTTGCCCTAGAATTGATTTCCGCCGCCGCAGCTACAGCCATTCATTTTCATGCCTAGAAGCCCCCTAAACCCTTCCTTTTATAGTCTAATCAGTATAGAACCCATCTAGGAAGGTTTCTAGATAGTTTGGTTCAATTCTAGTTCAATTTGGAGTCAAATCGAGTGAGAAACACGAAAAGCAAAAATATTCACGGCCCGTAATGAGTTTACGGCCGCAACCGTAAATGTCTCTGTGCATACAACGCCTTGTACACAAAAAGTTTCACGGACCGTGAACGTGTCACAGCCTCACACATGAAAGTTTCTGTGTATATTTTAACATAGCCATTTTTTTTCGCCCTTCGAACGCCAGATTTACGGCCGGCCCCAAAATTACGGCCAAGGCCGTGAAAGTTGCGTTCTTCACCGTTTTCGCTCCAAATTTGATGTGTAAGCTCGTAATCTCCGTGGGAATAATATTATGGCTTCAAAACTCTTGAAATCCATTATTTTTATGCCATTTTACCTAGATTTTTGATAAAACTAAGAAAAGTGAAGATTTTGTGTAAAATGAAGAAAAAAGATTAAAAATTGCATAAAATCATTCAATTGCCCAAAATATGATCTTTGGTCGAGCTAGCGACATTAAACTTAGCGCTTCCTGGGAGGCAACCCAAGTACTCTTACTCTTGCTTTTCTCAATTAATTTGATTTGATTTTACTTATTTTTGAGTTTTTTTTAGTGCTAACTCCAAATTTTATTTGTCGTAGCAGAGTTCTGAGTTGATTTCATGAAAAAACAATAATTTTGGAAGTTTACGCAAAAAATATGGCACTGTCGTATTTCTTTTCACATGCCGTATTTTTGTGCTCTAAGTAACCAAAAGCATTCATGGTAGGGGTGTATTTTCTGTCACACTCGTATTTTTGAAGTGTCAACGAAATAGAATGAATGTTTTACGGGGTGGGTGTATTTAATTTCACACCCCGTATTTTCTTTGAAAAAAAAAATTTGTGGTAGTATCGTAATTATTTTCACAGCCCGTATTTTCATTGATTTTCGGCAGAAAATGTTTCATGAGGGTGCCGTATTTATTTTTACGATCGTATTTTTGTTAGTTTTCTTTACAGAATGTTATATGGCACTACCGTATTCTTTTTCACGGGCCGTATTTTCATTTGCCTATATATATACCCGGCCGTATGTTCTAGGGTTTTTCCCCATTTTTTTCTCGTATTCGCCTCGCTTCTTCAAATCGAGCTTCTTCCGACCTTCCAAACCTTCCAACAATCTTCTCAAATCACTCCCCGGTCATCTCTGAGCCGCATTCCGGCGGGTTGAAGTCTCGATTCGGTCCAGAAGGTTGATTTTCATCCGTTTCCGCTGAGCCTCATTTCTAGCTATCCAAGCTTCATCGGAGCTGCCATTCCTCTTTCAAGGTGTCGATTGAATAATAGGATCTCTTCCCTGAAAGTTTCCAAGTCCAATTTCATCCTAAAAGACCAGATTTAAGTGATGCATTTTGAGATTGTTCTATTTCCAACACCCTGTTTACGCGTTTGGAGTAACACCTCTGTTTTCAACCTCTAAAGTTCAATTTGTTTCATCTTTATTATCTAAAATGGCACCAAAGACCAAGTGAGTTGTAAGCAAGGGGAAGGGTAAGGCACCAACTTCAGAAGCACTGCCACCATCTCTGAACCCTTATGGCATTATCTTCAGGAATGCTGCACAAGAAGCTAGATATAACCACCTTCTTACAAGGCAGATTGCGAACACTAAATATGCAAATAAGTGAACTTTGGAAATCCTTGGACTTGATGAAGATGTTAACTGGATGTTCGAGCAAATTTTGTGCTCAAGGTTTTTCCAAAGTCAGTCATAGACGTTCATCCCCTTGGTTTTAGATTTCCTTAGCAGTTTGGAGGTTGAGCTCATTGATTGCCACCATGAAGCAGGGAAGGGTTGCCTCACTTTTAGACTTGCAAATATTGAGAGGATCCTCACGCTCAAGGACATTAGGACTATTTTTCACTTGCTAGGACAAGGAGGTGTTCAACCACCACGGGCATATATTGAAAATGCTTTCTGGAATCAAATTACTTCAGAATACACTTTCACAACAAAGGCAGCATGGGCAATGAGTATCTCCAACCCATGTCTTTGATACATACATAGGGTTCTCTCACATATTGTCTTTGGGCGGGGTGAGAGTGATGGTATGGTTCGACAAACCGAACTCTTTTTTCTTATGGTGCATGCTTCACGGATACCCTGTAGATGTGGCATACTATCTTATTAAGCAATTTGATAAAGTTGCTCATGCCAAGAAGGGTGCGATAGTGTTAGGAGTGTTCATCACAACTTTAGCTATTGCTTTGGATGTGGACCCATTTGGAACAGAGACTACAAAGGGAAATATTAGGATCGACCTAGAGTCATGTATTGCAATGAGGATGATTGTTCGTGAGGGAGACATCTTCTCCCTTATCCTTAGACTGAACTTCCCGGCATTACCTTTGCCAAACAAAGAATGGATTACGGTTCGTAATCAATTAAATTGGAAGATTCCTCCTGATGCAGGTTTCTCAGATACTCCTACACCTCTTGATTCAGTGCCACCCCTGCCCGGCCTTACCTTTGCCAAACAAAGAATGGATTACGGTTCGTAATCAATTAAATTGGAAGATTCCTCCTAATGCAGGTGTCTTAGATACTCCTACACCTCTTGATTCAGTGCCACCACCGCCCATTTGAGGTGGTAGTAGCGACCCCTTTGACATGAGTATGGATGATTCTCCGCCACGTAGAGCTGGTTCTTCCTCCCATGGTGCAGCACAGCCTCAGAGGAGTTGGTCTTCTACCCAGGACGCTGGCTTTCAGGCCCTGTCTGGAGAGGTGTTCCATCAGGAATGCCTTTTGGAGAGAGCGCTTGATTTTATTCAAAATGTACGTGATGACATCCACGATATCAAGAGCTTTCTGGGGAATTACTTCTGCTCTGAGGAGGAGGGGGACCAGGATGAGAATGTGGAGGAGGCTGCTTTTGGCAAGGACAATGATGAGGGGACGGACTCTAATGATTAGCACTATGTGAGTATCTCTTTTACTACTCTCTCTCATTCTATTATGCTTATTGCATCAGGGATGATGTACTCTTATGGTAGGGGAAGAGATATATGCTTCTATATTTGTATATCTATCTACATGTTATTCATTTTAGTGGATTGTATAACTTTTTACTATGATTTGTGTTGCGATGACTTGCTTTCTATTTGGCACCATGTGTAGGCGCATGATTTTATTGGGATTGGTTTGTATTCTGATTTTAGCGTCATGTATGGACGCTACACTTACATATTTTGGCATTGTACTTAAATATTGTATTGATGATATTAGATGATATGCTTTCTTTTTGTTGTGGATATCTAATGATGTTGATGAATGGTTTGTTTTAGATTGATGAATGATGTGTGTTGGATTCAAAATTTTCAAAATTATGGATATGCATATGGCATTGTTTGTGGATGGAATAATACCTCTTGTGTTAAATTTATTTCTTCAATATATGTCCTACCATTTTAAAATTTTTCAACAATTGATGCATAAGGTTCTAGTAGATATGTTGTTTGATGAATGCAATTTGAGAGGGAATCAATTTTTTCAAATAAAATGAGTATATGAGTATGATTTGCTGAATTAACATTGATTGATTAGCCTAAGTTAATGTTTGACCTATTATGCTATTTGTTGGGAAGAAATAATCCAAAATCCAGAAATAAAAAAAAAGAATGACTCCTCTACTTGGCACTATAAAAAATTGGTAGTGGTACCGAAGACAAGAGTTGAAGTCCAAATAAAAGTATGTATCTATATGGGTACATGCTAAAGAAAAAGTTATTTGACATTAACTCCTCTATCTTAGGCCATGAATCCCAATTCTGCTTGCCAATAAGATATGAGTTCTAATATATTGGCTACGTGGTCAATGTACTCTAAATTCGTCACAAAAAAAAGGTGCTATTCGATTTAGAGAATGTAAAAAATGAAAAAAAAAATTAGAGAAAAAGATTTTAGATATCTTATTCATGTAAACAAAAGTATTTTAGATTTAAACTGAGACGAAGGTGAATTCATGAGATTGAGATTCTATTTATTATACAAGTTGTGAAATTTTATTTGATTAAGATTGTTGACGTTAAGGATTAAATTTTGAGAATGGTGTATTTATCTGAATTTTATGTAGTATGAGTTGGAAATTTTCTATGAGTGATTATGTTTTAGAAATTTATTTTTCATAAGAAAGTTATATTTTCTATGCTCAGCATTGTTCTTTGATCTATTGATTTGCTTGAGGACAAACAAAAGTTTTAAGTCTAGGAAGATTTGATGTCACGTATTTATATAGTATTTTTGCTATACTTTTCATGAATAATTTCTCCTATTCTAATCATATTTTCAATTATTTTGACTCAAATCCTTTTGTTTGTTCGAAATCTTCACCTTTTTTTCACTTTTGGCATGTTTCAAGCAAAAACGACCAAACTTTGATAGAATTTGAAGGATCTAAGCGCACATAAAAATATCGAACCACAAAGTTCTCACTAGCTAAGCAAACCGAATATGATGAAAAGCAATGATGGAGAACACACGAAAAAGACAATCAGAGAGAAACTGGGACTAGGGTTTCATCCACCTTTATTCTAATGACTAGAAGGAAATAAAGGTTGTCAGTTTAATTCTATTATGATAAAGACCTAATTCACTTCATAAAGGTATTGTCTCACTCTCGTGCAGACAATCATGCAGATAACCGATCCTCACTCTCGTGCAAGATCTATTCTCAATGCTAAAGATAAGTGAATCATTGAACAAAGAACTTAAGGATCACTCTCGTGCATCCGAATTCTAAGTCAATCACCTCAAGTGGAATCTCAAAGATCACTCTCGTGCATCCTGAAACTCAACATAGGTTTTACTTATGGTTTTCCGATGACTCGATCCTCACTCTCGTGCAAGATCAAATCAAGTCTACACATCAACTCAATCCAAAGTATTAGAAATTCAACATGGCAATAAAATCACTAAAAATCAGAATTCGAAGAACTACCTAATCTCTTACAATAGTTCCAAACTCAACGATTCCTAGGGTTCCGAATTTCAAACGATCAACCTCTCGGTCTATTTCGCAAAACTCTAAAACATGCTGATATTTATAAAACTAAAGGGAATTAAAGACAAGTCATCACATAAGTAAAATTATCATACTAAAATTAAACTTGACAAAAATCGATGTTCTCTAGTCATTAACAAACCAAGGGGATTACACCCCATGTCCCATAAAAAGATCTAAGATAGCATGAAGGAAAGATTACAATCAACCATAGTTTCAAAGTATCAGAAATCAAAGGAGAAGGGTAGAAGTTACAAAACACGGTGCTGTAATCGAAATTACAGCATCGTAATTGCCTTTGAACAGCGCTGTCACCGCTGTTTTGTTGATTTCTCCTCCGATCGGACTCCAAACGCTCTGAAACTTCTGGTGCGTCCTCCTCTCCTCCAGGCGAGGCTTCAGTGTAAAAATCACTGCCCGAGGTTGCCTCCACGCCTCTCGGCATGAAGCCAAACCCTAAGTGTCGTTCTATCAATTTCTCTCTCGATACTGGATAAAAGTTCTCTCTTCCACTTCGTGCGTCTTCTCCTCTTAAAGACGCGTTCGCCACTTCTTTTGGATCTCAATTTGGACTTCTAGATCAAACGTTATGGCCTGCACAAGAATCAGCCCGAAAAAGTCACGAATCTGGTTTACAAATACGGTAACCGTATTCGGATTACGGCAGTGCCGTATTTTCCTTCTGTGAAATCCGGGTAGAAAACATTGCACCGTGTATTTTCCTACGGCCATGCCATATTTGTGCAAAAATCTCTCTGGTCAAAATCGATGGAAAATACGGTACCATGATGAAATCGGAGTGAAATACGGTAGTGTCGTATTTCTGCTGAAACTTTCTGTTCTGGATCGCCAAAAATTACGGTACCGTGTACTTCTACACGGCAGTGCCGTATTCTCGCTTTGGTCTTCTAGATGAAATCAGCACAAAATACGGTACTGTGAACGTTCTGGGGCAAAATACGGCAGCGCCGTATTTTCGTCTGGTTGAAAGCGGTGAAATACGGTACCGTGTATATTTACACGGCAGTGCCGTATTTTAGTCAGGAGCATCCTTTTGACTTGAAATTTGAGGATTGGCTTTGTTTCGACGTCTGGAATCCATTGGTGTGTTCAAATCTTTCAAAATCCATCAAAATATGACACTTTTAACCTGAAAATGATCAAAAACAAGAAATGGTGTAGATTCTGCAATAGTTGACAAATAAGGCTTAAAAACAAGCAAAAGAACATAAATATGACACAAAAAGACACATCAAATGACACAAAATATACTATGAATTTTGGTGTCATCAAACACATAAGGCTTAAACTTTGCTTGTTCTCAAGCAAATAAAATAAAGAACAATGCTAAGTATGGAAAATATGCTCTTTTATGAAAAATAAATTTCTAAAATATAATCACTCATGAAATATTTCATCAACTTTTTGCACAAAATTTTAGATAAATACATCGTCCTCTGAAATTAATCTTTAAGATCTACAACTTTGATTAAATAAAACTTCGCAACTTGCATAATGAAAAGAATTTCAGTCTCATGAATTCACCTAATTTTCAGTTTAAATCTATCAAACCTTTGTTTACAGGAATAAAGTTTCCTAGATCTTTTTCCACACAGAATCTCTCTTTTCTTGCTCCTCTTTTTTTTTTGTGTTTTTGATGGTATGTACTCACATAGATACACACTTTTATTTGGACTTCAACTCTTATCTTTGGTACCACTGTCAATTTTACACAGTGCCAAGTAGAGGAGTCATTCTCTCATGCCTACCCAAAATTTTTCTCTCATCAAATTTTTTATTATTTTTGACTTCAACCCATGTCTTAGGTACCACTGTCAATTTTGCACAGTGCCAAGTAGGGGAGTCTCTCACTATTTTTGTTGATCATGGATTCTTCCTTCCCAACAAATAGTAAAATAGACCAAACATCAACTAGGCTAATCAATTGACATCACTTCAAAAATTACACTCATATGCTCATTTTATTCAAGAAAGATGCTTCACTCTTAGATTACATTCATCAAACAACATACCTACCCAAAACATATGCATCAATCAATGGATAATTTCAACAAGTAGATATATATTGAAGAAATAAATTCAACATAATAGGTATATCTTCATTCACAGACATTAGCATGAACTTTCATAATCAATGTAGAAAAATCTACCCATCTAAGAAAGACATATCATCAACTTATCAATCTTATCATGTCCATAAAAAATTTCTAATTCAATGCAAAAGGTGTGAAGCATGAAAACTCATATAATCATAGTCAAAAGTGTAACATGATTGGTCCATATAATCACATAAGGCTCAAACAATGCAAAGGGTGTAAAGTGATAACAAATTAAAGATGCAACCATATGAAATAATCATGAATACAAGAGAGTGTAAACAATACTCACAAAATTATATAGCAAGCTCTGACCCAAAGTACATAAGGCTCAGATCAAAAACAGTGTCGGGGCATATGCTGCTAGGTTCAAAGATGTGCCTTTTGAAAATTTTACTGAAGAGCTGCTAGCAATGATGATGGTGTCGACAGTAGAGTGAGTAATCTCTAGTGGCCTGCTAGAGAATACAGTCATAGAGGTGAGATCGTCGGCCGGTGCAAAAGATAGTACTGCATAAAAAAATCAGAGTCAATAATAAAGAACTGCTGCAAAAATAAATAAAATCATGGAATAAGAGGCAGCAAAAGAAATAAGAATCTGCTGGTGGTATGATCCAGTGTCGACGACTGGAGACAGTGATGTCAAAGGCAGATACAGTGTAGCTAGAGGTGCTGCAAATCTGGAGAAGAAACCGTAGGTGTCCAAGGAAAGCAATGCAACCGTAAACAATTTTATTTTCCTGCAACAAGAAAAGGAAAATTAATTCTAAAAATAAACTAAAATAAAAGAAACTAAACTAAGGCAAAAGTGCTTGGGTTGCCTCCCAAGAAGCGCTAATTTTTGGTCCATAGCTTGACCTAAACTCAGTTATCATGGTGAAGCAGGTGAATCAGTACCCAAGTAAAGAGCAAACAATTTTCTGCATTTTCGCTGTCCAAAAAGTTTAGCCACTAAATCAAACATCCAAAATTTCATATAAATCACAATTGAAGTGGCTTTTTTAAATTTGCAGAAATTAAAATCAAAATTTTTAAATCCACTGAAAGAAATCTTTATGATCATCCTATGTTTGTCAAAAAGTAAAATCATTAGTCTTTTCTTCAAATTAATGTTTTCAACAGCAATAAGAAAAGGACTTTGATCAAAAGATTCAAATATTGGATCATCAAAATAAGTTTTATGTCTTTCATTATATTCCTCAATAAAGCATGAATTTTCAAATAAATCAAAAGATTCAACAAAAGATATGGGCAAAACATCATAGTGAGATTCATCAGTGTTTGTATTTTTTAAATCTTTTTTAATTTCCTCATGTTCATCATCAAACAATTTTTCAATATCAAAATTATCAACAAAATCAAGATGAGACTCTTCAAAATTAATTTCCTCATGCTTCCCCACAAATAATTCATCATCAGAAGAGTCAAAATCAGAATCATATGAAAAAGAATTAATAGAATTAGAGTTAACCACAAGAGATTTATCATTAATTTCAAAAATATCACCAAAATCACAGTGGGGTTCATCAATGTCTATAATTTTCGAACCTTCATTATGCTCATCAGATTTAACCATAAATGATACAACATCAAAAGAATCAATTTCATCAAAAGAGGGTTTTTCAAAATCAATTTTCTCAAACTTTTCAACAAATAAATTATCACATGAATCAATTTTACAATCATCAAAATCAAAGTGAGATTCATTAATGTTAACATAAGGCTCAATCTCAAAACAATCATAATCAGAGGGGGAATTTTCTAAATCAATCTTTTCAGCTTCCAAATCAAACTCAACTAAACATGCTTGTTGTGCTAATTGGGTTTCTAAAATTTCATTGTGTGCAACCATGTCATCCAACTTAGAATTGATTTTTTTGAGGGTCTCACTCACATCTTGTTTCAATTGTGAACTCATGAATTTCTCAAACATGCCCTATAAACTAGATTTTTCAGTTTTCTCAAAGCATGGTTCATAATTATTGTTTGAGCAATCACCATAAAAAGGAGTTTGATTTTCCCAACTAGATTCATAATGATCATCTTGATACCATGAAGAATTAGAATTTGGAGGAATTAAAAATTTGCAATCAGAAATATAATGATCAGATGATTTACAAATATTACATGTAACAAAATAGGAGTGTAATTACGATATATCTGCAAGAGTGCATCATGAATCATTTTGTGGCATGTACACCTTATCTCTTTCAGTTGCCCAGGAGTTGTGATAAAAAGACATATTTTCAAATCTATCAAAAATAGATAATCCAACACCAATCAAATAAAGATTTTTTTTTTCAGAATATATGAAAAATTTAAAAAGAATAAAACACAAGCAATTCACAAATTTAAGAATTCACAGTTCTGTCACAACTGTGAAAATCCAAAACCTGCAAAAACAAAAAAACAAAGTTAAATCTAAAATAAATAAAACTTAGTCTAGTAATACTAACAACTATTTTGATATTAACAAAACTAAGGTCCCCGGCAACGGCGCCAAAAACTTGTTGTGTCCGCAAGTGCACGGATACTTCAAAGTAATAAAAATATTGAACCACAGAGACCTTATTGTTAAGTACCAAATAGTTGTATTCTCACTAGCTAAGCAAACCGAATATGATGAAAAGCAATGATGGAGAACACACGAAAAAGACAATCAGAGAGAAACTGGGACTAGGGTTTCATCCACCTTTATTCTAATGACTAGAAGGAAATAAAGGTTGTCAGTTTAATTCTATTATGATAAAGACCTAATTCACTTCATAAAGGTATTGTCTCACTCTCGTGCAGACAATCATGTAGATAATTGATCCTCACTCTCATGCAAGATCTATTCTCAATGCTATAGATAAGTGAATCATTGAACAAAGAACTCAAGGATCACTCTCGTGCATCCGAATTCTAAGTCAATCACCTCAAGTGGAATCTCAAGGATCACTCTCGTGCATCCTGAAACTCAACATAGGTTTTACATATGGTTTTCCGACGACTCGATCCTCACTCTCGTGCAAGATCAAATCAAGTCTGCACATCAACTCAATCCAAAGTATTAGAAATTCAACATGGCAATAAAATCACTAAAAATCAGAATTCGAAGAACTACCTAATCTCTTACGATAGTTCCAAACTCAACGATTCCTAGGGTTCCGAATTTCAAACGATCAACCTCTCGGTCTATTTCGCAAAACTCTAAAACATGCTGATATTTATAAAACTAAATAGAATTAAAGACAAGTCATCACATAAGTAAAATTATCATACTAAAATTAAACTTGACAAAAATAGATGTTCTCTAGTCATTAACAAACCAAGGGGATTACACCCCAAGTCCCATAAAAAGATCTAAGCTAGCATGAAGGAAAGATTACAATCAACCATAGTTTCAAAGTATCAAAAATCAAAGGAGAAGGGTAGAAGTTACAAAACACGGTGCTGTAATCGAAATTACAGCACCGTAATTGCATTTGAACAGCACTATCACCGTTGTTTTGTTGATTTCTCCTCCGATCGGACTCCAAACGCTCTGAAACTTTTGGTGTGTCCTCCTCACCTCCAGGTGAGGCTTCAGTGTAAAAATCACGACCCAAGGTGGCCTCCACGCCTCTCGGCATGAAGCCAAACCCTAAGCACCGTTCTGTCAATTTCTCTCTCGATACTGGATAAAAGTTCTGTCTTCTACTTCGTGCGTCTTCTCCGCTTAATGGCGGGTTTGCCACTTCTTTCTGATCTCAATTTGGACTTCTGGATCAAAAGTTATGGCCCGCACAAGAATCAGCCCAAAAAAGTCGCGAATCTGGTTTACAAATACGGTACCGTATTCGGATTACGGCAGTGCCGTATTTTCCTTCTGTGAAATCAGGGCAGAAAACATGGCACCATGTATTTTCCCATGGCCGTGCCGTATTTGTGCAAAAATCTCTCTGGTCAAAATCGATGGAAAATACGGTACCGTGATGAAATCGGAGTGAAATACGGTAGTGCCGTATTTCTGCTGAAACTTTCTGTTCTGGATCGTCAAAAATTACGGTACCGTATACTTCTACACGGCAGTGCCGTATTCTCGCTTAGGTCTTCTGGATGAAATCAGCACAAAATACGGTACCGTGAACGTTCTGGGGTAAGCGCCGTATTTTCGTCTGGTTGAAAGCGGTGAAATACGGTATCGTGTATGTTTACACGGCAGTGCGGTATTTTAGTCAGGAGCATCCTTTTGACTTGAAATTTGAGGGTTAGCTTTGTTTTGACATCTAGAATCCATTGGTGTGTTCAAATCTTTCAAAATGCATCAAAATATGGCATTTTTAACCTGAAAATGATCAAAAACAAGAAATGGTGTAGATTCTGCAATAGTTGACAAATAAGGCTTAAAAACAAGCAAAAGAACATAAATATGACACAAAAAGACACATCAAATGACACAAAATATATTATGAATTTTGGTGTCATCAACACCGAATTGTACTACTGAGAGAGGGCAATCTGTACATGCAAATATATCCCCTTCAACACAGTAAATCCTTCTTAGAATACCTTTAATTATAGAAAGTCATGAGACATAGGGGCAGTTTGGCCCCACTTCAACACGATTTCCAAGATAGCTTTTGTGAAGAAAAAGTAGAAGCTGGCAGAAGCTCCAATTTGGAGCTTCTCACAACTGCTGCCTCGGCTACCTTAACTCATTTCACAGCACCTTTCTCTCATCCTCCCATCGCGACTTCGAAGCAGCTCTTAAACAAAGCCCTAGCCGGCGACGAGATCACCCAACATCTGGAGCTTACTACCCAAATGGAGTGCCCACTTTGAGGATAAACTCTCTCCCATCGCTGAGCCCTTCGAAGCACATCGCCGACCCTACGGAGAAAACCCTCTCACGGTTGCCAAACCTCCTCAGCAACGAACCCTAAGATCTTCGAAGCGGAGCTGCTACGCTCTTCCACCGAAGCAATGATGCGTTGCAATTATATAGTGTTTTTGCCTATGTTTTAGATCATATTTTGAGCTTATTTACATGATTTTGTGTTACTTTTAGTGTTTTTATCTTATTTTGCACAAAATTTTCACTTTTCTTGGTTTTATTGAAAATGTAGGTAAAATGGCCCAAAAATGGTAGATTTTGCAAGTTTTGAAGCCAAAGCATGATTCCCGAGGAGATCACGAGTCTAGATATCAAATTTGGGGCAAAAAAGGTGAAAGACAAAATAATTACAGCCTTGGTCGTAATTATGGAATCAGCCGTAAAAGCGATGACGAGTGGAGGAGAAAATCGGCTAAGTGTCAGAGTGACCAGAGACTTTCACGGGTGAAGTCGTAATTCCATCACGGACCGTGAAACTCTCTGTGACCGAAGGCATTGTACATAGAGACATTTACGGCTTCAGCCGTAATTTCATCACCGACCGTAAAAGTTTTCGCACGACGTGTTTCTCACACGATTCGACTCCAAACCGAACCAGAATTGAACCAAACTCTCCAGAAACCTTCCTAGACCAGTTCTATACTGATTAGACTATAAAAGGAAATGTTTTAGAAGGGTTTCGGGGGCTTCGAGGCACGAAAACGAATGGCTGTAGCGGCGGCGGTAGAAATCAGTTTTAGGGCAAAACGACAGCGAGAGATCACGCAAAGGAAGAGATTTGACACTTTATCTTCATCACCAGATCAAGGGGAAGAGTTCTAATTTCTATCCTAGTGTCTTTTTGCATCACTTTTGAGAGATTACATGTTGAATTCATCAATGAACATGCTGTTTTCTTTGAACATGAACGTATAAACTATTCTTTGGGATTTGGGGAATAGCCCGTTGACGATTTATGGATTGAATATATTGTTTTAGATCTTTTACATGAATTTTATAGATTTGATTTGATTAGAATTGTGTTATTCCGTAATTTACCCTGATCAAGTAACTTTACGTCTTAGACGTTGCGAGAAGGACCGGGAGGTGAATCGCAATTTTCCCGGTCCTTCTCGCGACGTCGGATCTATTCTAGTCAAACCTACGAATCCGATCACGGGAGTAGTTCGGATTCGTTTGAAGGATTTACATGGTTTTTCATAGAACTTAAAGGGTCTAACTATGTTAACTGTCACGAGAGTAGGGAGTTAGCATAGTTAGATACCGGATTACGCTTCAGGAGAAGGTAATCTGTACCTTAGGAAAAATCCCTTTCAAAACTATATTTTTCTATTCAAGGATCTATTTTCATTAAATTCATATTTGTCAACGTGGTGAAACCCTGAGTCCTGATTTTATCCAAATTTATCTTTGGCAAAACACTATATCTATTTCTTTTTATCGTACTTAGAAGTTCTCAAAAAAAAAATCATGATTTGATTCGTCTAGATATAGATCGACCGTGTAGTCGGTACTTGACTGCCTGATCCTCGTGGGATCGATAACTTTTATTACTTCAATAAAATCCATGCACTTGCGGAGGCTATCAAGTTTTTGGCGCCGTTGCCGGGGATCAAGCCAGTCAATATTGATTTAATCATGAGATTTATAGACTAGACATTTTTTTTATTATTTGTTTATTTTTATTTTTATTTTTATTTTTGTTTTTGTTTTTATTTTATTTGTTTTATTTGATTTTGTTTTCATTTTTTTATTTTTATTTATTTTTCACATTTTTTTTATATAGGTAGTTTTTTTTTATTTTTCTCTTTTTGGATTAACACGTTGTATGTGCAGGAGAACTGAAAAATCACTTGTCTATATATTTTGCATTTCCTGTTCTACATTATATATTTTTGAATTTATTGCATAAATTGAAAAGAATAATGTTTAACCAATGTCAATGGTCAAATCAGGGATATGTGCCACCTGTAAAGACTAGAGAATATGTGTCGCCAGTTGCATTTCAATCACCTACAGCAAGGGTAAATTCTTTTTCTCAACACACTGAATATATGAGAATGAAATCTTATGTTATTTGTGATATTTGTGGAAGTTATTATCATTATCCTTCTGAGTGTCAATTTGGAATTCCTGCCAGACCTGCCAATTCTAATTTTTCATGGTACCAAGATGATGAGTATAATTCTAGATGGAAAAATCAGCAAACTTCTTTTTATGAGGATTTCTCAAATATTATTTCAGAACCACACTTTGAGAAATCTAAAGAATCTATGCTAGAATCCATGCTTGAAATAATTATGACAAATCAAAGTAAGAAACTTGATGATCTTAGTGGGATGATTTCTCAGCTTACTTCTCAAGTAGAATCTATATGTGCTAATACTAAAATGCTAGAAACCCAGATAGCACAACAAAGTTGTATACTTGAGTTTGATTTGGAAAGTGAAGATATTCATAGTATGATTGATGGCACTGATAAAAATGACATAAAGGAAGAAATCCATGATGAATCTAAGAATTTTGTAGAGTTAGATCAATCAATAGTCATGACTTTTGATTGTAATTTACCTTCTGCAAATTTTGAGGATTATGCAAATTTTGATGATTGTGATTTACCTTCTTCGAATTTTGATGATTTTAAAAATTTTAATGATTGTGATTTAACTCCTGCAAATTTTGATGATTTGGATGATTATGATTTACCTTCCTCTGCACTTTACCAGCCATCTAGTCCCCTCTCACATAATGAAGTGTCTTGCAACACAAATACTTGGGACATATTTGAAGAGATACATGAATTTTTTGAGTATTGTGAGGAGAACGATGATGAATTTAAGGATACTCAAGTAAGAAATAGTGAAATAGATGGGGAGGAATTTGATTGTGTTAGGATGAAATGCCCCATTGAAGAGAAAGAAATTGAGGAAAATTATGAGGAAGAGGATCCTAAGCATATTACACCACCACCACCATATGAACCATCAATCCCTTTTCTCCAGGAAAAATCATTAGGGATTTGCATTATAGATGGTGAAGAGGATAATGATGATAAGGTAGATGAACTATTGTTTGACTCAAATGCTACCACAGGTACTGAAGGGATGATAACACATGAGATTCTTGATTACATTGGCATTGAGGTAACTGAAAAACCAAAAGCACAAATTGAAAACTTCTTGATAAATCTAGGGTATGAGATTTTTGATTTTAATTCCAATTTTCTTCCAATTGCTTATACAAATCTAAAGGAAGAATGCATAATTTTACTCTTGGATAAATACAGAAAAATTATTGAGTACTCTTTGCATGACTCTAACTTTTATTTTTGTATGCATGTACTAGACAATGCGACATGGATCCACCTGCTTAACTAGATATATTTGGTGGACACACTCTTGACGAGAAGGAAAAGTAGAAGATTATATGCTCTCTACTATGGCACAGATTCACCAACTCCACCATGACAACAAGTTGTGGTCAAGCTAATGACCTTAAATAAGCGCTTTTGGGAGGCAGACCAAAGTTTTTGAATTTTATTAATTTTTGCATTCTTAGTTTTTGGTTTTTTATTTTCTTTAAATTTTTGCAGCATGTATTGATGAATTTTTATCTTTTAATAAGTTGTTTTATGTGCAGGAATTTTTGAAAAATTTTTATATGAAGAAAAGGTATCCGACGAGACGTTCACAGGCATGGCCGTGAGTCATTCACGGCCATAAATTTAACTTTTGCAGATGGATTTACGTCAAAAAAAACTTTTACGGCCGCAACCGTGAATGGCTTACGAATCATGAAAACCCGATTTCTCATTGATTCCTTCCACCTCAGGCGACAGATCTCTGTTCCCGACCTTCTTTCATCACCAGCGACCCTTTCCGTTGATCCTCCGACGAGATTTTGGCCGGATATCATCAGGAAGCGCCTGACATTCGCAAGAACACGAGTTCGCCGCTGAAGCTTGATTGCAGCCCGATTTTTTGCTCAAATTTGTGAGAATCTCTTTACCTAGTTGTTACATTTGGTTTCTCCACTTGATGTACATGCTTTTGCACTGATTTGGAACCGTGATTATTTGATTCTTGAGTGAGATTTATGCAAAATCGTGGTTGAAGTTTTTCTAGAGTTACTGTAGCTTCACGATTTTTGCAAAAACTCTATATATCTGTGTTGGTATTTGATGTTTGTGATACTTATTTGACATATATGATGATTTTTGATGTATTTGGATGCATGATGTTGATTTGGAATGTATTTTGGTATTATACGAAATTTTGATATTAGAGATGGCAAATGCTTATTTGATTGATAAAACATGACGGTATTTGATGTTTGAAACTTGTTTACATTGTAAAATATGATTATCTTTGATGCGACATAGTTTCTAGATTTTTCTAAGTCATGTTTTCATTTTTTTTGATATAACTGCACAGGACTTCACTCATATATTAAGGGGAACTCTTGCAAAATTTTTCTGAAATATGTTATTCATTGATTTTAATGCTTATGTTTATGCAACAACTTAAGTCTAGGGTGTCCTTCATATATTTTGCTTTTTCATCAAAGCTTTATAAGTATGTATCTTGAATGTTTATGATTGTTAAGGAATAATCAAATTTGTTTTGTCCTTAATTTTAAACTTAGGAAACATTTTGAGTGATTAATTTGATGACTTAGGAAATTTTTTGAAATTTCATGTAGACTTAAATTGTTGAATAAATTCAATTATGGTATTCATAAAATTTATACATAGATTGTTATATGTTCATAGGACACATGCATGGTATCTTTATACTTAAAGTTTAATTTATCTATTTCTGCTTGATGGAAATTTTTATGAATAGAATTTGGTGATATTTATTTAACTGAGATTTGCTCCAACTCCTCTAGTTGAGAAATCTATAGTCATGAGTTATATTATACCATCACTTGGTATACTTTAAATCTGTTGTGATCAAGTAACCAAGGGAGAACTTTTAAAACAAATATTTAACCCTCTTGCAGAAAGATCAACAACGATTTAAATACCATGCCACTAACCGGCTTTCTCCACAAGAAAAAAAAAAGAGAAAAAGAGAGAGAGAGAGAGAGAGAGAGAGAGAGAGAATGACTCCTCTACTTGGCACTGCTAAATTTAGCAGTGGTACCGAAGACATGAGTTGAAGTCTAATAAAAGAAAAAAAAAGAAGAAAAAGAGAAAGTTGTAGGTTAAGTGGACAACTCCGCTGACTTTCATGATTGAGACTATGAGTCAGATTATACTACCCTGTAGTATACTTTAAATAATGTTATGACATATGACAGTTTAAAGACCAAATTGCTTTAAAAATCTCTTATCTTTAACATCACCAAATTCTTGCAATAAATTTTTGTCTATTGAGTAAGATAGATTTATTGAGTTGAAAGTATGTGATACTTAGTGTGTGTTGAATGGATGTTATGACATGAATTATGAATTTTATCTATCTTGGATTGTAACCTCATGGAATTTATCTTCATGATGATTTTTCTTAGATTACTTGAGTTTGAAGGATTGATTGCTTAATTTGTGGACTAAGGATATTATTAGGGGCAAAAACAAATGAGTGTTCCTTATCTTTACATTCTTTATATATATTAAGGTATTGCTTGAGGACAAGCAAAATTCTAAGTCTAGGGTATTTTGATGCGTTGCATTTATATAGTATTTTTGCCTATGTTTTAGATCATATTTTGAGCTTATTTGCATTATTTTGTGTTACTTTTAGTGTTTTTATCTTACTTTGCACAGAATCTTCACTTTTCTTGGTTTTATTGAAAATGTAGGTAAAATGGCCCAAAAATGGTAGATTTTGCGAGTTTTGAAGCCAAAGCATGATTCCCGAGGAGATCACGAGTCTAGATATCAAATTTAGGGCGAAAACGGTGAAAGATGAAATAATTACGGCCTTGGCCGTAATTATGGAAGCAGCCGTAAAAGTGACGACGAGCGGAGGAGAAAATCGGCTAAGTGTCGGAGTGACTAGAGACTTTCACGGGTGAAGCCGTAATTCTATCACGGACCATGAAACTCTCTGTGACCGAAGGCATTGTACACAGAGACATTTACGGTTTCAGCCATAACCGTAAAAGTTTTCGCCCGACGTGTTTCTCACCCGATTCAACTCCAAACCGAACCAGAATTGAACCAAACTCTCCAGAAACCTTCCTAGACCAGTTCTATACTGATTAGACTATAAAAGGAAATGTTTTGGAAGGGTTTTGAGGGCTTCGAGGCACGAAAACGAACGGCTATAGCGGCGGCGGCGGAAATCAGTTTTAGGGCAAAACGACGGCGAGAGATCACGCAAAGGAAGATATTTGACGCTTCATCTTCATCACCAGATCAAGGGGAAGAGTTCTAATTTCTATCCTAGTGTCTTTTTGCATCACTTTTGAGAGATTACATGTTGAATTCATCGATGAACATGTTGTTTGCTTTAAACATGAACGTGTAAACTATTCTTTGGGATTTGGGGAATAGCCCGTTGACGATTTATGGATTGAATATATTGTTTTAGATCTTTTACATGAATTTTATAGATTTGATTTGATTAGAATTGTGTTATTCCGTAATTTACCCTAATCAAGTAACTTTACGTCTTAGACGTTGCGAGAAGGACCGGGAGGTGAATCACAACGTCGGATCTATTCTAGTCAAACCTACGAATCCGATCACGGGAGAAGTTCGGATTCGTTTGAAGGATTTACATGGTTTTTCATAGAACTTAAAGGGTCTAATTATGTTAACTGTCACGAGAGTAGGGAGTTAGAATAGTTAGATACCGGATTACGCTTCGGGAGATGGTAATCTGTACCTTAGGAAAAATCTCTTTCAAAACTATATTTTTCTATTCAAGGATCTATTTTCATTAAATTCATATTTGTCAACGTGGTGAAACCCTGAGTCCTGATTTTATCCAAATTTATCTTTGCCAAAACACTATATCTGTTTCTTTTTATCGTACTTAGAAGTTCTCAAAAACAAAAATCACGATTTGATTCGTCTAGATATAGATCGACCGTGTAATCGGTACTTGACCGCCTGATCCTCGTGGGATCGATAACTTTTATTACTTCGATAAAATCCGTGCACTTGCAGAGGCTATCAAGCAACAGCCAGCCCTAGGTCAGTACCAACTCAGATTTTTACACATTATTTGCTTTTAGCTTTTCTCTTGCTGGACGAGATCTCCCAACATATCACATAGCTAAGATATTTTTAGTTAATTGAAAATTTATGCGCTCTATAATTTGAAAGTCCCCTTCAAGGGGGAGCGAAACCCTAATAGGCGCATGTGTAAAAATTTTTCATTGCGGAAGCTTGGGTTTCAATGATCGCATGTATGTTTCATTGATCAACTTATATAAACTTGCATAGATTGGAAGAGATTCATACCATGGCCATCGCTTGGATGGAGATTTGGAAGCAAGAGGACGATGAGGTTCTCCTCCAAAGTGTGCGCACACGAGATGAGACTTAGCCTACTCCTTGCTGCTCCTTGTGCTAGCAAGGCTCCAAGAATCCTGATCGCTTGAGGGAGAAGAGATGATGTCTCTAGCTTGGCCGAGTCTCTCCTTGTCGTCCACCCTTTTCTCCACACGCGAAGACGTCGAGAGGAAGAGGCAAAAAGGGCGAGAATAGGATGAGTGCTCTCGAACGTGAGGTGAGTTAACTATTTTGGAAAACGCCTCTTCCAAAAATAGTAAAAAACTTCACTTCATGCGTTCACGCATTCATGAACCATGCGCTCATTCAAGGCAAACCGCCCAAAGCGCCATCAAGCCTTTGAACCATGCGTTCACCTATGTGAACCGGTTCAAGCCATTCGATTCAACCCAATTTGGTTCAAAGACCAAATCAAACCAAGCCTTGGTCCAGATCACCTAAAACCCTAAGGTTCATGATCTAACCGTTCATCTCTTGATGCCCTTGATCTCATCGATCTAGCATCAACTCTCTCGATCGAAGCTTACCGATCTCAAGCCCCAATCAATCAAACATGATCAGACCAGATCTCACTTACAATCAGAGTTTAAATCCCTTTAAACTGAACCAAAACAATTCAGTCCACACGATCTGACTTAAGTAAGCCATATCATCAAATTGTGCGACCCTGAGGGTTTCCTTTAAATGTCGGTAACGATAACTTACGTTATCACGATCAGTGAGGGGTATCTAGCAACACATCACTATCTCCCGATATAAAGGAAAGAGTCTTCCAAGACTACACCCAAACCACAGCACAAGTGTGAATCTATTTCACAAGGCATACTTGTTTCCCTTGCCACTGGATGTTCTTATTGGACAAGCGTGTCAAGCCTGTAGCTCCAAATATGATGAGCATGATTAGATCAGATGAACATAGTCACCTGGGTATGGCCATACACTTTCTCAATCATCTCATCCAGGGGGGCCCCTTTAGAACATCACACTCCTTAAACAAGGAGACGGCAATCCTGTATCTATCACTAGTGTCCTAACCTGACTCATGATCATTATCCAAGATAGTCTATAACCATTATGTTTCAAATGATATTGAACTACCTCAAAACAATGACAATCATCATTTAGAAACACAAGTGATCTCAAGTCAGAGGACATTATGCCACTTATTGCAAACAAGGATTATTCACATTGTGACAAGCAATTGAATATCCTAGTAGGGTCTGTCCAGTACATCTAATGTACCCATGAGTCTACATCTTATTCCATGCTCGAAGCATCCTATAAGATTAGAACACATATTAGTCTCAATCATATCAAGGCTGTCTCATGTTCACCAAGATATCTCGACTAAGGACTTCATTGCATGTCAGCCTAGCTGAACAGCATTGAGACATTATTCAGAAGCACACTTATTGCAGCAGACAATGTAACAAACTGAATAACAACCATTGCCTTTATAAACATAAGAGTTTATACATGATACTGAAAGAATCCCAAGGCCTCAAACATTAGCCTTAAGGGCATACCCCAACATAATTTGCTCAAGATTGGTTTATAATTTGCACTTTTTTGTGTATGCTAGAAATGTATACAGCATGGAATGAAAATATTGAATGATAAATATATGCAGTAAGTTATGGATAATATGGAGAGGGGTAAGAAACCAATGACATACAATGAGCCATTGGGTTGGGAGACCTCATCTGCATCACCATCTCATGACTCATATGCATCACCATCTCATGATGTTGAAGTAGGATCAGGAAAACATGAGGAAGTGGAGGAGGTCAAAACATCTGTGAATGTTGCATCTGATAAGGAATCTATTGAACATGTGGTTGGCATGAAGTTTTGTAGTGAAGACGAAGCATATGACTTTTACAATGCTTATGCAAAAAGAAAAGGGTTTAGCATTAAGAAATACAGTGTAGCACGTAGAATTGATGGTAGTTTGAGATTGCGGAAGTTCACTTGTAGCAAACAAGGCATGCGACAAGTGCATAAAACTCATGTCACTTTGAAGCCACATGCGGAAACAAGAACAAATTGTATGGCACGATGTGAATTCAAGATTGACACGAATAGAATTTGGACATTATTTAAGTTTGAAAGTACCCACAACCATTCAATGACAAGTCCAAACAAGGTACAATATCTTAGGTCACATAGGAAAATTCAACCTTTCCAACATGATCTTATAGATAAGATGACATAGTCTGGTATAAAAGCACAACATGTATTTAACTATTTGAAATCAGGGTTAACCAACAATGAAGTTGGTTTTACTAGAGATGATAGTACCAACTATATCCAAAGATGTAGGAGGAAAATATTGAATGGAATGGAGACCCGAGGTATTCTTAAGTATCTAAAGGAGCGGCGGGCAAAAGATTCTTCTTTTTTTTATGCAATTGAAGCTGAAGAGTCAGGAGAGATTACTAATTTTTTCTGGGTTGATAGTAAATCCATATTAGACTATGCATACTTCGGCGATGTGATATGTTTTGATACAACTTTTCAAACTAATGATTATGATATGCCTTTCGCTCCAATAGTTGGGCTCAATCACCATAAGCAGACAGTAATGTTTAGTGCTGCTCTATTATTTGATGAGACCGCTGATTCTTTCATTTGGCTTTTTGAGACCTTTTTACTAGCAATGAATGGGCAGCAACCTCAAACGATATTTACAGATCAATCAGCCGCAATCTCTAAAGCAGTGCATGTTGTGATGCCCAATGCAGCTCATCGACTATGTGTTTGGCACATCTTCAATAATGCAGTAGTAAATCTTGCTCATGTTATCCATTCTTCATCTAGATTCTATCAAGACTTCAAACATATTGTGTATGAAAGATGTAGTGTGGAGGAGTTTGAACCTCTATGGCATGACTTGTTGAGTAAGTATAATCTTCATGAAAATTCGTGGTTGACCAATTTTAACAGATTTTTTCCACCATGTAGGATGGTAGAAATTTCTACCAACATGGTTGAGGAATCTGTAAATAGTTAAAAAATTTCCATTTTGTGGCAGTTTTGTATTAGAAGACATGTCACTTGATTTGTAGATTTTTTCCACAAATTTCTAAATTTTTTAACATATCTTTTCCACCATGTAGGATGGTAGAAATTTCGACCAACATGGTTGAGGAATCTGTAAATGGTTAAAAATTTTCCATTTTGTTGTAGTTTTGTATTAGAAGACATGTTACTTGATTTGTAGATTTTTTCCACAAATTTCTAAATTTTTTACAAGATTTTTTCCACCGTGTAGGATGGTAGAAATTTCTACCAACATGGTTGAGGAATCTATAAATGGTTAAAAATTTTCCATTTTGTTGCAGTTTTGTATTAGAAGACATGTTACTTGATTTGTAGATTTTTTTTTCACAAATTTCTGAATTTTTTAACAGATTTTTTCCACCATGTAGGATAGTAGAAATTTCTACCAACATGGTCAAGAAATCTGTAAATGGTTAAACATTTTCCACTTTGTTGCAGTTTTGTATTAGAAGACATGTTACTTGATTTGTAGATTTTTTCCACAAATTTCTAAATTTTTTAACAGATTTTTTCTACCATGTAGGATGGTAAAAATTTCTACCAACATGGTTGAGGAATCTGTAAATGGTTAAAAATTTTCCATTTTGTTGCAGTTTTGTATTAGAAGACATGTTACTTGATTTGTAGATTTTTTTCACAAATTTCTAAATTTTTTAACAGATTTTTTCCACCATGTAGGATGGTAGAAATTTCTACCAACATGGTCAAGAAATCTGTAAATGGTTAAACATTTTCCACTTTGTTGCAGTTTTGTATTAGAAGACATGTTACTTGATTTGTAGATTTTTTCCACAAATTTCTAAATTTTTTAACAGATTTTTTCTACCATGTAGGATGGTAAAAATTTCTACCAACATGGTTGAGGAATCTGTAAATGGTTAAAAATTTTCCATTTTGTTGCAGTTTTGTATTAGAAGACATGTTACTTGATTTGTAGATTTTTTTCACAAATTTCTAAATTTTTTAACAGATTTTTTCCACCATGTAGGATGGTAGAAATTTTTACCAACATGGTTCAGGAATCTGTAAATAGTTAAAAATTTTCCATTTTGTGGCAGTTTTGTATTAGAAGACATATTACTTGATTTGTAGATTTTTTCCACAAATTTCTAAATTTTTTAACAGATTTTTTCCACCATGTAGGATGGTAGAAATTTCTACCAACATGGTCGAGGAATCTGTAAATGGTGGAAAATTTTCCACTTTGTTGCAGTTTTGTATTAGAAGACATGTTACTTGATTTGAAGATTTTTTCCATAAATTTTTAAATTTTTTAACAAATTTTTTCCACCATGTAGGATGGTAGAAATTTCTACCAACATGGTTGAGGAATCTGTAAATGGTTAAAAATTTTCCATTTTGTGGTAGTTTTGTATTAGAAGACATGTTACTTGATTTGTAGATTTTTCCACAAATTTCTAAATTTTTTAATAGATTTTTTCCACCCTGTAGGATGGTAGAAATTTCTACCAACATGGTTGAGGAATCTGTAAATGGTTAAAAATTTTCCATTTTGTTGCAGTTTTGTATTAGAAGACATGTTACTTGATTTGTAGACTTTTGTCCACAAATTTCTGAATTTTTTAACATATTTTTTCCACTATGTAGGATGGTAGAAATTTCTACCAACATGGTCAAGAAATCTGTAAATGGTTAAACATTTTCCACTTTGTTGCAGTTTTGTATTAGAAGGCATGTTACTTGATTTGTAGATTTTTTCCATAAATTTCTAAATTTTTTAACAGATTTTTTCCACCATGTAGGATGGTAGAAATTTCTACCAACATGGTCAAGAAATCTGTAAATGGTTAAACATTTTCCACTTTGTTGCAGTTTTGTATTAGAAGACATGTTACTTGATTTGTAGATTTTTTCCACAAATTTCTAAATTTTTTAACAAATTTTTTCCACCATGTAGGATGGTAGAAATTTCTACCAACATGGTTGAGGAATTTGTAAATGGTTAAAAATTTTCCATTTTATTGCAGTTTTGTATTAGAAGACATGTTACTTGATTTGTAGATTCTTTCCACAAATTTCTAAATTTTTTAACAAATTTTTTCCACCATGTAGGATGTTAGAAATTTCTACCAACATGGTTGAGAAATCTGTAAATGGTTAAAAATTTTCCATTTTGTGGTAGTTTTGTATTAGTAGTCATGTTACTTGATTTGTAGATTTTTTCCACAAATTTCTAAATTTTTTAACAGAATTTTTCCACCATGTAGGATGGTAGAAATTTCTACCAACATGGTCAAGGAATCTGTAAATGGTGAAAAATTTTCCACTTTGTTGTAGTTTTGTATTAGAAGACATGTTACTTGATTTGTTGATTTTTTTCCACAAATTTCTAAATTTTTTAACAGATTTTTTCCACCATGTAGGATGCTAGAAATTTCTATCAACATGGTTGAGGAATCTCTAAATAGTTAAAAATTTTCCATTTTGTGGCACTTTTGTATTAGAAGACATGTTACTTGATTAGTAGATTTTTTTCACAAATTTCTAAAGTTTTTAACAGATTTTTTCCACCATGTAGGATGGTAGAAATTTCTACCAACATGGTTGAGGAATCTGTAAATGGTTAAAAATTTTCCATTTTGTTGCAGTTTTGTATTAGAAGACATGTTACTTGATTTGTAGATTTTTTCCACAAATTTTTGAATTTTTTAACATATTTTTTCCACCATATAGGATGGTAGAAATTTCTACCAACATGGTCAAGAAATCTGTAAATGGTTAAACATTTTCTACTTTCTTGCAGTTTTGTATTAGAATACATGTTACTTGATTTGTAGATTTTTTCCACAAATTTCTAAATTTTTTAATAGATTTTTTCCACCATGTAGGATGGTAGAAATTTCTACCAACAGGGTCAAGAAATCTGTAAATGGTTAAATATTTTCCACTTTGTTGCAGTTTTGTATTAGAAGACATGTTACTTCATTTGTAGATTTTTTCCACAAATTTCTAAATTTTTTAACAGATTTTTTCCACCATGTAGTATGGTAGAAATTTCTACCAACATGGTTGAGGAATCTGTAAATGGTTAAAAAATTTTCATTTTGTTGCAATTTTGTATTAGAAGACATGTTACTTGATTTGTAGATTTTTTCCACAAATTTCTAAATTTTTTAACAGATTTTTTCCACCATGTAGGATGGTAGAAATTTCTACCAACATGGTTGAGGAATCTGTAAATGGTTAAAAATTTTCTATTTTGTGGCAGTTTTGTATTAGAAAACTGTTGGGGTATGCCCTTAAGGCTAATGTTTGAGGCCTTGGGATTGTATAAGTATCATGTAATAAATTCTTGAGTTTATAAAGGCATGGTTATTATTCAGGTTGTTACCTTGTCTGCTGTAATAAGTGTACTACTGAATAATGTCTCAAAGCTGTTCAGCTAGGCTGACATGCATATGTCCTTAGTCGAGATATCTTGGTGAACTTGAGACAGCCTTGATATGATTGAGACTAATATGTGTTCTAATCTTATAGGATGCTTCGAGCATGGAATAAGATGTAGACTCATGGGTACATTGGATGTACTGGACAGACCCTACTAGGATATTCAGTTGGTTGTCACAATGTGAATATTCCTTGTAAGCACCAAATGGCACATGTCCTTTGACTTGAGATCACTTGTGTTTCTAAATGATGAATGTCATTATTTTGAGGTATTTCAATATCATTTGAAATATAATGATTATAGACTATCTTGGATAATGATCATGAGTCAGGTTAGGACACTAGTGATAGATATAGGATTGCCGTCTCCTTGTTTAAGGAGTGTGATGTTCTAAAGGGCCCCCCTAGATGAGATGATTGAGATAGTGTATGGCCATACCCAGGTGACTATGTTCATCTGATCTAATCATGCTCATCATATTGGAGTTACAAGCTTGACAGGCTTGTCCAATAAGAACATCCAGTGGCAAAGGACACATGTATGCCTTGTGAAGAAGATTCACACTTGTGCTGTGATTTGGGAGTAGTCTTGGAAGACTCTTTCCTTTATATCGGGAGACAGTGATGTGTTGCTAGATACCCCTCACTGATCGTGATAACGTGAGTTATCGTTACCGACATTTAAAGGAAACCCTCAGGGTCGCACAATTTGATGATATGGCTTACTTGAGTCAGATCGTGTGGACTGAATTGTTTGGGTTCAGTTTAAAGGGATTTAATCTCTGATTGTAAGTGAGATCTGGTCTGATCATGTTTGATTGATTAGGGCTTGAGATCGGTAATCTTCGATCGAGAGAGATGATGCTAGATCGGTGAGATCAGAAGCATCAAGAAATGAACGGTTGGATCTTGAACCTTTAGGGTTTATTGTGATCTAGACCATATGGCTTGGGTTAATTGGTCTTGGACCAAACCGACATTGAACCGGCTCATGGATGAGCGCATGGTTCATGGGAGGTGAGTTAAGGGCTTGGTTCACTTTGGGTGAACGCTTAAGCCTTCAATACTTTCCATCTTTGGAATTCGGTTTCAAGTGGATTGTGTGTAACGCCTCCACATTAATGTGGGAGGTTACTCACTTGTCGAATTCTCTTGTGAAGGCTTCTCCAATTCGGTGAAGAAAGGACTTGACGAAAACAAGAGAAAGGAGTCTCGCCAAGCAAGATTTTCCCTTCCCTTCCATACGAAAAGGAACCTTGAAGCCTTGCTAGCACAAGGACGACAAGGTGTAGGCCAATTTCTTCTTGTGTGTGGCACACTTTGGAGGAGAACCCTATCGTTCTCTAGCTTCCAAGCCGAGTCCAATCCTCATGGCAATGGTATGAATTCTCTCTTATCCATTCAATCGTTCGAAGTTGATCATGAGAACATATAACATGCGATTAGTTGAAACCCTAGCATCTTCATGGATTGAATGAAATATGCGCCACCCACTCTTAGGGTTTTCGGCCCCCCCTCTTGAAAGGGGTTTTATCCGCTTGCGCTCCCCCTAGAAGGGGACCCAACAAAAACATGTTACTTGATTTGTAGATTTTTTTCACAAATTTCTGAATTTTTTAACAGATTTTTTTCCACCATGTAGGATGGTAGAAATTTCTACACATATGGTCAAGGAATCTGTAAATGGTGGAAAATTTTCCACTTTGTTGCAATTTTGTATTAGAAAACATGTTACTTGATTTGTAGATTTTTTCCACAAATTTCTAAATTTTTTAACAGATTTTTTCCACCATGTAGGATGGTAGAAATTTCTACCAACATGGTCGAGGAATCTGTAAATGGGGTATTATTCAACTCATTTTTTAAGTCTAGAGACATTTGTTGTAACCTTTTGTGGAGTCTAGTCATCGAACATCTACTCAGCATGGGACGACCTTGTTTGATTTTTTTTCTTTGCTCATGATGAGTTGTTCTTGGCTTGCAAATGAAATCTCCTGAATCTGAATCTGTGGGACTTGAACTATATGTTGGCTCCCTCGTGATTTTTTTTTCTTTGCCCATCATGAGTTGTTCTTGGCTTGCAAATGAAATCTCCTGAATCTGAATCTGTATGACTTGAGGTATATATTGGCTCGCTCATGATTACCTAATCTTTAAATGGTAGAAATTATATATGCTTCTAGCAAAATTTCTACCATGCATTGAAAATTTCTACCAAGTGAAAAATTACACAAAGATTATATTAAAATACAAAATCATGCCAAATATATAGCCATTGCAAAGCCCACGCATACAACTATATGTTGGCTCCCTCATCATTACCTAATCTTTAAATGGTAGAAATTATATATGTTTCTATCAAAATTTCTACCATGCACTAAAAATTTCTACCAAGTAGACCAACTACACAAAGATTATATGTAAATACAAAATCAAGCCAAATATATAGCCATTGCAAAGCCCACGCATACAGACTAAATTACTACCATATATACTAAATTACTACGATGATAAGCTGCAGTAAATTTTAGAAAACAAATTAGAAAAAGGCTTAAAGAACTTACGTATTGGTAATAAATTGTAAACCGCAAAAATCCATAGCTATTTACTACCATATAGACTAAATTACTACAATGATAAGCTGTAGTAAATTTTACATGATATTTAGGAAAAATGCTTAAAGAACTAACCTATGGTAATAAACTGTAAACTGCAAAAATCCAAGTGCTCGGCGACGGCTCCGCTAGGGCTTTGCACGATGATCTCGTTGGGTGATCTCGTTGCCGGCTAGGGCTTTGCTGAAGCTGCCTCGAAGAGCTCAGCTAGCTAGGGCCGATGGGGTTTCCACAGAGAATGCCGCTGGCGCCGGCTAGGGCTTTGCACGATGTGCTTTCGGGCTCGAGGATGGGATAGAGTTTAAGCTGCAGTAAATTTTAGGAAAAATTTAGAAAACATGCTTAAAGAACTAACCTATTGGTAATAAACTGTAAACTGCAAAAATCCAAGTGCTCTACGCCGGCTCGGCTACTTGTACGATGATCTCGTTGCCGGCTAGAGCTTTGCTGAAGCTGCTTCGAATCGGCTACGGTTTTGCACGAAGATCTCGTTGAGTGAACTCGTCGCCGGCTAGGGTTCAAGAGCTGAAGAGCTGCTTCGAAGAGTTAAGCGAAAGGGGTGATTAGCGGAGAAATGTTAACGGAGGCATTTTTGAACTCGTCGCCGGCTAGGGTTGAAGAGCTGAAGAGATCCTTCGAAGAGTTAAGCGAAAGGGGTGATTAGCGGAGAAATGTGCTGCTTCGAAGAGTTAAGCGAAAGGGGTGATTAGCGGAGAAATGTTAACGGAGGCAACTTTGTTTACCTACCGTTACGTGCTTGGAGATTCGGTATCGAGAGGTGAACGGTCATGATGGACGACCGCTTAAAATTATAAGCGCTCGCGACCGCTTAGAAAATTTCCCTTGTGCAGCTGGTAAGACAAGGTGGCGATAGGTTTGGGTATGCCAAGTGGCATGCGACGCCTTGGACTTTGGTTGACCCTCCAGGCTAGCGAACGAACAGGAGCCATGTGGTGAAGGGAAGCCGAAGCATTAGTCTAGCTAGAAAACATGGGTTCATCCAGCTAGCAGTTGAGGGAGATGAAGGGTCACCACAAACCTCCTTAGTTGAGGTTGGTCGACCTATCTAAGTTCGTACAGTTGTCTTTTTCATGGTGCTATTATTTCTCTGCATTGCATTTGAATCCTACTTTCTGCTCTTGTTTTTGTGTTGTGTTTTGCGTTCGGCCATCTGTGTGTAGATCTCCTTCTCCTTGTCTTTAGATACTCAACATGGTGTCCACTGTTTGTGCGTGTACGCCATTGTTTCCTTACGGTATTTTCTATTAGTTGTTTTGGTTGAAACATGGGTGACTATATATTAATCTAAATTCTGAGCGAAACATTAGACCACAAGTAAGTGGTAGAATTATAATAATTAATCATACCACAATTTAGGATAATCAGCCACGGTTGGTGGAATTTATTTCAAAATGGAGAGAATATCATGAAATAGACGTATTTTGGTGAAAATGATAATATATATTTATGAAAAATCAGAAAGGTTGGTATTCTATTTAGAAAGTCTTGATGATTATGATACAAGCTACCCTGGAAGATTTTCGAAATATGTCATAAGATGACTATCTTACAAAAAAATCAAAAATAAATTTATATAATGCTCAATATGAATAATTATCTTCACTTAAATTTAAGTAGCATACATATTGTATTAAAAATTGATAAATGGCATAAAGAATCAAATAAAAATATCAAAAACTTTTGATTTAGGGATGATTCATTAACTGAATTAGAAGTACATATTACCTAAAATGAGAGAGGTCTTCTAAGAGAGGAGGAAGTCAGGATTTAAAGTATATCGCAATGCTCAAATTACAAGCTTAAAGTACATATTACCTAACCTCTTGGAGTCATTGCTGAAGAAGAGAGAGAAAGGCAACACAGTAGATGCTGTCCAAGCTTAAAGATGATCTCCCTTGGAGCCCCGCATTAGCCTACCATGGATTTATTTTGTGTCTCCAACTCTACATGGGTTTTGTAAGTAGAAGCTTGCATGTTTAGCCAACTTTAAAAGCTGAGATTTTGAGCGTTTTGGAGCTTTGTAATCATTTAATGTATGTAATAGTTGAGAGCTTTTGGCGCTTTGTAATCATTTAATGTCTCTTTTGAAAGTTGTAATAGTTGAGAGCTTGGAAGGGTGAGGCTTTCTTTGAACTTTTACTCTAAAATTCTATTTAAACTCTCATAGAAACAACTATACAATTCCAAGTACCCAGAAATAACAAATAAATAATTAATGTAAAAAAAAAAAGTTTTAGAACATAGAATCAGAGGTGGGTTGAAGCTTGTCTTTTTAGGTAAAAATTTAAGCTCTAATATATATTAATTTCGGATTTAAACACCCTATAGTATCACTAGTACACTTTTCTTGCGAGATACAATCGTGAAAAGATTGATTGGGCATCGATTTGACGAAGAGTTGATGAAGAAAAAAGGAGCTATGGGAGATGTGACGGCTCTTGTTGTGGCTATGTGCTAATATATACTTGCCTAAGGGTTTAATTATTTTTTTTTATAGACAAAACCCAAATAACTAAGTGCGTCTGATTAAATCAGATGGCTCCGTAGCATTTGCCATTAATAGGTAATATTTAATAATAAAAATAATTAATTTTAAATTAAATTAATAAATATTTTAATTTTATTCCAAACAAGACTTGTGTTTAAATAGGAAATGAATTCAGAAATCATGAAGCAGTGAAAATATGTAAATTGTAAATAAAAATGTGATTAGAAAGCTAGAACCAGTGGCACGTTATAGCCTGTCCTTAGATAAAAAAAAATCTAGATCTCATGTGAATTTAATCTGCATTGAATTCTCAAGATATAACTACGATGCTTCTACTCTACTTAAGAAATTGCAGCTCTTACTCCCAGCCAACTTTTCAAGTTATTTTATAAGCTTGATGCAACGTTTGTTATCAAATTGGTACACTAATTAGCTGATTAATTGACTGGTTTAATTGGTAGATTAACGTTAATCAGCTGCTGCGATACACAAAGTACCACAGTCCATTAATTAACGCCTAATGTCTATTTTTTTAAAAAAATTAACAATTCCTCATAAAATTAAAAAAATATAAATTTAATAAAATAATTAAATTAAATTAAATTGCTCTTCGTTGCCTATATTATAGAGTATATAAAATGCCCTTAAATTGCATAATTTTTACGTAGTGAAAATATTTCTATTATACCCTTAAATTGCATAATTTTTACTTAGTGAAAATATTTCTATATGAAAGAAAGATAGTAAACTAGTTTTTAACTATTTCCATTTGACTCACACTTTAACAAATCCATATATAATACAATACAAAGTTTGTCTTATCATACGGTTACACATTTTCTATCATGTGTGTTCACAAGAGCTTATAAAAATTGTTTATGTTCTTATACAAACTCTCTTCTATGAAAAGTTTCTTCCAAGAGATGAGTATAGAAACTCATCTCATGGTAATTAATCATTTTAAAAAAAAATTTGTTCTCTAGAAGCAAAAACAATTTATATAAAGTATCAATTCTACCATATAAAAATTTATATAACATAGTATTTTATAATTTTTATTTTTTAAAAATATTTCTTACCTAATCAATTAGTTTGTTATTACTACATCCTTTAAGGGAATTCCTATGACAAAGATTGGATTTCCATTGCATGGAAGTATATTTTTAAACTAATTTTATTCCTCCATATACTTTTAGAATCTTAGTTGTAAATAAGCCTTTGGTTAAACCAATGATTTTACTGTGTTTAATCTTTATAAAAAAACCTACAACTTTATGTGAGTCAAACTATTTTATAGACTTTTGTCTAATTCTAATATGACTATTTAATTTTCTTTTTAAGCTATCTTTCAAAGTCATTTTAATTTTAAAGGGAATAAGATTTTAATATTATTTGCGTAATATTTTTTCCCATTATGAGAATTAAAATACTTAATTTGCATTATGAACTTCAAAGTTTATTTTATATTTTATATACATTAAGTTACATATGTATATTATGAATTATATTTTTAATATTATTTATGTCCATTATGTATATTATATTTATTATATATATGTGCATGATATTGATGTGCATAATGTCCTTTGAAAATTTTATTAAATATAATTAAATTACTTGAAATATCCATAATGTTTAAGGTTTCCAAAATAAACATGTTTATGAGGCTTATTATCAATATTATTGAAATAATTGAATTGTGTATTATGCTCATTTTGTTCATCATCATGGTAACATAATACTAACTAGCAAATTAGAAATAGAAAACAATCTATAAAATAAAGAAGTGTAATTCGATAACAATTTATAGTTACTCTATTCGGGACTTGGGCCACAATTTGAATTAGTGTCTAAATTAGACTCAATTTATCAAATAAGCTTAGAACTAGTCTGGCCCACATTAAACTCAATTTGGTTTTAAACCAGTAATTATTTTTTATGATACATCAACTGTAAAAATAAATTTAAAAGAAACAGTCACATTTTTTTTAAAAAAAAATATGAAACGATAATAGTAAATTAATTACTATTACACAAGTTTTCTTTAAAAAAAAATCTTCAAGCGTTATTTTAAGAAAAAAAAATAAATCTGTTTTATGAAGAGTAAACAGAAACAGTAACATTAATGGTAAATCAACAGTAATATTGAATTATCGATGAAACTGTTTTTATTTTAAGTTTAATCTTCAGAAATCAACAATAATGAATCTGTTTTAATAATTAATAATAAATCTATTTTTTTAAAACATAAATTATATATCAAGTTTAGAATAGATGGCGTTATAGAATTAAGCAAGGGTTTGAGACGTTAGAATTTAAGTAAAATCAAGGGTTTGAGGTCCGTTGGCCGAATTAAGAATTTTATTTTTGGCAAGAATGCTAATTTAAAAAATAATTAATAACAGCAATAACATGGCAATAAAACCAAATTTAAAATCACAACTTTTACAAATAAAAAAAATCACCTTTACATAATTGTGCATTTAAGGGGGTATAAACAATCAAATCTGATTTAAAAAACTGTTACGACCAGTTAAATAAAATTTGGAAACATAAATTTTTGATAAAACATTTAAAGTTAAATCACGGTAAAAAAGATGACGTTAGTGTTTATACCAAAGACGTCACGTTGAAAAGTGTCAGCCCAATTAATGCATTTATTTCTAAAAAAACAGAAATTAGTTAAAAGAGTAACATAGTTTTACTGTTTAAAAATCCTTAACCTCACTCGTAACAATTCCATTTTATTTTATTTTTGTCTATCTCTAATCTCAACAAATTCGACTATAACCAATACTACCCTATCAATAAAAGATTTTTGAATGAAAAAAGAATTGGTACCATTTGCATGCAAAAGATTAGGGCTGTCTATTCGGTTTGAACCGAATTGAATCGAACCAATTCGGTTCAAACCAAACCAATTCGTTTCCAATGATAAGAACCCAAACCTAAACCGATTTAGGGTTAAACCGAATAAGAACAGAACCGAATAGCTATTCGGTTCGGTTCAACCCAATTAAAACTGAATAAGCGGTGGTTTTATAAATTCAATTTTTTTTCTACCGGTTCAACTTAACATTCACTTGTTTTTTTCTTTCTTAAAATGTTATAGAACACTATGTAAAGTGAGTAATTTTAGTTGAAGCTGATGAATGAAATTTTACCTATTACAATGTTACCAACTTACCATCACAGCATCACTTGCAGCGAGCCGGCAAAATGAAAAATATGAAATTCTAGACTTCTAGTCATCTAGACTTCTAGTTGAGTAGCTGAAGTGCTGAACTGTGAATTGTGATTCTGTGAAGCCTAAAGTAATGAAGCTGAACTGTGAAGCATGAGTCATGAGATGAGAATTTATATATTGACATTTGACGATTTGCATGTCTTTAACTCTTAAAGGCTTAAAGCATTATTATTTTGTTTATAACCAGCTGTCTGCCGGAGTGCCGGTCTCTGATTAATTATAGCGATGATATTAATTATTAATTCTCTGATTAATAATTAATTCTTAAAGGCTTAAAGCATTATTATTCTGACATAAATACTTGAGGAGTGAGGAATGTGTCAATCAGTAGAAGGTAGGACCGTAGGAATTCCAATGGAGGACTAGCTGCTGGCAAAGAAAGCTTTCTAGTTTCTAGTGGTAAATGATATCTTCATCAGTGGCATGTTAACAGTTAACACGGTAAATGGAGGACTAGTGCAGGCTGCTGGCAAAGAAAGTTTTTTTTTCCGAAAGCAACTTCATTTCTAGTGTTCAGTGTTCTACTGTCCAAGTGTTCAAGGCAATTGCACAAAGTAAAGAGAGCACGTTAACATTTAACAACCATGACTCATGAGGAGTGGATATATCACTCTGGATTCTAGAATGGTACAACCTTGAACCTATGCTGTGGTTAGCAACTTAGCATATCGAATGTAGAACAGCAAAAGCGATAAGCATTGTTTAGAGAGCTCTTTCATAGCAAGAGTTGCATTTGTAGGAAACAACAAAAGAATGCAAAGCAATTTAGCATTGTTATCCAGCTGAGACCAACATTTATAGCAGAATCCATGGAAATGACGAGAATACACCCAATTCAAACATTATTCATCACTTGCATTGTTAATTTGACATTGTAAAAGCTTTTTCTACAAAATAATATAGCATGAGTCAACATGCCACAAGACACCACAATGCTAGTTAACCATAAATCCAAGTATACAACACATAAATCTACTTAACCATAAATCTATAATAACACAATAAAATTCACCATACAAATGTGTTCATACTACATCACTACGTTATAAGTTCATAACAGATTAACAGGTCCACAGTTCACATTCCACAAGACACCACAATTCCACAAAATACAAATACAATTCCACATCCACAATTTCATATCACATGAGAGTATTAGACTTTATCAAATATCAATTCCACATCCACTACAAGTGCTGAGTGTTGAGGCTTGAGAGAGTGAGAGACTATGAGTCCATGAGTAGATTTATCAAATATCAATTCCACATCCACATTCACCATTTCCTTTCCTACATAAGATCAACTAACAAGAAAATACATTAGTAGTTTAATATAAATGTCCAATTCACCATCTACTAAGATAATATATAAATATATAATAAAATCATAATACAAGTAAGCAATAAGATAATAGATATCACAATCTACCAAAATGTCCTATTCACCAATCATGATTTTCCTATATATAGAGAAAGAGATTACAATCAACAAAAATACAAGATAAATTGAAAAATAAGAAGTTAACAACTAAGAAGTTAAATTAATACTTACAACTACATATGCAAGTCAATAACACCTAGTGTAGAATGAATGGTAGAAATCACTGTAAATTGAAAAATAATAAAAAATTAGAGCTTTGTCTAGCATGAAAATGTAAATTAATATGAGATATTAGATAATCTGATAAGTCAAGAAATTTACCTTTGTCTAGTATATCAACATCTTCTAAATTTTCTTCTACTTCACATTGCTTATTTGATCGAATCCAATCTTGAGAACAAACTAGAGCTTCAAGCATTGCAGGAGTTAACAAACTCCTAAAAGGATCAAGTACTCAGCCACTTGTACTGAACACAGATTTTGAAGTCACAGTTGAGATTGGAATTGACATAATATCTCGAACTATGGAAGCCAAAATAGGAAGCCTGATGGCATTCATCTTCCACCGAGTTAAAATTTCAAAACCTTGATTTGCATTTTCCAATTCTTCACCTAGATATTTATCTAGCTCTATTTTTTCTTCACCAGCAACATGTGCCTTAAATCTCTTAAATTTCAACTCAACTTTTGTAAGGTTATGCTCAACTATGGCATTTGAGGCTTTAGAAATAGTAGAAGAGCTACCACTACTAGGTCCACTACTACAAGCACTACTCATACTCATTTGAATCTTGCTCCTGTACTCGTTGAATATCCGATGAAGATTCATTTCCATCTTACTTATGATAAGTGAAACTTTATCTTCACCATACATTTCAGCTAATGCAAATTTCAAATATTCCATTTTATATCATGGATCAAAAATGACAGCCATAAACAAAATCATGTTTAGCTTGTCTACACATCCCCAACATTTATCCCACTTTTGTTTCATTTTTACCACCATCTCATGAAACTTTGGATCCAAATCCATATCATATACCCATTAATTCAAAGTAGATGCTACTTGGCTAATTTCATTCACATACAAATTACAAGTAGTATTCAAACTCATGGATACAGCCAAAGTGAATTGATAAAAAATCTGTAACATAGAAACTAAGTCACGAACAACTTTCCAATCACTTTCTAACGGTCTCCCAGTTGCATCACTGGCTAAGAGTTTCAACTGAAAATATGGATCCTCTTCATTGAATCTTTCAAAGGCTCTTTCATATCTTTGTGCAACATCTAACATGAGATAAGTTGAATTCCACCTTGTGCACACATCAAGAGATAAGTGAGCTTTGCTTTCAATTTTTTCTTGTTCAACACATGCATTGAAAAGTTGTAACCTTTTAGGAGATTGTCTCACATATCTTACAGACTAACGAACTTTAACAACAGAAGAATGAGCAATTTTCAAACCATCTTGCACAACTAAGTTCATGATATGTGCAACACATCTCACATGCAAAAAATCTCCACCAAGTATGCTTCCTTCTCCCTAATTGCTAATTCTTTTTTTAAGAAATGAAATTGCAGTCTCATTGCAACTTGCATTGTCTACTATTATAGTCATAACTTTGGATATTCCCCAATCATTTAAGCTCTTCTCAATTGCTTTTCCAATTAATTCACTTTTGTGGCTAATAATTGGAAACAAATTTAAAACCATTCTATGCATTTTCCAATCAATATTTATGAAATGACCAGTGATGCACATATAATTTATTCTTTGAATTGATGTCCATGTATCCGTAGTGAGACAAATACGTTGATAGTTAACTTGTAAAAATCTTTTTTTTCTTTAATCTCTCTTCACAGAAAATCTCATAACAATCTCTAGATATGGTCTGACATTAAGGAATGTGAAAACGTGGTATAGCAACACTACAAAATTCGTGAAAACCTTTACTTTCAATGAACTTAAATAGTAGTTCATCTATAATTATCATTCTTGCAAGTGTCTTCCTAATCAGGTTTTGATCAAACTTCCATGTTGTCATTACACCACTACCACTATCCTCATTGCCTTGTTTGAATAAAATTTCTGTCTGTGTTTTATTCTCATTTACACTACTTTGACCATATAAATTTTGATACTTTATACACCTAGTCAAGTGTGCTTTTAATGTGCTGGTGCCATATGATTTACTATCACAAAGGTACATATTTTCACAATAAACACACATTGCTTTTAGTACACCATCCTTTTCAACTTTTTTATAATGATTCCAAACTTCAGCTTGTGGTTTAACATTTTTTTTTTTTTGCAATCTGAGACTGAGAAGGTTCTGTAGGTTCTATAATTTTTGTTTGTGTTTGGTTAGGATCAGCTACAGGATCCTTGTATGGTTCAAAAATAAGAAATTAACAAGTTAGGTTAGCTTTTAGGTTTGTAGGAACTAGGAAAGCAAAGCAAGTTGCTAGTTAATATTGAATCATGATCATACGACATACAATATGAGATTATAATTGAGAACTAGTATACTACTACAAGTCTACAATAGTCTACTCTACTACTCTACTGAGTATTGAGAGTCTGATTAAATCTATAACAAGTAACAATCAACAAACCAACAAGCTATGCATCATTCATTCAATTGTAATTTATAGGTTTGTAGGCACTGGGAAAGCAAAGCAAGTAGCCAAGTAGCAAACTAGCAACTAATATATCATGAATATTGAATCATGATCCTACGACATACAACCATATAGTATGAGATTATAAATGAGTACTAATATACTACTACAAGTCTACAATAATCTACTGAGTAATGAGTGTCTGATTAAAATTATACCATAATAACTCAGTAGTCTCTAAAATCTGAACTCTGGCCCTTTGCTTTGTAGAGTCGTATGACGGTATGAGTCGAAAGCTCGAAGCTTGCAGTCACAAGTTTGCGTTGCAGTCGCAGAGTTGCTGGTGACTGGAGAGGAGATTCGACGTCGACGACGAGACTAGGTCGCGGGATCGTTAGGGATTTAGGGCGAAGAAAATGGCGGACAAGCGGAGAGGAACTGCGGAAGGAATTGGGGATTCTGTGGGTGGCAACGGCGAGGGTTGAGACATTGAGTTGAGTAACCTGAGTTAGGGTTTATTTTAGAGTGGCTGAGGTTGACTCTATTGTATTTTTCCTGGTCAATGGTCAACGCCACTTCGCCATGGAAATTGCCAAATCAAAAATCGGGTGATTTGATTTTCCGTTTGCCGAACCGATTAGCATTTAACAATTGAACTTTTTTAATTAAAGTTTAATCGATTCGATTTGGTTTACTCAATTTTTTAAAATAAAAACCGAAACCGAACTAATTTGGATTCGATCTCACCCACACCGAACCGAACCGAACCGACCCGGATTAGATAAAAACCAAACTGAACCAATATAGTCGGTTCGATTTAGTTTATCGGGTTGAACTAATTAACCGACACCCCTACAAAAGAGCATCCCAAGTGTCAGGCCTGGGTTAATCTGGTCAAGGCCAAAGTCCAATGGGCCAAGCACCAGCCCAAGACCACGCTACCCAAACCCGTGCGAAGGAGAGCAGCGCAGAACCCGTCCGCTGAAAGAAATCGCTGGGTCAACATCTGGCGTTGACCCCAAATCGGCTGCGACATCTTCCTCGCCGAAACCATTAAAAGCGGACGCAAATCGGGATGACGGCGACGCGGGATTTTCGCCGGACTGCTCAGACACAGACAACGGCTCGACGATAGGATCGATGAGTACGAAAGGAGCGGACGTGGCTGTAAACACTTGCGAGCGATGCGGAGGCGGAAGACGCGGACAAAGCCTTTTGATCGAGATGAGGCGGCAGATGTCTCCCCTTTAAATCAGTCGACGGAAGAAAGGGGGGGAGATTAGAGAGAGAGCGAATCCATCAGAAGGCCACCAGGATTGACGGCAATGAAATTCCACCATTGAGTGGTGAGCAACTTCGAGGGCGAGGTCGACAGAGTGATTGTAATCGGCGACGGGGGGGTCGCCGGCGAGGGAGGGGAAGGGGAGTCGGCGACAGGGGTCTTCGGTGAGAGTTCTGTAATAAGATTGAAGAAGAATAAAGCTTCCGTTCTTCTCATCTTCTTCCCCTGTTCTGGTGGTTCAGCGACGTCGTTTCTCGGCGACTCCGGCGGCGGACAACCAGGTGACTTCTGGCAATACAAGGCGGAGGGAGGGTCGAGGGCATCTCCCCATCTTCCAGCATCCTTTTTCCTACAGCGAGTGTTCACGTGAGAAGAACGAATGAAGGAGACGCGTGTTTCACGCGTGCGGGGCCGAGTCAACGGTCAGCAACGGAGAGCGAAATTGATTCGGCAAAAATGATTTCACACCGACGCAAGCGCAACGTCAGCAACAGAAATCGATTTTGGTGAATTTTGAATTGGACGGCTGATGTCGGCGTGACGTCAGCACAACGATAAAAATCGAGTGGTGGGTCAAAATCAATTTTGACCAGAGGTATTATTTGATTAGGATTTTTTGTTCGATTCGATTTTCTGAAATTAGGGTTAGGGTTTCTGCTCGTATTTTCGATTTGGGGGTGATTTTGCACCCGGGGAATTAGGGTTTTCCAATTGGGGTAAAATCACACTCGGAAAACCTAGGGTTTTACGCTTGGATTGGTGTTCTGTTGGACTACCATTAGGTCGGGGCGTGACAAATTGGTATCGGTGCCGAGGCTATGGGCCCATAACCCACAGGTATTGGAGGACACAACACGGCTGCTTCACCTGCGAAGGTGAAGATTAGTCGGAAGTTCTAGAAGATCACCCACATAGTTAGAGGGTCATCGAAGGACATGTGGCCCAAGCAGGAGAAAGGTAAAGCCAAGGTGGCGGCTGAACCAGGAGAAAGGTAAAGCCAAGGTGCTCGGTTTGACGGGTGATGGGGACAACGTGATAGTTCCCCAGGTGGAGATTCTTCAGAGGATAGTGGAGGCTCAAAGATTGCAAATCGAGCTTTTGCAGTAGACTCTAGAGGGTCTGATTGACTTGCGAGAGCAGATGACACACATGCGAGAGGAGATGCAAGTAGAGATCATGGTACTACGTTTGGCCCTAATGCAGGTATCACGATCGGTAACGACGGCAGCACTGTCGGAGTAGGAGGCTCCTAAGCTGAAGGTACGAGTACCTGAGCCAGCAACGTTCGAGGGGGCCCGATCGTCCAGAGAAGTGGAGAACTTCATCTGGGACATGGAGCAGTTGTTCTCTGCTAGCCGTGTTGTCACACCCCTAGGAATAATACTTATTATCTGTTCTGTTAGCACGAAATTCCCAAGATCCAAAATTAAACCAAAACAAAATTTGAGAACAACTTCGTAAACATAGGCCTAGGTGAATGACAATTCATGTAATCAAATCATTAATCATCAACCAACCACAAAGATAGATTAACCATCAAACTTTATTTACACAACTAGTTCATATGTATAGTGTGATATCATATCCCAACTTGCTCAAACATCTTCTATACACAACATATATACATATATGAGCATAACATACTATGCTTTACATTACTACATCAACTGAACAAGAGCGTAGTAGCAAAATTTCCTCTCAACACCTCCTTCATTGCCTCAAGGAAAAACAACCACAGCTAGCCTGTAGTATATAAAGCCAAAAGAGTGAGCTATAAAACTCAACAAGATCTACTTTGCCCATGCAGCAAAATACATTATAATATGCAAAAGAGAGGCATCAATATGGAATTTATCAAATGGATGTCGAAACTCATACCATAATGACATTCTAAACATAGAGCATAAGGATGATCTCAAGAACCCAAGTAATCCCATGAGTACCAAAATGTCACAAAGGAACTAGTGATAGTATTATTAACTCATGAATATTACAGTATCATAGACAGAGTAGTGGGAACAAAGCAAAACAAAGTCCTCCACGTCTAGAAGCAAGACTAACCCACGTCTGGGAAAGCCCACAAAACAAAAGCCGGCAAAGGCTCACCATGGCCCAATCAAATGTGAATGGAGGGACTCTAAAAGTGGCTCCCATGGACTCAAGAGGTGACCCCCATTATTTCTAATGTGGCACTTTGCTCCATGTAGCACTTAGCTCCACATCCATCACTTAATTCCCATAGATGGGATCAAATCATTTTCCCACTATAAGATGTAAGGGCCAAAGAACAATGGTTCATAACAAAGTCAAAGTAACGAAATGGCATCATTGCCTTCATACAATTGCCCTTACAACATGATCATGGCTAAAAGTATCAAAAGTGTACAATGACAAACCCCATGCATCAACTAATAATCATAATGACAGAAAAGGACATTCATCAAAATCATGTGCATGGAAGGTGCATAAGAATAACTACAAATTCTACCATAAGAGTTCAATAGACAATATCAATTTGTTCAGCTCACTTCATTCACATGAATCATAAGGATATATGGCATAAACCCATACAATATAGGACTCATTGAAACCATATTTCAGTCCATTTTCCAATAAGCTTGGTTTGAGTCCATTTGACAGAGTATACAAAAAGATAATAGGGTTATAGTAACAAAGGGTCAAACTGCCCTGTTTCCAGAAATTCCAGGGCATTGATCTCCCAAATCTAGTCGGTTTAAGAGTACAATGCATACGAAAGATATTCAATATATGGTTCGTTGGAAATCTATTTGAACCTAATTTCGTACAAAACAAGAATTACTCAAAACGGAGTTTTAAACCGGAAGTTCTGAGCAAAACAATACAGGTAGGTCAGTCTGGTATGACAGACAACGTATATTGGATGTTGCTGCATAATTGATGCCCTAGCTCTGATTAACTCTATACAATATTGGATGCGTTGGAAAGGTTGTCAAGTCTTCTTTCACACAAATCAATTTTCACTGATAAACCACTTGTGTGTACGAAGATATAGAATAAGAACCCTAACAAGGTCAAAATTGTATACTCACATCACCTTAACCATTCTTTGAAAATTCTCCACATTAGTTTAGCATCAACTTCAAAATTTATTTTGAGTTCAACAAATCAGAGTATGAACTAGCTATTTAGGATTTAAACATCATTTTTGTATCAAATTATCATATTTATGAAACCATGAATGTAGGGCATAGAGTAGAAACTTGCCTTATGCACAATTTTGCTTTCTCCAATTTCTTCTTCTCCAAATTCACCACCCTACTTTGCTCTCCCAACCTAAACGTGAAAGGCAGGTGAAAACACCTCTTTTCCCTTTTTCCCCCTCATTTTTACCTCATTAGTCATCCCCAAGAATGAGGTGTCTTCACCTTATTCATCTTCACCTCATGCAAGCTTGAGGTGGCTTGCAAGACAAGCATGAGGTGTTTTTCACTTTATTCATTCACTTAAGTAATTATATCTTTTCTCTCTTATTTGTTTTGACTTTACAAAATCATGAGAAATCACTTATTCAAATTCCCAATTAAGTGATCAATATGCATCCTACATGATTGAATTTACTCTTTAGTCTTTTTCTTTATGCATTATTCCTCTTGAGTTAATATGAGTATTTATCTATCATTACTTGATACTCGTCATAATGATCTATAAATCATGGATATCACACGTGTTCCAGAAGAAGATCGGGTGCGGGTGTGCATCGCATACCTCACAGTTGACGCAAAACTTTGGTGGCAAACCAAAGTCAGCTCGACATTGAGGGCTACTAGCTGGCCTTAGGAGACTTTCCGTGAGGAACTGCTAGGGGTGAGCATTCGGTATTAACCGATACCGAATTAAAATTACAGAAATTTTTTATACTGAATTTTCAAAAACCGAAACCGAACCGAATTACTAAAATACCGATTTACTACCGAACCGAATTTACCAAAATTTTTTTGATAAATTACCGAAAATATAATATAAATTATACAATATATAATAACATAATTATTTTAGCTTAGACAACAATAACACATCAATTAACAATAACAGAGAATTAGAGATTAAAAAAATATATAAATTAAGTACTATTATATCTAAGTCAATATCTATTCTTTATCCCTAGGTTTGGGTCAAGTTCTACAAAATGAGAAGGTAGTTCAACGATATCATCAATTAACAATAACAATAAATTAGAGATTGAAAAAAATGTATAAATTAAGTATTATTATATCTAAGTCAATATCCATTCTTTATCCCTAGGTTTGGGTCAAATTTGGGTCAAGTTTGGGTCAAGTTCTACGAAATGAGAATGAGTTTAACGATATCATCAATTAATAATAACCGAGAATTAGAGATTGAAAATAGTGTATAAATTAAGTACTATTATATCCAAGTCAATGTCCATTCATTATCCCTAAGTTTGGGTCAAGTTCTATTATATATATCGTCGAACTTGGTTATGTTTGAACCAGTTCGACGATATATATAGCAAGTTCAACAATAATTATTGTCGAACTTGCTATATATTTCGTAGAACTTGACCCAAACTTGATGTATATATATATATATATATATATATAGTATTATTGTATCCAAGTCAATGTCTATTCATTATCCCTAGGTTTGGGTCAAATTTGGGTTAAGTTCTATGAAATGAGAAGACAGTTCAACGATATCATTAATTAACAATAACAATGAATTAGAGATTGAAAAAATGTATAGATTAAGAACTATTATATCTAAGTTAATATCCATTCTTTATCCCTAGGTTTGGGTCAAATTTGGGTAAGTTTGGGTCAAGTTTTACGAAATAAGAATGAATTCAACGATATCATCAATTAATAATAACAGAGAATTAGAGATTGAAAATAATGTATAAATTAAGTAATATTATATCCAAGTCAATGTCCATTCATTATCCCTAAATTTGGGTCAAGTTGGGTCAAGTTTGGGTCAAGTTCTACGAAATATATAGCAAGTTCGACAATAATTATTGTCGAAGTTGCTATATATATCGTCGATCTTGGTTATGTTTGAACCAGTTCGATGATATATATAGCAAGTTCGATAATAATTATTGTCCAACTTGCTATATATTTCATAGAACTTGACCCAAACTTGATGTAAATATATATATAAATTAAGTACTATTGTATCCAAGTCAATGTCCATTCATTATCCCTAGGTTTGGGTCAGGTTGGGTCAAGTTTGGGTTAAGTTCTACGAAATGAGAAGACAGTTCAACATATCATCAATTAACAATAACAATGAATTAGAGATTGAAAAAATGTATAAATTAAGTACTATTATATCTAAGTCAATATCCATTCTTTATCCTTAGGTTTGGGTCAAGTTTGGGCCAAGTTCTACGAAATGAGAATGAGTTCAACGATATCATCAATTAATAATAACAAAGAATTAGAGATTGAAAATAACGTATAAATTAAGTACTACTATATCTAAGTCAATGTCCATTCATTATCCCTAAGTTTGGGTCAAGTTGGGTCAAGTTTGAGTCAAGTTTGGGTCAAGTTCTACGAAATATATAGCAAGTTCGACAATAATTTATTGTCGAACTTGCTATATATTAATAATAACCGAGAATTAGAGATTGAAAATAATGTATAAATTAAGTACTATTATATCCAAGTCAATGTCCATTCAGTATCCCTAAGTTTGGGTCAAGTTTGGGTCAAGTTCTATTATATATATCGTCGAACTTGGTTATGTTTGAACCAGTTCGACGATATATATAGCAAGTTCAACAATAATTATTGTCGAACTTGCTATATATTTCGTAGAACTTGACCCAAACTTGATGTAAATATATATATATATATATATAGTATTATTGTATCCAAGTCAATGTCTATTCATTATCCCTAGGTTTGGGTCAAATTTGGGTTAAGTTCTATGAAATGAGAAGACAGTTCAATGATATCATTAATTAACAATAACAATGAATTAGAGATTGAAAAAATGTATAGATTAAGTACTATTATATCTAAGTCAATATCCATTCTTTATCCCTAGGTTTGGGTCAAATTTGGGTCAAGTTTTACGAAATAAGAATGAATTCAACGATATCATCAATTAATAATAACAGAGAATTAGAGATTGAAAATAATGTATAAATTAAGTACTATTATATCCAAGTCAATGTCCATTCATTATCCCTAAATTTGGGTCAAGTTGGGTCAAGTTTGGGTCAAGTTCTACGAAATATATAGCAAGTTCGACAATAATTATTGTCGAAGTTGCTATATATATCGTCGATCTTGGTTATGTTTGAACCAGTTCGACGATATATATAGCAAGTTCGATAATAATTATTGTCGAACTTGCTATATATTTCATAGAACTTGACCCAAACTTGATGTAAATATATATATAAATTAAGTACTATTGTATCCAAGTCAATGTCCATTCATTATCCCTAGGTTTGGGTCAGGTTGGGTCAAGTTTGGGTTAAGTTCTACGAAATGAGAAGACAGTTCAACATATCATCAATTAACAATAACAATGAATTAGAGATTGAAAAAATGTATAAATTAAGTACTATTATATCTAAGTCAATATCCATTCTTTATCCTTAGGTTTGGGTCAAGTTTGGGCCAAGTTCTACGAAATGAGAATGAGTTCAACGATATCATCAATTAATAATAACAAAGAATTAGAGATTGAAAATAACGTATAAATTAAGTACTATTATATCTAAGTCAATGTCCATTAATTATCCCTAAGTTTGGGTCAAGTTGGGTCAAGTTCTACGAAATATATAGCAAGTTCGACAATAATTTATTGTCGAACTTGCTATATATTTCGAAGTTTGGGTCAAGTTGGGTCAAGTTTGAGTCAAGTTTGGGTCTAGTTCTACGAAATATATAGCAAGTTCGACAATAATTATTGTCGAACTTACTATATATTTTGTAGAACTTGACCCAAACTTGATGTAAATATATATATAAATTAAGTACTATTGTATCCAAGTCAATGTCCATTCATTATCCCTAGGTTTGGGTCAAGTTGGGTCAAATTTGGGTCAAGCAAATATATAAAAAGTCCTCCTGAAACAATCCTATTCCAATTTATTCACATTATTATGATAATATTAATGTGGTATCAATTAGAATTTAAGCTCTAACATCACAGATTCACAATGAGAACCGAGTCCTGTAAAGGAATCCTTTGAACTTAGAAAGTATTCACTAAATCCGTAGATTTATTAGATTTAGATCCGTAGATTCAAATCCAATGCTCACCCAGCCACGCTTTAACTCACGCACCACTCACGCCTATGGCCCACTATTAAATATCAAATTATAATTAATATAATTTATCGATAAATCGGTTTTTTACCGAACCGATTTTTAAAAACCGAACCGAAAACCGAAAACCGATATTCACTAAATCATTTACTGTTACCAAAACCGAAATATTTTTAACCGAACCGTTTTTACCGAATTTTTCGGTAATCGGTAAAAACCGATTTTACCGACCCGAATGCTCACCCCTAGGAACTGCGGTGACAATTTCTTCCCGAAAAACTCGACGAACCAAGCTTGTGGAAAGGTGGATTGGTTGAGGCACACTGGGTCGATCCAGGAGTACGTCAGGGCATTCTTCGCGTTGAGGCTAGAGCTACCTGACATGGCGGAAGGCGACCGGAAGTACTTCTTCATCTGGAACCTTCAGCCATGGGTGGAAGTGGAGGTCCGACGACACTCCCCACTTGACTAGAGGGCGGCTGCGGCTGTGGCCGAATCCTTGGTGGATAATCACCATTCTAGATTAGCACCACCAAGGAAGTCTAGGTCACTACCGAAGCGCGGCTCCTCGCCGAGGGCTAGAGTTCCAAAAAGGGGGTAGACCATTTCCCCGGCAGGACAGAGGTTCACCGGGACGACCAGAGCCACATCGTCCTACGGGAAGGACAAATGCAGAGCAGAAGCTACAGGGTTGCTTCTTATGCGGCGGTCCTCACTGGATGAGGGAGTGCCCCACAAGATAGAAGATTATGACTATCGTGACATAGGAGCCAGCTGAGGAAGCTGAAGATCACACCGAGAAGGTGAGAGTTGGTGCACTCTAGATAGTTCCAAACACTACCACGGGGGCACAGCAGTATCGGATCGGGGCTATGGTTGCACGAGATCCGCCCGTGACAGACATAGAAGGCGATGTCCAAATTGGGTAGGGGAGAATTGTTAGGCCTGGGTTAATCCGATCCATGCCAAAGTCCAGTGGGCTAAGCACCAGCTCAAGCCCACGCTACCCAAACCTGTGTGAAGGAGAGCAGCGCAGAACCCATCCACTGAAAGAAATCACTGGGTCAACATCAGGCATTGACCCCAAATCGGCTGTGACATCTTCCTCGCTGAAACCATTAAAAGCGGACGTAAATCGGGATGACGATGACGCGGGATTCTCGTCGGATTGCTTGGACACAGACCACGGCTCGGCGATGAGATCGACGAGTACGGAAGGAGAGGACGCGGCTGTAAACACTTGCGAGCGATGCGAAGGCGGAAGACGCAGACAAGCCTTCCTATCGAGATGAGGCGGCGGTTGTCTCCCCTTTAAATCAGTCGACGGAAGAAAGCGAAGGGGAGATTAGAGAGAGAGAGCAAATCCATCAGAGGGCCACCAAGATTGACGGCAGAGAGATTCCACCATTGAGTGGCGAGCAACTTCGAGGGCAAGGTCGACAGAGTGATTGTAACCGACAACGGGGGTCGCCGGCGAGGGAGGGGAAGGGGCGGTCGGCGACAGGGATCTTCGGCGAGAGTTCTGTAATAAGATTGAAGAAGAATAAAGCTTCCGTTCTTCTCATCTTCTTCCCCTGTTCCGGTGGTTCAGCGACGTCGTTTCTCGGCGACTCTGGCGGCGGACAACCAGGCGACTTCCGGCGGTACGAGGTGGAGGGAGGGTTGAGGGCATCTCTCCCCCCCCCCCCCCTTTTTGGCATCCTTTTTCCTATGGTTTTTCCCCTTCCTGGCGACGGCGAACGACGCTCACAGCGAGCGTTCGCATGAGAAGAACGAACAAAGGAAATGTGTGTTTCACGCGTGCGAGGCCGAGTCAACGGTCAGCAACGGAGTGCGAAATCGATTCGGCAGAAACGATTTCACACTGACGCATGCACAACGTCAGCAACGGAATTGAATTTCGGCAAATTTCGAATTGGATGGCTGACGTCGGGATGACGTGTCAGCCAGGATGACGTCAGCACAGTGGTAAAAATCGAGCGACGGGTCAAAATCAATTTTGACTAGAGGTATTATTTGATTTAGGATTTTTTGTCCGATTTGATTTTTTGAAATTAAGATTAGGGTTTCCGCTCATATTTTTGATTTGGGGGTGATTTTGCACTTGGATAATTAGGGTTTTCCAATTGGGGTAAAATCATACCCAGAAACCCTAGGGTTTCATGCCCGATTTGGTGTTCTATTGGACTACCATTAGGTCCGAGCGTGACACCAAACATACAAATATGCCTGAGCAGAAAAAAAAAAAAAAAAAAAAAAAAAGAAAAAAAAAAAGAAAAAAAGTCCTACACATCGAAAAAGGCTGCTTCCTAAACATAGAAAAAGGCCTAACATAGTGTTGATTAATGCTCTACGTTATTTTCCACTATTAACTAAGCAAGGTCACAAGAACTACTTCGCCTACAAATACAATACTACAGAGAGGGGGTAAGAACATTAAGAAGCGACACTCTCGTGTTCATCAAAGTCCTAAACACTCTTTCGCTTCCCATCTCCAATCCCTCAATGCACTCCTCCGCCGCCTTCAACCTCTCCACCGCCACCATCTCCACTGCCACCTCCTCTTCCGCCATCCTCTTCGTCAGCTTCCTCAATGTCATTTCAACAATAGACGACAACTTCAATTTGAACGCCGCAGCCATCACTGCCGCCGACGACACCGCCGCGAGCCCTTGGAAGACGGCCGCCGAGGCCTCAGCCGTCGCCGCCACCGCCTCCATCATCAGCTCCGCCACCTCCGCCTCCTCAGCGTCGAGGCCCGCCGCAAGAGTCGGAACTACAGCGAGGTCTCTTGCGGAGGACGAGAGCCGCGTGAGATCCTTCTCGGCGCGGCGCAGATCGCGGATGGCCGAGGAGAGGCGGCCGGCGTCACGACGACGGACGGCAGCATGGACCGCGGCGAGATGCTGCTTGTGGGCGAGGGCAGCGGATCGGAACGAGCCGTGGGAGTCGGCGAGGTGCAGGAGGGCGTCGAGGAGGCGATCGGCACAGGGGATGATACGGAGGAGAGGGCCGCGGGCGAGGGGGAGACGGAGGAGGTTGTCGAGGGCAGCAAGGAGGCGGGCGAGGGAATGAAGACTATGGGCGATTCGGCGTGCATCAGTGATTCCGCGCCTGTCGGCGTGGGTGGAGGAGCGTAGGGCGGCAATGAGGGTGCGGAGATGGGAGATTGCGGGGTGGGAGGGGTCGGGAAGGCTGGCGGTGCGGGCGTGTCGGGGCCTCGCGGCGGCAGCGAAGGAATCTTCGTCACCGGAGTCAGGGGCGCCGGGGAGGGAGAAGGAGCGGCGAAATGTAGCCATCTGCGTGATGTATCCAATGGCAGATGGAGAGGAAGGTTTGGCTTATAATGGAAGCAGAGAAGAGCGTCGCACGCAAATTGCTTGCGAAAGAAGTCACACGCGACTGAGGGCGTGAGATTCGAGGTGAATGATAGACAGCTGCATTAATTGTAAATAATTTCACGTAGCAGCTGTCTATTGGAGCGTACGTGAAGTCATGAAATTATGAGAATCGTAACTGACTGACAGACACGTACAGCTAGTGCCACCTCAGACACGCAACCGCCAGCCATGGTGGAAGGAGGACCACAGATGATGAAGCCGTTGTATGAGTTATTATTGGTGATTCGCTGTTCTCATATCACATATTTCACGCGCATGGTTCCATTCTATAGATATAATTAAGTAGATAGTGGCAATTAATTAGTGTGATAAAACATATAATATAAAATGTATATGTACGAGGGGGTTGTTGATTAATAAATTATAATACAAGGTAGAAGGAACCGTTGACATCTTTCCTTTCCTCTAGGCTCTGTTTTATTGGGGGATAAGAAAAAAAAAGAGAAGAGTAAAAAAAAAAAGAAAAAAAAGTGGAAAAAAAATAGGGAGGTTGGCAGTAAAAAAAGGGGAGAAAAATATTTTTTTTCCCTCTTTTGAAGAGAACAAAAAATGGGAGAAAAGTATTTTCTTGACTCATGTATATCAGGTTCAGATACCCCCGTTTACCTAAATGAGGTGGGTTTGGGTTTAGCCTATATAACCCATGTTAGGTTTAGGTTTAACCCTTCAGATATCCAAAATCCAAACTCGGTTATATATTAATTTTAATTTTAAATAATTTATAATATTCTACAATTACTATAGTTACTTAACTTAGCTATAGTTACTTAACTTAGGTGTAACTCTAACCTACTTCATGTTGGTATAAAATTTCATCTAGACCTTTATTTAAACAGAAAATAGACACCATGCAAGATTAAAATTTCAATATGCAAATAAGTAAAATAAGAGATTAGAAAGATAGAACCTGGAGGCGCATTACGACTTGTTTTTAAGTGAAAATCCGAGCTCTCATGTGAGTTAAATCCAGATTGAATACCCAGGATACAACCCGGGTATTCCTCTCCTGCAGGCATGATCGTGGAGACGTTGATCGGACACCCTTTCAACAACGACCAGTAAAATCAAAGAAATTAAGAAGATGAAATGAAAAGAAGAAGAAGGAAGAAGAGGAAAAGAGGAAGCCACCATCTCATACTATCGCATGAGATTTTAACTTGCCTTTAATGTTAGCTGCTAACATTTGTAACATTAGCATTAAATGATAACATTAAATGTATATTTTTTTTAATTTTCCTAACAATCCCCCACAAAATTTAAAAAAATTCTGAATATAATTAAACTTAACAAGATGATTAAATGAATTTAAATTGCTGCTTATGCTTATATCTTTGGTCAGTAAAGTGCACTTAAAGGCATAACCTTTACTTAGTGAAAATATTTCCATCTAAAGGAAAGGTAATGAACTAGTCTTGAACTACTTTCCTTTGACCCATATTTCAACAAATCTACACATGATATAGGGTTTATCCGATCGCGGGGTTGTGCATTTTTGGCCATGCACGTGTATCTTCATAAGAGCTTATGATGATTGTCCATGTTCTCAACCGCGGCCATATACGGACTCTCTCATATTGGAAGTTCCCTACAAGGGATGAGTGTAGAGGCTCATCTCATGGTAATTAACCACTTTGGAAAATTTTCTTTACCTCTACAATAGGAAGCACAAAAAATGTATCCTCAGGAATGGGAGTGTAGAGTATCAACTCTATCACACAAATATTTTTATATACCATAGTATTTTATAATTTTTATTTTTTAAAGTGCTTCCTAGCCAATCAATCAGCTTGTTATTATCACACTGAATCTCCTTCAAAGGATCTCCTATCACAAAGGTTTGGTTCCCACCGCAGAGAGGCCTATTTTCAAACTAATCTCATTCTTATCGATACTTCTAAAATTATAATCTTGGGCAAGCTTTGGTCAAGCCAATAGTTTTGTTGTGCTCATTCTTTATAAAAAAAAGAGCTGCAACTTTTTATGAGTCAAGCCATTTATAAACTTATGTCTAATTTTAATATGGCTACTCTTTATATATATATACACACACACATAAATCTATTACTACTTTAAAATTTTAATTTATTTTATTTTATCTTTTGAATCCTTTACGTTTAATTCAAATATATTATTTTTGAATTCAGAGAAAGAAAGGATTTTTTTAAGCAGCAATTAGGCCTAATTAATTAATTAGGCTTTTGGTTGCTCTTATCACAGAGTAAAACCAATTTTAAGAATTTTTTCTTTTGACTTTAAATTATTTTTCAAAGTGATTTTAATTAAAATTTCTGATTTTAAATTAGTTTTCAAAGTCACTTTAATTTTAAAGGAATTAAAAATTTTTTATTTGAAAAATAATTTTCCCTTTATGACAATTGTTATAAATATTATAAATTTATAACTTATGCGTATCAAGTTTTTTTTTTTTCATGATCAATATGATCATCAAATGCATCATTATAAAGATGTATCTTATTTTATATGATATGCATTATGAATGTACATTATCATTATATGTAAAATATTAATATTTATTATGTATATTTTTTATTCATCAAGATTGAACACCTAGGATACAACAGGGTATTCCTTTCTTGCGGGCATGATCATGGAGAAGTTGATCGGACACCCTTTCAGCAACGAGCAGCAAAATCAAAGAAATTAAGAAGATGGAATGAAAAGAAGAAGAAGGAAGAAGGGGAAAAGAGGAGGCCACCATCTCATACTATCGCATGAGATTTTAACTTGCCTTTAATGTTAGCTGCTAATGTTTGTAACGTTAGCATTAAATGCTAACATTAAATGTATATTTTTTTAATTTTTCTAACACTTCACCTACTAGTTACCTTAGATTCCTAACCCTATTTATTTAATCCAGATTCTAGAATCTTAATCCTCTACTCACTTGCGAACTCACCGCAGCCTGCCCTGCCCATAAGGCCTAAGCCCTAACTTTTTCCTCATGCTCCTGCCTCTTCAACCCCAAGTCACTCGCCACCCCTATCCTAGTCACTCCCTCCTTCACAAACGACTCCAACATCCTCTCCTAGTTGCTCGCCAATATAATACCCTAAAAAAAAGTGTTATTATGATTTACAAAATAATCATGCATGAGAATAAAAATTTATATTTATTATGAGTTGTAATATCCTTGTTGTAGGATATTACATATTGGCGGACCTTGAGTAATATAGGATGAAGATATAAGTGAATTTGTGAAAACATATTTACTAAGTTAGATAGAAATGAAAAAAAAGAAACATAAGAACATGAGACAAACTTGGGGGTTGAAAGTCAATATTACTATGTAATCATGCCACCTCATAGTACATGTTTTACCACCTTCTTACACCTCATCCTCCTTCATGTTTACTTGAGATAAATATGAGAAAATAATGAACTTTGACATGCTTGCTCGTGCCTAACTTGAAGGAAAGAGGACTTAGGGAAGGGGAAGATGAAGAAGAGGGGAAAACACAAGCATAGAGTGATTTTTGACTTCTTAGAAAGTACTTCTATTTTTCTTTGTAATATTTTGCCTATTGCTTCAACTTCATGAGAAATTATCTTTGATTCCATTTGTGATATCAATTTTCTCATGATTTCCATGATTTTGATCAATTCGGCCCATGGAAGAATGATCTATGCTATGTTAAAAGACTATGAATGCTTATGTGAAGTAAACCTGACCTTTCTTCAGTCAATTTATCATAACTTTTGTATCCCTGATCCAAATCTTATGAAATCAAATTCCTTATAAAGAAGACTCAAGTATTGTTCTTTTCACTCAGATATGTCATACTTTCAACTTGGTTATCAAATGTATTGATTTAGTTCAATCCGATCCTGTAAATCTATCAACTATTTTGACCTTTAACTAGTTATTGATTTATGTCCAAATTATATGACTATAAACATAAAAATTTCATATCAAGTAGACTTAATAACCTACAATTAGAGCTCTTATTTGAGTGATTTGGACCAGAAATGAATTTATAATCAAATTTGCACTTAACCCTATAAATCTGAAAATATTCCTTTCATGATTCTGACCTATTGTTACTTCATTGATTATAACTTTTTGTATTGAGCTCCATTTTAAGTAAAACATATTTTCCTGAAAACTAGATTCAAAATCCTTTGTTTGACATAATTATCATACCAAATGGTATTATATTAAGAACTTAAAGTCAAATGGTATTATGTGATGATGATATGAAACTACTATGGTTTTGTAAGAGGATGTATAGCCTTTTATGACATAAAAGGATGTTTGATTAATAGGATGAAATTTTGAATTGCTATATTGAGTTGTTGTTACCTCCTAAAAGATGATGGAAAGTTACTTTTATAAGTCATGTTGAACAAGTTATCGAGTATTGATCCTGGATACATATTGCCAAATTTTTGTGATATAAATTTTCATTATTGAATTATCATCATCTAGGGGTGTGATAACCACCCTTTAGTAGTCGCTCCCTCCTTCATGAATGACTCCAGACTCTGCTCATTGCCCCTCTCCAGCTCTCCTAGTCATCCAATTTTTGCCTCATGGAATCCCACTCCTGCTATCTAGCTTTAGGCCTTCCACCCCATGCAGTCCAAGCCGTCCAACTTCTGCCTCCTGCAGTCATTCTCCTATTGTCCAGCTTCAAGCCTTCCACTTCCTATAGTCCCACTTTAGGTCTTCCACCTCCTGCAATCCCGCTTTTGTCCAGCTTCTGCCTCCTGCAGTCATGCTCCTATTGTCCAGCTTCAATCCCGCTTTTGCAATCCGGGTCGTCCAACTTCTACCTTATGCATTCCATCTCTTTAGTCTAGGGTCAGTTGCTACTTGTGTCAGAACTAGTGTCTTCATTATTTGTTTAGATTAGTCAATTAATGTTTTGGCATTATTTGATTCTTTTTTGCATTATTTGTATCATCAGAACCTAAGATTTAGGTTACAATTATGGTACCCTAATTTTTTTTAAATTAAGGTTAGATTTTCTTAGGATTTTTACTAATGGCTAGATGCATCAAGATATGTTGAGGAAAATATAGCTATTAATGATCATGCAACTCCTACTCCTATTAGAGAAACACAAATAACAAATGGTCCTAAATCAGTTAGATCAGTTTCTTAGTCCAAATCAAGACATGAAAGTTAACAATAGTTGTTTTGGATCATTTTGAGAAGATATACAAGAATGATCAAGATTGGGTCATATGTAAATATTCAAGACAACTCTTAAAACTATTAGTAAACATGGAACTAAGTCTCTACACAATTACATATTAGCATATTAAAAAAAGACCAATCAAGACATTGGTGCATGTCTAGCAAAGCAAACACAAATTAGTGTAGAGAAGCGGAATGATGGTAAAGTTCATTTTGGAAATTTCATTTTTGATAAAGAGGTCTCAAGAGAAGAGTTAACTCATGCTATTATTCAATATGAGTATCATCCTTCCATTGTTGATCATATTGAATTTAAATGATTTATCAGTAGTCTTCAACCTTTATTTAAGATGGTTTCACAAAATAAAATTAAAAGTGATATCTGAAAACTTTATTAATGTGAAACGCAAAAAGTTACATGACTTGTTTGAGAATGTTGGATGCCGCATAGCAATCACCACCGACATGTGGATTTCTAATCAAAACAAAGTTTATATGTCAGTTACAACACATTATATTGATGACTCATGGATATGCATATTGAGGTATTTATTCTTTACATTTTTGCATGTGAAACTTTTATATTTTTTACTTGCATAATATGTTAATATTATTAATTCTTTTGATTTGATATTTTATATAGGTTTATTTATGTGCCTCCTCCTCATACTATGGATGTTCTTGTTGAAAAAATAATAGACAGTTTACTGAATTTGAATATTGAAAACAAAATTTTTACTATTACTATGGACAATTGTAGTTCAAATGATAGCATGATTAATATTCTTATCCTAAAATTATCTATTGATTTATTACTTAAAGAAAAATTTTTCCATATGAGGTGTTGTGCACATATATTAAATTTGATTGTGAAAGATGGATTATAAGTCATAGAATATACCATACATAGAATTTGTGATAGTGTTGTATATTGGTCTGCTACTCTATCAAAAATTGACAAACTAGAAGAAGTAGCATGCTTTCATGCTCAAAAAGGTTATCCGTTGATTGTAAAATATGATAAAACTCAACTTAATTGATGCTACAAACTGCCATAGAATATAAAGATATTTTTCCAAGACTGAAACTTCAAGAGCAAAAAAATTATTAATATTCCTTCTAATCATGATTGGGAGATGGTAAAGAAAATTGCTCATAAGTTGAAAATTTTCTATACAACTACTTGTTTATTTTCAGGAAAAAACTATCCAATTGCTAATGTTTATTTTGTGGAAATTTGTCAAATTCGAAATGAATTGAATGCATGGACAATGTGTGAAGATGAAATTATTTGTACCATGACAACGAAAATGTTTTTGATGTTTGACAAATATTGGAGTAAATTTCATATTGTTATGGCAATAATTATTATTTTAGATCCAAGATATAAGATGAAAGTAGTTGAGTACTACTTTATTGATATTTTTGGCAAATATACTTTTCTTGAAATAGAAAATGTCAAAAAAAAAACTTATTTTGATTTATTACATGAGTACCGGTCTAAGATGTCTAAACAAATGGAAAATGAGGAACAATTTAACAAGCATCTTTAATTGGTACAGATTTAGTGTTTCTACATAGCAGCAAAAGAGAATCAACAATTTGGTTATATTTCTTCAATCTTCTAACGATGTGAATGTTAAATATGAGCTAGAAAATTACTTGAATGAGGGTGTTTTCCCAAAGACTTAAGAGTTTGTTATTCTTAATTAGTAAAAGATACATGAGATTAAATATCCAACTTTGCAAATTGATTGCATGGGATTTTTTCACCAATTCCAGTAACCACAATTTCATCATAATCAGTATTTAGTAGTAGTGGAAGAGTAATTAATCTTCATCGAAGTAGTTTTCAACCTGAGACAGTTGAAGCTGTAATGTGCTCCCAAAATTGGCTATTGCATGAGATGAAAGGTATAAGTATATATTTATATGGTTATGGTCTCTTTTGTTTTATAAAGTTTAATACTTATATTCTGAATGTAAGATTTAATTCCAATAGCCTAATTTTTAACTTTTAACTAATAAATAATATTCATTTTTTATTTCATTCAGGTGCTCCTGAAGAGCAAAAAGCCTCATTTGGTGATTCTATAAATATTGATGATGTTGGAGAGTTCTTCTTTTGAGTCTTTGGCTCTTTGCTAGAAATACATTGTGTTGGGAAACCCTGAGGAATTTTAAAATTATATTACATACAGCTGAAGCAATTCCTCGAAACACGCCAGTCCCAAAAAACCAAAAGATCGAGTCATGCAAGAGGATCGACATGATGAGAAGAGAAAGATACCTCAGAGTGATTGGGAAGAAGCAATGTGTAGCGCCTAAGCATGCACTCTCTGCAGTCTCGCACACAACCGATCCCTTGAGTTCTCTTCTTCCACACCGGGCACTAGCCTCGGGAAAAAGATCCAATCCTTAGGGAGGAGCCCCTAGGATGCTTGCGCCACCACTACAAGGATATGTGCCAAGAGGAAGTAGGAAGGTGGAGGAAGCCACCAATCACCATCACCTTGTGCCAAGAGGAGGAAGAAAAAGTGATGCTTGCAGCCTTGGAGGAATCCTTGCGCCAAGAGAGCCTTAATCATGCCCCTTGCTTGCTCATGTTGAAGATCAGAAGATCTACTACAAGGGGGCAGCAAGGCATCTCATATATAGGCAAGGTTGGAGCATGCTTGTGGCTAGGGGATAAGGAAGGGTGGCAATCAATGGTTAGGGTAAAGGAAAGATTCCAAGCTCTTTCCCTATTTTCCTAGCCATCTTCCATATGAGCCAAGGCCTTGCTATGCAAGCCATATGACCATATGCACTCCAAGCCTTGCCAAAGAGGCAAGCTTTCTTTTCATGCATTTAGAACAAGTCAAAACACCAATAGGACTTGCCTAAAGACCCAATAGGTGCCACTCCTAATCTAATTAGGAGTCTATGTGCCTAAGGCAATACCATGATTGCCTAAAGGCAGCCATATGCGCCCAAAGGACATTCCTAAAATGAAATCCTTCCCCTCATGCATTTGGACCAAGTCCACACACCTAGAGGTTGCTATGATAGGCAATAGGCACCAATCCTACTTGAATTAGGATTCCATGCACCTAGCCTCCCCATTATGCCCTTATGAAAGTCCCACAAGGGGGAGCGAAACCCTAATATGCGCAGATTAAAACTTTTTGCATAGCGGAAGCTAGGGTTTCTAAGATCGCATGCATGAATATATGATCAACTTGAAGATTGCATAGATCAAATTAAGATCATACCATAGCCATGATTGAATGGCGACTTGGAAGCAGAGAACGAAGTAGCTCTCCTCCAAAGCGTGCGCACACAAGATGACTGATCGCCTACTCCTTGTCGATCCTTGTGCTAGCAAGGCTCCAAGGTGTCCTTTTGTGTGGAGGAGAAGAGATGAATTCCTTTTCCTTTTTCTGGCCGAAAACTCTTCTTAGCGTGAAGACCACCCAAGACGAGAGCAAGATGAAGACCAGTCCGCGAGAGAGTGAGAAGCCCCTTCATGTTCGAAAACGTTTTGACGTTCTCAACAAGGGAAAACGCCTTTCTAATTTTAGAAAGCACTAACTCCATTTCAACTCCCACGTTACCATCTCTTAATCGAACCATTCAAACCACACGTTCACCAAAGTGAACCGGTTCCAATCGGTTTGGTTTAATTGAATTTGGTTTAAGGACCAAATCAAACCAAGCCTTGGTCTAGATCATATTAAACCATAAGGCTCAAGATCTAACCATTCATCTCTTGATGCTCTTGATCTCATCGATCTAGCATCAAATCTCTCGATCGAAGCTTACCGATCTCAAGCCCTAATCAATCAAACATGATCAGACCAGATCTCACTCACAATCAGAGCTTAAACTCCTTTAAACTGAACCAAAACAATTCAGTCCACACGATCTGACTTAAGTAAGCCATATCATCAAATTGTGCGACCCTAAGGGTTTCCTTTAAATGTCGGTAACGATAACTTACGTTATCACGATCAGTGAGGGGTATCTAGCAACACATCACTGTCTCCCGATATAAAGGAAGGAGTCTTCCAAGACTACACCCAAACCACAGCACAAGTGTGAACCCAAGTCACTTGACATATGTGTTTCCTTTGCCACTGGATGTTCTTATTGGACAAGCGTGTCAAACCTGTAATTCCAATACGATGAGAATGATTAGATCAGATGAACATAGTCATCTGGGTATGGCCATACACTTTCTCAATCATCTCATCCAGGGGGCCCCTATAGAACATCACACTCCAATCAAGGAGACGGCAATCCTATATCTATCACTAGTGCCCTAACATGACTCATGCTCATTATCCAAGATAGTCTATAACCATTATGTTTCAAATGATATTGAACTACCTCAAAACAATGCCAATCATCATTTAGAAACAGAAGTGATCTCAAGTCAGAGGAAATATGCCACTTGTTTGCATACAAGGATTATTCACATTGTGACAAGCAATCGAATATCCTAAGTAGGGTCTGTCCAGTACATCCAATGTACCCATGAGTCTACATCTTATTCCATGCTCGAAGCATCCTATAAGATTAGAATACATATTAGTCTCAATCATATCAAGGCTGTCTCATGTTCACCAAGATATCTCGACTAAGGACAAAACTGCATGTCAGCCAAGCTGAACAGCATTGAGACATTATTCAGAAGTATACATATGGCAGCAGATAATGCAACAACCTGAATAAAAACCATTGCCTTTATAAACATTAAGTTTATACATGATACTGATATAATCCCAAGGCCTCAAACATTAGCCTTAAGGGCATACCCCAACACCTTAAGCCCATGTATTGTATCCTCATAGCCCATCGGACAATGCCACACTTTATTAAGTAAGACGATTAAACCATTAGACTCAATCTGATGCAACCCTAGTTAAATACGGCTAATCATGGTTAACTCGGGTTCAACCTGCCAAAAATAAACTTTATCACCAATACGTTTCTTCCATCTCATCAAGCACATCCACACCGATGAATTCTCTCAAATAGATCCGAGTTATAAAATAACTCGATCAAAAGATTACCCAATCAATACGAGAACTCGAGTATCAAGGTGTGTGAGCCTGTAGGTTCCTCCGATGGTAGTGATGAACTCATGTCATCACAAGCAGTGAGTGGCACCTAGCACTGCATTGCTGCTACCCAAGTCTTTGGAATGAAATCAACATTGATATCTCCATCATCGCAACAAGGTACCCATGTATTACAGTCCCTTTGCCAAATTGACATCCAATTGGACAAAGTGTGTCACCACTTTGTTTATATTCAATCACATGGTCATGACTAAATCAGGCTTTCATCTGGGTATGGTTATACACTTTCAGTCATGCATCCATATAGAGCTCGTGGATATCAAGCTTCCCTTAGGAAGGGGCAAATCATATGTCTGTCTATTGATCTTCTCATATGAATCGTGATATACCCAATGACAACCGTTATAACCTCCCAACTACAGTGAAGTGTTAGGTTGTATCAAAGTATGTCCCTAACCATATAGAAGGGTCAATGACCTCAAGTCAAGGGATCAATGTATCTCTTGTCACTTGTGAGGCTAATTTGTGACACCAACTTAGAGTAGAGTTGGCCAACGGGCCGTGTCGGGCCAGCCCGAGCATGGGCCTGCTTCGGCCTGTTCCATGGCGTTCCGTGCTGGGCACGGACCATTTGTTATCTTGCCATGCCGGGCCCAACACGTTACAAAAAACCTCAGGCCTAGCACGGCCCACGGCACGATTGAGTCGTGCCGGCCCAAGCACGACTCAAAATTGTCTTAGCTCAAATCCGGCACTCAGGCTAGATCTAGCACACGGGCTCACATGCCGGATCTAGCTCACATGCCGTGTTTGACCTGACCAATATAAAAAAATAATATAAAAATTTAAAAAAAATAAAAAAAGAAAATAAGTAAATTATTAATTGCCGACACATGACTAAAGTTAAAACCAACTAGATTAAATTTCATATTCATAAATTATATATTTTAGCTTATATCAATTATCAACATAATGGGCACAAGTAGTTGACCAGTATCCAGCGATGCAAGCAGCTACCATGGAAAATGTGCGAACATTGTGTTAAGCATTCTTGCTCTCCGTACTCCATATTCTCTATGGATATTGTGCACTCCATGCTTGCAGCTCTACCTCCTTCTTCAACAATGAAAAACTCAAGGGACTCTTGAGCTTAGTTTCTTTTGGTACGTTGCTCTAGCTCATTGTTGATATAGTCACTATCATCCTCACTATCATTAATTTGAAAGTTCTCAACCTCTATCTCGATCTCAACTCTAGAAAGGAAGGGAGAAGCCAAAAATTCTTATCTTGCATGATCAGATAAGTGGATAAAGTATTCTTCAAACCTGAATACATCAATTCATATGATTTGGTTAACACGCTCAATAATACTTAAAATAGTTGTTCTCCATTGTTTAGTATCTAAGAAATTTAAGATAGATGTAAGGAAGATCAAACGCTGAGAATTTGACAGAATGATAATTATCTTCACTCTTCTATTATCTGCCATTTTTCTCTATGCCTCATGCTCATCTGCAAGACTGCAAAATAATTAACAAAGTAATTGAAACTCACGTGATTAAGAGGAATGTAATAAAAAAAAATTGAAACTAAAATTTTGTATATGAAAATGTAGGGAACTATTTGTTGGCCCAAGGTTTTATTATCTTGGTCTTTAATCTATTCCAATATATTTTGATAATAGCAAACCACTTTACTAACATTATCTCCTGAGTATCTTATTTAGGTTGAAGATGGTGGATGATTTATAAAGTTCAAGCTCAAGTTCATTTCAACTTTCATCCACATTAAGAAGGAGATTGGACTGTTATGGTGATCAAGACTTATTTCTCATAGTTTTATTTTTTATTCCTTAGTTAAATGTAAAGTGCTTAAATTACTTCTTATTTGATAGCTCTTTCCACCAAAATTCCTTGAATATACCTTTGATCATCTTGTTTCCCAAAATTTACTCATATCATTGAACCAAAGCTTTCATATTTTTGACCTTTCTGTAGTATTTAACCCCAAAATCATATTTTTCCTTGGAAAAATTTTATGAAACTAGTATATTTAGAAAGTAAACTCTCTAACCTTTCAAATGATTCAAATGACACTCAATTCGGACTTCAAATGAGCTCAAACGAGCTAAATCAATTTGAACAAAATATGTAGTCCGAACTAGGCTGAACCGAACTGGGCTGAATCGGCGCAAACAAGCCCAAACCGAGCCTTTTCGACCTCCAACGGCTATTTCTTCCATTCTAGCTGTTTGTAACCCTAAACAATGATATAAAAATATTCTCAAAAGCCCTAGAACATTTTGACATGATCTTCCAAACAATTGGTGCCCCAAAAAGCTTTCTTTTCTCTTGAAATCTCCATGATAAACTCTCTTGAAGATCTTGAAGCCTAGAAATCTTTTTGAAGCCCTCATCATTCAAAAAGAGCTTTTTCAAAAGAGGAGTTCAAGCACTCTAGGAGAAATTCATCAAGAGGAGTCTTGGCTTTGAATGAGCATTTCTTTTCCTTCTTGATTTGTGTTTTAGTTCTTGCATTGATTTGTTATATTTTACCAAGTGTTGGAGGTGCTCTTGGAAGAGACCTCATAGTTAGTTAGTTTATTTTACTTCTTGTATTTAGGGTTTAGAGAAGTGGTTCCCATGGGAGAAGGGTGAAACCACTTAGTGTAAACCTCAATTAAAGATGAAAATAAAACTAGTGGGGTGTTTGAAATCCTAGGTAGGGAGCCTAGGTAGTGGATGTAGGCATTGGGGCTGAACCACTATAAATCACTTGTTTGCATTGCCTATTTGTGTTGCTTTGAATTTCATTCTTATAAATTAGTGGTATTAGTTGTTAGCTAAATCTCATAAGTGTAGTTCTTCATAACATAGCTTTATCTCAATTATTATCGTTATTATTGTGAATTTATATCTTGTGGATGCCTACGAACTTATGGATGACTCTTCGTATACAGTGGATGACTCTTCATATTCGGTGCATATGACTCTTCTATCTTTGAGAGGAATAAATATCCATGTATCCACTTGCCCTATAAATAGGGGTTGTAAGTTCCATTTGAAAATAGATGAAGTAATGAGAATACTCTCTACTTACTCCTCTCTCAATTTCATACTTGTTTTAAATACGTTATCAGCACAAAGCTCTTATCGATGAAGGAAACCAGTTTCTTTGAGGGTGTAAACAAAAATGGGAAAACTCCCAATTGGATTCTCAATCAACGATGATGATGCATGTCTCATTGATAGCGCATCAACACATACTATTCTCAAAAATAAGAAATTGTTTACCTCACTGGTAATGAATGATACAAATGTGAATACCATTTTAGGAAGTGCGAAAATGATAGAAGGCTCCGGAAGAGCTAACATTCTTCTACCTGGTGGAACAAATGTTCATATTAATGAAGCATTATTTTCTTCTAAGTCTCCTAGAAATTTACTAAGTTTCAAGGACATCTGTCAAAATAATTATCATGTCGAGACTATGAATGAAAATAATACTGAATATCTTTGTATAACAAGTAACATCTCGGGTAAGAAAAGCTTATTAGAAAAACTACCTACGGTCTCATCCGGGTTATATTATACAAAGGTAAGTGTCATTGAAATACACGCTGTTACAAACTAGAAGTTTGTTGAGCAGGACAATTTTATTACATGACATGAACGGTTAGGGCATCCAAGTTCTATTATGATGTGAAGGATTATTAATAATTCAACTAGACATTCATTGAAAAACCAGAAGATTTTTCAGTCCAGTGAATTTTCATGTGCTACTTGTTCCCAAGGGAAGTTAATAATAAGGCCATCACCAATTAAAGTTAGGACTGAATCCCTAACATTCTTAGAGCGAATACAAGGTGATATTTGTGGGCCTATACATCCATCATGTGGACTATTCAGATATTTTATGGTCTTAATTGACGCATCAATGAAATGGTCACATGTCTTTTATCAACTCGTAATCAAGCTTTCGCAAGATTACTTGCACAAATCATTCGATTACGAGCACATTTCTCGGATTATCCAATTAAAACTATTCATCTTGATAATGCCAGAGAATTTACTTCCCAAGCTTTTAATGATTATTGTATGTCAACTAGAATAAGTGTTGAACATCCTGTAGCACATGTTCACACACAAAATGGCCTTGCAGAGTCATTGATAAAACGTCTTCAATTAATTGCAAGACCTTTACTAATGAAGACAAAATTACTAATTACTACATGGGGACATGCTGTTTTGCATGTAGCGGCATTAATTCGCATCAGACCTACTAATTATCATGAAGTCTCCCCTTTACAATTGGTTTATGGTCAGGAATCAAATATTTCCCATCTAAGAATTTTCGGATGTGCGGTATATGTGCCAATAGCTCCACCACAACGCACTAAGATGGGACCTCAAAGGAGGTTGGAAATTTACGTTGGATATGAATCTCCATCAATTATTAAATATTTAGAGCCATTAACTGGAGATTTATTTATGGCTCGTTTTGCTGATTGTCATTTTAATGAAATGACATTCCCAACATTGAAAGGGAAAAATAAGCAGTTGGAGAATGAAATTAATTGGCATGAAATATTATTATCTCATTATGATCCTCATACAAAGCAATCTGAAATGGAAGTTCAAAGGATTATTCACTTACAAAATTTAGCAAATCAAGTGCCAGATGCTTTTACTGACCCCAAGAGAGTGACAAAGTCGTATATTCCATCTACAAATGCTCCAATCAGAATTAATGTTCCTGGAGGGCAACCTATGATTGCGAATGAGCCTAGAATGCAAGTGAAATGTGGTAGACCTGTTGGTTCCAAAGATAAAAATCCTCGAAAAAGAAAAGAAATAAAGGCTCAAAATGAGAATGTTATGACTCTAGAAGAGACTCTAGTCATTCATAATATGATTCCGGTAGAATCTCAGGTACCTGATAATGAAGAGATCTCCATAAATTATATTATGACTGGAAAAATATGGAACCGAGGTGAAATCGAAGTTGATGATATTTTTGCTTATCATATTGCATATAATATTATGAAACATGATGAGGATCATGAACCAAAGTCTGTTGAAGAATGCAGATGTAGAAATGATTGGCCAAAATGGAAAGATGTGATTGATGCTAAATTAAAATCACTCACAAAACATAAAGTTTTTTGGACCTATAGTCCGTACACGAGAAGGTGTCATACCAATTGGATATAAATAGTTGTTTGTGCGCAAACGAAATGAAAAAGAAGAGATTGTCAGATATAAGGTACGACTTGTTGCCCAAGGGTTCTCTCAGAAACCTGGGATTGATTATGAGGAAACGTATTCTCCTGTGATAGATGCAACGACTTTTCGATATTTAATAAGTTTATCAATCCATGAAAAATTGGAAATGCGATTAATGGATGTTGTTACTGCATATTTGTATGGCTCACTTGACAATAACATTTACATGAAACTCCCTAAAGGATTTAAAATGCCAGAAGCATTTAATTCAAATAATCGAGAATTATTCTCAATTAAATTGTGTTGATCTCTATATGGATTGAAACAATCTGGTCGAATGTGGTATAAACGTTTGAGTGAGTATTTGTTGAACAAGGGATACCAAAATAATCCTATTTGCTCATGCGTTTTTATTAAGAGATCTGGATCAAAGTTTGTGATAATTGCAGTATATTGTTGTGTCTGTAAGTGCACGGATACTCGAAGTAATAATTAAGATATCGAACCACAGAGACCTTGTTTGCTAAGTATCAAAGAATTGATTTCTTATTAGCAAGACAATCAAAATTGATGTAAGTAAAATTCGGAAAGAACACGAAATCAAAGAGAGAAACTGGGACTAGGGGTTCATCCACCTTAATTTCTATGACTAGAAGGAAATAAGCACATCGACAGTCTACTCTTATTATGATAAATATATAATTTACTTCATTAAGAAATCATCTCACTTTTGTGCAGACAATTTATAAAGAATCAATCCTCACTTTCGCACAAGGTTAATTCAATGTTAAAGATAAGTAAATCATTGACAAAGAAATCAAAGATCACTTTCATGCATCCAATCTCTATGTCAATTATCTCAAGTGAAAACTAAATACTTTCATACTTTAGTTTCACAGGTTCTACTTAAGGTTTTCCAACGATCCAATACTTAATTTCTTACAATATCTTCATATTTAATTCAATAATTCTTCCTAGATCAGATTATCAACAAGGCAATATATTTCTAAATTCTAGAAATAAGAACAAACCTAATTTGTTACGATGAGTTCCTAAATCATGATTCTAGGGTTCCAAGTTTTGCAAGTCACTTTTCAGTCTATATCACAAAAACTCTAAAACATGCTGATAATATGAAACTAAAAAGAATTAAAGGCAATCATCTATTAAGCAGAATTATCATAACAAGAGTTCCCTAACGAAATAAAAATCATCTAGTCATTATGAAATTAAGGGGATTACACCCCCATGTCCCAAAAAGTGTTTAAGCTAGCATGGTTGAAGAATTACAATAATCCATAATTTTGAAGGATCAGAAATCGAAGAGGAAGAGGAAATTCTACTAACAGCACGGCTGTAATGAAAATTACAACCATAATTTTGCTCGATGAACAATAGCGGCGACGCTTCTTTCGTTGATTTCTCCTCCAATTGATCTCCTTTCATTCTGAAACTTCTAGAGTATGTTCTCCTCCTCTAGGCGTAGCTTCCCTTCAAATCCAGAGATGCACTGTATGCTTTTCAGTAGCGAAACCTAGGGTGGCGGTGAAGATCGCGATTTCTCCTGGTGATGGATCAAAATTAGGGCTTCCGGTGTGTTCATGTTCGCCTTGTTCTCTAGAGTATTTTCCTTTTTACGGATCTCAAATTGATGGTCGAAATCATCCACAATCATCCACACAAAAATCGGGCTTCAATTTGACCGGAAGAATCAGCTGCCTAGGTTGTAATTACGACCGTGATTTTGATTACGATAGTATCGTATTTTATTCTGTGAAGAACCTGGAAAGAAACACGGGCCGTGAATACAACCACGGCAGTGCCGTGATCGTGTAAAAATATTCTGTAGGAAAATCTCCTGAAATTATGGTCCGTAATTTGGTTTACGGCAGTGCCGTAAAATCTGCAAAACTCTCTGGTCAGAAATCAACCCAAATTAGGGCCCTTAATACGGTTTACGGTGGTGCCATAAAATCTGGAAAACTTTTTGTACAGAAATCAACCCAAAATACGATAGTGCTCAGAAATTATGGCAGTGCCATGGTTTATTCTATAGGTTCAGTAAAACCACGGTACCATAATTTTGGTTATGGCCCTGCCGTATTTTTGGTCTGAAGCTTCAATTTTCATAAAATTTGACATGTAATCTTCTCTTGATGATCGAAATTCATCTATGCGTTTGAATTGCTTGAAAACGCTTAAAAATAATGCCTTTTTACCTGAAAATAATCAAAAACGAAAAAAAGGTGTAGATTCCGCAATATTTGATAAATAAGGCATAAAAATAAGCAAAAGAGCATGGATATGTCACAAAAAGACTTATAAAATACATAAGGCTCAAACTTTGCTTGTCCTCAAGCAAAATCAAAACCTGATCAAAGGAATAAACTTTCTTATGAGGAATAAATTTCTAAAATACAATCCCTAATGGAAAATTTCACCAATTGCTTCATAAAATTTCAAATAAACATATCATCTTCTGAATTCAATCCTCAAGATCCACCACTTAATTAAATAAAATTTTGCAACTTGTATAATAAGTGGAATCTCAATCTCAAGATTTCACCTAGTTTTAGTTCAGATCTACCATACTTTTGTTTATAGGAATAAGATTCCAAGATCTTTTTCCACACAAAATTTTTAAGTTCCTCCCCTTTTTTTGTATCGTTCACATTCTCTAATTCGATTACCACCTTTTTTTCTGGTGACGAAATTAGAGTATACTGATCACATAACCAATGTAATAGAACTCATATCTCAAAGGTAAGAAGAATCTTCCACGAGATAGTGGAGTTAATGTGAAACTATTTCTCTCCATGGTTTGGACTTCAACTTTTAACTTTGGTACCACCACAAATCAACACGGTGCCAAGACAAGGAGTCATTCTCTTGATCTTTTCTTTTCTCTCATCATTTTTTTTATTTTGACTTCAACCCTTGTCTTAGGTACCAGTACCACTACCAATCTTGCGCAGTGCCAAATAAGGGAGTCACCTCTCTTAAAATTGGATCATGGAATTTTTCTTCTCAACAAATAGCAAAATAGACTAAACATTAACTAGATTAATCAATCGATATCAATTCAAGAATTACACTCATATGCTTGTTTTATTTAAAGAAGTAGCTTTACCTTTAGATTAAATTCATCAAACAATATATCTGCTTAAAATCTCATGCATCAACCAATGAAAAATTCCAATAGGCGGATATATATTAAAGAAATAAATTCAACACAATAGGTCTATCCTTAATCACAGGCATTTGAAAAATTATCATCAAGAAAATCATACTATCAACATAATTTTTAGAAATAGACCATACTATAACATTACAGCATAAAACCACAACAAGAGAAAATTTTGCATATATCCATTCAGACATATATTCATACAATCCATCATGCATCAGCATGCACCCACAAGGTGCTCAATAATATCAATCATGTGGGCCAAATAGAATTACGGCCATAATATTCCTTATTGCAGTGCCGTAATGTGCTCAGTTCGAAAAACATGGGCCGTAATAACTATCTGGCAGTGCCGTAAACGTCTGAAAACTCTCAGGTCAAAAATGGACTGGAATTATGGTACCGTAACAGAGGTTACGGTACTACCGTAAAAACTTTAAAACACTCGATTCGAAAATCAGCCGTAATTACGACACCATAAAATCGATTACGGTAGTACCGTAAAAACGAGCAATTTTTTTTTTGAAAAAAAATAAAATAAAATAAAAAAATTCACAAAATTACGGCACGTGAACATGTTTATGGTACTACCGTAATATGAGCCAAATCTCGGAAACTTTTTGTATGAAAATTTCATGAAATTATGGCCCGTAAAAAGCATTACGGTAGTGCCGTAAAAGCGATAAAACTTTCTGGTCGAAAATGGACCGAAATTAACTCTAAAAAGAGAATAAAAATTATGGCCCGTAAAACTCAATTTTATCTACAAAAAGAGAAGAAAAATTAACTCTAAAAAATAAACTAAAATAAAAGAAACTAAGCTAAGTAAGAGTGCTTGGGTTGCCTCCCAAGATACGCTAATTTAAAGGTCATTAGCTTGACCGTTCTGCACTCAGATTTGATCGTGGTGGTGCCTTTAGTCGCCATTTTGATCTCTATTTGTTTTGTTCACCACTTCTAAATACATAAGGCTCATTCAAGAAACAATGTCCAACTTTACCCTAGAACCTTTTTCCTTTCTTAAGCAGTTTCAATCTTTCTATTCTTCTCTGTCTCTTCTTTCTTTTCTTTTCAGCTTTTAAATTTGCTTTCTCCTTAAACTCTTTTTTCACACACTCAAGAGAGATGTTTCTTTCAAAATTAGAGGGTTCATCAAATAAATTGTGCACATCACTAACAACATTATCTATTACATCAATACTACAACATGATCCTGAATATGATGCTTTTTTCAATGAATCTGTTAAATCAAACTCGATTATGTTTTCACAAATAACAAATGTGAGTTTTCCTTTCCTAACATCAATGACGGCTCTGGCTATGGCTAAAAACGGTCTACCAAGAATAATTGGGTTTTTAGAACTTTCCTCCATTTATAACACTATAAAATATGCTATTATGAAATACTTACCTATTTGAACTGGAACATTTTCTAAAATAACAACTGGATACTTTACCGATGAACAGCAAGCTGCAAAGATATTGAAGTTGGTTTAAGCTCTCTCATATCCAATTTCCTGCAAATAGATAAAGGCATTAGACTTACACTAACACCCAGATCACATAAGGCTCGGTCAAAAACCTTACTCCCAATTGAACAAGGTATAGAGAAACTACCTGGATCTTTTAATTTTGGTGGCAACTTATTTTGGATGATAGCGCTATACTTTCAGTTAATGCCATAGTACCATAGTCCTCAATCTTTCTCATATTTGACAAAATTTCTTTTAAAAACTTAGCATATGTGGGCATTTGAGATAAAGTTTCAGTAAATGGAATATTATTATAAAGCTTTTTCAAGACATCAAGAAATTTCCCAAATTGCTTATCTAACTTGGCTTGCACTAGTCTTTGAGGAAAGGGTATAAGTGGCCTATAAGGTGCAGGTGAACTAGGTCTAGGAATATCTGACTGACATGTCTCATCACCTTTAGGTTCATCACCCTTATGAGGTGGCGAACTAGCATAGGACTGCTCATGTACAGGAGATTTTTCCAAGACTAATTCATTGCTAAGGTCAAGGTTAGGCTCTTCCTCCTTATCATCTAATCTACCCCTTGGTTCATCCAATTGTTTTCCACTTCTAGTTGTGATAGCATTACAATGCTCCCTAGGGTTTGGTTCAGGTTTAGTAGGCAATTTCCCTGGGGGTCTATAAGATGTGCTAGCTTGTTGTGCTATCTGGTTCTCTAGAATTTTATTATGTGCAGTCAAAGATCCTACCTGAGAAGTAAGCTGATTAACTATTCCCTTAAGATCCTCAATTTCCTTACTCTGGTTTATCATGAGCTGATTTTGATTGGCCAAAAATTTTTCAAGCATGGACTCTACACTAGAGTTCTGGGGCTGACTTTGATTTTGATTTCTCTGTTGGTATCCTTTTTCCTCATTCTGTCGCCTTATATTATTACTACCTTTCTAAGATAAATTTGGGTGATTCCTCCTCCAGGGTTATATGTACTACAGTAGGGGTCATTATTTCTACTTTGATTATATCCCCCTATAACATTCACATGTTCTGTACCCTGATCAGCAATAACTTTACACTCCTCAGAATAATGCCCATGATTATCAAAAATTTCACAGATAACACAAGATGAAACTACAGCAATTTGTATTTGAAAAGAATCAAACCTATTGCACAAAGAATCTACCTTTTCAGCCAAAGTGTGCAAGTTATCATTTTCATTCTTACCATGAGGAGGCCAATATATCACTCTTCTCTCTAAAGTCCACTGGTTGTGGTTCAGCGTCATCTCCTCAAGCAAGGTGAAAGCATCGTCAATGGTCTTGTTCATGAGGGCTCCTCCTGCAGCAGCATCAACAATCAGGCGGGTATTATAAAGTAAACCATTATAAAATGTATGAATTAAAACCCATTTTTCAAGGCCATGGTGAGGACACTTCAACTGCAACTCATTGAAACGCTCCCATGCCTTGCTAAAAGACTCTCCATCCCGCTGTGCAAAGCTTGTAATCTGGTTCCTTAACTGGATTGTCTTGCTAGGTGGAAAGTATTTCATCAAGAAAGCATTAGACAATTGATCCCATGTGGTGAAGGTACCGGTAGGTTGAGATTGTAGCCAAGAACCTGCTCGGTCCCTGAGAGAAAAAGGAAACAATCTAAGTTTTAATGCATCACTGGAAACTCTATTAATTTTAATGGTATCATATAATTCAAGAAATAAAGCAAGATGTTGGTTAGGATCTTCAAGTGGAGTTCCTCCAAACTGATTTTGCTAGATCATCAATAGAAAAGCAGGCTTAATTTCAAAGTTATTAGCTTCTATCGCTGGTCTAGCAATGCTAGAATGTATCTCCTTTGAATTAGGGGCTGCATAGTCCCTAGGTGATCTTCTCTCTGCCATGACTACTTCTTTTTCCCGTCTTCCTTCAAATCTGAGTTTCCTGTGCAGTCTAAGAGTTTTGTTAATCTCAGGGTCTAGGGGAACTAGAGGTCCTGATCTAAGATTCTTGTGCTTGCACAAGTAGATAGATAAAATAACTCAAAATATGTAGAAAAGAACAAAAAGAAAAAAATTAATCTCAGCTTCTGAAGACTCCTAAAAAAAATAAAAATAGAAAATAAAATAAAACCTAGTCTAGTAATACTCTCAATATCTTCAATATTAACAAAAACCAAGGCCCCCGGCAATGGCGCCAAAAACTTATTGTGTCTGCAAGTGCATAGATACTCGAAGTAATAATTAAGATATCGAACCACAGAGACCTCGTTTGCTAAGCACAAAAGAATTGATTTCTTATTAGCTAGGCAATTGAAATTGATGTAAGTAAGATTCGGAAAGAACACGAAATCAGAGAGAGAAACTGGGACTAGGGGTTCATCCACCTTAATTTCTATGACTAGAAGGAAATAAACATATCGTCAGTCCACTCTTATTATGATAAAGATATAATTTACTTCATTAAGAAATCATCTCGCTTTCGTGCAGATAATTTACAAAGAATCAATCCTCACTTTCGTACAAGATTAATTCAACGTTAAAGATAAGTAAATCATTGACAAAGAAATCAAAGATCACTTTCATGCATCCAATCTCTATGTCAATCATCTCAAGTGAGAACGAAATACTTTCATACTTTAGTTTCACAGGTTCTACTTAAGGTTTTCCAATGATCTGATACTTAATTTCTTACAATATCTTCATGTTTAATTCAATAATTTTTCCTAGATCAAATTATCAACAAGGCAATATATTTCTAAAATCAAGAAATAAGAACAAACCTAATTTCTTACGATGAGTTCCTAAATCATGATTATAGGGTTCCAAGTTTTGCAAGTCACTTTTCAGTCTATATCACAAAAACTCTAAAACATGCTGATAATATGAAACTAAAAAGAATTAAAGGCAATCATCTCTTAAGCAGAATTATCATAACAAGAGTTTCCTAACGAAATAAAAATCATCTAGTCATTATGAAATTAAGGGGATTACAACCCATGTCCCAAAAAGTATTTAAGCTAGCATGGTTGAAGAATTACAATAATCCATAATTTCGAAGGATTAGAAATCGAAGAGGAAGAGGAAATTCTACTAACCTCATTACAGCTATAATTTTGCTCGATGAACAGTAGCGGTGACGCTTCTTTCTTTGATTTCTCCTCCAATCAATCTCCTTTCGCTCTGAAACTTCTGGAGTGCGTTCTCCTCCTCTAGGTGTAGCTTCCTTCAAATTTCATGGCCAGAGATGCACTGTACGCTTCCCGATTGTGAAACCTAGGGCAGTAGTGAAGATCGCAATTTCTCCCTCGGTGATGGATCAAAATTAGGGCTTATAGTGTGTTCGTGTTTGCCTTGTTCTCTAGAGTATTTCCCTTTTTACGAATCTCAAATTGGTGGTCTAAATCGTTCGCAATCATCCGCGCAAAAATTGGACTTCAATTTGGCCGGAAGAATCGCCCGCCTGGGTTATAATTACGGCCGTGATTTTGATTACGGTAGTTCCGTATTTTATTCTATGAAGAACTTGGAAAGAAACACGGGCCGTGAAAACAACCACGGCAGTGCCATGATCGTGCAAAAATATTATGTAAGAAATTATCCTAAAATTATGGCCCATAATTTGTTTTACGGTAGTGCCGTAAAATTTGCAAAACTCTCTGGTCGGAAATCAACCCAAAATAGGGCCCGTAATATGGTTTACGGTGGTGCCGTAAAATCTAGAAAACTTTCTGTACAGAAATCGACCCAAAATACAGCAGTGCTCGAAAATTACAACAGTGCCATGGTTTATTTTGTAGGTTCAGTAAAACCTTAGTACTATAATTTTGATTACGGCCCTACCGTATTTTTGGTCTGAAGCTCCGATCTTCGTGAAATTATACATGTAATCTTCTCTTAATGATGAAAATTCATCTATGCGTCTGAATTGCTTGAAAATGCTTAAAAATAATGCCTTTTTACCTAAAAATAATCAAAAACTCAAAAAGGTGTAGATTCCGCAATATTCGATAAATAAGACAAAAATAAGCAAAAGAGCATGAATATGACACAAAAAGACTTATAAAATGACGCAGAATATACTATGAATTTTCGTGTCATCATATATATTGATGATATAAATATTATTGGAATTCCCGAAGAGCTTTCCGACGCGGTTGATTATTTAAAGAATGAGTTTGAGATGAAAGATCTCAGGAAAACAAACTTTGTCTTGGACTACAAATTGAACATTTAGAAAATGGAATTTTTGTTCATCAATCCGCTTATATAGCCAAAATGTTAAAAAGATTCTATATAGATAAAGCAAATCCATTAAGTAGCCCGATGGCTGTTAGGTCGCTTGATGTCAATAATGATCCATTTCGACCTCAAATGAAAGATGAAGAACTGATTGGCCCAGAAGTACCATATCTTAGTGCTATTGGGGCACTAATGTACCTCGCTAATCATACTCGACCGGATATCACATTTGCTGTAAATTTATTAGCAAGATATAGTTCTTCTCCGACGAGAAGACATTGGAATGGAATTAAACATATATTTTGATATCTTCGAGGTACAATGAATTTGGGATTATATTATCCTCACATGCCTGAAGTTGAATTAATTGGAGATTAATGAAACAAACAATTACGGCCACATCTTCTAATCATTCTGAGATCATAACAATTCATGAAGCAAGTCGAGAATGTGTATGATTAAGATCTGTTATCCATCATATTCGGGAGGCATCTGAGTTGGCTTTAGATAAGAATGTCTCGAGGATATTATATGAGAATAATGTTGCATGTATTGCCCAATTAAAGGAAGGATATATTAAAGGCGATCGGACGAAACATATATCACCAAAGTTTTTTTTTTACACACGATATCCAAAAGAGAGGTGATATTGATATTCAACAAATTCGTTCGTCCGATAACTTAGCAGATTTATTTACAAAAACATTGCCTACTGCAACCTTTGAAAGGCTTGTTTATCAAATCGGAATGTGCAAACTCAAAAATTTAATGTAACATTGCAACGAGGGGGAGTAAACGACTGCACTCTTTTTTCCTTAACCATGGTTTTTCCCACAGGGTTTTTCTGGTAAGGTTTTTAATGAGGTAGCATCTAAAATGGCATCCAGGGGGGAGTATTGTGAATTTATATCTTGTGGATGCCTATGAACTTATGGATGACTCTTCGTATACAGCGGATGTCTCTTCATATTCGGTCCATATGACTCTTCGATCTTTGAGAGGAATAAATATCCATGTATCCACTTGCCCCATAAATAGGGGTTGTAAGTTCCATTTAAATATAGATGAAGTAATGAGAATACTCTCCACTTACTCCTCTCTCAATTTCATACTTGTTTTACAATAGTTATCTTCATTCTCTTTTATCTAGATTGTAAGAAAATTATATAGTTAAAAAAAAATTGCTCAACACACAATTCACCCCTCTCTTGTGTGTCAATTCCTTTTCACTATCGTAGAATTATAGGAATGAATGAGTATAAATTTACAAATTTATCCTCTATTTTATATTATTAAAAGAGAATAAAATAATAATTTTATAACTAAAAGACAATTATACCCATAAATTTAAATTTTTTAGATTCTTTAAGGGGGTATAAAGGTAAAATATCATAGGTAAAAATTTGAATTTGGGTGCCAAATAAAAAAAAAAATAATTGCGGGCTATGCCTGTGCCGGCCCACGTGTGGTGGCTGGCCAGGCCCGATCCGGCTCGCGTGTTGTGCTCGGCCCAATCACGTGCTGTGCTGGGCACGGCCCGCTATCGTGCCATGCCCGGCCCAAGCATCAAGCATGCGCCAAGTATCCATGTCCATATGCGCCCCTAATCTTCATCTTATAAACAAAACAAAAGAAAAAGAAAGGCGGCACGCAGCCTCACAAGTATACAACACAGGCATGTAGAGGGGCTTGACTAATGATCACAACATCATGCACAAACAAGGTACCTACTCATGCAATTCTACTTGCTCATGAAAAACTCGAAATCTGAAATTTTAGTTTCTCATAGAATAAGTTTCTTTTCCTCATCTTCTTATCATAAATCTTTCAGTTATTTGCGATTAAGTTTCATGACGATTTCATTGACCAAAACGGCTGACAATTTTCTTAGATCAAGAGACCCGGCCAGTCCAAAGGACACAATGCCCATCCTACTTGACAAAACTACGTACGCCTATGATCTTAAATCAATTAGAAAAATAATCCAAAAATCCAAAAGAAATTAAATAAAGGATAGGAACAAGAAACCATAATTTTTCCTTCTTAAGAAAAAAGATGCGCCATGTATATTTTGTCATATGCGAAAATACTACATGACATGTGAGCATGGAAAAGCATGAAAAACATCGTTCGAGGCTCGCAAGTCGCTTTGATACCACTGTTGGGAAACCCTGGGGATATTTTACAAATTTTTCATCAAACAATATAATTGCACAGCGGAAGAATATCCCCGAAACAGGCTGGTCCTAAAAACCCAGTGAAGATCATTTGCGAGGGGGTTGACATGATGAGATAGAAAAAACCTAGAGCAAGAAGGGGCTGATGTTGAGGTAGGCGCCCAAGCGTGTGCCCTTTGCAGTCTCACACACACAGATGCCTCGAGCTCTCTTCTTCTACGCCTAGTGCTAGCCTCAAGAAGAAGACCCAAGCCTTAGGAGTCTCCTATACCACTTGCGCCACCTTCAAAGGAAGAAGCGCCAAGAGGAAGGAGGAAGAAGGAGATGCCGCCAAGCTCTAGCCACACTTGCGCCAAGAGGAGAAGAAGAATAGATGCTTGTGGCCAGAGGATGGAAGAAGGATGCGCCACTCTTGTTGCTCTTGCCTTTGCCTTTTGCACATGCCAATTTGAATGCGTTAATAAGCCTATTGCATATCCCTTGATATATAGAAGCAAGAGGGGTGGCAAGACCAAGGTGTGGGTGCAACTCATGAAGAGGTATACAGCTAGGGTATGAGAGGGGAGGCAATTAGGTTTAGGGTTAAGGAAAATTTCCAAGAGCTTTCCATAAACCCTTTCCACTTAGCCATATGCGCCCAAGACTTTCCTAAGAAGTCCTCCAAGCCATATCAGCCCCAAGACTTGCCATAGAGGCAAGCATACCATCCCAGGAACAAGGGGGAGGCGCCAATTGCTTCCATATGAAGCAAATTGTTTCAACTCCTCCCCATTATGCCCATAGGCGCCAATGGGGGGGAGATTTATCTCCATTATACCCTTTTAGCCCATTGTCTCTTCATGACAACTTGTTATTGGGCCTCATTGGGTCATGAGCTAGCCCAAACTTCATTACAAAGGTTGATTAAGCCATTGGATCCAATCCAATGCAACCCAAAGTCAAATGTGACCAACCATGGTCAATTTCGGGTCAACCTGCCAAAAATGAAGTTTGGCTCCAATAACTCTCTTCCATCTCATCAGGCCCATTGGTGCTGATGAAATCTCCCAAATATATTTGAGTTATCCAATAACTCGATCATAAGGCTTCTCGATCAAAACGAGAACTCGAGTATCATGGTGTGCGACCTTGTAGGTTCCTCTAACGTAGACAGTGCTAACCTAAGGTCACCACAAGCAGTGAGTGGCATCTAGCAGAGCATCTTTGCTACCCAAGTCATCGGAATGGATATCGACATCAACATCCCCATCATCGCAACTAGGTACATATGCATTATAGTCTCTTTGCCAAACTGACATTCGATTGGACAAGTGTGTCACCACTTGTTTTAACCCAACCTCATGGTCATGACTAAATCAGGTTCTCAACTGGGTATGGCTATACACTTTTAGTCATAGAACCATAGGTGGGGCCCCGTGGATATCATGCTTCCCTCAGGAAGGGGCAAATTCTCTATCCGTACATTGACCTTCTCATATGGGTCGTTGCATGCTCAATGACAACCGTTATGACCTCCCAACTACGGTGAGGTGTTTGATTATATCAAAGCATGTTCCTAACTATATAGAAGAGTCAATGGCCTCAAGTCAAGGGATCAATGCATCTCCTGTCACTTGTGAGGATAACTCATGACACCAAGTCATTGCCTCACAGTGGGTCGGTCCAATATATCCACCACTGATATGCCCATATGTCTGCATTAGCACCTCGTGCCTAACCAGCCCATATACCGGTCTCACAAGTACCATAGCTGTCCCATATCCACTAAGGTACATCAACTGAGGACAAGAGTTTGAGCACATATCCAATCTGTCTCCAGGGACAATATCATGTAGGAACACAATCGTAGATGTAAACTAAGCATGATAACGACAATGCCAGGATGATATATAGAAATATCAGTATGAAGTAGTACAAAGATGGACCAAAACTAGGTCTTAGGGTATATACACCAGCAATGAGTTTATAATATTGCAAAAGGAATCTTTCCACAAGTACAGGTTGCCCCCTCTCGGTCAGTACAACTTGGTACCTACCTAAAAGAACCTCCTACTCTCGTGGTGGATCATTTTAGGTAAATCTATTGGGCTCTATGAAAGATTATGTTGCCCTCGAGCGAATCCTAACTACTCTTGTGTTAGAAGTTCGCAAGCTCTACTTAGGGAATCCGCTAACACAATCCTCCTCTCGGTTAGGATCGTGCCGACTAACACACAATACTACGTGGCCAAAGCAATATCATGAATTAATAACTACTAAGTAAAATATACTCATATGAATCTAAAAAATAAGAAATAAGTTCAAATCAGATGAAAGAAAACATCAGCAGGCTTCAACCAGGTCCCGAATAGGGTTTTACGCGACAAGACTCATAAAAACTCGCTCAAATCTCCCTAATAGATCATGAAAAGTACAAGCAACGTTTAGAAGAGAAAGGAGAGGATGAACCGAACATAATCCCTAGAAATAGTGAAGATCCGATGCTCCAATCTATCGAAATCACCTCCGAAGTCTTTTTCGCCTGTTCTGTTCGCCCTAGCCACTTTGTGCGTCGATTACTTGTTGAGTAGTCAACAAGAAAGAGGGATTTTATATTTCTTTTAATCCCCCTCCCTCTTAGCTTCCTAGAGTATATTTTCTTGCCTTTTTTGGATTTTTTCTTAGCCCAAAATCAAAGAAAAATCAGATAGAACTCGGACTCGTAATCGCGATCACGAGTGAACCTCAACGCGTTTACCCGCTTGTGAAGTATTTTGTGAGTTTCTACGATGTAAGAATCACAAGTGAACACCTCTATGTTGACTAGGCCGTGAAGTGTTATGTTAATTTTTGCAGAAATAGTCTTTAATGGAATCACGATCGAACACCAAAATCTTTGGCTAGCTGTGAAATGTTATGTGAGTTTCTAACTGGCATGCGAATCACGGGTGAACACCGGCGTGTTCAACTGGCCGTGATTTCCAAATGAACTCCGTTTGAACCCAAATTTTCTGTGCAACTTTGTCTTCTCATAAGAAATCACCCCATAACTTTGAAATTTTCAAAAGACACCAAAAATGAGTGATTTTAACCTGAAATTGCATAGAGACGAGAAAAAGTGAACATTTTGAAGCAAATAAGTAAATTAGCCTAATTAGAGCATAAACATATTAAAATTAGGTTAGTTTTGAGATAAAATCGCACTAAAAATAACTGTCAAAATGCAAGGCATCAAGTACTCCCAGACTTAGATCTTTGCTTGTCCTCAAGCAATAAACTAAGATGAAATACATGATAGGTGGGAAAGTAATTATTCTGGTTTAAAACATTCAACCAATTAGATCATATCTATGAGTAATCCATGATCTAGACAGAAGAAATCAAATAATTAGATGTCTAAAATCTTCAGCAGCTAGATCCCACAATTTGTAGAAGTCAAGGAATTTCAGCTAACGGCATACAAAGATCTGTATCAAGCATACACATTACTTATGCAAATCCAATTCATCCAACATTTACTTGTTGAGTTAGACACAAATGTATTATTGGGGATGCACACTCTAGTGACCAAGTTCAGAATCAAAACTTATAGTGATAACAAACTTCAACTCATAATCTTAGGTACCGATGCCTATTTTTTGCAGTGCCAAGTAGAGGAGTCTCTCTTAGATTTCAACAGGTACCACTGCCAATTTTTTGTAGAGCTAAGTAGAGGAATCTAAGAGTGTTTTTTTTGACAGAACATCATGATAACTAATGATAGAGCTCTTCATCACATATGTAGTTTTCCCCCAATAAGAGACAAGGACTCAAGGAACGAATAAGTAAATGTGTATTTTAATATAAAATCACATGTATACTACCAGCATATCATCATTGAACATTCACAGAAATATTTGACCTACTAATAAACATTCTCAAGCATCCTAATCAAAAGATTCCAAAATCATAGAACAAACGGACATGATCATAGAGTATCTTTGATGATACGAAAATTCTTAGTATATTTTGTGTCATTTGATTGGTCTTTTTGTGTCATATTCATGTTCTTTTGCTTGATTTTAAGCCTTATTTATCAAATGTTGCGGAATCTACACCTTTTCTCATTTTTGATCATTTTCAGTTAAAAAGTGCCTAATTTTGTTGGATTTTGAAAGATCTGACCACATGAATGAATTCTAGACGTCGAGACGAAGCTGCCAGTCAATTTTCATGCAAATCGGAGATAGTCAGAAAATTACACCCCTGCCGTAATTAATTTTATGGGTGTAATTTTCTGCCTAGATTACACCACTGCCATAATATTTTCCATAAGCCGTAATTATATTTTTCAACGAGTCTTCCGCCGCCTCCACAATCTAATTTTTTCAAAGACAAATTAAAAAGATCCGGGGCATGATTTCAAAATCCGTAAAAAGGATATCGTTCTATAAGAGAAGGAGAAGATTTGAGGACAAGAATCATCCAATTTCATCACTAATCGAGGGAGAAATCATAAAGGGAATCCCTAGGGCTTGGCCTCTCGTCGAGAGGCGTAGAGGTAACCTCAGGCTGCAAAATTTATAGGAGAGCTTCGCCCAAGGGAGGAGAGTATACACCAGAAATTTTAGATCGAAAAGAGTTTGATCGAGGGAGAAATCAACGAAAGAAGATTTAGGCGGAATAGGCAAATCGCGATTTACTGTAGCAAGGTTCTGTAGCAGTTACTGTTCATCCGAGAAAAATTCATAATGACTAGATGATCTTTATTTTGCGAGGGAACTTTTGTTATGATAATTCTACCTATGCGATGATTGCCTTTAATCTCTTCTATTTTCATATTGTCGACATGTATTGGAGTTTTTGCGATATGGACCGAAAGGTGACTTGCGAAAAACTTGGAACCCTAGAATTGTGAATTAGGAACTCATCGTAAGAAATTAGGTTTGTTCTTGTTTCTAGATTTTAGAAGTTTATTGACTTGTTGATAATTTGACCTACGAGACGTTAATGAGTTAAACATGAAGATATTGTAAGAAATAAAGTATCGAATCGTTGGAGAACCTTAAGTAGAACCTGTGAAACTAAAGTATGAAAGTATTTAGTTTTCACTTGAGATGATTGACATAGAGATTGGATGCATGAAAGTGATCTTTGATTTCTTTGTCAATGATTTACTTATCTTTAGCATTGAATTAATCTTGTGCGAAAGTGAAGATTTATTCTTTGTAAATTGTCTGCGTGAAAGTGAGATGATTTCTTTATAAAGTAAATTATATCTTTATCATAATAAGAGTGGACTGACGGTGCACTTATTTCCTTCTAGTCATAGAAATTAAGGCGGATGAAACCCTAGTCCCAGCTTTTCTCTCTGATTATCTGTACGCTTTCCGATCGTTCACTTATGTCACATTCGGTTTGCTTAGCTAGTGAGAAAACAACTATTCGGTACTTAACACGTAGGTCTCTGTGGTTCGATATCTTTTTATTACTTCGAAGTATCCATGCACTTGCAAACATAACAAGTTTTTGGCGCCGTTGCCGGGGACCTTAGTTTTGTTAATATCAAAATAGTTGTTAGTATTGCTAGACTAAGTTTTATTTATTTTAGATTTAACTTTGTTTTCTGTTTTTGCAGGTTTTGGATTTTCACAAGTTGTGATAGAACTGTGATTTCTGAAATTTTTGCATTTGCTTGTGTTTTATATTTTATATTTTTTATATTATGAGAAATTTTTTTTTTAAAAAAAATTTCTTATTGATTGGTGTTGGATAATCTTTCTATTTCTATTTTGAAAATTTTGAGTTTATTTGATTCTTCTATTTGTTTATACACAGGACTCTTAAATCTTGATAGATTTTATTTCTTGAGAACTCTGAGATCACAATTTGTAGAAAAGCTTTGATTTGAAGATATGTCTTTTAATCACAACTCGTGGGCAACTAAAAGAGGTGAGGTATACATGCCACAAGGTAAGTATGAAGATGATTAATGGTGCACTCTTGTAGAAAAGGTAGATTCTTTGGCTCATAAAATAGACACTTTTAATATGCACCCTGTTATGAGATCTTGTTCTTCTATTTGTTACGATATTTGTGAATGTTTTGATCATTATATTTCTGATTACCAATTTTTAATTCCTGCAAATCCCAATTCACCATGGTATCAAGATGATCAATATGATTCTAGATGGGAAAAATTATAAAACTTCTTTTTATGATGATTGCTTGAATAATAATTCAGAACCATACTTTGAGGATACTGAAGAATCTAGGCTAGAGTCCATGCTTGAAAATTTTATGGCTAGTCAAAATCAATTCATGACAAATCAAAATAAGGAGATTGAAGATCTTAGAGGGGTGATTGATCAGCTTAATTATGAGATAGGATCTTTAACAACATATTCTAAAATGTTAGAAACCCAGATAGCATAACAAGGTTGTTTATTTGAGTTTGATTTGGAAATTGAGGAAATTGATTTAGAAAAGTCCCCTTCTGATTTTGTTGATTTTGAAATTGATTCTTTTGTGAACATTACTGATTTTGATAATTTTGAAAGTCATTCATTTGATAAATTATTTATGGAAAAGTTTGAGGAAATTGATTCTGAAAAATCCCCTTTTGATTCTAGTGAAAGTTATGAAATTGATTCTTTTGATGATATATTATTTATGGTTAAATCTGATTCTTGTAATTCTGAGATTGATTCTTTTGATTCTTCTGATGATGAATTATTTGTGAAAAGACATGAGGAAATTGATTTTGAAAAGTCTCACTTTGATTTTGATGATAATTTTGAAATTGATAAATTATTCGATTTGGACATGAGGAACTTGATAAGGATTTGAATATTACAAACACTGATGAATCCCACTCTGATGTTTTGCCCATATCTACTATTCAATCTTCTGATTTATTTGAAAAATTATGCTTCATTGAGGAACCTAACGTGAGACAGAAAAATTATTTTGATGATCCAATACTTGAATCTTTTGATCGAAGTCCTATTGCAATTGAAGGTATAAATTTGAAGAAAGGACTAACGATTTTACTTTCTAATAAATTTAGGAAGATTATTGAATATCCTTGGAGTAGAATTGAAATTTTTGATTTCTGCATATTTTAGAAAGCCACGTCGATTGTGATTTATATGAAATTTTAGATGTTTGGATTAGTGGCTAAACTTTTAGGACGACAGAAATGCAGAAAATTGTATGCTATTTACTATGGTACTGATCCACTTGCTTCGCCATGATATTTGAGTTTTGGTCAAGCTATAGACCTAAAAATTAGCGCTTCTTGGGAGGCAACCCAAGCACTCTTACTTAGCTTAGTTTCTTTTATTTTAGTTTATTTTTAGAGTTAATTTTTCTTCTCTTTTTACAGGGAAAATCAAATTTTGAGCAAAATATGGCAGTGCCGTAATGAAAATTATGATATGTAATTTTGGTCCTTTTTCTACCAGAAGATTTTGTGGTTTTTACGGTGGTACCTTGAGTCATTTTACGTGCCGTAATTGTGCTTGAAAATTTTCCAAAGAATTTTACTTCTATTATGGCACTACTGTAATCATTTTCACGGGCTGTATTTTTGGGTAATTTTCAACATGAGAGTTTTGAGATTTTTGTGCAAAATATGGTAGTGCCGTAACCATTTTTATGGTACCGTAATTCTAGCACATTTTTGAAAAAAAAACCTGGATTCTGCTTCCTGCATCCTGCATTTTGCTTATCTGATTAGGTGTGTTCTCGTAGTGATTTTAAGAAACTGATGTGGCAAAATTTTTAATCTTTGGCACAATTTAGAACTACTCATCTTTCTCTATTATTCGGATATTTTTATTAAATTTTAAAATCCATGGATCATCCTATAACACATAACATCTTTTGGTAACTGATTAATTTCTGCAGTCAGTTTTTTTTATTAATCTCATTAGCATTTTGATGCATGTTTTTAAGATGCTTTAATGAGTTGTAACCCTAATCTTTCACATGAAATAGGGAGTACATGTTTTGTTCTATCTCGTGGATTAGTTGTTTTCATGAAAATATTTCAAAATCATTCTAGGAAGCATGACAACTTTTGAAGTCTAATTAATTTTTGAGTAGTTTTTAATTTAGTAATATGATAATACCCTAAATTCCTGACAGATTCTGATCCTTTAATTTTCATACGCCCGGAAAGAACAAGTTTTATTCTAGTACATGGTTCTATCTATTTTCTTAATGGATCATTAAATCTTATTTTTTGGTATAGCTACTTTTCGTGACTGAATTAGTAGTCTGCTCTGTTATCCTTGGACACCTGCAGCTTCTTCTCCAGATTCGCAGTGCCTTTGATTACCAGCCACTGCCACTTCTTCAGCGCTCATCATCTTCAGATCTCCCAACCAACAATCTTTTACATTGCCACCACCAGCACCTCTTACTTCTGTTGCCTCTGTTTCCATTGATTTTATTTTTGCAGCAGAATCTTCAATTAGTGACTCTGATTTTTTTTTTCTGTAGAATTTGTGGGGTCAAAATTGTTACATTAGAAATATAATGTGACCGTTTTCAAATTCACCTTAAATTAATAAGGTTTTTGTTTAATGGGTTATGGCTTCCAATTACCCCTAAAATTAGGGAACTTTTGATTAAGAGATCTATAATACGCAACAAGATGAGAGAAACAAGTTGAGCAATATCATTTATAAACGTGATGAGAATACAAAATTTGGCATAATATTTAAACGATAAGAAAAATGAGCTTTCATCGATTTGGGCATTTTGTGTTCGTCGGACGTTTGGCTTTGAAGCATCTCATTGAGTGATATCCGGTCTAGGAAAACGTAATGTTATATTGAGGAACTACGCCCCGATGGTAAACATCGACGTACGCATCTCCCAAACAATATTCCACCGTAATTGCACTTAGACGTGTTAGATATTTGGCTTGGGGAATTACCCTGGCCTTACGGCGTATTGGATAATTTTGGTTTGGGAATTTATTCGGCCTCGTGGCATGTTGGATAATTTAATTTGGAAATTACCCGGCCTTATTGCATGTAGGATAATTTTATTCGGAAGATTACCCGGCCTTGCGACGTGTTGAGTAATTTAATTTAGGAATTTATCTAGCCTTCCGGCGTGATGGATGATTTAATTTGGAAATTACCTAGCCATATGGCATGTTGGATAATTTAATTTGGGATTTTATCCGGCCTTGCGGCGTGACGGATAATTTAATTTGGAAATTACCCAGCCATGCGGCGTGTTGGATAATTTAATTTGGTATTTTATCTGGCCTTGCGGCGTGATGGATAATTTAATTTGGAAATTACCCGGCCTTGCGGCGTGTTGGATAATTTAATTTGTGAATTACCCGGCTTCGCGGCGTGTTGGAAAATTCAGTTTTGAAAGTTCATCCGGCCTTGCGGCGCGATGGATAATTTGATTTGTGAATTATCCGGCTTTGCTGCGTGTTGGATAATTTGGTTATGAAAATTGCTTCGGCCTTAACAAACACAACGTCATATCGAGGAGTTACGCCCTGACGTTGGACGTTGACGTACACACCTCCCAAACAATACTTCGTTATGATGTGCTAAGGTTTTAGTATTTCTGAATGTTAGGTTTGAAAGTTTCAACAAATACTTTTATGGGCGGATGTTCCACTCCGGTGCCTTGTGAATTTTGGATCATTGGTTCATCTGTACTCGGTCATTTCTCATGAGTCAACAAATTGTGCTATCTAAGTTTGCATTCCGATTTTAACAAAATTTGACATGTCAAATTTGCTTCATCGGCTAAAGGATCCTCATATTTTGGTTTGGGTGCGATGGAATGGATTAGGATCTAGATTGTGCTAGACAAGCAGATGACCCGTGAAAGCAAGTTTTCTTCCTAGGATGAGCTACATCTCTTGCGTGGTTTTGAAACTCTCTCTGAGATTCTACCTTTACGCTTAACCCCTTTTACTTCTATCCCTTTCGAGATTTCCTGGCCATTTTTTTCTCATCATTTCCGTTTATTTTTTGCTGCCTCTTCTCTTTTGTTAATTCCCACTTTGTTTCTTCTCATTATCCCCTTTTACTTTATTTTCCTTCTATTATGGTCCTTACCTCATTTTATTACCCTTCTTATTTTATTTATTATTTCTGTCCAGCTCTCAAAAGAGTAAAGTTGCACTAGCTCTGAGTGTGTCTTAGCGCCAGTTGATGGAAGAACTCGGGCACGTATGCCATGGACGGCGTTGGTGGCTTTGGCCAAGATGGAGCCGACGATCCTACTGATGAGGTTTTTGCCTACGACAAGGCAGAGGCCACCAATGTATCTCATTTCGGGTGGCGACTACCGAGAAGATGGCGTCGTCACCCAGGCAAAAAAAAGGGAGGCGATTGGTAAATCCTGATGCGGCAATTTTAGATTTGCGTTGGACCTGAACCCCAAGAGAGGGCTCGAGAGCCGAGGTTGCCGACCCAGGGTGAAAATCTCGCCATGCTGACGGTTCATCTATGGAGGAGTGGCGTCGATAATTTTCGGCAAAAGGGGAAGATTACGACGATGCTTTGGCCGGATTGGAGCTCGCGTTGATGGTGTCAAAAACCGGCCGCCGTACCACTCTGGTGGCCGCCTAGATGATGACCGACCAAGGTCTCGGGCTGATTAAGCTTCAGCGGTAGAAGACCGTCTCTTTCGTCCGCTCAGCTAGGGGTGAGCATTCGGGTCGGTAAAATCAGTTTTTATCGATTACCGAAAAATTCGGTAAAAACGGTTCGGTTAAAAATATTTTGGTTTCGGTAACGGTAAATGATTTAGTGAATATCGATTTTCGGTTTTCGGTTCGGTTTTTAAAAATCGGTTCGGTAAAAAACTGATTTACCGATAAATTATATTAATTATAATTTGAAATTTAATAGTGGGCCATAGGCGTGAGTGGTGCGTGAGTTAAAGCGTGGCTGGGTGAGCATTGGATTTGAATCTACGGATCTAAATCTAATAAATCTACGGATTTAGTGAATACTTTCTAGGTTAAAAGCATTCCTTTACAGGACTCGGTTCTCATTGTGAATATGTGATGTTAGAGCTTAAATTCTAATTGACACCACATTAATATTATCATAGTAATGTGAATAAATTGGAACAGAATTGTTTCAGGAGAACTTTTTATATATTTGCTTGACCCAAATTTCACCCAACTTGACTCAAACCTAGGGATAATGAATGGACATTGACTTGGATACAATAGTACTTAATTTATATATATATTTACATCAAGTTTGGGTCAAGTTCTACGAAATATATAGCAAGTTCGACAATAATTATTGTCGAACTTGCTATATATTTCGTAGAACTTGACCCAAACTTAACTCAAACTTGACCCAACTTGACCCAAACTTAGGGATAATGAATGGACATTGACTTGGATATAATAGTACTTAATTTATACATTATTTTCAATCTCTAATTCTTTGTTATTATTAATTGATGATATCGTTGAACTCATTCTCATTTCGTAGAACTTGACCCAAACTTGACCCAAATTTGACCCAAACCTAAGGATAAAGAATGGATATTGACTTAGATATAATAGTACTTAATTTATACATTTTTTCAATCTCTAATTCATTGTTATTGTTAATTGATGATATCGTTGAACTTTCTTTTCATTTCGTAGAACTTAACCCAAACTTGACCCAAACCTAGGGATAATGAATGGACATTGACTTGGATACAATAGTACTTAATTTATATATATATTTACATCAAGTTTGGGTCAAGTTCTATGAAATATATAGCAAGTTCGACAATAATTATTGTCGAACTTGCTATATATATCGTCGAACTGGTTCAAACATAACCAAGTTCGACGATATATATAGCAACTTAGACAATAATTATTGTCGAATTTGCTATATATTTCGTAGAACTTGACCCAAACTTGACCCAACTTGACCCAAACTTAGGGATAATGAATGGACATTGACTTGGATATAATAGTACTTAATTTATACATTATGTTCAATCTCTAATTCTCTGTTATTATTAATTGATGATATCGTTGAACTCATTCTCATTTCGTAGAACTTGACCCAAACTTACCCAAATTTGACCCAAACCTAGGGATAAAGAATGGATATTGACTTAGATATAATAATACTTAATTTATACATTTTTTCAATCTCTAATTCATTGTTATTGTTAATTGATGATATCATTGAACTGTCTTCTCATTTCGTAGAACTTAACCCAAATTTGACCCAACTTGACCCAAACCTAGGGATAATGAATAGACATTGACTTGGATACAATAATACTTAATATATATATATATATATACATCAAGTTTGGGTCAAGTTCTACGAAATATATAGCAAGTTCGACAATAATTATTGTTGAACTTGCTATATACATCATCGAACTGGTTCAAACATAACCAAGTTCGACGATATATATAGTAGAACTTGACCCAAACTTAGGGATAATGAATAGACATTGACTTGGATATAATAGTACTTAATTTATACATTATTTTCAATCTCTAATTCTCGGTTATTATTAATTATGATATCATTGAACTCATTCTCATTTCGTAGAACTTGACCCAAACTTGACCCAAATTTGTCCCAAACCTAGGGATAAAGAATGGATATTGACTTAGATATAATAATACTTAATTTATACATTTTTTCAACCTCTAATTCATTGTTATTGTTAATTGATGATATCGTTGAACTGTCTTCTCATTTTGTAGAACTTGACCCAAACCTAGGGATAAAGAATAGATATTGACTTAGATATAATAGTACTTAATTTATATATTTTTTCAATCTCTAATTCTCTGTTATTGTTAATTGATGTGTTATTGTTGTCTAAGCTAAAATAATTATGTTATTATATATTGTATAATTTATATTATATTTTCGGTAATTTACCAAAATTTTTTAGGTAAATTCGGTTTGGTAGTAAATCAGTATTTTAGTAATTCGGTTCAGTTTCGGTTTCTGAAAATTCGGTATAAAAAATTTTGGTAATTTTAATTCGGTAAATTCGTTATTGGTTAATACCGAATGCTCACCCCTACGCTCGGCCCTCCAAGGGAGCTTCAAGCCACTTCATTAAATAGGAGTGGGCTCATCTTGACAGCAAGGCAGGTTCGGGCCGAGCCTCATCTAGAGCCAGTACTCCCATTTGACTCTCTTAAAATTATCATTATATTTTTTTTGTTTTCTAATGGCTCTTTTGTTCTCTGGTTTTAGTGAGGCTATTCAGGCTCAAGGCTCGAGCGCCTGTAGGTTTTTCGGCATCTGGTAGTGATCGACGATCCTCCCTTCCTATCAGTTCTGACCATTCGCAGCTTGTTCGCGCCAGCTCATGCATCACCTCCTTTGATTGATTTGTTTCTTTGAGAGTTTGTTTTACTTGTGTGGTCATTCGGTGAGATTTGGTGATTTTGATTTATTTTTGCCATTTTTGCTGACACATGCCACGTTGCGTCAGGTCCATGCTAGACTTTTGCATCTCTCATTTTCTACTGGTGCTTGGGATTCTTCGTGAGGTGCTGATGAGGAAATCTCCTCTTCTATTCAAGCTCCCTTTTGATGCTGTTTCCTGATCCTATTTGTAGTCAAAAATTAATTTTGACTATTTCTTGCATGGTTAATGGTCCAACACTGATTTCGTTATGGTCAAAACAAATTCTGACTTCATCCCTTGTTATGGAATTTCATAGTTCAACAAAAAAATCATCCTTTGTGGTAGGATTGATCTATTTTTGTCCTGGAAAGATTTAATAGTAAAGCATTCAACACACCAAATTATACCCTATGTAAAATCTTCCTTCATGCCACCTTTCCCAGGTCCCTTATAGTATATTGTGCTTCATCTCCCATCTTTTTATCTTTTTTTTTTAAAAATTGAGACATAAAGGAAAGATGGCATCGGGAAATACTGAAGCTTTTCCCTGCACCTTTTATGTGAACGACTTGCAGGAAGAACGATTGAGAACACTAAGCCAAAGAGTGAAGGTTCGGTTTGATGGTTCTTGCCCGGATCATCAAGTATGTATTTTGCTTTCATAATTGATTATAGTATTATACACTTCTGGTCATCTATATAGACCCTTCGCCTACTTCCTTTTCCAATTTCATGTTAGATGTCCATGTTGATCTTTGCCCTTGACACCTATGGTCTTCCTCTTTCTTGCAAAACATTATTGACCATGCAAAAACATTATTGACTATGTGAGACTAGTTTGGAATCTGTAAGAAGTGACATCAATTTGTGTTGCAGAATGCCCTAAAACAGCAGCGGCAGTATGCCTATCCTAATTGGGAAATTCTGTAAGACCCGAGAATTTTGATGTATTAAACCCCGGTATGTGACTCATTTTAATTACCTATAATCAGGTATTTATTAACCTTGTTGGTGGGATTGTTGGCTAAGGGGAAAATTATTCTCCTGTAGGGCAAAAATAAGTTGCTGTGGAGGAGTCTTGAACCTGAGACCTCTCCTGTGCATGTTGTCCTGGCTACCAGAGTTCCAGCCCAATCTTTGTGTTATGTATGTGGGCGCCTACTTATTATGTAAGTATGCAAATTAAATTTCAGATTTCACTTAAGTGATTTGGCTCCACTTAGGAAGTTTCGAAAATTCACCCAACCCTAGCCGCCCCTCACGTTTCTTCCTCTCCCTCTCGTGGACGATTGTGGCCGCGCCTTCCCCTTCGTCCAGCTCCTCTTTCGGCGAGTTTCCGGCGGTGGCGCTTGGTCTTCCGGCGTGGTGGACGGCGGCGACGTGTGGAAGCTTCAAACAACCCTTCTTGCTCACGGTTTGCTTGCAAATCATTCCCAAGGCGAGTGGAAACCTTATGTTACCTCTATTCCAAGTTTATGATCTTTCCTTGACATGTTTCCTTGCTTAATGATGGGAAAAACGAGTAGGTTTGAATGTTCCCTTACCATGAAACCATGAACACCATTTGATGTTTCGAAAATCAGATTTAGGGGCTCTAATCATAGGGCTTTTCGTTCTTTACTTGATTAAATGTCTTAGGAGGATGAGTTATCATGATCTTGATCTTCAATTTGATTGTATAATGTATTCATGAAAAACCCTAGAGCTTGACATGCGCCCATGCCCTAAATTGATGAAATTTCATGCTAACTTTTGGGGAAAACTTAGGATTCATGAAATTAGAAGTATAAGGGAATTTATCATGAATTTTATACTATTTTTGGAGCCTTGATTCATGCTGGCCGAAATTTACCCTAGGGGCATTTTGGTCAATGTTCAGTTAACTTTTGGGGCAAAGCTGTTATTCATGTAATTGAGTTCATAGAGTACTTAAATATGATTTTTGCCTAATTTTAGGAATATTCTATGCATAGTTATATGTGTTATCGTTCTCTTGAAATTAAGTGATGATATTGTTGTGTAATGCTTGTAATTAATCTGTTTGAGTGGAAATTTTGTTTGATAACCTAGAATGGAGATGTTACAATCTAATTGCATGAAATCTAGGATTAACACATTATACCTGCATGGGAACAATTTGTTGAGAACTTAGCATGGTATCTTCCTAACCTGATTGCATGAAACTTAAGGACTACCCTGTCTATGCTGTCTAATTGATTGAGAGTGGTGAATTCGATAAGTTAGATATCCGGGTATTAGTCTTTTGCTATCTGTGTGTGGTGTAAGTCATATCCATTATGTGTGACCCTGGAGATATTGTGAAGTGGGGCAAAGTGCCACGCCTTGGTCAGGCGGGGGCCACCACTTGATCTTCCTTCACAGATATGATTAGTTTAGCATAAGAGAAACAAAGTGCCACGCTACTGGTAAGCGAGGGCCACCTCTTGAACTCTCTGACTGCTGTGTGACCAATGTGGGGAAACAAAGTGCCACGCCGTGACTTGGCGGGGGCCACCTCTTGATTTACCACATTGTCTGAGTGGGTAGATGGAGATCAGCGTGCCACGTCTTAGCTAGACGGGGGCCACCTCCTGATTTCTCCCCTACTGTTTGGCATGCATGCATTCTCTGAGCCCTGACGAGGGAAGGGTCGGACCTTTGTGGTCATTTCGTTCTGTTCTGGATTTGGATATGTTAGGATGGGATGTGCATCTACGTATGTGTTCTGTTTTGCCATATGATGTGTAAGTCTCTATTTTGGTTTTGTTGTATTATGATTGGATTTCGCCATGAGGATTATTTTGTAAGTTTGTATTCTTATCTGTATTTGATTTGATATTTGATAATCGCATTTGGTAAATGTTTTGAAAAACCTTGCATGCTATTTTTGAATGTATTAATGGAGGGGTTTCATAAGGTTCTCACTTGCGGAGCTGTTAGCTCACCCCCTCTAAAATCTACAGGTGAGAGACAGTGATTGATACGGCGTTATGCACCTTTGAGATATACTGAGTAGCTTGATGAAGCTTTGGGTTTTGTGATATGGACCTTGTAAACGATTTTGGTATTTGAATACTTGTATCTTGATTTTGTTATCTGGGGCCTGCGTGCCTGTATTAGTAGTATTCTGTTTTGGATGATGAAGGCTGTATTTGGGTTACATGTGAGGGCTTAGGCCCATTTTGTTACAAGATTTCGGTTGTGGTATCTTGTCAGCGTTTTGATAAGATTTTATGTTCAGTCTGTTCTGTGATGTGTGATTTTGTCTCCGTATAAGTATAGTACGGAGTTGTGATCTGATTCGATTATGTTCAGTATTTTATGAGTTGAAATTACTTGTTGTTATGAATCAGTAAAGCATGTGCCTGTAAGGGAATTTTCCCGAACCTAGTATGTACGTATACATGCTGCCGGATTTTTGTATAAGTTTTCAGATCTTTTATTCCCTAGCTTTGTTCATAGTAAGATCTTGGCTTTGGCTTTCTTTTGTTTTTCTCTCGTGACGTTCCTCGTGTGATTTCCGCGTGAAATTCGGGGTTAAGTATCGAGGGGCGTTACATATGGTATCAGAGCAGTTTCTAGCGAGTATTAGATCTGGGTATTAAAACATTGTTTGTGTATTGCATAGAATCAGATCTGGGTGGTAAAACATTGTTTGTGTATTGCATAGAAATAAACCCAGTAAGGAATTGGTTGCTAGTAAGATAAGGAAATTATTGTTTATCTTGTCTTGCAAGGTGCAGGAAGGTGAGAATGGTTCGACCCAGGGGTAATGCTGATGATCAGATGGCTGGCTTTATGAGGGCTTTAGAGTCTATGAGTAGTATGATTCAACAACAGGGTGCCCTCATCCAGCAGCAGGCTCAGGCTATGCAAGAACAGCAACAGATGATGAGGGAACAGCGTGAGCAGCATCATGAGTTTCAGCAGCAACTCCTGCAGCAGAACCGCGATCAGCAACAAGAATTTCACCAGCAGATGCAGCAGCAGATGCAGTCCCAGTCTCATTCCCAGCCACAGTCGGCTGAGAAGGAGAATGTGGGGAGTTCTCAGGAGAATGGGCATAAGAGGTATGCACAACTGGTGAAGGAATTTCAGCGTATGAACCCTCCAGCTTTTTATGGGAGCCCAGGGCCTAGAGCAGCTGAGGACTGGCTTGCTGACTTAGATAAGATTTTTGCGGTGATGCGATGTAGCGAAGAAGATAAACTGTGCCTGTCAGTATATATGCTGAAGGGGAATGCTGAGATATGGTGGAAAGGAGTTGAGAGGCTAGCAACTGAAAAAGGGGATAATGTAGACTGGGTTTACTTCATGAGGAAATTTAATGACAAGTACTTTCCACCTAGCATGAATGAAGAGAAGGAGGTGGAGTTTATCCACCTGGTGCAGGGTGACCTTTCTGTGGCTCAATATGATATCATGTTCACCCAGTTGTCCAAGTATGCTCCCCATTTGGTCAGCACTGAGGAACTAAGGGCCAGGAAGTTTCAGAGGGGTTTGAGAAAAGATATCAGAGATCGGATTGTGGCATTACATCTAGAGACCTATGCTGAGGTTTTAGAGAGGGCTCTCACAGTGGAGAGATCAATTTCTGAGCAGGCAGTGGTGATTGCCCCAACCCCTGTTGTGGAGACTGCTGCTCCAGTTCCCCAGAGTCATGAAAAGAAACAATATAAACACAAGGATAAGAAAGGTAGGCATCCTCCCTACCAGAAGAATTTTAAATCTGCCCGAGGTGATACCGTGGAAGGCAGAAAGTGCTATCATTGTGGAAGCAGTGGTCACGAGATCAAGGACTGCTATAAGAAGTCAGGGGCTTGTTTCAGGTGTGGTAAGGCCGAACACCGTATCAAAGACTGCCCACAGCTGAAGTCTTCATCTCAGGGTACCGATAAGCCCACAGTGCAGACTCGAGTATATGCTATTGCTGAGAAGGACGCCAGGGCTTCTAAGTCAGTTGTGGAAGGTACTCTTTTTGTTTTCGATCAGTTAGCACGTGTTTTATTTGATCCTGGTGCCAATCTCTCTTTCGTATCAGTTCATTTTGTTCGTTATATGCCTGTGGCACCTGAGACTCTTGATTGTGCTATATCTGTCTGCACCCCTATGGGTGATTCCCTGGTAACAGATGTGCTTTATCCTGATTGCATGCTTAGGATAGAGGAATATGACTTGTTTGTTGATTTGATATTGCTTGACATGCTTGACTATGATGTGATATTAGGGATGGACTGGTTGTCCTCTTACCATGCCACCCTAGATTGTTTTGAAAAATTGGTGACTCTGAATTTGAGTAATGGTCATCAATTGCATATCAAAGGTTTGATTGCAGATCAGGGGTTACATGTGATCTCTTTCCTACATGCTCAAAGGTTATTAGCTGGCGGCTGTAAAGGCTACTTGGCACATGTAAAGGTTCAGGATGAACCTGTATCTGATTTGGCTTATATACCTGTGGTGAATGAATTCTCAGATGTATTTTCTGATGAGTTATCTGGTTTACCACCTGACCGGGAAGTGGAATTCAGTATCGACTTGATACCTGGCACTGCCCCAATCTCTAAAGCCCCGTACCGCATGGCCACCTCTGAATTGGCTGAGTTGAAGAAACAGCTGGAAGAATTGCTAGAAAAAGGGTACATCAGGCCTAGCGCGTCTCCTTGGGGAGCGCCTGTGTTGTTTGTAAAGAAGAAGGACGGATCACTGAGAATGTGCATCGATTACCGTCAGCTGAACCAGGTAACAGTTAAGAACAAGTACCCTCTGCCCCGTATTGATGATCTCTTCGATCAGTTACAGGGCGCTACTGTCTTCTCCAAGATTGACTTAAGGTCTGGGTATTATCAGCTGAAGGTCAGAGAGGAGGATGTAGTTAAGACAGCATTCAGGACAAGGTATGGGCATTATGAATTTTTAGTTATGCCTTTTGGACTAACGAATGCCCCTACTGTCTTTATGGATCTTATGAATAGGATGTTTCACCATCTCCTGGATAAATGCGTGGTTGTATTTATCGATGACATTTTGGTTTACTCGCGGAGTGCTCAAGATCACGCACAGGACTTACGCAAGGTGATGGAAATTCTGAGAAGTAAAAGGTTGTATGCCAAGGCCAGTAAATGCGAGTTCTGGTTGGAGAAGATTAACTTTTTGGGACATGTGATATCTGGACAGGGTGTGTCTGTGGATCCAGCTAAGGTAGAGGCTATTATTAGCTGGGGAAGACCAACAAATACATTTGAGATTCGAAGTTTCTTGGGCTTAGCAGGTTACTACCGCAGATTTGTTGAAGGGTTTTCCAAGCTGGCGGGCCCTTTAACAAAGTTGACCAGGAAAAATGCTGATTTCATCTGGGATGTCAAGTGCGAGGAAAGTTTCCTCGAGCTGAAGAAGCGTTTGACTAGTGCACCGATTCTCACTATACCTAGTGGCGGTGAAGGTTTCACTGTGTACACGGACGCCTCTGGCAAAGGTTTGGGCTGTGTACTCATGCAGCATGGTAAGGTTGTTGCCTATGCTTCCAGGCAGCTAAAGGAATACGAGTCCAACTACCCTACCCATGACTTGGAGTTGGCTGCAGTGGTGTTTGCATTGAAGATTTGGCGTCATTATCTGCTGGGTCAGACTTTCGATTTGTACACCGACCATCAGAGCCTTAAATACATATTTACCCAGAAAGAACTCAACATGCGGCAGCGGCGGTGGATGGAACTGATCAAAGATTATGATTTTACTATTCACTATCAGGAGGGTAAGGCAAATGTGATTGCGGACGCATTGAGCAGGCGGCCTGTGACCTCTATGGCTGCACTTCTTGTGCAGGAGTGGCGCTTACTTGATGAGTTCAGTAGACTTCGATTGGATGTGACACCTCGTGGTAATAAGTGTTTTGTTGCTGCACTTAGAGTTGAGTCTGATATTTTGCAAAAGTTGAGCAAAGCACAGTTGGTTGATCCTGAAATTTTGAAATGGAAAGAAAAACTGGAGATGGGATTGATTGAGGATTTCAACCTATCCACAGATGGTTTCTTAGGTTCCATGGAAGGGTCTGTGTCCCTGAGGACCCTAAGTTGAGACAGGAGATTTTAGCTGAAGGCCACAGTTCTAAGTATTCTATTCACCCTGGTAGTACCAGAATGTATCAGGACCTGAAGAAAAGTTTCTGGTGGCAAGGGATGAAGAATGATGTGGCGCAGTATGTGGCTAGATGTTTGACATGCCAGACGGTTAAAGCCGAGCATCAGAGACCGGGTGGATCCCTCCAACCACTTCAGATTCCTCTGTGGAAATGGGAAAATATCAGCATGGACTTTGTCTGTGGATTACCCCGGACCAGAAAAGGGCTCGATGCTATTTGGGTTATCGTGGACAGACTTACTAAGTCCGCCCACTTTTTGCCTATCAAGATGACTTATCCTTTGGAGAGGCTTGCCAGGTTATACATTGACGAGATTGTGAGATTGCATGGTGTTCCGGTGGATATTGTATCTGACCGCGATTCCAGGTTCTTATCTCGATTTTGGAAGAAGCTTCAGGAAGATTTGGGCACCAAGCTCAGTTTTAGCACTGCATATCACCCGCAGTCTGATGGGCAGACTGAGAGAACCATACAGACATTGGAGGACTTGCTGAGATCTTACATCGTTGATTGGCATGATGAGTGGGATAGAGACTTAGCCCTGATTGAGTTTACCTACAACAATAGTTACCACTCTAGTATCCAGATGGCCCCGTACGAGGCATTGTACGGAAGAAGATGCAGAACTCCCTTGAGTTGGGAGGAGGTAGGTGATAGGACCTTGCTCCAGTCTGATGCTGTGCAGGAAGCCACAGATAAGGTAAAGATTATTCAAGAAAAGCTAAAGGCTGCACAGGATAGACAGAAAAGCTACGCTGATGTGAGAAGGAGACCTCTGGAATTCATGGTGGGAGAACATGTATTTGTTAAGGTTTCTCCTACAAAAGGTGTGATGCGATTTGGAAAGAAAGGGAAATTAAGCCCTAGATATGTGGGTCCGTTTGATATCATCGAGAGGGTTGGACCTGTTGCTTACCGATTAGCCTTACCGCCATCCTTGGAGCATCTGCACAGTGTGTTTCACGTATCCGTGCTTAGGAAGTATTGTCATGACCCGTCACATATCTTGGATTCAACACCTTTGCAAATTGATGGAAATCTGACTTATGTTGAAAGGCCACTTAAGATTGTGGATAGAAAGGAGAGAGTCCTTCGAGGCAAGGTGATACCTCTAGTGAAAGTTATTTGGGGAAATCAGTCCGTGGAAGAAGCTACTTGGGAGTTGGAAACCGATATGAGAAAGGATTACCCACATTTGTTTGAACCTGCTCCCGATTTGCTTTAGAGGACTAAAGCCTTTTAAGGAGGAGAGGATGTAAGACCCGAGAATTTTGATGTATTAAACCCCGGTATGTGACTCATTTTAATTACCTATAATCAGGTATTTATTAACCTTGTTGGTGGGATTGTTGGCTAAGGGGAAAATTATTCTCCTGTAGGGCAAAAATAAGTTGCTGTGGAGGAGTCTTGAACCTGAGACCTCTCCTGTGCATGTTGTCCTGGCTACCAGAGTTCCAGCCCAATCTTTGTGTTATGTATGTGGGCGCCTACTTATTATGTAAGTATGCAAATTAAATTTCAGATTTCACTTAAGTGATTTGGCTCCACTTAGGAAGTTTCGAAAATTCACCCAACCCTAGCCGCCCCTCACGTTTCTTCCTCTCCCTCTCGTGGACGATTGTGGCCGCGCCTTCCCCTTCGTCCAGCTCCTCTTCCGGCGAGTTTCCGGCGGTGGCGCTTGGTCTTCCGGCGTGGTGGACGGCGGCGACGTGTGGAAGCTTCAAACAACCCTTCTTGCTCACGGTTTGCTTGCAAATCATTCCCAAGGCGAGTGGAAACCTTATGTTACCTCTATTCCAAGTTTATGATCTTTCCTTGACATGTTTCCTTGCTTAATGATGGGAAAAACGAGTAGGTTTGAATGTTCCCTTACCATGAAACCATGAACACCATTTGATGTTTCGAAAATCAGATTTAGGGGCTCTAATCATAGGGCTTTTCGTTCTTTACTTGATTAAATGTCTTAGGAGGATGAGTTATCATGATCTTGATCTTCAATTTGATTGTATAATGTATTCATGAAAAACCCTAGAGCTTGACATGCGCCCATGCCCTAAATTGATGAAATTTCATGCTAACTTTTGGGGAAAACTTAGGATTCATGAAATTAGAAGTATAAGGGAATTTATCATGAATTTTATACTATTTTTGGAGCCTTGATTCATGCTGGCCGAAATTTACCCTAGGGGCATTTTGGTCAATGTTCAGTTAACTTTTGGGGCAAAGCTGTTATTCATGTAATTGAGTTCATAGAGTACTTAAATATGATTTTTGCCTAATTTTAGGAATATTCTATGCATAGTTATATGTGTTATCGTTCTCTTGAAATTAAGTGATGATATTGTTGTGTAATGCTTGTAATTAATCTGTTTGAGTGGAAATTTTGTTTGATAACCTAGAATGGAGATGTTACAATCTAATTGCATGAAATCTAGGATTAACACATTATACCTGCATGGGAACAATTTGTTGAGAACTTAGCATGGTATCTTCCTAACCTGATTGCATGAAACTTAAGGACTACCCTGTCTATGCTGTCTAATTGATTGAGAGTGGTGAATTCGATAAGTTAGATATCCGGGTATTAGTCTTTTGCTATCTGTGTGTGGTGTAAGTCATATCCATTATGTGTGACCCTGGAGATATTGTGAAGTGGGGCAAAGTGCCACGCCTTGGTCAGGCGGGGGCCACCACTTGATCTTCCTTCACAGATATGATTAGTTTAGCATAAGAGAAACAAAGTGCCACGCTACTGGTAAGCGAGGGCCACCTCTTGAACTCTCTGACTGCTGTGTGACCAATGTGGGGAAACAAAGTGCCACGCCGTGACTTGGCGGGGGCCACCTCTTGATTTACCACATTGTCTGAGTGGGTAGATGGAGATCAGCGTGCCACGTCTTAGCTAGACGGGGGCCACCTCCTGATTTCTCCCCTACTGTTTGGCATGCATGCATTCTCTGAGCCCTGACGAGGGAAGGGTCGGACCTTTGTGGTCATTTCGTTCTGTTCTGGATTTGGATATGTTAGGATGGGATGTGCATCTACGTATGTGTTCTGTTTTGCCATATGATGTGTAAGTCTCTATTTTGGTTTTGTTGTATTATGATTGGATTTCGCCATGAGGATTATTTTGTAAGTTTGTATTCTTATCTGTATTTGATTTGATATTTGATAATCGCATTTGGTAAATGTTTTGAAAAACCTTGCATGCTATTTTTGAATGTATTAATGGAGGGGTTTCATAAGGTTCTCACTTGCGGAGCTGTTAGCTCACCCCCTCTAAAATCTACAGGTGAGAGACAGTGATTGATACGGCGTTATGCACCTTTGAGATATACTGAGTAGCTTGATGAAGCTTTGGGTTTTGTGATATGGACCTTGTAAACGATTTTGGTATTTGAATACTTGTATCTTGATTTTGTTATCTGGGGCCTGCGTGCCTGTATTAGTAGTATTCTGTTTTGGATGATGAAGGCTGTATTTGGGTTACATGTGAGGGCTTAGGCCCATTTTGTTACAAGATTTCGGTTGTGGTATCTTGTCAGCGTTTTGATAAGATTTTATGTTCAGTCTGTTCTGTGATGTGTGATTTTGTCTCCGTATAAGTATAGTACGGAGTTGTGATCTGATTCGATTATGTTCAGTATTTTATGAGTTGAAATTACTTGTTGTTATGAATCAGTAAAGCATGTGCCTGTAAGGGAATTTTCCCGAACCTAGTATGTACGTATACATGCTGCCGGATTTTTGTATAAGTTTTCAGATCTTTTATTCCCTAGCTTTGTTCGTAGTAAGATCTTGGCTTTGGCTTTCTTTTGTTTTTCTCTCGTGACGTTCCTCGTGTGATTTCCGCGTGAAATTCGGGGTTAAGTATCGAGGGGCGTTACAAATTCCCCCTCTCAAATCTGAGTCTTGGAAGGAAATGGGCGGGCAAGGTTGTGACCCATCAACAGATTTCAGGTAAATATTGAGCCATGTGTTTCTCGGGGTTGCATTACCAGGAAGATCATAAAACCTGAAGTGCTTAATGCTTAAATTGATGCTGATCCTGTTAATCAAGGCTGGTGGCTAAACTTTCATCTTTTTGCTAAAAACTATCCGGTAGCTGTCTTTTCTTCAACATTATTTTCACTTATACTATTTTCATCCAGTATCTCTAGTATTTTACCTACTTAATTTCCATCATATCATGCAGAACTTTTTCCAAATTCTGTTGCACGAAGCACAAGGTAGGGCCGAATGGGAGTATCCTTTCGTTGTAGCTGGAATCAGTATATCGTTTATGTTTATATAGATGCTAGATCTCAAATCAGGTACTTCATTTTTGTTATTTGCCATAGAACATTACTCCATTGATATTGAAGTCATTTGTCTATTTTGTATGCCAGCGTCGCCATCTTCAAGAGCAGGGGTTCGTTTCCTGCAGTTCCTTGCACATGAAGCTGCTTTCGATGCTCTCTTTTGTTTAGCTGTCTATACACTGGATGGTCAGTGGCTTGTTCGCCGTGCTTCGTACATGGGGTCCAACGTAACTATTATCATTTACTATATGCATAACTCTTTTGTGATTATGACTCAGGTTAGTCCATGCCACTGATTTGCCTATCTTGTTTTTTTTCGGAGGTTCTGAAATCTACAAGAACTCAATTGGAGCCTGAACTTGCTTTGGAGAACATCCCAGGATCAATGATTTGCCAATGTATAACATGTTACTTTGAGTCTTTGAATCGAGACTTGAAACTAACCTTGCAACGATATAGATGTAAAGAATTTATACGAAAGGAAAACATCTCCTCGAAGCATGCTTACACCATTAGTTTTTTTTATTCTGCCTGTTTTATTCATAGTCGAAATTAATTCTGACTATTCTTCATCATGAAATTTTATAGCTTAACAGCAGCATCATCTCTCGCCGCCCTCCAGCCGACAACTTTGCCTCCAGGACTGTAGTCTCTAGCAGGCCACTGGAGACTACTCATCATCACTCTACTATCATCACCATCATCTTTATTGCTTGCAGCTCCTCCGCCGGCACCCTCCTGGACCACCGACGATATATCTGATTTCTATATATTTTTTTAGCTAAAGTAAGATACTATTTTTGGTCTGAGCCTTATGTATCTAAAAATTGCACAGGTAAAATATTTCAGAAGGCTTTGAGGACAATCTAGCAGCACCTGCCCCGATGCTACACCCCGAACAACGATTGAGCTTGCTATATAGTTTTGTGAGTATCGTTTGCACTCTCTTGTATTCATGATTATTTCATATGGTTGCATCTTTGATTTTATCATGGTTGTATTACTTAATGGTTTTCTCTGGAAAAGTTATTTAAGGATATATGGATTAATTGTTTTGATATGATGTGACTATGTAAGCCTACATGTTTTTTTTTTTAAATTGGTTTTATGGATTGATGATTGTAAAACTTTTAAATTGATGATATGTTTTTCCTAGATGGGTAGATTTTTCTATGATGATGAATGTTTATGCATGTCAATGCTTGTGAATGGAGATATACCTATTATGCTGAATTTATTTCTTCAATATATATCTACTTGTTGAAATCTTTCATTGATTGATGCATAAGGTTTTGGGTAGGTATGTTGTTTGATGAATGCAATCTAAAAGTGAAACATCTTTTTTTTGAATAAAATGAGCATATGAGTGTAATTTTTGAATTGATGTCAATTGGTTAACTTGATTGATGTTTAGTTTATCTTACTATTTGTTGCGAAGAAAGAGTCCAAGATCCAAAAAGAGAGAGAAACTCCCCTACTTGGCACTGCGTAAAATTGGCAGTGGTACTGAAGATATAAGTTGAAGTCTATAAAAAGAGAGAGAAAAAGAAAATGACTCCTCTACTTGGCACTGCAGAAAATTGGCAGTGGTACCGAAGGTAAGAGTTGAAGTTCAAATAAAAAGTGTGTCTCTATGTGGGTACATGCCATCAAAAAAAGAGAGAGAGAGAGAAATAAAAGAGAGAATTTTTAGTGGAAAAAGATTTTGGAAATCATATTCTTGTAAACAAAGGTATGATAGATTTAAACTGAAACTTGGGTCAATTTATGAGACAGAGATTCTGTTTATTATACAAGTTGTGAAATTTTATTTGATCAAAGTTGTGAATCTTAAAGATTAAATTCGGAGGGCATTGTATTTATCTGAAAATTTATGTAATAGTTGGTGGATTATTTCATGAGTGATTATATTTTAGAAATTTATTTTTCATAAAAGAGCATATTTTCCATACTTAGCATTGTTCTTTATTTCATTTGCTTGAGGATAAGCAAAGTTTGAGCCTTATGTATTTGATGACACGAAAATTCATAATATATTTTGTGTCATTTGATTGGTCTTTTTGTGTCCTATTCATGTTCTTTTGCTTGTTTTTAAGCCTTATTTATCAAATATTGCAGAATCTACACCTTTTCTCATTTTTAATCATTTTCCGGTAAAAAGTGTCTAATTTTGATCGATTTTGAAAGATCTGACCGCACGAATGAATTTCAAACGTCGAGACGAAGCTGCTAGTCAATTTTCATGCAAATCGGAGATAGTCAGAAAATTATACCTCTACTGTAATTAATTTTATGGGTGTAATTTTCTGCCCAGGTTACACCACTACCGTAATATTTTCCACAGGCCATAATTATATTTTTGAACGAGTCTTCCGCCACCTCCAAAATCTGATTTTTTTGAACCCAAATTAGAAAGATCCGGGGCACCATTTCAAAATCCATAAAAAGGGGATCGTTCTATAAGAGGAGGAGAAGATTTGAGGACAAGAATCATCCAATTTCATCACCAATTGAGGGAGAAATCGTAAAGGGCGTCCCTAGGGCTCGGCCTCATGCCGAGAGGTGTAGAGGCCACCTCAGGCTACGAAATTTATAGGAGAGCTTCGCCCAAGGGAGGAGAGGATACACCAGAAATTTTAGATCGAAAGGAGTTCGATCGAGGGGGAAATCAAAGAAAAAGATTTGGGCAGAATAAGCAAATCGCGATTTACTATAGCAGTGTACCGTAGCAGTACTATTGCAGTTACTCTTCATCCGAGAAAAAATCACAGGCTGTGAAATTTTTCACATCACTATGATTACAGTAAACCCTTGTTCTCTCTTTTTCTATATTTTTATGAATTTTTGTTGTATTTTTAACTCCATGATAGCATAACTTTCTTTTGGGACAAAGGGTGTAATCCCCTTAATTTCATAATGACTAGATGATCTTTATTTCGTATGGAAACTTTTGTTATGATAATTCTACTTATGTGATGATTGTCTTTAATCTCTTCTAGTTTCATATTGTCGACATGTATTGGAGTTTTTGCTATATGGACCGAAAGGTGACTTGCGAAAAACTTGGAACCCTAGAATCGTGAATTAAGAACTCATCGTAAGAAATTAGGTTTGTTCTTGTTTCTAAATTTTAGAAGTTTATTGACTTGTTGATAATTTGACCTACGAGACATTAATGAGTTAAACATGAAGATATTATAAGAAATTAAGTATCGGATCGTTGGAGAACCTTAAGTAGAACCTGTGAAACTAAAGTATGAAAGTATTTAGATTTCACTTGAGATGATTGACATAGAGATTGGTTGCATGAAAGTGATCTTTAATTTCTTTGTCAATGATTTACTTATCTTTAGCATTGAATTAATCTTGTGTGAAAGTGAGGATTGATTCTTTGTAAATTGTCCGTGCGAAAGTGAGATGATTTCTTTATAAAGTAAATTATATCTTTATCATAATAAGAGTGGACTGATGATGTACTTATTTCCTTCTAGTCATAAAAATTAAGGTGGATGAAACCCTAGTCCCAACTTTTCTCTCTGATTATCTGTACGCTTTTCGATCATTCACTTTTGTCACATTCAGTTTGCTTAGCTAGTGAGAAAACAAGTATTTGGTACTTAACATGTAGGTCTCTGTGGTTCGATATCTTTTTATTACTTCGAAGTATCCATGCACTTGCGGACACCACAATCTTCTAATTGGATGATGCATTCAACAAATCATAATTATTTCATACCAAGCATGAATTCGATCTCAAGGATTAATATTAGCTATCATAGGATCTCATTTTCAATGCACAAGAATCACATATGTAATTTGGATCAAAATAAATGCTTGAATTGCATCATCACAAAGTAAATATCTAGAGCATAATAACATCCATACCTGATTCAATCTATAATCATGATAGAATCAACTCAACCACATAATAACACAATGAGATGGGTAGCATCACACGATACCTGTTATGACCCGCGTAGTAAGCAAACTATTTATTAACTTGGTGACCCGATTTGTATTGCAGCCCAATTTATTAAAATGCTTAAGCCCAAGTTAACAATAGCAAGTCTACTAACCCTTATATACTATATAATCTTTCCTCCCACTCCCAATGTGGGACTAAACCAGGGTATTACAATCTCCCCCACTTAAGAATTGTTGTCCTCGTCAAGCCCACATCCCTTAGTTGGCAGCATGTGAGGTCAACCCAATGGCGACTCCTCCATCCTCGGTAGCCCTTTCCTATTTGCTTCTCACCATGCTTAGGACTAAGTTTTGCTCTGATACCATTTATTACAACCTACTTAGTAAGCAAACTATTTATTAACTTGGTGAGCCGATTTGCAACATGGCCCAATTTATTAAAATGCTTATGCCAAAGTTAACAATAGTAAGCCCACTAAGGCTTATATACTAGACTATATTCTCTTTCACATCCAATGTGGGACTAAACCGGGGTATTACAATACCAGCATAGCACATAGAAATAAATCCAAATATCATACATCAAAGTCAGGGGGCTTGAAGATGGGACCAGGCCCTCGAATGGTGGCATATATGAACAATGCCAAATAAATGTTCACACAGTCAAAGCAAGTCAAATAGTAGCAGAGAGCTTGCAAGTCAAATAGGAAACATCACAACAACTAGAAATAAGAAACCAGAAAGGAGGCAGCTCACCCACTCAAAATGTCGCATAGTCCTCTATGCGAAAGCCATGTACGTGAGACGAGTGGGTGGGTGGCTGGGCATCTGGAGGCTCACTTCTTCCTGTATGGTCGAGAGCCTTGAGCTTTGGAGCTCTTGCCCTTGTTGCGGTATGAGTAATCAAGTTGTTCCTCCTTCGAGGAGTCAGTCACCCGCTCCATGTTCTTAGCAGAATGAAAAGCAAATCTCTCATCCATGGAAGATAACTTCTCCCTATAGCATTAACCATCTTTATCTGGCGCTCCATTCTGGTCTCCATGGCTTATTGTCTGTCCCCCTAGGAGGACTGCTCCTAGTGAAGGTACTATAAGCTAAGGTCCATTTGGTCTTGGACCTCTCCCTGGCGAAGCTGCTCTTCGTGCATCTGATGTAGCAACTAATAGGTGAGGGGGTCCTTAAGCCGTACTATTGGGTTTTACACAATGCTCGATAAAATGGGAGAGGGTCGTGAGACGAGGGAAGAGAAAATGCGTCGGAAAAGTGCAGGTAATCCGATAGAAAGCACGACGAAACAACGACGAGTTCGATTAGGGCAACACGAATGCGAATGAAGCGAACGACACCCAACTAAATAATACAGCGCAGTAACCTCGTAGCAAATTTAGTGAATTCCTGCAGCTCTCTTAGCGCGTTTTAAGCTTAGCTTGCATTGGGGGGGGGGGGGGGGGGGGGGGGACTGCGGCTTTGCGGAGTTCAGCTCGCGTGTCTACACAGCTGAAACAGACCAAGGTCAACAGATACCACGCCTCCGATGAACGGACAGCCGCGGGTGAAGAAGAAAGGAGAGAGCCTACTCGGTATCAAAGCAAGCAAATAGAAAAAAAAAAGGCGAACCTGACCCACCGGAGGGTGGGATTTACTTCTTATAAAGCTGGAAACCAAGTTGAGTCAAGACACTGGTTGCCAACTCTTACAACTCCGAAGGTGAAGCAACTTCACCTTCCACACAAGCTGGAAGCTCACTCTAGCTCATCAGGAGATCCCTATCGCTAAGAGAACTACTCAACATTTAGCCCTACCTCCTCTTTTATAGAATAAGAGGGGAGGGAACAAACAAAATACACAAGAGACACTCTACTTTAACTACCTACCAACTCTTGCAGGCCACAAAAGTGGACAAGCTGCAACTACAAGACAAAAATTAACAAACTAGTACCTAATATTCTTCGAAGCTGGTAGCACGATCCTGCATCTTCGTACGGGTGCGGTTTAGACGCGCTCCGAGCACACGACAACAAAACAGCATAACTTCGATGTTGTGGGCTGGGTTACCACCGTCGCGGCTCGGTCTTAGGCTGTGTTGCTAATTAGATTACGTGGCCCACTTGGAGTTGGATCTTCAGGGGGTTGGCTCGTAGTGCCCTTGGGCTGCGCCACTTCGGTATGGATGGAAAGAGGGCTAATGATGCCCAAGAAACAGTACGGGGGCTTACTTTGGCATTGGGATCGCCAGATTTCCACCTTGTTGGGCTCCTTTAGATTATCATGGGGTGGAGCAATATGGTAGGAAGGGCGGTGCACATCGAAATGGGGTCGTAGGGGTTGCAACGCATCTCTAGGGGCGGACACGGCCTGGCCGTGATGGTGAGCACGGCCGTGTTCGGAGTGGGCGAAGTCCACAGAATTGGGCACGGCTTGCCCGTGACCAGGAGCACACCCGTGTTCGGTGTGGCCGAAATCCGCAGAGCCGGGCATGGCTTGCCCGTGATCAGGAGCACACTCGTGTTCGGTGTGGCCGAAATCCATAGAGCTGGGCACGGCTTGCCCGTGATCAGGAGCACGGCCATGATGGGAGTTGCTGAAATCCACAGAGCCGGGCACGACTTGCTCGTGACCAGGAGCACGCCTATGTTCGGTGTTCATGTCTTCGGGCGGCTGTGTCACGGCCGTGATGGTGCGCACGAGCTGGCCGTGTCAGGGTCTGGGGAACTCTGACTGAGGTGAAAATTCCGGGGGAAACTCCGGGGTCTTGGGGAGTCTCCCCAGGTGTCTTTTGGAGGGATTGGGCCACCCTCAAGTGTGTTCATAGGCCCGTTTGCTCCTACATCAGCTTCCGCTTCGTGATCTGATGAGTTCTCCTCTGGAGAACTAGGGGGCAGCGGGTCGTAGGGGTTAGATGGGTCCTCAAAGGGCCGTGGAAGGGGAGGAGGTCCGCTACGTTGAAGACGGGGTGGATCCCCATATCCTCGGGCAAGTCCAGAACGTAGGCGTTGGAGCCGATCCGCCGCATCACCGCATAAGGTCCCATGTAACGCGGCTGAAGCTTAAAATGTGCCCTATTGGATAGATGCTCGGAGTGGATATGCCCCCTTACCAGCTCACCTACAGAGAAATGACGTGGCCTACGATACTCGTTGGCCTTCATTGCATTATGAATGTTGCCCGAAAAGATACGACGCCGGACCTCATCATGCAGACTAGCAATATGCTGGGCAAAGGAATATGCATGCGGGGAGAGATGAGACTCCATGGGAAGGTCATGCAGGTCTATAGGTTTACACGGTTGATGGCCCGACACGATCTAGAAGGGACTAAGACCCGTAGACCTATTAGAAGCACTATTGTACGCGAACTCGACCATGGGTAGGATGGAATCCCAAGACCTCGGATGGTCCCAGATGAGACAACGGAGAAGATTGCCCAAACTGCGGTTAACGACCTCGGTTTGCCCATCGGTTTGGGGATGATAGGCCGTGGAGAATTTTAGAGTGGTGCCCAAGAGGGCCCACAATGAGCGCCAGAAGTGGCTCACAAAATGCGTGTTGCGGTCGGACACGATGGTGGAGGGAAGGCCCTGGAGATGCATGATCTCTTGAACAAAAAGATGTGTGACATGAGAAGCGTCCGCTGTGCGAGAAGAGTCCTCTGGCCGTATTCCCCAAGAGGTGACCCAAGGACAAAGTCCATGCTCAGGTCGCGCCACAGGCCGTTGGCCAATGGCAAAGGGGTGTAGAGACCCGTGTTCGAAGGGCGGGGCTTGGACAACTGAGACGTACCGCAATGGCGCACAATGTGCTCAACGTCCTTATAGAGGGAAGGACAAAAGAGGATTCCTCCGCCATCTCAAGGGTCTTGTCGCGGCCATGATGGCCGGCGACGCCACCCGCATGAAGCTCGAGCAAAAGATGATCTCGAAGCGAAGAACAGGGAATGCACAACCGATTCCCCAAGAAGAGGTAACCCTCGCACAATTGGTAGGGGGAGTCGGGGTCGGTGGAGTTGGTCAAAGTAGCGTAGATGGCACCAAAATCAGAGCAAGTGGCGTACTCTTCTTTGACATGGTCAAAGGTATTGACGCGAGTGCGCATCACGCATAAGAGGGTCCGGACGTGATTCAAGGCATCCGTGACGACCTTCTCCTTACCCGCCTTGTGATTGATCACGAAGGAATACTGTTGTAGGTACTCGACCCACTTAGCATGGTAGGCGCCCAACTTCTTGTGGGCATTAAGGAAGGAGAGGGCCTGATGGTCGCTATACAACACGAACTCACGGTGGAAGAGGTAATGCCTCCACTGCTGGAGGGACTGAACGATCGCGTAGAACTCCTTGTCGTATGTGGAGTAACGCTGTCGAACCACGTTCAGTTTTTTGCTAAAGAAAGCCTTGGGATGGCCTTCTTGACTAAGGGATCCTCCGATGCCAAACCCGGCCGGACCCAGAGGCATCGCACGCTACCTCGAAGACTTTCGAGAAATCAGGGAGGCGCAAGACAGGAGCGGTGGTCAGGGCGTCCTTAAGCGTGACAAAAGCCCGTTGAGCGGCAGGGGTCCACTCAAAGTCATCCTTACAGAGGCGCTGGGTTAAGGGGGTGGCAATGGTGCTGAACCCACGGATGAACCTACGGTAAAACCCCGCAAGACCCAAGAAACTACGGACCTCAGTCACGGTGCGAGGCTTGGGCTAATACCGGATGGCCTCAACCTTAGCAGGGTCAACGGACAGACCTCGGTCGGACACAATGTATCCAAGGAAATACACACTGTTGGTCGGGAAGGCGCACTTCTTCGTGTTAAGGAAGAGGTGCTCCTTGCGTAGGAGGTCAAAAGTGGAGCGAAGATGCTCCAAGTGTTCATCGCAGGTCCGACTAAAGATCAGAATGTCGTCGAAGTAGATGACCAAAAACTTGCCCATGTATGGCATGAGGACCTGACTCATTAAGTGCATAAACGTAGATGGGGCATTGGACAACCCAAATGGCATGACAAGCCATTCGTAAAGACCATCCTTGGTCTTGAACGCCGTCTTCCACTCATCGCCCTCGCGAATGTAGACTTGGTGATATCCGCTCTGGAGGTCGAGCATGGAAAATCATGATGCATCGGAGATCAAATCCACCATGTCGTCAAGCCGAGGAATGGGAAACCGATACTTGACAGTGATCCAATTGATAGCACGGCTATCGACACACATGCGCCACGACCCATCCTTTCTGGGTGCGAGGAGCACGGGAACAGCGCAAGGGCTAAGACTCTCGCGGATGTACCCCTTAGTGAGGAGATCATCCACCTAACGCTGTAACTCAGCGTGTTCCGCAGGGTTAAGGCGATGATGGGGCAAGTTAGGGAGGGGAGCTCCCGGGAGGAGGTCAATCGCGTGCTGAATTTCCCTTTCCGGGGGAAGGCCATGAGGCAAATCCTCGACGCTGATATCACTAAACTCAGCAAGGAGGGCGGACACCTCAACAGGAGGTGCCGGATCATGGCAAGGGACAGGGTCCTGCACTTCGCACACCATGAGCGCGTAGACGGTCTTGGCCGCATGAGCCTCGCGAACCAATGCGGGGGTGTGCATGAGGGAGACCATGGGGGAAGGCGGAGGGGTAGGTGTCGAGGGTGTCCATTAGTGGACTACGTCTCTATCGTACAACCACGGGCGGCCAAGGAGGACGTGGGCGATGTCCATAGTCGCAACGTCGCACAATACCTTCTCACGATAGTTCCCAAACGCGATGGGGTGACATTGGTGGGTGACCGGAAGGCTCGTGGTATCGACCTAGGCGATAGAGTAAGGTCTCGGGTGGGGTTCCAAGGGAAGGCCAAAACGCGTGACCGCGGTTCGAGAGACCACGTTCAGGCTACTACCACCATCAATGACGATCTTACACGAGTGCCCATTGCACTTCATGTAAGTCATGAAAATGCCCGAGCGCCTACAATCCTCGGTAGGTGCGAGCTGTACAAGGTTGCAATGGACGACAAGTGTGGACGGACCCGACTCCTCGCCACTAGTGTAACACTCTGCCTCAACATCATGCTTAGCGGGGGTTATGGTGGCGACGCGAGCCGGACCCGTGTTGGCTCGAGCGGGTTTCATGGGACATTCACGCGACATGTGACCCAGCTACAAACAGTTGTAGCAGGTAATATGGCCAGAGGCTCCGACCGCTGGGGCCTTGCCCTTCTCCTCCCAAGTAGGCCAAGAAGGCAAAGCCTCAGGGGGTGGGCATCTAAGGGGCTGATGGGCCGGGGGGTGCGGGTCATGGGTCTGGACGAGGCTCCGGATGCTCAAGTCGCGGGTGGGGTTGCGGGCGACCGCCTGCATGAGGACACCTATGGGGGTCAAGGTCATTGCATCTTGCAGCGACGCGAAGGTCTTGCACGATATCTCGAGCGTGCTGAAAATTTGGTCAAGGGTCTCCGATCCATACACAGGTAAGGCTCGGCGGATATCCGCACGGAGCCCATTCTTGAATTTCGACAAAACTAACTCGGGGTCCTCCTGCAAATTGCAATGGAGTTGCAACGTCTCGATGGTTAGACGGTACTCTTCGACAGTACCTGACCCTTGGTGTAGGCTACTATACTGATCAAGAAGGCGCTGCCTATATGAAGGGGGTACATAATGCTCACGGAGGCGATACCGCATCTCCGCCCACTCAGTGATCGAGGGAAGAGCCTACTGTGTGTTTTGGCGCTCCATGTTTTCCCACTGTAAACGTGTAGGCTCCTCAAGTAAGGTGCGCACATACCAAACACGTGAGTGTAGAGGCCAATCGCTAAGGTCAAAATACGCATCAACGGACGCGACCCAATCTCAGAACTGTGTGGGGTCAAGACCACCTGTGAATGGTGTAGGGGTGTTACGAACGAAACGATGGAAATCATCGTCCACCTGAGGGCGCTCAACGCGGGTATGGGCTGGGGTTCGAGGTGCGGCCCAAGCGTGGCCAAAACGACCACCGGGCTGGGGCCCATGTGCGGCCCAAACATCGTCCTCATTGAGGGGATCATCACCGTAACTCGGGTTCCTAGGGACCTCATGAGGTCACAAGTGACCCCATTCATCCTCGTGGACATGCCGCCGTGCAGCCATTGGGGGCAACTCTCTAGTGGGGGCTGGGTTCGCGGACACCGGAGGGTTAACCGAGTTCGGGCGACCATGCTCCGCGGACCTGAGTTGACCAATAAGGTGTTGGATCCCAGCCAAAATCTGCTGGACCATGGCATGTGTGCTTGCTTGTTGAGCGTCCACTCGCGTGGACAGCGCATCAAGCTTCTCATCGATCTGTGCCTCAAGCGCAACCATAGACTCTAACCGGGTGTTTGCCCCTTTCGAAGGCTAAACCGATTCTTGGGTTTCGGGGATGGTTTCTGGGTATTGGGACGACATAATTTGTGACCGCGTAGTCACCATGCACAAACAAGGGGGAGACGACTAAGGTAAAATGCTGAAAACACTGAACGGATGCAGAAATATGCAATCCGATGTTGAGGGATCGTGCGAACGATAAGAATCAAACGCACAACGTCCTCTGATACCAGAATTGATGTAGCAACTAATAAGTGAGGGGGGTCCTTAAGCCGTACTCTAGGGTTTTACACAATGCTCGATAAAAATGGGAGAGGGTTGTGAGACGAGGGAAGAGAAAACGCGTTGGAAAAGTGCAGGTAATCAGGTAGAAAGCACGACGAAACAACGACAAGTTCAATTAGGGCAACACAAATGTGAATGAAGTGAACGACACCCAACTAAATAATACAGCGCACTAACCTCGTAGCAAATTTAGTGAATTCCTGCAGCTCACTTAGCGCGTTTTAAGCTTAGCTTGCGTTGGGTGGGGGTGGGGGGGGGGGGTGGGGGGGGGTGGGGGGGGGGGGGGTGGGTGACTGTGGCTTTGCGGGGTTCAGCTCGTGCGTCTACGCAGCTGAAACAAACCAAGGACAAGAGATACCACGCTTCTGATGAAGGACAGCCGCGGGGGAAGAAGAAAGGAGAAAGCCAACTCGGCATCAAAGCAAGCAAATAGAAAAAACAGGTGAACCTAACCCACCAGAGTGTGGGATTTACTTCTTATAAAGTTGGAAACCAAGCTGAGTCGAGACACCGGTCGCCAACTCGTACAACTCCAAAGGCGAAGCAACTTCACCTTCCACACAAGCTGGAAGCTCACTCTAGCTCACTAGGAGATCCCTATCACTAAGAGAACTACTCAACACTTAGCCCTACCTCCTCTTTTATAGAATAAGAGGGGAGGGAACAAACAAAATACACAAGAGACACTCTACTTTAACCACCCACCAACTCTTGCAGGCCACAAAAGTGGTCAAGCTGTAACTACAAGACGAAAATTAACAAACTAGTACCTAATATTCTTCGAAGCTGGTAGCATGATCCTGCATCTTCGTACGGGGGCGGTTTAGACGCGCTCCGAGCACACGGCGACAAAACAGCAGAACTTCAATATTGTGCGCTAGGTTACCACCATCGCGGCTCAGTCTTGGGCCATGTTGCTAATCAGATTACGCGGCCCACTTGGAGTTGGATGTTCAGGGGGTTGGCTCGTAGTGCCCTTGGGCTGCGCCACTTCGGTATGGATGGAAAGAGGGCTAATGACACCTAAGAAACGGTTCGGGGGCTTACTTTGGCGTTGGGATGACCGGATTTCCACCTTGTTGGGCTCCTTTGGGTCGTCATGGGGTTAAGCAATATGGTAGGGAGGGCGGTGCACATCGAAATGGGGTCATCGGGGTTGCAACGCATCTCCAGGGGCGGACACGGCCTGGCCGCGATGGTGAGCACGGCCGTGTTCGGAGTGGGCGAAGTCCACATAATTGGGCACGACTTGCCCATGACCAAGAGCACGCCCGTGTTCGGCGTGGCTGAAATCCAAAGAGCCGGGCATGGCTTGCCCGTGATCAGGAGCACACCCGTGTTTGGTGTGGCTGAAATCCACAGAGCCGGGCATGGCTTGCCCGTGATCAAGAGCACGGCCGTGATGGAAGTTGCTGAAATCCACAGAGCCGGCCACGGCTTGCTCGTGACTAGGAGCACGCCTGTGTTCGGTGTTCGTGTCTTCGGGCGACCGAGTCACGACCGTGACGGGGCGCACGGCCTGGCCGTGTCGGGTTCTAGGGAACTCTGACTGAGGTGAAAATTCCGGGGGAAACTCCTGGGGTCCTGGGGAGTCTCCCCAAGTGACTTTTGGAGGGATTGGGCCACCCTCAAGTGTCTTCATGGGCCCGTTTGCTCCTGCATCAGCATCTCTTGTAGAAGGGCCATCATGGACCCTATGGAAGAGACACTATTGAAATGAAATGCGCCAGGGGCGGGAGGTGCAGTGTCTACTGGGTCGGGCTCTAGGTCGGCATGGGCCGAATCCTCTAGTTCTTCTTCTCGGGTACAATGGTGCTGTAATACTCTAGAAAGAAAAACAAATGTCTTTCTTACATTTACATGTTTTCAACAAAAACAATATATGAGATTTTATCATGCAAAATTTTATGAAATGTGCTATTTCTCTAATAGTACTTGTGAATTTTTGGGTCTTAAATACTAAAGGATGAAAACCTAAAGGAAATGAGTAATATTATGGAGTAAATAAGATTTAAATGAGAAAGAAGAAAACAAGAAAATAATGGGAAAAGTTCACCTACAATTGTTGACCATGCCAATGCCACCACATGCCACATAATTCACCTTAAGCCTACACCTCATGTTATATAATTAACTTGAGATAAATATAGAGAAAAAAAGGTAAAAATTTAACTTGTTGTTCATTCATGACCTGAAGGAAAGAATAGCTAAGGAAAGGGAACAAGAAGAAAGGGAGAAACCTCAAGTGGAGAGTGATTTTTGGTTTCTTAGGCAAGTAATATTTTCTTCTTTGTGCTTTTGGCCTATTGTTCAAATATTCCTGAGAAATTTCATTTCATGACCTTGTGATATCACCTATCTTTTGAATGTTTCGAATTTGATTGCTTTGGACCTTGTATGAATGGGTTATGCTATGATAACCCATTATGGATGTTCATTTGCTGAAAACTTGACCTTTTTGTACTCTAGTTGTCATAACTTTTGATTCACTAGTCCAAATCATATAAAACCTAGTTCATTTGAAAGAAGACTCAAATACCTTTCTATTGAGTCTGTTATTACCTATTTATATCATACTTATTGAATTTATTGATTCAGCTCAATTTGACCTTACAAATCTGTCTTCACTATTTTTAGGGATTCCGACCCTTATCTAGTAATTGTGTCATATCATAGTTTTATTACTCTCAATATGCACAATGATTATTTTTCATACCAGTTAGATATAATAATCTTCATTTAGAGACGTTATTCTTATAATTTGGATCAGAAATGGATTTCTACTCATTTTTGCAATTGTCCCTATTTGAATTTATGTTATGGACCTCTTGGCACTACATAGATCATAACTTCGGGTCTTTAGCTCCATGTTATACACAATGTACGTAATCATGCTTTAAATTCTGAATTTTTTATTCTTTGATCACAAAAATGCAAACTTATATGATTTCTCTTGGAAATTATATTGCTACACATATCATTTGCTATTGGAAGTCTATTGTAGCATGATTCAGTTAAATTGTCTTACGTGTATGCTTTATTATGATCAAAAGCTATGCTATATTAATGCTAGTGGGAATAACTTTTTGAGCCCCAAAAGGGAAAGAACTATGATCCCATAATTGGGGGGTAGTTGGGAGCAAAGTGCTACATGGAACAAAGTGCCACATTAGAAATAATGGGGGCCACCTCTTGAATCCATGAGAGCCACCACTTGAATCCCACTATCTCATTTGAGGAGCCATGACAGCTCTAGCTGGCATATGTATATTTGTCCCCCTGACAACGGAGGATTATGTTTCCAGACGTGGAAAGTTTGTGTTATTCTCCACTATGCAATATGAAAATTATGCTCAAATAGCTTGACTCAATTTTATTGTTTCCATTTACCATGGTAATACCATCAAAGCATCTCTTGATTCATGTTATGTCTTATTTTTCCTTTCTATCACTTGAATGTTATTTTTACTATCTTGTACTTTTTCTAGTGTTCCATGTTTAACCATCATGTCACTCATAGATTTTATTGAAATCATTTTATTCTAACTCATAATATGATGCCATTTGAACTTAAAGTACTTGCTGGGCTTTCTTGCTCAATTTGTGTATTTCTAACCCTTTTACAGGTTAACTTATGGGCTACATGTCTTGTGGGAGATAAGTGGATAAATGATAGGGGGAAGTTTTGAGTTTTTTTGGAAATGCATTGTGTAAAGGCTATTGTACAAAGTGTGTTTTATGAATATATGCTTATGTTATCATAGTTTGTATATGAACTTACCAAAGGTGTTATGGTCTTGTATGATGAACTTGAGTTTTATGATATGTGAAAGATTTTCTTCTTTGAACCATTCTTCCGCCATCCACAGTAGACTTCTTGGGTGAACCCCAATGTGTTCACCTAGTCATGAAGTACTTTGTTCAACTAAAAAATTTCAGTTGAGGTACCCTGCTCTCCCAGGACTTCCTACATCACAAAAGAAACCACCATCAGAAGGAATCCTTAATCAAAACTTTAAAATAAAACAAAACTAATTAACTAAAGTGTTCATCTAAAAATAACTAAAAATCAACTCAACATCAAATAAGCAAACAGAAATTTGGGTTGCCTCCCAAGAGCACTAGTTTAGGGTCAATAGCTTGACCATAAGGAGTTTTTAAGTCACCAAGTCCACGGGGTTTGAAAGGGTAAGAACAACCCCTTTCTCAACCTACTCATCCTCGAAGTAGTGCTTGAGTCTATGCCCATTTACAGTAAAGCTTCCAGTGCGTTCTATCCAAATGGTGATAGCGCCATAAGGTTGGACATGTTGTACCACAAAAGGTCCAGACCATCTTGTCCGTTAGCTTCCCTTGAAAAAGTCTCAATCTGGAGTTGAATAGCAACACTTTATCACCTTCATGGAACTCCTTCTTCAAGATGTGCTTATCATGCCAATACTTGGTCCGTGCTTTATAAGTCTTGGCATTCTCATACGCAAACAAGCTCATTTCTTCTAGTTCATCAACTTGGAACTTCCTCTTCTCGTCAGCACTCTTGAAATCATAATTGAGTTTCTTGATTGCCCAAAATGCCTTGTGCTCAATTTCAACCGGTAAGTGACAAGACTTCCCATAAATAATTTGGAAAGGAGACATACTTAGGGGGGTCTTGTATGCAATCCTATAAGCCCATAGAGCATCTGGTAACTTTAGTGCCCAATCCTTCCTAGATCTAGATACGGTCTTCTCTAGTATTTGCTTGATCTCTCTGTTTGAAACCTCCACTTGACCGCTAGATTGAGGATGGTAGGGCGTGGCAATTTTATGCTTTACTCCATACTTCTTTAAGAGTACTCCAAATCACTGCTCTATGAAGTGAGAACCTCCATCACTTATTAAAATCCGTGGGACACCAAATCTGGGGAAGATCGTTTTCTTCATAAGCTTCATAATGATCCTGGAGTCATTAGTAGCCTCTGCGGAAGCCTCATCCCACTTGGACACATAGTCCACAACAACTAGAATGTACCGTTTATCATGTGAAGATGGGAAGGGTCCCATGAAATCGATCCCCCATACATCAAATATTTTCACTTCCAAAATATCGCTTAGGGGAAGTTCATCTCGCTTTGAGATATTTCCAGTTCATTGGCAGCTGTCATATGTTAGAGCAAAACGATGAGCATCCTAAAAAATAGAGAGTCAGAACAAACCTGATTGTAGGACTTTATAGGCTGTTTTGGCCACACCAGCATGTTCTTCATATGGTGAAGAGTGATAATGTGTCAAAACATCATGTATCTTTGCTTCAGGGATGCATCATCTATAGAGTCCATCAGCACACTGCCGGTATAGTTAAGGATCATCCCAATAGTAGGATTTCACATCATGCATAAACTTCTTCTTCTTCTAAAAAGTGAGATTAGGAGGAAGAATGTTTGAGATGTAGTTCACATAATCTGTATACCACAGTGTGTGTATGGCAAGTAAAGAGTAGAGGTGTTCTTCAGGGAAAGGTTCATTAATTTGCAGTTCCTCCGTAGAGTTCCTTTAAGCATCCCTTTCCAACTGTGAGAGATGATCCGCCACAAGATTCTCGCTCCCCTTCTTATCCCTAATCTCAACATCAAATTCTTGTAAAAGAAGGATCTATCTGATAAGTCTTGGCTTTGCATCTTTCTTGTTGACCAGATATTTGATAGCTACATGATCAGTATATACGCTTTCTTTCGAATTAACTAAGTATGAGAGAAACTTATCGAAAGCAAAAACTATTGCAAGTAGCTCCTTTTCCGTGGTGGCATAATTCATCTGTGCGTCATCAAGTGTTCTACTTGCATAGTATATTGCATGTAGCTTTTTATCTTTCCTCTACCCTAAGACTACCCCTACAGCTAGATTATGGGTGCGGTTATCAGGGCATCTTTGAGCTTCACAAAAGCTTCTTCACATTCCTGGTCAAAACAGAAAATTGAATCTTTAGCGAGAAGATTTGTTAATGGATGAGCTATTTTTGAAAAATCTCTTATAAATCTTTTATAAAACCAGGCATGGCCTAGAAAGCTTCGAATTCCCTTGACCATTGTAGGTGGCTTCAGATTTTTAATAACTTCAAGCTTTGCTTGATCTACCTTAATTCCGTGCTCAGAGATTAAATGCCCAAGGACTATGCCTTCCCAGACCATGAAGTGGTACTTCTCCCAGTTCGACACCAGGTTCACCTCTTCACATCTCTGTAAGACTTTAGATAGGTTAGATAAACAATGATTGAAAGAAGAGCCATACACAAAAAAGTCATCCATGAATATGTCCATGAAGTCCTCATTGTAATCCGTAAAGATTGCCATCATTGCCCGTTGAAATGTTGCAGGGGCATTGCAAACACCAAAGGGCATCCTCCTGTATGCGTATGTATCATAGGGATAGGTAAAGGTTGTTTTCTCTTGATCATCAGGATGGATAGGAATTTGAAAAAAACTTGAAAAGCCATCCAAAAAATAAAAGTAAGAGTTAGTGCTAGTCTCTCTAACATCTGATCAATGAATGGTAATGGAAAGTGGTCTTTTCTAGTTGCAGCATTCAATTTCCTATAATCTATACACATTCTCCATCCTATGCCTAAGCTCACCCGAGAACTATTGCTGATCACTATAATGCCTCCCTTCTTAGGTATAATATGAACTGGGCTCACCCAAGAACTATTAGAGATGGGGTAAATGACCCCTGCATCCAAGAGTTTGAGTACCTCTTTCTTCACAACATCCTTCACAACATCACGAGAGTGTTAGTTAGTTCAACTGGTAAGGACCTTAGTTGTTGATAACAAGGTCTTGGATTCAATTCCCACTATCATTACTTAACTTACCTATGGCAAAAAAAAAAAAAATTCAGTCGGCGTTGTAATTCCACTAAACACTTGCTATCTTTCTCGAGTAGAATCCTATGCATGAAAAGAGAAGGGTGAATTCCTTTAATATCGTCTAGTGAATAGCCAATTACCTTCATATGAAGATGGTAGCTTCAAAGATATAGACTCCATGATTGGGCTCGAGTTTAGAAGGTCAGCATATTCTTTAAGAGAAGGTTTTTTCAAAGAATCAGATAGATCAAATTGTATAACATTATCATTGATGTTCAAATCTAGTTTTCTGTTTTTGACATCGATGACAGCACCAGCTGTAGCTAGAAAAAGGTCTCCCAAGAATGATAGAGAGCCTGTCATCCTCATCTATCTCCAAAACAACAAAGTCAGCAAACACAAAGTAGTCTCCAACTTTGATTGACACGTCATCTAGGATACCAACGGGACGGCAAATTGATCTGTCTATCAGCTGCAAAGAAATGTAAGTTGCTTTCAAATCCAACTTTTTACACAAAGATAGTGGCATGAGGCTGACGCTCGCCTCTAAATTGCATAGGGCTCACTAGAAAGTCATCTCCTCGATCTGACAGGGTATGGAGAAGCTGCCTAGATCCTTTAGCTTCTAGGGGAGCTTGTTTAGTATGATCGCGCTACACTCCTCAATAAGTGCAACTGTTCCTTGTTTTTCCAGCTTCCTCTTGTTGGATAAGATGTCCTTCAGAAATTTGGTGAAGGTTGACATCTGTGAAAGGGCATTAACAAAAGGTATGTTAATATAAAGTTTCTTAAGGACTTCAAGAAACTTACCAAATTATTTATCTAGTTTGGCCTTGACTAATCTATGTGGAAAAGGGATTGGGTGTACGTAAGCAGGTGGCCCCACATGGTCGTTCCTCTTCATGCGGCTCGGATGCTACCAATGTTGTCTCTTGGTTCAGCTCTCTTGTCTCTGGTATTGCATCTTCTTGTCTGTCTTCAGCTGGCATCTGTGGATCTTTAAGTTGTTTGCCAGTTCAAGTGAAGATTGCATTGCAATGCTCTCTCAGATTAACTTCAGGATGTGATGGAAGTTTCCCTGGTGCCCTGGTAGATGAGCTAGCCTGCTGCGCTAGCTAGTTCTTGTTGTAGTCCGCAAGTGCACGGATACTCGAAGTAATATTTAAGATATCGAACCACAGAGACCTACGTGTTAAGTACCAAATAATTGTTTTCTCACTAGCCAAGCAAATCGAATATGACGGAAGTAAATGATCAGATAGCGTGCAAATAATCAGAGAGAAAGAATTGGGACTAGGAGAAATTTACTCGCTCTCGCGCAGTCAATTTACAAAGAACGATCCTCACTCTCGTGCAAGATCTATTCAATGTTTAATAAAAGTAAACTTTGATCAAAGAGATTAAGAATCACTCTCGTGCATTCCATCTCAATATCAAGATCTCAAGCAAAACTAAGCACTCTCGTACCTTAGTTTCATAGGTTTTACTTAAGGTTTTCTAACAATCCAATATCTATCTCTAGCATATTTTCATGTCTAAAACAATAATAATTTCTAGGTCAAAACATCAACAAGCATTAAACTTCTAAAATCTAAAGATAAGAACACAACTAATCTCTTACGATGAGTTTCTACCATAAATTATAGGGTTCCAAGTTTAGTGGTATCATCTTCTCAGTCCATAACATAAAACTCTAAAATATGTTAATGCATGAAACTAGAAATGATTAAAGGCATTAATCTCTTAAGTAAAATTACCATACCAAGAATATTTTGATGAAATAGAGATTATCTAGTCATTGAAATATCAAGGGGATTACTCCCTTTGTCCCAAAAGATGTCTAAGCTAGCATGAAGAAGAAATTACAATAATCCATAGTTTAGAACGATCAGAAATTAAAGGGGAAGAGGAAAAGTTACAAAACGGGGCTGTAATGAAAATTACAGCCCGTAATTTCGTGTGTGAACAGTGCCGCGACAGCATTTTTGATGATTTCTCCCTCGATCGATCTCCTATCGCTCTGAAACTTTTGTGGTGTGTTATTCTTCCTTTGGCGAAGCTTCCTTTTAAAAATTGCGGCCTAAGGTGATCTCTATGCCTCTCGGCGTGAGGCCAAACCCTAAGGACGCCTCCCTCAATTACTCTTTGGATCTCCCCTAAAAATTGGAGTTTTCAATGCCTTTATCTTCTCCTCGTTGAGACGAGTCCGCCGCTTCTTTCAGATCTCAATTTGCTACCCGAAATCTCAAGATATCATCTTTTTAAGTTTTCGACGGAAAAATCAAAAAACTGGGTGAAAATTACAGTACCGTGAAAATAATTACGGCACTGCCGTAATTTCGTCAAAAAATCAGAAACTTTCTGGCCAAAATTGACCAAAAATAGGGTACCATAAAATTCTGGACCAAAATTATGCTAGTGTTGTATCCCAAGTTGTTTGGTGTGTACCTAGGACTAATCCCCGGCAATGGCACCAAAAACTTATTGTGATCCGCAAGTGCACGGATACTCGAAGTAATAAAGAAAGATATCAAACCACAAAGACCTTATTGTTAAGTACCAAATAGTTGTATTTTTACTATCTAAGCAATCGATTAATAGCAAAGCAATGATTGAAAACACACGAAAAGATAATCAGAGAGAAACTAGGACTAGGGTTTCATCCACCTTAATTTCAATGACTACATTTAAATAAAAGGTCGTCAGACTAATCTTATCATGATAAAGACTTAATTTATTTCATAAAGATATCATCTCACTCTCGTGCAGATAATCATGCAGGGATCAATCCTCGCTTTCGCACAAAGTCTATCCCAATGCTAAAGATAAGTAAATCATCAATCAAAGAATTCAAATATCACTTTCGTGCATCCGAATTCTAAGTTGATTGTCTGAAGTGGAATCTCAAGGGTCACTTTCGTGCATCCGAGACTCAACACAAGTTCTACTTATGGTTCTCCAACATTCCGATCCTCACTTTCATGCAAGATCTCCACGTTTGATAACTCGACTCTACCCTAGATTCAAATTATCATCATGGCAACAAGGTCACTAAAATCAAATAATTAAGAACTGACCTAAGAGAGTTCCTTGATGACACCAAAATATATAGTATATTTTGTATCATTTTAGATATCTTTTCATGCTAAATTGAGGATCTTTTACTTGTTTTTATGCTGAATTCATCAAATATTGCGAAGTCTACTTCTATTTTGGTTTTTCATGATTTTTAGGTAAAAAGGCACTATTTTGAGGACTTTTTGAGCAAAATCAAAGGCATGAAAGAGTTCCCATCATCAAGAGGAGATCACACGTCAAATTTTAGAAGAATCAGAGCTTCAGGGAATATTACGACACCCCCAAAAGAACTTTACGGTATCGTAATTTGGAGTTTTTCAACACAGAGAATTTCGTGAGATTACGGCACCGCCGTAAATATCTTTACGGTAACGTAATTTGGGAAGATTTCAACCAGAGTTTTCATGGCGATTACGGCACTGCAGTAACAAGCTTTACGGTGCCGTAATGACAGATGATTTTCCACCCGAGAGATTTCAGAGATTACGGCACTACCGTATTGATCTTTACGGGCTGTATTTTGGTCCAGAAACTTACAGAAGAAAATACGGCATGGGCATAAACATTTTTACGGGCTGTAATGTTGACAAATAATTCATAGAGCAAAAATTACGGCAGGGTCGTAAAATCCATTACGGCCGTAATTCCAAGTCAAAAACGTGAGTTTTCTACGGCCGAAACTTGCGTGGACCATAACGTTTGATCCAGAGCTCCAAATTGAAATTCGAAAGATGTTCTGAACTCGTCTTTAAGAGGAAAATACGCATGAAGTGGAATGGGAGATTTTTATCCAGTATCGAGGGAGCAATCGCCAGAGAGGCGGCTAGGGTTTGGCTTCATACCAAGAGGCGTAGAGGGAACCTTAGGCCGCAATTTTCACACAGAAGCTTGGCTTGGAGATAAGGAAGACACACCAGAAGTTTCAGAGCAAAAGGAGTCTGATCGGAAGAGGAATCAACGAAAGAAGCGTCACTGGCACTATTCACAGCGAGTTCCTTGTAAATTACGGCTGTGTTTAATTTCACAGCCGTGTTGTAAAGTTTATTTTTTTCCTTCTCTTCAATTTCTGATACTTTGAAACTATGGTTAATTGTATTTCTTTCTCCATGCTTGCTTAGACATATTTTGGGACATGGGATGCAATCCCCCTTGATTTTTAATGATTAGATAATCTCCTTTTTCGTCATGATAATTTTGCCATGATAATTTTGCTCATGTGATATTTGTGCTTAGACTCTCTATAGATCCATGTTACTAATCATGTTTTTAGAGTTTTTGCAATGAGACTGAAAGGTGATTTGCTTGAGAACTTGGAACCCTAGAATTGCATGTTAGGATCCCTTCCTTAGGTTAGATCCAACTTGATCTATTTTAGTAGAATAATTGCCATAATTATAACATGAATCTATAGATCGATGTCTATTTGTCAAACGTGGAGATCTTGCACGAAAGTGAGGATCGGAACGTTGGAGAACCATAAGTAGAACTTGTGTTGAGTCTCGGATGCACGAAAGTGATCATTGAGATTCCGCTTGAGACAATCAACTTAGAATTCGGATGCACGAAAGTGATATTTGAATTCTCTGATTGATGATTTACTTATCATTAGCTTGGGATGAATCTTGCATGAAAGTGAGGATTTATCTCTGCATGGTTATCTACACGAAAGTGAGATGATCCCTTTATGAAGTAAATTAAGTCTTTATCATGATAGGATTTGATTAACGACCTTTTATATATATATAGTCATTGAAATCAAGGTTGATGAAACCCTAGTCCCATGTTTATCTTTACGCTTTTTCTATCAATCACTTGCATCATATTCGGTTTACTTAGCTAGTAAGAATACAATTATTTGGTACTTAACACGTAGGTCCCTATGGATTTGATACTTTCTTTATTACTTCGAGTATCCATGCACTTGTGGATCACAACATTCCTAACATGCAATTCTAGGGTTCCAAGTTCTCAAGCAAGTCACCTTTCGGTCCTTATTGTGAGAACTCTAAAACATGAATAATAACATCAATCTATGGAGAATCAAAGACAAACAATCACATAAGTAGAATCATCATAATAAAACTATTCTGACGAAAATAAGAGTTATCTAATGATTAAGAAATCAAAGTGAATTACACCCATGTCCCAAAATATGATTAAGCTAGCATGGAAAGAGAAATACAATAAGCCATAGTATCAAAGTGTTCAGAAATCAAAGAAGAAGAAGAAACAACGTTACAACACGGCTGTAATAGAAATTACAGCCGTAATTTGCCTCCAAAACACGTTGGGAACAGTGCCGCGCCCCTTCTTTCGTTGATTCCTCCTCCGGTTGAAATCCTTTTCCTCTAAAACTTCTGGGGTGTTGTCTTCTCCTCCAGGCGAAGCTTCTGCGTGAAAATCACGGCCTGAGGTGTCCTCTACGCCTCTCGGCGCGAGGCCAAACCCTAACCGCCTCTCTGTCGATTGCTCATTCAATACTTAATAAAAATTTGTACTTTCACTTCGTGTTCTTCTCTTCTTAAGGACAAGTCTGCAGCAACTTTTGGATTTCAATTTTGAGGTCTGGATCAAAAGTTATGGTCCGCGCAAGTTTCAGCCCTAAAAACTCGTGCGTCCACGTATAAAATACGGTACCACATTTTAAAATACGGTAGTGCCATATTTTCTTTGCAGTTTTCTGGTCAAAAATTGCCCAAAATACGGTACCATAAATTATTTTATGGCCATGTCGTAATTTTAACAATGTATTCTGTTCTGAATGCGCTCCAAACTACGGCAGTGTAATATTTCATGGCAGTGCCGTAATTTTGGGAAAATTATTTGGTCTCAAGTTGTCTTGGAAATACGACACCGTAAAATGCTTCACGGCATTGCCGTAAAATCAGCTGAACTCTCTGGTCGAAAATGGCTGGAAAATACGGCCGTGTAATTCTTTACGGTAGTACCGTAAAATCACAAAAAGTCTCTGATATGAAATCCACCAAATTACGGCAGGTGCTCCGATATTACGATATCGTATGGAAATACGGTACCATAATATAAAATACGGTACTACCGTATTTTGGTTAGTTGCTTTGATTTGCGTGAAATTTGTCGGGTGATCTCCTCTTGATGATGGTAACTCTTCTATGTCTTCGATTTTGCTTGAAAATGCTTCAAAATAGTGCTTTTTTACTTGAAAATCATGAAAAACCAAAATAGAAGTAGATTTTACAATATTTGATAATTTTGGCATAAAAATAAGCAAAAGATCTTGAATTGAGCATGAAAAGATATATAAAATGATACAAAATATACTACATATTTTGGTGTCATCAGGTAGTGCCCTAATTTCTCAAACTTGCTCTGATTTGCATGAGATTTGGCAGGCAGCTTCGTCTCGACGTCTGGAATCCATTGGTGTGTTCAGATCTTTCAAAATCCATAAAAATATGGCACTTTTTACCTGAATATGATCAAAAACAAGAAGTGGTGTAGATTTTGTAATATTTGACAAATAAGGCTTAAAAACAAGCAAAAGAGCGTAAATATGACACAAAAAGACACATCAAATGACACAAAATATACTATGAATTTTGGTGTCATGAAACACATAAGGCTCAAACTTTGCTTGTCCTCAAGCAAATAAATAAGAACAATGCTAAGTATGGAAAATATGCTCTTTTATGAAAAATAAATTTCTAAAATATAATCACTCATGAAATAATCCACCAACCGTTATACAAAATTTCGGATAAATACATCGTCCTCCGAAATTAATCCTTAAGATTCACAACTTTGATCAAATAAAACTTCACAACTCGCATAATAAATAGAATCTCAGTCTCATGAATTCACCCAAGTTTCAGTTTAATTCTATCATACCTTTGTTTTCAGGAATAGGATATCCAAAATCTTTTTCCACATCAAAATCTTTCTTTTCTAAATTTTCTTTTATTATATTTTTGATGGTATGTACCCACATAGATACACACTTTTTATTTGGACTTCAACCCTTGTCTTCGGTACCACTGTTAATTTTACACAGTGCCAAGTAGGGGAGTTATTTTTCTTTTTTTCTCTCTCTTTTTTTTTTTACAGACTTCAACCCATATCTTCGGTACCACTGTCAATTTTTCACAGTGTCAAGTAGGGGAGTCTCTCACTCTTTTTGGATCTTAGACTCTTTCTTCTCAACAAATAGTAAGAAAAACTAAACATCAACTGGGTTAATCAATTGACATCAATTCAAAAATTACACTCATATGCTCATTTTATTCAAGAAAGATGTTTCACTTTAGATTGCACTCATCAAACAACATACATACACAAAACCCTATGCATCAATAAATGAAGAATTTGAACAAGTAGATATGATTTGAAGAAATAAATTCAACATAATAGGCATATCTCCATTCACAGGCATGCATGAACATTCATCATTACCGAAAAATCTACCCATATAAGAAAAATATATCATCAAATTATCAATCTTATCATGTCTATAAAACTAATTTAAAAAGCATAAGGATTTTCATAGTCGCATCAGATCAAAACAATTAATCCATATATCCATAAATAACTTTTCCAAGAGAAAACCATAAAGTCATACAACCATGATAAAATTAAAGATGCAATCATATGAAATAATCATGAATCAAAAAGAGAGTGCAAATGATACTCACAAAACTATATAGCAAGCTCAGACCACAAATACATAAGGCTCAGACCAAAAATAGTGTCGGGGCAAATGTTGCTAGGTCCAAAGATGTGCCTTTTGGAAATTTTACCTGCACAATTTAAGATAAATAAGGCTCAGATCAAAAAATAGTCTCATACTTAAATCAAACAAAAAATAGAACAATAATCTTTTAAAAGGGTAATCAGAGATATCATCAATGGTCCAAAAGGGTGCAGGTGAAAAGAGCTGATGTAGGTGAGAAGCAATGGCGGAACAGATGCTGGCTAAAGAGCTGCTAACAATGATGATGATTGTGCCGACAATAGAGTGATGATAAGTAGTCTCCAGTGGCCTACTAGATACTACAGTTGTGGTGGTGAAGTCATCGGCCAGTGGGCGGTGAGAGATATCACTACAAATAAAATAATCAGAGTCACTAATGAAGATTCTACTGTAAAAATAAATAAAATCAATGGAAGATAGAAGCAGCAGAAGAAGCAAGAGGCTGTTGGTGTGCTAAGGATGATAGCTAGTGCTGGCTAGAAGTGTAAGACAGTCGCTCTTGAAGATTTCTGAATCTGGAGGCAAAAGAAGCTATAACAGGTTGAAAGAAAATAGAGCATCCACTGAATTTTTTATGAAAAGTAGCCATACCCAAAAATAAGATTTAATGATCCAAAAAGAAAATAGATAAAACCAAGTAGTAGAATAAGATTTGTTCTTTTCAGACGTATGAAAATCAAAGGATCAAAATCTGTCAGGAATTTAGGGTATCCACAGAAAGAGGGCTACTCAGATTACAAAGTTAAAAACTACACAGAAATTAATCAAATTCAAAAAGTTGTCATGCTTCCTAGAATTGTCAGAAAATATTTTAATGAAAACAACTAATCCACAAGATAGAACGAAACACGTACTTCATATTCTATGCGAAAAATCAGGGTTTCAAGTTATTAAAGCACCTTAAATATCTGCGGCAAAAGTGCTAATCAGAATAGTCAAGAGAAAACTACTGTAGAAATGAATCAGAATTGAAAAGATGCTATGTGTTTTAGAATGATCCATGGACTTTAAAATTCAGTAAAACTATCCAGAAGATAGAGAAAGATGAGTAGTTCGTGATGGTGTCAAAGATCAAAAATTTTCCCAACCCAGTCTCTTAAAATCACTGCGATAAAACACCTACTCAAATAAGCAAAATGCAGTTTTAAAATACAGTACCGTGAAATTCTTTAAGGTAGTGCCGTAATTTACATAAATTCTCGGGTCAGAAATATGTTGGAATTATGACACCATAAAAATGGATACGACACTACTGTATTTTTCACAAAAATCTCAAAACTTTCGGATAAAAAAATCACTTAAAAATACGGTACCGTGAAAAAGCATACGGTACTGCCGTAAAAGCCATAAAACCTTTTGTACAAAACTTATCAAAAATTATGGCACCATAAAATTTTATCCCAACATTACAATAGTGCCGTAAAAGACTCAAAACTCTCGGGATGAAATCGGACCAAAATCACGGTACCGTAAAAATTCTTATGGCACTGCCGTATTTTTCACAAAATTCGATTTTCCCTGCAAAAAGAAAAGAAATATTAAGTCTAAAAATAAACTAAAATAAAAGAAACTAAGCTAAATAAGAGTGCTTGGGTTGCCTCCCAAGAAGCGCTAATTTTTAGGTCATTAGCTTGACTAAAAATGAAGTAGGTGAATCAGTACCAAAGTAAATAACATACAACTTTCTACATTTTCTTTGTCCTAAAAGTTTAGCCACTAATCCAAACATCCAGAATTTCATGTAAATCACAATCAACATGGCTTTCTCAAATATGCAGAAATCAAAATCAATTTTTTCAATTCCAATCAAAGAATATTTTATGATCTTCCTATATTTGTCCAAAAGTAAAATCGTTAGTCCTTTGTTCAAATTTTTATCTTCAATTGCAATAGGACTTTCATCAAGAGATTCAAGTATTGGATCATCAAAATAATCTTTCTTTCTCACATTAGATTCCTCAATGAAGCATAATTTTTCAAATAAATCAAAAGAGTGAACATTAGATATGGGCAAAACATCATCATGGTGAGATTCATCAATGTTTGTAATATTCAAATCCTTTTCAAGTTCCTCATGCCCACAATCAAATAATTTATCAATATCAAAATTATCAACAAAATCAGAGTAAGATTTTTCTAAATTAGTTCCCTCATATCCTTCATCAGATTTAACCACAAATAATATATCATCAAAAGAATCAATATCATAACTATCATCAAGAGGGGGTTTTTCAATTTCAATTTCCTCAAACTTTTCGTCAAATAAATTATCAAATGAATCAATTTCACAATTATCAAAATTAGAGTGAGATTCATTAATGTTAACATAAGGCTCAATCTCAAAACAATCATAATCAAAGGGGGATTTTTCTAAATCAAGTTTTTTAGTTTCCAAATCAAACTCAAATAAACAAGCTTGTTGTGCTAACTGGGTTTCTAAAATTTCATTGTGTCCAATCATGTCATCCAACTTAGAATTGATTTGTTTGAGGGTCTCATTCAAATCTTCTTTTTGTTTTGCTTGGGTACTCATGAACTTTTCAAACATTATCTCTAAGCTAGATTTTTTGGTATCCTTAGAGTATGGTTGAGAAGTATAGTTTGAGCAATCATCATAAAAAGATCTAGAATCATAATGATCATCTTGATGCCATGAAGAAGTGGGATTTGAAAATTGGCAATCATAAGAATAATGACCAAAATATCCACAAATATCACATCTAATAGAAGAATAAGATGTCCTAACAGAATGCATATAAGAGTTAAACTTATCTTCAAGTGTGTACAATGAATCATCTTTATACTTACCTTGTGGCAAGTATATCTCACCTCATTCAATTGCCCATGAGTTGTGATTAAAAGACATATCTTCAAATCAAAGCTTCTCTATACAACTAAAAAAAAATTTGTTATCTTAGAGTTCACAAGAAATAAAATCTATCAAGAACAAAAAGATTATCCAACACCAATCAATAAGAATTTTTTTTTTCAAAATATGATAAAAAACACAAAACATAAGCAAATACAAAATTTTTAGATATCATAGTTCTGTCACAACTGTGAAGATTCAAAACCTGCATAAATAATAAAATAAAGTTAAATCAACTTAGTATAGAAATACTAACAACTATTTTGATATTAACTAAACTAAGGTCCCCGGCAACGACGCTAAAAATTTGTTGTAGTCCGCAAGTGCATGGATACTCGAAGTAATATTTAAGATATCGAACCATAGAGACCTACGTGTTAAGTACCAAATAATTATTTTCTCACTAGCTAAGCAAATCGAATATGATGAAAGTAAATGATCAAATAGCGTGTAGATAATCAGAGAGAATGAATTGGGACTAGGGTTCATCCACCTTAATACCTATTGTTGGTGTATATGCCCTAGGACCTAGTTTTGGTCCATCTTTGTACTACTTGACTCTGATATTCATATATATCTTTCTAGCATTGTCGTTATCATTGTTTGTCTACACATGCGATTGTGTACTTACATGATAATGTCCCTGGAGACAGATTGGATCTGTGCTCAAATGATTGTCCCCGGTCGATGTACCTGAGTGGATATGGAGCAGCTCTGGTACTTGTGAGACTGGTATATGGGCTGGTTAGGCACGAGATGCTAACGCAGACATATGGGTATATCAGTGGTGGATATACTGGATTGACCTACTGTGAGGCTATGACCTGGTGTCATGAGTTATCCTCACAAGTGACAGGAGATGCATTGATCCCTTGACTTGAGGTCATTGGCCATTCTATATGTTTAGGGATATGCTTTGATACAACCTAACACCTCACCGTAGTTGGGGGGTAATAACGGTTGTCATTGAGTATGTCACGACCCATATGAGAAGGTCAATGGACAGACAAAGGATTTGCCCCTTCCTGAAGGAAGCTTGATATCCATGGAGCTCCTCTATTGTTCTATGACTGAAAGTTTGTGGCCATACCCAGGTGAGAACTTGATTTAGTCATAGCCATGTGATTGGGTGAAAACAAGTGGTGACACACTTGTCCAATCGGATATCAGTTCGGCAAAGAGACTGTAATGCATCTGTACCTAGTTGCGATGATGGGGATGTCGATGTCGATATCCATTCCAATGACCTGGGTAGCAGCGATGCACTGCTAGGTGCCACTCACTGCTTGTGATGACCTTTGGTCAGCACTGCCAGCATCAGAGGAACCTACAGGGTCACACACCTTGATACTCAAGTTTTCATATTGATCGGGTAGCCTTTAGATCGAGTTATTGGATAACTCGGATCTATTTGGGAGATTTCATCAGCGCCAATGGGCCTGATGAGATGGAAGAAACTTATTGGGGCCAACTTCCATTTTTGGCATATTGACCAAATTAACCATGGTTAGCCTCATTTGACCATGAGTTAAATTGGATTGGATCCAATAACTTAGTTAACATGCATAATGGACTTTGGGCTTGGCCCCATGCTTAGTTGGGCTTGCTAATAAGTTGTATTGAAGGGCTAAGAGTCTTGAAGGGTATAATGGGGATGAATTAATAGGATAGGCGCATATGGAATCCTAGTTGGACTAGGATTTGCGCCTATGCCTTGTTTGGTATCTCCTAGGTGATTAAATCAAATTGGATTTGATTAAATCACACAAGATAATTGATTGGATTGTGTTTGACAATTGTGGGCTGATTATTAACATAATTAGAGTCCTAATTGGATTAGGACTTGCGCCCAAGCCACATTAGGCAATCCATCATATTGCCTTGACTAGGTCTAGGCGCATGGATGGGATTAATGCCTCATATGGCATGATATGGGCGCATATGGCTGATGCTTGCTTTGGCAAATCTTAGGTGCATATGGGAGTGGAGATTTAATCAATATATTTGATTGGATAATCTCCTAGAATCATGCCCTAATTGTCAACACTTGCCATTCTCCCCTAACCGCCTCTTGCTCCTATAAATAAGCCCTTGCCGCCCCCTCTCTTCATGATGCTTATTCCTTGGAGGCGTGAACCATTAGAGGGCGATGGCTTGGAGAGCTTAGAGCTCTTCTTCTTCCATCAAGGGCGCAAGCATGCTTCATCTTCCTCCTCTTCCTCTCCTTGGCGCAAAGCAACAAGAAGGCTTGCGGCGTTCCCTTCTCCTTCCATCTCCATGGCGCATCACATCTTGGTGGTGGCGCAAGTTGCTTGGAAGACTCTCCTAAGGCATGGATCTTCTTCCCGAGGCTAGCACCGGGCGAGGAAGAAGAAAGCTCGAGGAATCCGTGTGTGCGAGACTGCAGAGGGCGAACACTTGGGCGCCTTCCTCGACATCAGCTTCTCATTGCTTAGAGGTACTTACTATCACATCGTGTCGACCCCCTCGCAAGAGATCTTCACTGGGTTTTTGGGACTGGCTTGTTACGGGGATATTCTTCTGCTGCGCGTGTATTGTATTCTCTGTAAAAATTGTAAAATATCCCCGGGATTTCCCAACACCTATGACTAGATATAATTAAATATTCATCAATCTAATTTTGTTATGGTAAAGATATAGTTTACTTAATAAAGAAATTAACTCGCTCTCGCGCAGTCAATTTACAAAGAACGATCCTCACTCACGTGCAAGATCTATTCAATGTTTAATAAATATAAACTTTGATCAAAGAGATTAAGAATCACTCTCGTGCATTCCATCTCAATATCAAGATCTCAAGGAAAACTAAGCACTCTCGTACCTTAGTTTCATAGGTTTTACTTAAGGTTTTCTAACAATCCAATATCTATCTCTAGCATATTTTCATGTCTAAAACAATAATAATTTCTAGGACAAAACAACAATAAGCATTAAACTTCTAAAATCTAAAGATAAGAACACAACTAATCTCTTACGATGAGTTCTGATGGGGGTAGAGGCCATGACCCAAGAAAATATAAATGGAGCTTAAGGCTACCCTAGTTTATGGGTACCCTAAGGCACCATTGCATTGCATGCATCATGTAGCTACATTTGGTAAGTTTTATACTTTGTTTTGTATTTTCTTTTATGGAAATTATGTTGCATCATACTAGAATTAGTGCATGTCATAATGTTGCATCCAAGTAGGAGTAGTGTAATAAGCATTTACAAGTCATGTGGATAAGCTCAAAGTTAGCTCAAAGCTCACTACAACAAGCTAGCTCCAAATATGGCAAGCCACTTCAAAGCCAAAGTTCAAAGTGAAGTCTTGAGTTGAAGCACTTCAACTCACCTTTCCATTGAAGTATAAAGCCACCTTGGCACCCAAGAATTCGGTTCCAATCTCAACTCATCAAAGGATATGCGCTCATTCAAAAGCTTTCCATCAAATCCCTTAAATCAAGGAATCAAGATGTGTTCACACCTTGGAAGGAAAGAGCCACGCCAATTCAAGAAGCAATACCACCTCCAATTAAGGGAAGATCACCAAAGCAATTCGTCTATGGCCAAGGAAGGAAGGATTGCCACCTTCTCTTGTCGCCCAAGCAAGGAGAATTCACCAAACAAAGAAGGAATTCAGCCACAACAAAAATGGCAAGTTTCAAAGCCATGCATCGCCCATTACAAACAAGGGAAGACACTCAAGGAAAGGATTTCGAATTTGAAAGCTTCAGCCCCAAAGGAATTCGCCCAAACCAAAGAAGGAAGGAAAGCTATCACCTAGCCGAACATGCAAGCAAGTCTACAAGAAAATTCGAACACACCATCTCTACAAACAAATAAGGGAAGTTTTCAAGTCAAATCACAATCAATGGAGCCATTGCCTCGACAAAGCATTGAAGACAATAATTTCTTTCTTATTTTGATCTTTTGTAACGTTAAGGAGAAGCTCTACAAAACTTGTAATCGCATGTAAGTTGAGTAGCAAGATTTGATAATGGAATTGTCGATTAGTTGCCTAGCAACCTTGGGTGCTTGTGTCGCCCTCCCCTTTCCCCTTCTCATCTGAGGTGCTTGTGTCACCTATCTCCCCTTCTTCCCCAAGGGCCAAGGTTCCCTTCGCTAACCGTTTCTTCAAAGACATCTCCATCAACTTGGCGCTTGGATCATCTTCTTTAACCAACAAGGGGCGCACCTCCATCTTCTTCAACCTCTTGTGGCGCATCTCCATCAACATCTCAACAAGTGACGCATCTTCTCTTCAAAGGATCTTTTCACCTTCTTGGCGCATCCACATCCTCTTCACCAACCCTTGGCGCATCTAGTCCATCTCCTTCATCAACACTTAGCACAAAGACCTTCAACCCCTCTCCAAGGATCCACAACTCCAAGGGAACCTCCATGGATCAACTCCTTCAAGACATATAATCGGCCAAGCCTCTCTAACTTGACTCTATTATTTATTTGCTTGGTTTACCTTTGCTTAACTTGTTAAATCTTGTAGGTGGCGCAAGGGAGATCATCTTCTCACCTCAAGGGATAATCAACCTCAAGTGGCGCATCTTCAACCCTCAAGACCTCAACCACTCTTGCTTGGATAATCTTCAACCGAAACTCTTCCCTTCAATCCTAGTTTGCATTTAATGCTTATTTGATTTATCTCATCACTAATAGACTTCATTTGTTCCTAGAAGCTCTCGACATCAAAGGGGGATCCACAAGATGAGACATCTTCAATGACTCAACCATGTCCGAAACTTGAAGAGTCTTCTTCCATCCAAGACTTGGCGCCCCTTCAAGCAATAGACCCTTTAGTTGTTAATCATTAGGTTTAGTAGAATAACTTAGTTACTCATGTTAGCAAGAGGAATTTGGAAGATTAGCTTCCCCTCTTGATCTCTTTGTTGTAAAAGGACTTTGCACATTAAACCCTAATTTTATACTCACACATGTGTGAGTTTGTTGTGTTGGTGTGTTTGTAATGAAGCAACTCCTTCCATCAGAGTAGGACCGTTGAAGATCGGGAAGGACGATCCTTCTATTCTCAAGGATCGCACGGTGAGCGCTTCTTTACAATATTGTCTTTTAATGTTTTAGAAATGCATGTTTAGCCATAGAGTAGTTAACCACATGTTTAGTTATAGTTTTGTTTATAAGGGCATGCTAGTTGCAATTTATTTTGTAGTTTATAATTGCATGTTTAGGTCTAAAATTATCTAGTATATAATTTAGTAGCATATTAATCTTCAGTTTTTATTTAAAATACCAAAAACATATTTTTGAAAGCCCTGTTAGATAACCTTGCATGCTAGTTTATTTTCCTTAGATTCATGTTTTCATGCTAGCCCAAATTGCATGCTCCCCCCCTACATCAAGTTCCTACCATAAATTCTAGGGTTCCAAGTTTAGTGGTATCATCTTCTCAGTCCATAACACAAAACTCTAAAAAATGTTAATGCATGAAACTAGAAAGGATTAAAGGCATTAATCTCTTAAAAAAAATTACCATACCAAGAATATTTTGATGAAATAGAGATTATCTAGTCATTGAAATATCATGGGGATTACTCCCTTTGTCCCAAAAGATGTCTAAGCTAGCATGAAGAAGAAATTACAAAAATCCATAGTTTAGAACGATCAGAAATTGAAAGGGAAGAGGAAAAGTTACAAAATAGGGTTGTAATAAAAATTACAACCCATAATTTCACGTGTGAATAGTGCTATGACCGCATTTTTGATGATTTCTCCCTCGATCGATCTCCTATCGCTCTGAAAGTTTTGTGGTGTGTTCTTCTTCCTCAGGCAAATTCCTTGTAAAAATCGCAGCCTGAGGTGATCTCTACGCCTCTCGGCGTGAGGCCAAACCCTAAGGACGCCTCCATCGATTACTCTCTGGATTCCCCCTAAAAATTGGGGCTTTTGGTGCCTTTATCTTCTCCTCATTGAGACAAGTCCACCGCTTCTTTCGGATCTCAATTTGGTGCTCGAAATCTCAAGATATCATCTTTTTAAATTTTTGGTGGAAAAATCAAAAAACTGGGTGAAAATTACGGTACTGTGAAAATAATTACGGCACTGCCATAATTTCCTCAAAAACTCATAAACTTTCTGGTCAAAATTGCCCAAAAATATGGTAGCGTAAAATTCTAGACCAAAATTATGGTAGTGCCCTAATTTCTCAAACTTGCTCCGATTTGCATGAAATTTGGCAGGCAGCTTCGTCTCGACGTCTGGAATCCATTGGTGTGTTCAAATCTTTCAAAATCCATCAAAATATGGCACTTTTTACCTAAAAATGATCAAAAATAAGAAGTGTAGATTCTACAATATTTTACAAATAAGGCTTAAAAACAAGCAAAAGAGCATAAATATGACACAAAAAGACACATCAAATGACACAAAATATATTATAAATTTTGGTGTCATCAGTTCTCCAGCATTTTGTTGTGGGTCTCTAGGGTTTCCATCCTAGATGTCATATATTTCATCATCTCAGTTAGTCCTTCAATCTATTTATTCTGGTTTGCCATGAAGGACTCAAGCAAAGATTCCATGTTTGGCTTATGTGGATTATAATTCCTACTTTGGAACCCTGGAGGCTTTCTATAATTTTCTTATGGAGGTTGTCCTTGTGGTGGTGCTTGTCCTAGTGTTGTAGTTCACTCCATTGTAGAATGTATGAAGAAAAACACAAGTCTCTATGCCATGGTGTGGGTACATTTATACAACTCTTCGAATCTATCCCAAGCCTCATACAAAGATTCTCCATCGTTTTGCATGAAACTCGTGATTTGATTTCTCAGTTGAATAGTCTTGGAAGGAGGGAAGTACTTTGAAAGAAAGGCTTGTAACAATTCTCCCTATATCCTTATGGAGGTTGAAGGTATTGTATGTAGCATGCTCTTGCTCTATCCGTTAAAGAAAAAAGGAACAGTCTCAACCTGATGGCATCAGTAGAACACCGTTAGTTTTTAATGTGTCACAATACTCTAAAAAGATTGCAAGATGCATATTAGAGTCCTCAAGAGGAGAACCACCAAATTGATGTTGTTGAACCATAGAGAGAAAAGCCGATTTAATCTCAAAATTGTTGGCTTCTACATTTGGTCTAGCAATACCTGATTGTAGTCCTTGAATGGAGGGAGCAGCATAATCCCTCAAAGTTCGGTTGTTGTTATTCCCCACTGCTTGGGGTGCTTGACCATTGTCTAGATTTAGTGGAATATGCTCCATTTGATTTTGATCTTCTTTTGTTTGGAGCTGCTTGAGTTTCCTTCTTCTTCTGAATGGCTTCTCTATCTCAAGATATATCTCAAAAAAGTCACTTGCCCTTAAGCTTCTTTGCATAAAAAGGTGTTAAACACAATTGTAAAGCTTAAGGCAAGTAGCAGAAGAAACTGAAACAAATAGCAGTAAAGAAAATAGAAATAAACAAAGCTTAGTATATTAATTTTCAGAAATATACTAATACTAACCGTTGGTTCCCCGGCAACGGTGCCAAAAACTTGACACGTACTACAAGTGTACGGTAATGTCACAGTAATATAATAGATTATCGATCCCAAAGGGAACAAGGTCAATTACTAGAAAATCTAAGTTTCAATAGCTAAGCAGTTCGAAACGTGGTTTTGAAAGCAGTAAGTGAAAATAAGAAATTGATCGCAGCGAAACGAAAGATGTTTATAGAGAAGGTATCGGGACATTGGTATCCATCACGCTGATGAATCTATCTAAATTAAAACCTATCTGATATATGAGTTCATAATATTGCCAAAGGAATCTTTCCACAAGTATAGGTTGCCCATTCTCGGTCAGTACAACCTGGTACCTACCTAAAACAACCTCCTACTCTTGCAGTGGATCATTTTAGGTAAATCCATTGGGCTCTATGAAAGATTATGTTGCCCTCGAGCGAATCCTAAGTACTCTCGTGTTAGAAGTTTGCAAGCTCTACTTAGGGAATCCGCCAACATGATCCTCCTCTCGGTCAGGATCGTGCTGACTAACTGATGACACCAAAATTTATAGTAAATTATGTGCCATTTCATTGGTATTTTTGTGTTATATTCATAGACTTTGCTTATTTTTATGCCTTTTTTATCAATATTTGCGGAATCCACACTCTTTTCTATTTTTGATGATTTTCAGGCAAAAAGGCATGTTTTTTAGTCAATTTCGAGCAAACCAGATGCATAATTGAATTCACAACATCAAGAAGAGATCACACGTCAAATTTCAGAAGAATCAGAGCTTCAGAGCAAATTACGGCACCCCCATAATGGATTTTACAGTACCGTAATTACACCACAGAATTATGGTACAGCCGTAATCCCTGAGAGGTGCCGTAATTTGGGAAGATTTTGACCAGAGAATTTTGTCAGATTACGGCACCGCCATAACAATCTTTACGGTGCCGTAATGCTAGATGATTTTCCACGCGAGAGATTTCAGAGATTACGGCACTGCTGTAATGATCTTTACGGGCCGTATTTTGGTCCAGAAACATACAGAAGCAAATATGGCACGGCCATAAACATTTTTACGGGCCATAATCTTGACAAAAACTTCACAGAGCCAAAATTACGGCACTGTCGTAATATGCATTACGGTACCGTAAGTTCATTCAAAAATGCGATTTTTACGGACCATATCGTTTGATCCAGACCTACAAATTGAGATCCGAAAGATGCTACGGACTCGTCTTCAAGAGCAGAAGACACACGAAGTGGAAGGATGAATGTTTATCCATTATCGAGAGAGCAATCGATAGAGAGGCGCTTAGGGTTTGGCCTCACACCGAGAGGCGTAGAGGGCACCTCAGGCGGTGATTTTCACGCAAAAGTTTTGCTTGGAGGAGAGGACAACACCCCAGAAGTTTCAAAGGAAAAGGAGTTTAATCAGAGGAGGAATCAACGAAAGAAGGGGAACAGCATTGTTCACAATGTGTTTTGGAGGCAAATTATGGCTGTAATTTCTATTATAGCCGTGTTGTAACGTTGTTTCTTCTTCTTCTTTGATTTCTGAACACTTTGATACTATGGCTTATTGTATTTCTTCTTCCATGCAAGCTTGAACATATTTTGGGATATGGGGTGTAATCCCTTTGATTTTTAATGATTAGATAATCTTTTCTTTCGTCAGAATAATCTTTGTTAGGATAATTCTACATATGTGATTGATTGTACTTTGATTCTCCATAGATTGATGTTATTATTCATGTTTTAGAGTTATCGCAATAAGGACCGAAAGGTGATTTGCTTGAGAACTTGGAACCCTAGAATTGCATGTTAAGAACTCTCTTAGGCTAGTTCTTATTATTTGATTTTAGTGATTTAATTGCCATGATAATAACATGAATTTAGGGTTGAGTTATTGTTTTAGACTTGATTTGATCTTGCACGAAAGTGAGGATTGAGTCGTCGGAAAGCCATAAGTAGAACTTGTGTTGAGACTCGGATGCACGAAAGTGATCCTTGAGATTCCACTCGAGACAATCAACTTAGAATTCGGATGCACGAAAGTGATCTTTGAATTCTTTGATTGATGATTTACTTATCTTTAGCGTTGGGATAGATCTTGCACGAAAGCGAAGATTGGTCCCTACATGATTGTCTGCACGAAAGTGAGATGATCCCTTTATGAAGTAAATTAAGTCTTTATCATAATAAAATTACTCTGATGACCTTTTATTTAAATCTAGTCATTAGAATTAAGGAGGATGAAACCCTAGTCCCAATGTTTCTCTCTGATAATCTGATTTCGTGTGTTTTCCATCATTGCTTTGCTATTATTCGGTTACTTAGCTAGTAAAAAAAGAAATATTTGGTATTTAACAATAAGGTCTCCGTGGGATCGATATTTTTCTTTATTACTTCAAGTATCCGTGCACTTGCGGACACTACAAGTTTAGGGACAACAAGTTTTTGGAGCCGTGTCAGGGAGTGACAAGTTTTATTTAAGTAGGTAGACTTATTTATTTTAAGTCTACCTACTTATTTAGTTTTGTTAACATCGAAATAGTTGTTAGTATTGCTAGACTAAGTTTTATTTATTTTAAATTTAACTTTGTTTTTTTTTGTTTTTGCAGGTTTTGGATTTTCACAAGTTGTGACAGAGCTTGTATTTATGTAATTTGTGAATTTGCTTGTGTTTTATATTTTCTGTGTTTTTTATATATTTTGAAAAAAAATTGATTGATTAGTGTTGGATTATCTTTCTGTTCTTGATAGATTTGAAGAGATGTCTTTTAATTACAACGCCTACGCAACTCAAAGAGATGAGGTATACATGCCACAAGGTAAGTATGAAAATAATTCATTGAGCACACTTGAGGATACGTTTAATTCTTTTATGCATTCTGTTAAGAAATCTTCTTCTTCTATTAGATGTGATATTTGTGGATATTTTGATTATTATAATTCTGATTGACAATTTTTAAATCCCAATTTATCATGGAACGAATTTGATCAATTGTATTCTAGTTGGGAAAACCAAACTTCTTTTTATGATAATTGTTCAAATCATATTTCTGAACCATACTTTGAGGATACTGGATAATCTAGCTTAGAGATAATGTTTGAAAAGTTCATGAGTACCCAAGCAAAACAGAGTGATGACTTGAATGAGACCCTCATACAAATAAATTCTAAGTTGGATGACATAGTTGCACACAATGAAATGCTAGAAACCCAGTTAGCACAACAAGCATTTTTATTTGAGTTTGAAACTGAATAACTTAATTTAGAAAAAATCCCCCTCTGATCATGATTGTTTTGAGATTGAGCCTTATGTGAACATTAAAGCATCTCACTCTGATTTTGATAATTGCGAAATTAATTCCTTTGATAATTTAATTGTGGAAAAGTTTGAGGAAATTAAAATTGAAAAACCATCTTTTGATGAAATTGATTCTTTTGATAATATATCATTTGTGGTTAATTCTGATGAAACATATGAGGGGACAAATTTAGAAAAATCTTATTCTACTTTTGTTGAAAAATTTGAAATTGATGAATTATTTGATTGTGGGCATGATGAACTTGAAAAAGATTTGAATGTTGCAAAAATTGATGAATCTCACCATGATAGTGCTTTGCCCATATCTATTGTTCACTCTTCTAATCTATTTGAAAAATTGAGTTTTATTGAGGAACCAAATTTGAGACATAAAAATTATTTTGATGATCCAACACTTGCATCTTTTGATCAAAGTCCTATTGTAATTGAAGACATAAATTTGAAGAAAGGACTTATGATTTTGCTTACTGACAAATTTAGGAAGATTATTGAATATCCTTTTAGTAGAGTTGAAAATTTTGAATATCTTGATTTCTACATATTTAAGAAAGCCACTTTGATTGTGATTTATATGCAATTCTGGATTTTTGGATTAGTGGCTAAAATTTTTGGACAAAGGAAATGCAGAAAATTGTTTGCGCTTTTACTTTGGTATTGATTCACCTGCTTCACCATGATTTTTTATCTTTAGTTAGGCTATGGACCTAAAATTAGCGCTTCTTGGGAGGCAACCCAAGTACTTTTACTTAGCTTAGTTTCTTTTATTTTAGTTTATTTTTAGAATTATTTTTTCTTTTCATTTTGAAGGGAAAATAAAATTTTGTGAATAATACGGCACTGCCGTAAAGAACATTACGCCCGTAATTTTTGAACTGCTTTCTGCTTATCCAAGTAGGTGTTTTCTGTTGTGTCCGCAAGTGCATGGATACTTCAAAGTAATAAAAATATCGAACCACAGAGACCTTATTGTTAAGTACCAAATAGTTGTATTCTCACTAGCTAAGCAAACCGAATATGATGAAAAGCAATGATGGAGAATACACGAAAAAGACAATTAGAGAGAAACTGGGACTAGGGTTTCATCCACCTTAATTCTAATGACTAGAAGGAAATAAAGGTTGTCAGTTTAATTATATTATGATAAAGACCTAATTCACTTCATAAAGGTATTGTCTCACTCTCGTGCAGACAATCATGCAGATAACCGATCCTCACTCTCGTGCAAGATCTATTGTCAATGCTAAAGATAAGTGAATCATTGAACAAAGAACTCAAGGATCACTCTCGTGCATCCGAATTCTAAGTCAATCATCTCAAGTGGAATCTCAAGGATCACTCTCGTGCATCCTGAAACTCAACACAGGTTTTACTTATGGTTTTCCGACGACTTGATCCTCACTGTCGTGCAAGATTAAATCAAGTCTACACATTAACTCAATCCAAAGTATTAGAAATTCAACATGGCAATAAAATCACTAAAAATCAGAATTCGAAGAACTACCTAATCTCTTACGATAGTACCAAACTCAACGATTCCTAGGGTTCCGAATTTCAAACGATCAACCTCTCGGTCTATTTCACAAAATTCTAAAACATGCTGATGTTTATAAAACTAAGGAGAATTAAAGACAATTAATCACAAAAGTAAAATTATCATAATAAAATTATCATGACAAAAATTAATGTTTTCTAGTCATTAACAAACCAAGGGGACTACAACCCATGTCCCATAAAAAGATTAAGCTTGCATGGAGGAAAGATTACAATAAATCATAGTTTCAAAAGTCAAAAATCAAAGAAGAAGGGAAGAAGTTACATTGCAGCAGAACTCGATGAATAGTGCTATCACCATCAATTTCATCGATTTCTTTTCTGATCAATCTCCTTTCGATCTGAAACTTCTGAGATATCCTCCTCTCTTCCAGGTGAAGCTTCTGAGTGAAAATCATGGCCTGAGATGTCCTCTACGCCTCTCGGTGTGAGGATAAACCCTAACTGCCGTTCTGTCAATTTCTCTCTCAATACTGGATAAATGTTCTCCCTTCCACTTCGTGCGTCTTCTCCTTTTAAAGCTGAGTCCGGAACATATTTCAGATCTTAATTTGGACTTTTGAATCAAAAGTTATGGCCTGCGCAAGAATCGGACCCGAAAAACTCGCGAAAATCCTCCCAAAATACGGCATCGTGAACGTTGTACCACAAAATATGGTAGTGCCGTATTTTTGCCTCTGGAGTTCTATAAAGAATTGTCTAGAAATATGGCACCGTGATAATTTCTCTCCAAAATACAGTAATGACGTATTTTCTTCTGTGAATTCTGGGCAGAAAATATGGTGTCGTGACAATGTCGCCCGAATATACGGCAGTGCCGTATTCTTGCTTAAATCTTCTGGTCGAAAACGGTGGAAAATACGGTACCGTGAAAGATTCTCTGAAAAATACGGTAGTGCCATATTTCGCCAAAGAATGTCTGCTGAGAAATACGGTACCGTGAGAGTTGCTCCCAAAAATACGGTAGTGCCGTATTTTTGTAAATTAGCTCCAAATTTAGTGAAAATTGATGGGTAGCTTTATTTCGACGTCTAGAATCCATTAGTGTACTCAAATCTTCCAAAATCCATCAAAATATAGCACTTTTAACCTGAAAATGATCAAAAACAAGAAATAGTGTAGATTCTGCAATATTTGACAAATAAGGCTTAAAAATAAGCAAAAGAGCATAACTATGACACAAAAAGAAAAAAGAAATGACACAAAATATACTATGAATTTTGGTGTCATCAAACACATAAGGCTCAAACTTTGCTTGTCCTCAAGCAAATAAATAAGAATAATGCTAAGTATGGAAAATATGCTCTTTTATGAAAAAATAAATTTCTAAAATATAATCACTCATGAAATATTCCATCAGCTTTTTGCACAAAATTTCAGATAAATACATCATCCAATGAATTTAATCTTCAAGATCTACAACTTTGATTAAATAAAACTTCGCAACTCGCATAATGAAAAGAATTTCAGTCTCATGAATTTACCACCTAATTTTTAGTTTAAATCTATCAAACCTTTGTTTATAGGAATAAAGTCTCCTATATCTTTTTCCACACAGAATCTCTCTTTTCTTGCTCCTCTCTCTCTTTTTTTTTTATTTCTGCATATACCCACATAGATATACACTTTTTATTTTAGACTTCAACTCTTATCTTCGGTACCACTGTCAATTTTACACAGTGCAAAGTAGAGGAGTCTTTTCCTTTTTTTTTTTTTCTCTCTCTCTCTCTCTCTCTCTTTGTTTTTATACACTTCAATCCATGTCTTAGGTACCACTGTCAATTTTACACAGTGCCAAGTAGGGGAGTCTCTCACATTTTTTTTTGTGGATCATGGATTCTTCCTTCCCAACAAATAGTAAAATAGAGCAAACATCAACTAGGCTAATCAATTGACATCAATTAAAAATTCCACTCATATGCTCATTTTATTCAAGAAAGTTGTTTCACTTTTAGATTGCATTCATCAAACAACATACCTACCATAAACCTTATGCATCATTCAATGAATAATTTCAACAAGTAGATATATATTGAAGAAATAAATTCAACATAATAGGTATATCTCTATTCAAGGAATTGACATGCATAATCATAATCATAGAAAAATTTTGAATCCTCAAAATATGTTAAAATCAATGCAAAAGGTGTAAAGCATGAAACTCATAGAATCATAGTCAAAAGTGTGACATGATAGACTCAAGCAACCTCGTATAATAGAAATCTCAATAAGTGATACAATCAAAAGCAAATCAAAGATGCAACCATATGAATTAATCATGAATACAAGAGAGTGCAAACAATACTCACAAAACTATATAGAAAGCTCTGACCAAAGATACATAAGGCTTAGACCAAAAATAGTATCGGGGCAGATGCTGCTAGGTCCAAAGATGTGCCTATTGAAAAATTTTATTAGCTGAAGAGCTACTAGCAATGATGATGGTGCCGATAGTAGAGTGAGTAATCTCTAGTGGCCTACTAGAGAATACAGTCCTGTAGGTGAGATCATCGGCCGGTGGTGCGAGAGATAGCACTACATAGATAAAAAATAAAATCAGTCACTAATGAAGAGTCTACTGCATAAATAATTCAAATCAATGGAAATAGAGGTAGTAGAAGAAGCATGAAGCTACTGGTGATGCTCCGCAAGAGGTGGAAGACAGTTTCCCTTGAAGATTTCTGAATCTGGAAGCAAAAGAAGCAATAACAAGTTGCAAGCAAACAGTGCAGTTTTTGAATTTTTTATGAAAAGTAGCCCTACCCAAAAATAAGATTTAATGATCCAAATAGAAAATGGACAGAACCACGTAATAGAATAAGAGATATTCTTTTCAGGCATGTGAAAATCAAAGGATCAAAATCTATCAGAAATTTAGGGCATCAGCAGAAAGAAGGCTACTCAGATTAAAAACTTCACACACTGCACAAAAGTTAATAAAATTCAAAAAGTTGCTATGTGTCATAGAATGATCAGAAAATATTTTCGTGAAAATAATTTATCCACAAGATAGAATGACACACGAACTTCAAATTCCAAGAGAAAAATTCGGGTTTCAAGTTATTTAAGCAACTTAAAAACTTGCTGCAAAAGTGCTAATCAGATTAGTCAGAAAAAACTGCTATAGAAATTAATCATAATCGAAAATTGCTAGGTGTTTTAGTATGATCCATGAACTATAAAATTCAGAAAAAATATCCAGATGATAGAAAAAGATAAGTAGTTCAATGCTGTTCCAAAGATCAAAAATTTTCTCAACCCAGATTCTTAAAATCGCAGCTACAAAACACCTACTCAATAAGCAAACTGCAAAAAGAAGAATGCAGATTTTTTTTTTCAAAAATAATAGAAAAATTATTTCTAAAAAAAACTAGGATAAAAGAAACTAAACTAAGATAGAGTATTTGGGTTGCCTCCAAAGAAGCACTAATTTTAAGTCATTAGCTTGACCAAAAATCAATATCAAGGTGAAGTAGGTGAATCAGTACCAAAATTGATTACAAACAATTTTCTGCATTTTCTTTGTCCATAAAGCTTAGCCACAAATCCAAAAATCCAGAATTGCATATAAATCACAATTAAAGTGGCTTTCTTAAATATGCAGAAATCAAAATTAAAATCTTCACATGAAGGATATTCAATGATATTCCTAAATTTATCAGAGAGTAAAATCATCAGTCCTTTCTTCAACTTTATCTTTTCAATCACAATAGGACTTATATCAAAATATTCAAGCATTGGATCATCATAATAATAGTTATGTCTTTCATTAGATTCCTCAATAAAGCACAAATTTTCAATTAAATCAAAAGATTGAGCAATAGATATGGGCAAAGAATCAACATGGTGAGATACATCAATTTTTGCAACATTCAAATTTTTATCAAGTTCCTCATGCATTTCATCAAATAATTTATCAATTTCAAAATCATCATCAAAGTCAAGATGAGACTCTTCAAAATTAATTTCCTCATGCCTCCCCACAAATAACTCATCATCAGAAGAGTCAAAATCAGAATCATATGAAAAATAATTAATAGAATCAGGGTTGACCACAAGAGATTTATGATTAATTTCAAAAATATCACCAAAATCACAGTGGGGTTCATTAATGTCTATAATTTTCGAACCTTCATCATGCTCATCAGATTTAACCATATATAAATTTACATCAAAATCAGAATTATCATCAAAAGAAGGTTTTTCAATTTCAATTTTCTCAACCTTTTCCTCAAATAAATTATCAGATGAATCAATTTCACAACAATCAAAATCAAAAGGAGATTCATTAATATTCACATAAAGCTCAATCCCAAAACAATCATGATCAAGGGGGAATTTTCTAAATCAATTTTTTCAGTATCAAACTCAAATAAACAATCTTGTTGTGCTAATTGGGTTTCTAAAATTTCATAATGAGCACATGTGTCATTTAGCCTAGAATTTATTCGCCTTAGTGTCTCATTCATATCTTCATTTTGTTTCATCTCGGCTTCCATAAACTGAGCAAACATAGATTCTAGGTTAGATTTTTCAGTTTTCTCAAAGTATGGTTCAGAGACATGATTTGAGTAATCATCATAAAAAGAAGTTTGATTTTCCCATGTAGAATACAATTGATAAGATTCTTTCCATGAATAATTGGGATTTAAAAAGGGGCAATTAGAGGAACAATGATCAAAATATCCACAAATATCACATCTAACAGAAGAATAAGATGTCCTAGAATTGTAATGAAAAGACATATTTATCAAATCTATCAAGAACAGAAAGATAATCCAACCCAATCAATCAAAATTATTTTTTTTTCAGAATATAGAAAAAAATAGAAAGAATAAAACACAAGCAAATTCACAAATTTAAGAATTCACAGTTCTGTCACAACTGTGAAAATCCAAAACCTGCAAAAACAGAAAACAAAGTTAAATCTATAAACAAATAAAACCTAGTCTAGCAATACTCACAACTATTTTGATGTTAACAAAACTAAGGTCCCTGGCAACGGCGCCAAAAACTTGTTGTGTCCGCATGTGCACGGATACTTCGAAGTAATAAAAATATCGAACCACAGAGACCTTATTGTTAAGTACTAAATAGTTGTATTCTCACTAGCTAAGCAAACCTTATATGATGAAAAGCAATGATGGAGAACACACGAAAAAGACAATCAGAGAGAAACTGGGACTAGGGTTTTATCCACCTTAATTCTAATCACTAGAAGGAAATAAAGGTTGTCAGTTTAATTCTATTATGATAAAGACCTAATTCACTTCATAAAGGTATTGTCTCACCCTCGTGCAGACAATCATGCAGATAACCGATCCTCACTCTCGTGCAAGATCTATTGTCAATGCTAAAGATAAGTGAATCATTGAACAAAGAACTCAAGGATCACTCTCGTGCATCCGAATTCTAAGTCAATCATCTCAAGTGGAATCTCAAGGATCACTCTTGTGCATCCTGAAACTCAACACAGGTTTTACTTATGGTATTCCGACGACTCGATCCTCACTGTCGTGCAAGATTAAATCAAGTCTACACATTAACTCAATCCAAAGTATTAGAAATTCAACATGACAATAAAATAACTAAAAATCAGAATTCGAAGAACTACCTAATCTCTTACGATAGTTCCAAACTCAACGATTCCTAGGGTTCCGAATTTCAAACGATCAACCTCTCGGTGTATTTCGCAAAATTCTAAAACATGCTGATGTTTATAAAACTAAGGAAAATTAAAGACAATTAATCACAAAAGTAAAATTATCATAATAAAATTATCATGACAAAAATTAATGTTTTCTAGTCATTAACAAACCAAGGGGACTACAACCCATGTCCCATAAAAAGATTAAGCTTGCATGGAGGAAAGATTACAATAAATCATAGTTTCAAAAGTCAAAAATCAAAGAAGAAGGGAAGAAGTTACAGAACAGGGTGCTGTAATCGAAATTACAGCACCGTAATTGCAGCAGAACTCGATGAACAGTGCTGTCACCACCGATTTCGTTGATTTCTCTTCCGATCGATCTCTTTTCAATATGAAACTTCTGGGATATCCTCCTATCCTCTAGGCAAATCTTCTGAGTGAAAATCATGGCTTGAGATGTCCTCTACGCCTCTCGGTGCTAAGACAAACCCTAACCACCATTCTGTCAATTTCTCTCTCAATAGTGGATCAAAGTTCTCCCTTCCACTTCTTGCGTCTTCCCCTTTTAAAGACAAGTCTGGAACATCTTTTAGATCTTAATTTGGTCTTCTGGATCAAGAGTTATGGCCCGCGCAAGAATTGGACCCGAAAATCTCGCGAAAATCCTCCCAAAATACGGCACCGTGAATGTTGTACCACAAAATATGGTAGTGCCGTATTTTTGCCTCTAGAGTTCTGTAAAGAATTGTCTAGAAATATGGCACCATGATAATTTCTCTCCAAAATACGGTAGTGCCGCATTTTCTTCTGTGAATTCTTGGCAGAAAATACGGTGATGTGACAATGTCGCCCGAATATACGGCAGTGCCGTATTCTTGCTTAAATCTTCTGGTGAAAAATGGTGGAAAATACGGTACCGTGAAAGAGTCTCTGGAAAATATGGTAGTGCCGTATTTGGCCAAATAATGACTACTGAGAAATATGGTACCGTGAGAGTTGCTCCCAAAAATACGGTAGTGCCGTATTTTTATAAATTAGCTCCAAATTTAGTGAAAATTGATGGGTAGCTTCATTTCGACGTCTGGAATCCATTGGTGTGCTCAAATCTTCCAAAATCCATCAAAATATAGCACTTTTAACCTGAAAATGATCAAAAATAAGAAATGGTGTAGATTCTGCAATATTTGACAAATAAGGCTTAAAAACAAGCAAAAGAGCATAAATATGACACAAAAAGACACATGAAATAACACAAAATATTCCATGAATTTTGGTGTCATCATTTTCTTGCTGCGATTTTAAGTATCTGGGTCACAAAAATTTTTGATCTTTGCCACCATCACGAAGTACTCATCTTTGTCTATCATCTGGATATTTTTTCTAAATTTTAAAGTCCATGGATCATTCTAAAACACCTAGCATCTTTTCTATTTTGATTAATTTCTATAGTAGTTTTTTTTCTGATTGACCTGATTTGCACTTTTGATGCCACTTTTTGAGATGTTTCGATGACTTGAAAACCTGATTTTTCGCATGGAATATGAAGAACATGTGTCATTCTATCTTGTGGATTAATTGTTTTCATAATTTTATTCTCTGGTCATTTTAGGACACATGGCAACTTTTTGAATCTGATTAACTTTTATGCAGTTTTTGCAGTTTTGTAATCTGAGTAGCCTTCTTTCTGTAGATACCCTAAATTCCACACAGATTTTGATCCTTTAATTTTCATACGTATGAAAAGAACATATCTTATTCTACAACTTGGTTATGTCCATTTTCTATTTGGATCATTAAATTTTATTCTAGGGTATGGCTACTTTTTCATAAAAAAATTCAAAAACTGCTTGGTTTGCTTTCTAATTATTATTGCTTCTTTTGACTCCAGATTCAGAAATCTTCAAGAGAAATTATCCTTCACCTCTTGCGGAGCATCACCAGCGGCTTCTTGCTTCTTCTTCTGCCTTTGTTTTCATCAATTATATTGATTTTATTTATTTTTACAGCAGAATCTTCATTAGTGATTGATTTTCTATACAGCATTATCTCTTGCAGCCCCGGCCGATGATCTCACCTCTAGAACTGTAGACTCTAGCAGGCCATTAGAGATTACTCACTCTACTATCGGCATCACCATCATTGCTATGAGCTTTTCAGCTAGCATCTGTTCCACCTCTGCTGCTCACCTGCTCATCTCTTTCCACCGACGCTCTTCTAGACCATGGATGATATCTCTTATTATTCTTTGAGAAAATTATTTTTAGAGACTATTTTTAAACTGAGCCTTATGTACCTTAAATTGTGCAGGTAAATTTTCAAAAGGCACACCTTTGGACTTTGCAGCATCTGCCCCGACACTATTTTTGGTCTGAGCCTTATGTATTTTTGGTCAGAGCTTGCCATATAGTTTTGTGAGTATTGGTTGCACTTTTTTGTGATTTTTCGATTTGATATGATTATCTACACTTTTCTTCTCTTAGATCCATCACTTTACATCCATTGCATTGTTTGAGCCTTATGTGATTATACGGATCTATCACTTTTCGTCTTTTGACTATATGAGTTTGATGTTTCACACCGTTTTAATTTTGACATTATTGATGTTTGAAAATTTTTATAGAAGTGTAGAACTTTCTTGATGATAAATGAATCCATGCATGAGATTAGGACAAGACCTATTATGTTGAATTTATTTCTCTAATACATATCTGCTTTTGAAATTTTTCATTGATTGATGAATGAAATTTTGGGTAGATATATTATTTGATGAATTTGGTTTAAAAGTGAAACTACTTCTTTGAATAAAACTAGCATATGAGTATGATTTTTGAATTGATGTTGATTGATTAATTTAGTTGATATTCATGCTATTTGCTATTTGTTGGGAAGAAAGATTCCTTGATCCAAATAAAGTGAGGACTCCCCTACTTGGCACTATGTAAAATTGACAGTGGTACCAAAGGACATGGGTTGAAGTACAAAAAAAAGGGGGAAGAGAGAAAAGAGAAAAAGAAAAAGCATGTGTCTATGTGGGTGCATGTCATGAGAGGGATCGATCCACATTAACTCCGCTATCTTTGGTAAAAATCTTCCTACTAAAAAGATATGAGTTCTATTACATTGATTATGTGATTAGTGTACTCTAACTTTGTCACCAGAAAAAAGGTGGTAATCGAATTAGAGAATGTGGACGATACAAAAATAGAAACAAAAAAAAAATTGTGAGAGGAAAAAGATCTTGGAAATCCTATTCCTGTAAACAAAAGTTGATAGTTATGAATTGAAACTGGATGAAATCTTGAGATTGATATTCTACTTATTGTACACATTGCAAAATTTTATTTGATGAAGTTGTGGATCTCGATAATTGAATTCAAAGAGTGATGTGTTTATTTGAAATTTTATGATGCAATTGGTGAGATTTTTCATTGGTGATTGTATTTTATAAATTTATTCTTCATGAGAAAGTCTATGCCTATGATCAATTTTTGGTTTTTGCTTGAGGACAAGCAAAGTTTGAGCCTTATGTATTTGATGACACCGAAATTTATAGTAAATTCTGTGCCATTTCATTGGTATTTTTGTGTCATATTCATAGGCTTTGCTTATTTTTATACCTTTTTTATCAATATTTGTGGAATCCACACTCTTTTATGTTTTTGATGATTTTCAGGCAAAAAGGCATGTTTTTCAGTCGATTTCGAGCAAACCAGATGCATAATTGAATTCACAACATCAAGAGGAGATCACACGTCAAATTTCAGAAGAATCAGAGCTTCAGAGCAAATTATGGCACCCCCGTAATGGATTTTACGGTACCATAATTACACCACAGAATTACAGTACAACCGTAATCCCTGAGAGGTGCCGTAATTTGGTAAGATTTTGACCAGAGAATTTCATGAGATTACGGCATCGCCGTAACAATCTTTACGGTGCCATAATGCTAGATGATTTTCCACCCGAGAGATTTCAGAGATTACGGCACTGCCGTAATTATCTTTACGGGCCGTATTTTCGTTCAGAAACATACATAAGCAAATATGATACAGCCGTAAACATTTTTATGGGCCGTAATCTTGACAAATACTTCACAGAGCCAAAATTACGGCATTACCGTAATATGCATGACGGCACCATAAGTTCATTCAAAAACATAATTTTTACGGGTCTGAATCTTGCGCTGACCATATCTTTTGATCCAGACCTCTAAATTGAGATATGAAAGATGCTACGGACTTGTCTTTAATAGGAGAAGACACACGAAGTGGAAGGATGAATTTGTATCTAGTATCAAGAGAGCAATCGACAGAGAGGCGCTTAGGGTTTGGCCTCATGCCGAGAGGTGTAGAGGGTACCTCAGGCCGTGATTTTCATGCAGAAGCTTCGCCTGGAGGAGAGGACAATACCCCAGAAGTTTTAGAGGAAAAGGAGTTCAATCGGAGGAGAAATCAACGAAAGAAGGGGAATAGCACTGTTCACAATGTGTTTTGGAGGCAAATTACGGCTGTAATTTCGATTATAGCCGTGTTGTAATGTTGTTTCTTTTTCTTTTTTGATTTCTGAACACTTTGATACTATGGCTTATTGTATTTCTTCTTCCATGCAAGCTTTGCTGGAATACTTCAATGGAATCATGGCCGAATACCAAAATCTTTGCTGGCCATGAAGTGTTCTGTGAGTTCCTGACTTGCATGCGAATCATGGGTAACACCAGCGTGTTCACTTGGTCGTGATTTCCATATGAACTCTGTTGAACCTAAATTTTTTGTGCAACTTCGTCTTCTCATAAGAAATAACCCCATAACTTTGAAATCTTCAAAAGACTCCAAAAATGAGTGATTTTACCTGAAACTGCATAGAGATGAGAAAAAAGTGAAGATTCTGAAGAAAATACGTATATAAGCCTAATTAGAGCATAAAAATATTAAAATTAGCCTAGTTTTGAGATAAAATAGCACTAGAAATAACCATCAAAATACAAGACATCAAATATATATAAAATATCAATGTCAAGTAGTACAATAGATGGACCAATAACAGATCCTAGGGCATAAACACCAACACTATGATATAATGTTATCTGATGACTTGATGTTATTTGCTTTGATGTGATGTTATGATTTTAGATATTGTTATGATGTTTATCTGATTATTGGGTATTTTGTGGAAATATTTGTGAGACATGTTAGATATTGTAAGTTAAATGTTGAATTGTCTTTTAGATGTTGACATGCTATAATTTGAATTATCTTTTATTTGCTAGAAAGTTTTTTTGAATTATCTTTTATTTACTACGAAATAGTTTTTTGAAGTTGTAATATTTGTGTTGAGATGTTTATCTGATTTTATACGTTTGTGTTGAATGTTGTAATTTTTTAGATGTTGTAAACTTCTAATTTGATAATCTTTTATTATAAGTTTGAGTTGAATACTGTCTTTTAGTTGTTATAACTACTAAATTGAGGAGTTTCTACAAGTTTGTGTTGTGAATGGTTTCTTTATTATAAGTCTTTATTGTAGGTTGATATTTTATGGGTCGGGTACCTGTTGCTGCAAGTCGGGTACCTGCAAATTAAATGCGGGTACCGATTTAAATTTATAAATTAATTGTTTGTTTTTGTGTACATGGGTACCCATTTAACTACCCAACTCAGGGTCTGGTTATATAATAAGATACTCGACCCGAGTTTGGTTCGAGTTCGGGAACCACGAAGTGGAGTGAAATCCGATCATTATCTGCTAGTTATAATTACCTTTGGCAGCTAATCCACTTCCACTAGGAATGAATGGACTAGTATGTTCATTATCCAAAAGGAATTAGTTTCCTATATATCTATAAATCAATGGGAAAACACGGGTGTTGACTGATCTTTCACCCTATGATATAATCAAAGTTATATTCATTCTAGCATGATGATGGAACACCTGACTAGTCTTCCACCCTAAGATATAATTGTGGTTATGTCCTTTCTGGCATGATGGTGGAATGCCCCTATCATAATTGTTGGGAAATCCTGGGGATTTTAAAATTTTTATAAACATACAACATAAGCAAATCTCCGAAATAGGCCAGTCCCAAAAACCCAGAAGATCGGTTCATGCGAGGGGGTCGACACGATGTGATAGAAAAGATACCTAGGAGTAATGAAGAGCAATGTCGTTGTATGCGCCCAAGCGTGTGCCCTCTGCAGTCTCACACACAGCCGATGTTCGAGTTTCCTTCTTCCACGCCTGGTGTTAACCTTGGGAAGAAGATCCATGCCTTGGGGTTCTTCTACACCACATTCGCCACCTTGAGGTATGGATGCGCCAAGGAGGAGGAGAGGAAGATGATGCCGCAAAGCCCCTTGTTCACTTGTGCTAAGGGAGAAGGAAGGAGAAGGCTTGCGGCTAGGAAGAAGATACTTGTGCCAATGTTATGAGGCTCTCACCCTTTGATGTTGCTCTCACCAAGATCAAGTCACACCCTAGAGGTGGCGGCAAGACTTCATAATATAGGCCAAGTATGAGTTAAGGGGAGATAAGGCATGCGGCTAGGGCAAGAAGAGGTGGGCGGTTAGGTCTAGACACTAGGAAAATCTCCAAGTCCTTTCCATAAATGTCTAGCCATATGCCATATGCGCTTAGTCTTTGCTATACATGCTCAAGCAGCCATATGCACCCACACACTTGCCATAGGGGAAAAAAAATCCTTTCATGCGCCTAGACCAAGTCATAGACCAAGAGGAATATCTAATAAGGTATTAGGCATCAAGTCCTAATTCCATTAGGATTTAATCATGTCCCATTATCCAAATATGCGCCCAAGGTCATACCATATATGTAAACCTTCCTCTCATGAATTTGGACAAGGTCTAACGCCACGAGAGGTGCCATATCTGGCTTCATGTGCAAGTCCTAAGCCAATTAGGACTCTATGCCCCTAGGACATATTAAATCTCCCCATTATACCCTTATGCCCTCTTATCTCTTCGTGACAACTTATTAGTAGACCCCATTTGATAATGGGCTAGCCCAAACTTCATCGCACAAGTTAATTAAGCCATTGGATCTAATCCAATGCAACCCAAGTCAAATGTCGCTAACCATGGTCAACTTTAGGTCAACCTACCAAAAATGAAGTTTGGCTCCAATAAGTTTCTTCCATCTCATCAGGCCCATCAGCGCTAATGAAATCTCCCAAATAGATTTGAGTTATCCAATTACTCGATCATAAGACTACCCGATCAATACGAGAACTCAAGTATCAAGGTGTGCGACCCTGTAGGTTCCTCTGATGTTGGCAGTATTGAACTAAGGTCATCACAAGCAGTGAGGGCACCTAGCAGTGCATCGGTACTACCCAAGTCATCGGAATGGATATCGACTTCGACATCCCCATCATCGCAACAAGGTATTGATGCATTATAGTCTCGTTGCCAAACTGATATCCAATTGGACAAGTGTGTCACCACTTGTTTTCACCCAATCTCATGGCCATGACTAAATTAGGCTTTCACTTGGGTATGGCCATACACTTTCAGTCGTGCAACCATGGGGGGGGGGGGGGGGGCCTGTGGATATCAAGCTTCCCTCAGGAAGGGGCAAATTCTCTATCTATCCATTGATCTTCTTGTTGTGTCCGCAAGTGTACGGATACTTGAAGTAATAAAGAAAGTATCGAATCCACAGGGACCTATGCTGCTGAGTACCGAATAATTGATTTTTCACTATCTAGGCAATCGAAAGAGTGTAAACTAGCAAACGAAGACCAAAGCGCTAAAACGGAATTATCAGAGAGAGAAGCTGGGACTAGGGTTTCATTCACTTTAATTTTTATGACAAAACATGAATAGAGATTTCATCAGTTTAATTTCAATATGACAAAGATGCAATTTACTTGAATAAAAGGATTATCTCACTTTCGTGCAGACAACCATGCAGGAATAAATCTCCGCTCTCGCGCAAGAGTTGTCCCAATGCTAATCATAAGTAAATCATCAACTGAGAACTCTAGGATCACTTTCGTGCATCCGAGTTCTAAGTCGATAATCTCTAGTGGAATCCTAAAGATCACTTTCGTGCATCCGAATCTCGACACTAGTTTTACTCAAGGTTCTCTAACGTTCTGATCTTTGCTTTTGCACAAGATCTCCACGTTTGAAAGCTTAGACTCAATCCTAGATTTATATTATTATCATGGCAGTTAGCTTACTAGAATCAAACAAACAAGAACTAACCTAAAAGGGGTTCCTATCATGCAATTCTAGGGTTCCAAATTCTCAAGCAATTACTTTTCAGTCAATAGCGAAAATTCTAAAACACAAATAGTAATATAGATCTGAGGAGAGTCTAAGGACAAAACATCACATGAGTAAAATCATCATGCTAAGATTAAACAAGATGAAATAATAGAAAGATAGTTATCTAGTCATTAAAACTCAAGTGAATTACTCCCCCATGTCCCAAAAGAGGTTTAAGCTATCATAGAGGGAAGATTACAATGATTCATGATGAAGAAAATCGAAACAGAGGAGGAGTAAAAATTATGGTACGGCCGTAAAGATGTTTACGACCGTAATCTGGGCGAACAGCGGCGGCGCTCAGTTTTCTGGTGATTTCTCCTCCGTCTGATCTCTGATCAGGTTGAAACTTCAGGGGTGTCTTCTTCTCCTCTATGCGTAGCTTCCACTCAAATTTCACGGACGAAGATGCCCGGAATTGGTCGCGGCGGTGGAACCCTAGGCGGCGGCGTGAACTCTGATTTCTCTCTGGCCGGTGGATCAAAATTGGGGCTTTTGGTGTGCTTGGCTTCGTCTCGTCGATGGCTCCCCTTCTCCTTCTTACAGCTTCCCTTTTAAATGCCTGGATCGTTTAAAATCATCTACGTAAAAATTAGACTTCTGAGTTGACCGGGAAAGTCGCGAGCAGCGATGAAATTACGGTGGTAATGATTCTTACGGCAGGGCTGTAATCTTGACAGCGAGCTCTCGTGTGAAATTCTTCTGGGATTACAGTACCGTATTGTTCTTTACGGTAGTGCCGTAATGTGAACAATCTCTCGGGTGGAAAATCGACTAGAATTACGGTGCCGTAAAGAGGATTATGGTAGTGCCATTAGCGTCTCAAAGTCTCTGTCCAAAAACGCCTATTAATTACGGCACCGTAAAGATTTTTACGGCTGTGCCGTAACGTTCATCGATTCTCTGCCCGATTAAAGCTCCAAATTATGGTACCATAAAGCATTTGTTGGGGGTGCCGTAATTTCCTCTGAAGCTCCAAATCTTCTGAAATTTGATGTGTGATCTTCTTTTGATGTTGTGAGTTCGATTATGCACTTGGATTGCTCAAAATCGCTGAAAAATACGCATTTTGCCTGAAAATCATCAAAAACAGAAAAGAGTGTAGATTCCGTAGATATTGATAAAATATGGCGTAAAAACAAGCAAAGTCTATGAATATGACACATAAATATCAATAAAATGGCATAGAAATCACGATGAATTTCGGTGTCATCAAACACATAAGGCTCAAACTTTGCTTGTCCTCAAGCAAAGACCAAGAAAATTCAAAAATTGATCATAGGCATAGACTTTCTCATGGAAAATAAATTTCTAACATACAATCACCAATGAAAATTCTTCATTAATTGCATCATAAAATTTTAAAACAGATATATCATCTTCTAAATCTAATTCTCAAGATTCACAACTTAGTCAAATAAAACCTCGCAACTTGCGTAAAAGAAAGAATTTCAATCTCAAGACTTTATCCAATTTTCAGTTTAGGTTTATCATACTTTTGCTTACAGGAATATGATATCCAAAATCTTTTTCCACTCATATTTTTCTTTTTGGATGGTATGTACCTACATAGATACATACTTTTTGTTTCTTTTTTGCATCAATCACATTCTCTAATTCGATTACCACCTTTTTTCTGGTGACGAAATCAGAGTTCACTGACCACATAGTTAGTGTAATAGAACTCATGTCTTTTTAGTATTGGGAATCTTTACCAAAGACAGCGGAGTTAATGTGAATAGATTCCTTTCATTTCTTTTTAGACTTCAACCCATGTCGTTCGGTACCACTGTCAATTTTACACAGTGCCAAGTAGGGGAGTCTCTCACTATTTTTGTGGATTTTGAATTTTTTTTCCCAACAAATAGTAAAATAAACAAAACCTCAATTAGACTAGTCAATCAATATCAATTCAAGTATTCATACTCATATGCTGATTTTATTCAAGAAGTAGTTTCACTTTTAAATCAAATTTTCCAACAACATATCTCCCTAAAATCTTACTCCTCAACCAATGAAGAGTTTCAAAAGTAGATATGTATAAGAAAAATAAATTTGACATGATAGGCCTTATTCTAGTCTCAATTTTGGATTCACTTATCGACATCAAACATCAATCAAGCCATATACAATAATCCCAAAGGTAGATCAAGGCCATTCATATGAAAATTTGCTCATCATCATCATGTAATGCCATCAAAATATTATCAAATGAATACAACCATATTGAAAAGAATATCATCATAATCATTATACAACCCCATCGAAGATCGAAAAGATAAACATGAAAAATAGAGTAGTAGTGCTTGGCAGACACAAAGGTGTAGAAGAAGCATCCTTCCCTTCAACACATGAAATATCAATAAGATACTTAAAGTGAAAGACAAAAGATAAAAGGGAAAAGTGATACTCACAAGACTCTACCAATCTTCACCACCATCAGATCCTATCTCTTCAGTGCTCTGTGCTGCGGCGTCTATAGGATCAGTAGGTGGTGCTCTCGGATGCCCTCCATACTCTCCACTCCTCCAAGGATCCTGAAAATCGAAGCGTTCATACAAGAAATTTACCATCTCCTCCGTGTAGGTACTTAGATTTTCAATGTCTTTATGCATGTGATGCATAGATTCAATCATCTGGCCCACGGAACCTCTCATGTCACTCATTGTGTTCATCACTATCTCCATCCTCTGCTCCTGTCGGTACAGCTGAGTGGAGAGATATCTAAATCCGGGATCGAAGGCACTGGAGAATCTGCTGCCTGAGTCCGGGTGTGTGGAAGAATCTGCAGCTCCAGATGGCTGCTCCATGCCCATCCCAAAAGGATCATTATTACCACTATAGGGTGGTGGTGGTATGGTACTGAGAGGGGGTGGCATAGCAATGTCGGCGTCTTCTGGAACCAACCTCCAGTTCTCTTGGTTTCTAACTGTGGTCTTCTCGGTGCATGGAAGTGGTAACTTATGTCCTTTAGGTCCAAGAATCAGTGAAAAACCATCTCCTTCTCTTATCACCATTTTCATTGCAACACAAGACTCTAAGTCAAGTCTTGGACTCCCTCTTGCAATCTCTGTCCCATAGGGCTCAACTCTCAAGTACAGGGCTATAGGTGTAATGAAACCACCTATCACAATAGCTCCTTTCTTTGCCCTGGAAACTTTTTCCAAGTGTTTCATGAAGAAAAAGGCAACATCTAAGGGATATCTAAATAGCATACTCCATAAAAAGAACAACTCAGCTTGCCTCACCATCCCATCACTATCACCTCTACCAAAGACAGTGTGGGCCAAAACTCTGTGAACATACTTGATGCAAGGATTGGAAATATTTGAAGCTCTAGCAATAAGTGCTGAAAAGTGGGTCTCTTCAGTGATTTGGTTCCAAAACACATCCTTAGCATACCCCACAGAAACTAATGTGCGGCCTCCTGTACCAAATTGGAAGATGGTTCTCAAGTCTTGCATGGACACCTGCCTCTCTACATTAGCTATGCGGAAGGTGATATAACCATCTGCATGTCTTTCACTATACTCATACAGCTGTGTATCAAAACTACTCAGAAATTCAAGCACCAATGGTAGATATGTTTGTGGTGTCATTTGGAAGAATCTTTGGGCTTTGATTTGCTCAAACATCCACATGACATCTTCATGCAAAACCAATGTCTCCAATGTCCTCTTATCATGCAGCTTGAATCTCATTTCTGGACAAAATTCCATGTGGGTTGGGTGGAAAGGAAGGTTTAGTTGGTGCCTTTCCTTTTCTCTTGGCTATAAGTCCTTTGGTTCTTGGTGGCATTGTTACAATCACAAGCTGCAACTAAAATTCAACATAGATATAGCAAGTATATGGCAATAAATAAGGATAACACTTCCAATTGTCATCAGCAGCATTAATCAAGTAAAATGTTAACTCAAAATCATGCTTGGACTCAGAAACCAATGAAAAATCGAAAAGGGCGACGGTGAATAGTAAAACCTAAACTCATTCATCATGTTTCAGCATAGATCTCCCTACAAATTTGTCTGAATTTCTTGAAATAAGAAAGAATCGAAAGCCTACCCTATCATGAGCAGATAGAAACAAAAAGCCCCAAAATTGGTTGAGAAATGAAAGCACACGATTGAAAAGGGCGAAAGTTAGGTTAAAACTCGCCAAAACAGTGAAATCGGATGAAAGGTTACCAAATCGGCGGTGATAACCGGACGAAAAGGGTTGCCTGAGTCTTCCGAAGGTAGGGGAAGGTCGGAACTCCCAGATTGGTTCACGAGTGAGTGAGAAGACACGAAAACGGCAGCGGAAGAAATGGTGATACGGCACCTTTATCGCGTTTGCCAGATACATTTACGGCTGTAAAGAATGTTACGGCGGTGCTGTAATGGTAATAAAAACTTTCGGGTCAAAAATCAGCAGCGGTTACGGTACCGTAAAGAATGTTACGGCGGTGCCATAAAATCGATCAGAAATTTATTATTATTATTATTTTTAGAAAGATTCAAAATTCAAAAAAAATTCAAAAATCAAAAAATTAAAATTCAAAAATTACGGCACCGTAAACATGTTTACGGTATTGCCTAAAACGAAAAACTCTCGGGAAGATTTTGTCACAAAATACGGTACCGTAAAGGCATTTATGGCGGTACCGTAACGGGTTAAAACTCTCTGCTTAAAATTGACCGGGATTACGGTACCGTAAAGAATGTTACGGCAGTGCCGTAATTTTGCGCCAATTCTTGATTCCTACAAAAAAATTTGGAAAAATTAGTCCTAAAAGAAAATTAAAATAAAGTAAATGAAAGAGAGCAAAACTAAAGTTAGAAAGCTTGGGTTGCCTCCCAAGAAGCGCTAATTTAAAGGTCATTAGTTTGACCCTTTAACACTCGGGTGTGATCGTGAATTCCTCTGTTGCCTTTCTAATTTTTCTTTTGTTTGGGCATCACATTAAGCCACATAAGGCTCAGCCTTGAAACACTCTCCAATTTTAGTCCAAATCTTTTCTCCTTTGTCAATTAATCTAGATCTTCTTCTCCTTTTTCTCCTTCTTCTAGAATATTTGTTCTTCTTCTCCTGCATCCCTTTATCAATATCCTCAGAAGAATTGTTAATTTTAGAATTTGAGGGTTCATCAAATAAGCTTGAAACATCATAAGTATCATCATTAAATATTTCAACACTACAACAAGATCCTGAGTATGAAAGTTTGTTTAATGAATCATTAAGATTAAATTCAATCTTATTGTCACAAATATCAAAAGTAATCTTTCCCTCTTTCACATCTATGTTTGCCTTAGCAGTGGCCAATAGTGGTCTCCCAAGAATTATAGGATTTCTAGAATTTTCCTCCATGTCTAACATTACAAAATCAGCGGGTATGAAAAACTCACTTATCTTTATTGGCACATTTTCCAAAATACCTACAGGATACTTTACCGATGAGTCTACGAGCTGCAAGGATATAGATGTAGGCTTTAGCTCTCCAAGATTCAGTTTCCTGTAAGTGGAAAGAGGCATTAGACTAACACTTGCACCTAAGTCACATAAGGCTCGGTCAAAAGCCATAGTGCCTATAGAACATGGTATAGAAAAACTACCTGGATCCTTCAGTTTAGGTGGCAGTTTATTTTGAATGATTGCACTACAATCTTCAGTTAGAGTAACCATGCAAGTACCATAATCATCTAATTTCCTTTTGTTAGACAAAATCTCCTTTAAAAATTTTGCATAAGATGACATTTCAATAATAGCTTCAGTAAATGGAATGTTAACATAAAGCTTTTTCAGGATTTCAAGGAATTTGCCAAACTTCTTGTCTAATTTGTTTTGAACTAACCTCTGAGGAAAAGGTATTGGTGGTCTATAGGGTGGAGGTGAGTTAGGGTTAGGATTGTCCTTCTCACATAATTCATCTCCTTTTGGTTCATCACCCTTTGGGGTGGTAAACAAGTTTGGGATTCCTCATGTGAAGAAGATTCTCCTAACTCTAATTCCTCTTGATTATCATCAAGCCCTTTTTCAGTGTTTTCAAACCTCCCTCTAGGTTCTCCTAGTTGTTTTCCACTTATAGTCATGATGGCATTACAGTGCTCTCTAGGGTTTATCTCTGGTTTTGCAGGCAATTTCCCAGGGGGTCTGTAAGGTATACTAGCATGTTGTGCAATTTGGTTTTCTAAAATCTTTTTATGTGCTTCTACTCTTTCCAGTCTGGAGTTGATTTGATGAAAACTTTCCTTAAATTCTTCAATTTGTCTATTTTGATTTGACATGAGTTGGTATTGCTTAGACATAAACTCTCCAATTTGCCTATCTTGCTTAGACATAAACTGATTTTGATTGGCCATAATTTTTTCAAACATGGATTCTATATTTGAATTCTGATTTTGATTTTGATTTTGGTTTAGATTTGGCCTCTAGAATCCTTTATTCTCAATTTGTCCCCTCTCATAATTGTTGTTTTTCCATGAAAGGTTGGGGTGATTTCTCCATCCAGGGTTATAGGTGCTAGAATAGGGATCATTAGGTCTACCTTGATTATAGTTCCCTACAGCATTCACATGTTCATTACCCTGATCAACAACTATTCTACAGTTTTCAGAAGCATGACCATCATTGCCACAAATTTCACAAGTGATAGAAGAAATAGAAGCAGTCTGCATAGAATTAAACTTATTGAACAAAAAGTCTACCTTCTCTACTAAGGATCGCCATCCATCACCATCACCCTTACCTTGAGAAGGCTTGTAAAGTACTCCTCTCTTAGCAGTCCATTGATTGTGATTCAATGCCATCTCCTTTAGCAGTCTGAAGGCAGCATCTGGTGTTTTGCTCATAAGAGCTCCACCTGCAGCAGCATCCACAGTTAATTTGATATTATTTGATAATCCATAGTAAAAATTTTGCAGTAAAACCCAATCTTCAATGCAACGGTGAGGACACTTCCGCTGTAGTTCATTGAATCTCTCTCAGGCCTCGCTAAATGACTCCCCATCTTTTTGTGAAAAGTTTGTAATTTGAATTCTTAATTGAAGTGTCTTGCTTGGGGGGAAGTATTTCGTCAAGAAGGAATTTGACAGTTGATCCCAAGTTGTGAAGGTCCCGGCCGGTTGTGATTAAAGCCATGTCTTTGCCCGGTCCCTAAGAGAAAAAAGAAAAAAGCCTTAATCTTAAAACATTATTATAAACACCATTTATTCTGATAGTATCACATAATTCCAAAAATAAAGACAAGTGTTGGTTGGGATCTTCCAGAGGAGATCCTCCAAACTAGTTCTATTCAACCATTGAAATAAAAGCAGGCTTGATCTCGAAGTTATTAGCCTCTATTGCTGGTCTAGCAATGCTGGATCGAATTTCTCGACGATTAGGGGCTGCATAGTCCCTAAGTGTTCGCTGATTATCCGACATCTATGCAATTTCTTCTAGTGATGTCTCATGAGATATCTCTTGTAAATCTTCCTCTAGTCTTAACTTCCTGCGTACTCTCAGTGTTTTATTGATTTCAGGATCAAATGAAACAAGTGGTCCTGACCTAAGACTCCTGCACATGCAAAACAGATAGATCAAGTGATTTCAAGAAAAACAGAAAATAAACAGTAAATAAAAACAGTAAATAAAAACCTAGTCTAGCAATAATCTCAATGTCTTCGATATCAACAAAAACTAAGGTCCCCGGCAACGGTGCCAAAAACTTGTGTCCGCAAGTGTACGGATACTCGAAGTAATAAAGAAAGTATCGAATCCACAGGGACCTATGCTGCTGAGTACCGAATAATTGATTTTTCACTATCTAGGCAATCGAAAGAGTGTAAACTAGCAAACGAAGACCAAAGCGCTAAAACAGAATTATCAGAGAGAGAAGCTGGGACTAGGGTTTCATTCACTTTAATTTTTATGACTAGACATGAATAGAGATTTTATCAATTTAATTTCAACATGACAAAGATGCAATTTACTTGAATAAAAGGATTATCTCATTTTTGTGTAGACAACCATGCAGGGAAAATCTTCGCTCTCGCGCAAGAGTTGTCCCAATGCTAATGATAAGTAAATCATCAACTAAGAACTCAAGGATCACTTTCGTGCATCCGAGTTCTAAGTCGATAATCTCTAGTGGAATCTCAAGGATCACTTTCGTGCATTTGAATCTCGACACTAGTTTTACTCAAGGTTCTCTAACGTTCTGATATTTGCTTTCGCACAAGATCTCCACGTTTGAAAGCTTAGACTCAATCCTAGATTTATATTATTATCATGGCAGTTAGCTTACTAGAATCAAACAAACAAGAACTAACCTAAAAGGGGTTTCTATCATGCAATTCTAGGGTTCCAAATTCTCAAGCAATTACTTTTCAGTCAATAGCAAAAATTCTAAAACACAAATAGTAATATAGATCTGAGGAGAGTCTAAGGACAAAACATCACATGAGTAAAATCATCATGCTAAGATTAAACAAGATGAAATAATAGAAAGATAGTTATCTAGTCATTAAAACTCAAGTGAATTACTCCCCCATGTCCCAAAAGAGGTTTAAGCTATCATAGAGGGAAGATTATAATGATTCATGATGAAGAAAATCGAAACAGAGGAGGAGTAAAAATTATGGTACGGCCGTAAAGATGTTTACGACCATAATCTGGCCGAACAGCGGCAGCGCTCGGTTTTCCGGTGATTTCTCCTCCGTCTGATCTCTGATCACGTTGAAACTTCAGGGGTGTCTTCTTCTCCTCTATGCGTAGCTTCCACTCAAATTTCATGGCCGGAGATGCCCAGAATTGGTCGTGGCGGCGGAACCCTAGGCGGCGGCGTGAACTCTGATTTCTCTCTTGCCAGTGGATCAAAATTGGGGCTTTTGGTGTGCTTGGCTTCGTCTCGTAGATGGCTCCCCTTCTCCTTCTTACAGCTTCCCTTTTAAACGCCTAGATTCTTACGGCCGGGAAAGTCACGAGCAGCGATGAAATTACGGCCGTAATGATTCTTACGGCAGGGCCGTAATCTTGACAGCGAGCTCTCGCGTGAAATTCTTCTGGGATTACGGTACCGTATTGTTCTTTACAGTAGTGCCGTAATGTGAACAATCTCTCGAGTGGAAAATTGACTAGAATTACGGTGCCGTAAAGAGGATTACGGTAGTGTCATAAGCGTCTCAAAGTCTCTGTCCAAAAACACCTATTAATTACGGCACCGTAAAGATATTTACGGCTGTGCCGTAATGTTCATTGATTCTCTGCCCAATTAAAGCTCCAAATTACGGTACTGTAAAGCATTTGTTGGGGGTGCCGTAATTTCCTTTGAAGCTCCAAATCTTCTGAAATTTGACGTGTGATCTTCTTTTGATGTTGTGAGTTTGATTATGCACTTGGATTGCTCGAAATCGACTGAAAAATACGCCTTTTTGCCTGAAAATCATCAAAAACAGAAAAGAGTGTAGATTCCGCAGATATTGATAAAATATGGCGTAAAAACAAGCAAAGTATATGAATATGACACATAAATATCAATAAAATGGCATAGAAATTACGAAGAATTTCAGTGTCATCACTTCTCATATGGGTCATAACATACTCAATGACAATCGTTATGACCTCCCAACTACGGTGAGGTGTTAGGTTGCATCAAAGCATGTCCCTAACCATATAGAAGAGTCAATGACCTCAAGTCAAGGGATCAATACATCTCCTGTTACTTATGAGGATAACTCATGACACCAAGTTAGAGCCTCACAGTATGTCGGTCTAGTATATCCACTACTGATATACCCATGTTCCTACGTTAGCACCTCGTGCCTAACCAGCTCATATACTAGTCTCACATGTACCAGAGCTGTCTTATATCCACTCAGGTACTTGACTGGGGACAAGAGTTTGAGAACAAATTTAATCTGTTTCCAGGGATATTATCATGCAAGTACATAATCACATATATAAACATAGCATAATAATGACAATGCCAGAATGATATATATAAAATAATAGTGTCAAGTAGTACAAAAGATAGACTAACAACGATAAAGGCATATACACCAACAATAGTAGCTTTCAATTCTTAGAGTAGCAAAAAAGGATAGAGAGGGGAGACAGGGAGTATGTGAAAGTGTGTTAAAGGAGGAGCGAACCTATATATGTATAAGGGTGGGGCTATAATACCCCAAGTTTAGTCCCACATTATAAGTGGGAGAAACGAATATATGGTATATAAGTCTTAGTGGGCTTGCTATTGTTAACTTGGGTTTAAGCATTTTAATAGATTGTGCCACGTTGCAAATCGGCTCATCAAGTTAATAAATTGTTTGCTTACTAATCGGGTCATGACAAATGGTATTAGAGCAAAACTTAGTCCTAAGCATGGTGAGATTCCAATAGGAAAGGTCTACCGAGAATGGTATAAAATAAATCAAAGAACCAATTAATTTAAATTAAATTGACATATCTCTTAATGAAAACAATTAGGAAATAAATAAATAAATTCAAATCAAAATTACAAATAAAATAAAGAAGAGAGGAATTTAATTGGTCATATTGTAATTAGGAGCAAATCTCAAGTTGGAGCAAATCTCAAGTTAAATATATAAAGCACCAAATTTCTATCCATAAAAATCACTATTAATTCAAAGGAAAATAAATTAAACTTAAAGTACCAGGATCATTATGCACATGTTGTTTAAACATTGAACAATTCTTATGTAAACTTTATCAATGCTAGAATTGATCTTACTCAACAATTTAAGTCCACATGAATTCTCAAAAGTTTTCTAAGTCATCCAACTTGAAATACCCAAAAAGCTTTCTAAGTTCAAAATTGAGGATAAATCAATCAAGTATTTCTTAAAAATCATAGACATTCAAGGTTCATATATGTAAAACTGTAAAGGTCTAGCAAAATATGAAAATGAGTACCCTAGACTTAAATTGTTACATATGTGGAAATATTCAATCAATGAAGAATTTCAGAAAAAAAATTTTGCAAGAGTTCCTTCGGCACTCATTATAGTAACCACGTTGATGTGCTCCCCGGGATTCATCTCAGGTTATCCCGGTAGTCTCCCTGTAGGCCTGCTAGCAGTACTAGCTTGCTGTGCAATTTGATTTTCCAATATCTTGTTGTGGGTAGCCAGAGCTTCCACTCGAGATGTCAGTTGCTTAATTTGGTCAGCAAGGTCTTCGGTACTCTTCTGCTGTTTCATAACAATTTCTAGCATAGACTTAAAGTTCGACTTCGGAGGTTGCCCATATTGCCTTGGTTGGAAGCCAGGTGGTGGCCTATTATTCTATTGAGAATATTGAGGAGGAACTTGCCCTTGATTACTCTTGTAGGACAGGTTGGGGTGGTTCCTCCATCCTGGATTTAAGTTGTAGAGTATGGGTCATTCGTGGGTCTCTGATTGAAATTCCCCACAGCATTGGCTTTCTCCTAATTTGATTCTTCCTGTGATGAAGCTATGATTTGAAATTCAGATGAGTTGTGCCCTATTACACCACACACCTCACAAAAAACTGCATTAACGACAATTGAGGGAAAAGAAAAAGAATCCAACTTCTGAGCTAGAGAGTCTACCTTAGCTGCCAGTGATGTCAATGAATCAATATGGTACTTACCAAACCCTATGGGGGTAATGTTTCGTTCACTTGACCAGTGGTTATGGTTCATGGCCATATCCTCAAGTAGAGCAGTTGCGTCTTCCACACTCTTGCTCATGATCATTCCTCCAACCGCAGCGTCCACCATCAATCTTGTATTGTAATCCAATCCATTGTAAAAGATGTAGATTAAAATCCATTCCTGAAGTACATGGTGTGGGCACATGCGTTGGAGCTCCTTGAAGCATTCCTAGGCATCATAGAGGGACTCTTCCTCTTGCTGTGCAAAAGATGTAATCCTGTTGCGCAGTTTAACAGTCTTACTGGGTGGAAAATATTTGTTCAAGAATGCTCTGGATAGCTCTTCCCAAGTGGTGATAGATCTTGCCGGCATCGAATATAACCAAGCTCTGGCACGGTCCCTGAGAGAAAATAGAAATAATCTTAGTCTTATCGCATTAGATGAAACTCTGTTAACTTTGACAGTATTGCAGTATTCAAGAAAAACAGCTAAATGAAGATTAGGGTCCAGATTTGGGGATCCCCCAAATTGATTTTGCTGGACTATCGTCATCAGCGCTGGTTTGAGTTCAAAATTGTTCGCCTCTACATTAGGTAGAACGATGCTTGAATTAAACCCTTGTATGTTTGGTACTACGAAGTCCCTTAAAGATTGATTGTTCACCGCCATCATTCCTACTTCAGAGGTCTTCTTGTTCTCAAACTGCAATCTCCTTCGAAGGCGAAACGTACGCTCAATTTCTGGGTCTTCTGGGAACAAATCACCTGCACGAGAAATTCTGGGCATACAATGTGTAAGTTAACTGTAAAAAGAAAAGGAACAGTAAAAACTAGTGGTAAAGCAAAAGAAAAAAAAAATAATGCCTAATCTCCAAACTTATCTATTAGTCAATATTAACAAGCCATAGTCCCCAGCAATGGCGCCAAAAACTTGATAAGCTCCGCAAGTGCACGGATTTATCGAAGTAATAAAAAGATTATCGCTCCCAACGAGGACTATGTAGTTAAGTACTGACTTCTTGACTTGTTTGAATCTAGGCAAATTAAACCAGTGGTTGTTCTAAACTTCTAAGTGCGACACAAACTTGAAAACAGCTTTTAAGAGGTTCAAATTCTAAAGGATCGGGAATTCATGGGTTCACCACACTAACAAGCATGAATCGTGTGAAAAATAACTAATTCTACAGAATTTATCTATCATGAAAGGAACTTTTCCTATGGTACATATTACTTCCTCTCGGAGCGTAATACAGTATTTAGTTAGATTAACTCTCTACTCTCATGACAGTTAACCTAACTAAACCCATTAAGTGCTGTGAAAAGTTGGTTAAGACCTTCAGACGAATCCAAACTACTCTCATGATTGGATTCGAAGGTTCAATTGAAATAGGTCGGACGTTGCGATTCACCTCTCAGTCCTTCTCGCAACGTCTGAGATGTAAAATTACATGGCCAAGGTAAATTACGAGATACATACAATTTCAACCAAATCATGATAATAAATTCATAGAAAAGAGTTCAAACATAGATTGATTCATGAAAGTAGTGGGCTACACCCAATAATCCTGAATAAGTATCTACTCGCTCATATTGTTAAGGAAATACATGATGTTTATGATGAACAAGTGAAAACTCCTAAAAATCATCGAGAAATCACAAAAATAACAACGAAACCGCCTTCTCCTTGATCTGGAGATGAAGAAGAGTCGATCGATCGTCGCCTTCATGAGGAATCTCGCCAGAATATGCCCTTGGACTCGTGTTTTCGCCCTTGTCGCTGCCGCTATCTATATTCATCAAAAAAAGCCTTCTTAACCTTTGAAAAATCTTGTCTTTTATAGCTAGACCGATTTAGGACTCATCCAGGAATGGTTCTACAGAGTTTGGCTCAAATCCGATTCGAATCGGTGGAGAAACGAGTGAAAAACTCGTTGGGTGGCAGTTTTTACGGCCCGTGATGCATTTACGATTGAGGCCGTAAATATTTCTGTGTATATATGCCTTGGGTCACAGAAAGTTTCACAGACCGTGATGGATTCACGGCCTCACCCGTGAAAGTTTCTGTTCATTCCAACACTTAGCTGATTTTCATCTTCCGCTCGTTGTCGCTTTTACAGCTGAATTCGTAATTAGGCCAAGGCCGTAATTCTTGCGTTCTTCACTATTTCAACTCCAAATTCGACGTGTAAGCTCGTGATCTCCTCAGGAATCATGCTTTGGCTTCAAAACTCATGAAATCCTTTATTTTTATGCCATTTTACCTACATTTTCATAAAAATCAAGAAAAGTGAAGATTCCGTGCAAAGTAGAGTAAAAGCACTAAAAATAGCACCTAATCATGCAATAAATCCCAAAATATGATCTAAAACATAGGCAAAAACATGGTGTAAATGCAACGCATCAGGGAATCTTCTTCTCGTCTATGCGAGGCTTCCCCTTAAATTTCAAGGCCGGAGATGCATTGTTGGTTCCCGGTGGCAAAACCTAGGGCGACAGTGAAGAACTTGATTTCTCTCTGAATCATCAATAAAAATTAGGGCTTTTGTGTGTGTCTTTTCTCTTTGATCTGACAAGTATTTTCCTCTTTACGGATCACCAATTGAAGGCCTAGATCGTTCGCATTCATCCGCACAAGAATCAGGCTTCAAACAATCTGTGAAAATCGCGGGTCTGGGTTACAATTACGGCCGTGAAAACCATTACAACAGTGCTATAATTTCAGTAGAAATTCTTGGTACAGAAGTCATCCGGAATTACGGTACCGTGAAATGCATTACGACAGTGCCGTATTTATATCATATCTCTTTGGTGAAAAATTGACTCGAAATATGGCCCGTAATATTGGTTACGACAGCGCTGTAAAATCCACCAAACTTTCTGTACGAAATTGAACCTAGATTACGGCCCGTGAAATTCATTATGGCAGGGCCATAATTTACGTGAAACTTTCAGTACAAAATCGTCCCAAAATACGGTAGTGCTTATAAATTACAGTAGTGCCGTGGTTTGTTCTATAGGTGCAGTGAAACCACGGTACCGTAATTTTGATTACGGCCCTATCATATTTTGGAGTGAAGCTCCAATCTTCATGAAATTTGACATGCAATCTTCTCTTGATGGTGGGAATTCATCCATGCCTCTGAATGTGCTTGAAAATACCTAAAAATAAAGTCTTTTTACCTGAAAATCATCAAAAACTAGAAAATATTTAGATTCCACAATATTTGATAAAAAAGACATAAAAATAAGCAAAAGAGCATGAATATGACACAAAATGATCTATGAAATGGCACAAAATTTACCATAAATTTTGGTGTCATCAAATACATATGGCTTAAACTTTGCTTGTCCTCAAGCAAAATCAAAAATTGATCAAAGGAAAAGACTTTCTTATGAAGAATAAATTTCTAAAATACAATCACCAATTGTTTCATAAAATTTTAAATAGACATACCATCCTTTAAATTTAATTCTCAAGGTCTACAACTTAATCAAATAAACCTTCGCAACTTGTACAATAAATAGAATTTCATTCTCAAGATTTCATCTAGTTTCAGTTTTAAACTATCATACTTTTGTTTACAGGAATAAGATTTCTAAGATCTTTTTCCACTCATAATTTTTTTTAGTTCCTCCCTTTTATGCATCATTCACATTCTCTAATTCGATTACCACTTTTTTTTCTGGTGATGAAGTTAGAGTACATTGATCACATAACCAATGTAATAGAACTCATATCCTTTTAGTAGGAAGAATTTTACCAAAGATAGTGGAGTTAATGTGAAACGATTTCTCTCCAAGGTATGTACCCACATATATACATGCATTTTCCTTTCGGACTTCAACTCTTAACTTAGGTACCACTGCAAATCAACACGGTGCCAAGATGAAGAGTCATTCTCTTGATTTTTTTTTCCTTTTCTCTCATTTGACTTCAACCCATGTCTTTAGTACCACTATCAATTTTGTGCAGTGCCAAGTAAGGGAGTCATCACTCTCTTTATTTGGATCATGGAATCTTTTTTCCCAACAAATAGCAAATAGTATGAACATCAACTAAATAAATCAATCAATATCAATTCAAAAATAATACTCATATACTAATTTTATTTAAAGAAGTAGCTTCAATTTTAAATCAAATTCATCAAATAACATGTTTACCCAAAATTTTATTCATCAATCAATGAAAAACTCCATCAGGCAGATATGTATTAGAGAAATTAATTCAACATAATAGGTCTAGTCCTAATCACAAGTATGAACTCATTCATCATCAATAGAATCATACTATCGACAAGAATTTCTTCAGAAATAGACTAGGCCACAAAATAATCACATCAACAAAAATATACTCATTCATGATCAAAATCATACAAGTCATCATGTCATCAACTATGCACCTCCACAAGGTGCTCAAAATCAAAAATATCATCAAGTGTTATACAACCCAATCGAAATCATCATCAATATCAAAATATGATACAACCATATCGAATGACAAAAATCAATATCAATATCATACAACCACATCGAATACTGAAACTATCATATAAAGCAGAGTAAGGTAGCAATGGCAGACACAATGAGTTTGGAAGAATCATCCTTCCCTATAAAACATGAAACATCAATAAGATAAAGAAAAACAAAATAGCAAAGAAGTAAGGGAAAGAGATACTCACAAAACTCTACTCGTCATCGTCAGATCGGATCTCCTTAGTGTCCTCTGCAGCTCCATCCATGGGATCATTGAAAGGTCCCCTAAAGACAAGGGGGCGAAACCCTATAGGAGGCGCATATGACAATTTTGATGCAGCGGAAGGGGTTTCAAGGATCTATGCATATAATATGTTCAACTTAAAACGATTCTCACCATTGCCATCGCTTAGATGGTGTCTTGGAAGGAAAGGCGCAAGTGCTCCTTCTCCAAAGGTGACGCACACAATTGGTGTCGCCTACTCTTCCTTGGTGCTCCTTGTGCTAGCAAGGTTCCAAGAAGCCGTTGTCGAATGGAAGGGAAAGATCACTTTGCTTTGGCCGAACTCTTCCTTCTCTTTTTCGTCAACTTCTTCACCACACGAGAGTGCGAGTGCTGAATACCCAAGTTGGCGACGAGAGTGAGGAGAAACGAGAGATGAGGGCGTCTTAGGCGTGAACGTGAGTAGTGGTCACGTATGTGATCATGCTTTCTAAAAATAGAAAGCCACTCACTCACTTGCGATCATGAGTTTACCCCATGCGCAAACTCCTCTCAATTTGAACCACACGCTCACTCAATGAGCTGGTTCAATTTGGTCTGGTTCATAGACCAATCGACCCAAGCCATTAGTCCAGATCACATTAAACCCTAAGGCTCTTGATCTGACCGTCGATCTCTTGATGCTCCTGATCTCACCGATCTAGCATCCAATCTCTCGATCGAAGCTTACCGATCTCAAGCCCTAATCAATCAAACATGATCAGACCAGATCTCACTTACAATCAGAGATTAAATCCCTTTAAACTGAACCCAAACAATTCAGTCCACACGATCTGACTTAAGTAAGCCATATCATCAAATTGTGCGACCCTAAGGGTTTCCTTTAAATGTCGGTAACGATAACTCACGTTATCACGATCAGTGAGGGGTATCTAGCAACACATCACTGTCTCCCGATATAAAGAAAAGAGTCTTCCAAGACTACACCCAAACCACAGCACAAGTGTGAATCCAACTCACAAGGCATGCATCTTTCCTTTGCCACTGGATGTTCTTATTGGACAAGCGTGTCAAGCTTGTAGCTCCAATATGATAAGTATGATTAGAACAGATGAACACAGTCATCTGGGTATGGCCATACACTTTCTCAATCATCTCATCCAGGGGGCCCCTTTAGAACATCACACTCCTTAAACAAGGAGACGGCAATCCTTTGTCTATCACTAGTGCCCTAACCTGACTCAAGCTCACCATCCAAGATAGTCTATAATCATTATGTTTCAAATGATATTGAATTACCTCAAAACAATGACAATCATCATTTTGAAAACACAAGCGATCTCAAGTCAGAGGAAATGTGCCACTTGTCACATTCAAGGATTATTCACATTGTGACAAGCAATTGAATATCCTAGTAGGGTCTGTCCAGTACATCCAATGTACCCATGAGTCTACATCTTATTCCATGCTCGAAGCATCCTATAAGATTAGAACACATATTAGTCTTAACCATATCAAGGCTGTCTCATGTTCACCAAGATATCTCGACTAAAGACAAAACTGCATGTCAGCCCAGCTGAACAGCTTTGAGACATTATTCAGAAGTACAATTATTGCAGCAGACAATATAACAACCTGAATAACAAACATGCCTTTATAAACATAAGAGTTTATTACATGATACTGATACAATCCCAAGGCCTCAAACATTAGCCTTAAGGGCATACCCCAACAATCTCCCACTTGCACTTAATCTAATGGTTGAGAAATCTCAAACCCATATTATTACAGTGCTTCTCATGCTTCTGCTGCGCCAGAGGCTTAGTAAGCGGGTCTGCCAGATTGTCATCTGTATGTACCTTGCAGACTTTGATCTCGCCATGATCAATGATCTCCCGGATCAAATGAAACCGTCTCTGTATGTGCTTGGACTTCTGGTGCGACCGTGGTTCCTTTGCTTGTGCGATTGCTCCAGTGTTATCACAGAAGATAACCAAAGGATCTGCACTCGAAGGAACAACACCAAGTTCTATCACGAACTTACGAATCCATACTGCCTCCTTGGATGCTTCCGAGGCTGCAACATACTCGGCTTCTGTTGTGGAATCAGCAACAGTTGACTGTTTGAAACTCTTCCACACCACTGCTCCACCATTCAAGCTAAAAACATAGCCTGATTGTGATCGGAAATCATCCTGGTCAGACTGGAATGAAGCGTCAGTATATCCTTCAATACTGAGTTCTTCCTGACCACCATATATCAAGAACATATCTTTGGTCCTCCGCAGATATTTTAAGATGTTCTTGACCGCAATCCAGTGCGCCATACCTGGATTACTTTGGAACCGACTGGTCACGCTTAACCCGTAAGCGACGTCTGGGCGAGTACACAACATCGCATACATAATGGACCCAATAGCCGAAGCATAAGGCGTATTGTCCATTTCATCTTTCTCAGTCTGTGTTTGTGGACACTGACTCTTCGAAAGATTCAGACCATGTCTGACTGGAAGATATCCTCTTTTAGAATTTTCTAAATGAAATCTCTCCAGGACTTTATCGATGTAAGTACTCTGGCACAACCCGAGAAGCCTCTTAGATCTATCCCTGTAGATCTTCACACCTAACACATAGGCTGCTTCTCCTAGATCTTTCATCTGGAGACATTTCCTTAACCATGCCTTAACCGCATGCATTTCAGGAATATCATTTCCAATGATCAAGATATCATCGACGTAGAGGACTAGGAAAGTAATCACGCTCCCACTAAACCTCTTATATACACACGGGTCATCCTCGTTCTTGATGAAACCAAACTCAGAGATTGATTCATCAAAACGAATATTCCAGCTTCTCGATGCTTGTTTAAGTCCATAAATAGACTTCTTTAACTTGCATATCTTATGACGATCTGATGGATTAGTGAAACCTTCTGGTTGTGTCATATACACATCCTCATCCAGATTTCCATTCAGGAAAGCTGTCTTCACATCCATTTGCCAAATCTCATAATCATAATATGCTGCTATCGCGAAAAGAATCCGAATAGACTTAAACATAGCTACAGGTGAGAAAGTTTCATCATAATCTATCCCGTAGATTTGTTTGAAACCTTTCGCAACTAGCCTGCCTTTATAGGTAACCACGTTACCATCCATGTCAATCTTCTTCTTGAAGATCCATTTACAGCCTATAGGGATAACTCCCGGAGGCGGATCAACCAAATCCCAGACTTGGTTATCTGACATGGAGTCCATCTCGGCTCGCATAGCTTCAAGCCATCTCGCTGACTCCGGTCCACTGACCGCATCCGCATAAGTGAGGGGTTCATCATTATCAATGATGTAGACTCCGTCATAACGCTCAGGCTGTCGACGGATCCTTCCCGATCTTCGCGGTTCCCGTGATATCTGAGCCTCAGGTTGTTCATTAACCTGATCTACCGGCTCAGGCTCATCCAACTGTGCTTGACTACTTTGTCCTTCCTCTGGATTCTCATCCAGCTTTATTTCTCTCCCACTGGCCTCTTGCAGAAGAAACTCCTTCTCAAGAAATATGGCCGTCCGAGCAACAAACACCTTGTTCTCTTTGGGATCGTAGAAATAATAACCCTTAGTTTCCTTAGGGTAACCGACAAAGATACATTTCTCAGATCTGCTCTCTAGTTTCCTAGAGGCGAGCTTTTTGACATAAGCCTCGCAGCCCCAGATCCTGATAAATGTCAAGCTCGGCTGTTTCCCATACCATAACTCATATGGCGTCTTTGAAACTGCCTTGGATGGCACTCGGTTTAGTACCTTTGCAGCTGTTTCCAGTGCAAAACCCCAAAAGGAATATGGAAGAGTAGCCTGACTCATCATAGAACGAACCATATCAAGTAACGTTCTATTTCTCCTCTCGGACACACCATTCCATTGCGGTGTTACTGGCGGAGTGAGCTGTGAGATAATCCCACACTCCTTCAGATAGTCAGTAAATTCTCGACTTAGGTATTCTCCACCTCGATCAGAACGAAGTGCCTTGATACTTCGGCCTAGCTGATTCTATACTTCATTCTTGAACTCTTTGAACTTGTCAAAAGATTCACTTTTATGTCTCATCAAATAGACATACCCATACCTACTGAAATCATCAGTAAAGGTAATGAAGTACTGATAGCCACCTCTGGCATGTTTACTAAATGGCCCACACACATCACTGTGTATAAGGTCAAGTAAACCTGAAGCCCTTTGACCTTTGTTAGGAAAAGGTGACTTCGTCATTTTACCCATTAAACAAGCCTTGCATGTATCAATCTCCTCATAGGAGAATGATCCCAGCAGTCCATGATCATGCAACCGCTTAATGCGTTTCTTGTTAATATGGCCTAAACGACTATGCCATAGCAAGGTGCTGTCATCAGCATACTTGGCTTTCTTAATATCAATTGCGTGTATAGAACATTCCATGTCCAACTTGAATAACCCATTATTAATTGAACCAGTAGCATAAACTATATTATCAAGAGATAAAACACACTTTGAAATATTGCATTAAAAGGAAAATCCCTTCCTGACAAGAGCAGGAATGGAAATAATATTCTTAGTAATGCTGGGAACAAAATAACAACTGTTTAGTTCTAATACAAGCCCAGATGGCAAAGAGATGAAATAGTCTCCTACAGCAACAGCAGCAACCCGTGCCCCGTTTCCAACTCGTAGGTCCACCTCATACTGTCCCACCTGCCTTCTTCTCTTGAGTTCCTGTACATTTGAACAAATGTGAACTCCACATGCAGTGTCCAACACCCATGATATAGAAGAAGATGAAACCATGACTTCCGTCACGTAAATACCTGAGCCAGAAGCGATGCTTCCCCTCTTGTCTCCTTGGAGCGCTTTACAGTCCTTTTTCCAGTGACCTAGCTGGCCACAATGGAAACACCTGTATTCCTTTGACCGCTTAACTTTTTGCTTCAGAGCCTTGCTGTAACTCTTGACTGGGGTCTTGCCCTTCTTCCCCTTCTTCTTGTTGTTCCTAGAAGGAACCATTAAGACAGAGGTTGAAGGCTTTCCCTTCAGAGTTTCCTCAGTAGTCAAGAGCATATTCAGTAGCTCTGCCGGAGTACAATCGATTTTGTTCATATTAAAGTTAATGATGAACGCATCGAAAGAAGGCGGAAGAGACTGCAGAATAATGTCTACAGCAAGCTCCTGGTTGATGGTATGCCCCAGTTTCTCTAGAGCCTCCTTGTGCCCAATCATCTTGAGCACGTGAGCTCCCACTGGGCTCCCTTCAGCCAGTTTGCTCTGAAAGAACAGCTTTGTCAGATTATAGCGTTCTGTCCTCGCCTGTGCAGCATACAGCATCTTGAGGTTTGCTATCATGTCTATAGCAGACATATCCTCATGCTGACGCTGCAGCGGTGGCGTCATAGACGCTAGCATCAGGCAAGCGACATCAATGCTATCATTGACGTGCTTTTCATAAGCTTCCCGAACCGCCCTTGCGGCGTTCGGAGCGGGCTGAGGCGGTATCGCCGTCTCGAGGACATACAGTTTCCTCTCTGCCTTAAGAACAATCTTAAGGTGTCCGAACCAGTCTGAGAAGTTCGGCCCAGCAAACTTCTCCCTTTCCAGTAGGGATCGCACATTGAAGCTCATGGTGTTCGTTGCTGCAGGTATCTACAACAATGCAAGAATAGCAAGGTCAGTATCAATGTTAAGAATCAATCAGGACTTAAGAAAGATTCTTTTTCTCACTATTTTATCTGGCTGAAAAATCCAGCAAAACAGCCCGAAAGAGTAAAACTCTTTTAGTGAGATGGGATCCAGATTTCATACTTGGTCTCCGCGTCCCGCTCAGGCGAGATAAGATGCACAGAGAGTACAAGCACTAATTTCTGGTAGGCTGCCTGCCAATCGCCAACCCGTGCGATTCCCCTTCATCTGGGCAATCCAGCAGACTGTGCCAACTGAGTTGGTACAACACAATCTCTGACCCCACAGATGGCTGCCTCCATGCGCTACCATATGCGCCACATATGTAGCCTACATGGTCAAGCTGACCCGACCTACTCCCTGGACCACCACGTGCTATGCTGAGTAACGAGAAGCGATAAATCCCTTCTCTGTAACATGCAGGTGTAATCCCGCACCGTCTGAAGATAGATGGACGTGCCCACTGAGTGGGTACAACACGGCTCCAACGATAATCAGAACAGTGAGGTTTCGCGTCAGAAGGCTTACGAGCTTGATATTTTAGCGTTGGATTTTAACGGTCTTTTATCTTCTTCACTATCATGCAATTCCTATGGTGATAGCAGAAGATAAATAAATCATGCTGTTCTACTTATTTAAACAATAAAAGAAAGCATGAATCTTATGTGGTAAAAGCCCATAGCCTAAGTAAGACCTTAATTAACTTAAGTCTTCACTTGCTTTTCTTCATGGGTCTTTTGCTACTCATCTGGCCCAACCCAGGGCCCAAGCGCCATCTGCAGCTCAGGTGCGCCCACCAGGGAAAATGCGCCTGGTCCCAGAGTCGAACCCTGGACCTCCCGTCTGGTCAAGCCACTGCTGCATGCGCCTCTGCCAAGTGTGCTCTGTGCTCTTGTCTGATTAATTTACAAATTAATCTATCTAGACAAGATTTGACACGCAGGTCAATTACATTTTATAAATTAAATACAATGTGATACGCAGATCACAATAATTAATTTACAACTTTAAAGTCCAGGCACGCAGGCCCCAGCACAGCACACATTTAACATGGGCAGCCCACATAAGAATAAATAAACAAGCATAGGCATCAACCAACATGTGATCCAATCAAGAAAATTAAATTTTTGAAAAAACCCCATAGGTATCAATTTTAATTTCCTTATTTGCCTTACAACCTTACAACGGTCCATTACTAGGGATCCACTCATCCAACCTAGTCAGATCCACTGCCCTTGCATGCACCAAGTCCTAACTGACTTGAGTCGACCAAAGGTCAACCATGCATGCGCCAAGGGCTGAACGACCACAATGAGGTCTGGCAAGCGGGTGTGACCCCGGGCCTAACTCATGTGCGTTCATAGGTTGTCTCAATCAGACATCGCTACACGCCTGTCTGCAGTCGACCTATAGCCATCTCGTGCTTGCGCACAGATGCTATCTGGTCGACCCATCAAGGCTGTCAGATGGTCTGATCAGACTGTCTGGATCTAACCTAGGGGATGACTTCAACCCTAATAACCCGTCTAAGGGTTTAATGCAGGGCATTAGATCTATAATGAGTCGCGCATGTCATAAGAAGTTTGAGAAAACAAACATATGCGCCAACATGAAAACATGCGCCTAGGAGAAATAAAAATAGCTCTAAGCAGCATGTAAATTTCGCCTATCACAACATGCGCATGTAACATATAGATCAATGCATAGGATCACACAAAGAAAGCAAACATATAAATATGCTTGTAACCTGCCTCTGATACCAATTGAAAGGTCCCCTAAAGACAAGGGGGCGAAACCCTATAGGAGGCGCATATGACAATTTTGATGCAGCGGAAGGGGTTTCAAGGATCTATGCATATAATATGTTCAACTTAAAACGATTCTCACCATTGCCATCGCTTAGATGGTGTCTTGGAAGGAAAGGCGCAAGTGCTCCTTCTCCAAAGGTGACGCACACAATTGGTGTCGCCTACTCTTCCTTGGTGCTCCTTGTGCTAGCAAGGTTCCAAGAAGCCGTTGTCGAATGGAAGGGAAAGATCACTTTGCTTTGGCCGAACTCTTCCTTCTCTTTTTCGTCAACTTCTTCACCACACGAGAGTGCGAGTGCTGAATACCCAAGTTGGCGACGAGAGTGAGGAGAAACGAGAGATGAGGGCGTCTTAGGCGTGAACGTGAGTAGTGGTCACGTATGTGATCATGCTTTCTAAAAATAGAAAGCCACTCACTCACTTGCGATCATGAGTTTACCCCATGCGCAAACTCCTCTCAATTTGAACCACACGCTCACTCAATGAGCTGGTTCAATTTGGTCTGGTTCATAGACCAATCGACCCAAGCCATTAGTCCAGATCACATTAAACCCTAAGGCTCTTGATCTGACCGTCGATCTCTTGATGCTCCTGATCTCACCGATCTAGCATCCAATCTCTCGATCGAAGCTTACCGATCTCAAGCCCTAATCAATCAAACATGATCAGACCAGATCTCACTTACAATCAGAGATTAAATCCCTTTAAACTGAACCCAAACAATTCAGTCCACACGATCTGACTTAAGTAAGCCATATCATCAAATTGTGCGACCCTAAGGGTTTCCTTTAAATGTCGGTAACGATAACTCACGTTATCACGATCAGTGAGGGGTATCTAGCAACACATCACTGTCTCCCGATATAAAGAAAAGAGTCTTCCACGACTACACTCAAACCACAGCACAAGTGTGAATCCAACTCACAAGGCATGCATCTTTCCTTTGCCACTGGATGTTCTTATTGGACAAGCGTGTCAAGCTTGTAGCTCCAATATGATAAGTATGATTAGAACAGATGAACACAGTCACCTGGGTATGGCCATACACTTTCTCAATCATCTCATCCAGGGGGCCCCTTTAGAACATCACACTCCTTAAACAAGGAGACGGCAATCCTTTGTCTATCACTAGTGCCCTAACCTGACTCAAGCTCACCATCCAAGATAGTCTATAATCATTATGTTTCAAATGATATTGAACTACCTCAAAACAATGACAATCATCATTTAGAAAACACAAGCGATCTCAAGTCAGAGGAAATGTGCCACTTGTCGCATTCAAGAATTATTCACATTGTGACAAGCAATTGAATATCCTAGTAGGGTCTGTCCAGTACATCCAATGTACCCATGAGTCTACATCTTATTCCATGCTCGAAGCATCCTATAAGATTAGAACACATATTAGTCTTAACCATATCAAGGCTGTCTCATGTTCACCAAGATATCTCGACTAAGGACAAAACTGCATGTCAGCCCAGCTGAACAGCTTTGAGACATTATTCAGAAGTACAATTATTGCAGCAGACAATATAACAACCTGAATAACAACCATGCCTTTATAAACATAAGAGTTTATTACATGATACTGATACAATCCCAAGGCCTCAAACATTAGCCTTAAGGGCATACCCCAACAATCATCCTACTGCTCTCCCTGGTATCCTCCATACACTCCACCTCTCCTGGAATCCTCAAATCCAAAGTGATCATAAAGAAAGTTGCCCATCTCCTCCATGTAATTACTAAGATTTTCAACATCTAGGGGCATATGGTGCATGGTATCAGTCATCCTTCCCATGGAGTCAAGTATCTTCTCCATTCGATGTTCCTGATGGTACATCAGAGCAGAGAGAGGCTAGAAGCCTGGGTCGAAAGCACTGGACCATCCTCTATCTGAAGCACGATGTGAGGATTCTGAAGCTCCGTGAGATGGTGGATCCATACCCATACCAAATGGGTCATCATTACCACCCCAGGTGGGTGGTGGTGGTACGGTATCAAGAGGTGGTGGCATAGCATAATTTCCATCACTCGGAGTCAATTTCCAATTGGCTTGATTCTTCACAGAGGTCTTCTCAGTGTTGGGCAAGGGCAATGCGTGACCTCCTGACCGAAGAACCAAAGAGAAGGTGTCACATTCTCTAACAATCATCTTCATGGCCATACATGACTCCATGACTCCATGTCTAATCTAGAATTCCCTCTAGCCACTTCAATCCCATAAGGTTCAACATTGAGAAATAAGGCTATAGGTGTAATGAAACCACCTATCATAATGGCTCCTTTCTTCGTCCTTGCCACTTTATCCATATGTTTGACAAAGAAGAATGCTACATCCAGGGGATACCCATATAGCATCCTCCACAAGAAGAAAAGTTCAGTCTGCCTCACCATACCATCACTGTCTCCTCTCCCGAAGACTGTGTGGGCAAGTACTCTATGTGCGTACTTAATATAGTGGTTAGTAATCTTTGATGCTCTGGCTGAGACTAGAGAAAAATGAACCTCTGAAGAGATGTGGTTCCAAAATACACTCTCCACAAAACCAAGTGACACACAAGTATGTCCTCCTGATGTCAGCTAAAAGATAGATTTGATGTCCCTCATGGTAAGTTTCCTCTCAATGTTAGCTATGCGGAAGGTGATCTCACCTTCAGCATGCCTGTCAGTAAACTCCTATAAATCCATATCAATACTGCTCAAAAACTCCAGCACTAAGGGCAATACTTGGTGTTCGAACATCCAATACAGCCGTGATTTTGATCGAACATCCAATACACATCTTCATAGAGCCCAAGTGCCTCTAAGATACGTTTATTAGCATACTTGTTGTTTACAACTCTCCTCTCCACCAATTTATTGTAATTTGCTTCCAGAATTTCATCCATAAAGATGATGCCATAGGGATTCGGTGGGGTTGAAGATTCAGCTTGACCTTTGTGTTGGGGGTATGCCCTTAAGGCTAATGTTTGAAGCCTTGGGATTATTTCAGTATCATGTTTAAACTCTACGTTTATAAATGCAATGGTTGTTATTCAGGTTGTTACATCATCTGCTGCAATATGTATACTTCTGAATAATGTCTCAATGCTGTTCAGCTTGGCTGACATGCAGTTTTGTCCTTAGTCGAGATATCTTGGTGAACATGAGACAGCCTTGATATGATTAAGACTAATATGTGTTCTAATCTTATAGGATGCTTCGAGCATGGAATAAGATGTAGACTCATGGGTACATTGGATGTACTGGACAGACCCTACTTAGGATATTCAATTGCTTGTCACAATGTGAATAATCCTTATATGCAAACAAGTGGCATATTTCCTCTGACTTGAGATCACTTGTGTTTCTAAATGATGATTGGCATTGTTTTGAGGTAGTTCGATATCATTTGAAACATAATGGTTATAGATTATCTTGGATAATGAGCATGAGTCATGTTAGGGCACTAGTGATAGATATAGGATTGCCGTCTCCTTGATTGGAGTGTGATGTTCTATAGGGGCCCCCTGGATGAGATGATTGAGAAAGTGTATGGCCATACCCAGATGACTATGTTTCATCTGATCTAATCATTCTCATCATATTGGAATTACAGGCTTGACACGTGTTGGAACCCCTTTCTAGAGGGGGGCGAAACCCAGCATGGCGCATATTCAGATTTCAAGCAGCGGATAGGGTCTCTAAGAATCGCATGCACCTTATATAATCAACTTAAAGAAAACCCGAATGCATAAGAGGTGATTCGATCCATACCATTGCCATTTCTTGATGGCGGCTTGGAAGCAAAGATCAAACGAGATCTTCTCCTTGTCGTCACACACAAGATGATGTCGCTATCTCTCTTGGTGCTCCTTGTGCTAGCAAGGTTCCAAGAGGTCCTTTGACGAGTGAAGGGAAAATGAGATGTCAATCTTTCTTGGCCGAATCCTCCTCAAGCGTCAAGCGTCAAGCGTCAAGCGTCAAGCGTCGCCACACTCACACAATAATCTCGAGAGGAATATGGGCGAGAGGAAAAATCAGTTGAAGTGGCGAAAATAGAGAATACTCTATTCGGACGAGAGCACCCACCAAGTGGAGATCATGGTTACTAAAAATAGTAACCACTCCTCACCCCAACGTTCACGCCAAGTGAACTTGTCGCCAACTCCTCTCCCCTTGAACCATGCGCTCATCAAGTGAGCCGGTTCACTTTGGTTCGGTTTAAGAACCAATCAAGCCAATGATCTAGTCTAGATCTTAAATAAACCCTAAGGTTCCCGATCTAACCGTCGATCTCCTCGATGCCCCTGATCTGACCGATCTGGCATCTATTCTCTCGATCGAAGCTTACCGATCTTAAGCCCTAATCAATCAAACATGATCAGACCAGATCTCACTTACAATCAGAGACTAATTCCCTTTAAACTGAACCCAAACAATTCAGTCCACATGATCTGACTTAAGTAAGCCATATCATCAAATTGTGCGACCCTAAGGGTTTCCTTTAAATGTCGGTAACGATAATTCTCATTATCACGATCAGTGAGGGGTATCTAGAAACACATCACTATCTCCCGATATAAAGAAATGAGTCTTCCAAGACTACACCCAAAAACAGCACAAGTGTGAATCAAATCACAAAGCATACATATTTCCTTTGCCACTGGATGTTCTTATTGGACAAGCCTGTCAAGCTTGTAACTCCAATATGGTGAGCATGATTAGAACAGATGATCACTGTCACCTGGGTATGGCCATACACTTTCTCAATCATCTCATCCAGGGGGCCCCTTTAGAACATCACACTCCTTAAACAAGGAGACGGCAATCCTATGTCTATCACTAGTGCTCTAACCTGACTCAAGCTCACCATCCAAGATAGTCTATAATCATTATGTTTCAAATGATATTGAACCATCTCAAAACAATGACAATCATCATTCAGAAAACACAAGTGATCTCAAGTCAGAGGAAATGTGCCACTTGTCTTAATCAAGGAATATTCACATTGTGACAAACAATTGAACATCCTAGTAGGGTCTGTCCAGTACATCCAATGTACCCATGAGTCTACATCTTATTCCATGCTCGAAGCATCCTATAAGATTAGAACACATATTAGTCTCAATCATATCAAGGCTGTCTCATGTTCACCAAGATATATCGACTAAGGACATAATAGCATGTCAGCCGAGCTGAACAGCTTTGAGACATTATTCAGAAGAACATATATTGCAGCAGACAATGTAGCTAACTGAATAACAACCATGCCTTTATAAACATAATAGTTTATTACATGATACAAATACATTCCCATAGGCCTCAAACATTAGCCTTAAGGGCATACCCCAACAATCTCCCACTTGCACTTAATCTAATGGTTGAGAAATCTCAAACCCATATTATTACAGTGCTTCTCATGCTTCTGCTGCGCCAGAGGCTTGGTAAGCGGGTCTGCCAGATTGTCATCTGTATGAACCTTGCAGATTTTGATCTCGCCACGATCTATGATCTCCCTGATCAAATGAAACCGTCTCAGTATGTGCTTGGACTTCTGGTGCGACCGTGGTTCCTTTGCTTGTGCGATTGCTCCAGTGTTATCACAGAAGATAACCAAAGGATCGACACTCGAAGGAACAACACCAAGTTCTCTCACGAACTTACGAATCCAGACTGCCTCCTTGGATGCTTCCGAGGCTGCAACATACTCGGCTTCTGTTGTGGAATCAGCAACAGTTGACTGTTTGAAACTCTTCCACACCACTGCACCTCCATTCAAGCTAAAAACATAGCCTGATTGCGATCGGAAATCATCCTGGTCCGACTGGAACGAAGCGTCAGTATATCCCTCTATACTGAGTTCTTCCTGACCACCGTATATCAAGAACATATCTTTGGTCCTCCGCAGATATTTTAAAATGTTCTTGACTGCAATCCAGTGCGCCATACCTGGATTACTTTGGAAACGACTGGTTACGCTTAACCCGTAAGCGACGTCTGGGCGAGTACACAACATCGCATACATAATGGAACCAATAGCCGAAGCATAAGGCGTATTGTCCATTTCATCTTTCTCAGTCTGTGTTTGTGGACACTGACTCTTCGAAAGACTCAGACCATGTCTGACTGGAAGATATCCACGTTTAGAATTCTCTAAATGAAATCTCTCCAGGACCTTATCGATGTAAGTACTCTGGCACAGCCCGAGAAGCCTCTTAGATCTATCCCTGTAGATCTTCACACCTAACACATAGGCTGCTTCTCCTAGATCTTTCATCTGGAAACACTTCCTCAGCCATGCTTTAACAGCATGCATTTCAGGAATGTCATTTCCAATGATCAAGATGTCATCGACGTAGAGGACTAGGAAAGTAATCACGCTCCCACTAAACCTCTTATATACACACGGGTCATCCTCGTTCTTGATGAAACCAAATTCAGTGACTGATTCATCAAAATGAATATTCCAGCTTCTAGATGCTTGCTTAAGTCCATAAATGGACTTCTTTAACTTGCATATCTTATGACGATCTGATGGATTAGTGAAACCCTCAGGTTGTGTCATATACACATCCTCATCCAGATTTCCATTAAGGAAAGCTGTTTTCACATCCATCTGCCAAATCTCATAATCATAATATGCAGCTATTGCGAAAAGAATCCGAATAGACTTAAACATGGCTACAGGTGAGAAAGTTTCATCATAATCTATCCCGTAGATTTGTTTGAAACCTTTCGCAACTAGCCTGCCTTTATAGGTAACCACGTTACCATCCATGTCAATCTTCTTCTTGAAGATCCATTTACAGCCTATAGGGATAACTCCCGAAGGCGGATCAACCAAATCCCAGACTTGGTTATCTGACATGGAGTCCATCTCGGCGCGCATAGCCTCAAGCCATCTCGCTGACTCCGGTCTACTGACCGCATCCGCATAAGTGAGGGGTTCATCATTGTCAATGATGTAGACTCCGTCATAGCGCTCAGGCTGTCGACGGATCCTACCCGATCTTCGCGGTTCCCGTGATATTTGAGCCTCAGGTTGTTCAATAACCTGTTCTACCGGCTCAGGCTCATCCAACTGTGCTTGACTACTTTGTCCTTCGACTGGATTCTCATCCAGCTTTATTTCTCTCCCACTGGCCTCTTGCAGAAGAAACTCCTTCTCAAGAAATATGGCCGTCCGAGCAACAAAAACCTTGTTCTCTTTGGGATCGTAGAAATAATAACCCTTAGTTTCCTTAGGGTAACCGACAAAGATACATTTGTCAGATCTGCTCTCTAGTTTCCCAGAGGCGAGCTTTTTGACATAAGCCTCGCAGCCCCAGATCCTGATAAATGTCAAGCTTGGCTGTTTCCCATACCATAACTCATATGGAGTTTTAGAAACTGCTTTGGATGGCACTCGGTTTAGTACCTTTGCAGCTGTTTCCAGCGCAAAACCCCAAAAGGAGTATGGAAGAGTAGCCTGACTCATCATAGAACGAACCATATCAAGTAGCGTTCTATTTCTCCTCTCGGACACACCATTCCATTGCGGTGTTCCTGGCGGAGTGAGCTGTGAGATAATCCCACACTCCTTTAGATAGTCAGTAAACGTATGACTTAGGTATTCACCACCTCGATCTGAGCGAAGTGCCTTGATATTTCGGCCTAGCTGATTTTGTACTTCATTCTTGAACTCTTTGAACTTGTCAAAAGATTCACTTTTATGTCTCATCAGATAGACATACCCGTATCTACTGAAATCATCAGTAAAGGTAATGAAGTACTGATAGCCACCTCTGGCATGTTTACTAAATGGCCCACACACATCACTGTGTATAAGGTCAAGTAAACCTGAAGCCCTTTGACCTTTGTGAGGAAAAGGTGACTTCGTCATTTTACCCATCAAACAAGCTTTGCATGTATCAATCTCCTTATAGGAGAATGATCCCAGCAGTCCATGATCATGCAACCGCTTAATGCGTTTCTCGTTTATATGGCCTAAACGACTATGCCACAGCAAGGTGCTGTCATCAGCATACTTGGCTTTCTTAATATCAACATTTTGTATAGAACTCTCCATGTCCAACATGAATAACCCATTGTTAATTGAACCAGTTGCATAAACAATATTATCATAAGACAAAATACACTTTGAAATATTGCATTCAAAGGAAAACCCCTTCCTGACAAGAGCAGGAATGGAGATAATATTTTTAGTTATACTGGGAACAAAATAACAATTGTCTAGTTCCAATACAATGCCAGATGGTAAAGGAATGAAGTAGTCTCCTACAGCAACAGCAGCAACCCGTGCCCCGTTTCCAACTCGTAGGTCCACCTCATGCTGTCCCACCTGCCTTCTTCTCTTGAGTTCCTGTACATTTGAACAAATGTGAACTCCACATGCAGTGTCCAACACCCATGATATAGAAGAAGAAAACATGACCTCAGTCATGAATATACCTGAGCCAGAAGCGAAGCTTCCCCTCTTATCTCCTTGGAGCGCTTTGCAGTCCTTTTTCCAGTGACCCAGCTGGCCACAGTGGAAACACCTGTATTCCTTGGACCGCTTGACCTTTTGCTTCAGAGCCTTGCTGTAGTTCTTGACTGGGGCCTTGCCCTTCTTCCCCTTCTTCTTGTTCCTGGAAGGAACCATTAAGACAGAGGTTGAAGGCTTACCCTTCAGAGTTTCCTCAGTGGTCAAGAGCATATTCAGCAGCTCTGCCGGAGTACAATCGATTTTGTTCATATTAAAATTAATAATGAACGCGTCGAATGAAGGCGGGAGAGACTGCAGAATAATGTCCACAGCAAGCTCCTGGTTAATGGTATGCCCCAGTTTCTCTAGAGCCTCCTTGTGCCCAATCATCTTGAGCACGTGAGCTCCCACTGGGCTCCCTTCAGCCAGTTTGCTCTGAAAGAAGAGCTTTGTCAGATTATAGCGTTCTGTCCTCGCCTGTGCAGCATACAACATCTTGAGGTTTGTAATCATGTCTATAGCCGACATGTCCTCATGCTGACGCTGCAGCGGTGGCGTCATAGACGCTAGCATCAGGCAAGCGACATCAATGCTATCATTGACGTGCTTTTCATAGGCTTCCCGAACCGCCCTTGCGGCGTTCGGAGCGGGCTGCGGCGGTATCGCCGTCTCGAGGACATACAGTTTCCTCTCTGCCTTAAGAATGATCTTAAGGTGTCCAAACCAGTCAGAGAAGTTCGGCCCAGCAAACTTCTCCCTTTCCAGTAGGGATCGCACATTGAAGTTCATGGTGTTCGTTGCTGCAGGTATCTACAACAATGCAAGAACAGCAAGGTCAGTATCAATGTATAAGAATCGATCAGGACTTAAGAAAGATTCTTTTTCTCACTATTTTATCTGGCTGAAAAATCCAGCAAAACAGCCCGAAAGAGTAGCACTCTTTTAGTGAGATGGGATCCAGATTTCATACTTGGTCTCCGCGTCCCGCTCAGGCGAGATAAGATGCACAGAGAGTACAAGCACTAGTTTCTGGTAGGCATCCCAGCCAATCGCCAACCCGTGCGATTCCCCTTCATCTGGGCAATCCAGCAGACTGTGCCAACTGAGTTGGTACAACACAGTCTCTGATCCCACAGATGGCTGCCTCCATGTGCTACCATATGCGCCACATATGTAGCCTACACGGTCAAGCTGACCCGACCTACTCCCTGGACCACCACGTGCTATGCTGAGCAACGAGAAGGGATAAATCCCTACTCTGTAACACGCAGGTGTAATCCCGCACCGTCTGAAGATAGATGGACGTGCCCACTGAGTGGGTACAACACGGCTCCAACGATAATCAGAACAGTGAGGTTTCGCGTCAGAAGGCTTACGAGCTTGATATTTTAGCGTTGGATTTTAACGGTCTTTTATCTTCTTCACTATCATGCAATCCCTATGGTGATAGCAGAAGATAAACTTAAACATGCAATTCTAATATTATACAATAAAAGAAAGCATGTATCTTATGTGGTAAAAGCCCATAGCCCTAGAAGACCTTAACCTAACTTAAGTCTTCATTTGCTCTTCATGGGTCTTTTGCTGCTCATCTGGCCCAAACCTGGGCCCAAGCGCCATCTGCAGCACAGGTGCGCCCACCAGGAATATGCGCCAGGTCCTAGGGTCGAACCCTAGACCTCCCACCTGGTCCAGCCACTTGCTGCATGCGCCTCTGCCAAGTGTGCACTGTGCTCTTGTCAAATTAAATTACAAATTTAACTATCTAGACAAGAGTGACACGCAGGTCACTTACATTTTATAAATTAAAACAATGTGATGCGCAGATCACAATAATTAATTTACAATTTTTAAATGCAGGCACGCAGGCCCCAGCACAGCACAGATTTAACATGGGCAGCCCACATAAGACTAAATAGACAAACACATGCATCCAATCAGCAATCAAGTGATCCATCATAAAAATTAAAATTTTCGAAAACCCCTTGGGATCAATTTTAATTTTTCCTTATTTGCCCTACAACCTTACAACGATCCATTACTAGGGATCCACTCATCCAACCTAGTCAGATCCACTGCCCTTGCATGCACCAAGTCCTAACTGACTTGAGTCGACCATAAGGTCAACCATGCATGCGTCAGGGCTGAACGACCACACTGAGGTCTGGCAAGCGGGCGTGACCCCGGGCCTAACTCAGGTGCGTTCATTAATCGTCTCAATCAGACTTCGCTACACACCTGTCTGCAGTCGACCTATAGCCACCATAGGCTTGCGCCAAGGTGCTATCTGGTCGACCCATTCAGGCTGTCAGATAGTCTGATCAGACTGTTGGATCTAAACTAGGGGTGACTTCAACCCTAATAACCCGTTTAAGGGTTTATAGTAGAGCCTTAGATCTAGAGTGAGTCGCGCATGTTAATTAGGGTTTTTAAGAAAAACACTAAGCATGCGCCAAGAACAACATGCGCCAATGATAACATACTTCAAGTTTCGCATGTACAAAAACTTAAAGAAAAAACGCATGTTAACTAGATCTAAGCTTGTACACGCAAACATGGATCACATAAGCTTAAGCAATCATACAAAGATGCATAGAAAACTGCTCTGATACCAGTTGTTGGAACCCCTTTCTAGAGGGGGGCGAAACCCAGCATGGCGCATATTCAGATTTCAAGCAGCGGATAGGGTCTCTAAGAATCGCATGCACCTTATATAATCAACTTAAAGAAAACCCGAATGCATAAGAGGTGATTCGATCCATACCATTGCCATTTCTTGATGGCGGCTTGGAAGCAAAGATCAAACGAGATCTTCTCCTTGTCGTCACACACAAGATGATGTCGCTATCTCTCTTGGTGCTCCTTGTGCTAGCAAGGTTCCAAGAGGTCCTTTGACGAGTGAAGGGAAAATGAGATGTCAATCTTTCTTGGCCGAATCCTCCTCAAGCGTCAAGCGTCAAGCGTCAAGCGTCAAGCGTCGCCACACTCACACAATAATCTCGAGAGGAATATGGGCGAGAGGAAAAATCAGTTGAAGTGGCGAAAATAGAGAATACTCTATTCGGACGAGAGCACCCACCAAGTGGAGATCATGGTTACTAAAAATAGTAACCACTCCTCACCCCAACGTTCACGCCAAGTGAACTTGTCGCCAACTCCTCTCCCCTTGAACCATGCGCTCATCAAGTGAGCCGGTTCACTTTGGTTCGGTTTAAGAACCAATCAAGCCAATGATCTAGTCTAGATCTTAAATAAACCCTAAGGTTCCCGATCTAACCGTCGATCTCCTCGATGCCCCTGATCTGACCGATCTGGCATCTATTCTCTCGATCGAAGCTTACCGATCTTAAGCCCTAATCAATCAAACATGATCAGACCAGATCTCACTTACAATCAGAGACTAATTCCCTTTAAACTGAACCCAAACAATTCAGTCCACACGATCTGACTTAAGTAAGCCATATCATCAAATTGTGCGACCCTAAGGGTTTCCTTTAAATGTCGGTAACGATAATTCTCATTATCACGATCAGTGAGGGGTATCTAGCAACACATCACTATCTCCCGATATAAAGAAATGAGTCTTCCAAGACTACACCCAAAAACAGCACAAGTGTGAATCAAATCACAAAGCATACATATTTCCTTTGCCACTGGATGTTCTTATTGGACAAGCCTGTCAAGCTTGTAACTCCAATATGATGAGCATGATTAGAACAGATGATCACTGTCACCTGGGTATGGCCATACACTTTCTCAATCATCTCATCCAGGGGGCCCCTTTAGAACATCACACTCCTTAAACAAGGAGACGGCAATCCTATGTCTATCACTAGTGCTCTAACCTGACTCAAGCTCACCATCCAAGATAGTCTATAATCATTATGTTTCAAATGATATTGAACCATCTCAAAACAATGACAATCATCATTCAGAAAACACAAGTGATCTCAAGTCAGAGGAAATGTGCCACTTGTCTTAATCAAGGAATATTCACATTGTGACAAACAATTGAACATCCTAGTAGGGTCTGTCCAGTACATCCAATGTACCCATGAGTCTACATCTTATTCCATGCTCGAAGCATCCTATAAGATTAGAACACATATTAGTCTCAATCATATCAAGGCTGTCTCATGTTCACCAAGATATATCGACTAAGGACATAATAGCATGTCAGCCGAGCTGAACAGCTTTGAGACATTATTCAGAAGAACATATATTGCAGCAGACAATGTAGCTAACTGAATAACAACCATGCCTTTATAAACATAACAGTTTATTACATGATACAAATACATTCCCATAGGCCTCAAACATTAGCCTTAAGGGCATACCCCAACAACACGCTTGTCCAATAAGAACATCCAGTGGCAAAGGAAACACATATGTCAAGTGACTTGGGTTCACACTTGTGCTATGGTTTGGGTGTAGTCTTGGAAGACTCTTTCCTTTATATCGGGAGACAGTGATGTGTTGCTAGATACCCCTCACTGATCGTGATAAAGTAAGTTATCGTTACCGAAATTTAAAGGAAACCCTTAGGGTCGCACAATTTGATGATATGGCTTACTTAAGTCAGATCGTGTGGACTGAATTGTTCTGGTTCAGTTTAAAGGGATTTAATCTCTGATTGTAAGTGAGATCTGGTCTGATCATGTTTGATTGATTAGGGCTTGAGATTGGTAAGCTTCGATCGAGGGAATTGATGCTAGATCGGTGAGATCAAGAGCATCAAGAGATGAACGGTTGGATCTTGAACCTTTAGGGTTTATTATGATCTGAACCAGATGCTTGGCTTAATTGGTCTTTGAACCAAACCGAAATTGAACCAGCTCATCATGTGAGCGCATGGTTCAAGGGGAGAGCAAAATGCGTTCGGGTAAACCCATGGTCGCATGAACGTTGGTGGTTTGCTATTTTTAGAAACCATGAGGCCACGCCTCACGTTCACGCCAAGAGAAGGTTTATTCTCGCCTCTCGCCCCTCTCTCGAGAGATTCATTCATTGTGTGTGTCGCCTTGACGCTTTGGAGAGGATTCGGCCAAGAAGAAAAACATCTCCTTCCCTTCCATTCGATCAGGAGACCTTGGAACCTTGCTAGCACAAGGAGCACTAAGGGAGTAGGCGCATTGATCACCTTGTGTGCGCACCATTTGGAGGAGAAGCGTTTGACTCTCTACTTCCTAGACACCATCCAAGAAATGACATCGGTAAGGATCGATTCTCATGTATACAAAAAAAAATTAAAGTTGATCATACTGCATGCATCGATCTAGAAACCTTTTCCGCTGTGTTAAAACCTCTGCATGCGCCTATTAGGGTTTCGCCCCCTTCGTAGTAGGGGACTTTCACTTTGCCTCTTCTTTCTGAAACTACTGCCTTAGTCCTAGGTGCCACCTCGAATGCAAGAGTTGAACTAGGGCTGCAACTTAAATGATAGCACAATATAGCAAGAACATAGCATTCTAATAGAAAATCACACTCCCAATCACCTTAGAAATGAACATCATTACTCAACAATCATTATAGAAGCAAAAATAAGTTGAATCTAAGCTTAAATTTAGAATTTCAGCTAGACAAAATTAGGGCGTAATAGTGAAATGAAGAACTCAGCATATCTAGCTCGTTTGGAGCTCAAATCACTCTCAAAATAAGTCAAAAATGTCCAGAAACATACAAGGAAGGTTCGCAAGTCAGCTAAGGAGTAAATGGAAACAAATATTTCAGAAATCGACCTAGAAACGGAAGAGAAACAAAGAAAGGGGCGAAACTCTCACAAAACTCGCCAAAGTTGAAGAATCGGGCGAGATGTTACCAGATCGGCAGTGAAAGCTGGACGGAAAGGGTCGCCGGTGTGCTCTGAAGGTCGGAAGTTCGAAGTCGGCGTAAGAGAATGGCGAAAACCCTGAAAACGGCATAGAAACCCTAAAAAAATGGCAGGGTAAATTGTGGGGGCTGATAGAATTACAGTTGTGATTTTGGTTACGGCAGTGCCGTAATTTGGAGAATTAAAAAAACATGGGCCATAATATCTATACGGCAGTAACATAAAATATCTCAAATTCTCGAGTTGAAAAACGTCCATGATTACGGTACCGTGTAATAAAATACAGTAGTACCGTAATTTCAAAAAAAAACTCTCGGGTCAAAAACCTGTAGCAAATACGGTACCATAAAAATGGTTACAGCACCGCCGTAAAACGATCGAAACTCTCGGCAGAGAAAACGCTAAAAAATACGGTGTTGTGAAATTGATTACGGTAGTACCGAAAAAATAATCAAAGAATTTTTTTAAGTAAAAATTAATTTCACAAAATATGGCCCGTAAAATTATTTACGGTACTGCCGTAAAATCAATAAAACTCTCGGGAAGATTTTGGAGACAAAACACATCACGTGAAAAGACTTACGGCAGTGCCATAATCTTGTCTCAACTTTCTGGTCGAAAACAGACTAGAAATACGGCGCCGTAATTTGCATTACAATAGTGTCGTAATTTGCGCCAAAACTTGATTTTACCTACAAAAAGAAAAGAAAAATTAGTTCTAAAAGTAAAAATAAAAAAAAGTAAAATAAAAGAGAATGAAGTAAAGAAAGAGTGCTTGGGTTGCCTCCCAAGAAGAGCTAATTTAAAGGTCATTAGCTTGACTATTCTGCACTCGGATTTGATCTTGATTTCTTCATTTGCCACTCTGATTTTTCTTTGGTTTGTGCGCCACTTTTGACAACATAAGGCTCATTCATGAAATAGTGTCCAATTTTACTTAGAAATTTTCTTCCTTGATCAAGTAATTTTGAGCCTCTTTTTCTCCTTGGCCTCTTCTTCTTCTTTTTTTTCAGAAATTGGATGTGTTTTCTCCTGAAATCCCTTATCCATGTGCTCAGAAAAAAGTGTTAGTTTCAATATTAAAGGGTTCATCAAATAAATTGTGCACATCAACATGATCATGAATATGAAAGTTTGTTTAGTGAATATGCCAATTCAAACTCAATTATGTTTTCTCCTATATTTAGTGTGAGTTTTCCTTTCTTAACATCTATAAGTGCTCTTGCTGTGGCTAGAAAGGGTCTACCAAGGATTATGAGATTTTTAGAATTTTCTTCCATCTCTAGGACAACAAAATCTGCAGGAATAAAATACTTACCTACTTTGATTGGAACATTCTCTAACACACCAACAGGATACCCTACCGAGCTATCAGCGAGCTGTAAAGATATTGATGTTGGTTTAAGCTCTCTAATGTCTAGTTTCCTATAAATAGGTAGTGGCATTAGGCTTACACTAGCTCCCAAATTACATAAGGCTCGATCAAAAGCCAAGCTTCCAATAGAACAAGGTATAGAGAAACTACCTGGATCTTTTAATTTTGGTGGCAGTTTATTCTGTATAATAGCAATACAATCTTTAGTTAAGGCTATAGTACCATAGTCCTCTATTTTCCTCTTATTAGACAAGAGCTCTTTCAAAAATTTTGCATATGAAGGCATTTGAGATAAAGCTTTAGTGAATGGAATGTTAATGTCAAGCTTCTTTAATAGCACTAACTATTACATTCCGCAAGTGCACGAATACTCGGAGTAATAAAGAAAGTATCAAATCCACAGGGACCTATGTGTTAAATACCAAATAGTTGTATTCTTACTAGCTAAGTGACCGATTTTAATGCAAGTAAGCAAAATGAAGGGTGAAAAGATAAATCAGAGAGAAACTGGGACTAGGGTTTCATCCACCTTAATTTCAATGACTATATATAAATAAAAGGTCGTCAGACTAATTTCATCATGATAAAGAGATAATTTACTTCATAAAAGGATTATCTCACTTTCGTGCAGACAATCATGTAGGGACCAATCCTCGCTTTCGCGCAAGATCTATCCCAACGCTGAAGATAAGTAAATCATCAATCAAAGAACTCAAAGATCACTTTCGTGCATCCGAATTCTAAGTTGATTGTCTCCAGTGGAATCTCAAGGATCATTTTCGTGCATCCGAGTCTCAACACTAGTTTTACTCATGGTTCTCCAACGTTCCGATCTTCACTTTCGTGCAAGATCTCCACGTTTGACACAATAACTCAATCCTACATTCTTTTTATCAAACATGGCAATAAAATCAGTAAAAATCAGAATTCAAAGAACAAACCTAATTTCTTACGATAAGTTCCAAACTCAATGATTTTTTAGGGTTCCAAATTTCACAATTAACCTTTCAGTCTATTTTGCAAAATTCTAAAACATGCATGATAATAAGAAATTATGGAGAATTATAGATGATCATCACATAAGTAAAATTAACACAACAAAATTATACTAACGAAATAAAAGTTATCTAATCATATAAAATCAAAGGGATTACACCCATGTCCCAAAATAAGATTAAGCTTGCTTAGAAAAGGAAATACAATAAACGATAGTATCAAAATGTCAGGAATCGAAGAAGAAGAGGAAATAAATGTTACAACACGGTTGTAATAGAAATTACAGACGTAATTTGCTTGTGAACCCGCGTGAATAGTGCCGACGTCGTTCTTTTGATGATTTCTCCTCTGTATGAGATCTTTTGGCTTTGTAACTTTTGTGGTGTCCTCTCCTCCTCCAGACGAAGCTTCAGTGTAAAAATTCTAGCCTGAGGTGACCTCCACGCGTCTCTGCGTGAAGCCGAACCCTAAGCGCCTCTCTATCGATTGCTCCCCAAATTCCCTACTAAAAATTGGGGCTTTTAGTGCCTTTATCTTCTCCTCCTTGAGACGAGTCCGCCGCATCTTTTGGATCTCAATTTGGAGCTCTAAATCTCAAGATATGGTCCGCGTAAGAATCGGCCCCGAAATAATCGCATGTCCAAGTAAAAATTACGGCTATAATGAATGTTACGGCAATGCCGTAATTTGGACAGCCAACTCTTGGGTGAAATTCTTCCGTAATTACGGTACCGGGATCTTCTTTGCGGTAGTGCCATAATATCAGTAATCTTTCGGGTGGAAAACCATCCCGAATTACGGTACTGTAAATTCCGTTACAGTAGTACCATAAACTTCATCAAATCTCTATCCAAAAATGCTCCAAAATATGGCACCGTAGAGATTATTACAGCCGTGCTGTAATACCACAAAATTTTTTGGTCTGAAAAAGTTCAAATTACGGCACCTCTCGGGAATTATGTCAGTACCGTGATTTTGATCTGCGAGTGCAGTCAAATTATGGTACCGTAATATCCATAATGGGGGTGCCGTAATTTGCTCTAAAGCTCCAATTTTTCTGAAATTTGACGTGTATCATCTTCTTGATGATGGGAATTCTTCTATGTGTTTGATTTTGCTTGAAAACGCCATAAAATCATGTCTTTTTGCTTAAAAATCATGAAAAACGAAAATAGAAGTAGATTTTGCAATATTTGATAAAAAAAGCATAAAAATGAGCAAAAGATCATAAATATGTCACAAAAAGATATATGAAATGGCATGAAATTTACTATAAATTTCAGTGTCATCAAACACATAAGTCTCAAACTTTGCTTGCCCTCAAGCAAATAAATAGAATAAAGAACTCTACTATGGAAAATATGCCTTTTTATGAAAAATAAATTTCTAAAATATAATCATTCATGAAATATTCCATCAACATTTTACACAAAATTTCAGATAAATACATCATCCTCTGAATTTAATCTTTAAGATTCAAAGCTTTGATCAAATAAAACTTCGCAACTCGCATGATAAAAAGAATCTCAGTCTCATGAATTCACCTAATTTTCAGTTTAAATTTATCATACTTTTGTTTACAGAAATAGAATATCCAAAATCTTTTTCCACACAAAATTTTTCCTTTTCTATTTCTTTTGTTTCTTTCTTTCTTTTATTCTTCTTCCTTTTTTTTTGGATGGCATGTACCCACATAGATACATACTCTTTTATTTGGACTTCAACTCTTATCTTTGGTACCACTGTCAATTTTAAACAGTGCCAAGTCGAGGAGTCTTTTTCTTTTTCTCTTTTTTTTTATAGACTTCAACCCATGTCTTAGGTACCACTGTCAATTTTGCACAGTGCCAAGTAGGGGAGTCTCTCACTCTTTTTGGATCCTGGATTCTTTCTTCCCAACAAATAGTAAGATAAACTAAACATCAACTAGGTTAATCAATTGACATCCATTCAAAAATTACACTCATATGCTCTTTTTATTCAAGAAAGATGCTTCACTCTTAGATTGCATTCATCAAACAACATACTTACCAAAAATCCTTATGTATCAATCAATGAAGAATTTCAACAAGTAGATATATATTGAATAAATAAATTTAACATAATAAGTATATCTCCATTCATAGGCATGCATGCATGAACATTCATCATCATAGAAAAATCTACCCATCTCTCATCACATGGATTCAAGCCATCAAAAAATTTTAAGCATAAATAATATTAAAATCAATGCAAAAAGTGTGAAGCATTAAACTCAAACAATCATGGTTAGAAGTGTAACATGATAGAATCAAGCAAACACATCGAATAGAAATCTCAGAGAGCAAATCAAGGATGCAACCATATGAAATAGTCATGAATACAAGAGAGTGGAAACGATACTCACAAAACTATATAGCAAGCATCTGACCAAAAATACATAAGGCTCAGACAAAAAATAGTGTCGGGGCAGATGCTGCTAGGTCCAAAGGTGTGCCTTTTGAAAATTTTACCTGCATAATTTAAGGTACATGAGGCTCAGTCTAAAAATAGTCTCTAAAAAAAATAATGATAAAAATACTTTTCTCAAAGAAGAACCAGAGATATCATCGATGGTCCAAAGAGGGTGCCGATGGAAAGAGCTGATGCAGGCAAGAAGTAGAGGTGGAATAGATGCTATCTGAAGAGCTGCTAGCAATGATGGTGGTGCCGACAGTAAAGTGAGTAATCTCTAGTGGCATGCTAGAGACTACAGTCCTAGAGGTGAGATCGTCGGCTGGTGGTGCGAGAGATAATGCTGCACAGATAAAAAAAAAAATCAGTCACTAATGGAGAGTCTGCTGCATAAATAAATCAAATAAATGGAAATAGAGGCAGTAGAAGAAGTAAGAGTTTGCTGATGGTATAATCCAGTGTCGACGGCTAGAAACAGTGATGTCAGAGGCAGATGAAGTGGTAGCTAGAGGTGGAAGACAGTTGCTCTTGAAGATTTCTAGATCTGGTGGGAAAAGAAGCTATAACATGTAGAAAGCAAGTAGAGCAGCCAGTGAATTTTTTATGAAAAGTAGCCATACCCAAAAATAAGAATTAATAATCCAAAAAGAAAATGGACAGAACCATGTAATAGAATGAAACTTGTTATTTCCAGATGTATGAAAATTAAAGGATCAAAATCTATCAGGAATTTAGGGTATCAATAGAAAGAAGGCTACTCAGATTACAAAATTAAAAACTGCGCAGAAGTTAATCAGATTGAAAAAGTTGCTATGTGTCCTAGAATAATCAGAAAGTATTTTCATGAAAATAACTAATCCTCAAGATAGAATGACACGTGTTCTTCATATTCCATGCGAAAAATCAGTGTTTCAAGTCATTAAAGCATATTAAAAACTTGCAATAAAAGTGCTAAACAGATTAGTCAAAGAAAACTGCTGCAGAAATTAATCAGAATCGAGAAGATGTTATGTGTTTTAGAATGATCCATGGACTTTAAAATTTAGCAAAAATATCCAGATGATAGACAAAGATGAGTACTTCGTGTTGGTGCCAAAGATCAAAATTTTTTCCAACTCAGTTTCTTAAAATCGCAGCGAGAAAACACCTAATTAGATAAGCAGACTACAGATTTAGAATTACGGGCATAATATCCCTTACGTCAGTGTTGTAATTTACACAAAACTCTCGGGTAAGAAAAACTAAAAATTACGGTACCGTAAGAAAATTACGGTAGTGCCATAAAATACCATAAACTCTCGGGATGAAATCAGACCAACATTACGGCACCGTAAAGCAGATTACGGTAGTGCCGTATTTTGCACAAAATTATATTTTCCTGCAAAGCGAAAAAGAAAAATTAATTATAAAGATAAACTAAAATAAAAGAAACTAAGCTAAGTGATAATGCTTGGGTTGCCTCCCAAGAAGCGCTAAATTTAGGTCTATCGCTCGACCAAAAATCAAATATCATGGTGAAGCAGGTGAATCAGTACCAAAGTAAATAACATGTAATTTTCTACATTTCCTTTGTCCTAAAAACTTAGCCACTGATCCAAATATCTAGAATTTCATAAAAATGAAGATTGACATTGCTTTCTCAAATATGCAGAAATCAAAATCAATACTTTCAATTCCACTAAATGGATATTCAATAATCTTCCTAAATTTATCAGAAAGCAAAATCATAAGTCCTTTCTTCAAATTTATATTTTCAATTGCAATAGTACTTTGATTAAAAGATATAAGCATTGGATCATCAAAATAATTTTTATTTCTCAAATTAGGCCCTCAATAAAACATAATTTTTCAAATAAATCAAAAGATTGAACAATACATATGGACAAAGCATCAGAGTGAGATTCAATAATGTTTGTAATTTTCAAATCATTTTCATGTTCCTCATGTTCATCATCAAATAATTATCAATTTCAAAATTATCAACAAAATCAGAGTAAGATCTTTCTAAATTAGTCCCCTCATATCCTTCATCAGAATTAACCACAAATAACATACCATCAAAAGAATCAATTTCATCAAAAGAGGGTTTTTCCATTTTAATTTCCTCAAATTTTTCCACAAATACATTATCAAAGGAATCAATTTCAAAATCATAGTGAGATGCATTAATATTCACATAAGGCTCAATCTCAAAACAATCATAATCATAGGGGGAATTTTCTAAATCAAGTTTTTCAGTTTCCAAGCCAAACTAAAATAAACAATTTTGTTGTGCTATCCGGGTTTCTAAAATTTTATAATTAGCAGTCAAAGATTCTACTTGAGAAGCAAACTGACTAATTATTCCCTTAAGATCCTCAATTTTCTCACTTTGATTTATCATGATTTGGTTTTGATTTGACATGAATTTTTCAAGCACGGAATTTAACCTAGATTTTTTTGTATCCTCAAAGTATGGTTCAGAAACATGATTTGGAGGAGTTAAAAATTGACAATCAAAAGCATAATGATCAGAACACTTACAAATATTACATATAATGAAAGAATAAGAGTGTAATTTCAATTTATCTGCAAGAGTGCATAGTGAATTTTCATACCTTCTTTGTGGCATGTATACCTCACCTCTTTCAGTTGCACAGGGGTTGTAATTAAGAGACATATCTTCAAATCTATCAAGAACAGAAAGATTATCCAACACCAATCAATCGATTTTTTTTTTCTTTTTCAAAATATAGATAAAAAATAAAACACAAGCAAATTCACAAATTTCAAAAATCACAGTTCTGTCACAACTTGTGAAAATCCAAAACCTGCAAAAACTGAAAACAAAGTTAAATCTAAAACAAATAAAACATAGTCTAGCAATACTAACAACTATTTTGATATTAACAAAACTAAGGCCCCCGGCAATGGCACCAAAAACTTGTTGTATTTCGCAAGTGCACGGATACTCGAAGTAATAAAGAAAGTATCGAATCGACAGGGACCTATGTGTTAAGTACCAAATAGTTGTATTCTTACTAGCTAAGCGACCGATTTTAATGCAAGTAAGCAATATAAAGGGTGAAAAGATAAATCAGAGAGAAACTAGGACTAGGGTTTCATCCACCTTAATTTTAATGACTAGATATAAATAAAAGGTCATCAAACTAATTTCATCATGATAAAGACATAATTTACATCATAAAAGGATTATCTCACTTTCGTGCAGACAATCATGTAGGGACCAATCCTCGCTTTCATGCAAGATCTATCCCAACGCTGAAGATAAGTAAATCATCAATCAAAGAACTCAAAGATCACTTTCGTGCATCCGAATTATAAGTTGATTGTCTCAAGTGGAATCTCAAGGATCACTTTCGTGCATCCGAGTCTCAACACAAGTTTTACTCATGGTTATCCAACGTTCCGATCTTCACTTTCGTGCAAGATCTCCACGTTTGACACAATAACTCAATCCTAAATTCTTTTTACCAAACATAGCAATAAAATCACTAAAAATCAGAATTCAAAGAACAAACCTAATTTCTTACGATAAGTTCCAAACTCAATGATTTCTTAGGGTTCCAAATTTCACAATTAACCTTTCAGTCTATTTTGCAAAATTCTAAAATATGCATGACAATAAGAAACTACGGAGAATTATAGACAATCATCACATAAGTAAAATTATCACAACAAAATTATACTGACGAAATAAAAGTTATCTAATGATGTAAAATCAGAGGGATTACACCCCATGTCCCAAAATAAGATTAAGCTTGCATGGAAAAGGAAATACAATAAACCAGAGTATCAAAGTGTCAAGAATCAAAGAAGAAGAGGAAATAAATGTTACAACACGGCTGTACTTTCTATTACAGCCGTAATTTGCTTGTGAACCCGCGTGAACAGTGTCGGTGCCGTTCTTTTGTTGATTTCTCTTCCATCTGAGATCCTTTGGCTTTGAAACTTCTGTGGCATCCTCTCCTCCTCCAGATGAAGCTTCTGTGTAAAAATCAAGGCCTGAGGTAACCTCCACGCCTCTCGGCGTGAAGCCAAACCCTAAGCGCCTATTTGTTAATTGCTCCCCCAATTCCCCCTAAAATTGGGGCTTTCAGTGCCTTTATCTTCTCGTCCTCGAGACGGGTCCTCTGCATCTTTCGGATCTCAATTTGGAGCTCTAAATCTCAAGATATGGTCCGCGCAAGAATCGGCCCCAAAATAATCGCGTGTCCAGGTAAAAATTACGGCCATAATGAATGTTACGGCAGTGCCGTAATTTGGGCAGCCAACTCTCGGGTAAAATTCTTACAGAATTATGGTACTGTGATCTTCTTTATGGCAGTGCCGTAATGTCAGTAATCTTTCGGGTGGAAAACCATCCCAAATTACGGTACTGTAAATTCCATTACGGTAGTACCATAAACTTCATCAAAATACGGCAACGTAGAGATACGGCACCGTAGAGATTGTTACAGCCATGCCGTAATACCACGAAATTTTTTGGTATGAAAAACATCAAATTACGATACCTCTCAGGAATTACGGCAGTACCGTGATTTTGATCTGAGAGTGCAGTCAAATTACGGTACCGTAATATCCATAATGGGGGTGCCGTAATTTGCTCTGAAGCTCCAATTCTTCAAAAATTTGATGTGTATCTTATTATTGATGATGGAAATTCTTCTGTGTTTGATTTTTTTGCTCGAAAACGCCATAAAATCGTGCCTTTTTACCTGAAAATCATGAAAAACCAAAATAGAAGAAAATTTTGCAATATTTGATAAAAAAAGGCATAAAAATAAGCAAAAGATGATAAATATGACACAAAAAGATATATAAAATGGCATGAAATTTATTATAACTTTCGGTGTCATCACTAACCTTTGAGGAAAGGGTATAGGTGGCCTATAAGGTGTCGGAGAATTAGGTTTAGAAATATCTGTCTGACATAGGACATCACCTTTAGGTTCATCACCTTGGTGAGATGGCAAACTAGTTTGGGACTGCTCATGCTCAGAAGATTTTTCCAAATCTAACCCTTGATCATGTTCATTACTAGGCTCTTTTTCATTATTCTCATATTTTTTTTAGGTTCCTCTAATTGCCTCTCACTTCTAGTGATAATAGCATTACAGTGCTCCCTAGGGTTTGGCTCAGGTTTAGTAGGTTATTTTTCTGGGGGTCTGTAAGATGTGCTAGCTTGTTGTGCTATTTGGTTTTCTAATATTTTGTTGTGGGCTGCTAGAGATCCTACTTGAGATACAAGTTGACTAACCATTCCCTTAAGATCTTCAATTTCTTTGTTTCGATATTGCATGAATTGATTTTGATTAGCCATAAACTTTTCTAACATGGTTTCAACATTTGAATTTTGGGGTTGATTTTGATTTTGGTTTGGCCTTTGTTGGTATCCTCTATTTTCAGTTTGTCCCCCTACATTGTTATTATTTTTCCATGATAAGTTGGAGTGATTCCTCCATACAGGGTTGTAAATACCAGAATAGGGATCATTGTTTCTACTTTGATTAAAATTCCCTAATGCATTAACTTGTTCACTACCCTGATTAGTAGTAATGACCTTACACTCTTTAGAAAAATGACCATTATTACCTGAGATATCACACACAGTAGATGAAGAAACTATAGTAGTTTGCATTTTAAAAGAATCAAATCTGTTGCACAAAGAATCTACCTTTTCTGCCAAGGTGCGCCAACCATCTCTTTCATTCTTACCTTTAGAAGGTCAATACAACACCCCTCTCTCAGAAGTCCACTGATTGTGATTTAAAGCCATCTCCTCTAGCAACTTGAAGGCATCTTTAATGGTCCTGCTCATGAGAGCTCCTCCTGTAGCGGCATCAACAGTTAGTCTAGTATTATATAGCAAACCATTGTAAAAAGTATGAATTAAAACCCAATTTTCAAGGCCATGGTGAGGAAACTTTCATTGTAGATCGTTGAAACGCTCCCATGCCTCACTAAAAGATTCACCATCTCTCTGTGCAAAACTTGTGATCTGGTTTCTCAATTAGATGGTCTAGCTTGGTGGAAAGTATTTCATCAAGAAGGCATTGGACAATTGTTCCCATGTGGTGAAGGTACTGGTAGGTGGAGCTTGAAGCCAAGAGCGTGCTCGGTCCCTAAGAGAAAAAGGAAACAATCTCAGTTTTAATGCATCGTTAGAAATGCCATTTATCTTGAACATATCACATAATTCAAGAAACAAAGCAAGGTGTTGGTTAGGATCTTCAAGTGGAGATCCTCCAAACTGGTTCTGTTGAATCATAGACAAGAAAGCAGACTTGATTACAAAGTTGTTAGCTTCCAAACTAGTTCTGTTGTATTTACACTACATTTTTGACTATATTTTAGATCATATTTTGAGCTTAATTGCATAATTTTGTGCTTATTTCAGTGTTTTTACTTCACTTGGCACGGAATATTCACTTTTCTTAGATTTTATGAAAATGTAGGTAAAATCACCCAAAAATGAAGGATTTCATGAGTTTTGAAGCCAAAGCATGATTCCCGACGAGATCACAAGCTTACACGTCAAATTTGGAGCGAAAATGGTGAAGAATTAAACATTCACGGCCTTGGCTGTAATTATGGCTCAGCCGTAATTTTGACGTCGAGTGAAGGGCGAAAAACGGCTAAGTGTTGGAATGCACAGAAACTTTCACGGGTGAAGCCGTGAATCCATTATGGCCCGTGAAACTTTCTGTGTACAAAGAGCTGTACACATAGAGACATTTACGGCCGTGGCCGTAAACTCATCACGGATCGTGAAAACTGTCGCCTGACGAGTTTTTCACTCGATTCGAACCAGATTTGAACCAAACTTTACAGAAACGTTCCTTGAACGGTTTCAAACTGGTTTAACTATAAAAGATCAGATTTGTTGGAGATTGAGAGAGCTTTTCGGATGAAGAACATTGGCGGCAGCAACAAGGGGCGAAATTCAATTTTTGAGCAAATTCCGGTGAGATTTCACGCAAAATATCAAATTTTTTACTTCATCTTCATCGTCAGATCGAGGGGAAGCACGTCAAATTGTTGTTTTAGTGATTTCTTTGCAAATTTTATTAGATTCCTACTTGTTCATCGTACAAACATGTTTTACTTTACGAACATGAGTGAGTAGATTTTCATTTCGGGATTAAGGGCTTAGCCCGCTGGCAATTATGAATTGATCTGTATTCATACTCTTTCTATTTGAATCTATTGTCATGATTTGATTGAATTCGTGTTTATTTCATAATTTACCTTGGCCACGTATAATTGTGTATTAGACGTTGCGAGAAGTACCGAGAGTTGAATCACAACGTCCGATCTATTTCAATTGAACCTTCGAATCCAATCACGAGAGTAGGTTGGATAGGTCTGAAGGATCTAACTAGCTTTTCATAGAAATTAATGGGTTTAGTTAGGTTAACTGCCACAAGAGTAGGGAGTTAACTTAATTAAACACCGTATTACACTCCGAGAGGAGGTGATATGTACGCTAGGAAAAGTTCTTTTTATGATAGTTATTTTTTTTTCGATTGAGTGATCTTTAAATAATTCATACTTGTCAGTGTGGTGAACCCATGACATCTCGATCTTTTAGAATTTGAATCCTCTTTAACGCTGCTTTTGAATTGTTTGTACTTAGAAGTTCAATACAACCACTCAATTGTTTTGCCTAGATTTAAACAAGTTGAAGAGTCAGTACTTAACTACGTAATCCTCGTTAGGAATGATATCTTTTTATTACTTCGATAATTCTATGCACTTGCGGAACGTATCAAGTTTTTGGCGCCATTGTTGGGGATTACAACTAGTTAATATTGACTTACTAGATAAGTTTGGAGACTAGGCGCTTTTTCTTCTTTGTTTTAGCATTGGTTTTTACTTTTCTTTCCATTTTCATTATTATTTTATTTTCTACCTTCACTTACACATTGTATGCCTAGAAATTCTCGAACAGGTACTTTAGTTCTAGTAGACCCAAAAATTGAGCGTACATTTCGCCTTCGAAGGAGATTACAGTTTCAAACTCAGAAGATTTCTGAAGAAGGTGCAATGGTGGCTAACAATCAATCTTTGAGGGACTTCGACGTACTGAACATACAAGGGTTTAATTCAAGCACAGTTTGACCCAATGTAGAAGCGAACAACTTTGAGCTTAAGCCAGCGTTGATGATGATGGTCCAGCAAAATCAATTTGGGGATCCCCAAATCAGGACCCTAATCTACATCTAGCCGTCTTTTTAGAATATTGAGATATAGTCAAAGCTAATAGAGTTTCATCTGACGCTATAAGACTAAGATTGTTCCCTTTTTCTCTCAGGGACCGTGCGAGAGCTTGGCTATATTTGCTACCAGCAGGATCTATTACTACCTGGGATGAGCTTTCCAGAGCTTTTCTAAACAAATACTTCCCACCTAGCAAGACTGTTCAGCTGCGCAATAGGATCACATGTTTTGCACAACAAGAGGGAGAATCACTATATGACGCCTGGGATCGCTTCAAGGAGCTCCAGCGTATGTGCCCACACCATGGACTCCAAGCATGGGTTCTAATCCACTTCTTTTATGATGGATTGAATTATAATACCAAGTTGATGGTGGACGCTGCGGCTGGAGGAACAATCATGAGCAAAAGCGTGGAAGAGTCGACCGCTCTACTTGAGGATATGGCCATGAACCATAACCACTGGTCAAGTGAGTGATGTACTGCTTCCATGGGGTTTGGTAAGTATCATAATGATTGCTTGACATCTCTTGTGGCAAAGGTAGATTTATTAGCACAAAAGTTAGATTCTTTTTCCTTTCCCTCAGTTGTCGTTAATGCAGTTTCATGTGAAGTGTGTAGTGTAACAGGGCACAATTCATCTAACTGTCAATTTATAGCTTCATCTCACGAAGAATCTAATCAGGAGCAAGTTAATGCCATGGGGAATTTCAATCAGAGACTAGTGAACGACCCATATTCTACAACTTACAATCCAGGATGGAGGAACCACCCCAACTTGCCCTACAAGAACAACCAAGGGCAAGCACCTCGTCAGTATCCTCAGCAGAATAATAGGCCACCACCGGGCTTTCAATCAAGAAAGTATGGACAACCCCAAAAGTCAAACTTGGAGACCATGCTAGAAGGATCTGTTATGCAACAGAAGAAAAGCACAGATGACCTCGCTGATGCTATCCAGCAGCTAACATCTCGTGTGGATGCCTTGGCTACCCACAACAAGATGCTGGAGAACCAAATAGCTCAACAAGCGAGTTCTTCTAGTAGGCCCATAGGGAAACTTCTAGGACAACCTGAGATGAACCCTAGGGAGCATTGTAATGCGGTCACTATTGTGAGTGGCAAAAACAATGACGCACCTGGAGAGTCTATCGAGGGTTCTATGGATAAACTTGAGGACACTGCTCTTGAATTAGAAAACTGTGAGGAGAAAGGTGAGGAGTTGAAATATGTAGGTCCGCCTGCATATGTTACTCCAATCCCTTTTCCTCGGAGGCTATTCTGAGCAGATTAGGGAAAATCTGATATCAGAGAGTCTAAAGTGAAAAGGTGACTAGGTAAGTATGGACATAGAAATAAGAAAGGTAAGAGATCCTGGAGACATTTCAATTCCCTGCCAAGTTGGTAAGTTTTTTGTTGAAAATGCTTTATGTGACTTAGGATCAAGTGTTAGTTTGATGCCTTCAAATATGATTGAGAAAGTAGGTAGTGGAGAATTTAAACCTACTGGAACTTGCCTTCAATTTGCTATTGGATTTGTGCAGCAACCTCTAGGAATTTTAGAGTACGTGTCTGTTAAAATTGATAAGTTTTCTATCTTGACTGATTTCATGATTGTTAAAATGGAAGAATGCACTAAGTCACCTATTATTCTAGGTAGACCATTTTTGGCAAGTACAGGAGTTGTAATAGATATGTTGCAAGAGAATTTAACATTGAATATGAGTGAAAGCAAATTGATTTATGACTTTTCCTCAAAAGATAACAAGTCTTGTTTTACATGTTTTCACCAATCCTTTGAAGTGAAAGGGAGCAAATTAGGTGACAAAAAATTTTTTGAAATTGAAGGACGTCCCTTAGAATATCTGACAAAGCATAAGAGGGACAAAAAGAAGAAAGATGGTGATGGTTCCCCTAAGGGGGCGAAACCCTAATATGCGCATGTAGAATATTTTTGCATAGCGGAAGCTAGGGTTTCTTAAGGAATCGCATGCATGAATATATGATCAACTTCATGAACTTGTATAGATCAAACGAAAAACATACCAATGCCATTTCTTGGATGGCGACTTGGAAGCAAGAGGGCCATGTGGCTCTCCTCCAAAGCGTGCGCACACAAGATGTATGATCGCCTACTCCTTGTCGATCTTTGTGCTAGCAAAGTTCTCCAAGTCTCCTAACCGTGTGAAGGAGATGAGATGCTTTTCTTGGCTTTCGAACTCCCTCGATTTTAATGGAAAGAACACCGAAAGAGGTGCGTCGTCAAGAGGAAGAGGCGAGTGAGCGAAGAGTAATGCCCTCGAACATGAGGCGTTATGCCCAAACGTGGAAGCGTTACTCTATTTTGGAAAACCAACTTCCAAAAATAGCAAACCCCTTAACGCTCATGCGTTTACACAATTAAACCGATCGCCACTTTATCTCCCATTGAACCATGCGCTCACATGATGAGCCGGTTCAATTAGATTTGGTTCAAAGACCAAATTAAGCCAAGCATTGGTCTAGATCAAATTAAACCATAAGGTTCAAGATCTAACCATTCATCTCTTGATGCTCTTGATCCCACCGATCTAGCATCAATTCTCTCGATTGAAGCTTACCGATCTCAAGCCCTAATCAATCAAACATGATCAGACCAGATCTCACTTACAATCAGAGTTTAAACTCCTTTAAACTGAACCAAAACAATTCAGTCCACACGATCTGACTTAAGTAAGCCATATCATCAAATTGTGCGACCCTAAGGGTTTCCTTTAAATGTCGGTAACGATAACTCACGTTATCACGATCAGTGAGGGGTATCTAGCAACACATCACTGTCTCCCGATATAAAGGAAAGAGTCTTCCAAGACTACACCCAAACCATAGCACAAGTGTGAACCCATCTCACTAGGCATATGTGTTTCCTTTGCCACTGGACGTTCTTATTGGACAAGCGTGTCAAGCCTGTAATTCCAATATGATGAGAATGATTAGATCAGATGAAACATAGTCATCTGGGTATGGCCATAAACTTTCTCAATCATCTCATCCAGGGGGCCCCTATAGAACATCACACTCCAAACAAGGAGACGGCAATCCTATATCTATCACTAGTGCCCTAACATGACTCATGCTCATTATCCAAGATAGTCTATAACCATTATCTTTCAAATGATATTTAACTACCTCAAAACAATGCCAATCATCATTTAGAAACACAAGTGATCTCAAGTCAGAGGAAATATGCCACTTGTTTGCTTATAAGGATTATTCACATTGTGACAAGCAATTGAATATCCCAAGTAGGGTCTGTCCAGTACATCCAATGTACCCATGAGTCTACATCTTATTCCATGCTCGAAGCGTCCTATAAGATTAGAACACATATTAGTCTTAATCATATCAAGGCTGTCTCATGTTCACCAAGATATCTCGACTAAGGACAAAACTGCATGTCAGCCAAGCTGAACAGCATTGAGACATTATTCAGAAGTATACATATTGCAGCAGATGATGTAACAACCTGAATAACAACCATTGCCTTTATAAACATAGAGTTTATATACATGATACTGAAATAATCCCAAGGCATCAAACATTAGCCTTAAGGGCATACCCCAACAATCTCCCACTTGCACTTAATCTAATGGCTGAGAAATCTCAAACCCATATTATTACAGTGCTTCTCATGCTTCTGCTGCGCCAGAGGCTTAGTAAGCGGGTCAGCTAGATTGTCATCTGTATGAACCTTGCAGATTTTGATCTCGCCACGATCAATGATCTCCCGGATCAAGTGAAACCTTCTCTGTATGTGCTTGGACTTCTGGTGTGACCGTGGTTCCTTTGCTTGAGCTATAGCTCCAGTGTTATCACAGAAGATAACTAATGGATCTGCACTCGAAGGAACAACACCAAGTTCCTGAACGAACTTACGAATCCAGACTACCTCCTTGGATGCTTCCGAGGCTGCAACATACTCGGCTTCTGTTGTGGAATCAGCAACAATTGACTGTTTGAAACTTTTCCACACCACTGCTCCTCCATTCAAGCTAAAAACATAGCCTGATTGCGATCGGAAATCATCCTGGTCAGATTGGAATGAAGCGTCAGTATATCCTTCAATACTGAGTTCTTCCTGACCTCCATATATCAAGAACATATCTTTGGTCCTCCGAAGATATTTTAAAATGTTCTTGACTGCAATCCAGTGTGCCTTACCTGGATTACTTTGGAATCGACTGGTCACGCTTAACCCGTAAGCAACGTCTGGGCGAGTACACAACATCGCATACATTATGGACCCAATAGCCGAAGCATAAGGCGTATTGTCCATTTCATCTTTCTCAGTCTGTGTTTGTGGACACTGACTCTTTGAAAGATTCAGACCATGTCTGACTGGAAGATATCCTCTTTTAGAATTTTCTAAATGGAATCTCTCTAGGACTTTATCGATGTAAGTACTCTGGCACAGCCCGAGAAGCCTCTTAGATCTATCTCTGTAGATCTTCACACCTAATACATAGGCTGCTTCTCCTAAATCTTTCATCTGGAAACATTTTCTTAACCATGCTTTGACAGCATGCAGTTCAGGAATATCGTTTCCAATGATCAAGATATCATCGACGTAGAGGACTAGGAAAGTAATCACGCTCCCACTAAACCTCTTATATACACACGGGTCATCTTCATTCTTGATGAAACCAAACTTACCGATTGATTCATCAAAACGAATATTCCAGCTTCGCGATGCTTGTTTAAGTCCATAAATGGACTTCCTTAATTTGCATATTTTATGACGATCCGATGGATTAGTGAAACCTTCAGGTTGTGTCATATACACATCCTCTTCTAATTTTCCATTAAGGAAAGCGGTCTTCACATCCATCTGCCAGATCTCATAATCATAATATGCCGCTATCGCAAGAATAATCCGAATAGACTTGAACATGGCTACAGGAGAGAAAGTTTCATCATAATCTATCCCGTAGATTTGTTTGAAACCTTTTGCAACTAGCCTGCCTTTATAGGTAACCACGTTACCATCCATGTCTATCTTCTTCTTGAAGATCCATTTACAGCCTATAGGGATTACTCCCGGAGGCGGATCAACCAAATCCCAAACTTGGTTATCTGACATGGAGTCCATCTCGGCTCGCATAGCTTCAAGCCATCTCGCTGATTCCAGTCCACTGACCGCATCCGCATAAGTGAGGGGTTCATCATCAATGATGTAGACTCCGTCATAGCGCTCAGGCTGTCGACGGATCCTTCCCGATCTTCGCGGTTCCCGTGATATCTGAGCCTCAGGTTGTTTAGTAACCTGATCTACTGGCTCAGGCTCATCCAACTGTGCTTGACTACTTTGTCCTGCATCTGGATTCTCATCCAGCTTTATTTCTCTCCCACTGGCCTCTTGCAGAAGAAATTCTTTCTCAAGAAAAATAGCCGTCCGAGCAACAAATACTTTGTTCTCTTTGGGATCGTAGAAATAATAACCCTTAGTTTCCTTAGGGTAACCGACAAAGATACATTTCTCAGATCTACTCTCCAGTTTCCCAGAGGCGAGCTTTTTGACATAAGCCTCGCAACCCCAGATCTTAATAAATGTCAAGCTCGGCTGTTTCCCATACCATAACTCATATGGAGTCTTTGAAACGGCCTTGGATGGCACTCGGTTTAGTACCTTTGCAGCTGTTTCCAGTGCAAATCCCCAAAAGGAGTAAGGTAGAGTAGCCTGACTCATCATAGAACGAACCATATCCAGTAATGTTCTATTTCTCCTCTTGGACACACCATTCCATTGCGGTGTGTAAGTCCCCTTCAAGGGGGAGCGAAACCCTAATAGGCGCATAACAAAAAATTCGAAGCGGAAGCAAGGGTTTCTAGATCGCATGCATGTCATATGATCAACTTGTTAAAAACTTGCAAAGATCGACAAGTGATCTTACCATAGCCATTGCTTTGGATGGCGGCTTGGAAATGAGAGAACGAAATGGTTCTCCTCCAAAGATGACGCACACAAGACGATGGATCGGCTACTTCTTGTTGCTCCTTGTGCTAGCAAAGATCTCCAAGTCTCCTGATCGCGTTGAGGGGATTTAGATGATCTCCTTTCTTGGCTAAAACTCTCTCCAAAGCGTGAAGAAGTTCTCCCACGAGAGAAGAGGCGACAAGACGTGAAGAGACGAGAGAGGGCGTAACTCTCTCGAACATGTAGTGCGTTACCTTATTTTGGAAAACCAAAAATAGTAACCGCCTAACGTTCATGCGTTCATGCGTTCATGGGTTTACCCCAACGCATTTTGCTCTCTCCCTTGAACCATGCGCTCACTCAATGAGCTGGTTCAATGTCGGTTTGGTTCAAAGACCAATTAACCCAAGCCATATGGTCTAGATCACAATAAACCCTAAAGGTTCAAGATCTAACCGTTCATCTCTTGATGCTCCTGATCTCACCGATCTAGCATCGAATCTCTCGATCGAAGCTTACCGATCTCAAGCCCTAATCAATCAAACATGATCAGACCAGATCTCACTTACAATCAGAGTTTAAATCCCTTTAAACTGAACCCAAACAATTCAGTCCACACGATCTGACTTAAGTAAGCCATATCATCAAATTGTGCGACCCTAAGGGTTTCCTTTAAATGTCTGTAACGATAACTTACGTTATCACGATCAGTGAGGGGTATCTAGCAACACATCACTGTCTCCCGATATAAAGGAAAGAGTCTTCCAAGACTACACCCAAACCACAGCACAAGTGTGAATCCACTTCACTAGGCATACATGTTTCCTTTGCCACTGGATGTTCTTATTGGACAAACGTGTCAAGCCTGTAGCTCCAATATGATGAGCATGATTAGATCAGATGAACATAGTCACCTGGGTATGGCCATACACTTTCTCAATCATCTCATTCAGGGGGGCCCCAGTAGAACATCACACTCCAATCAAGGAGACGGCAATCCTATATCTATCACTAGTGCCCTAACATGACTCATGATCATTATCCAAGATAGTCTATAACCATTATGTTTCAAATGATATTGAACTACCTCAAAACAATGACAATCATCATTTAGAAACACAAGTGATCTCAAGTCAGAGGACATGTGCCAGTTGTTGCAAGCAAGGATTATTCACATTGTGACAAGCAATCGAATATCCTAGTAGGGTCTGTCCAGTACATCCAATGTACCCATGAGTCTACATCTTATTCCATGCTCGAAGCATCCTATAAGATTAGAACACATATTAGTCTCAATCATATCAAGGCTGTCTCATGTTCACCAAGATATCTCGACTAAGGACATTACAGCATGTCAGCCAAGCTGAACAGCATTGAGACATTATTCAGAAGCACACTTATTGCAGCAGACAATGTAACAAACTGAATAACAACCATTGCCTTTATAAACATAAGAGTTTATACATGATACTGAAAGAATCCCAAGGCCTCAAACATTAGCCTTAAGGGCATACCCCAACAATCTCCCACTTGCACTTAATCTAATGGTTGAGAAATCTCAAACCCATATTATTACAGTGCTTCTCATGCTTCTGCTGCGCCAGAGGCTTGGTAAGCGGGTCAGCCAGATTGTCATCTGTATGAACCTTGCAGATTTTAATCTCACCACGATCAATGATCTCCCGGATCAAGTGAAACCGTCTCTGTATGTGCTTGGACTTCTGGTGCGACCGTGGTTCCTTTGCTTATGCGATTGCTCCAGTGTTATCACAGAAGATAACCAAAGCATCTACACTCGAAGGAACAACACCAAGTTCCTGAATGAACTTACGAATCCACACTGCCTCCTTAGATGCTTCTGAGGCTGCAACATACTCGGCTTCTGTTGTGGAATCAGCAACAATAGACTGTTTGAAAGTTTTCCACACCACTGCTCCTCCATTCAAGCTAAAAACATAGCCTGATTGCGATCGGAAATCATCCTGGTCCGATTGGAACAAAGTGTCAGTATATCCTTCAATACTGAGTTCATCCTGACCACCATATACCAAGAACATATCTTTGGTCCTCCGCAGATATTTTAAAATGTTCTTGACCGCAATCCAGTGCGCCTGACCTGGATTACTTTGGAATCGACTGGTCACGCTTAACCCGTAAGCGACGTCTGGGCGAGTACACAACATCGCATACATAATGGATCCAATAGCCGAAGCATAAGGCGTATTGTCCATTTTATCTTTCTCAGTCTGTGTTTGTGGACACTGACTCTTTGAAAGATTCAGACCATGTCTGACTGGAAGATATCCTCTTTTAGAATTCTCTAAATGGAATCTCTCCAGGACTTTATCGATGTAAGTACTCTGGCACAGCCCGAGAAGCCTCTTAGATTTATCCCTGTAGATCTTCACACCTAACACATAGGCTGCTTCTCCTAGATCTTTCATTTGGAAACATTTTCTTAACCATGCTTTAACAGCATGCAGTTCAGGAATATCGTTTCCAATGATTAAGATATCATCGACGTAGAGGACTAGGAAAGTAATCACGCTCCCACTAAACCTCTTATATACACACGGGTCATCTTCATTCTTGATGAAACCAAATTCACATATTGATTCATCAAAAAGAATATTCCAGCTTCTTGATGCTTGCTTAAGTCCATAAATGGACTTCTTTAACTTGCATATTTTATGACGATCTGATGGATTAGTGAAACCTTCAGGTTGTGTCATGTACACATCCTCATCCAGTTTTACATTAAGGAAAGCGGTCTTCACATCCATCTGCCAGATCTCATAATCATAATATGCTGCTATCGCGAAAAGAATCCGAATAGACTTGAACATGGCTACAGGAGAGAAAGTTTCATCATAATCTATCCCGTAGATTTGTTTGAAACCTTTCGCAACTAGCCTGCCCTTATAGGTAACCACATTACCATCCATGTCAATCTTCTTCTTGAAGATCCATTTACAGCCTATAGGGATTACTCCCGGAGGCGGATCAGCCAAATCCCAGACTTGGTTATCTGACATGGGTCCATCTCGGCTCGCATAGCTTCAAGCCATCTAGCTGACTCCGGTCCACTGACCGCATCCGCATAAGTGAGGGGTTCATCATGATCAATGATGTAGACTCCGTCATAGCGCTCAGGCTGTCGACGGATCCTTCCCGATCTTCGCGGTTCCCATGATATCTGAGCCTCAGGTTGTTCAACAACCTGTTCTACTGGCTCATGCTCATCCAATTGTGCTTGACTACTTTGTCCTTCCTCTGGATTCTCATCCAGCTTTATTTCTCTCCCACTGGCCTCTTGCAGAAGAAACTCCTTCTCAAGAAAAATGGCCGTCCGAGTAACAAATACCTTGTTCTCTTTGGGATCGTAGAAATAATAACCCTTAGTTTCCTTAGGGTAACCGACAAAGATACATTTCTCAGATCTGCTCTCTAGTTTACCAGAGGCGAGCTTTTTGACATAAGCCTCGCAACCCCAGATCTTAATAAATGTCAAGCTCGGCTGTTTCCCATACCATAATTCGTATGGAGTCTTTGAAACTGCCTTGGATGGCACTCGGTTTAGTACCTTTGCAGCTGTTTCCAGTGCAAATCCCCAAAAGGAGTAAGGTAGAGTAGCTTGACTCATCATAGAACGAACCATATCCTGTAAGGTTCTGTTCCTCCTCTCGGACACACCATTCCATTGCGGTGTTCCTGGTGGAGTGAGCTGTGAGATAATCCCACACTCCTTCAGATAGTCAGTAAATTCTCGACTTAGGTATTCTCCACCTCGATCTGAGCGAAGTGCCTTGATATTTCGGCCTAGCTGATTCTGTACTTCATTTTTGAACTCTTTGAACTTGTCAAAAGATTCACTCTTATGTCTCATTAGATAGACATACCCATATCTACTGAAATCATCAGTAAAGGTAATGAAGTATGAATAGCCACCTCTGGCATGTTTACTAAATGGCCCACACACATCACTGTGTATAAGGTCAAGTAAACCTGAAGCCCTTTGACCTTTGTTAGGAAAAGGAGACTTCGTCATTTTACCCATTAAACAAGCTTTGCATGTATCAATCTCCTCATAGGAGAATGATCCCAGCAGTCCATGATCATGCAACCGCTTAATGCGCTTCTTGTTAATATGGCCTAAACGACTATGCCATAACAAGGTGCTGTCATCAGCATACTTGGCTTTCTTATTATCAATATTTTGTATAGAACATACCATGTCCAACATGAATAATCCATTGTTAATTGATCCAGTAGCATAAACAATATTATCATTAGAAAGAACACACTTTGAAATATTGCATTCAAAGGAAAATCCTTTCCTGACAAGAGCAGGAATAGAGATAATATTTTTCGTAATACTCGGAACAAAATAACAATTGTCTAGTTCTAATACAAGTCCAGATGGTAATGAGATGTAATAAACCCCTACAGCAAAAGCAGCAACCCATGCCCCATTTCCAACTCGTAGGTCCACCTCATGCTGTCCCACCTGTCTTCTTCTCTTGAGTTCCTGTACATTTGAACAAATGTGAACTCCACATGCAGTGTCCAACACCCATGAAATAGAAGAAGAAGATATCATGACCTCAGTCACAAAAATACCTGAGCCAGAAGCGATACTTCCCTTCTTGTCTCCTTGGAGCGCTTTACAGTCCTTTTTCCAGTGACCCAGCTGGCCACAATGGAAACATCTGTATTCCTTTGACCGCTTGACCTTTTGTTTCAGAGCCTTGTTGTAATTCTTGACAGGGGCTTTGCCCTTCTTCCCCTTCTTCTTGTTCCTTGACGGAAACATCAAGACAGAGGTTGAAGGCTTTCCCTTTAGAGTTTCCTCTGTAGTCAAGAGCATATTCAGCAACTCTGCCGGAGTACAGTCGATCTTGTTCATATTAAAATTAATAATGAACGGATCGAAAGAGGCCGGGAGGGACTGCAGAATAATGTCTACAGCAAGCTCCTGATTGATGGTATGCCCCAGTTTCTCTAGAGCCTCTTTGTGCCCAATCATCTTGAGCACATGAGCTCCCACTGGACTCCCTTCAGCCAGTTTGCTCTGAAAGAAAAGCTTGGTCAAATTATAGCGTTCAGTCCTCGCCTGTGCAGCATACAACATCTTGAGGTTTGCTATAATTTCTATAGCAGACATATCCTCATGCTGACGCTGCAGCTGTGGTGTCATAGAGGCTAGCATCAGGCAAGCGACATCAATGCTATCATTGACATGCTTTTCATAGGCATCCCGAACTGCCCTTGCGGCGTTCGGAGCGGGTTGAGGCGGTATAGCCGTCTCGAGGACATACAGTTTCCTCTCTGCCTTAAGAACAATCTTAAGGTGTCCGTACCAGTCTGAGAAGTTTGGCCCAGCAAACTTCTCCCTTTCCAGTAGGGATCGCACATTGAAGCTCATGGTGTTCGTTGCTGCAGGAATCTACAACAATGCAAGAACAGCAAGGTCAGTATCAATGTTTAGAATCAATCCAGGACTTAAGAAAGATTCTTTTCTCACTATTTTGTCTGACTGAAAAATCCATTAAAACAGTCCGAAAGAGTAAGACTCTTTTAGTGAGATGGGATCCAGATTTCATACTTGGTCTCCGCGTCCCGCTCAGGCGAGATAAGATGCACAGAGAGTACAAGCACTAATTTCTGGTAGGCAATCCCTGCCAATCGCCAACCCGTGCGATTCCCCTTCATCTGGGCATTCCAGCAGACTGTGCCAACTGAGTTGGTACAACACAGTCTCTGATCCCACAGATGGCTGCCTCCATATAGCTGACATATGCCCCATATGTAGCCTACATGGTCAAGCTGACCTGACCTACTCCCTGGACCACCACGTGCTATGCTGAGCAACGAGAAGCGATAAATCCCTTCCCTGTAACACGCAGGTGTAATCGCACACCGTCTGAAGATAGATGGGCGTGCCCACTGAGTGGGTACAACACGGCCCCAACGATAGTCAGAACAGTGAGGTTTCGCGTCAGAAGGCTTACGTGCTTGATATTATAGCGTTGGATTTTAACGGTCCTTTTATCTTCTTAACTATCATGCAAACCCTATGGTGATAGCAGAAGATAAATCATGCAATTCTAATTATAAAAACGATAAGTAGAAAGCATGCTGATCTTATGTGGTAAAAGCCCATTAACCCTAAGTAAGACCTTAATTTTAACTTAAGTCTTCACTTGAGCTCTTCATGGGTCTTTTGCATCTCATCTGGCCCAACCCAGGGCCCAAGCGCCCTCTGCAGCTCAGGTGCGCCCACCAGGTAAAATGCGCCTGTCATAGGGTCGAACCCTAGACCTCCCACCTGGTCAAGCCTCTACTGCATGCGCCAATGCCATGTGTGCTCTGTGCTCTTGTCATGATTAAAATTACAATTTAATCTATCTAGACAAGATTGACACGCAGGTCAATTACACAATAAATTAATTAAAATGTGATGCGCAGATCACAAATATAATAATTTACATTTTTAATCCAGGCACGCAGGCCCCAGCACAGCACACATTAATTGGGCAACCCACATAAGATAAAATAAACAAGCACATGGCATCCAATCAACATGTGATCCATCAACAAAATAAAATTTTCAAAATCCCATTGGAATCAATTTTATTTGTCTTATTTGCCCTACTACCTTACAACGGTCCATTGATAGGCATCCACTCATCATGTCTAGTCAGATCCACTGCCCTTGCATGCACCAAGTCCTAACTGACTTGAGTCGACCTAATGGTCAACCATGCATGCGCAAAGGGCTGAACAACCTTCATGAGTTCTGGCAAGCGGGTGTGACCCCGGGCCTAACTCAAGAGTGCTCACTGGTTGTCTCAACCAGACCTCGCTACACGCCTGTCTGCAGTCGACCTATAGCCACCTCGTGCTTGCGCGCAGGTGCCATCTGGTCGACCCATCTAGGCTGTCAGATGGTCTGATCAGACTGGTTGGATCTTACCTAGAAGATGACTTCAACCCCATCAACCCGTCTAAGGATTTATAGTAGGCGCTTAGATCTAATATGGGGCGCGCAAGTGATCAAGTTTTTTAGAAAAAACTACAACAAGTGCATACATGATACATGCGCCAAGATACATCAAATTCACAACAATAAGCATGTAGTTAGGCATGTAATTTACCATTAGATCTATTCATAAGCGCATTCATGGATCAAACATGAAGATCAAGCAATCATATGAACAAGCAATAACCGCATGCTATGATACCAATTGTAAGTCCCCTTCAAGGGGGAGCAAAACCCTAATAGGCGCATAACAAAAAATTCGAAGCGAAGCAAGGGTTTCTAGATCGCATGCATGTCATATGATCAACTTGTTAAAAACTTGCAAAGATCGACAAGTGATCTTACCATAGCCATTGCTTTGGATGGCGGCTTGGAAATGAGAGAACGAAATGGTTCTCCTCCAAAGATGACGCACACAAGACGATGGATCGGCTACTTCTTGTTGCTCCTTGTGCTAGCAAAGATCTCCAAGTCTCCTGATCGCGTTGAGGGGATTTAGATGATCTCCTTTCTTGGCTAAAACTCTCTCCAAAGCGTGAAGAAGTTCTCCCACGAGAGAAGAGGCGACAAGATGTGAAGAGACGAGAGAGGGTGTAACTCTCTCGAACGTGTAGTGCGTTACCTTATTTTGGGAAACCAAAAATAGTAACCGCCTAACGTTCATGCGTTCATGCGTTCATGGGTTTACCCCAACGCATTTTGCTCTCTCCCTTGAACCATGCACTCACTCAATGAGCTGGTTCAATGTCGGTTTGGTTCAAAGACCAATTAACCCAAGCCATATGGTCTAGATCACAATAAACCCTAAAGGTTCAAGATCTAACCGTTCATCTCTTGATGCTCCTGATCTCACCGATCTAGCATCCAATCTCTCGATCGAAGCTTACCGATCTCAAGCCCTAATCAATCAAACATGATCAGACCAGATCTCACTTACAATTAGAGTTTAAATCCCTTTAAACTGAACCCAAATAATTCAGTCCACACGATCTGACTTAAGTAAGCCATATCATCAAATTGTGCGACCCTAAGGGTTTCCTTTAAATGTCGGTAACGATAACTTACATTATCACGATCAGTGAGGGGTATCTAGCAACACATCACTATCTCCCGATATAAAGGAAAGAGTCTTCCAAGACTACACCCAAACCACAGCACAAGTGTGAATCCACTTCACTAGGCATACATGTTTCCTTTGCCACTGGATGTTCTTATTGGACAAGCGTGTCAAGCCTGTAGCTCCAATATGATGAGCATGATTAGATCAGATGAACATAGTCACCTGGGTATGGCCATACACTTTCTCAATCATCTCATTCAGGGGGGCCCCAGTAGAACATCACACTCCAATCAAGGAGACGGCAATCCTATATCTATCACTAGTGCCCTAACATGACTCATGTGTTGGGGTATGCCCTTAAGGCTAATGTTTGAGGCCTTGGGATTCTTTCAGTATCATGTAGAAACTCTTATGTTTATAAAGGCAATGGTTGTTATTCAGTTTGTTACATTATCTGCTGCAATAAGTGTGCTTCTGAATAATGTCTCAATGCTGTTCAGCTAGGCTGACATGCAATGAAGTCCTTAGTCGAGATATCTTGGTGAACATGAGACAGCCTTGATATGATTGAGACTAATATGTGTTCTAATCTTATAGGATGCTTCGAGCATGGAATAAGATGTAGACTCATGGGTACATTAGATGTACTGGACAGACCCTACTAGGATATTCAATTGCTTGTCACAATGTGAATAATCCTTGTTTGCAACAAGTGGCATAATGTCCTCTGACTTGAGATCACTTGTGTTTCTAAATGATGATTGTCATTGTTTTGAGGTAGTTCAATATCATTTGAAACATAATGATTATAGACTATCTTGGATGATGATCATGAGTCAGGTTAGGGCACTAGTGATAGATACAGGATTGCCGTCTCCTTGTTTAAGGAGTGTGATGTTTTAAAGGGGCCCCCCTGGATGAGATGATTGAGAAAGTGTATGGCCATACCCAGGTGACTATGTTCATCTGATCTAATCATGCTCATCATATTTGGAGCTACAGGCTTGACACGCTTGTCCAATAAGAACATCCAGTGGCAAGGGAAACAAGTATGCCTTGTGAAATAGATTCACACTTGTGCTGTGGTTTGGGTGTAGTCTTGGAAGACTCTTTCCTTTATATCGGGAGACAGTGATGTGTTGCTAGATACCCCTCACTGATCGTGATAACGTAAGTTATCGTTACCGACATTTAAAGGAAACCCTCAGGGTCGCACAATTTGATGATATGGCTTACTTAAGTCAGATCGTGTGGACTGAATTGTTTTGGTTCAGTTTAAAGGGATTTAAACTCTGATTGTAAGTGAGATCTGGTCTGATCATGTTTGATTGATTAGGGCTTGAGATCGGTAAGCTTCGATCGAGAGAGTTGATGCTAGATCGATGAGATCAAGGGCATCAAGAGATGAACGGTTAGATCATGAACCTTAGGGTTTTAGGTGATCTTGACCAAGGCTTGGTTTGATTTGGTCTTTGAACCAAATTGGGTTGAACCGAATGGCTTGAACCGGTTCACATAGGTGAACGCATGGTTCAAAGGCTTGATGGCGCTTTGGGCGGTTTGCCTTGAATGAGCGCATGGTTCATGAATGCGTGAACGCATGAAGTGAAGTTTTTACTATTTTTGGAAGAGGCGTTTTCCAAAATAGTTAACTCACCTCACGTTCGAGAGCACTCATCCTATTCTCGCCCTTTTTGCCTCTTCCTCTCGACGTCTTCGCGTGTGGAGAAAAGGGTGGATGACAAGGAGAGACTCGGCCAAGCTAGAGACATCATCTCTTCTCCCTCAAGCGATCAGGATTCTTGGAGCCTTGCTAGCACAAGGAGCAACAAGGAATAGGCTAAGTCTCATCTCGTGTGCGCACACTTTGGAGGAGAACCTCATCGTCCTCTTGCTTCCAAATCTCCATCCAAGCGATGGCCATGGTATGAATCTCTTCCAATCTATGCAAGTTTATATAAGTTGATCAATGAAACATACATGCGATCATTGAAACCCAAGCTTCCGCAATGAAAAATTTTTACACATGCGCCTATTAGGGTTTCGCTCCCCCTTGAAGGGGACTTTCAAATGGTATCAGAGCAGGTTCTATGTATGTTCATTTGATTGCTTATTTGTGATCCTTGTTTGCGCTTGCTAAGAGTAGATCTAATTACATGCCGAAAACTACATGCTAGATTGAGAACTTAGATGTATGTTTATTTATGATTTGCGCATGTATGATGTGTTGGCGCATGCTATAGAGTTTTATCAAAACTTAACTTGCGCGCCCCTACCTTAGATCTAAGCGCCTACTATAAACCCTTAGACGGGTTGATGGGGTTGAAGTCATCCTCTAGGTTAGATCCAAATAGTCTGATCAGACCATCTGACAGCCTAGATGGGTCGACCAGATGGCACCTATGCGCAAGCATGAGGTGGCTATAGGTCGATTGCATCACAGGCGTGTAGCGAGGTCTGATTGAGACAACCAGTGAACGCACATGAGTTAGGCCCGGGGTCACACCCGCTTGCCAGAACTCATGAGGGTTGTTCAGCCCTTGGCGCATGCATGGTTGACCATTAGGTCAACTCAAGTCAGTTAGGACTTGGTGCATGCAAGGGCAGTGGATCTGACTAGATATGATGAGTGGATCCCTATCAATGGACCGTTGTAAGGTTGTAGGGCACATAAGAAAATTAAAAATTGATGCCAATGGGTTTTCAAAAATTTTATTTTCTTGTTAAAGGATCACATGTTGAATGGATGCCATGATATATGTTTATTTCATCTTATGTGGGTTGCCCTTTTAATGTGTGCTGTGCTGGGGCCTGCGAGCCTGGATTAAAATTGTAAATTAATTTTTATTGTGATATGCGAATCACTTTTTAATTAATTTATAAAATGTAATTGACCTGCGAGTCAATCTTGTCTAGATAGATTAAATTGTAATTTAATCAGACAAGAGCACAGAGCACACTTGGCAGAGGCGCAGCAGCTTGAGGGTTGACCAGGTGGGAGGTCTAGGGTTTGACCCTATGACAGGCGCATTTACCTGGTGGGCGCACCCGAGCTGCAGTGGGCGCTTGGGCCCTGGGTTGGGCCAGATGAGAAGCAAAAGACCCATGGAAAGCTCAAGTGAAGACTTAAGTGAAAATTAAGGTCTTACTTAGGGTTAATGGGCTTTTACCACATAAGATCATCATGCTTTCTTTTATTGTTTAAATAATTAGAATTGCATGATTTATTTATCTTCTGCTATCACCATAGGGTTTGCATGATAGTTAAGAAGATAAAAGACCGTTAAAATCCAACGCTATAATATCAAGCACGTAAGCCTTCTGACGCGAAACCTCACTGTTCTGACTATCGTTGGAGCCGTGTTGTACCCACTCAGTGGGCACGTCCATCTATCTTCAGACGGTGCGGGATTACACCTGCGTGTTACAGGGAAGGGATTTATCGCTTCTCGTTGCTCAGCATAGCACGTGGTGGTCCAGGGAGTAGGTCGGGTCAGCTTGACCATGTAGGCTACATATGGGGCATATGATAGCACATGGAGGCAGCCATCTATGGCATCAGAGACTGTGTTGTACCAACTCAGTTGGCACAGTCTGCTGGATTGCCCAGATGAAGGGGAATCGCACGGGTTGGCGATTAGCAGGAATAGCCTACTAGAAATTAGTGCTTGTACTCTCTGTGCATCTTATCTCGCCTGAGCGGGACGCGGAGACCAAGTATGAAATCTGGATCCCATCTCACTAAAAGAGTGTTACTCTTTCGGACTGTTTTAATGGATTTTTCAGTCAGAAAAAATAGTGAGAAAAGAATCATTCTTAAGTCCTGGATTGATTCTAAACATTGATACTGACCTTGCTGTTCTTGCATTGTTGTAGATTCCTGTAGCAACGAACACCATGAGCTTTAATGTGCGATCCCTACTGGAAAGGGAGAAGTTTGCTGGGCCAAACTTCTCAGACTGGTACGGACACCTTAAGATTGTTCTTAAGGCTGAGAGGAAACTGTATGTCCTCGAGACGGCTATACCGCCTCAACCCGCTGCGAACGCCGCAAGGGCGGTTCGCGATGCCTATGAAAAGCATGTCAATGATAGCATTGATGTCGCTTGCCTGATGCTAGCCTCTATGATGCCACTGCTGCAACGTCAGCATGAGGATATGTCTGCTATGGAAATCATAGCAAACCTCAAGATGCTATATGCTGCACAGGCGAGGACTGAGCGCTATAATTTGACTAAGCTTTTCTTTCAGAGCAAACTGACTGAAGGGAGTCCAGTAGGAGCTCATGTGCTCAAGATGATTGGGCACAAAGAGGCTCTAGAGAAACTGGGGCATACCATCAATCAGGAGCTTGCTGTAGACATTATTCTGCAGTCTCTCCCGGCCTCTTTTGATCCGTTCATTATTAATTTTAATATGAACAAGATCGACTGCACACCGGCAGAGTTGCTGAATATGCTCTTGACTATAGAGGAAACTCTAAAGGGAAAGCCTTCAACCTCTGTCTTGATGTTTCCTTCTAGGAACAAGAAGAAGGGGAAGAAGGGCAAAGCCCCTGTCAAGAATTACAACAAGGCTCTGAAACAAAAGGTGAAGCGGTCGAAGGACAACAGATGTTTCCACTGTGGCCAGCTGGGTCACTGGAAAAAGGACTGTAAAGCGCTCCAAGGAGAAAAGAAGGGAAGCATCGCTTCTGGCTCAGGTATATTTGTGACTGAGGTCATGATATCTTCTTCTTCTATTTCATGGGTGTTGGACACTGCATGTGGAGTTCACATTTGTTCAAATGTATAGGAACTCAAGAGAAGAAGACAGGTGGGACAGCATGAGGTGGACCTACGAGTTGGAAACGGGGCACGGGTTGCTGCTGTTGCTGTAGGAGACTATTACATCTCATTACCATCTGGACTTGTATTGGAATTAAACAATTGTTATTTTGTACCTAGCATTACCAAAAATATTATCTCTATTCCTGCTCTTGTCAGGAAAGGATTTTCCTTTGAATGCAATATTTCAAAGTGTGTTATTTCTTTAGATAATATTGTTTATGCTACTGGTTCAATTAACAATGGCTTATTCATGTTGGACATGGAATATTCTATACAAAATATTGATAATAAGAAAGCCAAGTATGCTGATGACAGCACCTTGTTATGGCATAGTCGTTTAGGCCATATTAACAAGAAGCGCATTAAGCGGTTGCATGATCATGGACTGCTGGGATCATTCTCCTATGAGGAGATTGATACATGCAAAGCTTGTTTAATGGGCAAAATGACGAAGTCTCATTTTCCTCACAAAGGACAAAGGGCTTCAGGTTTACTTGACCTTATACACAGTGATGTGTGTGGGCCATTTAGTAAACATGCCAGAGGTGGCTATTCGTACTTCATTACCTTTACTGATGATTTCAGTAGATATGGGTATGTCTATCTAATGAGACATAAGAGTGAATCTTTTGACAAGTTCAAAGAGTTCAAAAATGAAGTATAGAATCAGCTAGGCCGAAATATCAAGGCACTTCGTTCTGATCGAGGTGGAGAATACCTAAGTCGATAATTTACTGACTATCTGAAGGAGTGTGGGATTATCTCACAGCTCACTCCACCAGGAACACCGCAATGGAATGGTGTGTCCGAAAGGAGGAACAGAACCTTATTGGATATGGTTCGTTCTATGATGAGTCAGGCTACTCTACCTTACTCCTTTTGGGGTTTTGCACTGGAAACAGCTGCAAAGGTACTAAACCGAGTGCCATCCAAGGCAGTTTCAAAGACGCCATATGAATTATGGTATAGGAAACAGCCGAGCTTGACATTTATTAAGATCTGGGGTTGCGAGGCTTATGTCAAAAAGCTCGCCTCTGGGAAACTAGAGAGCAGATCTGAGAAATGCATCTTTGTCGGTTACCCTAAGGAAACTAAGGGTTATTATTTCTACGATCCCAAAGAGAACAAGGTATTTGTTGCTCGGATGGCCATTTTTCTTGAGAAGGAGTTTCTTCTGCAAGAGGCCAGTGGGAGAGAAATAAAACTGGATGAGAATCCAGAGGAAGGACAAAGTAGTCAAGCACAGTTGGATGAGCCTGAGCCAGTTGAGCAGGTTATTGAACAACCTGAGGCTCAGATATCACGGGAACCGCGAAGATCGGGTAGGATCCGTCGACAGCCTGAGCGCTATGACGGAGTCTACATCATTGATCATGATGAACCCCTCACTTATGCGGATGCGGTCAGTGGACCGGAGTCAGCTAGATGGCTTGAAGCTATGCGAGCCGAGATGGACTCCATGTTAGATAACCAAGTCTGGGATTTGGTTGATCCGCCTCCAGGAGTAATCCCTATAGGCTGTAAATGGATCTTCAAGAAGAAGATTGACATGGATGGTAACGTGGTTACCTATAAAGGCAGGCTAGTTGCGAAAGGTTTCAAACAAATCTACGGGATAGATTATGATGAAACTTTCTCTCCTGTAGCCATGTTCAAGTCTATTCGGATTATACTTGCGATAGCGGCATATTATGATTATGAGATCTGGCAAATGGATGTGAAGACTGCTTTCCTTAATGGAAAACTGGATGAGGATGTGTATATGACACAACCTGAAGGTTTCACTAATCCATCAGATCGTCATAAAATATGCAAGTTAAAGAAGTCCATTTATGGACTTAAGCAAGCATCTAGAAGCTGGAATATTCGTTTTGATGAATCAATCTGTGAATTTGGTTTCATCAAGAATGAAGATGACCCGTGTGTATATAAGAGGTTTAGTGGGAGCGTAATTACTTTCCTAGTCCTCTACGTCGATGATATCTTAATCATTGGAAACGATATTCCTGAACTGCATGCTGTTAAAGCATGGTTAAGAAAATATTTCCAGATGAAAGATTTAGGAGAAGCAGCCTATGTATTAGGTGTGAAGATCTACAGGGATAGATCTAAGAGGCTTCTCGGGCTGTGCCAAAGTACTTACATCGATAAAGTCCTGGAGAGATTTCATTTAGAGAATTCTAAAAGAGGATATCTTCCAGTCAGACATGGTCTGAATCTTTCAAAGAGTCAGTGTCCACAAACACAGACTGAGAAAGATGAAATGGACAATACGCCTTATGCTTCGGCTATTGGGTCCATTATGTATGTGATGTTGTGTACTCGCCCAGACGTCGCTTACGGGTTAAGCGTGACCAGTCGATTCCAAAGTAATCCAGGTCAGGCGCACTGGATTGCGGTCAAGAACATTTTGAAATATCTTCGGAGGACCAAAGATATGTTCTTGATATATGGAGGTCAGGAAGAACTCAGTATTGAAGGATATACTGACGCTTCGTTCCAATCTGACCAGGATGATTTCCGATCGCAATCAGGCTATGTTTTTAGCTTGAATGGAGGAGCAGTGGTGTGGAAAAGTTTCAAACAGTCTATCGTTGCTGATTCCACAACGGAAGCCGAGTATGTTGCAGCCTCGGAAGCATCTAAGGAGGCAGTGTGGATTTGCAAGTTCGTTCAGGAACTTGGTGTTGTTCCTTCAAGTGCAGATCCTTTGGTTATCTTCTGTGATAACAATGGAGCAATCGCACAAGCAAAGGAACCACGGTCGCACCAGAAGTCCAAGCACATACAGAGATGGTTTCACTTGATCCAGGAGATCATTGATCGTGGCGAGATCAAAATCTGCAAGGTTCATACAGATGACAATCTGGCTGACCCGCTTACCAAGCCTCTGGCGCAGCAGAAGCATGAGAAGCACAGTAATAATATGGGTTTGAGATTTCTCAACCATTAGATTAAGTGCAAGTGGGAGATTGTTGGGGTATGCCCTTAAGGCTAATGTTTGAGGCCTTGGGATTCTTTCAGTATCATGTATAAACTCTTATGTTTATAAAGGCAATGGTTGTTATTCAGTTTGTTACATTGTCTGCTGCAATAAGTGTGCTTCTGAATAATGTCTCAATGCTGTTCAGCTAGGCTGACATGCAATGAAGTCCTTAGTCGAGATATCTTGGTGAACATGAGACAGCCTTGATATGATTGAGACTAATATGTGTTCTAATCTTATAGGATGCTTCGAGCATGGAATAAGATGTAGACTCATGGGTACATTAGATGTACTGGACAGACCCTACTAGGATATTCAATTGCTTGTCACAATGTGAATAATCCTTGTTTGCAACAAGTGGCATAATGTCCTCTGACTTGAGATCACTTGTGTTTCTAAATGATGATTGTCATTGTTTTGAGGTAGTTCAATATCATTTGAAACATAATGATTATAGACTATCTTGGATGATGATCATGAGTCAGGTTAGGGCACTAGTGATAGATACAGGATTGCCGTCTCCTTGTTTAAGGAGTGTGATGTTCTAAAGGGGCCCCCCTGGATGAGATGATTGAGAAAGTGTATGGCCATACCCAGGTGACTATGTTCATCTGATCTAATCATGCTCATCATATTTGGAGCTACAGGCTTGACACGCTTGTCCAATAAGAACATCCAGTGGCAAGGGAAACAAGTATGCCTTGTGAAATAGATTCACACTTGTGCTGTGGTTTGGGTGTAGTCTTGGAAGACTCTTTCCTTTATATCGGGAGACAGTGATGTGTTGCTAGATACCCCTCACTGATCGTGATAACGTAAGTTATCATTACCGACATTTAAAGGAAACCCTCAGGGTCGCACAATTTGATGATATGGCTTACTTAAGTCAGATCGTGTGGACTGAATTGTTTTGGTTCAGTTTAAAGGGATTTAAACTCTGATTGTAAGTGAGATCTGGTCTGATCATGTTTGATTGATTAGGGCTTGAGATCGATAAGCTTCGATCGAGAGAGTTGATGCTAGATCGATGAGATCAAGGGCATCAAGAGATGAACGGTTAGATCATGAACCTTAGGGTTTTAGGTGATCTGGACCAAGGCTTGGTTTGATTTGGTCTTTGAACCAAATTGGGTTGAACCGAATGGCTTGAACCGGTTCACATAGGTGAACGCATGGTTCAAAGGCTTGATGGTGCTTTGGGCGGTTTGCCTTGAATGAGCGCATGGTTCATGAATGCGTGAACGCATGAAGTGAAGTTTTTACTATTTTTGGAAGAGGCGTTTTCCGAAATAGTTAAGTCACCTCACGTTCGAGAGCACTCATACTATTCTCGCCCTTTTTGCCTCTTCCTCTCGACGTCTTCGCGTGTGGAGAAAAGGGTGGACGACAAGGAGAGACTCGGCCAAGCTAGAGACATCATCTCTTCTCCCTCAAGCGATCAGGATTCTTGGAGCCTTGCTAGCACAAGGAGCAACAAGGAGTATGCTAAGTCTCATCTCGTGTGCGCACACTTTGGAGGAGAACCTCATCGTCCTCTTGCTTCCAAATCTCCATCCAAGCGATGGCCATGGTATGAATCTCTTCCAATCTATGCAAGTTTATAGAAGTTGATCAATGAAACATACATGCGATCATTGAAACCCAAGCTTCCGCAATGAAAAATTTTTACACATGCGCCTATTAGGGTTTCGCTCCCCCTTGAAGGGGACTTTCATCATGATCATTATCCAAGATAGTCTATAACCATTATGTTTCAAATGATATTGAACTACCTCAAAACAATGACAATCATCATTTAGAAACACAAGTGATCTCAAGTCAGAGGACATGTGCCACTTGTTGCAAACAAGGATTATTCACATTGTGACAAGCAATCGAATATCCTAGTAGGGTCTGTCCAGTACATCCAATGTACCCATGAGTCTACATCTTATTCCATGCTCGAAGCATCCTATAAGATTAGAACACATATTAGTCTCAATCATATCAAGGCTGTCTCATGTTCACCAAGATATCTCGACTAAGGACATTACTGTTGGAACCCCTTTCTAGAGGGGGGGCGAAACCCAGCATGGCGCATATTCAGATTTCAAGCAGCGGATAGGGTCTCTAAGAATCGCATGCACCTTATATAATCAACTTAAAGAAAACCCGAATGCATAAGAGGTGATTCGATCCATACCATTGCCATTTCTTGATGGCGGCTTGGAAGCAAAGATCAAACGAGATCTTCTCCTTGTCGTCACACACAAGATGATGTCGCTATCTCTCTTGGTGCTCCTTGTGCTAGCAAGGTTCCAAGAGGTCCTTTGACGAGTGAAGGGAAAATGAGATGTCAATCTTTCTTGGCCGAATCCTCCTCAAGCGTCAAGCGTCAAGCGTCAAGCGTCGCCACACTCACACAATAATCTCGAGAGGAATATGGGCGAGAGGAAAAATCAGTTGAAGTGGCGAAAATAGAGAATACTCTATTCGGACGAGAGCACCCACCAAGTGGAGATCATGGTTACTAAAAATAGTAACCACTCCTCACCCCAACGTTCACGCCAAGTGAACTTGTCGCCAACTCCTCTCCCCTTGAACCATGCGCTCATCAAGTGAGCCGGTTCACTTTGGTTCGGTTTAAGAACCAATCAAGCCAATGATCTAGTCTAGATCTTAAATAAACCCTAAGGTTCCCGATCTAACCGTCGATCTCCTCGATGCCCCTGATCTGACCGATCTGGCATCTATTCTCTCGATCGAAGCTTACCGATCTTAAGCCCTAATCAATCAAACATGATCAGACCAGATCTCACTTACAATCAGAGACTAATTCCCTTTAAACTGAACCCAAACAATTCAGTCCACACGATCTGACTTAAGTAAGCCATATCATCAAATTGTGCGACCCTAAGGGTTTCCTTTAAATGTCGGTAACGATAATTCTCATTATCACGATCAGTGAGGGGTATCTAGCAACACATCACTATCTCCCGATATAAAGAAATGAGTCTTCCAAGACTACACCCAAAAACAGCACAAGTGTGAATCAAATCACAAAGCATACATATTTCCTTTGCCACTGGATGTTCTTATTGGACAAGCCTGTCAAGCTTGTAACTCCAATATGATGAGCATGATTAGAACAGATGAACACTGTCACCTGGGTATGGCCATACACTTTCTCAATCATCTCATCCAGGGGGCCCCTTTAGAACATCACACTCCTTAAACAAGGAGACGGCAATCCTATGTCTATCACTAGTGCTCTAACCTGACTCAAGCTCACCATCCAAGATAGTCTATAATCATTATGTTTCAAATGATATTGAACCATCTCAAAACAATGACAATCATCATTCAGAAAACACAAGTGATCTCAAGTCAGAGGAAATGTGCCACTTGTCTTAATCAAGGAATATTCACATTGTGACAAACAATTGAACATCCTAGTAGGGTCTGTCCAGTACATCCAATGTACCCATGAGTCTACATCTTATTCCATGCTCGAAGCATCCTATAAGATTAGAACACATATTAGTCTCAATCATATCAAGGCTGTCTCATGTTCACCAAGATATATCGACTAAGGACATAATAGCATGTCACCCGAGCTGAACAGCTTTGAGACATTATTCAGAAGAACATATATTGCAGCAGACAATGTAGCTAACTGAATAACAACCATGCCTTTATAAACATAACAGTTTATTACATGATACAAATACATTCCCATAGGCCTCAAACATTAGCCTTAAGGGCATACCCCAACAATCTCCCACTTGCACTTAATCTAATGGTTGAGAAATCTCAAACCCATATTATTACAGTGCTTCTCATGCTTCTGCTGCGCCAGAGGCTTGGTAAGCGGGTCTGCCAGATTGTCATCTGTATGAACCTTGCAGATTTTGATCTCGCCACGATCTATGATCTCCCTGATCAAATGAAACCGTCTCAGTATGTGCTTGGACTTCTGGTGCGACCGTGGTTCCTTTGCTTGTGCGATTGCTCCAGTGTTATCACAGAAGATAACCAAAGGATCGACACTCGAAGGAACAACACCAAGTTCTCTCATGAACTTACGAATCCAGACTGCCTCCTTGGATGCTTCCGAGGCTGCAACATACTCGGCTTCTGTTGTGGAATCAGCAACAGTTGACTGTTTGAGACTCTTCCACACCACTGCACCTCCATTCAAGCTAAAAACATAGCCTGATTGCGATCGGAAATCATCCTGGTCCGACTGGAACGAAGCGTCAGTATATCCCTCTATACTGAGTTCTTCCTGACCACCATATATCAAGAACATATCTTTGGTCCTCCGCAGATATTTTAAAATGTTCTTGACTGCAATCCAGTGCGCCATACCTGGATTACTTTGGAAACGACTGGTTACGCTTAACCCGTAAGCGATGTCTGGGCGAGTACACAACATCGCATACATAATGGAACCAATAGCCGAAGCATAAGGCGTATTGTCCATTTCATCTTTCTCAGTCTGTGTTTGTGGACACTGACTCTTCGAAAGACTCAGACCATGTCTGACTGGAAGATATCCACGTTTAGAATTCTCTAAATGAAATCTCTCCAGGACCTTATCGATGTAAGTACTCTGGCACAGCCCGAGAAGCCTCTTAGATCTATCCCTGTAGATCTTCACACCTAACACATAGGCTGCTTCTCCTAGATCTTTCATCTGGAAACACTTCCTCAGCCATGCTTTAACAGCATGCATTTCAGGAATGTCATTTCCAATGATCAAGATGTCATCGACGTAGAGGACTAGGAAAGTAATCACGCTCCCACTAAACCTCTTATATACACACGGGTCATCCTCGTTCTTGATGAAACCAAATTCAGTGACTGATTCATCAAAACGAATATTCCAGCTTCTAGATGCTTGCTTAAGTCCATAAATGGACTTCTTTAACTTGCATATCTTATGACGATCTGATGGATTAGTGAAACCCTCAGGTTGTGTCATATACACATCCTCATCCAGATTTCCATTAAGGAAAGCTGTTTTCACATCCATCTGCCAAATCTCATAATCATAATATGCAGCTATCGCGAAAAGAATCCGAATAGACTTAAACATGGCTACAGGTGAGAAAGTTTCATCATAATCTATCCCGTAGATTTGTTTGAAACCTTTCGCAACTAGCCTGCCTTTATAGGTAACCACGTTACCATCCATGTCAATCTTCTTCTTGAAGATCCATTTACAGCCTATAGGGATAACTCCCGAAGGCGGATCAACCAAATCCCAGACTTGGTTATCTGACATGGAGTCCATCTCGGCGCGCATAGCCTCAAGCCATCTCGCTGACTCCGGTCCACTGACCGCATCCGCATAAGTGAGGGGTTCATCATTGTCAATGATGTAGACTCCGTCATAGCGCTCAGGCTGTCGACGGATCCTACCCGATCTTCGCGGTTCCCGTGATATTTGAGCCTCAGGTTGTTCAATAACCTGTTCTACCGGCTCAGGCTCATCCAACTGTGCTTGACTACTTTGTCCTTCGACTGGATTCTCATCCAGCTTTATTTCTCTCCCACTGGCCTCTTGCAGAAGAAACTCCTTCTCAAGAAATATGGCCGTCCGAGCAACAAAAACCTTGTTCTCTTTGGGATCGTAGAAATAATAACCCTTAGTTTCCTTAGGGTAACCGACAAAGATACATTTGTCAGATCTGCTCTCTAGTTTCCCAGAGGCGAGCTTTTTGACATAAGCCTCGCAGCCCCAGATCCTGATAAATGTCAAGCTTGGCTGTTTCCCATACCATAACTCATATGGAGTTTTAGAAACTGCTTTGGATGGCACTCGGTTTAGTACCTTTGCAGCTGTTTCCAGCGCAAAACCCCAAAAGGAGTATGGAAGAGTAGCCTGACTCATCATAGAACGAACCATATCAAGTAGCGTTCTATTTCTCCTCTCGGACACACTATTCCATTGCGGTGTTCCTGGCGGAGTGAGCTGTGAGATAATCCCACACTCCTTTAGATAGTCAGTAAACGTATGACTTAGGTATTCACCACCTCGATCTGAGCGAAGTGCCTTGATATTTCGGCCTAGCTGATTTTGTACTTCATTCTTGAACTCTTTGAACTTGTCAAAAGATTCACTTTTATGTCTCATCAGATAGACATACCCGTATCTACTGAAATCATCAGTAAAGGTAATGAAGTACTGATAGCCACCTCTGGCATGTTTACTAAATGGCCCACACACATCACTGTGTATAAGGTCAAGTAAACCTGAAGCCCTTTGACCTTTGTGAGGAAAAGGTGACTTCGTCATTTTACCCATCAAACAAGCTTTGCATGTATCAATCTCCTTATAGGAGAATGATCCCAGCAGTCCATGATCATGCAACCGCTTAATGCGTTTCTCGTTTATATGGCCTAAACGACTATGCCACAGCAAGGTGCTGTCATCAGCATACTTGGCTTTCTTAATATCAACATTTTGTATAGAACTTTCCATGTCCAACATGAATAACCCATTGTTAATTGAACCAGTTGCATAAACAATATTATCATAAGACAAAATACACTTTGAAATATTGCATTCAAAGGAAAACCCCTTCCTGACAAGAGCAGGAATGGAGATAATATTTTTAGTTATACTGGGAACAAAATAACAATTGTCTAGTTCCAATACAATGCCAGACGGTAAAGGAATGAAGTAGTCTCCTACAGCAACAGCAGCAACCCGTGCCCCGTTTCCAACTCGTAGGTCCACCTCATGCTGTCCCACCTGCCTTCTTCTCTTGAGTTCCTGTACATTTGAACAAATGTGAACTCCACATGCAGTGTCCAACACCCATGATATAGAAGAAGAAAACATGACCTCAGTCACGAATATACCTGAGCCAGAAGCGAAGCTTCCCCTCTTATCTCCTTGGAGCGCTTTGCAGTCCTTTTTCCAGTGACCCAGCTGGCCACAGTGGAAACACCTGTATTCCTTGGACCGCTTGACCTTTTGCTTCAGAGCCTTGCTGTAGTTCTTGACTGGGGCCTTGCCCTTCTTCCCCTTCTTCTTGTTCCTGGAAGGAACCATTAAGACAGAGGTTGAAGGCTTACCCTTCAGAGTTTCCTCAGTGGTCAAGAGCATATTCAGCAGCTCTGCCGGAGTACAATCGATTTTGTTCATATTAAAATTAATAATGAACGCGTCGAATGAAGGCGGGAGAGACTGCAGAATAATGTCCACAGCAAGCTCCTGGTTAATGGTATGCCCCAGTTTCTCTAGAGCCTCCTTGTGCCCAATCATCTTGAGCACGTGAGCTCCCACTGGGCTCCCTTCAGCCAGTTTGCTCTGAAAGAAGAGCTTTGTCAGATTATAGCGTTCTGTCCTCGCCTGTGCAGCATACAACATCTTGAGGTTTGTAATCATGTCTATAGCCGACATGTCCTCATGCTGACGCTGCAGCGGTGGCGTCATAGACGCTAGCATCAGGCAAGCGACATCAATGCTATCATTGACGTGCTTTTCATAGGCTTCCCGAACCGCCCTTGCGGCGTTCGGAGCGGGCTGCGGCGGTATCGCCGCCTCGAGGACATACAGTTTCCTCTCTGCCTTAAGAATAATCTTAAGGTGTCCAAACCAGTCAGAGAAGTTCGGCCCAGCAAACTTCTCCCTTTCCAGTAGGGATCGCACATTGAAGTTCATGGTGTTCGTTGCTGCAGGTATCTACAACAATGCAAGAACAGCAAGGTCAGTATCAATGTATAAGAATCGATCAGGACTTAAGAAAGATTCTTTTTCTCACTATTTTATCTGGCTGAAAAATCCAGCAAAACAGCCCGAAAGAGTAGCACTCTTTTAGTGAGATGGGATCCAGATTTCATACTTGGTCTCCGCGTCCCGCTCAGGCGAGATAAGATGCACAGAGAGTACAAGCACTAGTTTCTGGTAGGCATCCCAGCCAATCGCCAACCCGTGCGATTCCCCTTCATCTGGGCAATCCAGCAGACTGTGCCAACTGAGTTGGTACAACACAGTCTCTGATCCCACAGATGGCTGCCTCCATGTGCTACCATATGCGCCACATATGTAGCCTACACGGTCAAGCTGACCCGACCTACTCCCTGGACCACCACGTGCTATGCTGAGCAACGAGAAGGGATAAATCCCTACTCTGTAACACGCAGGTGTAATCCCGCACCGTCTGAAGATAGATGGACGTGCCCACTGAGTGGGTACAACACGGCTCCAACGATAATCAGAACAGTGAGGTTTCGCGTCAGAAGGCTTACGAGCTTGATATTTTAGCGTTGGATTTTAACGGTCTTTTATCTTCTTCACTATCATGCAATTCCTATGGTGATAGCAGAAGATAAACTTAAACATGCAATTCTAATATTATACAATAAAAGAAAGCATGTATCTTATGTGGTAAAAGCCCATAGCCCTAGAAGACCTTAACCTAACTTAAGTCTTCATTTGCTCTTCATGGGTCTTTTGCTGCTCATCTGGCCCAAACCTGGGCCCAAGCGCCATCTGCAGCACAGGTGCGCCCACCAGGAATATGCGCTAGGTCCTAGGGTCGAACCCTAGACCTCCCACCTGGTCCAGCCACTTGCTGCATGCGCCTCTACCAAGTGTGCACTGTGCTCTTGTCAAATTAAATTACAAATTTAACTATCTAGACAAGAGTGACACGCAGGTCACTTACATTTTATAAATTAAAACAATGTGATGCGCAGATCACAATAATTAATTTACAATTTTTAAATCCAGGCACGCAGGCCCCAGCACAGCACAGATTTAACATGGGCAGCCCACATAAGACTAAATAGACAAACACATGCATCCAATCAGCAATCAAGTGATCCATCATAAAAATTAAAATTTTCGAAAACCCCTTGGGATCAATTTTAATTTTTCCTTATTTGCCCTACAACCTTACAACGATCCATTACTAGGGATCCACTCATCCAACCTAGTCAGATCCACTGCCCTTGCATGCACCAAGTCCTAACTGACTTGAGTCGACCATAAGGTCAACCATGCATGCGTCAGGGCTGAACGACCACACTGAGGTCTGGCAAGCGGGCGTGACCCCGGGCCTAACTCAGGTGCGTTCATTAATCGTCTCAATCAGACTTCGCTACACACCTGTCTGCAGTCGACCTATAGCCACCATAGGCTTGCGCCAAGGTGCTATCTGGTCGACCCATTCAGGCTGTCAGATAGTCTGATCAGACTGTTGGATCTAAACTAGGGGTGACTTCAACCCTAATAACCCGTTTAAGGGTTTATAGTAGAGCCTTAGATCTAGAGTGAGTCGCGCATGTTAATTAGGGTTTTTAAGAAAAACACTAAGCATGCGCCAAGAACAACATGCGCCAATGATAACAAACTTCAAGTTTCGCATGTACAAAAACTTAAAGAAAAAACGCATGTTAACTAGATCTAAGCTTGTACACGCAAACATGGATCACATAAGCTTAAGCAATCATACAAAGATGCATAGAAAACTGCTCTGATACCAGTTGTTGGAACCCCTTTCTAGAGGGGGGGCGAAACCCAGCATGGCGCATATTCAGATTTCAAGCAGCGGATAGGGTCTCTAAGAATCGCATGCACCTTATATAATCAACTTAAAGAAAACCCGAATGCATAAGAGGTGATTCGATCCATACCATTGCCATTTCTTGATGGCGGCTTGGAAGCAAAGATCAAACGAGATCTTCTCCTTGTCGTCACACACAAGATGATGTCGCTATCTCTCTTGGTGCTCCTTGTGCTAGCAAGGTTCCAAGAGGTCCTTTGACGAGTGAAGGGAAAATGAGATGTCAATCTTTCTTGGCCGAATCCTCCTCAAGCGTCAAGCGTCAAGCGTCAAGCGTCGCCACACTCACACAATAATCTCGAGAGGAATATGGGCGAGAGGAAAAATCAGTTGAAGTGGCGAAAATAGAGAATACTCTATTCGGACGAGAGCACCCACCAAGTGGAGATCATGGTTACTAAAAATAGTAACCACTCCTCACCCCAACGTTCACGCCAAGTGAACTTGTCGCCAACTCCTCTCCCCTTGAACCATGCGCTCATCAAGTGAGCCGGTTCACTTTGGTTCGGTTTAAGAACCAATCAAGCCAATGATCTAGTCTAGATCTTAAATAAACCCTAAGGTTCCCGATCTAACCGTCGATCTCCTCGATGCCCCTGATCTGACCGATCTGGCATCTATTCTCTCGATCGAAGCTTACCGATCTTAAGCCCTAATCAATCAAACATGATCAGACCAGATCTCACTTACAATCAGAGACTAATTCCCTTTAAACTGAACCCAAACAATTCAGTCCACACGATCTGACTTAAGTAAGCCATATCATCAAATTGTGCGACCCTAAGGGTTTCCTTTAAATGTCGGTAACGATAATTCTCATTATCACGATCAGTGAGGGGTATCTAGCAACACATCACTATCTCCCGATATAAAGAAATGAGTCTTCCAAGACTACACCCAAAAACAGCACAAGTGTGAATCAAATCACAAAGCATACATATTTCCTTTGCCACTGGATGTTCTTATTGGACAAGCCTGTCAAGCTTGTAACTCCAATATGATGAGCATGATTAGAACAGATGAACACTGTCACCTGGGTATGGCCATACACTTTCTCAATCATCTCATCCAGGGGGCCCCTTTAGAACATCACACTCCTTAAACAAGGAGACGGCAATCCTATGTCTATCACTAGTGCTCTAACCTGACTCAAGCTCACCATCCAAGATAGTCTATAATCATTATGTTTCAAATGATATTGAACCATCTCAAAACAATGACAATCATCATTCAGAAAACACAAGTGATCTCAAGTCAGAGGAAATGTGCCACTTGTCTTAATCAAGGAATATTCACATTGTGACAAACAATTGAACATCCTAGTAGGGTCTGTCCAGTACATCCAATGTACCCATGAGTCTACATCTTATTCCATGCTCGAAGCATCCTATAAGATTAGAACACATATTAGTCTCAATCATATCAAGGCTGTCTCATGTTCACCAAGATATATCGACTAAGGACATAATAGCATGTCACCCGAGCTGAACAGCTTTGAGACATTATTCAGAAGAACATATATTACAGCAGACAATGTAGCTAACTGAATAACAACCATGCCTTTATAAACATAACAGTTTATTACATGATACAAATACATTCCCATAGGCCTCAAACATTAGCCTTAAGGGCATACCCCAACAATTACAGCATGTCAGCCAAGCTGAACAGCATTGAGACATTATTCAGAAGCACACTTATTGCAGTAGACAATGTAACAAACTGAATAACAACCATTGCCTTTATAAACATAAGAGTTTATACATGATACTGAAAGAATCCCAAGGCCTCAAACATTAGCCTTAAGGGCATACCCCAACACGGTGTTCCTGGCGGAGTGAGCTGTGAGATAATCCCACACTCCTTCAGATAGTCAGTAAACTCATGACTCAAGTATTCTCCACCTCGATCTGAATGAAGTGCCTTGATAGTTCGGCCTAACTGATTCTGTACTTCATTTTTGAACTCTTTGAACTTGTCAAAAGATTCACTCTTATGTCTCATTAGATAGACATAACCATACCTACTGAAATCATCAGTAAAGGTAATGAAGTATGAATAGCCACCTCTGGCATGTTTACTAAATGGCCCACACACATCGCTGTGAATGAGGTCTAGTAAACCTGAAGCCCTTTGACCTTTATTAGAAAAAGGAGACTTCGTCATTTTACCCAATAAACAAGCTTTGCATGTATCAAGCTCCTCATAGGAGAATGATCCCAGCAGTCCATGATCATGCAACCGCTTAATGCGCTTCTTGTTAATATGGCCTAAACGACTATGCCATAGCAAGGTGCTGTCATCAGCATACTTGGCTTTCTTAACATCAATCTGTTGTATAGAACATTCCATGTCCAACATGAATAACCCATTGTTAATTGACCCAGTAGCATAAACAATATTGTCAAAAGAAATGTAACACTTTGAAATCTTGCATTCAAAGGAAAACCCTTTCCTGACAAGAGCAGGAATAGAGATAATATTCTTAGTTATGCTCGGTACAAAATAACAATTGTCCAGTTCTAATACAAGACCAGATGGTAAAGAGATGTGATATTCTCCTACAGCAACAGCAGCAACCCGTGCCCCGTTTCCAACTCGTAGGTCCACCTCATGCTGTCCCACCTGTCTTCTTCTCTTGAGTTCCTGTACATTTGAACAAATGTGAACTCCACATGCAGTGTCCAACACCCATGAAATAGAAGAAGAAGATACCATGACTTCAGTCACGTAAATACCTGAGCTAGAAGCGAAAGGCTTACTTCCCTTCTTATCTCCTTGGAGCGCTTTACAGTCCTTTTTCCAGTGACCCTGCTGGCCACAATGGAAACATCTGTATTCCTTCGATCGCTTTACTTTTTGCTTCAGAGCCTTGTTGTAGCTCTTGACAGGGGCTTTGCCCTTCTTCCCCTTCTTCTTGTTCCTAGAAGGAACCATGAGGACAGAGGATGAAGGCGTTCCCTTCTCACGAGACTGAGTCTGCTCAGTAGTCAAGAGCATGTTCAGCAACTCTGCCGGCGTACAGTCGATCTTGTTCATATTAAAATTAATAATGAATGGATCAAAAGAGGCCGGGAGAGACTGCAGAATAATGTCTACAACAAGCTCCTGATTGATGGTGTGTCCCAGTTTCTCTAGAGCCTCCTTGTACCCAATCATCTTGAGCACATGAGCTCCAACTGGACTCCCTTCAGTCAGTTTGCTCTGAAAGAAAAGTTTCGTCAAATTATAGCGTTCAGTCCTTGCCTGTGCTGCATACAGCATCTTGAGGTTTGCTATAATTTCTATAGCAGATATATCCTCATGCTGACGTTGCAGCTGTGGCGTCATAGACGCTAGCATCAAGCAAGCGACATCAATGCTATCATTGACATGCTTCTCATAAGCATCCCGAACCGCCCTTGCGGCGTTCGCAGCGGGTTGAGGCGGTATAGCCGTCTTGAGGACATACAGTTTCCTCTCAGCCTTAAGAACAATCTTAAGGTGTCCATACCAGTCTGAGAAGTTTGGCCCAGCAAACTTCTCCCTTTCTAGTAGGGATCGCACATTGAAGGCTGTGGTGTTCGTTGCTGCAGTAATCTACAACAATGCAAGAACAGCAAGGTCAGTATCAATGTTAGAATCAATTCAGGACTTAAGAATGATTCTTTTCTCACTATTTTATCTGACTGAAAAATCCAGTAAAACAGTCCGAAAGAGTGAAACTCTTTTAGTGAGATGGGATCCAGATTTCATACTTGGTCTCCGCGTCCCGCTCAGGCGAGATAAGATGCACAGAAAGTACAAGCACTAATTTCTGGTAGGCAATCCCTGCCAATCGCCAACCCGTGCGATTCCCCTTCATCTGGGCAATCCAGCAGACTGTGCCAACTGAGTTGGTACAACACAGTCTCTGATCCCACAGATGGCTGCCTCCATATGGCTACCATATGCTCAATATGTAGCCTACATGGTCAAGCTGACCCGACCTACTCCCTGGACCACCACGTGCTATGCTGAGCAACGAGAAGCGATAAATCCCTTCTCTGTAACACGCAGGTGTAATCACACACCGTCTGAAGATAGATGGGCGTGCCCACTGAGTGGGTACAACACGGCCCCAACGATAGTCAGAACAGTGAGGTTTCGCGTCAGAAGGCTATCGTGCTTGATATTGGTGTTGGATTTTAACGGTCCTTTTATCTTCTTACTATCATTCAAATCCTATGGTGATAGTAGAAGAATAAATCATGCAGTTACTACATTACTGAAACAGTAAATTAAAAGCATGATGATCTTATGTGGTAAAAGACCATTAAGCCTAAGTAAGACCTTAATTAACTTAAGTCTTCACTTGAGCTCTTCTTGGGTCTTTTGCATTTCCTCTGGCCCAACCCGGGCCCAAGCGCCCACTGCAGCTCAGGTGCGCCCACCAGGTCAAATGCGCCTGTCCTAGAGTCGAACCCTAGACCTCCCACTGGTGAAGCCACTTGCTGCATGCGCCTCTGCCAAGTGTGCTCTGTGCTCATGTCTGATTAAAATACAATTTAATCTATCTAGACATGATTGACACGCAGGTCAATTACACTTTATAAATTAATTAAAATGTGATGCGCAGATCACAATAAATAATTTACAATAATACATCCAGGCACGCAGGCCCCAGCACAGCACACATTAATTGGGCAGCTCACATAAGATGAAATAAACATTCATTCATGTGATACAAACAACATGTGATCCAGATAAGAAAATAAAATTTTCGAAAATCCCCATGGGCTCAATTTTATTTCCTTAGGTGCCCTACTACCTTACGACGGTCCATTAATAGGGATCCACTCATCAGACCAAGTCAGACCCACTGCCCTAGCATGCACCAAGTCATAACCGACTTGAGTCGACCCAGTGGCCAAACATGCATGCGTTAAGGGCTGAACGACACTCCTGAGTTCTGGCAAGCGGGCGTGACCCCGGGCCTAACTCACGTGCGTTCACTGGTTGTCTCAATCAGACATCGCTACACGCCCAGTATGCAGTCGACCTATAGCCACCTAATGCTTGCGCATAGGTGCCATCTGGTCGACCCATCTAGGCTGTCAGATGGTCAGATCAGACTGTTGGGTCTATACTGGACGATGACTTCAACCCTAATAACCCGTCTAAGTCTTTCAAGTAGGCGCTTAGATCTAAATGGAGTCGCGCAAGATAAGTTGTTTTGACAAAAAACATCATGTAATATGCGCCAACACTCATCATGCGCAAACATAAGATAAAGCTACAAACATGTAGGTTTCGGCATGATCATAGATCTACTCATAAACACAAGCATGGATCACAAAAAGCAATCATATAATTCATAGCAACCTCGCTCTGATACCAATTGATGGTTCCCCTAAGGGGGCGAAACCCTAATATGCGCATGTAGAATATTTTTGCATAGCGGAAGCTAGGGTTTCTTAAGGAATCGCATGCATGAATATATGATCAACTTCATGAACTTGTATAGATCAAACGAAAAACATACCAATGCCATTTCTTGGATGGCGACTTGGAAGCAAGAGGGCGATGTGGCTCTCCTCCAAAGCGTGCGCACACAAGATGTATGATCGCCTACTCCTTGTCGATCTTTGTGCTAGCAAAGTTCTCCAAGTCTCCTAACCATGTGAAGGAGATGAGATGCTTTTCTTGGCTTTCGAACTCCCTCTCTTTGCGTGAAGCAGATCACCGAAAGAGGAGCGTCGTCAAGAGGAAGAGGCGAGTGAGCGAAGAGTAATGCCCTCGAACGTGAGGCGTTATGCCCAAACGTGGAAGCGTTACTCTATTTTGGAAAACCAACTTCCAAAAATAGCAAACCCCTTAACGCTCATGCGTTTACACAATTAAACCGATCGCCACTTTATCTCCCATTGAACCATGCGCTCACATGATGAGCCGGTTCAATTAGATTTGGTTCAAAGACCAAATTAAGCCAAGCATTGGTCTAGATCAAATTAAACCATAAGGTTCAAGATCTAACCATTCATCTCTTGATGCTCTTGATCCCACCGATCTAGCATCAATTCTCTCGATCGAAGCTTACCGATCTCAAGCCCTAATCAATCAAACATGATCAGACCAGATCTCACTTACAATCAGAGTTTAAACTCCTTTAAACTGAACCAAAACAATTCAGTCCACACGATCTGACTTAAGTAAGCCATATCATCAAATTGTGCGACCCTAAGGGTTTCCTTTAAATGTCGGTAATGATAACTCACGTTATCACGATCAGTGAGGGGTATCTAGCAACACATCACTGTCTCCCGATATAAAGGAAAGAGTCTTCCAAGACTACACCCAAACCATAGCACAAGTGTGAACCCATCTCACTAGGCATATGTGTTTCCTTTGCCACTGGACGTTCTTATTGGACAAGCGTGTCAAGCCTGTAATTCCAATATGATGAGAATGATTAGATCAGATGAAACATAGTCATCTGGGTATGGCCATATACTTTCTCAATCATCTCATCCAGGGGGCCCCTATAGAACATCACACTCCAAACAAGGAGACGGCAATCCTATATCTATCACTAGTGCCCTAACATGACTCATGCTCATTATCCAAGATAGTCTATAACCATTATGTTTCAAATGATATTGAACTACCTCAAAACAATGCCAATCATCATTTAGAAACACAAGTGATCTCAAGTCAGAGGAAATATGCCACTTGTTTGCTTATAAGGATTATTCACATTGTGAAAAGCAATTGAATATCCCAAGTAGGGTCTGTCCAGTACATCCAATGTACCCATGAGTCTACATCTTATTCCATGCTCGAAGCATCCTATAAGATTAGAACACATATTAGTCTTAATCATATCAAGGCTGTCTCATGTTCACCAAGATATCTCGACTAAGGACAAAACTGCATGTCAGCCAAGCTGAACAGCATTGAGACATTATTCAGAAGTATACATATTGCAGTAGATGATGTAACAACCTGAATAACAACCATTGCCTTTATAAACATAGAGTTTATAAACATGATACTGAAATAATCCCAAGGCCTCAAACATTAGCCTTAAGGGCATACCCCAACAGATGGAACATGGGAATTATCTCAGATTTTAAAGTTAAAGCATGTAATGATCTGGAAAGGCGTAAAGAACAAATACTGCCTATTATTCACTGTGCCTCCTATCCACCAGAAGGACAATGAACAATATGTTGGTCAAGCTAAAGGCCTTAAATAAGCGCTACTTGGGAGGCAACCCATAGGCTCTGAATTTTGTTAATTTTAGCAATTTGTCTTTAAGGTTTGAACTTTTTATGATTAGTTTATTAGCTTTCAATTTTCTTAATCAATTTTATCAGCATGTTATGATGAACTTGATTATAAGGAAAACACTATAAATTTGTTATTTTTCGTGCAGAAATTTTTTGGAAATTTTATGTGATTTTTCTAGCGATGAATAGGGTCAAAATGCAAGATTTACGGTCGAACCCATGAATATCGCGCAGCCGTGATTTTAAATATAGCTAGGACTGTACATTGAAGAAGAATTTGTTGGGGTATGCCCTTAAGGCTAATGTTTGAGGCCTTGGGATTGTATAAGTATCATGTAATACATTCTTGTGTTTATAAATGCAATGGTTATTATTCAGGTTGTTACATCATCTGCTGCAATGTGTGTTCTTCTGGATAATGTCTCAATGCTGTTCAGCTAGGCTGACATGCTAAATGTCCTTAGTCGATATATCTTGGTGAACATGAGACAGCCTTGATATGATTGAGACTAATATGTGTTCTAATCTTATAGGATGCTTCGAGCATGGAATAAGATGTAGACTCATGGGTACATTGGATGTACTGGACAGACCCTACTAGGACATTCAATTGCTTGTCACAATGTGAATGATCCTTGATTGCAACAAGTGGCACATGTCCTCTGACTTGAGATCACTTGTGTTTCTAAATGATGATTGTCATTGTTTTGAGGTAGTTCAATATCATTTGAAACATAATGGTTATAGACTATCTTGGATAATGATCATGAGTCAGGTTAGGGCACTAGTGATAGATAGAGGATTGCCGTCTCCTTGTTGAAGGAGTGTGGTGTTCTATAGGGGCCCCCTAGATGAGATGATTGAGAAAGTGTATGGCCATACCCAGGTGACTATGTGCATCTGATCTAATCATGCTCATCATATTGGAGCTACAGGCTTGACACGCTTGTCCAATAAGAACATCCAGTGGCAAAGGAAACATGCATGCCTTGTGAAGTGGATTCACACTTGTGCTGTGGTTTGGGTGTAGTCTTGGAAGACTCTTTCCTTTATATCGGGAGACAGTGATGTGTTGCTAGATACCCCTCACTGATCGTGATAACGTAAGTTATCGTTACCGACATTTAAAGGAAACCCTCAGGGTCGCACAATTTGGTGATATGGCTTACTTGAGTCAGATCGTGTGGACTGAATTGTTTGGGTTCAGTTTAAAGGGATTTAATCTCTGATTGTAAGTGAGATCTGGTCTGATCATGTTTGATTGATTAGGGCTTGAGATCGGTAAGCTTCGATCGATAGAGATGATGCTAGATCGGTAAGATCAGGAGCATCAGGAGATGAACGGTTAGATCTGGAACCTATTGGTTCAATGAGGTCTAGACCATGGCTTGGGCTGATTTGATTTGGTTTTTTGGACCAAAGTCAATTGGATCGATTGAGCATGAACCGGTTCACATGTGTGTGAACGCTTGGTTCAATGCTTAAGCGTTTTGGTCGGTTTTCAAAGCATTACTTCATGTCATTCCATTTATGGAAAGTCATCAAGGCGACTTTGTAAAAACGCCTCAACGCTTCTCTTGGATGATGACCGCTTGCAATCTCGTGGAGAGGAGAGTGTGTTGACGAAAAGAGGAGGCATTCGGCCGAGAAAAGCCATCTCTATCCTCTCCTTCACGCGATAAGGTCCCATTGAAGCACTTTGCTAGCACAAAGGATTCAAAGGAGCAAGCCATCTTCACTTGTTGTGTGCGTCACCTTTGGAGAAGGAGCACTTGCGTCTTTGCTTCCAAGGCACCAACCAAACCGATGGCATTGGTATGATCTACTCTTGATCTATTCAATCTATGATAGTTGATCATATGGCATGCAAAAGATCATCAAACCCTTGCTTCCGCTTGCAAAATTTTATTTGCGCCATGCTTAGGGTTTTCGCCCCCCCTCTCGAAAGGGGTTTCTTCAATTGGTATCAGAGGTTGGCTTTATGCATGCTATTATGTTTGCTCGTGTGATCCATGTTTACACTTATGCTTAGATCTATGGTTGGTTACATGCGCAAGCTCTTGAAAATTTATGATGCGAAAACAACATGCATGATGTTTATTGCTCTTAGCCGCATGTATTGGTGCTTGTTGTTGTTTTTGTCAAAGTTGCGCTCCCCCTTGAAGGGGACTCTACAAGTGTTATGGATGGCGCATGTTTGTTGGTGCTTCTTACATGTTGTTTTTGACAAAACAAAAGATCTTGCGCGCCTCATCTAGATCTAAGGCCCTACTTTAAACCCTTAGATGGGTTGATGGGGTTGAAAGCATCATCTAGTATAGATCAACTAAGTCTGATCAGACCATCTGACAGCCTAGATGGGTTGACCAGATAGCACCTGTGCGCAAGCACGAGGTGGCTATAGGTTAACTGCATCAAAGGCTTGTAGCGAGGTCTGGTTGAGACAACCTGTGAACACACATAAGTTAGGCCCGGGGTCACACCCGCTTGCGAGAACTCATGTTGGCTGTTCAGCCCTTGGCGCATGCATGGTTGACCATTAGGTCAACTCGAGTCAGTTAGGACTTGGTGCATGTAAGGGCATGGATCTAACTAGATTGATGAGTGGATCCCTATCAATGGACCATTGTAAGGTTGTAAGGCACATAAGAAAATTAAAATTGATGCCAATGGGTTTTCAAAATTTTATTTTCTTGTAATGGATCACATGTTGATTGAATCATGCCATGATGTTTGTTTATTTAATCTTATGTGGGTTGCCCTTTTAATGTGTGCTGTGCTGGGGCCTGCGAGCCTGGTAAATTATTATTTTTGTGATCTGCGAATCACATTTTAATGAATTTATTGTATAATTGACCTGCGAGTCAAGATTGTCTAGATAGATTAAAATGTATTTTAATTAGACAAGAGCACAAAAGCACACATCGCAGAGGCGCATTCAGCTGGTGGGTGCACCTGAGCTGCATTGAGCGCTAGGGCCCTGGGTTGGACCAGATGAGATGCAAAAGACCCAAGAAGAGCAAGTGAAGACTTAAGTTGATTTAAGGTCTTACTTAGGCTCTATGGGCTTTTACCACATAAGATCCATGCTTTCTTTTTATTGTTTAATAATAGAATTGCATGAGTTATTTATCTTCTGCTATAGCCATAGGATTTGCCTGATAGTAAGAAGATAAAAGACCGTTAAAATCCAACGCTAAAATATCAAGCACGTAATGCCTTCTGACGCGAAACCTCACTGTTCTGACTATCGTTGGAGCCGTGTTGAACCCACTCAGTGGGCACGTCCATCTATCTTCAGACGGTGTGTGATTTCACCTGCGTGTTACAGAGAAGGGATTTATCGCTTCTCGTTGCTCAGCATAGCACGTGGTGGTCCAGGGAGTAGGTCGGGTCAGCTTGACCATGTAGGCTACATGTGTGGAGCATATGGTAGCACATGGAGGCAGCCATCTGTGGGATCAGAGACTGTGTTGTACCAACTCAGTTGGCACAGTCTGCTGGATTGCCCAGATGAAGGGGAATCGCACGGGTTGGCGATTGGCAGGGACTGCCTACCAGAGATTAGTGCTTGTACTCTCTGTGCATCTTATCTCGCCTGAGCGGGACGCGGAGACCAAGTATGAAATATGGATCCCATCTCACTAAAAGAGTGTTACTCTTTCGGACTGTTTTAATGGATTTTTCAGTCAGATAAAATAGTGAGAAAAGAATCTTTCTTAAGTCCTGGATTGATTCTAAACATTGATACTGACCTTGCTGTTCTTGCATTGTTGTAGATTCCTGCAGCAATGAACACCATGAGCTTCAATGTGCGATCCCTACTGGAAAGGGAGAAGTTTGCTGGGCCAAACTTCTCAGACTGGTTCGGACACCTTAAGATTGTTCTTAAGGCAGAGAGGAAACTGTATGTCCTCGAGACGGCTGTGCCGCCTCAACCCGCTGCGAACGCCGCAAGGGCGGTTCGTGATGCCTATGAAAAGCATGTCAATGATAGCATTGATGTTGCTTGCCTGATGCTAGCGTCTATGACGCCACCGCTGCAGCGTCAGCATGAGGATATGTCGGCTATAGAAATTATAGCGAACCTCAAGATGCTGTATGCTGCACAGGCAAGGACAGAACGCTATAATCTGACAAAGCTTTTCTTTCAGAGCAAACTGGCTGAAGGGAGCCCAGTGGGAGCTCACGTGCTCAAGATGATTGGGCACAAGGAGGCTCTGGAGAAACTGGGGCATACCATCAACCAGGAGCTTGCTGTAGACATTATTCTGCAGTCTCTCCCGCCCTCTTTCGATGCGTTCATTATTAACTTTAATATGAACAAAATCGATTGTACTCCGGCAGAGCTGCTGAATATGCTCTTGACAACTGAGGAGACTCTGAAGGGAAAGCCTTCAACCTCTGTCTTAATGGTTCCTTCCAGGAACAAGAAGAAGGGGAAGAAGGGCAAGGCCCCTGTCAAGAGTTACAGCAAGGCTCTGAAACAGAAGGTTAAGCGGTCAAAGGACAACAGGTGTTTCCACTGTGGCCAGCTGGGTCACTGGAAAAAGGACTGTAAAGCGCTCCAAGGAGATAAGAGGGGAAGCATCGCTTCTGGCTCAGGTATATACGTGACGGAAGTCATGGTTTCATCTTCTTCTATTTCATGGGTGTTGGACACTGCATGTGGAGTTCACATTTGTTCAAATGTACAGGGACTCAAGAGAAGAAGACAGGTGGGACAGCATGAGGTGGACCTACGCGTTGGAAACGGGGCACGGGTTGCTGCTGTTGCTGTAGGAGACTATTTCATCTCATTACCATCTAGCATTGTATTAGAACTAAACAGTTGTTATTTTGTTCCCAGCATTACTAAAAATATTATCTCCATTCCTACCCTTGTCAGGAAAGGATTTGCCTTTGAATGCAATATTTCAAAGTGTGTTTTGTCTTTAGATAATATTGTTTATGCAACTGGTTCAATTAACAATGGGTTATACATGTTGGACATGGAAAGTTCTATACAAAGTGTTGATATTAAGAAAGCCAAGTATGCTGAAGACAGCACCTTGTTATGGCATAGTCGTTTAGGCCATATTAACAAGAAGCGCATTAAGCGGTTGCATGATCATGGACTGCTGGGATCTTTCTCCTATGAGGAGATTGATACATGCAAAGCTTGTTTGATGGGTAAAATGACGAAGTCACCTTTTCCTCACAAAGGTCAAAGGGCTTCAGGTTTACTTGACCTTATACATAGTGATGTGTGTGGGCCATTTAGTAAACATGCCAGAGGTGGCTATTCGTACTTCATTACCTTTACTGATGATTTCAGTAGGTATGGGTATGTCTATCTAATGAGACATAAGAGTGAATCTTTTGACAAGTTCAAAGAGTTCAAAAATGAAGTACAGAATCAGCTAGGGCGAAATATCAAGGCACTTCGTTCTGATCGAGGTGGAGAATACTTGAGTCATGCGTTTACTGACTATCTAAAAGAGTGTGGGATTATCTCACAGCTCACTCCGCCAGGAACACCACAATGGAATGGTGTGTCCGAGAGGAGAAATAGAACGTTACTTGATATGGTTCGTTCTATGATGAGTCAGGCTACTCTTCCATATTCCTTTTGGGGATTTGCACTGGAAACAGCTGCAAAGGTACTAAACCGAGTGCCATCCAAGGCCGTTTCAAAGACGCCATATGAATTATGGTATGGGAAACAGCCGAGCTTGACATTTATCAGGATCTGGGGTTGCGAGGCTTATGTCAAAAAGCTCGCCTCTGGGAAACTAGAGAACAGATCTGAGAAATGCATCTTTGTCGGTTACCCTAAGGAAACTAAGGGTTATTATTTCTTCGATCCCAAAGAGAACAAAGTATTTGTTGCTCGGACGGGCATATTTCTTGAGAAGGAGTTTCTTCTACAAGAAGCCAGTGGGAGAGAAATAAAACTGGATGAGAATCCAGAGGAAGGACAAAGTAGTCAAGCACAGTTGGATGAGCCTGAGCCGGTAGAACAGGTTATTGTGCAACCTGAGGCTCAGATATCGCGGGAACCGCGTAGATCGGGAAGGATCCGTCGACAGCCTGAGCGCTATGACGGAGTCTACATCATTGATAATGATGAACCCCTTACTTATGCGGATGCGGTCAGTGGACCGGAGTCAGCTAGATGGCTTGAAGCTATGCGAGCCGAGATGGACTCCATGTCAGATAACCAAGTCTGGGATTTGGTTGATCCGCCTCCGGGAGTAATCCCTATAGGCTGTAAATGGATCTTCAAGAAGAAGATTGACATGGATGGTAACGTAGTTACCTATAAAGGCAGGCTAGTTGCGAAAGGTTTCAAACAAATCTACGGGATAGATTATGATGAAACTTTCTCTCCTGTAGCCATGTTCAAGTCTATTCGGATTCTTTTCGCGATAGCAGCATATTACGATTATGAGATCTGGCAGATGGATGTGAAGACGGCTTTCCTTAATGGAAAACTGGATGAGGATGTGTATATGACACAACCTGAAGGTTTCACTAATCCAGCAGATCGTCATAAAATATGCAAGTTAAAAAGGTCCATTTATGGACTTAAACAAGCATCTAGAAGCTGGAATATTCGTTTTGATGAATCAATCTCTGAGTTTGGTTTCATCAAGAACGAAGATGACCCGTTTGTATATAAGAGGTTTAGTGGGAGCGTGATTACTTTTCTAGTCCTCTACGTCGATGATATCTTAATCATTGGAAACGATATTCCTGAACTGCATGCTGTTAAAGCATGGTTAGGAAAATGTTTTCAGATGAAAGATCTAGGAGAAGCAGCCTATGTTTTAGGTGTGAAGATCTACAGGGATAGATCTAAGAGGCTTCTCGGGCTGTGCCAGAGTACTTACATCGAGAAAGTCCTGGAGAGATTCCATTTAGAGAATTCTAAAAGAGGATATCTTCCAGTCAGACATGGTCTGAATCTTTCGAAGAGTCAGTGTCCACAAACACAGACTGAGAAAGATGAAATGGAAAATACGCCTTATGCTTCGGCTATTGGGTCCATAATGTATGCGATGTTGTGTACTCGCCCAGACGTCGCTTACGGGTTAAGCGTGACCAGTCGGTTCCAAAGTAATCCAGGTATGGCGCACTGGATTGCAGTCAAGAACATTTTAAAATATCTGCGGAGGACCAAAGATATGTTCTTGATATATGGTGGTCAGGAAGAACTCAGTATAGAAGGATATACTGACGCTTCGTTCCAGTCGGACCAGGATGATTTCCGATCGCAATCAGGCTATGTTTTTAGCTTGAATGGTGGAGCGGTGGTGTGGAAAAGTTTCAAACAGTCAACTGTTGCTGATTCCACAACAAAAGCCGAGTATGTTGCAGCCTCGGAAGCATCTAAGGAGGCAGTGTGGATTCGTAAGTTCGTGAGAGAACTTGGTGTTGTTCCTTCGAGTGCAGATCCTTTGGTTATCTTTTGTGATAACACTGGAGCAATCGCACAAGCAAAGGAACCACGGTCGCACCAGAAGTCCAAGCACATACAGAGACGGTTTCACTTGATCCGGGAGATCATTGATCGTGGCGAGATCAAAGTCTGCAAGGTTCATACAGACGACAATCTGGCTGACCCGCTTACCAAGCCTCTGGCGCAACAGAAGCATGAGAAGCACTGTAATAACATGGGTTTGAGATTTCTCAACCATTAGATTAAGTGCAAGTGGGAGATTGTTGGGGTATGCCCTTAAGGCTAATGTTTGAGGCCTTGGGATTGTATAAGTATCATGTAATACATTCTTGTGTTTATAAAGGCAATGGTTATTATTCAGGTTGTTACATCATCTACTGCAATGTGTGTTCTTCTGAATAATGTCTCAATGCTGTTCAGCTAGGCTGACATGCTAAATGTCCTTAGTCGATATATCTTGGTGAACATGAGACAGCCTTGATATGATTGAGACTAATATGTGTTCTAATCTTATAGGATGCTTCGAGCATGGAATAAGATGTAGACTCATGGGTACATTGGATGTACTGGACAGACCCTACTAGGACATTCAATTGCTTGTCACAATGTGAATGATCCTTGATTGCAACAAGTGGCACATGTCCTCTGACTTGAGATCACTTGTGTTTCTAAATGATGATTGTCATTGTTTTGAGGTAGTTCAATATCATTTGAAACATAATGGTTATAGACTATCTTGGATAATGATCATGAGTCAGGTTAGGGCACTAGTGATAGATAGAGGATTGCCGTCTCCTTGTTGAAGGAGTGTGGTGTTCTATAGGGGCCCCCTAGATGAGATGATTGAGAAAGTGTATGGCCATACCCAGGTGACTATGTGCATCTGATCTAATCATGCTCATCATATTGGAGCTACAGGCTTGACACGCTTGTCCAATAAGAACATCCAGTGGCAAAGGAAACATGCATGCCTTGTGAAGTGGATTCACACTTGTGCTGTGGTTTGGGTGTAGTCTTGGAAGACTCTTTCCTTTATATCGGGAGACAGTGATGTGTTGCTAGATACCCCTCACTGATCGTGATAACGTAAGTTATCGTTACCGACATTTAAAGGAAACCCTCAGGGTCGCACAATTTGGTGATATGGCTTACTTGAGTCAGATCGTGTGGACTGAATTGTTTGGGTTCAGTTTAAAGGGATTTAATCTCTGATTGTAAGTGAGATCTGGTCTGATCATGTTTGATTGATTAGGGCTTGAGATCGGTAAGCTTCGATCGAGAGAGATGATGCTAGATCGGTAAGATCAGGAGCATCAGGAGATGAACGGTTAGATCTGGAACCTATTGGTTCAATGAGGTCTAGACCATGGCTTGGGCTGATTTGATTTGGTTTTTTGGACCAAAGTTAATTGGATCGATTGAGCATGAACCGGTTCACATGTGTGTGAACGCTTGGTTCAATGCTTAAGCGTTTTGGTCGGTTTTCAAAGCATTACTTCATGTCATTCCATTTATGGAAAGTCATCAAGGCGACTTTGTAAAAACGCCTCAACGCTTCTCTTGGATGATGACCGCTTGCAATCTCGTGGAGAGGAGAGTGTGTTGACGACAAGAGGAGGCATTCGGCCGAGAAAAGCCATCTCTATCCTCTCCGTCACGCGATAAGGTCCCATTGAAGCACTTTGCTAGCACAAAGGATTCAAAGGAGCAAGCCATCTTCACTTGTTGTGTGCGTCACCTTTGGAGAAGGAGCACTTGCGTCTTTGCTTCCAAGGCACCAACCAAACCGATGGCATTGGTATGATCTACTCTTGATCTATTCAATCTATGATAGTTGATCATATGGCATGCAAAAGATCATCAAACCCTTGCTTCCGCTTGCAAAATTTTATTTGCGCCATGCTTAGGGTTTTCGCCCCCCCTCTCAAAAGGGGTTTCTTCAGAATTACGGCCGAAGCCGTGAAGACTTTACGGACCGTAAGTTCTTACAATTTAAACTTAACCGGCGACTTAGGGTTTTACGCCCACACTTGTAATTCACCAATTTTTTACGATTCCTTCCAAGAGCGGCAATGAAACCCTTCTGCCTACCTTTCCCTACTTCCAGCGAGTGGTTTCCGGCGATCATCCACTGGATTTCTGCCAAATTTCGCGAAGAAGCGCCGTTCATCCGTTGACCCGCCTGAGTTCATTTTTTGAACAATTCGAGCCCCATTTTCTCACAGATCTGTGAGTTTTCCTTGCTCATACTTGCGATGCAGCATTAGCGCTAGATTTGCATACTTTTAGCATCAATTTGGAGCCTTTTGATTGGGTTTTTGGATCAATTTTTCACCCGAGCTTTCACGGGCGATTTCTGAAGTCACTGTAGCATTACGGGTTTTGGAGATATATCTGCATATATTGGATTGCTTTGATTGATATTATGGCTCTGAGGAAATCAGTGAGGACCAGGCCCTATGGGGCGGTGAGGAAGGAGAGTGTGTGAGGACCGTACCCTCCTAGATATCCTAGATATAGGATGGTTCACGGAGTACTCCCGGAGAGATTCGAGCTTGCACAGATGTCAGCCGTGGAGTCTCAGATACCATTCTACTCATATCCTCCCTCCGATACACCATGGGAGTATCCTAGTGTCTCCGACGAGATAGGCATTGAGAGGACGTCCCCAGCTCCTAGCACATCCTCAGCACCCAGTGTATCATAGACGGTAGTGCCCAAGCCAGTCAGCTCTTTAGAGCTAGAGATCATATTGGAGAGGCCTGCTGATAGGCTAGAGAGCCACGATCAGAGGATCGCGAGACGGTACGTGATGACACCAAAATATAGAGTATATTTTGTATCATTTTATATATCTTTTCATGCTAAATTGAATATCTTTTGCTTATTTTTATGCTAAATTTATCAAATATTGCAAAATCTACTTCTATTTTGGTTTTTCATGATTTCAAGTAAAAAGGCACTATTTTGAGGCATTTTCAAGAAAAATCAAAGACATGGAAAAGTTACCATCATCAAGAGGAGATCACTTGACAAATTTCACGCAAATTGGAGCAACCAACCAAAATACGGCAGTGCCGTATTCTATATTACAGTACCGTATTTCTGAACGATACCGTAATATCAGAGCACTGCTGTAAATTGGTGGAATTTCCGACTAGAAGGTTTAATGAAAAATACGGCACTGCCATAAAAGTTGACACTGCTGTATTTTGAAGCACATTCAGAATAGAGATAATTCCTGATTTTACGGCACTACTGTAAAATTTGCCACAGGGCCGTATTTTGCAAATGATTTCAACAAGAGAGTTCAGCAGATTTTATTGTAGTGCCGTGAACCATTATATGGTGCCGTATTTTTCAGACAATTCAGATTAGAGAGCGCGAGTGATTTTATGGCACTGCCGTGAAATATTACACTGCTGTATTTTCATTTTTGAACGCAACTCCACAGTCAATTTTGAAGCCTAATTTTTGTTGGGAAGATTGCGGACGATCCAGACATTTAAATTGGATGCCGTAAGAAGAAGAAAAAGATCTTTCGACGAGAGGATCAGGAAGACACCAAAAGCCCCAATTTTCATCAACTGTACAGGGAGAAATCGAGTTATACGCCGGTGCCTAGGGTTGCACCGCTTCGACAAATCCAGAGCATCTCCGGCCATGAAATTCATACTAAAGCTTCGACTGGAGGAGGAGACAATGTACCAGAAGTTTCAAAATGAAAGGAGATCAATTGGAGGAGAAATCAAAGGAGAAGGATGGGCCGCTCCTGTTCAACGCCCTCCTTTGCCAATTACGGTTGTGTTTAATTTCACAGCCGTGGTGTATTTTCCTAAAACTTCTTTTCCTTTGATTTTTGATCTTCTGAAACAATGGAATATTGTATTTTCTTCACCATGCTAGCATAAACACTCTTTCGGACATGGGGGAGTATTTCCCTTTGATTTTCTTAATGATTGGATACTTTTTGCTTTCATCATGATTATTCAACTTTGATAATTTTAGCTATGCGATTATTGCTCTAAGATTCTCCTTAGTTTACTTTTTGTTATCATGATTTAGAGTTTTTGCAATAAGGACCGAAAGGTGATTTGCTTGAGAACTTGGAACCCTAAAATTGATTAATAGGAACTCACTGTAAGAAATTAGGTTAAGTTCTTATTTCTTTATTATAGTAGTTTAAATTGCCATGATGTTAATTATGAACCTAGGATTGAGTTATTGTGTTAAACGTGGAGATCTTGCACGAAAGTGAGGATCGGAACGTTGGAGAATCATATGTAGAACTTGTGTTGAGACTCGGATGCACGAATGTGATCCTTGAGTTTCCACTCGAGGCGATCAACTTAGAACTCGGATGCACGAAAGTGATCCTCGAGTTCTTTGTTTGATGATTTACTTATCATTAGCTTGGGATAAATCTTGCGCCAAAGCGAGGATTGGTCTCTGCATGGTTATCTGTATGAAAGTGAGTTAATCTCCTTACAAAGTAAATTATGCCTTTATCATAATAGAATTTGATTGATGAATATCCTTATATATCTAGTCATGAAAATTAAAGTTAATGAAACCCTAGTCCCAGCTTCTCTCTGATAGTATTTTCTCGTGTGTTTTCGATCTTTACTTTGCTTTTATTCGATTGCCTAGATAATAAGAAATCAATTATTCAGTACTTGACAACACAAGTCTCTATGGGATCGATACTTTTCTTTATTACTTCGAGTATCCGTGCACTTGCAGACACTACAAGTTTAGGGACAACAAGTTTCTGGAGCCGTGTCAAGGAGTGACAAAAGTCCATGTGTGCCAACACTTAGGTTTTAGCCTCGACACTTGAAATAAGTCTACCTACTTGTATTCATAAGTGGTCCTTTCAGATCACAACAAGTTTTTGGCGTTGTTGCCGGGGACCTTAGTTTTGTCAATCTTGAAGATATTGAGAGTATTGCTAGACTAGGTTTTTATTACTGTTTTTTTATTAGGTTTTTATTTTCTATTTATTTTCTATTTTTCTTGAAATCACTTGATCTATTTACTTTGTATGCGCAGGTGTCTTAGGTCAGGACCTCTTGTTCCATTGGATCCTGAAATTAACAAAACCCTTAGAGTGCGTAGGAAGTTTAGACTTGAAGAGGATTTACAAGAGACGCATCATGAGGAAGTTGTAGTCATGGGGAATAATCAAAAATCACTTAGGGACAATGCAGCCCCTAATCTGCAAGAGATTCACTCTAGCATTGCCAGACCTGTCATTGAGGGTAACAACTTTGAGATTAAGCCGCTTTTCTTTTTATGATACAACAGAATCAGTTTGGAGGATCTCCTATGGAAGACCCAAACCAACACCTTGCTTTATTTTTAGAACTTTGCAATACTATTAAGATTAATGGAGTTTCTAATGATGCACTGAGATTGAGATTATTTCCTTTTTCTCTTAGGGACCGAGCAAGATCATGGCTTCAAGCACAACAAACCGGGATCTTCACAACATGAGATCAACTATCAAATTCCTTTCTGATGAAGTACTTTCCACCAAGCAAGACCATCCAGATGAGGAATCAAATTACAAGCTTACAACAAAAGGATGGAGAATCATACAGTGAGGCATGGGAGAGATTCAACGATCTACAACGGAATTGTCCTCACCATGGCCTTGAAAACTGGGTCTTAATTCATACTTTCTATAACGGTTTGCTTAATAATACTAGACTAACTGTGGATGCTGCTGCAGGAGGAGCTCTGATAAGCAAAACCATTGATGATGCTTTCAAGTTGCTGGAGGAGATGACTCTCAATCATAATCAGTGGACTTCTGAGAGAGGAGTACTTTACATACCTTCTCAAGGTAAGGCTGAGAATGATGGATGGCGCACCTTAGCAGAGAAGGTAGATTCCTTATGCAACAAGTTTGATTCTTTTAAGATGCAAACTGCTTCTATTTCTTCTATAGTTTGTGATATTTGTGGTAATGATAGACATAATGCTGAAAATTGTAGAGTCATTGTAGATCAGGGTAATGAACATGTGAACGCTTTAGGGAACTATAATCCAAGTAGAACTAATGATCCCTATTCTAATACCTACAACCCTGGTTGGAGGAACCATCCTAACTTGTCTTGGAGAAATAACAATCATACTAATGGGCAGAATGAGAAAAGGGGGTATAGTCAGAGACAACCAAATCAAAGTCAACCCCAAAAATCTAGCTTAGAAGATATGTTTGAGAAATTCATGGGAGCCCAGATGAAGCAAAATGAGGAAGTTTCAGAGAGTCTTAAGCAGATCAACTCTAGGTTGGATGGTGTTATTGCTCACAATAAAATGTTAGAGACTCAGATAGCACAACAAGCTAGTGGACCTTACAGACCCCCAGGAAAATTGCCCGCTAAACCTGAAGTAAACCCTAGGGAGCACTGTAATGCTATCATGACTAGAAGTGGGAAACAACTGGAAGAACCTAAAGGGAAGGTTGAGTACAAAGGAAAAGAGTCTATTGTTTATCATGATAATGAGTTAGAATTGGAAAAATCTTCTAAACATGAACAAACCTTACCTAGTTTAACACCTCAAGAGGGTGATGAACCAAAAAGGGATGTGTCATGTGAGGAAGATAATTCTAAATCTAATTTACCTCCTCCTTATAGACCACCAGTACTTTTTCCACAAAGGTTAGTTCAAAATAAACTAGACAAACAATTTGGCAAATTTCTTGAAGTTTTGAAGAAGCTTTATATTAATATTCCATTTACTGAAACTATTTCTCAAATGCCTTCTTATGCTAAGTTTTTGAAAGAAAAATTGTCTAGTAAGAGGAAATTAGATGATTTTGGTACATGCACTGTAATTTTGACTGAAGATTGTAGTGCCATCATACAAAATAAATTACCACCAAAACTGAAGGATCCAGGTAGTTTTTCTATACCTTGTTCAATTGGCACTATGGCTTTTGACTAAGCCTTATGTGATTTGGGTGCAAGTGTGAGTCTAATGCCTCTATCTATTTACAGGAAACTAAACATTGGAGAGATTAAACCTACATCTATATCTTTACAGCTCGCAGATTCATCGGTAAAGTATCCTATAGGTATATTAGAGAATGTTTCAATAAAAATAGGTGAATTTTTCTTACCTGTAGATTTTGTAGTTTTAGACATGGAAGAAAATCATAGAAATCCAATAATTCTTGTTAGACCACTCTTAGCCACTACAGGAGCACATATTGATGTTAAAGAGAGAATAATTACTTTTAAAATTTGTGAAAACATTGTTGAGTTTGATCTTAATGATTCTTTGAATAAACTTCCATACTCTGGATCATGTTGTAGTATTGATATAATTGATGATGTTGTTTATGATGTTCAAAATTTATTTGATGAATCCTCAAATGTTGAAACTAACAATTCTTCTAAGGATGTTGATAAAGTATTACAGGGAATGAAAAACAAAATTTCTGGAAGAAGGAGGAGAAGAAGAAGGAGATCTAGGTGGTTTGACAAAGGAAAGAAGGTTTGGAGCAAAATTGGAGATTGTTTCAAGGCTGAGCCTTATGTGGTTCAATGTGATGACATACCTAAAGAAAGATCAGAAGGGAAATTGAGGAATTCAAGATCAAATCCGAGTGAAAAAGGGTCAAGCTAATGACGTTTAAATTAGCGCTTCTTGGGAGGCAACCCAAGCTTTCTAACCTCTATTTGTTTTCTTTTGCTTTAATTTCTGCTTAGGACTAATTTTTTTCTTTATTTTTGTAGGTATAACGAGATTTGGTGCAAAATACGGCACTGCTATAAAGTATATTACGGTACTATATTTCCAGTCCACTTTCGACCAGAGAGTTGTGGCGAAATTACGGCACCGCCGTAAACTGTTACACGGTACCATATTTTGTAGCCAAAAATCAACCCGAGAGCTTCCTCATTTTTATGGCACCACTGTAAATTATTTCATGGGCCGTATTTTCGCGAGATCTTTCTGACAAGATTTTCGAACTTACCCCGATTTTACGGTAGTACCGTAATTTATTTTACGGGCGTTATTTTTTATTTTTTTAAAAAAAATCGCTGATTAATTTTTATGACGGTACCATAAACTGTTTCAAGGTACCGTATTTTTGAACTAGTTTTGACTCGAGAGCTTCCGTGATTTTACGGCACTGCCATAAAACATTTCACGGCTGTATTTTGAATTATGGCATGCGAGTCCTGTGCCATTTTTAGGGTTTTTACGGGCCATTTTTAGGGTTTTTCCACTCGTTCTCTCTCATTCTTGCGCTGTTCTCACGTCTCTGACCTTCTCCAACCATCAGTGGATGCCGGCGACACTTCCCCTCCAGTTCTGACCATCGATTGGGTACTCTCTTCACCAATTTCTCCACTTAAGCGGATTTATATAGATTTTCGCCCCTTTCACCTGTTCTTCCTCGTTTCTTAACCGTTTGAAGAGATTTTTGTTCGTAAATACTTCTTAGAGGATAGGTAACAATTTCTAGTTCAACTCTTGAGTTTTTAAAACCAATTTAGAGAGTGTATTGAGCGAGATTGAGCTTATGCGCATGTTTTCCACCCAGTTTTCCTCTGTTTTGATTCTAAAACGAATTTTCAGGGGTGATAGCTATGATTAAAGTGATGTTATCTGTGAACCTTGGTTAGAATGAAAAATCATGTCATTATATTGCTATATTTGCATTAAACATGTAGTTTGCAGCTTGATAGTTTGAAATGGCACCAAGAACAAAGGCGATCTTTCCATGGAGGAAGGGGAAAGCCCCAACTGAACCTGCTCAACTTGAAAATCCACATGGGATAAGTTTTAGAAATGAGATGTAGGAGACTAGATATAATTAGATTTTGGAGAGGAAAGTGATCTGTTGGGGTATGCCCTTAAGGCTAATGTTTGAGGCCTTGGGATTCTTTCAGTATCATGTATAAACTCTAAGTTTATAAAGGCAATGGTTGTTATTCAGGTTGTTACATCATCTGCTGCAATATGTATATTTCTGAATAATGTCTCAATGCTGTTCAGCTTGGCTGACATGCAGTTTTGTCCTTAGTCGAGATATCTTGGTGAACATGAGACAGCCTTGATATGGTTGAGACTAATATGTGTTCTAATCTTATAGGATGCTTCGAGCATGGAATAAGATGTAGACTCATGGGTACATTGGATGTACTGGACAGACCCTACTAGGATATTCAATTGCTTGTCACAATGTGAATAATCCTTGTATGCAAACAAGTGGCATATTTCCTCTGACTTGAGATCGCTTGTGTTTCTAAATGATGATTGACATTATTTTGAGGTAGTTCAATATCATTTGAAATATAATGGTTATAGACTATCTTGGATAATGAGTATGAGTCATGTTAGGGCGCTAGTGATAGATATAGGATTGCCGTCTCCTTGATTGGAGTGTGATGTTCTAAAGGGGCCCCCTGGATGAGATGATTGAGAAAGTGTATGGCCATACCCAGATGACTATGTTCATCTGATCTAATCATTCTCATCATATTGGAGTTACAGGCTTGACACGCTTGTCCAATAAGAACATCCAGTGGCAAAGGAAATATGTATGTCTAGTGAAATGGATTCACACTTGTGCTGTGGTTTGGGTGTAGTCTTGGAAGACTCTTTCCTTTATATTGGGAGACAGTGATGTGTTGCTAGATACCCCTCACTGATCGTGATAACGTAAGTTATCGTTACCGACATTTAAAGGAAACCCTTAGGGTCGCACAATTTGATGATATGGCTTACTTAAGTCAGATCGTGTGGACTGAATTGTTTGGGTTCAGTTTAAAGGGATTTAATCTCTGATTGTAAGTGAGATCTGGTCTGATCATGTTTGATTGATTAGGGCTTGAGATCGGTAAGCTTTGATCTAGAGAATTGATTCTAGATCGGTGAGATCAGGAGCATCAGGAGATGAACGGTTAGATTTGGAGCCTTAGGGTTTAATTGTGATCTAGACCAAATGCTTGGGTTAATTGGTCTTTGAACCAAACCAAATTGAACTGGCTCATTAAGTGAGTGCATGGTTCAATAGGAGAAAAAAATGCGATGGTTCACTTGGAGTGAACGCATCACACGTTGAGGGGGTTTTTCTATTTTGGGAAACCATGTTTCCAAAACATGGTCACGCCTCACGTTCGCTCCTCTCACGCCTATTGTCGCCTCTTCCTCTCTATGCTCTCTCAACTCTCGTGTGTTGAAGGAGTTGACGACAAGGAGGTCTCGGCCAAGCAAGACATCTCTTCTTCCCTTCCATTCGATCAAGAGACTTGAAGGTCTTTGCTAGCACAAGGATCAACAAGGAGTAGGCGATCTTCTTCTTGTGTGCGCATCTTCTGGAGGAGATCCCTTTCGCTCTCTTCTTCCAAGGCACCATCCAAGCAATGGCGATGGTATGACTCTTATCAATGTATACAAGTTTTAATAGTTGATCATATGACATGCATGCAACCGATCATCTAGAAACCCTTATTTCCGCTGCCCAAAATTTTATATGCGCCACTTTAGGGTTTCGCCCCCTTTAAGGGGACTTTCAATTGGTATCAAAGCCAGGTTATTAGCATGTTTTTATGATTGCTTGAGGCTTATGTGATCCATGTTTTCGCTTGTATGCTTAGATCTACATTACATGCGAAAATTACATGTTAAGTTGTTCATGCGAAACACCTGATGAACATGTTTTCTATTTGGCGCATGTATGTTGACGCTTATTAGTTTTTCTCAAAAAAACTATATTACTTGCGCGACTCACCTTAGTTCTAAGAGGCGCCTACTTTAAAAACTTAGACGGGTTATTAGGGTTGAAGTCACAGTCGAGTCTAGATCCAATCAGTCTGATCAGACTATCTGACAGCCTAGATGGGTTGACCAGATGGCACCTGTGCGCAAGCACGAGGTGGCTATAGGTCGACTGCGGATAGGCGTGTAGCGATGTTTGATTGAGACAACTATTGAACGCGCATGAGTTAGGCTCGGGGTCATGCCCGCTTGCTAGAACTCATGCAGGTCGTTCAGCCCAACGCATGCATTGTTGACCACTGGGTCGACTCAAGTCAATTAGGACTTGGTGCATGCCGGGGCAGAGGATCTGACAAGGTCTGATGAGTGGATCCCTATTAATGGACCGTTGTAAGGTAGTAGGGCTCATAAGAAAAATAAAAATTGATGCCAATGGGTTTTTGAAATTTTTATTTTCTGGTTTGGATCACATGATGAATGTATACCATATTGCTTGTTTATTTAATCTTATGTGGGCTGCCTATTTAATGTGTGCTGTGCTGGGGCCTGCGTGCCTGGATTAAAATTATAAATTAATATTTATTGTGATCTGCGCATCACATTTTAATTAATTTATAAAGTGTAATTGACCTGCGTGTCATTCATGTCTAGATAGATTAAATTGTATTTTAATCAGACATGAGCACAGAGCACACTTGGCAGAGGCGCATGCAGCTTGAGGCTTGACCAGGTGGAAGGTCTAGAGTTCGACTCTAGGACAGGCGCATTTACCTGGTGGGTGCACCTGAGCTGCAGTGGGCGCTTGGGCCCAGGTTGGGCCAGATGGAGTTGCAAAAGGACCCATGAAGAGCTCAAGTGAAGACTTAAGTTAAATTAAGGTCTTACCTAGGCTTAATGGGCTTTTACCACATAAGATCATCATGCTTTCATTTATTGTTAAGAACTGCATGATTTAATCTTCTTCTATCACCATAGGGTTTGTATGATAGTTAAGAAGATAAAAGGACCGTTAAAATCCAATGCTAAATAACAAGCTCGTAAGCCTTCTGACGCGAAACCTCACTGTTCTGACTATCATTGGGGCCGTGTTGTACCCACTCAGTGGGCACGCCCATCTATCTTCAGACGGTGTGTGATTACACCTGCGTGTTACAGAGAAGGGATTTATCGCTTCTCGTTGCTCAGCATAGCACGTGGTGGTCCAGGGAGTAGGCCAGGTTAGCTTGACCATGCAGGCTACATATGTGGCGCATATTGTAGCCATATGGAGGCAGCCATCTGAGGGATCAGAGACTGTGTTGTACCAACTCAGTTGGCACAGTCTGCTGGATTGCCCAGATGAAGGGGAATCGCACGGGTTGGCGATTGGCAGGGATTGCCTACTAGAGATTAGTGCTTGTACTCTCTGTGTATCTTATCTCGCCTGAGCGGGATGCGGAGACCAAGTATGAAATCTGGATCCCATCTCACTAAAAGAGTTTTACTCTTTCGGGCTGTTTTGCTGGATTTTTCAGCCAGATAAAATAGTGAGAAAAGAATCATTCTTAAGTCCTGAATTGATTCTCACATTGATACTGACCTTGCTGTTCTTGCATTGTTGTAGATTACTGCAGCAACGAACACCACGAATTTCAATGTGCGATCCCTACTGGAAAGGGAGAAGTTTGCTGGACCAAACTTCTCAGACTGGTACGGACACCTTAAGATTGTTCTTAAGGCAGAGAGGAAGTTGTATGTCCTCGAGACGGCTATTCCGCCTCAACCCGCTGCGAACGCCGCAAGGGCGGTTCGGGATGTTGGGGTATGCCCTTAAGGCTAATGTTTGAGGCCTTGGGATTATATCAGTATCATGTATAAACTTCATGTTTATAAAGGCAATCGTTGTTATTCATGTTGTTGCATTATCTGCTGTCATATGTATACTTCTGAATAATGTCTCAATGCTGTTCAGCTTGGCTGACATGCAGTTAAGTCCTTAGTCGAGATATCTTGGTGAACATGAGACAGCCTTGATATGATTGAGACTAATATGTGTTCTAATCTTATAGGATGCTTCGAGCATGGAATAAGATGTAGACTCATAGGTACATTGGATGTACTGGACAGACCCTACTAGGATATTCGATTGCTTGTCACAATGTGAATAATCCTTATATGCAACAAGTGGCATATTTCCTCTGACTTGAGATCACTTGTGTTTCTAAATGATGATTGTCATTGTTTTGAGGTAGTTCAATATCATTTGAAACATAATGGTTATAGACTGTCTTGGATAATGATCATGAGTCAGGTTAGGACACTAGTGATAGATATAGGATTGCCGTCTCCTGGATAGGAGTGTGATGTTCTAAAGGGGCCCCCTGGATGAGATGATTGAGAAAGTGTATGGCCATACCCAGATGACTATGTTCATCTGATCTAATCATGCTCATCATATTGGAGCTACAGGCTTGACACGCTTGTCCAATAAGAACATCAAGTGGCAAAGGAAACATGTATGCCTAGTGAAGTGGATTCACACTTGTGCTGTGGTTTGGGTATAGTCTTGGAAGACTCTTTCCTTTATATTGGGAGACAGTGATGTGTTGCTAGATACCCCTCACTGATCGTGATAACGTAAGTTATCGTTACCGACATTTAAAGGAAACCCTTAGGGTCGCACAATTTGATGATATGGCTTACTTAAGTCAGATCGTGTGGACTGAATTGTTTGGGTTCAGTTTAAAGGAGTTTAAACTCTGATTGTAAGTGAGATCTGGTCTGATCATGTTTGATTGATTAGGGCTTGAGATCGGTAAGCTTCGATCGAGAGTATTGATGTGAAAGTGCCCCTTAGATTAGGGGGTTCCCTTCTTGAGGGAGCAAAAACCCTAAAGTGATGGCGCATAAAATTTTGACTTGCGGAAACTAGGGTTTATAGGATCGACTTGCATGTTAAAAGATCAACTTAATGAAAAGCTATTCAAGATGATGCAAAACGATCATACCATCGCCATGGAGTAGATGTCGCCTTGGAAGCTAAAGTCGCAAGTGCCACTTCTCCAAAGTCTCGCACACAAGAGGATGAAGGCAAACTCTTTGTTGCTCCTTGTGCTAGCAAGGGTTCAAAGAATCCTTGATCGAATGCGAAAGGGATGGAGATCTTTTCTCTTGGCCGAATCCTCCTCAACCTTCAAGCGTCGCCACACACCACGAGAGTCGAGAGGAAAAATCAGTTCAAGTGGCAAGAATAGAGATTACTCTAATCGGACGAGAGCCCCCCCCACCAAGTGGAGATCATGGTTACTAAAAATAGTAACCACTCACCGCCCCATATGTTCACGCCAAGTGAACTTGTCGCCAAGCCTTGAACCATGCGCTCATTCCATGAGCGGTTCATTTCGGTTTGGTCCAAGACCAATAAATCCAAGTATTATGGTCTAGATCTTAAATAAACCCTAAGGTTCCCGATCTAACCGTCGATCTCCTTGATGCTCCTGATCTGACCGATCTGGCATCTATTCTCTCGATCGAAGCTTACCGATCTCAAGCTCTAATCAATCAAACATGATCAGACCAGATCTCACTCACAATCAGAGATTAAATCCCTTTAAACTGAACCTGAACAATTCAGTCCACACGATCTGACTTAAGTAAGCCATATCATCAAATTGTGCGACCCTGAGGGTTTCCTTTAAATGTCGGTAACGATAATTCTCATTATCACGATCAGTGAGGGGTATCTAGCAACACATCACTGTCTCCCGATATAGAGGAAAGAGTCTTCCAAGACTACACCCAAACCACAGCACAAGTGTGAATCATTTCACAAGGCATGCATATTTCCTTTGCCACTGGATGTTCTTATTGGACAAGCCTGTCAAGCTCGTAACTCCAATATGATGAGTATGATTAGATCAGATGAACACTGTCACCTGGGTATGGCCATACACTCTCTCAATCATCTCATCCAGGGGGCCCCTTTAGAACATCACACTCCTTAAACAAGGAGACGGCAATCCTATGTCTATCACTAGTGCCCTAACCTGACTCAAGCTCATCATCCAAGATAGTCTATAATCATTATGTTTCAAATGATATTGAACTACCTCAAAACAATGACAATCATCATTTAGAAACACAAGTGATCTCAAGTCAGAGGAAATGTGCCACTTGTTGCAATTAAGGAATATTCATATTGCGACAAACAATTGAACATCCTAGTAGGGTCTGTCCAGTACATCCAATGTACCCATGAGTCTACATCTTATTCCATGCTCGAAGCATCCTATAAGATTAGACTACATATTAGTCTTATCCATATCAAGGTTGTCTCATGTTCACCAAGATACATCGACTAAGGACATAATAGCATATCAGCCTAGCTGAACAGCTTTTGAGACATTATTCAGAAGAACATATATAGCAGCAGACAATGTAGCTAACTGAATAACAACCATGCCTTTAAACATAACAGTTTATTACATGATACTGATACATTCCCATAGGCCTCAAACATTAGCCTTAAGGGCATACCCCAACAATCTCCCACTTGCACTTAATCTAATGGTTGAGAAATCTCAAACCCATATTATTACAGTGCTTCTCATGCTTCTGCTGCGCCAGAGGCTTGGTAAGCGGGTCTGCCAGATTGTCATCTGTATGAACCTTGCAGACTTTGATCTCGCCACGATCTATGATCTCCCTGATCAAATGAAACCGTCTCTGTATGTGCTTGGACTTCTGGTGCGACCGTGGTTCCTTTGCTTGTGCGATTGCTCCAGTGTTATCACAGAAGATAACCAAAGGATCAGCACTCGAAGGAACAACACCAAGTTCTCTCACGAACTTACGAATCCACACTGCCTCCTTGGATGCTTCCGAGGCTGCAACATACTCGGCTTCTGTTGTGGAATCAGCAACAGTTGACTGTTTGAAACTCTTCCACACCACTGCACCTCCATTCAAGCTAAAAACATAGCCTGATTGCGATCGGAAATCATCCTGGTCAGACTGGAACGAAGCGTCAGTATATCCTTCAATACTGAGTTCTTCCTGACCACCATATATCAAGAACATATCTTTGGTCCTCCGCAGATATTTTAAAATGTTCTTGACTGCAATCCAGTGCGCCATACCTGGATTACTCTGGTAACGACTGGTCACGCTTAACCCGTAAGCAACGTCTGGGCGAGTACATAACATCGCATACATTATGGAACCAATAGCCGAAGCATAAGGCGTATTGTTCATTTCATCTTTCTCAGTCTGTGTTTGTGGACACTGACTCTTCGAAAGATTCAGACCATGTCTGACTGGAAGATATCCTCGTTTAGAATTCTCTAAATGAAATCTCTCCAGGACCTTTTCGATGTAAGTACTCTGGCACAGCCCGAGAAGCCTCTTAGATCTATCCCTGTAGATCTTCACACCTAACACATAGGCTGCTTCTCCTAGATCTTTCATCTGGAAACATTTCCTCAGCCATGCCTTCACAGCATGCATTTCAGGAATGTCATTTCCAATGATCAAGATATCATCGACGTAGAGGACTAGGAAAGTGATCACGCTCCCACTAAACCTCTTATATACACACGGGTCATCCTCGTTCTTGATGAAACCAAATTCAGTAACTGATTCATCAAAACGAATATTCCAGCTTCTTGATGCTTGCTTAAGTCCATAAATAGACTTCTTTAACTTGCATATTTTATGACGATCTGATGGATTAGTGAAACCCTCAGGTTGTGTCATATACACATCCTCATCCAGATTTCCATTAAGGAAAGCTGTTTTCACATCCATCTGCCAAATCTCATAATCATAATATGCAGCTATCGCGAAAAGAATCCGAATAGACTTAAACATGGCTACTGGTGAGAAAGTTTCATCATAATCTATCCCATAGATTTGTTTAAAACCTTTCGCAACTAGCCTGCCTTTATAGGTAACTATGTTACCATCCATGTCAATCTTCTTCTTGAAGATCCATTTACAGCCTATAGGGATTACTCCCGGAGGCGGATCAACCAAATCCCAAACTTGGTTATCTGACATGGAGTCCATCTCGGCGCGCATAGCTTCAAGCCATCTCGCTGACTCTGGTCCACTGACCGCATCCGCATAAGTGAGGGGTTCATCATTGTCAGTGATATAGACTCCGTCATAGTGCTCAGGCTGTCGACGAATCCTTCCCGATCTTCGCGGTTCCCGTGATATCTGAGCCTCAGGTTGTCCAATAACCTGTTCTACCGGCTCAGGCTCATCCAACTCTACTTGGTCACTTTGTCCTTCTTCTGGATTCTCATCCAGCTTTATTTCTCTCCCACTGGCCTCTTGCAGAAGAAACTCCTTCTCAAGAAATATGGCAGTCCGAGCAACAAAAACCTTGTTCTCTTTGGGGTCGTAGAAATAATAACCCTTAGTTTCCTTAGGGTAACCGACAAAGATACATTTGTCAGATCTGCTCTCTAGTTTCCCAGAGGCGAGCTTTTTGACATAAGCCTCGCAGCCCCAGATCCTGATAAATGTCAAGCTTGGCTGTTTCCCATACCATAACTCATATGGCGTCTTTGAAACTGCCTTGGATGGCACTCGGTTTAGTACCTTTGCAGCTGTTTCCAGTGCAAAACCCCAAAAGGAGTATGGAAGAGTAGCCTGACTCATCATAGAACGAACCATATCAAGTAGCGTTCTATTTCTCCTTTCGGACACACCATTCCATTGCGGTGTTCCTGGTGGAGTGAGCTGTGAGATAATCCCACACTCCTTTAGATAGTCAGTAAACGTATGACTTAGGTATTCACCACCTCGATCTGAGCGAAGTGCCTTGATATTACGGCCTAGCTGATTCTGTACTTCATTTTTGAACTCTTTGAACTTGTCAAAAGATTCACTCTTATGTCTCATCAGATAGACATACCCATACCTACTGAAATCATCAGTAAAGGTAATGAAGTACTGATAGCCACCTCTGGCATGTTTACCAAATGGCCCACACACATCACTGTGTATAAGGTCAAGTAAACTTGAAGCCCTTTGACCTTTGTGAGGAAAAGGTGACTTCGTCATTTTACCCATCAAACAAGCTTTGCATGTATCAATCTCCTCATAGGAGAATGATCCCAGCAGTCCATAATCATGCAACCGCTTAATGCGTTTCTCGTTAATATGGCCTAAACGACTATGCCATAGCAAGGTGCTGTCATCAGCATACTTGGCTTTCTTAATATCAATTTGCTGTATCGAACATTCCATGTCCAACATGTATAACCCATTGTTAATTGAACCAGTTGCATAAACAATATTATCAAAAGACAAAATACACTTTGAAATATTGCATTCAAAGGAAAATCCCTTCCTGACAAGAGCAGGAATGGAGATAATATTTTTAGTTATACTGGGAACAAAATAACAATTGTCTAGTTCCAATACAAGTCCAGATGGTAAAGAAATAAAGTAGTCTCCTACAGCAACAGCAGCAACCCGTGCCCCGTTTCCAACGCGTAGGTCCACCTCATGCTGTCCCACCTGCCTTCTTCTCTTGAGTTCCTGTACATTTGAACAAATGTGAACTCCACATGCAGTGTCCAACACCCATGATATCGAAGAAGAAAATATGACCTCAGTCACGAATATACCTGAGCCAGAAGCGAAGCTTCCCCTCTTATCTCCTTGGAGCGCTTTACAGTCCTTTTTCCAGTGACCCAGCTGGCCACAGTGGAAACACCTGTATTCCTTAGACCGCTTCACCTTCTGCTTCAGAGCCTTGCTGTAATTCTTGACCGGGGCCTTGCCCTTCTTCCCCTTCTTCTTGTTCCTTGAAGGAACCATCAAGACAGAGGTCGAAGGCTTACCCTTCAGAGTCTCCTCAGTGGTCAAGAGCATATTCAGCAGCTCTGCCGGAGTACAATCGATTTTGTTCATATTAAAATTAATAATGAACGCGTCGAATGATGGCGGGAGAGACTGCAGAATAATGTCCACAGCAAGCTCCTGGTTGATGGTGTGCCCCAGTTTCTCCAGAGCCTCCTTGTGCCCAATCATCTTGAGCACGTGAGCTCCCACTGGGCTCCCTTCAGCCAGTTTGCTCTGAAAGAAGAGCTTAGTCAAATTATAGCGTTCAGTCCTCGCCTGTGCAGCATACAGCATCTTGAGGTTTGCTATAATCTGTATAGCTGACATATCCTCATGCTGACGCTGCAGCGGTGGCGTCATAGACGCTAGCATCAGGCAAGCGACATCAATGCTATCATTGACGTGCTTTTCATAGGCTTCCCGAACCGCCCTTGCGGCGTTCGGAGCGGGCTGCGGCGGTATCGCCGTCTCGAGGACATACAGTTTCCTCTCTGCCTTAAGAACGATCTTAAGGTGTCCAAACCAGTCAGAGAAGTTTGGCCCAGCAAACTTCTCCCTTTCCAGTAGGGATCGCACATTGAAGTTCATGGTGTTCGTTGCTGCAGGTATCTACAACAATGCAAGAACAGCAAGGTCAGTATCAATGTATAAGAATCAATCAGGACTTAAGAAAGATTCTTTTTCTCACTATTTTCTCTGGCTTGAAAAATCCAGCAAAACAGCCCGAAAGAGTAGAACTCTTTTAGTGAGATGGGATCCAGATTTCACACTTGGTCTCCGCGTCCCGCTCAGGCGAGATAAGATGCACAGAGAGTACAAGCACTAATCTCTGGTAGGCAGTCCCTGCCAATCGCCAACCCGTGCGATTCCCCTTCATCTGGGCAATCCAGCAGACTGTGCCAACTGAGTTGGTACAACACAGTCTCTGACCCCACAGATGGCTGCCTCCATGTGCTACCATATGCGCCACATATGTAGGCTACACGGTCAAGCTGACCCGACCTACTCCCTGGACCACCATGTGATATGCTGAGCAACGAGAAGGGATAAATCCCTACTCTGTAACACACAGGTGTAATCCCGCACCGTCTGAAGATAGATGGACGTGCCCACTGAGTGGGTACAACACGGCTCCAACGATAATCAGAACAGTGAGGTTTCGCATCAGAAGGCTTACGAGCTTGATATTTTAGCGTTGGATTTTAACGGTCTTTTATCTTCTTGCCTATCATGCAATTCCTATGGTGATAGCAGAAGATAATTTAATCATGCAATTCTAATATATAAACAATAAAAGAAAGCATGAATCTTATGTGGTAAAAGCCCATAGCCCTAGTGAGACCTTAACATAACTTAAGTCTTCACTTGCTCTTCATGGGTCTTTAGCTGCTCATCAGGACCAAACCAGGGCCCAAGCGCCATCTGCAGGTCTGGTGCGCCCACCAGGAATATGCGCCAGGTCCTAGGGTCGAACCCTAGACCTCCCACCTGGTCAAGCCACTGCTGCATGCGCCTCTGCCAAGTGTGCTCTGTGCTCTTGTCTAATTAAATTACAAATTTAACTATCTAGACAAGATTGACACGCAGGTCAATAACATTTTATAAATTAAAGCAATGTGATGCGCAGATCACAATAATTAATTTACAAATTTAACTCCCAGGCACGCAGGCCCCAGCACAGCACACAAATAATAACGGGCAGCCCACATAAGACTAAATAGACACACATATGCATCAATCAACAACCATGTGATCCATCATAAAAATTAAAATTTTTGAAAACCCCATAGGATCAATTTTAATTTTCCTTATTTGCCCTACAACCTTACAACGGTCCATTACTAGGGATCCACTCATCCAACCTAGTCAGATCCACTGCCCTTGCATGCACCAAGTCCTAACTGACTTGCGTCAACCATAAGGTCAACTATGCATGCGCCAGGGCTGAACATCCACACTGAGGTCTGGCAAACGGGCGTGACCCCGGGCCTAACTCAGGTGCGTTCATTAATCGTCTCAATCAGACATCGCTACACGCCTGTCTGCAGTCGACCTATAGCCACCATAGGCTTGCGCCAAGGTGCTATCTGGTCGACCCATTCAGGCTGTCAGATAGTCTGATCAGACTGTTGGATCTAAACTAGGGGTGACTTCAACCCTAATAACCCGTCTAAGGGTTTATAGCAGGGCCTTAGATCTAGTGTTAGGCGCGCATGTAAATTAGGGTTTTTAAGAAAAACACAAAGCATGCGCTAACAACAATGCGCCAATGATAACATACTTCAAGTTTCGCATGTACAAAAACTTAAAGAAAAACGCATGTAAACGAGATCTAAGCATGTACACGCAAACATGGATCACATAAGGCATCAAGCAATCAAAATAACATACATTAACTTGGCTCTGATACCAATTGAAAGTGCCCCTTAGATTAGGGGGTTCCCTTCTTGAGGGAGCAAAAACCCTAAAGTGATGGCGCATAAAATTTTGACTTGCGGAAACTAGGGTTTATAGGATCGACTTGCATGTTAAAAGATCAACTTAATGAAAAGCTATTCAAGATGATGCAAAACGATCATACCATCGCCATGGAGTAGATGTCGCCTTGGAAGCTAAAGTCGCAAGTGCCACTTCTCCAAAGTCTCGCACACAAGAGGATGAAGGCAAACTCTTTGTTGCTCCTTGTGCTAGCAAGGGTTCAAAGAATCCTTGATCGAATGAGAAAGGGATGGAGATCTTTTCTCTTGGCCGAATCCTCCTCAACCTTCAAGCGTCGCCACACACCACGAGAGTCGAGAGGAAAAATCAGTTCAAGTGGCAAGAATAGAGATTACTCTAATCGGACGAGAGCCCCCCCCCCACCAAGTGGAGATCATGGTTACTAAAAATAGTAACCACTCACCGCCCCATATGTTCACGCCAAGTGAACTTGTCGCCAAGCCTTGAACCATGCGCTCATTCCATGAGCGGTTCATTTCGGTTTGGTCCAAGACCAATAAATCCAAGTATTATGGTCTAGATCTTAAATAAACCCTAAGGTTCCCGATCTAACCGTCGATCTCCTTGATGCTCCTGATCTGACCGATCTGGCATCTATTCTCTCGATCGAAGCTTACCGATCTCAAGCTCTAATCAATCAAACATGATCAGACCAGATCTCACTCACAATCAGAGATTAAATCCCTTTAAACTGAACCTGAACAATTCAGTCCACACGATCTGACTTAAGTAAGCCATATCATCAAATTGTGCGACCCTGAGGGTTTCCTTTAAATGTCGGTAACGATAATTCTCATTATCACGATCAGTGAGGGGTATCTAGCAACACATCACTGTCTCCCGATATAGAGGAAAGAGTCTTCCAAGACTACACCCAAACCACAGCACAAGTGTGAATCATTTCACAAGGCATGCATATTTCCTTTGCCACTGGATGTTCTTATTGGACAAGCCTGTCAAGCTCGTAACTCCAATATGATGAGTATGATTAGATCAGATGAACACTGTCACCTGGGTATGGCCATACACTCTCTCAATCATCTCATCCAGGGGGCCCCTTTAGAACATCACACTCCTTAAACAAGGAGACGGCAATCCTATGTCTATCACTAGTGCCCTAACCTGACTCAAGCTCATCATCCAAGATAGTCTATAATCATTATGTTTCAAATGATATTGAACTACCTCAAAACAATGACAATCATCATTTAGAAACACAAGTGATCTCAAGTCAGAGGAAATGTGCCACTTGTTGCAATCAAGGAATATTCATATTGCGACAAACAATTGAACATCCTAGTAGGGTCTGTCCAGTACATCCAATGTACCCATGAGTCTACATCTTATTCCATGCTCGAAGCATCCTATAAGATTAGACTACATATTAGTCTTTTCCATATCAAGGTTGTCTCATGTTCACCAAGATACATCGACTAAGGACATAATAGCATATCAGCCTAGCTGAACAGCTTTTGAGACATTATTCAGAAGAACATATATAGCAGCAGACAATGTAGCTAACTGAATAACAACCATGCCTTTAAACATAACAGTTTATTACATGATACTGATACATTCCCATAGGCCTCAAACATTAGCCTTAAGGGCATACCCCAACATGATGTTAGATCGGTGAGATCAAGAGCATCAAGAGATGAACGGTTAGATCTGGAACCTTAGGGTTTAATATGATCTAGACCAAGTGGCTTGGGTAATTTGGTCTTTGAACCAAACCAAATTGAACCGGCTCATGAGTGAGCGCTTGGTTCAATGGGAGAGTTTTGATGGTTCACTTGGGTGAACGCATGAAACGTAGAGAGTTACTATTTTTGGAAGGCGGTTTCCAAATTGGAAACGCTCCCACGATTGTAACGTCGCTCGCCTCTCTCAATTGCTCTCGTGTGTGGTGAACTTCTTCTTCACGGAAAAGAGGAAAAGAGGTTTCGAGCCCTAGCCGCAAGAGGAACATCTAACCCCTTTCATTCGATCAAGGATTCTTGAAGATCTTTGCTAGCACAAAGATCACCAAGGAGGAGCCATCTCTCTTCTTGTGTGCGGCAACTTTGGAGGAGACCCCTTTCGATCTCTGCTTCCAAGTCGTCACCTTCCTCATGGCACTGGTATGAATCTCATTTGATTTATACAATCTCAAGAGTTGATCATATGTACATGCATTCGATCTTTTGAAACCCTAGATTCCGCTATAAAACTTATTTGCGCCACCTATTAGGGTTTCGCCCCCCCTTGATTTAGGGGACTTACACGGGATGCCTATGAGAAGCATGTCAATGATAGCATTGATGTCGCTTGCCTGATGCTTGCGTCTATGAAGCCAGAGCTGCAGCGTCAGCATGAGGATCTATCTGCTATACAAATTATAGCAAACCTCAAGCTGCTGTATGCTGCACAGGCTAGGACTGAACGCTACAATTTGACTAGGCTTTTCTTTCAGAGCAAACTGGCTGAAGGGAGTCCAGTGGGAGCTCACGTACTCAAGATGATTGGGTACAAGGAGGCTCTAGAGAAACTGGGACACACCATCAATCAAGAGCTTGTTGTAGACATTATTCTGCAGTCTCTCCCGGCCTCTTTCGATCCATTCATTATTAATTTTAATATGAACAAGATCGACTGTACGCCGGCAGAGTTGCTGAACATGCTCTTGACTACAGAGCAGACTCAGTCTCGTGAGAAGGGAACGCCTTCATCCTCTGTCCTAATCGTTCCTTCTAGGAACAAGAAGAAGGGGAAGAAGGGCAAAGCCCCTATCAAGAGCTACAACAAGGCTCTAAAGCAAAAGATAAAGCGGTCGAAGGAATACAGATGTTTCCATTGTGGCCAGCTGGGTCACTGGAAAAAGGACTGTAAAGCGCTCCAAGGAGATAAGAAGGGAAGTAAGCCTTTCGCTTCTGGCTCAGGTATTTTCGTGACTGAAGTCATGGTTTCTTCTTCTATATCATGGGTGTTGGACACTGCATGTGGAGTTCACATTTGTTCAAATGTACAGGAACTCAAGAGAAGAAGACAGGTGGGACAGCATGAGGTGGACCTACGAGTTGGAAACGGGGCACGGGTTGCTGCTGTTGCTGTAGGAGAATATCACATCTCTTTACCATCTGGTCTTATATTAGAACTGGACAATTGTTATTTTGTACCGAGCATAACTAAGAATATTATCTCTATTCCTGCTCTTGTCAGGAAAGGGTTTTCCTTTGAATGCAAGATTTCAAAGTGTTACATTTCTTTTGACAATATTGTTTATGCTACTGGGTCAATTAACAATGGGTTATTCATGTTGGACATGGAATGTTCTGTACAACAAATTGATAATAAGAAAGCCAAGTATGCTGATGACAGCACCTTGCTATGGCATAGTCGTTTAGGCCATATTAACAAGAAACGCATTGAGCGGTTGCATGACCATGGACTGCTGGGATCATTCTCCTATGAGGAGCTTGATACATGCCAAGCTTGTTTAATGGGTAAAATGACGAAGTTTCCTTTTTCTCACAAAGGTCAAAGGGCTTCAGGTTTACTAGACCTCATTCACAGCGATGTGTGTGGGCCATTTAGTAAACATGCCAGAGGTGGCTATCTATACTTCATTACCTTTACTGATGATTTCAGTAGATATGGGTATGTCTATCTAATGAGACATAAAAGTGAATCTTTTGACAAGTTCAAAGAGTTCAAGAATGAAGTATAGAATCAGCTAGGCCGAAATATCAAGGCACTTCGTTCAGATCGAGGTGGTGAATACTTGAGTCGAGAGTTTACTGACTATCTGAAGGAGTGTGGGATTATCTCACAGCTCACTCCGCCAGGAACACCGCAATGGAATGGTGTATCCGAGAGGAGAAATAGAACCTTACTTGATATGGTTCGTTCAATGATGAGTCAGGCTACTCTGCCTTACTCCTTTTGGGGATTTGCACTGGAAACAGCTGCAAAGGTACTAAACCGAGTGCCATCCAAGGCCGTTTCTAAGACTCCATATGAGTTATGGTATGGGAAACAGCCGAGCTTGACATTTATTAAGATCTGGGGTTGCGAGGCTTATGTCAAAAAGCTCGCATCTGGGAAACTAGAGAGCAGATCTGAGAAATGTATCTTTGTCGGTTACCCTAAGGAAACTAAGGGTTATTATTTCTACGATCCCAAAGAGAACAAGGTGTTTGTTGCTCGGACGGCTATTTTTCTTGAGAAGGAATTTCTTCTGCAAGAGGCCAGTGGGAGAGAAATAAACCTGGATGAGAATCCAGAAGAAGGACAAAGTAGTCAAGCGCAATTGGATGAGCCTGAGCCAGTAGATCAGGTTATTGAACAACCTGAGGCTCAGATATCACGGGAACCGCGAAGATCAGGAAGGATCCGTCGACAGCCTGAGCGCTATGACGGAATCTATATCATTGATGATGAACCCCTCACTTATGTGGATGTGGTCAGTGGACCGGAATCAGCGAGATGGCTTGAAGCTATGCGAGCCGAGATGGACTCCATGTCTGATAACCAAGTCTGGGATTTGGTTGATCCGCCTCCGGGAGTAATCCCTATAGGCTGTAAATGGATCTTCAAGAAGAAGATAGACATGGATGGTAACGTGGTTACCTATAAAGGCAGGCTAGTTGCGAAAGGTTTCAAATAAATCTACGGGATAGATTATGATGAAACTTTCTCTCCTGTAGCTATGTTCAAGTCTATTCGGATTATTCTCACGATAGCAGCATATTATGATTATGAGATCTGGCAGATGGATGTGAAGACTGCTTTCCTTAATGGAAAACTGGATGAGGATGTGTATATGACACAACCTGAAGGTTTCACTAATCCATTAGATCATCATAAAATATGCAAGTTAAGGAAGTCCATTTATGGACTTAAGCAAGCATCAAGAAGCTGGAATATTCGTTTTGATGAATCAATCTGTGAATTTGGTTTCATCAAGAATGAAGACGACCCGTGTGTATATAAGAGGTTTAGTGGGAGCGTAATCACTTTCCTAGTCCTCTACGTCGATGATATCTTAATCATTAGAAACGATATTCCTGAACTGCATGCGGTTAAGGCATGGTTAAGAAAATGTTTCCAGATGAAAGATCTAGGAGAAGCAGCCTATGTATTAGGTGTGAAGATCTACAGAGATAGATCAAAGAGGCTTCTCGGGCTGTGCCAGAGTACTTACATCGATAAAGTCCTGGAGAGATTCCATTTAGAAAATTCTAAAAGAGGATATCTTCCAGTCAGACATGGTCTGAATCTTTCAAAGAGTCAGTGTCCACAAACACGGACTGAGAAAGATGAAATGGACAATACGCCTTATGCTTCGGCTATTGGATCCATTATGTATGCGATGTTGTGTACTCGCCCAGACGTCGCTTACGGGTTAAGCGTGACCAGTCGATTCCAAAGTAATCCAGGGAAGGCACACTGGATTGCGGTCAAGAACATTTTGAAATATCTTCGGAGGACCAAAGATATGTTCTTGATTTATGGAGGTCAGGAAGAACTCAGTATTGAAGGATATACTGATGCTTCATTCCAGTCTGACCAGGATGATTTCCGATCGCAATCAGGCTATGTTTTTAGCTTGAATGGAGGTGCAGTGGTGAGGAAAAGTTTCAAACAATCTATTGTTGTTGATTCCACAACAGAAGCCGAGTATGTTGCAGCCTCGGAAGCATCTAAGGAGGCAGTGTGGATTCGTAAGTTCGTTTAGGAACTTGGTGTAGTTCCTTCAAGTGCAGATCCTTTGGTTATCTTCTGTGATAACACTGGAGCAATAGCACAAGCAAAGGAACCACGGTCACACCAGAAGTCCAAGCACATACAGAGAAGGTTTCACTTGATCCGGGAGATCATTGATCGTGGCGAGATCAAAGTCTGCAAGGTTCATACAGATGACAATCTAGCAGACCCGCTTACAAAGCCTCTGGCGCAGCAGAAGCATGAGAAGCACTGTAATAATATGGGTTTGAGATTTCTCAACCATTAGATTAAGTGCAAGTGGGAGATTGTTGGGGTATGCCCTTAAGGCTAATGTTTGAGGCCTTGGGATTCTTTCAGTATCATGTATAAACTCTAAGTTTATAAAGGCAATGGTTGTTATTCAGGTTGTTACATCATCTGCTGCAATATGTATATTTCTGAATAATGTCTCAATGCTGTTTAGCTTGGCTGACATGCAGTTTTGTCCTTAGTCGAGATATCTTGGTGAACATGAGACAGCCTTGATATGGTTGAGACTAATATGTGTTCTAATCTTATAGGATGCTTCGAGCATGGAATAAGATGTAGACTCATGGGTACATTGGATGTACTGGACAGACCCTACTAGGATATTCAATTGCTTGTCACAATGTGAATAATCCTTGTATGCAAACAAGTGGCATATTTCCTCTGACTTGAGATCCCTTGTGTTTCTAAATGATGATTGACATTATTTTGAGGTAGTTCAATATCATTTGAAATATAATGGTTATAGACTATCTTGGATAATGAGCATGAGTCATGTTAGGGCGCTAGTGATAGATATAGGATTGCCATCTCCTTGATTGGAGTGTGATGTTCTAAAGGGGCCCCCTGGATGAGATGATTGAGAAAGTGTATGGCCATACCCAGATGACTATGTTCATCTGATCTAATCATTCTCATCATATTGGAGTTACAGGCTTGACACGCTTGTCCAATAAGAACATCCAGTGGCAAAGGAAATATGTATGTCTAGTGAAATGGATTCACACTTGTGCTGTGGTTTGGGTGTAGTCTTGGAAGACTCTTTCCTTTATATTGGGAGACAGTGATGTGTTGCTAGATACCCCTCACTGATCATGATAACGTAAGTTATCGTTACCGACATTTAAAGGAAACCCTTAGGGTCGCACAATTTGATGATATGGCTTACTTAAGTCAGATCGTGTGGACTGAATTGTTTGGGTTCAGTTTAAAGGGATTTAATCTCTGATTGTAAGTGAGATCTGGTCTGATCATGTTTGATTGATTAGGGCTTGAGATCGGTAAGCTTTGATCTAGAGAATTGATGCTAGATCGGTGAGATCAGGAGCATCAGGAGATGAACGATTAGATCTGGAGCCTTAGGGTTTAATTGTGATCTAGACCAAATGCTTGGGTTAATTGGTCTTTGAACCAAACCAAATTGAACTGGCTCATTAAAGTGAGCGCATGGTTCAATAGGAGAAAAAAATGCGATGGTTCACTTGGAGTGAACGCATCACACGTTGAGGGGGTTTTTTCTATTTTTGGGAAAACCATGTTTCCAAAACATGGTCACGCCTCACGTTCGCTCCTCTCACGCCTATTGTCGCCTCTTCCTCTCTATGCTCTCTCAACTCTCGTGTGTTGAAGGAGTTGACGACAAGGAGGTCTCGGCCAAGCAAGACATCTCTTCTTCCCTTCCATTTCGATCAGGAGACTTGAAGGTCTTTGCTAGCACAAGGATCAACAAGGAGTAGGCGATCTTGTTCTTGTGTGCGCATCTTCTGGAGGAGATCCCTTTCGCTCTCTTCTTCCAGAGGCACCATCCAAGCAATGGCGATGGTATGACTCTTATCAATGTATACAAGTTTTAATAGTTGATCATATGACATGCATGCAACCGATCATCTAGAAACCCTTATTTCCGCTGCCCAAAATTTTATATGCGCCACTTTAGGGTTTCGCCCCCTTTAAGGGGACTTTCATGATCAACACAAAATATGCTGACAGAAGGACTTTGGAATCCTTAGGACTGTAATGAGGATGTGTTGTGGGATGTTTGATAGGATAAAGGCCAAGAGATTTTTTCAGATGCATCCACCCACATATTTACTATTGGGTTTTGGAATTTCTGGAGTAGTTTGACCATTGACTTGAAAGAATACTCAAATGGCCCTGCTAAAGTGGAGATCACATTTAGACTGGCCAATGAAGAAAGGGAAAGCTGACACTACAGGAGATTAGAGATATTTTTGAGTTGAGCACAGGGGGATACACTCAGTTGCCCCTAGGATTTATGGAGGAATTTTCTGGAATCAAATCACTGATGAAAGTCACTTTTATTCTGTTTCTGCTAGAGCTTCAAAGATCATGAACCCATAGTATAAAGTACGCACATAGAGTGCTAGCACACACCGTGTTTGGTAGAGGAGATAGTGACGGTATGGTCCGTCAACATGAGCTTTATTTTCTTGGGCGGATGCTTAATGGTTTTTTGCTGTGGATGTTGCTTTCTTTATGGTGAAACATATGGACAAGGTTGCTAGGGCAAAGAGAGGAGCTATTGTGATAGGAGGATTGATAACTCCTATAGCCCAGTATTTAGGAGTTGAGCCCAATGGAATAGAATTGGCAAAGGGGAATACAAGGCTTGATCTTGAGTATTGCATAGCTATGAAATGATTGTGAGAGAGGGGGGATATCTTTTTGTTTGGTCCTTGGACCAAATGTCCCTACTCTACCTTTACCCCATATTGAGAAAACCACCATCAGAGATAGAGTGAAATGGAGATTATCTCCAAGTGCAGCCGAAGCAGCCTTTTACACCACCACTTGACATTGTTTTCCCGCCACCCACATGGGGGTGGAAGAGGTGACCCCTTTTGGCATGGAGGAGGATTTGCTAGCCACCACTTCACACCCTACTGGTGACTCTGAACAGAGATCTAGAGGAGGATTTGCTAGCCACCATGATCTAGGATTCCAGGCTCTGCATGCACGAGATGCATAATCAGGAGCGCCGCTATGAAGAGAGTGATTAACTCCCTTAGGGAAGGAGACTGAGTCTCTTGGGCACCTCCATCAAGATGTAGAGAGATTAAGCGACCCATATGGAGGACATGGGGAATTTCCTGTATGACCGCTTTGGATATGAAGACTAGAGGAGATATGGCTACTACAGTGATCAAGGAGGGCAACCACATTATGATGCTGAGGCTACACACCCTGATGATGAGGAGTAGATATTTTGTGAGTATCATCTTTCCTTACTTCTTTGCTATACTTTATTTTCTATAACTTATTGATGTTTCATGTGATGAAGGAAGGATGACGCTTCTACACCTCTATGACCACCGACACTACTATTTTGTTTCACATGCTTATATTTCTTTTCGATGTGGTTGTATGATGATTATGATGATACTGATTTCTACTATTTCGATGGGGTTGTATTATGATATTTCGATATTATTGTTGGGGTATGCCCTTAAGCCTAATGTTTGAGGCCTTGGGATTGTATTAGTATCATGTAATAAACTCTTATGTTTATAAAGGCATGGTTGTTATTCAGGTTGTTACCTTGTCTGCTGTAATAAGTGTACTTCTGAATAATGTCTCAAAGCTGTTCAGCTAGGTCTGACATGCAGTAAAGTCCTTAGTCGAGATTATCTTGGTGAACATGAGACAGCCTTGATATGATTGAGACTAATATGTGTTCTAATCTTATAGGATGCTTCGAGCATGGAATAAGATGTAGACTCATGGGGGTACATTGGATGTACTGGACAGACCCTACTAGGATATTCAATTGCTTGTCACAATGTGAATAATCCTTGATTGCCGACAAGTGGCCACATTTCCTATGACTTGAGATCACTTGTGTTTCTAAATGATGATTGTCATTGTTTTGAGGTAGTTCAATATCATTTGAAACATAATGATTATAGACTATCTTGGATGATGAGCTTGAGTCAGGTTAGGGCACTAGTGATAGATATAGGATTGCCGTCTCCTTGTTAAAGGAGTGTGATGTTCTAAAGGGGCTCCCCTGGATGAGATGATTGAGAAAGTGTAATGGCCATACCCAGGTGACTATGTTCATCTGATCTAATCATGCTCATCATATTGGAGTTACAGGCTTGACACGCTTGTCCAATAAGAACATCCAGTGGCAAAGGAATTATGCATGCCTAGTGAGTTGATTCACACTTGTGCTGTTTTTGGGTGTAGTCTTGGAAGACTCTTTTCTTTATATCGGGAGACAGTGATGTGTTGCTAGATACCCCTCACTGATCGTGATGACGTAAGTTATCATTACCGACATTTAAAGGAAACCCTCAGGGGTCGCACAATTTGATGATATGGCTTGCTTTAAGTCAGATCGTGTGGACTGAATTGTTTAAGTTCAGTTAAAGGGATTTTGATCTCTGATTGTAAGTGAGATCTGGTCTGATCATGTTTGATTGATTAGGGCTTGAGATCGGTAAGCTTCGATCGAGAGAATAGATGGCTAGAATCGGTGAGATCAGAAGCATCAAGAGATCAACGGTTAGATCTGGAGCCTTAGGGTTTATTTGAGATCTAGACTTGATTGCTTGGCTTGATTGGTTCTTAAACCGAACCAAATTGAACCAGCTCATGAAAATGAGCGCATGGTTCAAGGCGTGGCGACATGTTCACTTGGCGTGAACATTGGAGCGATGAGTGGTTGCTATTTTTAGTAACCATGATCTCCACTTGGAGATGACTCACGTTCGAATAGAGGGTTCTCTATTCTCGTCACTCAAACTCATTCTTCTTGACACTTTTGGTGTGCGGCGATAACTTGAAGCATAGAGGAAGATTTGGCCAAGAGAGATCGACATCTCCATCCCTTTCCTTTCGATCAAAGACATCTTGGACGATCCTTGCTAGCACAAGGGGACGACAAGAAGCAAGCCGTCGCTCATCTTGTGTGTGACGATTTGAGAGGAGACCTTCGGTTGTTCTCTTGCTTCCAAGGCGCCATCTTGAAATGGCTATGGTATTGAATCGCATCTTCTCTATTCATGTTTCGAAAGTTGATCATATAATGCATGCTCTTCGACCCTTGAATCCGCTGCCTATCATGTTGCGCCACTTTAGGGTTTCGCACCCCTCATGAAAGGGGTTCCCTGCAATTATGATGATTTATCTTCGATATGGTTGTAGTATACGTGTTTGATATATCTTTATATTTTTTTGATGATATGATATTGTGATTTTTGATGATGATGATGAGTATACTCTTGATTTATATTGTTGATGACTTTACTGATTGATGATGAATAAATTCAAATTCATGATTAGAGACAAACCCTATCATGTTAGATTTATTTCTTCAATGCATATCTATTTTTGAAATTTGACATTGGTTGATGCATGAAATTTTGGGTAGATGTATTATTTGAGGGATAAAATCTAAAAGTAAAAACAATTATTTTGAATAAAATGAGTATATGAGTATGATTTGAGAATTGAGATCAATTGATCAACCTAGTAGATGTTTAGTCTATTTTTGCTATTGTTGGGAAATGAGAATCCAAGATCCATAAAAATAGTGAGAGACTCCCCTACTTGGCATTATGTAAAATTGATAGTGGTACCTAAGACATCGGGTTGAAGTCTATGTCCAAAAGATAATGGAGAGAGAAAAATAATAAGTCTCCTCTACTTGGCACTGTGTAAAACTTGACAGTGTTCTGACCGAAGAAAAGAGTTGAAGTCAAAAATACAAAAAGTATGTATCTATGAGGGGTACATGCCATCTATGCAAAAAATAACAAAATACATGAAAAAAAAATTTATGTGTGGAAAAAGATATTGGAAACCTAATTCCTGTAAACAAAAGCATGATTAGATTTGAACTGAAATTGGTGAAGTCTTGAGATTGAAAATTCTAATAATCATAGGAGTTGCAAAGTTTTATTTGATTGAATTGTGGATCTAGAGGGTTGAGTTCTAAGGATGATATATTTATTTGAAGTTTTATAAAACAATTGATGAAATTTTTCATTGATGATTGTATTTTAGAAATTTATTGAGCATGAAAAAGGTTATTCTTTTAATGAATTTTTGATTTTTGCTTGAGGACAAGCATGAAGGAACCCCTTTCAAGAGGGGGGGGCGAAAACCCCTATTAGGATGGCGCATAAAACCTTTTGCAAGCGGAAGAAGGGCTTTCATAGATCTTTATATCGCATATGATCAACTTAGATGGATATGAGAAGGATCCATACCGTCGCCATCTCTTGGATGGTATCTTGGAAGAAGAAGCAAGAGAGATCTCCTCCAAAGGTTGTCGCACACAAGAGGAAGAAGGCCTACTTCTTTGGGGCGATTTGTGCTAGCAATGCTCCAAAGCTTCCTTGATCGTTTGAGGGACGAAGAGATGAAAAACTTGGCCGAATCCTCTTGTCGTCAACCTTCACGCCACCAGCCGTGAGTCGTCCAATGCCAAGAGCGAATTAGCGAGAGGAATAGAGAGGAGGCGTTGCAAGTGAACGTGGAAACGTTCCCACGTTGAAAACCGAAAGTTCCCAAAATAGCAAGCCTTGAATTACATGCGTTATGCGTTCACCAAGTGAACCATGCGCAACTCTCTTCTCCCACCTGAACCTTGTGCTCAACCCATGAGCCGGTTCAAGATGTTTGGGTTCAATGACCAAACCAAATCAGCCCAAACATTAAGTCTAGATCGAATTAGACCCTAAGGTCCTAGATCTGACCATTCATCTCCAGATGCTTCTGATCTGATCGATCTCAGCATCAACACCCTCGATCGAAGCTTACCGATCTCAAGCCCCTAATCAATCAAACATGATCAGACCAGATCTCACTTACAATCAGAGTTTAAATCCCTTTAAACTGAACCGAAACAATTCAGTCCACACGATCTGACTTAAGTAAGCCATATCATCAAATTGTGCGACCCTGAGGGTTTCCTTTAAATGTCTGGGTAAACGATAACTTACGTTATCACGATCAGTGAGGGGTATCTAGCAACACATCACTGTCTCCCGATATAAAGGAAAGAGTCTTCCAAGACTACACCCAAAACACAGCTCAAGTGTGAATCCTTTCACTAGGCTTCACTAGGCATACATATTTCCTTTGCCACTGGATGTTCTTATTGGACAAACGTGTCAAGCTTGTAGCTCCAATATGATGAGCATGATTAGACCAGATGAACACAGTCACCTGGGGTATGGCCATACACTTTCTCAATCATCTCAGCCGGGGGGGGCCCCTTTAGAACACCACACTCCTTATACAAGGAGACGGCAATCCTATATCTATCACTAGTGCCCCTAACCTGACTCATGATCATTATCCAAGATAGTCTATGACCATTATCTTTCAAATGATATTGAACTACCTCAAAACAATGACAATCATCATTTAGAAACACAAGTGATCTCAAGTCAGAGGAGATGTGCCACTTGTAGCAAACAAGGATTATTCACATTGTGACAAGCAATTGAATATCCTAGTAGGGTCTGTCCAGTACATCCAATGTACCCATGAGTCTACATCTTATTCCCATGCTCGAAGCATCCTATAAGATTAGAACACATATTAGTCTCAAGCATATCAAGGCTGTCTCAAGTTCACCAAGATATCTCGACTAAGGACTTAACTGCATGTCAGCCTAGCTGAACAACTTTGAGACATTATTCAGAAGAACATATATTCGCAGCAGACAATGTAATTAACTGAATAACCAACCATGCCTTTATAAACATAACAGTTTATTACATGATACTGTTACAATCCCAAGACCTCAACATTAGTCTTAAGGGCATATCCCCAACAATCTCCCACTTGCACTTAATTCTAATGGTTGAGAAATCTCAAACCCATATTATTACAGTGCTTCTCATGCTTCTGCTGCGCCAGAGGCTTGGTAAGGGGGTCTGCCAGATTGTCATCAGTATGTACCTTGCAGACTTTGATCTCGCCACGATCTATGATCCTCCCGGATCAAGTGAAACCGTCTCTGTATGTGCTTGGACTTCTGGTGTGACCGTGGTTCCTTTGCTTGTGCGATTGCTCCAATGTTATCACAGAAGATAACCAAAGGATCAGCACTCGAAGGAACGACACCAAGTTCTCTCACGAACTTACGAATCCAACACTGCCTCCTTGGATGCTTCCGAGGCTGCAACATACTCGGCTTCTGTTGTGGAATCAGCAACAGTTGACTGTTTGAAACTCTTCCACACCACTGCTCCTCCATTCAAGCTAAAAACATAGCCTGATTGCGATCGGAAATCATCCTGGTCCGACTGGAATGAAGCGTCAGTATATCCTTCAATACTGAGTTCTTCCTGACCACCATATATCAAGAACATATCTTTGGTCCTCCGAAGATATTTCAAAATGTTCTTGACTGCAATCCAGTGCGCCATACCTGGATTACTTTGGATCGATTGGTCACGCTTAACCCGTAAGCGACGTCTGGGGTGAGTTACACAACATCGCATACATAATGGACCCAATAGCCGAAGCATAAGGCGTATTGTCCATTTCATCTTTCTCAGTCTGTGTTTGTGGACACTGACCTCTTCGAAAGATTCAGACCATGTCTGACTGGAAGATATCCCCTTTTAGAATTCTCTAAATGGAATCTTTCCAGGACCTTATCGATGTAAGTACTCTGGCACAGCCCGAGAAGCCTCTTAGATCTATCCCTGTAGATCTTCACACCTAATACATAGCGTGCTTCTCCTAAATCTTTCATCTGGAAACATTTCCTTAACCATGCCTTCACAGCATGCATTTCAGGAATGTCATTTCCAATGATCAAGATGTCATCGACGTAGAGGACTAGGAAAGTAATCACGCTCCCACTAAACCTCTTATATACACACGGGTCATCCTCGTTCTTGATGAAACCAAAGTCAGTGACTGATTCATCAAAATGAATGTTCTAGCTTCTTGATGCTTGTTTCAGTCCATAAATGGACTTCTTCAACTTGCATATCTTATGACGATCTGATGGATTAGTGAAACCTTCAGGTTGTGTCATATACACATCCTCATCCAGATTTCCATTAAGGAAAGCTATTTTCACATCCATCTGCCAGATCTCATAATCATAATATGCAGCTATAGCGAATAGAATCCGAATAGACTTAAACATGGCTACAGGAGAGAAAGTTTCATCATAATCTATCCCGTAGATTTGTTTGAAACATTTCGCAACAAGCCTGCCTTTATAGGTAACCACGTTACCATCCATGTCAATCTTCTTCTTGAAGATCCATTTGCAGCCTATAGGGATTACTCCCGGAGGCGGATCAACCAAATCCCAGACTTGGTTATCTGACATGGAGTCCATCTCGGCTCGCATAGCTTCAAGCCATCTAGCTGACTCCGGTCCACTGACCGCATCCGCATAAGTGAGGGGTTCATCATTATCAATGATGTAGACTCCGTCATAACGCTCAGGCTGTCGACGGATCCTACCCGATCTTCGCGGTTCCCGTGATATCTGAGCCTCAGGTTGTTCAATAACCTGATCTACCGGCTCAGGCACATCCATCTGTGCTTGACTACTTTGTCCATCCTCTAGATTCTCATCCAGCTTTATTTCTCTCCCACTGGTCTCTTGCAGAAGAAACTCCTTCTCAAGAAATATAGCCGTCCGAGCAACAAAAACCTTGTTCTCCTTGGGATCGTAGAAATAATAACCCTTAGTTTCCTTAGGGTAACCGACAAAGACGCATTTCTCAGATCTGCTCTCCAGTTTCCCAGAGGCGAGCTTTTTGACATAAGCCTCGCAGCCCCAGATCCTGATAAATGTCAAGCTCGGCTGTTTCCCATACCATAACTCATATGGAGTCTTAGAAACTGCCTTGGATGGCACTCGGTTTAGTACCTTTGCAGCTGTTTCCAGTGCAAACCCCCAAAAGGCGTAAGGTAGAGTAGCCTGACTCATCATAGAACGAACCATATCAAGCAACGTTCTATTTCTCCTCTCAGACACACCATTCCATTGCGGTGTTCCTGGCGGAGTGAGCTGTGAGATAATCCCACACTCCTTTAGATAGTCAGTAAACGCATGACTTAGGTATTCTCCACCTCGATCTGAGCGAAGTGCCTTGATATTTCGGCCTAGCTGATTTTGTACTTCATTCTTGAACTCTTTGAACTTGTCAAAAGATTCACTCTTATGTCTCATCAGATAGACATAACCGTACCTGCTGAAATCATCAGTGAAGGTAATGAAGTACTGATAGCCACCTCTGGCATGTTTACTAAATGGCCCACACACATCACTGTGTATAAGGTCAAGTAAACCTGAAGCCCTTTGACCTTTGTGAGGAAAAGGTGACTTCGTCATTTTACCCATCAAACAAGCTTTGCATGTATCAATCTCCTTATAGGAGAATGATCCCAGCAGTCCATGTTCATGCAACCGCTTAATGCGTTTCTCGTTAATATGGCCTAAACGACTGTGCCATAGCAAGGTGCTGTCATCAGCATACTTGGCTTTCTTATTATCAATGTTTTGTATAGAATTTTCCATGTCCAACATGAATAACCCATTGTTAATTGAACCAGTTGCATAAACAATATTATCATAAGATAAAACACACTTTGAAATATTGCATTCAAAGGCAAATCCTTTCCTGACAAGAGCAGGAATAGAGATAATATTTTTATTAATGCTGGGAACAAAATAACAACTGTTTAGTTCCAATACAAGTCCAGATGGCAAAGAAATGAAATAGTCTCCTACAGCAACAGCAGCAACCCGTGCCCCGTTTCCTACTCGTAGGTCTACCTCATGCTGTCCCACCTGCCTTCTTCTCTTGAGTTCCTGTACATTTGAACAAATGTGAACTCCACATGCAGTGTCCAACACCCATGAAATAGAAGAAGATGAAAACATGACTTCAGTCACGAATATACCTGAGCCAGAAGCGATGCTTCCCCTCTTATCTCCTTGGAGCGCTTTACAGTCCTTTTTCCAGTGACCTAGCTGGCCACTGTGGAAACACCTGTATTCCTTGGTCCGCTTAACCTTCTGTTTCAGAGCCTTGCTGTAGCTCTTGACAGGGGCCTTGCCCTTCTTCCCCTTCTTCTTATTCCTTGAAGGAACCATTAAGACAGAGGTTGAAGGCTTTCCCTTCAGAGTTTCCTCAGTAGTCAAGAGCATATTCAGCAGCTCTGCCGGAGTACAGTCGATTTTGTTCATATTAAAATTAATAATGAACGCATCGAATGAAGGCGGGAGAGACTAGAGAATAATGTCCACAGCAAGCTCCTGATTGATGGTATGCCCCAGTTTCTCTAGAGCCTCTTTGTGCCCAATCATCTTGAGCACGTGAGCTCCCACTAGGCTCCCTTCAGCTAGTTTGCTCTGAAAGAAGAGCTTCGTCAGATTATAGCGTTCTGTCCTCGCCTGTGCAGCATACAGCATCTTGAGGTTCGCTATAATTTCTATAGCCGACATATCCTCATGCTGACGCTGCAGCGGTGGCGTCATAGACGCTAGCATCAGGCAAGCGACATCAATGCTATCATTGACGTGCTTTTCATAGGTTTCTCGAACCGCCCTTGCGGCGTTCGGAGCGGGCTGCGGCGGTATCGCCGACTCGAGGACATACAGTTTCCTCTCTGCCTTAAGAACAATCTTAAGGTGTCCGTACCAGTCCTAGAAGTTTGGCCCAGCAAACTTCTCCCTTTCCAGTAGGGATCGCACATTGAAGCTCATGGTGTTCGTTGCTGCAGGAATCTACAACAATGCAAGAATAGCAAGGTCAGTATCAATGTTAAGAATCAATCAGGACTTAAGAATGATTCTTTTTCTCACTATTTTATCTGGCTGAAAAATCCAGCAAAACAGCCCGAAAGAGTAGAACTCTTTTAGTGAGATGGGATCCAGATTTCATACTTGGTCTCCGCGTCCCGCTCAGGCGAGATAAGATGCACAGAGATGACAAGCACTAATCTCTGGTAGGCAGTCCCTGCCAATCGCCAACCTGTGCGATTCCCCTTCATCTGGGCGATCCAGCAGACTGTGCTAACTGAGTTGGTACAACACAATCTCTGATCCCACAGATGGCTGCCTCCATGTGCTACCATATGCGCCACATATGTAGCCTACATGGCCAAGCTGACCCGACCTACTCCCTGGACCACCACGTGCTATGCTGAGCAACGAGAAGCGATAAATCCCTTCTTTGTAACACGCAGGTGAAATCACACACCGTCTGAAGATAGATGGACGTGCCCACTGAGTGGGTACAACACGGCTCCAACGATAATTAGAACAGTGCGGTTTCGCGTCAGAAGGCTTACGAGCTTGATATTTAATCGTTGGATTTTAACGGTCTTTTATCTTCTTCACTATCATGCAATTCCTATGGCGATAGCAGAAGATAAACTAATCATGCAATTCTAATATTAAACAATAAAAGAAAGCATGGATCTTATGTGGTAAAAGCCCATAGCCTAAGTAAGACCTTAAATAAACTTAAGTCTTCACTTGCTTTTCTTCATGGGTCTTTTGCTGCTCATCTGGCCCAACCCAGGGCCCAAGCGCCATCTGCAGCTCAGGTGCGCCTACCAGGGAAAATGCGCCTGGTCCCAGAGTCGAACCCTGGACCTCCCTCCTGGTCAAGCCTCTGCTGCAAGCGCCTCTGCCAAGTGTGCTCTGTGCTCTTGTCTGATTAATTTACATATTAATCTATCTAGACAAGATTGACTCGCAGGTCAATTACATTTTATAAATTAAATGCAATGTGATTCGCAGATCACAATATAAAGATTAATTTACAAAATTTACCAGGCACGCAGGCCCCAGCACAGCACACATTTAACATGGGCAGCCCACATAAGATTAAATAAACAGGCAATATGGCATCAAACATCAGCATGTGATCCAATAAGAAAACAAAATTTCGAAAACTGCATTGGCATCAATTTTAATTTTCTTATATGCCCCCACAACCTTACAACGGTACAATAATAGGGATCCACTCATCCAATCTAGTCAGATCCTGTGCCCTTGCATGCACCAAGTCCTAACTGACTTGAGTCAACCCAGTGGTCAACTATGCATGCACCAAGGGCTGAACAACCATGATGAGGTCTGGCAAACGGGTGTGAGCCCGGGCCTAACTCATGTGCGTTCAACAGACGTCTCAACCAGACATCGCTACACACCTATGATGCAGCCGACCTATAGCCACCTCTTGCTTGCGCAAGGGTGCTATCTGGTCGACCCATCTAGGCTGTCAGATGGTCTGATCAGACTAGTTGGATCTAACCTAGAGGATGACTTCAACCCTACTAACTCGTCTAAGGGTTTATAGTAGGTGCTTAGTCTAATGATAGGCGCGCAAGTGATATTCTTTTGATAAAACATCAACAACAAAGATCACAAAGATTCGCCTAGTTTGAAACATGCGCAAACATAAAACATGTGTAATCATATTCGCATGTAAGCTATAGATCTAAGCATGCAAACAAGGATCACAATATAGCATTAAGCAATCATATGCATAGATATAAACCTGCTCTGATACCAATTTGAAGGAACCCCTTTCAAGAGGGGGGGGGGGCGAAAACCCTATTAGGATGGCGCATAAAACCTTTTGCAAGCGGAAGAAGGGCTTTCATAGATCTTTATATCGCATATGATCAACTTAGATGGATATGAGAAGGATCCATACCGTCGCCATCTCTTGGATGGTATCTTGGAAGAAGAAAGCAAGAGAGATCTCCTCCAAAGGTTGTCGCACACAAGAGGAAGAAGGCCTACTTCTTTGGGGCGATTTGTGCTAGCAATGCTCCAAAGCTTCCTTGATCGTTTGAGGGACGAAGAGATGAAAAACTTGGCTGAATCCTCTTGTCGTCAACCTTCACGCCACCAGCCGTGAGTCGTCCAATGCCAAGAGCGAATTAGCGAGAGGAATAGAGAGGAGGCGTTGCAAGTGAACGTGGAAACGTTCCCACGTTGAAAACCGAAAGTTCCCAAAATAGCAAGCCTTGATTACATGCGTTATGCGTTCACCAAGTGAACCAGGCGCAACTCTCTTCTCCCACCTGAACCTTGTGCTCAACCCATGAGCCGGTTCAAGATGTTTGGTTCAATGACCAAACCAAATCAGCCCAAACATTAAGTCTAGATCGAATTAGACCCTAAGGTCCTAGATCTGACCATTCATCTCCAGATGCTTCTGATCTGATCGATCTAGCATCAACACCCTCGATCGAAGCTTACCGATCTCAAGCCCTAATCAATCAAACATGATCAGACCAGATCTCACTTACAATCAGAGTTTAAATCCCTTTAAACTGAACCGAAACAATTCAGTCCACACGATCTGACTTAAGTAAGCCATATCATCAAATTGTGCGACCCTGAGGGTTTCCTTTAAATGTCGGTAACGATAACTTACGTTATCACGATCAGTGAGGGGTATCTAGCAACACATCACTGTCTCCCGATATAAAGGAAAGAGTCTTCCAAGACTACACCCAAAACACAGCTCAAGTGTGAATCCTTTTCACTAGGCTTCACTAGGCATACATATTTCCTTTGCCACTGGATGTTCTTATTGGACAAGCGTGTCAAGCTTGTAGCTCCAATATGATGAGCATGATTAGACCAGATGAACACAGTCACCTGGGTATGGCCATACACTTTCTCAATCATCTCAGCCGGGGGGGCCCCTTTAGAACACCACACTCCTTAAACAAGGAGACGGCAATCCTATATCTATCATTAGTGCCCTAACTTGACTCATGATCATTATCCAAGATAGTCTATGACCATTATCTTTCAAATGATATTGAACTACCTCAAAACAATGACAATCATCATTTAGAAACACAAGTGATCTCAAGTCAGAGGAGATGTGCCACTTGTAGCAAACAAGGATTATTCACATTGTGACAAGCAATTGAATATCCTAGTAGGGTCTGTCTAGTACATCCAATGTACCCATGAGTCTACATCTTATTCCATGCTCGAAGCATCCTATAAGATTAGAACACATATTAGTCTCAAGCATATCAAGGCTGTCTCAAGTTCACCAAGATATCTCGACTAAGGACTTAACTGCATGTCAGCCTAGCTGAACAACTTTGAGACATTATTCAGAAGAACATATATTGCAGCAGACAATGTAATTAACTGAATAACAACCATGCCTTTATAAACATAACAGTTTATTACATGATACTGTTACAATCCCAAGACCTCAAACATTAGTCTTAAGGGCATATCCCAACAAAGCAAAGTTTGAGCCTTATGTATTTTGATGACACCAAAATATATAGTATATTTTGTATCATTTTATATATCTTTTCATGCTAAATTGAAGATCTTTTGCTTATTTTTATGCTAAATTTATCAAATATTGCAAAATCTACTTCTATTTTGGTTTTTCATGATTCTTAGGTAAAAAGGCATTATTTTGGTGCGTTTTCAGGAAAAATCAAAGACATAGAAAAGTTACCATCATCAAGAGGAGATCACTTGAAAAATTTCACGCAAATCGGAGCAACCAACCAAAATACGGCAGTGCCGTATTCTATATTACGGTATCGTATTTCCGTACGATATCGTAATATTAGAGCACTGCTGTAAATTGGTGGGATTTCCGACCAGAAGGTTTAATGAAAAATATGGCACTGCCGTAAAAGTTGACACTGCCGTATTTTGAAGCGCATTCAGAACAGAGATAATTCCTAATTTTACGGCACTACCGTAAAATTTGACACTAACCATATTTTCCAGACGATTTCGACCAGAGAGTTCAGCCGATTTTACGGCAGTGTCGTGAACCATTATACGGTGCCGTATTTTCCAGACAATTTAGATCAGAGAACGCGAGCGATTTTACGGCACTGCCGTGAAATATTACACTGTCTTTTTTTTCATTTTTGAACGTGGCTCCACAGTCAATTTTCAAGCCCAATTTTTGCGGGGAAGATTGCGGACGATCCAGACGTTTAAATTGGATGCCGTAAGAAGAAGAAAAAGGGCTTTCGATGAGAGGATCAGGAAGACACCAAAAGCCCCAATTTTAATCAACTGTACAGGGAGAAATTGAGTTACACGCTGCCGCCTAGGGTTCCGCTGCCGCGACAAATCCAGAGCATCTCTGGCCATGAAATTCGTACAAAAGCTTCGCCTGGAGGAGGAGATAATGTACCAAAAGTTGCAGAATGAAAGGAGATCAATTGGAGGAAAAATCAAAGGAGAAGGAGGCGCCGCTACTGTTCATCGCCCTCCTTAGCAAATTACGGCTGTGTTTAATTTCACAGCCGTGGTGTATTTTCCTAAAACTTCTTTTCCTTTGATTTTTGATCTTCTGAAACAATGGAATACTGTATTTTCTTCACCATGCTAGCTTAAACACTCTTTCGGACAAGGGGGAGTATTTCCCTTTGATTTTCTTAATGACTGGATACTTTTTGCTTTCATCATGATTATTCAACTTTGATAATTTTAGCTATGCGATTATTGCTCTAAGATTCTCCTTAGTTTACTTTTGTCATCATAATTTAGAGTTTTTGCAATAAGGACCGAAAGGTGATTTGCTTGAGAACTTGGAACCCTAAAATTGATTAATAGGAACTCACTGTAAGAAATTAGGTTAAGTTCTTATTTCTTTATTTTAGTAGTTAAAATTGCCATGATGATAATTATGAAACTAGGATTGAGTTATTGTGTTAAACGTGGAGATTTTGCACGAAAGTGAGGATCGGAATGTTGGAGAACCATAAGTAGAACTTGTGTTGAGACTCGGATGAACGGAAGTGATCCTTGAGTTTCCACTCGAGGCGATCAACTTAGAACTCGGATGCACGAAAGTGATCATCGAGTTCTTTGTTTGATGATTTACTTATCATTAGCTTGGGATAAATCTTGCGCGAAAGCGAGCATTAGTCTCTGCATGGTTATCTGCATGAAAGTGAGTTAATCTCTTTACAAAGTAAATTATGCCTTTATCATAATAGAATTTGAATGATGAATATCCTTATATATCTAGTCAAGAAAATTAAAGTGAATGAAACCATAGTCCCAGCTTCTCTCTGATAGTATTTTCCAGTGTGTTTTCGATCTTTACTTTGCTTTTATTCGATTGCCTAGATTATAAGAAATCAATTATTCGGTACTTGACAACACAAGTCTCTGTGAGATCGATACTTTTCTTTATTACTTTGAGTATCCATGCACTTGGGGACACTACAAGTTTACGGGAAACAAGTTTTTGGAGCCGTGTCAGGGAGTGACAAAAGTCCTTGTGTGCCAACACTTAGGTTTTGGCCGCGACACCTGAAATAAGTCTACCTGCTTGTATTCATAAGTGTGTACTTTCGGATCACAACAGTACTCTAGGAAGCATACCGGTCGAGCTACTAGCACTTGGGGGAGGAGAGCCACCAGACCTTTATCACTAGTTGTAGAGACAGCATAGACATCTGTAGCGCCCACAGCGCCAGCACCGACAGTAGTTGAGACTATTTCGATTGATGTAGAGAGGTCCGCCACACCGGGGCCTCCCGCTGATTTACCAGAGTCTGCAGTCCCCTCCGACACTCAGACCATGGAGGTAGACACTCCACATGATACTGTACAGACTCCTGAGATTCCTTCACCTTCCTCAGCCCAGGGAGATCTGCCTGTCCCTGAGGCTGCTATGCCATTATTGCCATATCAGGAGGATGGATCTCCTGAGATATTTGCGGACTTACCGGAGATTTTAGTAGATATACCAGAGCTCCGCTCTCCTCCATCAGTAGTACATGAGCCGTCTGTTGTTAGTGAGGTAGCATCACCAGCAGCATATGAGGCACAACATTCCGCGGAGATGCCAGTCACTGCATCAGCATCGCAAGCACCATCACCATCACCTAAGATTCACTTGCCTTCCCCCGAGCCATCCTCTAGACATTCGCTTGCTGCATCCCCAGAGCTTTCAGCTTCTGAGTCGTCTCCTACTATACCAGAGTGGAGACGTGCGCGATCACCACCTCCTATACTTACTTCTTACCCATGACAGATCAGACACAGGAGTCGGGAGCAGGAGAGGAGGTACCGTGCTATGTCCACTTGGGGAGTACATAGCATGAGATATTGGGACGACTAGACACTGTAGTCCCTAGGATTATTCAATGACGTCCAGTGGATGTTCACGAACATAGGGTGACAGGATTTCTTTCACCAGAGGCATCCAACCTATGTTCAGTTGACTTTGGAGTTTTTCAGCTCTGTCCAGATCACATTGAGGAACTATGATGACAGAGATCCTAGTAGGATGACGTTCCGGTTGGGGAATCGGGACCATGTACTTACAATTGACCAGTTTGGTCATATATTTTGGTTCCCCTCGGATGGCACTAGATATCGCCCACACGAGTACACTGATAGGGCTTTCTAGCGAGATATATCTAGTGAGGGAGGATTTGATTCGAGGACCGCCAGAGCCACACGCTTATCCACTCCCATTTTCATATATGTACATCGAGTACTTGCACATAGTATTTTTGGGAAAGTAAAGAGCGACGACATGGTCAGATTTTCAGAGCTGTTCTTTTTATGGGCTATGTTGATAGGATTCCGGCTTAGCACCCCGTTCTACCTCATGAAGTAGATTCATAAGGCTGCTAGAGCACGAAGAGGAGTTTTGGTCTTGGGAGACATGATTACCACCATTGCCCTTGCTCTCGGTTTTGACCCCTCAGGGCTAAATGAGGCAAAGGGTAATCCCGGACTAGATATGGATGCGTGCGTAGCCATTAAGATGATTACGAGGCTTGGGAGCTCGTATCATCTGATATTCTGAGGGACTAATATTACGATGAGGCTGCCAAACATGAACCGTACTACAGTTCATGTTCAGCATAACTGGATCATGGATCCCACACGTGGGGGAGGTCCTAGAGAAGTAGCTTCACCTCCATCACCACCGAGGATTCCTGAGCACATTCCTCTAGTCGAGCCATCTACCGCTGATAGGCCATCCACATCTGTCGGGCCATCTACCTCAGCACCACCTGACCCTTCTCTAGGGCAGATACGAGCTAAGCAGCGCAGGATGCGCGATGACATATCGCACCTTGAATAGGGACAGTCGAGGGCACTCGAGTCTTCACGCGCGATAGAGGAGCTATTACAGCATCGTCTCCCATCCTCATCGACACGAAATACTAAAACGAGGAGGAGGATTCCGAGCATACGGAGACAGATTGATAGATCTTGTGAGTATCTTTATTTTGTTTTGATGTATTTAAGGTTATTCTTTGGTATTATGCATGAGATCTCACACTTATCCTATCTGTGCACAGGATTTAGTAGATTGGATGCTGATACGACCACACACAGTATTTTTATGTTTTCTTTGTGTGTGTGCATTGTATCTGGATATTATTTGATTCATTTTGGTATTTTACTTGATATTTGATAATAGACTTGATATTGTACATGCATTACTAATGTAGCAACTAATAGGTGTGGAGGTCCTTAAGCCGTACACTAGGGTTTTACATAATGCTAGATAAAACGGGAGAGGGTCGTGAGACGAGGGAAGAGAAAACACGTCGGAAAGGTGCAGGGAAGCGGGTAGAAAACACGACGAAGATAGCGACGAGTTCGATTAGGGCAATACGAATGCGAATGAAGAGAACGGCACCCAACAAAATAATACAGCGCACAAACCTCGTAGCAAATTTAGCAAATTCCTACAGCTCTCTTAGCGCGTTTTAAGCTTAGCCTACGTTGGGGGATTGTGGTTGTGCGGGGTTCAGCTCGCGCGCCTACGCTGCTAAAACAAACCAAGACAAGAGATGCCACGCCTCCGATGGACGGACAGCCATGGGTGAAGGAAAAAGGAGAAAAATTGCAGCAAAGAAACGTGCAAGAGAATGACAAATAGGCAAACCTGACCCACCGAAAAGGTGGGATTTACTTCAAACCGAAAATGGGACAACTTGAAATCGAAGGGACATCTTCGACCCGAACATGACGAAGGCAAGACTCCGACTTGTCTTCACAACCACTAGCGACTCTCAGCTCACCAGGAGATCTCTCAAACACCAAAGAGAACTACTTAACACTTAGCCCTACCTCCTCTTTTATAGAATAAGAGGGGAGGGAACAAACAAAATACACATGAGACACTCAACTCTAACCACCTACCAACTCTTGCAAGCCACAAAAGTGGTCAAGCTGCAACTACAAGACAAGGAATAACAAATACCTAATATTCTCTGAAGTTGGTTGCGTGATTCTGCGTCCTTGTACGGGGGCGGTTTAGACGCGCTCCAAGCATATGGCAACAAAACATCAGAACTTCGATGTTGTGGGCTGGGTCACCACCGTCGCGGCTTGTTCTTGGGCCGTGTTGCTTATCAGATTACACGGCCCACTTGGGGTTGGATCTTCAGGGGGTCGGCTCGTAGTGCCCTTGGGCTGCGCCACTTCGGTATGGATGGAAAGAGGGCTAATGACACCCAATAAACAGTCCAGGGGCTTACTTTGGCATTGGGATCGCCGGATTTCCACCTTGTTGGACTCCTGGGTCGTCATGGGGTGGAGCAACATGGTAGGGGGGCGGTGCACATCGAAGTGGGGTCGTCGGGGCTGCAAAGGGCCTTCAGGGCCGAACACGGCCTAGCCGTGATAGAGAGCACGACTGTGTTCAAAGTCGACGCGATCCACATAATCGAGCACGACCAACCCGTGCTTGGGATCATGCCCGTGCTTGGCATTGTCGAAACCCACAGAGTCGAGCACGACCTGCCCATGCTTGGAATCATGGCTGTGCTTGGCATTGTCGAAATCCACAGAGTCCAGCACGGCTTGCCCGTGAAAGTTCCCTAAAGGGGGCGAAACCCTAAAGCATGCGCATATAAAAACTTGCATGGGCGGAATCTAGGGTTTCCTAGGATCGCATGTATGAACATAGATCAACTTAAGAGTTTGTATAGATCAACAGAGAGATCATACCAGTGCCATTTCTTGGATGGCGTCTTGGAAGCAAGAGGGCGAGCGGCTCTCCTCCAAAGGTGATGCACACAAGATGGGTGATCACCTACTCCTTGTCGTTCCTTGTGCTAGCAAGGCTCTCCAAGTCTCCTGATCGCTTGACGGGAAGATGAGATGCTCTCCTTGGCTTTGTCAAGTCCTCTCCTTGGCATCAAGACTCACCACACGAGAGAAGAGAGGCGACAAGAGATGAAGAGGCGAGAATAGGGGCGATCCCTCGAACGTGAGGCGTGCTCCCCATTTTGGAAAAACAATTTCCAAAAATAGCAAGCCACTACTTCAACGCAAGATGCGTTTACCCCAATCGCAACTTCCTCCCTTGACTTGAACCATGCGCTCACACTAAGTAAACCGGTTCAATTACATTTGGTTCACAGACCAAATTAAACCAAGCATTGGTCTAGATCATATTAAACCATAAGGCTCAAGATCTAACCATTCATCTCTTGATGCTCTTGATCTCACCGATCTAGCATCTTTTCTCTTGATCGAAGCTTACCGATCTCAAGCCCTAATCAATCAAACATGATCAGACAAGATCTCACTTACAATCAGAGTTTAAATCCCATTAAACTGAACCAAAACAATTCAGTCCACACGATCTGACTCAAGTAAGCTATATCATCAAATTGTGCGACCCTAAGGGTTTCCTTTAAATGTCGGTAACGATAACTCACGTTATCACGATCAGTGAGGGGTATCTAGCAACACATCACTGTCTCCCGATATAAAGGAAAGAGTCTTCCAAGACTACACCCAAACCACAGCACAAGTGTGAACCCAAGTCACTTGACATATGTGTTTCCTTTGCCACTGGATGTTCTTATTGGACAAGCGTGTCAAGCCTATAATTCCAATATGATGAGAATGATTAGATCAGATGAACATAGTCATCTGGGTATGGCCATACACTTTCTCAATCATCTCATCCAGGGGGCCCCTATAGAACATCACACTCCAATCAAGCAATCCTATATCTATCACTAGTGCCCTAACATGACTCATGTTCATTATCCAAGATAGTCTATAACCATTATGTTTCAAATGATATTGAACTACCTCAAAACAATGCCAATCATCATTTAGAAACACAAGTGATCTCAAGTCAGAGGAAATATGCCACTTGTTTGCATATAAGGATTATTCACATTGTGACAAGCAATTGAATATCCTAAGTAGGGTCTGTCCAGTACATCCAATGTACCCATGAGTCTACATCTTATTCCATGCTCGAAGCATCCTATAAGATTAGAACACATATTAGTCTCAATCATATCAAGGCTGTCTCATGTTCACCAAGATATATCGACTAAGGACAAAACTGCATGTCAGCCAAGCTGAACAGTATTGAGACATTATTCAGAAGTATACATATTGCAGCAGATGATGTAACAACCTGAATAACAACCATTGCCTTTATAAACCATTAGAGTTTATACATGATACTGAAATAATCCCAAGGCCTCAAACATTAGCCTTAAGGGCATACCCCAACAATCTCCCACTTGCACTTAATCTAATGGTTGAGAAATCTCAAACCCATATTATTACAGTGCTTCTCATGCTTCTGCTGCGCCAGAGGCTTTGTAAGCGGGTCAGCTAGATTGTCATCTATATGAACCTTGCAGACTTTGATCTCGCCACGATCAATGATCTCCCGGATCAAGTGAAACCTACTCTGTATGTGCTTGGACTTCTGGTGCGACCGTTGTTCCTTTGCTTGTGCTATTGCTCCAGTGTTATCACAGAAGATAACCAAAGGATCTGCACTCGAAGGAACAATACCAAGTTCCTGAACGAACTTACGAATCCACATTGCCTCCTTGGATGCTTCTGAGGCTGCAACATACTCGGCTTCTGTTGTGGAATCAGCAACAATTGACTGTTTGAAACTTTTCCACACCACTGCTCCTCCATTCAAGCTAAAAACATAGCCTGATTGCGATCGAAAATCATCCTGGTCAGATTGGAACAAAGCGTCAGTATATCCTTCAATACTGAGTTCTTCCTGACCTCCATATATCAAGAACATATCTTTGGTCCTCCGAAGATATTTCAAAATGTTCTTGACTGCAATCCAGTGTGCCTGCCCTGGATTACTTTGGAACCGACTGGTCACGCTTAACCCGTAAGCAACGTCTGGGCGAGTACACAACATCACATACATAATGGACCCAATAGCCGAAGCATAAGGCGTATTGTCCATTTCATCTTTCTCAGTCTGTGTTTGTGGACACTGACTCTTTGAAAGATTCAGACCATGTCTGACTGGAAGATATCCTCTTTTAGAATTTTCTAAATGGAATCTCTCCAGGACTTTATCGATGTAAGTACTCTGGCACAGCCCGAGAAGCCTCTTAGATCTATCTCTGTAGATCTTCACACCTAATACATAGGCTGCTTCTCCTAAATCTTTCATCTGGAAACATTATCTTAACCATGCCTTAACCGCATGTAGTTCAGGAATATCATTTCCAATGATTAAGATATCATCGACGTAGAGGACTAGAAAAGTAATCACACTCCCACTAAACCTCTTATATACACACGGGTCATCTTCATTCTTGATGAAACCAAATTCACAGATTGATTCATCAAAACGAATATTCCAGCTTCTTGATGCTTGTTTAAGTCCATAAATGGACTTCTTTAATTTGCATATTTTATGACGATCTGATGGATTAGTGAAACCTTCAGGTTGTGTCATATACACATCCTCTTCTAGTTTTTCCATTAAGGAAAGCGGTCTTCACATCCATTTGCCAGATCTCATAATCATAATATGCCGCTATCGCGAGAATAATCCGAATAGACTTGAACATGGCTACAGGAGAGAAAGCTTCATCATAATCTATCCCGTAGATTTGTTTGAAACCTTTCGCAACTAGCCTACCTTTATAGGTAACCACGTTACCATCCATGTCCATCTTCTTCTTGAAGATCCACTTACAGCCTATAGGGATTACTCCCGGAGGCGGATCAACCAAATCCCAAACTTGGTTATCTGACATGGAGTCCATCTCGGCTCGCATAGCTTCAAGCCATCTCGCTGATTCTGGTCCACTGACCGCATCCGCATAAGTGAGGGGTTCATCATCAATGATGTAGACTCCGTCAAAGCGCTCAGGCTGTCGACGGATCCTTCCCGATCTTTGCGGTTCCCGTGATATCTGAGCCTCAGGTTGTTCAGTAATCTGATCTACTGGCTCAGGCTTATCCAACTGTGCTTGACTACTTTGTCCTTCTTCTGGATTCTCATCCAGCTTTATTTCTCTCCCACTGGCTTCTTGCAGAAGAAATTCTTTCTCAAGAAAAATAGCCGTCCGAGCAACAAATACTTTGTTCTCTTTGGGATCGTAGAAATAATAACCCTTTGTTTCTTTAGGGTAACCGACAAAGATACATTTCTCAGATCTGCTCTCTAGTTTCCCAGAGGCAAGCTTTTTGACATAAGCCTCGCAACCCCAGATCTTAATAAATGTCAAGCTTTGAAACGGCCTTGGATGGCACTCGGTTTAGTACCTTTGCAGCTGTTTCCAGTGCAAACCCCCAAAAGGAGTACGGTAGAGTAGCCTGACTCATCATAGAACGAACCATATCCAGTAAGGTTCTATTTCTCCTCTCGGACACACCATTCCATTGCGGTGTTCCTGGCGGAGTGAGCTGTGAGATAATCCCACACTCCTTCAGATAGTCAGTAAACTCATGACTCAAGTATTCTCCACCTCGATCTGAGTGAAGTGCCTTGATATTTCGGCCTAGCTGATTTCGTACTTCATTTTTGAACTCTTTTGAACTTATCAAAAGATTCACTCTTATGTCTCATTAGATAGACATAACCATACCTACTGAAATCATCAGTAAAGGTAATGAAGTATGAATAGCCACCTCTGGCATGTTTACTAAATGGCCCACACACATCACTGTGAATGAGGTCAAGTAAACCTGAAGCCCTTTGACCTTTGTTAGAAAAAGGAGACTTCGTCATTTTACCCATTAAACAAGCTTTGCATGTATCAAGCTCCTCATAGGAGAATGATCCCAGCAGTCCATGATCTTGCAACCGCTTAATGCGCTTCTTGTTAATATGGCCTAAACGACTATGCCATAGCAAGGTGCTGTCATCAGCATACTTGGCTTTCTTAATATCAATCTGCTGTATAGAACATTCCATGTCCAACATGAATAACCCATTGTTAATTGACCCAGTAGCATAAACAATATTATCAAAAGAAATATAACACTTTGAAATCTTGCATTCAAAGGAAAACCCTTTCCTGACAAGAGCAGGAATAGAGATAATATTCTTAGTTATGCTTGGTACAAAATAACAATTGTCCAGTTCTAATACAAGACCAGATGGTAAAGAGATGTGATAAACTCCTACAGCAACAGCAGCAACCCGTGCCCCGTTTCCTACTCGTAGGTCCACCTCATGCTGTCCCACCTGTCTTCTTCTCTTGAGTTCCTGTACATTTGAACAAATGTGAACTCCACATGCAGTGTCTAACACCCATGAAATAGAAGAAGATAACATGAGTTCAGTCACGTAAATACCTGAGCCAGAAGCGAAAGAGTTGCTTCCCTTCTTCTCTCCTTGGAGCGCTTTACAGTCCTTTTTCCAGTGACCTAGCTGGCCACAATGGAAACATCTGTATTCCTTTGACCGCTTTACCTTTTGTTTCAGAGCCTTGTTGTAGCTCTTGACAGGGGCTTTGCCCTTCTTCCCCTTCTTCTTGTTCCTTGAAGGAACCATTAGGACAGAGGATGAAGGCGTTCCCTTCTCACGAGACTGAGTCTGCTCAGTAGTCAAGAGCATGTTCAGTAACTCTGCAGGCGTACAGTCGATCTTGTTCATATTAAAATTAATGATGAACGGATCGAAAGAGGCCGGGAGAGACTGTAGGATGATGACTACAACAAGCTCCTGATTGATGGTGTGTCCCAGTTTCTCTAGAGCTTCCTTGTAACCAATCATCTTGAGTACGTGAGCTCCCACTGGACTCCCTTCAGTCAGTTTGCTCTGAAAGAAAAGTTTAGTCAAGTTATAGCGTTCAGTCCTTGCCTGTGCAGCATACAGCATCTTGAGGTTTGCTATAATTTCTATAGCAGATAAATCCTCATGCTGACGCTGCAGCTGTGGCGTCATAGACGCTAGCATAAGGCAAGCGACATCAATGCTATCATTGACATGCTTTTCATAAGCTTCCCGAACCGCCCTTGCGGCGTTCGCAGCGGGTTGAGGCGGTATAGCCGTCTCGAGGACATACAGTTTCCTCTCAGCCTTAAGAACAATCTTAAGGTGTCCGTACCAGTCTGAGAAGTTTGGCCCAGCAAACTTCTCCCTTTCTAGTAGGGATCGCACATTGAACGCTGTGGTGTTCGTTGCTGCAGTAATCTACAACAATGCAAGAACAGCAAGGTCAGTATCAATGTTAGAATCAATTCAGGACTTAAGAATGATTCTTTTCTCACTATTTTATCTGGCTGAAAAATCCAGCAAAACATCCCGAAAGAGTAAATCTCTTTTAGTGAGATGGGATCCAGATTTCATACTTGGTCTCCGCGTCCCGCTCAGGCGAGATAAGATGCACAGAGAGTACAAGCACTAATTTCTGGTAGGCAATCCCTGCCAATCGCCAACCCGTGCGATTCCCCTTCATCTGGGCAATCCAGCAGACTGTGCCAACTGAGTTGGTACAACACAGTCTCTGATCCCACAGATGGCTGCCTCCATATGGCTACCATATGCTCAATATGTAGCCTACATGGTCAAGCTGACCCGACCTACTCCCTGGACCACCACGTGCTATGCTGAGCAACGAGAAGCGATAAATCCCTTCTCTGTAACACGCAGGTGTAATCACACACCGTCTGAAGATAGATGGGCGTGCCCACTGAGTGGGTACAACACGGCCCCAACGATAGTCAGAACAGTGAGGTTTCGCGTCAGAAGGCTATCGTGCTTGATATTTAACGTTGGATTTTAATGGTCCTTTTATCTTCTTACTATCATTCAAATCCTATGGTGATAGCAGAAGAATAAATCATGCAGTTATTAAATTACTTAAACAGTAAATTAAAAGCATGATGATCTTATGTGGTAAAAGCCCATTAAGCCTAAGTAAGACCTTAATTAACTTAAGTCTTCACTTGAGCTCTTCATGGGTCTTTAGCATTTCCTCTGGCCCAACCCGGGCACAAGCTATAGATCCCCTAAATCTAAGGGGGGGCGAAACCCTAAGGGGGCGCATATCATGATTTTGCAAGCGGATATTCGGGTTTCTAAGATCGAATGCATGTCATATGATTAACTTTCATGGACTTGTGTAGAACAACAATGGATCATACCATAGCCATCGCTTGGATGGTGCCTTGGAAGCAAGAGGGCGAATTGGCTCTCCTCCAAAGTCGCGCACACAAGATGAGAGATGGCTACTCCCTTGGCGTCTTTGTGCTAGCAAAGCTTCAAGGAGTCCTTTGTGTGGAGGAGATGAGATCTCTTGCGGCTAGGGCGATGAAGCTCTTCTTCCTCCTTTTCGTGAAGCCAAGACCACGCAAGAGTGGATAGGCGACAAGACAAGAACCGAAGATGCGTTGAGGCGTCGTGTAGAGATGTGGCGTTACATGACTTCCAAATATGGAAAGTCATGAAGCCATGCGCCCACTCAATGCAAACCGCCCAAAACGCTTTCATATTGAACCATGCGTTCACACATGTGTGAACCGGTTCAATCCAATTCGGTCCAATGCATTTGGTTCAAAGATCGAACCAAATCAGCCTAAGCCACGGTCTAGATCTCTTTGAACCAAATGGTTCAAGTTCTAACCGTTCATCTCTTGATGCTCTTGATCTCACCGATCTAGCATCAATACTCTCGCTCGAAGCTTACCGATCTCAAGCCCTAATCAATCAAACATGATCAGACCAGATCTCACTTACAATCAGAGTTCAAACTCCTTCAAACTGAACCAAAACAATTCAGTCCACACGATTTGACTTAAGTAAGCCATATCATCAAATTGTGCGACCCTAAGGGTTTCCTTTAAATGTCGGTAACGATAACTTTCGTTATCACGATCAGTGAGGGGTATCTAGCAACACATCACTATCTCCCGATATAAAGGAAAGAGTCTTCCAAGACTACACCCAAACCACAGCACAAGTGTGAATCCACTTCACTAGGCATACTTGATTCCTTTGCCACTGGATGTTCTTATTGGACAAGCGTGTCAAGCCTGTAACTCCAATATGATGAGAATGATTAGATCAGATGAACATAGTCATCTGGGTATGGCCATACACTTTCTCAATCATTTCATCCAGGGGGGCCCCTTTAGAACATCACACTCCTATTAAGGAGACGGCAATCCTATATCTATCACTAGTGTCCTAACCTGACTCATGATCATTATCCAAGATAGTCTATAACCATTATGTTTCAAATGATATTGAACTACCTCAAAACAATGACAATCATCATTTAGAAACACAAGTGATCTCAAGTCAGAGGACATATGCCACTTGTTTTCATATAAGGATTATTCACATTGTGACAAACAATTGAATATCCTAGTAGGGTCTGTCCAGTACATCCAATGTACCCATGAGTCTACATCTTATTCCATGCTCGAAGCATCCTATAAGATTAGAACACATATTAGTCTCAATCATATCAAGGCTATCTCAAGTTCACCAAGATATCTCGACTAAGGACTTAACTGCATGTCAGCCTAGCTGAACAGCATTGAGACATTATTCAGAAGTATACATATTGCAGCAGATGATGTAACAACCTGAATAATAACCATTGCCTTTATAAACAAAGAGTTTATACATGATACTGATATAATCCCAAGGCCTCAAACATTAGCCTTAAGGGCATACCCCAACAATCTCCCACTTGCACTTAATCTAATGGTTGAGAAATCTCAAACCCATATTATTACAGTGCTTCTCAAGCTTCTGCTGCGCCAGAGGCTTAGTAAGCGGGTCAGCTAGATTGTCATCTGTATGAACATTGCAGACTTTGATCTCGCCACGATCAATGATCTCTCGGATCAAGTGAAACCGTCTCTGTATGTGCTTGGACTTCTGGTGCGACCGTGGTTCCTTTGCTTGTGCAATTGCTCCAGTGTTATCACAGAAGATAACCAAAGGATTAGCACTCGAAGGAACAACACCAAGTTCCTGAATGAACTTACGAATCCACACTGCCTCCTTAGATGCTTCTGAGGCTGCAACATACTCGGCTTCTGTTGTAGAATCAGCAACAATAGATTGTTTGAAACTTTTCCACACCACCACACCTCCATTCAAGCTAAAAACATAGCCTGATTGCGATCGGAAATCATCCTGGTCAGACTGGAACGAAGCGTCAGTATATCCTTCAATACTGAGTTCTTCCTGACCACCATACACCAAGAACATATCTTTGGTCCTCCGCAGATATTTTAAAATGTTCTTGACTGCAATCCAGTGTGCCTGACCTGGATTACTTTGGAATCGACTGGTTACGCTTAACCCGTAAGCGACGTCTGGGCGAGTACACAACATCGCATACATAATGGACCCAATAGCCGAAGCATAAGGCGTTTTGTCCATTTCATCTTTCTCATTCTGTGTTTGCGGACACTGACTCTTCGAAAGATTCAGACCATGTCTGACTGGAAGATATCCTCTTTTAGAATTCTCTAAATGGAATCTCTCCAGGACTTTATCGATGTAAGTACTCTGGCACAGCCCGAGAAGCCTCTTAGATCTAACTCTGTAGATCTTCACACCTAAGACATAGGCTGCTTCTCCTAAATCTTTCATCTGGAAACATTTCCTTAACCATGCCTTAACCGCATGCATTTCAGGAATATCGTTTCCAATGATCAAGAAATCATCGACGTAGAGGACTAGAAAAGTAATCACGCTCTCACTAAACCTCTTATATACACACGGGTCATCTTCATTCTTGATGAAACCAAATTCACAGATTGATTCATCAAAACGAATATTCCAGCTTCTTGATGCTTGCTTAAGTCCATAAATGGACTTCTTTAACTTGCATACTTTATGATGATCTGATGGATTAGTGAAACCTTCAGGTTGTGTCATATACACATCCTGATCCAGATTTCCATTAAGGAAAGCGGTCTTCACATCCATCTGCCAGATCTCATAATCATAATATGCTGCTATTGCGAGAATGATCCGAATAGACTTGAACATGGCTACAGGAGAGAAAGTTTCATCATAATCTATCCCGTAGATTTGTTTGAAACCTTTCGCAACTAGCCTGCCTTTATAGGTAACCACGTTACCATCCATGTCAATCTTCTTCTTGAAGATCCATTTACAGCCTATAGGGATTATTCCCGGAGGCGGATCAACCAAATCCCAGACTTGGTTATCTGACATGGAGTCCATCTCGGCTCGCATAGCTTCAAGCCATCTCGCTGATTCCGGTCCACTGACCGCATCCGCATAAGTGAGGGGTTCATCATGATCAATGATGTAGACTCCGTCATAGCGCTCAGGCTGTCGACGGATCCTTCCCGATCTTCGCGGTTCCCGTGATATCTGAGCCTCAGGTTGTTCAATAACCTGATCAACTGGCTCAGGCTCATCCAACTGTGCTTGACTACTTTGTCCTTCCTCTGGATTCTCATCCAGTTTTATTTCTCTCCCACTGGCCTCTTGCAGAAGAAATTCCTTCTCAAGAAAAATGGCCGTCCGAGCAACAAATACTTTGTTCTCTTTGGGATCGTAGAAATAATAACCCTTAGTTTCCTTAGGGTAACCGACAAAGATGCATTTCTCAGATCTGCTCTCTATTTTCCCAGAGGCAAGCTTTTTGACATAAGCCTCGCAACCCCAGAATTTAATAAATGTCAAGCTCGGCTGTTTCCCATACCATAACTCATATGGAGTCTTTGAAACTGCCTTGGATGGCACTCGGTTTAGTACCTTTGCAGCTGTTTCCAGTGCAAATCCCCAAAAGGAGTAAGGTAGATTAGCCTGACTCATCATTGAACAAACCATATCCAATAAGGTTCTGTTCCTCCTCTCGGACACACCATTCCATTGCGGTGTTCCTGGCGGAGTAAGCTGTGAGATAATCCCACACTGCTTCAGATAGTCAGTAAACTCTCGACTTAGGTATTCTCCACCTCGATCTGAGCGAAGTGCCTTGATATTTCGGCCTAGCTGATTTTGCACTTCATTTTTGAACTCTTTGAACTTGTCAAAAGATTCACTCTTATGTCTCATTAGATAGACATACCCGTATCTACTGAAATCATCAGTAAAGGTAATGAAGTATGAATAGCCACCTCTGGCATGTTTACTAAATGGCCCACACACATCACTGTGTATAAGGTCAAGTAAACCTGAAGCCCTTTGACCTTTGTTAGGAAAAGGAGCCTTCGTCATTTTACCCATTAAACAAGCTTTGCATGTATCAAGCTCCTCATAGGAGAATGATCCCAGCAGTCCATGATCATGCAACCGCTTAATGCGTTTCTGTTGGGGTATGCCCTTAAGGCTAATGTTTGAGGCCTTGGGATTCTATCAGTATCATGTATATAAACTCTTATGTTTATAAAGGCAATGGTTGTTATTCAGTATGTTACATTGTCTGCTGCAATAAGTGTGCTTCTGAATAATGTCTCAATGCTGTTCAGCTTGGCTGACATGCTGTAATGTCCTTAGTCGAGATATCTTGGTGAACATGAGACAGCCTTGATATGATTTAGACTAATATGTGTTCTAATCTTATAGGATGCTTCGAGCATGGAATAAGATGTAGACACATGGGTACATTGGATGTACTGGACAGACCCTACTAGGATATTCAATTGCTTGTCACAATGTGAATAATCCTTGTTTGCATCAAGTGGCACATGTCCTCTGACTTGAGATCACTTGTGTTTCTAAATGATGATTGTCATTGTTTTGAGGTAGTTCAATATCATTTGAAATATAATGGTTATAGATTATCTTGGATAATGATCATGAGTCAGGTTAGGACACTAGTGATAGATATAGGATTGCCGTCTTCTTGTTCAAGGAGTGTGATGTTCTAAAGGGGCCCCCCCGAATGAGATGATTGAGAAAGTGTATGGCCATACCCAGGTGACTATGTTCATCTGGTCTAATCATGCTCATCATATTGGAGCTACAGGCTTGACATGCTTGTCCAATAAGAACATCCAGTGGCAAAGGAAACATGTATGCCTAGTGAAGTGGATTCACACTTGTGCTGTGGTTTGGGAGTAGTCTTGGAAGACTCTTTCCTTTATATCGGGAGACAGTGATGTGTTGCTAGATACCCCTCACTGATCATGATAACGTAAGTTATCGTTACCGACATTTAAAGGAAACCCTCAGGGTCGCACAATTTGATGATATGGCTTCTTTAAGTCAGATCGTGTGGACTGAATTATTTGGGTTCAGTTTAAAGGGATTTAGACTCTGATTGTAAGTGAGATCTGGTCTGATCATGTTTGATTGATTAGAGCTTGAGATCGGTAAGCTTCGATCGAGAGAGATGATGCTAGATCGGTGAGATTAGGAGCATCAAGAGATGAACGGTTAGATCTGGAGCCTTAGGGTTTAATATGATCTAGACCATGGCTTGGGCTTATTTGATTTGGTTTTTTGAACCAAATGCAATTGAACCAAAAGGAGAACCGGTTCACTTATGTGAACGCATGGTTCGAAAGGGTGAAGGCGTTTTGGTCGTTTATGAGGGCATGGCTTCTATTTATGGTAAGTCATGAATGCCTCTTCCAAAAAACGCCATAACGCCAATACGTTCACCACTTCACTTCACTTGACGCTTCTTGCACTTTTCGTGTGGAGGAGAGGTTGACGAGAAGGAAGAGCTCTCGGCCAAGCAAGCAAACATCTCCTCATCCCTACCACTCGACAAGGATACTTGTAGATCCTTGCTAGCACAAGGAGATTCAAGGAGAAGCCATCTTCACCTTGTGTGCGTTGCCTTTGGAGAAGAACCATTTGATTCTTTCTCTTCCAAGCCGCCTCCTATCTCATGGCCATGGTAACGCATCTATCTTCTATTGCTCTAAGTTGATCATATGACACATACATGCGATTCATGAAACCCTTGCTTCCGCTGCCGAAATGAACTATATGTGCCACTTAGGGTTTCGATCCCCCTTGAAGGGGACTCTCTCAATTGGTATCAGAGCGGTTCTATATGTGTTGATATGATTGCTTGATGTATTTGTGTGATCCATGCTTGCGTTTATGAATAGATCTAAAGTTAACATGCGAAAATACATGCTTGTATATTTTTACTCATGTTGGTTGCGCATGTTTTATGTTGGCGCATGTTGTTGTTGTTTTGTCAAAAACTCCACTTGCGCGCCCCATATTAGATCTAAGCGCCCACTATAAACCCTTAGATGGGTTGATGGGGTTGAAGTCATCAGACCATCTGACAGCCTAGATGGGTTGACCAGATAGCACCTGTGCGCAAGCACGAGGTGGCTATAGGTCGACTGCATCAAGGGCGTGTAGCGAGGTCTGGTTGAGACGACTAGTGAAAACACATGAGTTAGGCCCGGGGTCACACCCGCTTGCCGAAACTCATGAGGGTTGTTCAGCCCTTTGCGCATGCATGGTTGACCATTAGGTCAACTCAAGTCAGTTAGGACTTGGTGCATGCAAGGGCAGTGGATCTGACTAGATGGATGAGTGGATCCCTATCAATGGCACATAAGAAAATTAAAATTGATGCCAATGGGTTTTCAAAAAAAATTTTATTTTCTTGTTAAATGGATGACATGCTGAGTGGATGCCATGTGCTTGTTTATTTCATCTTATGTGGGTTGCCCTTTTAATGTCTGCTGTGCTGGGGCCTGCGAGCCTGGATTAAAATTGTAAATTAATTCATATTGTGATCTGCGCATCACTTTTATTTAATTTATAATGTGTAATTGACCTGCGAGTCAATCATGTCTAGATAGATTAAATTGTAAGTTTAATCAGACATGAGCACAGAGCACAGTTGGCAGAGGCGCATGCAGCAGAGGCTTGACCAGGTGGGAGGTCTAGGGTTCTACCCTATGACAGGCGCATCTACCTGGTGGGTGCACCTGAGCTGCAGAAGGCGCTTAGGCCCTGGTCTAGGCCAGATGAGAGGCAAAAGACCCAAGAAGAGCTAAAGTGAAGACTTAAGTTAACTTAAGGTCTTACTTTGGGCAAATGGGCTTTTACCACATAAGATCAGCATGCTTTCTACTTATCGTTTATAATTAGAATTGCATGATTTATTTTATCTTCTGCTATCACCATAGGGTTTGCATGATAGTTAAGAAGATAAAAGACCGTTAAAATCCAACGCTAAAATATCAAGCTCGATAGCCTTCTGACGCGAAACCTCACTGTTCTGACTATCGTTGGAGCCGTGTTGTACCCACTCAGTGGGCACGTCCATCTATCTTCAGACGGTGTGTGATTTCACCTGCGTGTTACAGAGAAGAGATTTATCGCTTCTCGTTGCTCAGCATAGCACGTGGTGGTCCAGGGAGTAGGTCGGGTTAGCTTGACCATGTAGGCTACATATGTGGCGCATATGGTAGCTATATGGAGGCAGCCATCTGTGGGATCAGAGACTGTGTTGTACCAACTCAGTTGGCACAGTCTGCTGGATTGCCCAGATGAAGGGGAATCGCACGGGTTGGCGATTGGCAGGGACTGCCTACCAGAAATTAGTGCTTGTACTCTCTGTGCATCTTATCTCGCCTGAGCGGGACGCGGAGACCAAGTATGAAATCTGGATCCCATCTCACTAAAAGAGTGTTACTCTTTCGGGCTGTTTTGCTGGATTTTTCAGCCAGATAAAATAGTGAGAAAAGAATCTTTCTTAAGTCCTGGATTGATTCTAAACATTGATACTAACCTTGCTGTTCTTGCATTGTTGTAGATTCCTGCAGCAACGAACACCATGAGCTTCAATGTGCGATCCCTACAGGAAAGGGAGAAGTTTGCTGGGCCAAACTTCTCAGACTGGTACGGACACCTTAAGATTGTTCTTAAGGCTGAGAGGAAACTGTATGTCCTCGAGATGGCTGTACCGCCTCAACCCGCTGCGAACGCCGCAAGGGCGGTTCGCGATGCCTATGAAAAGCATGTCAATGATAGCATTGATGTTGCTTGCCTGATGCTTGCGTCTATGACGCCACAGCTGCAGCGTCAGCATGAGGATATGTCTGCTATAGAAATTATAGCAAACCTCAAGATGCTGTATGCTGCACAGGCGAGGACTGAACGCTATAATCTGACCAAGCTTTTCTTTCAGAGCAAACTGGCTGAAGGGAGTCCAGTGGGAGCTCATGTGCTCAAGATGATTGGGCACAAAGAGGCTCTTGAGAAACTGGGGCATACCATCAATCAGGAGCTTGCTGTAGACATTATTCTGCAGTCTCTCCCGGCCTCCTTCGATGCGTTCATTATTAATTTTAATATGAACAAGATCGACTGTACTCCGGCAGAGTTGCTGAATATGCTCTTGACTACGGAGGAGACTCAGAAGGGAAAGCCTTCAACCTCTGTCTTGATGTTCCCTTCCAGGAACAAGAAGAAGGGGAAGAAGGGCAAAGCCCCTGTCAAGAACTACAGCAAGGCTCTGAAACAAAAGGTGAAGCGGTCGAAGGACAACAGATGTTTCCATTGTGGCCAGCTGGGTCACTGGAAAAAGGACTGTAAAGCGCTCCAAGGAGACAAGAAGGGAAGCATCGCTTCTGGCTCAGGTATTTTTGTGACTGAGGTCATGTTTTCTTCTTCTATTTCATGGGTGTTGGACACTGCATGTGGAGTTCACATTTGTACAAATGTACAGGAACTCAAGAGAAGAAGACAGGTGGGACAGCATGAGGTGGACCTACGAGTTGGGAACGGGGCACAGGTTGCTGCTGTTGCTGTAGGGGTCTATTACATCTCATTACCATCTGGACTTGTATTAGAACTGGACAATTGTTATTTTGTTCCGAGTATTACGAAAAATATTATCTCTATTCCTGCTCTTGTCAGGAAAGGATTTTCCTTTGAATGCAATATTTCAAAGTGTGTTATATCTTATGATAATATTGTTTATGCTTCTGGATCAATTAACAATGGGTTATTCATGTTGGACATGGAATGTTCTATACAAAATATTGATAATAAGAAAGCCAAGTATGCTGATGACAGCACCTTGTTATGGCATAGTCGTTTAGGCCATATTAACAAGAAAAGCATTAAGCGGTTGCATGACCATGGACTGCTGGGGTCATTCTCCTATGAGGAGATTGATACATGCAAAGCTTGTTTAATGGGAAAAATGACGAAGTCTCCTTTTCCTCACAAAGGTCAAAGGGCTTCAGGTTTACTTGACCTTATACACAGTGATGTGTGTGGGCCGTTTAGTAAATATGCCAGAGGTGGCTATTCATACTTCATTAACTTTACTGATGATTTCAGTAGATATGGGTATGTCTATCTGATGAGACATAAGAGTGAATCTTTTGACAAGTTCAAAGAGTTCAAAAATGAAGTACAGAATCAGCTAGGCCGAAATATCAAGGCACTTCGCTCAGATCGAGGTGGTGAATACCTAAGTCGAGAGTTTACTGACTATCTGAAGGAGTGTGGGATTATCTCACAGCTCACTCCGCCAGGAACACCGCAATGGAATGGTGTGTCGGAGAGGAGGAACAGAACCTTACTGGATATGGTTCGTTCAATGATGAGTCAGGCTACTCTACCTTACTCCTTTTGGGGATTTGCACTGGAAACAGCTGCAAAGGTACTAAACCGAGTGCCATCCAAGGCAGTTTCAAAGACTCCATATGAGTTATGGTATGGGAAACAGCCTAGCTTGACATTTATTAAGATCTGGGGTTGCGAGGCTTATGTCAAAAAGCTCGCCTCTGGGGAACTAGAGAGCAGATCTGAGAAATGTATCTTTGTCGGTTACCCTAAGGAAACTAAGGGTTATTATTTCTACGATCCCAAAGAGAACAAAGTATTTGTTGCTCGGATGGCAATTTTTCTTGAGAAGGAGTTTCTTCTGCAAGAGGCCAGTGGGAGAGAAATAAAGCTGGATGAGAAGCCAGAGGAAGAACAAAGTAGTCAAGCACAGTTGGATGAGCCTGAGCCGGTAGAACAGGTTATTGAACAACCTGAGGCTCAGATATCACGGGAACCGCGAAGATCGGGAAGGATCCGTCGACAGCCTGAGCGCTATGACGGAGTCTACATCATTGATAATGATGAACCCCTAACTTATGCGGATGCGGTCAGTGGACCGGAGTCAGCTAGGTGGCTTGAAGCTATGCGAGCCGAGATGGACTCCATGTCAGATAACCAAGTCTGGGATTTGGTTGATCCGCCTCCGGGAGTAATCCCTATAGGCTGTAAATGGATCTTCAAGAAGAAGATTGACATGGATGGTAACGTGGTTACCTATAAAGGCAGGCTAGTTGCGAAAGGTTTCAAACAAATCTACGGGATAGATTATGATGAAACTTTCTCTCCTGTAGCCATGTTCAAGTCTATTCGGATTCTTCTCGCGATAGCAGCATATTACGATTATGAGATCTGGCAGATGGATGTGAAGACCGCTTTCCTTAATGGAAAACTGGATGAGGATGTGTATATGACACAACCTGAAGGTTTCACTAATCCATCGGATCGTCATAAAATATGCAAGTTAAAGAAGTCCATTTATGGACTTAAACAAGCATCTAGAAGCTGGAATATTCGTTTTGATGAATCGATCAGTGAATTTGGTTTCATCAAGAACGAAGATGACCCGTGTGTATATAAGAGGTTTAGTGGGAGCGTGATTACTTTCCTAGTCCTCTACGTCGATGATATCTTAATCATTGGAAACGATATTCCTGAACTGCATTCTGTTAAAGCATGGTTAAGAAAATGTTTCCAGATGAAAGATCTAGGAGAAGCAGCCTATGTGAAAGTCCCCTAGAACTGAAGGGTGAAACCCTAATAGGAGGCGCAACAATAATTTTCTAGCGGAATCTTAGGGTTTCAAAAGATCGAATGTAAGTTCATGTGATCAACTCCTTATAATGTATAAATCAGATTAGATTCATACCATTGCCATCGATCGGATGGTGCCTTGGAAGGAAAGGCGCAAATGTTCCTTCTCCAAAGGTGACGCACACAAATGAATATGGCTTGCTCCTTTGAATCTTTGTGCTAGCAAAGCTCTTCAAAAGGTCCTTGATCGGTTGAAGGGAATGAGATGAGAGTTCTCTCCTTTTCGAATCCTTCTCCAATGCGTGAAGAAGTCGCCACCCAAGGAAGCGCCGAAAAAGAAGAAGGTGAGAGGCGAGAATAGAGCATGATAATCTCAACGTGAGGCGTGGTCACGATTTAGAAGTCATGGCTTCTAAAATTAGTAAACTACTTCTCCTCATGCGCCCATGAGTTTACCCAAGCGCAAATCTCTGATCTTTTGAACCATGCGCTCAAGTAACGAGCTGGTTCAATTAAATTTGGTTCAAATACCAAATTAAACCAAGCCCTCTGGTCTAGATCATAATTAAACCCTAAGGCTCCAGATCTAACCGTTCATCTCTTGATGCTCCCGATCTCACTGATCTAGCATCTATTCTCTCGATCGAAGCTTACCGATCTCAAGCCCTAATCAATCAAACATGATCAGACCAGATCTCACTTACAATCAGAGATCAAATCCCTTTAAACTGAACCCAAATAATTCAGTCCACACGATCTGAATTAAGTAAGCCATATCATCAATTTGTGCGACCCTGAGGGTTTCCTTTAAATGTCGGTAACGATAACTCACGTTATCACGATCAGTGAGGGGTATCTAGCAACACATCACTGTCTCCCTATATAAAGGAAAGAGTCTTCCAAGACTACACCCAAACCACAGCACAAGTGTGAATCCAATTCACAAGGCATGCAAATTTCTTTTGCCACTGGATGTTCTTATTGGACAAGCGTGTCAAGCTTGTAGCTCCAATATGATGAGCATGATTAGATCAGATGATCATAGTCATCTGGGTATGGCCATACACTTTCTCAATCATCTCATCCAGGGGGGCCCTTTAGAACATCACACTCCTTAAACAAGGAGACGGCAATCCTATATCTATCACTAGTGCCCTAACCTGATTCAAGCTCACCATCCAAGATAGTCTATAACCATTATGTTTCAAATGATATTGAACTACCTCAAAACAATGACAATCATCATTTAGAAAACACAAGTGATCTCAAGTCAGAGGAAATGTGCCACTTGTCGCATTCAAGGATTATTCATATTGTGACAAGCAATTGAATATCCTAGTAGGGTCTGTCCAGTACATCCAATGTACCCATGGGTCTACATCTTATTCCATGCTCGAAGCATCCTATAAGATTAGAACACATATTAGTCTTAACCATATCAAGGCTGTCTCATGTTCACCAAGATATATCGACTAAGGACTTAACTGCAAGTCAGCCTAGCTGAACAGCTTTGAGACATTATTCAGAAGTACACCTATTGCAGCAGACAATGTAACAAACTGAATAACAACCATGCCTTTATAAACATAAGAGTTTATTACATGATACTGATACATTCCCAAGGCCTCAAACATTAGCCTTAAGGGCATACCCCAACAATCTCCCACTTGCACTTAATCTAATGGTTGAGAAATCTCAAACCCATATTATTACAGTGCTTCTCATGCTTCTGCTGCGCCAGAGGCTTAGTAAGCGGGTCTGCCAGATTGTCATCTGTATGAACCTTGCAGACTTTGATCTCGCCACGATCAATGATCTCCCGGATCAAATGAAACCGTCTCTGTATGTGCTTGGACTTCTGGTGCGACCGTGGTTCCTTTGCTTGTGCGATTACTCCAGTGTTATCACAAAAGATAACCAAAGGATCTGCACTCGAAGGAACAACACCAAGTTCCTGAACGAACTTACGAATCCACACTGCCTCCTTGGATGCTTCCGAGGCTGCAACATACTCGGCTTCTGTTGTGGAATCAGCAACGATTGACTGTTTGAAACTCTTCCACACCACCGCTCCTCCATTCAAGCTAAAAATATAGCCTGATTGCGATCGGAAATCATCCTGGTCAGACTGGAACGAAGCGTCAGTATATCCTTCAATACTGAGTTCTTCCTGACCACCATATATCAAGAACATATCTTTGGTCCTCCGCAGATATTTTAAAATGTTCTTGACTGCAATCCAGTGCGCCATACCTGGATTACCTTGGAACCGACTGGTCACGCTTAACCCGTAAGCGACGTCTGGGCGAGTACACAACATCGCATACATTATTGACCCAATAGCCGAAGCATAAGGCGTATTGTCCACTTCATCTTTCTCAGTCTGTGTTTGTGGACACTGACTCTTCGAAACATTCAGACCATGTCTGACTGGAAGATATCCTCTTTTAGAATTCTCTAAATGAAATCTCTCCAGGACTTTATCGATGTAAGTACTCTGGCACAGCCCGAGAAGCCTCTTAGATCTATCCCTGTAGATCTTCACACCTAATACATAGGCTGCTTCTCCAAGATCTTTCATCTGGAAACATTTCCTTAGCCATGCCTTTACGGCAAGCATTTCAGGAATGTCGTTTCCAATGATCAAGATATCATCGACGTAGAGGACTAGGAAAGTAATCACGCTCCCACTAAACCTCTTATATACACACGGGTCATCTTCGTTCTTGATGAAACCAAATTCAGTGACTGATTCATCAAAACGAATATTCCAGCTTCTTGATGCTTGTTTGAGTCCATAAATAGACTTCTTTAACCTGCATATTTTATGACGATCTGATGGATTAGTGAAACCTTCTGGTTGTGTCATATACACATCCTCATCCAGATTTCCATTAAGGAAAGCCGTTTTCACATCCATCTGCCAGATCTCATAATCGTAATATGCTGCTATCGCAAAAAGAATCCGAATAGACTTAAACATGGCTACAGGTGAGAAAGTTTCATCATAATCTATCCCGTAGATTTGTTTGAAACCTTTCGCAACTAGCCTGCCTTTATAGGTAACCACGTTACCATCCATGTCAATCTTCTTCTTGAAGATCCATTTACAACCTATAGGGATTACTCCCGGAGGCGGATCAACCAAATCCCAGACTCGGTTATCTGACATGGAGTCCATCTCGGCGCGCATAGCTTCAAGCCATCTCGCTGACTCCGGTCCACTGACCGCATCCGCATAAGTGAGGGGTTCATCATGATCAATGATGTAGACTCCGTCATAGCGCTCAGGCTGTCGACGGATCCTTCCCGATCTTTGCGGTTCCCGTGATATCTGAGCCTCATGTTGTTCAGTAACCTGTTCTACCGGCTCAGGCTCATCCAACTGTGCTTGACCACTTTGTCCTTCCTCTGGATTCTCATCCAGCTTTATTTCTCTCCCACTGGCCTCTTGCAGAAGAAACTCCTTCTCAAGAAATATGGCCGTCCGAGCAACAAATACTTTGTTCTCTTTGAGATCGTAGAAATAATAACCCTTAGTTTCCTTAGGGTAACCGACAAAGATACATTTCTCAGATCTGCTCTCTAGTTTCCCAGAGGCGAGCTTTTTGACATAAGCCTCGCAGCCCCAGATCCTGATAAATGTTAAGCTCGGCTGTTTCCCATACCATAACTCATATGGCGTCTTTGAAACTGCCTTGGATGGCACTCGGTTTAGTACCTTTGCAGCTGTCTCCAGTGCAAATCCCCAAAAGGAGTAAGGTAGAGCAGCCTGACTCATCATAGAACGAACCATATCAAGTAACGTTCTATTTCTCCTCTCGGACACACCATTCCATTGCGGTGTTCCTGGCGGAGTGAGCTGTGAGATAATCCCACACTCCTTCAGATAGTCAGTAAACTCTCGACTTAGGTATTCTCCACCTCGATCAGAACGAAGTGCCTTGATATGTCGGCCTCGCTGATTCTGTACTTCATTCTTGAATTCTTTGAACTTGTCAAAAGATTCACTCTTATGTCTCATCAGATAGACATAACCGTACCTACTGAAATCATCAGTGAAGGTGATGAAGTATTGATAGCCACCTCTGGCATGTTTACTAAATGGCCCACACACATCACTGTGTATAAGGTCAAGTAAACCTGAAGCCCTTTGACCTTTGTGGGGAAAAGGTGACTTCGTCATTTTACCCATTAAACAAGCTTTGCATGTATCAATCTCCTCATAGGAGAATGATCCCAGCAGTCCATAATCATGCAACCGCTTAATGCGTTTCTTGTTAATATGGCCTAAACGACTATGCCATAGCAAGGTGCTGTCATCAGCATATTTGGCTTTCTTATTATCAATATTGTGTATAGAACATTCCATGTCCAACATGAATAACCCATTGTTAATTGAACCAGTAGCATAAACAATATTATCTAAAGTAAGAATACACTTTGAAATATTGCATTCAAAGGAAAACCCTTTCCTGACAAGAGCAGGAATAGAGATAATATTTTTAGTAATACTTGGAACAAAGTAACAACTGTTTAATTCTAACACAAGTCCAGATGGTAAAGAGATGAAATAGTCTCCTACAGCAACAGCAGCAACCCGTGCCCCGTTTCCAACTCGTAGGTCCACCTCATGCTGTCCCACCTGTCTTCTTCTCTTGAGTTCCTGTACATTTGAACAAATGTGAACTCCACATGCAGTGTCCAACACCCATGAAATAGAAGAAGATGAAACCATGACTTCCGTCACGTAAATACCTGAGCCAGAAGCGATGCTTCCCCTCTTGTCTCCTTGGAGCGCTTTACAGTCCTTTTTTCAGTGACCCAGCTGGCCACAGTGGAAACATCTGTATTCCTTTGACCGCTAACTTTTTGCTTCAGAGCCTTGCTGTAACTCTTGATAGGGGCCTTGCCCTTCTTCCCCTTCTTCTTGTTCCTAGAAGGAACCATTAAGACAGAGGTCGAAGGCTTTCCCTTCAGAGTCTCCTCAGTAGTCAAGAGCATATTCAGCAGCTCTGCCGGAGTACAGTCGATTTTGTTCATATTAAAGTTAATGATGAACGCATCGAAAGAGGGCGGGAGAGACTGCAGAATAATGTCTACAGCAAGCTCCTGATTGATGGTATGCCCCAGTTTCTCTAGAGCCTCCTTGTGCCCAATCATCTTGAACACGTGAGCTCCCACTGGGCTCCCTTCAGCCAGTTTGCTCTGGAAGAACAGCTTTGTCAGATTATAGCGTTCTGTCCTCGCCTGTGCAGCATACAGCATCTTGAGGTTTGCTATAATTTGTATAGCAGACATATCCTCATGCTGACGCTGCAGCGGTGGCGTCATAGACGCTAGCATCAGGCAAGCGACATCAATGCTATCATTGACGTGCTTTTCATAAGCTCCCCGAACCGCCCTTGCGGCGTTCGGAGCGGGCTGAGGCGGTATAGCCGTCTCGAGGACATACAGTTTCCTCTCTGCCTTAAGAACAATCTTAAGGTGTCCGTACCAGTCTGAGAAGTTCGGCCCAGCAAACTTCTCCCTTTCCAGTAGGGATCGCACATTGAAGCTCATGGTGTTCGTTGCTGTAGGTATCTACAACAATGCAAGAACAGCAAGGTCAGTATCAATGTTAAGAATCAATCAGGACTTAAGAATGATTCTTTTTCTCACTATTTTATCTGGCTGAAAAATCCAGCAAAAACATCCCGAAAGAGTAGAACTCTTTTAGTGAGATGGGATCCAGATTTCATACTTGGTCTCCGCGTCCCGCTCAGGCGAGATAAGATGCACAGAGAGTACAAGCACTAATCTCTGGTAGGCTGTTCCAGCCAATCGCCAACCCGTGCGATTCCCCTTCATCTGGGCAATCCAGCAGACTGTGCCAACTGAGTTGGTACAACACAATCTCTGACCCCACAGATGGCTGCCTCCATGCGCTACCATATGCGCCACATATGTAGCCTACATGGTCAAGCTGACCCGACCTACTCCCTGGACCACCACGTGCTATGCTGAGCAACGAGAAGCAATAAATCCCTTCTCTGTAACACGTAGGTGTAATCCAGCACCGTCTGAAGATAGATGGACGTGCCCACTGAGTGGGTACAACACGGCTCCAACGATAATCAGAACAGTGAGGTTTCGCGTCAGAAGGCTTACGAGCTTGATATTTTAGCGTTGGATTTTAACGGTCTTTTATCTTCTTCACTATCATGCAATTCCTATGGTGATAGCAGAAGATAAATAAATCATGCTGTTCTACTTATATAAACAATAAAAGAAAGCATGGATCTTATGTGGTAAAAGCCCATAGCCTAAGTAAGACCTTAATTAACTTAAGTCTTCACTTGCTTTTCTTCATGGGACTTTTGCTGCTCATTTGGCCCAAACCAGGGCCCAAGCGCCATCTGTAGCTCAGGTGCGCCTACCAGGGAAAATGCGCCTGGTCCCAGAGTCGAACCCTGGACCTCCCACCTGGTCAAGCCTCTGCTGCAAGCGCCTCTGCCAAGTGTGCTCTGTGCTCTTGTCTAATTAACTTACAAATTAATCTATCTAGACAAGATTGACACGCAGGTCAATTACACTTTATAAATTAAATACAATGTGATACGCATATCACAATAATTAATTTACAACTTTAATACAGGCACGCAGGCCCCAGCACAGCACACATTTAACATGGGCAGCCCACATAAGAATAAATAAACAAGCATATGCCACAATCAAACATGTGATCCTTTCAAGAAAATAAATTTTTTGGAAAAACCCATTGGCATCAATTTTATTTTCCTTATATGCCCTACTACCTTACAACGGTCCATTACTAGGGATCCACTCATCCAACCAAGTCAGATCCATTGCCCTTGCATGCACCAAGTCGTAACTGACTTGAGTTGACCCAGTGGTCAACCATGCATGCGCCAGGGCTAAACGACCACTATGAGGTCTGGCAAGCGGGTGTGACCCCGGGCCTAACTCATGTGCATTCATTAGTTGTCTCAACCAGACATCGCTACACGCCTGTCTGCAGTCGACCTATAGCCACCAGGTGCTTGCGCACAGGTGCTATCTGGTCAACCCATCAAGGCTGTCAGATGGTCTGATCAGACTATCTGGATCTAACCTAGGGGATGACTTCAACCCTAATAACCCGTCTAAGGGTTTAAAGTAAGGCCTTAGATCTAATGTGGAGCGCGCATGATACAAGTTTTTGACAAAACAAAGACTTTAACAAGCGCCTACATAAACATGAAAATACACATGCGCCAACATCTAAAAAAAAAACTAGCATGTAGTTTCGCATGTGATGACAATTATATCTATGCATCGCAAATAAGGATCACACAGTAACATGAAGCAATCATATGAACATACAATAACAACTTGGCTCTGATACCAATTGAAAGTCCCCTAGAACTGAAGGGGGAAACCCTAATAGGAGGCGCAACAATAATTTTCTAGCGGAATCTTAGGGTTTCAAAAGATCGAATGTAAGTTCATGTGATCAACTCCTTATAATGTATAAATCAGATTAGATTCATTCCATTGCCATCGATCGGATGGTGCCTTGGAAGGAAAGGTGCAAATGTTCCTTCTCCAAAGGTGACGCACACAAATGAATATGGCTTGCTCCTTTGAATCTTTGTGCTAGCAAAGCTCTTCAAAAGGTCCTTGATCGGTTGAAGGGAATGAGATGAGAGTTCTCTCCTTTTCGAATCCTTCTCCAATGCGTGAAGAAGTCGCCACCCAAGGAAGCGCCGAAAAAGAAGAAGGTGAGAGGCGAGAATAGAGCATGATAATCTTAACGTGAGGCGTGGTCACGATTTAGAAGTCATGGCTTCTAAAATTAGTAAACCACTTCTCCTCATGCGCCCATGAGTTTACCCAAGCGCAAATCTCTGATCTTTTGAACCATGCGCTCAAGTAATGAGCTGGTTCAATTAAATTTGGTTCAAATACCAAATTAAACCAAGCCCTCTGGTCTAGATCATAATTAAACCCTAAGGCTCCAGATCTAACCGTTCATCTCTTGATGCTCCCGATCTCACTGATCTAGCATCTATTCTCTCGATCGAAGCTTACCGATCTCAAGCCCTAATCAATCAAACATGATCAGACCAGATCTCACTTACAATCAGAGATCAAATCCCTTTAAACTGAACCCAAATAATTCAGTCCACACGATCTGACTTAAGTAAGCCATATCATCAATTTGTGCGACCCTGAGGGTTTCCTTTAAATGTCGGTAACGATAACTCACGTTATCACGATCAGTGAGGGGTATCTAGCAACACATCACTGTCTCCCGATATAAAGGAAAGAGTCTTCCAAGACTACACCCAAACCACAGCACAAGTGTGAATCCAATTCACAAGGCATGCAAATTTCCTTTGCCACTGGATGTTCTTATTGGACAAGCGTGTCAAGCTTGTAGCTCCAATATGATGAGCATGATTAGATCAGATGATCATAGTCATCTGGGTATGGCCATACACTTTCTCAATCATCTCATCCAGGGGGGCCCTTTAGAACATCACACTCCTTAAACAAGGAGATGGCAATCCTATATCTATCACTAGTGCCCTAACCTGATTCAAGCTCACCATCCAAGATAGTCTATAACCATTATGTTTCAAATGATATTGAACTACCTCAAAACAATGACAATCATCATTTAGAAAACACAAGTGATCTCAAGTCAGAGGAAATGTGCCACTTGTCGCATTCAAGGATTATTCATATTGTGACAAGCAATTGAATATCCTAGTAGGGTCTGTCCAGTACATCCAATGTACCCATGGGTCTACATCTTATTCCATGCTCGAAGCATCCTATAAGATTAGAACACATATTAGTCTTAACCATATCAAGGCTGTCTCATGTTCACCAAGATATATCGACTAAGGACTTAACTGCATGTCAGCCTAGCTGAACAGCTTTGAGACATTATTCAGAAGTACACCTATTGCAGCAGACAATGTAACAAACTGAATAACAACCATGCCTTTATAAACATAAGAGTTTATTACATGATACTGATACATTCCCAAGGCCTCAAACATTAGCCTTAAGGGCATACCCCAACACTATGTGTTAGGTGTGAAGATCTACAGGGATAGATCTAAGAGGCTTCTCGGGCTGTGCCAGAGTACTTACATCGATAAAGTCCTGGAGAGATTTCATTTAGAGAATTCTAAAAGAGGATATCTTCCAGTCAGACATGGTCTGAATCTTTCAAAGAGTGAGTGTCCACAATCATATCAAGGCTGTCTCAAGTTCACCAAGATATCTCGACTAAGGACTTAACTGCATGTCAGCCTAGCTGAACAGCATTGAGACATTATTCAGAAGTACACCTATTGCAGTAGATGATGTAACAACCTGAATAATAACCATTGCCTTTATAAACAAAGAGTTTATACATGATACTGATATAATCCCAAGGCCTTAAACATTAGCCTTAAGGGCATACCCCAACACAAGCGCCCACTGCAGCTCAGGTGCGCCCACCAGGTAAAATGCGCCTGTCCTAGAGTCGAACCCTAGACCTCCCACTGGTGAAGCCACTTGCTGCATGCGCCTCTGCCAAGTGTGCTCTGTGCTCATGTCTGATTAAATTACAATTTAATTTATCTAGACATGATTGACTCGCAGGTCAATTACACTTTATAAATTAATTAAAATGTGATGCGCAGATCACAATAATAATTTACAAATAATACATCCAGGCACGCAGGCCCCAGCACAGCACACATTAAATTTAGGCAGCCCACATAAGATTAAATAGACACTCATCATGTTATACAAACATCATGTGATCCAATCAAGAAAATAAAAGTATTTGAAAAACCCATTGGCTTCATTTTATTTCCTTATGTGCCATACTACCTTACAACGGTCCATTAATAGGGATCCACTCATCAGACCTAGTCAGACCCACTGCCCTTGCATGCACCAAGTCATAACCGACTTGAGTCGACCTCATGGTCAACAGTGCATGCGTAAAGGGCTGAACGTCCCTCATGAGTTTAGGCAAGCGGGTGTGACCCCGGGCCTTAATCATGGGCGTTCATCTGGTTGTCTCAATCAGACATCGCTACACGCCATTCAGTAGTCGACCTATAGCCACCTCATGCTTGCGCATAGGTGCCATCAGGTCGACCCATCTAGGCTATCAGATAGTCTGATCAGACTATCGGGTCTAGACTGGACGATGACTTCAACCCTAATAACCCGTCTAAGCTTTTGAAGTAGGCGCTTAGATCTAATGAGGGGCGCGCAAGTAAGTTTTGAGAAAACTACAACAAGCGCCAACTATCATGCATGCGCCAATGTAAAACATACATTAAATTTTCGCATGCTCTTTTAGATCTACTAATAAGCGCAGACAAGGATCACAATAAGCAATCATATGAATCATACAAGGAACCATGGCTCTGATACCAATTGAAAGTTCCCTAAAGGGGGCGAAACCCTAAAGCATGCGCATATAAAAACTTGCATGGGCGGAATCTAGGGTTTCCTAGGATCGCATGTATGAACATAGATCAACTTAAGAGTTTGTATAGATCAACAGAGAGATCATACCAGTGCCATTTCTTGGATGGCGTCTTGGAAGCAAGAGGGCGAGCGGCTCTCCTCCAAAGGTGACGCACACAAGATGGGTGATCGTCTACTCCTTGTCGTTCCTTGTGCTAGCAAGGCTCTCCAAGTCTCCTGATCGCTTGACGGGAAGATGAGATGCTCTCCTTGGCTTTGTCAAGTCCTCTCCTTGGCGTCAAGACTCACCACACAAGAGAAGAGAGGCGACAAGAGGTGAAGAGGCGAGAATAGGGGCGATCCCTCGAACGTGAGGCGTGCTCCCCATTTTGGAAAAACAATTTCCAAAAATAGCAAGCCACTACTTCAACGCAAGATGCGTTTACCCCAATCGCAACTTCCTCCCTTGACTTGAACCATGCGCTCACACTAAGTGAACCGGTTCAATTACATTTGGTTCACAGACCAAATTAAACCAAGCATTGGTCTAGATCATATTAAACCATAAGGCTCAAGATCTAACCATTCATCTCTTGATGCTCTTGATCTCACCGATCTAGCATCTTTTCTCTCGATCGAAGCTTACCGATCTCAAGCCCTAATCAATCAAACATGATCAGACCAGATCTCACTTACAATCAGAGTTTAAATCCCATTAAACTGAACCAAAACAATTCAGTCCACACGATCTGACTCAAGTAAGCTATATCATCAAATTGTGCGACCCTAAGGGTTTCCTTTAAATGTCGGTAACGATAACTCACGTTATCACGATCAGTGAAGGGTATCTAGCAACACATCACTATCTCCCGATATAAAGGAAAGAGTCTTCCAAGACTACACCCAAACCACAGCACAAGTGTGAACCCAAGTCACTTGACATATGTGTTTCCTTTGCCACTGGATGTTCTTATTGGACAAGCGTGTCAAGCCTGTAATTCCAATATGATGAGAATGATTAGATCAGATGAACATAGTCATCTGGGTATGGCCATACACTTTCTCAATCATCTCATCCAGGGGGCCCCTATAGAACATCACACTCCAATCAAGGAGACGGCAATCCTATATCTATCACTAGTGCCCTAACATGACTCATGTTCATTATCCAAGATAGTCTATAACCATTATGTTTCAAATGATATTGAACTACCTCAAAACAATGCCAATCATCATTTAGAAACACAAGTGATCTCAAGTCAGAGGAAATATGCCACTTGTTTGCATATAAGGATTATTCACATTGTGACAAGCAATTGAATATCCCAAGTAGGGTCTGTCCAGTACATCCAATGTACCCATGAGTCTACATCTTATTCCATGCTTGAAGCATCCTATAAGATTAGAACACATATTAGTCTCAATCATATCAAGGCTATCTCATGTTCACCAAGATATCTCGACTAAGGACAAAACTGCATGTCAGCCAAGCTGAACAGCATTGAGACATTATTCAGAAGTATACATATTGCAGCAGATGATGTAACAACCTGAATAACAACCATTGCCTTTATAAACCATTAGAGTTTATACATGATACTGAAATAATCCCAAGGCCTCAAACATTAGCCTTAAGGGCATACCCCAACAGCCCGTGCTTGGAATCACGCCCGTGCTTTGGCGTTGTCGAAATCCACAGAGTCAAGCACGGCCTGCCCGTGCATGGAATCACACCCATGCTTGGCGTTGTCGAAATCCACAGAGTCGAGCACGGCCTGCCTGTGACGAGAAGCATGGTCGTGTTCGGTGTTGCCGAAATCCACAGAACCGAGCACAGCTTGCCCGTGATTAGGAGCATGGCCGTGTTCGGCGTTCGCGTCTTCGGGCGATCGTGTCACGGCCGTGACGGGGTGCACGGCCTGGCCGTGTCGGGGTCTAGGGAGCTTTGACTGAGGTGAAAATTATGGGGAAAATTCCTGGGGTCCTAGGGAGTCTCCCAAAGTGTCTTTTGGAGGGATTGGGCTGCCTGTTGTGTCTGCAAGTGCACGGATACTTTGAAGTAATAAAAATATCGAACCACAGAGACCTTATTGTTAAGTACCAAATAATTGTATTCTCACTAGCTAAGCGAATCGAATATGATGCAAGCAAAAGATGTAGAAAAAGTATGCTAAAAGATGATCAGAGAGATAAACATGGGACTAGTGTTTCATCCACCTTAATTCTAATAACTAGAAGGAAATAAAGGTTGTCAGTTTAATTCTGTTATGATAAAGACCTAATTCACTTCATAAAGGTATTGTCTCACTCTCATGTAGACAATCATGCAGATAACCGATCCTCACTCTCGTGCAAGATCTATTCTCAATGCTAAAGATAAGTGAATCATTGAACAAAGAACTCAAGGATCACTCTCGTGCATCCGAATTCTAAGTCAATCATCTCAAGTGGAATCTCAAGGTTCACTCTCGTGCATCCTGAAACTCAACACAGGTTTTACTTATGGTTTTCTAATGACTCGATCCTCACTCTCGTGCAAGATCAAATCAAGTCTACACATTAACCCAATCCAAAGTATTAGAAATTCAACATGGCAATAAAATCACTAAAAATCAGAATTCGAAGAACAAACCTAATCTCTTACGATAAGTTCCAAACTCAATGATTTTTAGGGTTCCGAATTTCAAACGATCAACCTCTCGGTCTATTTCGCAAAACTATAAAACATGCTGATATTTATAAAATTAAAGAGAATTAAAGACAAGTCATCACATAAGTAAAATAATCATACTAAAATTAAACTTGACAAAAATCGATGATCTCTAGTCATTAACAAACCAAGGGGATTACACCCCATGTCCCATAAAAAGATCTAAGCTAGCATGAAGGAAAGATTACAATCAACCATAGTTACAAAGTATCAGAAATCAAAGGAGAAGGGTAGAAGTTACAAAACACGGTGCTGTAATCGAAATCACAACACCGTAATTGCCTTTGAACAGCGCTGTCACCGCTGTTTTGTTGATTTCTCCTCCAATCGGACTCCAAACGTCCTGAAACTTCTGGTGTGTCCTCCTCTCCTCCAGGTGAGGCTTCAGTGTAAAAATTATAGCCCGAGGTGGCCTCCACACCTCTCACCGTGAAGCCAAACCCTAAGCGCCGTTCTGTCAATTTATCTCTCAATACCGGATAAAAGTTCTCCCTTCCACTTCGTGCTTCTTTGCCTTTTAATGAGGAGTCCGGAACATCTTTCAGATCTTAATTTGGACTTTTAGATCAAACGGTATCGGCCACGCAAGAATTGGACCCGAAAAACTCACGAAAATCCTCCCAAAATACGGCACCATGAACGTTGTACCACAAAATACGGTAGTGCCGTATTTTTGCGTCTGGAGTTCTGTAAAGAATTGTCTGGATATACAGCACCGTGATAATTTCTTTGTAAAATACGATAGTGCCGTATTTTCTTCTGTGAATTCTAGGCAGAAAATACGGTGTCGTGACAATGTCGCCCGAATATACGGCAGTGCCGTACTGTGAGAGTTGCTCCCAAAAATACGATAGTGCCGTATTTTTGTAAATTAGGTCCAAATTTAGTGAAAATTGATGGGTAGCTTCTTTTCGACGTCTGGAATCCATTGGTGTGCTCAAATCTTCCAAAATCCATCAAAATATAGCACTTTTAACCTGAAAATGATCAAAAACAAGAAATGGTGTAGATTCTGTAATATTTGACAAATAAGGCTTAAAAACAAGCAAAAGAGCACAAATGTGACACAAAAACACACACGAAATGACAAAAAATATACTATGAATTTTGGTGTCATCACTGCCCTCATGTGTGTTCATGGGCCCATTTGCGCCTACATCAGCTTCCGCTACGTGATCTGACGAGTTCTCCTCCGGAGAACTAGGAGGGAGTGGGTCATCGCTGTTAGATGGGCCCTCCAAAGGGCCGTAGAAGGGGAGGAGGTCCACCACGTGGAAGACGGGGTGGATCCCCATGTCCTCGGGCAAGTCCAGAGCATAGGCATTGGAGCCGATCCGCCGCATCACCGCATAAGGTCCCATGTAACGCAGCTGAAGCTTAAAATGCGCCCTGTTGGGTAGACGCTCGGGGTGGATACGCATCCTCACCAACTCACCTACAGAGAAATGATGTGGCCTACAATGGTCGTTGGCCTTCATTGCATTATGAATGTTGCCCGAAAAGATACGACGCTAGACCTCATCATGCAGACCAGGAATATGCTGAGTAAAGGAATATGCATGCGGGGAGAGGTGAGACTCCATGGGAAGGTCATGCAGGTTTATAGGTTTACGCAATTGATGGCCCAAAATGATCTGGAAGGGGCTGAGACCTGTAGACCTATTAGAAGCACTATTGTACGCAAACTCGACCATGGGTAGGATGGAATCCCACGACCTCGGATGGTCCCCGATGAGACAACGGAGAAGATTACCCAAACTACGGTTAACGACCTTAGTTTTCCCATCGGTTTGGGGATGATAGGCCGTAGAGAATTTCAGAGTGGTACCCAAGAGGGCCCATAGTGAGCGCCAAAAGTGGCTCACAAAATGCGTGTCACGGTCGGACACAATGGTGGAGGGAAGGCCATGGAGATGCACGATCTCTCGAACAAAAAGTTGTGCGACGTGGGAAGCGTCCGCTGTGTGTGAACAAGGGATAAAACGGGCCTTCTTCGAAAACCGATCAATAACAACGTAGATCGAATGGAAGCAGGAGGCGGTTCGAGGCAACCCAAGGACAAAGTCCATGCTCAGGTCATGCCACAGGCCGCTGGCCACTGGCAAAGGAGTGTAGAGACCCGTGTTCGAAGGGCGGGGCTTGGACAACTGACACGTACCGCAATGGCGCACAATGCGCTCAACATCCTTACGGAGGGAAGGCCAAATGAGGCGTTCCTCCGCCATCTCAAGGGTCTTGTCGCGGCCATGATGGCCGGCGACGCCACCCGCATGAAGCTCAAGCAAAAGATGATCTCGAAGCGAAGAATGGGGAATGCACAACCGATTCCCCAAGAAGAGGTAACCCTCGCACAATTGGTAGGGAGAGTCGGGGTCGGTGGACTTGGTCAGGGCGGCGTAGATGGCGGCAAAATCAGAGCAAGTGGCATACTCTTCTTTGACATGGTCAAAGGTACGCGAGTGCGCATCACGCATAAGAGGGTCCGGACACGACTCAAGGCATCTGCGTCGACGTTCTCCTTACCCGCCCTATGATTGATCACGAAGGAATACTGCTGTAGGTACTCGACCCACTTAGCATGGTGGGCACCCAACTTCTTCTGGGCATTAAGGAAGGAGAGGGTTTGATGGTCGCTATACAACACGAACTCGTGGTGGAAGAGGTAATGCCTCCACTGCCGGAGGGACTGAACGATCGCGTAGAACTCCTTGTCATACGTAGAGTAACGCTATCGAACCGCGTTCAGTTTTTCACCAAAGAAGGCCACAGGATGGCCTTCTTGACTAAGGGATCCTCTAATGCCGGACCCGGAGGCATCATATGCTACCTCGAAGACTTTTGAGAAATCAGGGAGGCGCAAGATAGGAGCGGTGGTCAGGGCATCCTTAAGCGCGTCAAAAGCCCGTTGAGCGGCAAGGGTCCACTCAAGGTCATCCTTAGAGAGGCGCTGGGTTAAGGGGGTGGCAATGGTGCTGAACCCATGGATGAACCTGCGGTAAAACCCCACAAGACCTAAGAAACTACGGACCTCAATCATGGTGTGAGGCTCGGGCCAATGCCGGATGGCCTCAACCTTCACAGGGTCAACAGATAGACCTTGGTCGGACACAATGTATCCAAGGAAATACACGCTGTTGGTTAGGAAGGCGCGCTTTTTGGTGTTAAGGAAGAGGCATTCCTTGCGCAGTAGGTCAAAAGTGGAGAGAAGATGCTCCAACTGTTCATCGCGGGTCTGACTAAAGCTCAAAATGTCGTCGAAGTAGACGACCAAAAACTTCCCCATGTATGGCCTGAGGACCTGACTCATCAAGCGCATGAACGTAGATGGGGCATTGGACAACCCGAATGGCATGACAAGCCATTCGTAAAGACCATCCTTGGTCTTAAACGCTGTCTTACATTCGTCGCCCTCGTGAATGTGGACTTAGTGATATCTGCTTCAGAGGTCGAGCTTGGAAAACCATGATGCACTGGATGTCAAATCCAGCATGTCGTCAAGCCGAGGAATGAGAAACCAATACTTGACAGTGATCCGATTGATAGCGCGGCTATCGACACACATGCGCCACGACCCGTCCTTTTTGGGCGTGAGGAGCGCGGGAATGGCGCAAGGGCTGTGACTCTCGCAGATGTACCCCTTAGTGAGGAGATCATCAACCTGACGTTGTAACTCTACGTGTTCTGCAGGGTTAAGGCGATGATGGGGCAGGTTAGGGAGGGGTTCTCCCGGCAGGAGGTCAATCGCGTGCTGAATTTCCCTGCAAGGTGCGCCTATGGCCAAGGAACGATGAGGGCTTGTGACAAGAAGATGCCACTAAGCACAAAGAATCCTTGCGCCAAGAAGAGAGGAAGAGGAAGAACTTGCGGCTCCAAGGAAGAAGTTTGCACCACCTTGTTATCGCCCTTTGCTTTGCTCTCTCTCCCTTCTATGTGTGTTCACGCCTCCTTAAAGTCCAACCATGGAAGAGGCGGTAAGGGGTCCTATAAATAGGACAAGAGGCGGCAAGGCAATGGCTCAGATCATGCCAAGTGGGTGGCTAGGATAAAGGGGTCTTGAGGTAAGGAAAGTCTCCAAGACTTTACCATAAACCTCATTCAACCTATCCTAATTTGCCCAATGGCCATATCAGCCCAAGACATGCCTTAGATGCATGCATTCCATCCAAGGGAAGGGCAAGGCGCAACAAGCATGAGGAGTTTCGGCTAGGGTAAGAATTTTGAGAGAAACTAGGGTTTTAGGTAAGGTAAGTCTCCAAGACATTACCATATACCTTACCCTACTATCCATATGCGCCCAAGCTCTTTCCAAAAGAGCCATCAAGCCATATCAGCCCCAAGACTTACCTTAGAGGCAAGTATTCCTTCCAAGGAAGAAGGGCTAGGCGCCCTTTACTTCCATAATGAAGCAAAGGCGCCTCCCTCACCCCATTATGCCCCTAGGCGCCAATGGGGTGAGATATCTCCCCATTATACCCTTTTAAGCTAATTCCTCTTCATGAGAACTAATTATTGGGCCTCATTGGATAATGAGCTAGCCCAAACTTCTTGGCATGGGTTGATTAAGCCATTGGATCTAATCCAATGCAACCCTAATCCAAATGTGACCAATCTAGGTCAATTTTGGGTCAACCTGCCAAAAATGAAGTTTGGCTCCAATAACTTTCTTCCAACTCATCAAGCCCATTGGCGCTGATGAAATCTTCCAAATGGATCCAAGTTATCCAATAACTTGATCCTAAGGCTTCTGATTAAAGCAACGTCAAGAGTCTATTGCGTGTGACCCCGTAGGATCCATATGACGATGGCAATGATGTAAACATCATAAGTAGTGAGGGGTATCTAGCAACACATCACTACTACCCATGTCATAGGACTTAAGTCATTATGGCAACAACTCCTAACAAGCAACGAGGATTCCCATTGCATTACAGATCCCTTTGCCTAAGCTGATATCCTGCCATTGGATTAGTCTCAAGTTTATTATCCAATGCATTGGTCATGACTCAACAAGTGTGGCCACACTTTCCTGTCATGCACCAATAATGTGGGGCACCCCGAGGTGGATATCATGCTTCCTCGGAAGGAAGGGGCAAATCCTACTATTGGTCATCCATGTCTCTACGTGACTTATGACATGCCCAATGACAGTCGTTTTGATCTCCCAATTACGGAGAGACGTAAGACTGTATTAAAGCATACCCTTCATCAAGTCTAGACATGAATACCTCAAGTCTAAGGATCAATGCAAACCTCTTGCATGTGAGATTGACTTGTTGACTAGACAAGTCAATCCTCACGGTGGATCACTCCAGTGCATCCAATGCACCTGTATGTCTGCGTTACTGTGCCCCACACCTAACCAGCCCATACACCAGTCTCACATGTACCAAAGCTGTCCCATATCTGCTAAGGTACCTTGTCTGGGGATAGCTTATGAGAATGGATCCAATCCAAACTCCTGGGACATTATTTATGCAACTCAATACATCAACGCAGGTAGAGAAGTCTGCATAATAACGACCATGCCTATATAAAGAGTAATAGTTCTATCAAAGTACATTCAAACAATGCCTGACCATGTCCATACATTGGTCTTTAGGGCATATACACCAACAGTTTTTGGGTATTGGGATGACATAATTTGTGACCGCGTAGTCACCATGCACAAACTAGGGGGAGACGACTAAGGTAAAATGCTGAAAACACCGAACAGATAAGAATCGAACGCACAACATCCTCTGATACCAGAATTGATGTAGCAACTAATAGGTGTGGAGGTCCTTAAGCCGTACTCTAGGGTTTTACACAATGCTCGATAAAATGAGAGAGGGTCATGAGACGAGGGAGAAGAAAACGTGAGAAAGGTGCAGGGAAGCCGGTAGAAAACACGACGAATATAGCGATGAGTTCGATTAGGGCAACACGAATGCGAATGAAGAGAACGTCACTCAACTAAATTGTCACACCCCTAGAATCATCATAGAAATAAAATTTTCCATTCCCCAGGATTCAAACATTTCAAAATTTGAAATCATATGAACATCATATATAGACTTCTAGGGTTGCAATAACATCATTATAACAACAATACTAATCATAAGCTAACACCATCTCACAACACATAGTCATATATGATCAAACGTCATTTATACAATTACAGATGTCCACATTATGTTATCACTTACAACATTCTTCCTACTTCTCCTACACTCCCAAAATAATATATACAAACCAAAATATCATATACAACTCATCAAAGCCAAACCATAAATCAACTAGCATTTATTCCTTTAGAACTTCTTCTATTGCCCCAAGGAAAAGCAACCAAAAGTTAACCTGTAATAGATATCAAATCAAAAGAGTGAGTTATGGAAAACTCGGCAAGATCTACCATACCCATGGAAGAAAATATGAGTTTTATTACTACTTTGGAACATAGATTTTCATGGTAATCATTATACAACCAAATCGATATTTAAAAAAAAACATGACAATCCAAAAGCATGAAGAACAAGAGCATATGAATAGCTTAGAGAAACTCAGGCATGGGGGCAATGGTAATTTCATGATCTCAGGGTATTCAAACAAAATATCATAGTAGCAAATATGGTATCATGGTTGTTGGGAATCCCCAGGCTATAAGAAAATGAAAACAGCGGAAGCGAGCCCGAAACGAGATTCCTAATTCAACAAGGACTGATTTACGAAGAATACAAGGGATGTGATAGGGGCAGTACCTTATCAAGCATCTTTTAGAAGCGGCCGATGATGAGGACGCGCAAGGGCTCGTCCTCTGCAATCGCGCACACACGGACTCCTCGAATCGTCTCCAATCTCCGCACTGGGTGCTAGCCCCGGAAGATAAGATCCACCCCTCTAGCCTTCTCAACTTGCGCTACTACCAAGGAGAAGAAGGGATGGTGGCGACAAGGAGTGGGTAGCATTTCCACTTGTCCCAACCTTTGATGCCGAAAAACTTTTATTGTTGTCACCTCCTAGACCCTCATGCCAAGGAGCGGAGGGGAGGCGACAACTATAGACTAGAGAAGAGTTTGGTACAAAAGAATCTCCCAAGTGGGCCTCTCTATTTATAATAGCAGAGCCAGACGCACACTGGAGATACTTCCCATGTGGGATAATGAGCATAGGCGCCTACTCACAATTAAGCATCATGGGTTCGAATCCCCGCATACGCAATTAATTGTAAATTATGCCCAAGCATAGGCGCCTATTCACAGTTAAGCGTCATGGGTTCGAATCCCCGCAGACGCAATTAATTGTAAATTGCGCCCAAGCTTATTAATTAGCCAAGAGAAAAATTCTCTTGCCAATTAATAATTTTATTTTATTCATGTGACTAAAGTGCCAAGCCCAAACTTGCACCAAGACCCTTGTTTGACTCATTTTGACAACACAGGTCAAACGTGGTCCACTGGAGTCAACCAATGGTCAGACATGAACTAAAATAAAATTGTTGGGAAACCCCGGGGACATTTTACAATTTTCAGAGTTATGGACATACATTTTTCGTACCGGAAGAATGTCCCCGAAACAGGCCAGTCCCAAAAACCCAGTGAAGATCGCAAGCAAGGGAGTCGACACGATGAGTTAGGAAGTACCTTAAGAGCAATGTAGAGCGATGCCGATGTAGGCGCCCAAGTGTGCGCCCTCTGCAGTCTCACACACACGGATCTCTTGAGTTCTCTTCTCCCACGCCCGGTGCTAGCCTCGGGAAGAAGATCCTGAAAGTCCCCTAACATGGGGAAGCGAAACCCTAATAGGCGCATATGGAGGTTTACATGCAGCGGAAGGGGTTTCTAGGGATCGAATGCATGATATATGATCAACTTTAAAATCAATCGCAATAGAATGGTAATGACTCATACCATGGCCATCGCTTAGATGGTGTCTAGGAAGAAGAGAGAACGATGGGGTTCTCCTCCAAAGCGCCACACACAAGATGATCGATGGCTTGCTCCTTGGACGCTCCTTGTGCTAGCAAGGTTCCCCAAGTGACCTTGTCGTGTGAGAAGGGATGAAGAAGATGAGATCCACACTTGGCGATTCTTCCTTGTCGTCAAAACCTCTTCCACGAGAGTGCCTCCAAAACACACGAGAAGAGAGGGGCGACAACAACAGGCGTGAAGAGGTGAGGCGTGGTCACGTATGTGATCATGCTTTCTAAAAATAGAAAGCCACTCCTCAACATGCGATCAAGGGTTTTTTTTCCCAATCGCATATTTCTCTTAACTTGAACCGTGCGCTCACATGATGAGCTGGTTCAATTTTGGTTTGGTTCAAAGACCAATTAACCCAAGCCATTAGTCCAGATCACATTAAACCCTAAGGTTCTTGATCTGACCGTTGATCTCTTGATGCTCCTGATCTCACCGATCTAGCATCCATTCTCTCAATCGAAGCTTACCGATCTCAAGCCCTAATCAATCAAACATGATCAGACCAGATCTCACTCACAATCAGAGATTAAATCCCTTTAAACTGAACCTAAACAATTCAGTCCACACGATCTGACTTAAGTAAGCCATATCATCAAATTGTGCGACCCTAAGGGTTTCCTTTAAATGTCGGTAACGATAACTTACGTCATCACGATCAGTGAGGGGTATCTAGCAACACATCACTGTCTCCCGATATAAAAGAAAGAGTCTTCCAAGACTACACCCAAACCACAGCACAAGTGTGAATCCACTTCACCAGGCATACATGATTCCTTTGCCACTGGATGTTCTTATTGGACAAGCGTGTCAAGCCTGTAGCTCCAATATGATGAGCATGATCAGATCAGATGAACATAGTCACCTGGGTATGGCCATACACTTTCTCAATCATCTCATCCAGGGGGGCCCCTTTAGAACATCACACTCCAATGAAGGAGACGGCCATCCTTTATCTATCACTAGTGCCCTAACATGACTCAAGCTCACCATCCAAGATAGTCTATAACCATTATGTTTCAAATGATATTGAACTACCTCAAAACAATGACAATCATCATTTAGAAACACAAGTGATCTCAAGTCAGAGGAAATGTGCCACTTGTTGCAATCAAGGATTATTCACATTGTGACAAGCAATTGAATATCCTAGTAGGGTCTGTCCAGTACATCCAATGTACCCATGAGTCTACATCTTATTTCATGCTCAAAGCATCCTATAAGATTAGAACACATATTAGTCTTAAGCATATCAAGGCTATCTCATGTTCACCAAGATATCTCGACTAAGGACACATAGCATGTCAGCCAAGCTGAACAGCTCTGAGACATTATTCAGAAGCACATGTATTGCAGCAGACAATGTAACAAACTGAATAACAACCATTGCCTTTATAAACACAAGGGTTTATACATGATACTGTTACAATCCCAAGGCTTCAAACATTAGCCTTAAGGGCATACCCCAACAATCTCCCACTTGCACTTAATCTAATGGTTGAGAAATCTCAAACCCATATTATTACAGTGCTTCTCATGCTTCTGCTGCGCCAGAGGCTTTGTAAGCGGGTCTGCCAGATTGTCATCTGTATAAACCTTGCAGACTTTGATCTCGCCACGATCAATGATCTCCCGGATCAAGTGAAACCGTCTCTGTATGTGCTTGGACTTCTAGTGCGACCGTGGTTCCTTTGCTTGTGCGATTGCTCCAGTGTTATCACAAAAGATAACCAAAGGATCTGCACTCGAAGGAACAACACCAAGTTCCTGAACGAACTTACGAATCCATACTGCCTCCTTAGATGCTTCTGAGGCTGCAACATACTCGGCTTCTGTTGTGGAATCAGCAATGATAGACTGTTTGAAACTTTTCCACACCACTGCTCCTCCATTCAAGCTAAAAACATAGCCTGATTGCGATCGGAAATCATCCTGGTCAGATTGGAACGAAGCGTCAGTATATCCTTCAATACTGAGTTCTTCCTGACCTCCATATATCAAGAACATATCTTTGGTCCTCCACAGATATTTTAAGATATTCTTGACTGCAATCCAGTGTGCCTGACCTGGATTACTTTGGAACCGACTGGTCACGCTTAACCCGTAAGCGACGTCTGGGCGAGTACACAACATCGCATACATAATGGACCCAATAGCCGAAGCATAAGGCGTATTGTCCATTTCATCTTTCTCAGTCTGTGTTTGAGGACACTGACTCTTTGAAAGATTCAGACCATGTCTGACTGGAAGATATCCTCTTTTAGAATTCTCTAAATAAAATCTCTCCAGGACTTTATCGATGTAAGTACTCTGGCACAGCCCGAGAAGCCTCTTAGATCTATCCCTGTAGATCTTCACACCTAACACATAGGCTGCTTCTCCTAAATCTTTCATCTGGAAACATTTTCTTAGCCATGCTTTAACAGCATGCATTTCAGGAATATCGTTTCCAATGATTAAGATATCATCGACGTAGAGGACTAGGAAAGTAATCACGCTCCCACTAAACCTCTTATATACACACGGGTCATCCTCGTTCTTGATGAAACCAAATTCATTGATTGATTCATCAAAACGAATATTCCAGCTTCTTGATGTTTGTTCAAGTCCATAAATGAACTTCTTTAACTTGCATATTTTATGACGATCTGATGGATTTGTGAAACCTTCAGGTTGTGTCATATACACATCCTCCTGCAAATTTCCATTAAGGAAAGCAGTCTTCACATCCATTTGCCAGATCTCATAATCATAATATGCAGCTATCGCGAGAAGAATCCGAATAGACTTAAACATAGCTACAGGAGAGAAAGTTTCATCATAATCTATCCCGTAGATTTGTTTGAAACCTTTCGCAACTAGCCTGCCTTTATAGGTAACCACGTTACCATCCATGTCAATCTTCTTCTTGAAGATCCATTTGCAGCCTATAGGGATAACTCCCGGAGGCGGATCAACCAAATCCCAAACTTGGTTATCTGACATGGAGTCCATCTCGGCTCGCATAGCTTCAAGCCATCTAGCTGAGTCCGGTCCACTGACCGCATCCGCATAAGTGAGGGGTTCATCATTATCTATGATGTAGACTCCGTCATAGCGCTCAGGCTGTCGACGGATCCTTCCTGATCTTCGCGGTTCCCGTGATATCTGAGCCTCAGGTTGTTCAATAACCTGTTCTACCTGCTCAGGCTCATCCAACTGTGCTTGACTACTTTGTCCTTCCTCTGGATTCTCATCCAGCTTTATTTCTCTCCCACTGGCCTCTTGCAGAAGAAACTCCTTCTCAAGAAAAATGGCCGTCCGAGCAACAAATACCTTGTTCTCCTTGGGATCGTAGAAATAATAACCCTTAGTTTCCTTAGGGTAACCGACAAAGATACATTTCTCAGATCTGCTCTCTATTTTCCCAGAGGCGAGCTTTTTGACATAAGCCTCGCAACCCCAGATCCTGATAAATGTCAAGCTCGGCTGTTTCCCATACCATAACTCATATGGGGTCTTTGAAACTGCCTTGGATGGCACTCGGTTTAGTACCTTTGCAGCTGTTTCCAGTGCAAATCCCCAAAAGGAGTAAGGTAGAGTAGCCTGACTCATCATAGAACGAACCATATCCAGTAAGGTTCTGTTCCTCCTTTCGGACACATCATTCCATTGCGATGTTCCTGGCGGAGTGAGCTGTGAGATAATCCCACACTCCTTTAGATAGTCAGTAAACGCACGACTCAAGTATTCTCCACCTCGATCAGAACGAAGTGCCTTGATATTTCGGCCTAGCTGATTCTGTACTTCATTCTTGAACTCTTTGAACTTGTCAAAAGATTCACTTTTATGTCTCATTAAATAGACATACCCATATCTACTGAAATCATCAGTAAAGGTAATGAAGTATTGATAGCCACCCCTGGCATGTTTACTAAATGGCCCACACACATCACTATGTATAAGGTCAAGTAAACCTGAAGCCCTTTGACCTTTATTAGGAAAAGGAGACTTCGTCATTTTGCCTATTAAACAAGCTTTGCATGTATCAATCTCCTCATAGGAGAATGATCCCAGCAGTCCATGTTCATGCAACCGCTTAATGCGCTTCTTGTTAATATGGCCTAAACGACTATGCCATAGCAAGGTGCTGTCATCAGCATACTTGGCTTTCTTATTATCAATGTTTTGTATAGAACATTCCATGTCCAACATGAATAACCCATTGTTAATTGACCCAGTAGCATAAACAATATTATCTAAAGATAAAACACACTTTGAAATATTGCATTCAAAGGAAAACCCTTTCCTGACAAGAGCAGGAATAGAAATAATATTTTTGGTAATGCTAGGAACAAAATAACAATTGTTCAGTTCTAATACAAGTCCAGATGGTAATGAGATGTAATATTCTCCTACAGCAACAGCAGCAACCCGTGCTCCGTTTCCAACTCGTAGGTCCACCTCATGCTGTCCCACCTGTCTTCTTCTCTTGAGTTCCTGTACATTTGAACAAATGTGAAATCCACATGCAATGTCCAACACCCATGTTATTACAGAAGAAGAAAACATGACCTCAGTCACATAAATACCTGAGCCAGAAGCGATGCTTCCCTTCTTATCTCCTTGGAGCGCTTTACAGTCCTTTTTCCAGTGACCCAGCTGGCCACAATGGAAACATCTGTATTCCTTCGACCGCTTAACCTTCTGCTTCAGAGCCTTGTTGTAGTTCTTGACTGGGGCTTTGCCCTTCTTCCCCTTCTTCTTGTTCCTTGAAGGAAACATCAAGACAGAGGTTGAAGGCTTTCCCTTTAGAGTCTCCTCTATAGTCAAGAGCATATTCAGCAACTCTGCCGGAGTACAATCGATTTTGTTCATATTAAAGTTAATAATGAACGCATCGAAAGAAGGCGGGAGAGACTGCAGAATAATGTCTACAGCAAGCTCCTGATTGATGGTGTGTCCCAGTTTCTCTAGAGCCTCCTTGTGCCCAATCATCTTGAGCACGTGAGCTCCCACTGGACTCCCTTCAGCCAGTTTGCTCTGAAAGAACAGCTTAGTCAAATTGTAGCGCTCAGTCCTTGCCTGTGCAGCATACAGCATCTTGAGGTTTGCTATCATTTCTATAGCAGACATATCCTCATGCTGACGCTGCAGCGGTGGCGTCATAGACGCTAGCATCAGGCAAGCGACATCAATGCTATCATTGACATGCTTTTCATAGGCTTCCCGAACCGCCCTTGCGGCATTCGGAGCGGGTTGAGGCGGTATCGCCGTCTTGAGGACATACAGTTTCCTCTCTGCCTTAAGAACAATCTTAAGGTGTCCGTACCAGTCTGAGAAGTTTGGCCCAGCAAACTTCTCCCTTTCCAGTAGGGATCGCACATTGAAGTTCATGGTGTTCATTGCTGCAGGAATCTACAACAATGCAAGAACAGCAAGGTCAGTATCAATGTAAAGAATCAATTCAGGACTTAAGAATGATTCTTTTCTCACTATTTTATCTGACTGAAAAATCCATGAAAACAGTCCGAAAGAGTAACACTCTTTTAGTGAGGTGGGATCCAGATTTCATACTTGGTCTCCGCGTCCCGCTCAGGCGAGATAAGATGCACAGAGAGTACAAGCACTAATTTCTGGTAGGCAGTCCCTGCCAATCGCCAACCCGTGCGATTCCCCTTCATCTGGGCAATCCAGCAGACTGTGCCAACTGAGTTGGTACAACACAGTCGCTGATCCCACAGATGGCTGCCTCCATGTGCTACCATATGCGCCACATATGTAGCCTACATGGTCAAGCTGACCTGACCTACTCCCTGGACCACCACGTGCTATGCTGAGCAACGAGAAGTGATAAATCCCTTCTCTGTAACACGCAGGTGTAATCACACACCGTCTGAAGATAGATGGGCGTGCCCACTGAGTGGGTACAACACGGCCCCAACGATAGTCAGAACAGTGAGGTTTCGCGTCAGAAGGCTTTACGTGCTTGATATTTAACGTTGGATTTTAACAGTCTTTTATCTTCTCAACTATCATGCAATTCCTATGGTGATAGCAGAAGATAAATAAATCATGCAATTCTAATTATATAAACAATAAATAGAAAGCATGATCTTATGTGGTAAAAGCCCATTAAGCTTAAGTAAGACCTTAACCTAACTTAAGTCTTCACTTGCTTTTCTTCATGGGGCTTTTGCTTCTCATCTGGCCCAACCTAGGGCCCAAGCGCCAACTGCAGCTCAGGTGCGCCCAGCACGGAAAATGCGCCTGTCCTAGGGTCGAACCCTAGACCTCCCGTCTGGTCAAGCCACTGCTGCATGCGCCTCTGCCAAGTGTGCTCTGTGCTCTTGTCTGATTAAAATACAATTTAATCTATCTAGACAAGATTGACTCGCAGGTCAATTACAGTTTATAAATTAAATAAAAATGTGATGCGCAGATCACAATAAAAATTAATTTACAAATTTTAACCAGGCACGCAGGCCCCAGCACAGCACACATTAATTAGGCGTCCCACATAAGATTAAATAAACAAGCATATGCTTACAATCAACATGTGATCCATTCATGAAAATAAAATTTTCGAAAAACCCATTGGCTTCAATTTTATTTTCCTTATGTGCCCTACTACCTTACAACGGTCCATTAATAGGGATCCACTCATCAGACCTAGTCAGATCCACTGCCCTTGCATGCACCAAGTCCTAACTGACTTGAGTCGACCCAGTGGTCAACTATGCATGCGCTAGGGCTGAACAACCTACATGAGTTTTGGCAAGCGGGTGTGACCCCGGGCCTAACTCATGCGTGTTCACTGGTTGTCTCAACCAGACCTCGCTACACGCCTTTGATGCAGTCGACCTATAGCCACCTTATGCTTGCGCATAGGTGCCATCTGGTCGACCCATCTAGGCTGTCAGATGGTCTGATCAGACTAGTTGGATCTTAACTAGAGATGACTTCAACCCTACTAACCCGTCTAAGGACTTATAGCAGGCGCCACTTAGATCTAAGGTGAGTCGCGCAAGTAAAGAAGTTTTTGAGAAAAACTAAATGGATGCGCCAACTAGATACATGCGCTAATGATAAAAATCATACATCATGTAGTTTTCGCATGAAGGTTAGATCTAAGGTGTTGCGCAAACATGGATCACTAGCAATCATACAAACATGCATATAAACTTGCTCTGATACCAATTGAAAGTCCCCTAACATGGGGAAGCGAAACCCTAATAGGCGCATATGGAGGTTTACATGCAGCGGAAGGGGTTTCTAGGGATCGAATGCATGATATATGATCAACTTTAAAATCAATCGCAATAGAATGGTAATGACTCATACCATGGCCATCGCTTAGATGGTGTCTAGGAAGAAGAGAGAACGATGGGGTTCTCCTCCAAAGCGCCACACACAAGATGATCGATGGCTTGCTCCTTGGACGCTCCTTGTGCTAGCAAGGTTCCCCAAGTGACCTTGTCGTGTGAGAAGGGATGAAGAAGATGAGATCCACACTTGGCGATTCTTCCTTGTCGTCAAAACCTCTTCCACGAGAGTGCCTCCAAAACACACGAGAAGAGAGGGGCGACAACAACAGGCGTGAAGAGGTGAGGCGTGGTCACGTATGTGATCATGCTTTCTAAAAATAGAAAGCCACTCCTCAACATGCGATCAAGGGTTTTTTCCCAATCGCATATTTCTCTTAACTTGAACCGTGCGCTCACATGATGAGCTGGTTCAATTTTGGTTTGGTTCAAAGACCAATTAACCCAAGCCATTAGTCCAGATCACATTAAACCCTAAGGTTCTTGATCTGACCGTTGATCTCTTGATGCTCCTGATCTCACCGATCTAGCATCCATTCTCTCAATCGAAGCTTACCGATCTCAAGCCCTAATCAATCAAACATGATCAGACCAAATCTCACTCACAATCAGAGATTAAATCCCTTTAAACTGAACCTAAACAATTCAGTCCACACGATCTGACTTAAGTAAGCCATATCATCAAATTGTGCGACCCTAAGGGTTTCCTTTAAATGTCGGTAACGATAACTTACGTCATCACTGTTGGGGTATGCCCTTAAGGCTAATGTTTGAGGCCTTGGGATTGTATAAGTATCATGTAATAAACTCTTATGTTTATAAAGGCATGGTTATTATTCAGGTTGCTACCTTGTCTGCTGTAATAAGTGTACTTCTGAATAATGTCTCAAAGCTGTTCAGCTAGGCTGACATGCATATGTCCTTAGTCGAGATATCTTGGTGAACATGAGACAGCCTTGATATGATTGAGACTAATATGTGTGCTAATCTTATAGGATGCTTCGAGCATGAAATAAGATGTAGACTCATGGGTACATTGGATGTACTGGACAGACCCTACTAGGATATTCAATTGTTTGTCACAATGTGAATAATCCTTGAATGCAACAAGTGGCACATGTCCTCTGACTTGAGATCACTTGTGTTTCTAAATGATGAATGTCATTATTTTGAGGTAGTTCAATATCATTTGAAACATAATGATTATAGACTATCTTGGATAATGATCATGAGTCAGGTTAGGACACTAGTGATAGATAAAGGATTGCCGTCTCCTTGTTCAAGGAGTGTGATGTTCTAAAGGGCCCCCCCTGTATGAGATGATTGAGATAGTGTATGGCCATACCCAGATGACTATGTTCATCTGATCTAATCATGCTCATTGTATTGGAGTTACAGGCTTGACATGCTTGTCCAATAAGAACATCCAGTGGCAAAGGAAACATGTATGCCTTGTGAAGTGGATTCACACTTGTGCTGTGGTTTGGGTGTAGTCTTGGAAGACTCTTTCCTTTATATCGGGAGACAGTGATGTGTTGCTAGATACCCCTCACTGATTGTGATGACGTGAGTTATCGTTACCGACATTTAAAGGAAACCCTTAGGGTCGCACAATTTGGTGATATGACTTACTTGAGTCAGATCGGGTGGACTGGATTGTTTTGATTCAGTTTAAAGGAGATTAAACTCTGATTGTAAGTGAGATCCAGTCTGATCATGTTTGATTGATTAGGGCTTGAGATCGGTAAGCTTTGATCGAGAGTGTGGATGCTAGATCTGGGAGATCAAGAGCATCAAAGGATGAACGGTCAGATCTTGAACCTTAGGGTTTATTTTGGTCTGGACCAATACTTGGGCTGATTTGGTTTGGTCATTGGACCAACTACATTGAACCGACTCATATGTGAGCGCTTGGTTCATTTGTGAGATGAGATATGCGTTTGGTTCACTTCATGTGAACGCATAACGCATGTGTTGAAGACTTACCATTTATGGCATTTCGGTTTTGCCATAGTGATGAATGTCTCCACATTCGATCACAAGTTTGGAAAAACGCTCATCTCCCATTTGGCTCTCGACGACACTAGAACTCTCGGGTGGTAGAGGTTGACGAGAAGAAGGATCGGCCAAGAAAGCTTTCATCATCTCCTTCCATTCGACAAGGAACCTTGGGTGCCTTGCTAGCACAAGTGACGCCAAGGAAGTAAGAGATCTTCACCTTGTGTGTGAACTTTTGGAGGAGATCAAAGTTGCTCTCTTCTTCCAAGCCGACATCCAACTTCATGGCGTTGGTATGATCCCTTTAAAGATCCTTTCGCTTATACATAAGTTAACCATATGATCTACATGCGATCATGAGGGTGACACCCCTAAAATTGCATTTGCGCCCCCCTCTAGAAAGGGGCTTTATCCGCTTGCGCTCCCCCTTGAAGGGGACCCAACAATTGGTATCAGAGCCTGGGATTCATGTAGATTCATATGATTGCTTCATGTTGCTTGTTTGTGATCCGAGTATGTCAACGCATGTTATAGATCTATCTTGAAGTTTCATCATGTTTGCGCTTGTTACCATATATCTAGTTGCGCATGCTAATGTAGATGAAAGCTTCTTACTTTGTTGTTGCGCATGTTGTAGTTGGTTTTTACCTAAAACTTGTAACATCTTGCGTGCTCCATTTAGATCTAATGGCGTCTACTATAAACCCTTAGATGGGTTGATGGGGTTGAAGTCACCTCTAGGGTAGATCCAATAGTCTGATCAGACCATCTGACAGCCTAGATGGATCGACCAGATGGCACCTGTGCGCAAGCATGAGGTGGCCATAGGTCGATTGCATCTTAGGCGTGTAGCGAGGTCTGGTTGAGACAACCAGTGAACACACATGAGTTAGGCCTGGGGTCACACCCGCTTGCCAGAACTCATGAGGGTTGTTCAGCCCTTGGCGCATGCATGGTTGACCATTAGGTCAACTCGGGTCAGTTAGGACTCGGTGCATGCAAGGGCAGAGGATCTGACCAGATGGATGAGTGGATCCCTATCAATGGACCATTGTAAGGTTGTAGGACACATAAGAAAATTAAAATTGATGCCAATGGGGTTTTCAAAATTTTATTTTCTTGTTTTAGGATCACATGTTGATTGATGCCATGATGCTTGTCTATTTATTCTTATGTGGGCTGCCCATGTTAAATGTGTGCTGTGCTGGGGCCTGCGTGCCTGGAATTAAACTTGTAAATTAATTTGTGATCTGCGAATCACATTTTTAATTAATCTATTGTATAATTGACCTGCGAGTCAAACTTGTCTAGATAGATCAAATTGTATTTGATTAGACAAGAGCACAAAGGCACACATCCTGTAAGATCCAAGGATCTTAAGTCCTGGTAAGCATTATTTTGATTCAAATAAAATTATTAACTATGATAATTTTATGTATTGGTTGTCAAATTATAGTTATTTAACTAGAGATTTTGGTTGTTAATTTATTGTAAATAAATTAGAGATTATTTATTTGATTGTTGGCTGATTTATGATAAATTATTATTGGATGTTAGTTTAAGTGAATTAATTAATTTTAAGTTAATTAATTAGAGTTTATTGGTTAATTAAATCCTTATTGGATTTCGGTTAAGTGCTTGGTTATTTGTAAGTTAATTAAATTAATTAGTTAACTAAGCTTATTGGATGTTAGTTTAACTCTTATTGGACTTTCACTTAAACTAAGGGATTATTGGGTTTTTAAAATTTGAATTATTGGGTTAATGGGTTAAACCTTTTTGAATTAATGGGTTAGAGGGTTAAAACCTTAAAAACCGAAATTTGTAAGAGGTAATTTCGGCTAGGGTGAAATTAGTGGCGATTTTTGGGTCTTGAGAAAAACCTTGGCGACGGCTTGAGGAGCTTGGCGATTTCTTGGACGATTCTTGAAGGCTTGGAGGAATTTTTCTTTCTTCCTCTTCCTTCTTCCTTTGGCCGGCATTCCTTGGTGTTTGGTGGCGTTTTTCAAAACCTTAGACGGATTTTTGGAAGGGTTTTCTTGTTGGTGTTCACGGTTAAGAGGTGAGTGGAGTGTTTAATTGATTGCTATCTATTTGTTTGTGTTAATTGATGTGTTAAGATGAGACATTTGCTTGTTGGAAACCCTATCATGCTAAAACCGAAATTCAAGACTTCACTATGATGAAAACCGAATTTGGTAAAGATGATTATATGATGAAAACCGAATTTATGGCATTAGTTATTTCTTCATGTGAAAAACCGAAAATTGCAAGAATGTATATATCATGAAAATTGTTATGAAAACCGAATTTTGGTGTTAACTATGAGAACCGAAATAATCTTGAAAATTGTTGTAAAAACCGAATTAGTATTGGTGATTGTTTAACCGAAATTTGTATGAAATTTAAGGTATTTTGGTAGCATTAAATCATTGAACATTGAGCATGAATTTCTTGTTAATTAGATATTTTATAAAGAATTTTGGTAATATTAAACCAATGATTTTTGTAGCCGAAATATTGTTAATTGTAGTTAAACCGAAATTTGATGATTGTAGTTAACATGTTTACATGTGGTAAATTGTGGTAATTGTGGTAATTTGTAAAGTAAATTATAAGAATACATGTTTTACATTTTATGTTGATTTTATGAATGCTTGTTTTAATTTTATGTTTCTTTGTGGGTGTAACTTGTATTCTTGTTTGAGAAGTTTGGGTGATAACATAGCAAAAATTTGACTAAACTAATCAGCCTGAAATTTAAGGACTACACTATATTCGATGATATTCGAATATAAAATATTATGTGTTATGTTATATGATTTTGAGCAATAAGTGTGATCTTGTGAATTTGGAAAATTATGGGTTATGTGAATTTGGAAAAATTATGTGATTATGTGATGGTTAGGACTAAGGCTAGGTGTAACTATGAACTCAAGGGGATAGTCCTTATGTGTTATGTTAAGGGTTTGAATTTCAGCCCTGTATTGTGATATGTGAGGAGGTTGATGTTCAGCCTGCCTATTATGATTATTGTGATGGGGGTTGATGTTCAGCCTGCCCGATATGATTTTTGTGATGACTATCCTAGAGTCTAGTTGACACTTAGGAGTCCACCTTTGTGAAATATGTTCACCTATGTGAAATATGAATTAAGATGTGTCTGTTGTCCAGTAGGAACCTTTTGGGAGAACGGGTTTTGACCCAAAGTGCCATGTCTTGGTCAGACAGGGGCCACCTCTTGATGTCACTACTCTTTTTGTGATGGAGTAATATAAGACCCAAAGTGCCATGTCTTGATCAGACAGGGGCCACCTCTTGATGTCATTACTCTTTATGTGATGGGGTGATATAAGACGCAAAGTGCCATGTCTTGATCAGACAGGGGCCACCTCTTGATGTCGTCACTCTGATGTGTTATGGGGTGAGGGACCAAAGTGCCACGTCGTGACCTGGCGGGGGCCACCTCTTGATTCTATTCACTATCCATGTTTATGTGTTGCATGCGGCTCCCAGTGCTTTGGCCAAGCCGGGTTAGACCATATTGGTCACTACTGAATATGCTGGACAACTAGGTTGATTATGTGTTGGTGTGTTTAGTGGTTTAGAGTATGACTCTAGAACCTGAGTTTGTGAACCTAAGTTATATGTGTTTAGTTGGTTTAAAATATATGTGTTTAGTTGGTTTAGAGTATAACTCTAGTACCCTGAGTTTGTTATATGTGGGTGTGTACATCTGACTGTTTATGTTACTTCTGTACTTAATCTTGTTATTTAATCTGGTTATATGTTGACATTATGTTCGACATTATATTCCTGTTAAAGATTTTTAAAACAATCTGCATATATTTTTTTGAGTGTATGTTATGGATGGTCAATTAGACTATCCACTCACTGGGCTGTGTAGCTCACCCTCATTATTTTCAGGTATAGAGCAGGGGCGCAGTTAGCATGATATTGATGTTGTGATTTATGCTTATAATGCCGGTTGTGGCCCTATGTTTATGCTTAATTAATTTGAGGCCGGCTGTGGCCGAATATGAATTTTATGAACTATGTGAACCATGTGATGTGAACCATGTGAACTATGTGAATTTGTGTTGCCTGATTGTGGCAATTAAATGAGTTTGATTTTTGTGTCACCGCGGGCTTCAGCCTGGTTTCGGTGTTTGGTATGGGTTTATAAAATCGATTTTGTGATTTTGTTTTGAATTTCGGCTTGTTGTATATTCCGTGCAATCGGTTTTGATATACCCTGTAACTTGCATATGTCTAGTGCAAGTATTGCGTGGTGGCAGGTACCCTTATGAGATTTGAGTTTTGTGAATTTGTGTGTATGGATTTATGGAATTTTTCAGATCGTGTTTTCTTGAACTCGGTTTTACCTAGCATATGATCGATCTTATATGAAACATCCTGTATCATTTGTGAATTGTGCCATTTGTTTGGGGTTAAGAATGTGGGATGTTACACATCCCAGAGGGGCATTCAGCTGGTGGCGCACCTGAGGTGCTCTTGGAGCTAGGGCCCTGGGTTGGACCAGATGAGATGCAAATGTCCCAAGAAGCTCAAGTGAAGACTTAAGATAATTTAAGGTCTTACTTAGGCTATGGGCTTTTACCACATAAGATCTGCATGCTTTCTACTTATTGCTTATAATTAGAATTGCATGTTTAGTTATCTTCTGCTATAGCCATAGGATTTGCCTGATAGTAAGAAGATAAAAGACCGTTAAAATCCAAACGCTAACATATCAAGCTCGTAAGCCTTCTGACGCGAAACCTCACTATTCTGATTATCGTTGGAGCCGTGTTGTACCCACTCAGTGGGCACGTCCATCTATCTTCAGATGGTGCTGGATTACACCTGCGTGTTACAGAGAAGGGATTTATCGCTTCTCGTTGCTCAGCATAGCACGTGGTGGTCCAGGGAGTAGGTCGGGTCAGCTTGACCATGTAGGCTACATATGTGGCGCATATGGTAGCACATGGAGGCAGCCATCTGTGGGATCAGAGACTGTGTTGTACCAACTCAGTTGGCACAGTCTGCTGGATTGCCCAGATGAAGGGGAATCGCACGGGTTGGCGATTGGCTGGGACAGCCTACCAGAAATTAGTGTTTGTCATCTCTGTGCATCTTATCTCGCCTGAGCGGGATGCGGAGACCAAGTATGAAATCTGGATCCCATCTCACTAAAAGAGTATTACTCTTTCGGACTGTTTTATGGATTTTACAGTCAGCTAAAATAGTGAGAAAAAGGAATCATTCTTAAGTCCTGATTGATTCTTAACATTGATACTGACCTTGCTGTTCTTGCATTGTTGTAGATACCTGCAGCAACGAACACCATGAGCTTCAATGTGCGATCCCTACTGGAAAGGGAGAAGTTTGCTGGGCCAAACTTCTCAGACTGGTTCGGACACCTTAAGATCGTTCTTAAGGCAGAGAGGAAACTGTATGTCCTCGAGACGGCTGTGCCGCCTCAACCCGCTGCGAACGCCGCAAGGGCGGTTCGGGATGCCTATGAAAAGCACGTCAATGATAGCATTGATGTCGCTTGCCTGATGCTAGCGTCTATGACGCCACCGCTGCAGCGTCAGCATGAGGATATGTCGGCTATAGAGATCATAGCGAACCTCAAGATGTTGTATGCTGCACAGGCGAGGACAGAACGCTATAATCTGACGAAGCTCTTCTTTCAGAGCAAACTGGCTGAAGGGAGCCCAGTGGGAGCTCACGTGCTCAAGATGATTGGGCACAAGGAGGCTCTGGAGAAACTGGGGCATACCATTAACCAGGAGCTTGCTGTAGACATCATTCTACAGTCTCTTCCGTCTTCTTTCGATGCGTTCATCATTAACTTTAATATGAACAAAATCGATTGTACTCCGGCAGAGCTGTTGAATATGCTCTTGACTACTGAGGAAACTCTGAAGGGAAAGCCTTCAACCTCTGTCTTAATGGTTCCTTCAAGGAACAAGAAGAAGGGGAAGAAGGGCAAGGCCCCTGTCATGAACTACAGTAAGGCGCTGAAACAGAAGGTGAAGCGGTCGAAGGACAACAGGTGTTTCCACTGTGGCCAGCTGGGTCACTGGAAAAAGGACAGTAAAGCGCTCCAAGGAGATAAGAGGGGAAGCATCGCTTCTGGCTCAGGTATATATGTGACTGAGGTCATGTTATCTTCTTCTACTATATCATGGGTGTTGGACACTGCATGTGGAGTTCACATTTGTTCAAATGTACAGGAACTCAAGAGAAGAAGGCAGGTGGGACAGCATGAGGTAGACCTACGAGTTGGAAACGGGGCACGGGTTGCTGCTGTTGCTGTAGGAGACTATTTCATTTCTTTACCATCTGGCATTGTATTAGAATTAAACAATTGTTATTTTGTACCCAGTATTACCAAGAATATTATCTCTATTCCTACTCTTGTCAGGAAAGGATTTGCCTTTGAATGCAAGATTTCAAAGTGTGTTTTATCTTATGATAATATTGTGTATGCAACTGGTTCAATTAACAATGGGTTATTCATGTTGGACATGGAATATTCTATACAAAACATTGATAATAAGAAAGCCAAGTATGCTGATGACAGCACCTTGCTATGGCATAGTCGTTTAGGCCATATTAACGAGAAGCGCATTAAGCGGTTGCATGATCATGGACTGCTGGGATCATTCTCCTATGAGGAGATTGATACATGCAAAGCTTGTTTAATGGGTAAAATGACGAAGTCACCTTTTCCTAACAAAGGTCAAAGGGCTTCAGGTTTACTTGACCTTATACACAGTGATGTGTGTGGGCCTTTTAGTAAACATGCCAGAGGTGGCTATCATTACTTCATTACCTTTACTGATGATTTCAGTAGGTATGGATATGTCTATTTGATGAGAGATAAGAGTGAATCTTTTGACAAGTTCAAAGAGTTCAAAAATGAAGTACAGAATCAGCTAGGCCGAAATATCAAGGCACTTCATTCTGATCGAGGTGGTGAATACCTAAGTCATGCGTTTACTGACTATCTGAAGGAGTGTGGGATTATCTCACAGCTCACTCCGCCAGGAACACCGCAATGGAATGGTGTGTCCGAGAGGAGAAATAGAACGTTACTTGATATGGTTCGTTCTATGATGAGTCAGGCTACTCTACCGTATTCCTTTTGGGGGTTTGCACTGGAAACAGCTGCAAAGGTACTAAACCGAGTGCCATCCAAGGCAGTTTCTAAGACACCATATGAGTTATGGTATAGGAAACAGCCAAGCTTGACATTTATCAGGATCTGGGGTTGCGAGGCTTATGTCAAAAAGCTCGCCTCTGGGAAGCTGGAGAGCAGATCTGAGAAATGTATATTTGTCGGTTACCCTAAGGAAACTAAGGGTTATTATTTCTACGATCCCAAAGAGAACAAAGTATTTGTTGCTCGGACGGCCATATTTCTTGAGAAGGAGTTTCTTCTGCAAGAGGCCAGTGGGAGAGAAATAAAGCTGGATGAGATTCCAGAAGAAGGACAAAGTAGTCAAGCACAGTTAGATGTGCCTGAGCCGGTAGAACAGGTTGTCGAACAACCTGAGGCTCAAATATCACGGGAACCGCGAAGATCGGGAAGGATCCGTCGACAGCCTGAGCGCTATGACGGAGTCTACATCATTGATAATGATGAACCCCTCACATATGCGGATGCGGTCAGTGGACCGGAGTCAGCTAGATGGCTTGAAGCTATGCGAGCCGAGATGGACTCCATGTCAGATAACCAAGTCTGGGATTTGGTTGATCCGCCTCCGGGAGTAATCCCTATAGGCTGTAAATGGATCTTCAAGAAGAAGGTTGACATGGATGGTAACGTGGTTACCTATAAAGGCAGGCTGGTTGCGAAAGGTTTCAAACAAATCTACGGGATAGATTATGATGAAACTTTCTCACCTGTAGCCATGTTTAAGTCTATTCGGATTCTTTTCGCGATAGCTGCATATTATGATTATGAGATCTGGCAGATGGATGTGAAGACAGCTTTCCTTAATGGAAATCTGGATGAGGATGTGTATATGACACAACCTGAGGGTTTCACTAATCCATCAGATCGTCATAAAATATGCAAGTTAAAGAAGTCCATTTATGGACTTAAACAAGCATCTAGAAGCTGGAATATTCGTTTTGATGAATCAATCTCTGAGTTTGGTTTCATCAAGAACGAAGATGACCCGTGTGTATATAAGAGGTTTAGTGGGAGCGTAATTACATTCCTAATCCTCTACGTCGATGACATCTTGATCATTGGAAATGATATTCCTGAACTGCATGCTGTTAAAGCATGGTTAAGGAAATGTTTCCAGATGAAAGATCTAGGAGAAGCAGCCTATGTATTAGGTGTGAAGATCTACAGGGATAGATCTAAGAGGCTTCTCGGGCTGTGCCAGAGTACTTACATCGATAAAGTCCTGGAGAGATTTCATTTAGAGAATTCTAAACGAGGATATCTTCCAGTCAGACATGGTCTGAATCTTTCGAAGAGTCAGTGTCCACAAACACAGACTGAGAAAGATGAAATGGACAATACGCCTTATGCTTCGGCTATTGGGTCCATTATGTATGCGATGTTGTGTACTCGCCCAGACGTCGCTTACGGGTTAAGCGTGACCAGTCGGTTCCAAAGTAATCCAGGTATGGCGCACTGGATTGCGGTCAAGAACATTTTAAAATATCTGCGGAGGACCAAAGATATGTTCTTGATATATGGTGGTCAGGAAGAACTCAGTATAGAAGGATATACTGACGCTTCGTTCCAGTCGGACCAGGATGATTTCCGATCGCAATCAGGCTATGTTTTTAGCTTGAATGGTGGAGCAGTGGTGTGGAAGAGTTTCAAACAGTCAACTGTTGCTGATTCCACAACAGAAGCCGAGTATGTTGCAGCCTCGGAAGCATCCAAGGAGGCAGTGTGGATTCGTAAGTTCGTGAAAGAACTTGGTGTCGTTCCTTCGAGTGCAGATCCTTTGGTTATCTTCTGTGATAACACTGGAGCAATCGCACAAGCAAAGGAACCACGGTCGCACCAGAAGTCCAAGCACATACAGAGACGGTTTCACTTGATCCGGGAGATCATTGATCGAGGCGAGATCAAAATCTGCAAAGTTCATACAGATGACAATCTGGCTGACCCGCTTACCATGCCTCTGGCGCAGCAGAAGCATGAGAAGCACAGTAATAATATGGGTTTGAGGTTTCTCAACCATTAGATTAAGTGCAAGTGGGAGATTGTTGGGGTATGCCCTTAAGGCTAATGTTTGAGGCCTTGGGATTGTATAAGTATCATGTAATAAACTCTTATGTTTATAAAGGCATGGTTATTATTCAGGTTGCTACCTTGTCTGCTGTAATAAGTGTACTTCTGAATAATGTCTCAAAGCTGTTCAGCTAGGCTGACATGCATATGTCCTTAGTCGAGATATCTTGGTGAACATGAGACAGCCTTGATATGATTGAGACTAATATGTGTGCTAATCTTATAGGATGCTTCGAGCATGAAATAAGATGTAGACTCATGGGTACATTGGATGTACTGGACAGACCCTACTAGGATATTCAATTGTTTGTCACAATGTGAATAATCCTTGAATGCAACAAGTGGCACATGTCCTCTGACTTGAGATCACTTGTGTTTCTAAATGATGAATGTCATTATTTTGAGGTAGTTCAATATCATTTGAAACATAATGATTATAGACTATCTTGGATAATGATCATGAGTCAGGTTAGGACACTAGTGATACATAAAGGATTGCCGTCTCCTTGTTCAAGGAGTGTGATGTTCTAAAGGGCCCCCCCTGTATGAGATGATTGAGATAGTGTATGGCCATACCCAGATGACTATGTTCATCTGATCTAATCATGCTCATTGTATTGGAGTTACAGGCTTGACATGCTTGTCCAATAAGAACATCCAGTGGCAAAGGAAACATGTATGCCTTGTGAAGTGGATTCACACTTGTGCTGTGGTTTGGGTGTAGTCTTGGAAGACTCTTTCCTTTATATCGGGAGATAGTGATGTGTTGCTAGATACCCCTCACTGATTGTGATGACGTGAGTTATCGTTACCGACATTTAAAGGAAACCCTTAGGGTCGCACAATTTGGTGATATGACTTACTTGAGTCAGATCGGGTGGACTGGATTGTTTTGATTCAGTTTAAAGGAGATTAAACTCTGATTGTAAGTGAGATCCAGTCTGATCATGTTTGATTGATTAGGGCTTGAGATCGGTAAGCTTTGATCGAGAGTGTGGATGCTAGATCTGGGAGATCAAGAGCATCAAAGGATGAACGATCAGATCTTGAACCTTAGGGTTTATTTTGGTCTGGACCAATACTTGGGCTGATTTGGTTTGGTCATTGGACCAACTACATTGAACCGGCTCATATGTGAGCGCTTGGTTCATTTGTGAGATGAGATATGCGTTTGGTTCACTTCATGTGAACGCATAACGCATGTGTTGAAGACTTACCATTTATGGCATTTCGGTTTTGCCATAGTGATGAATGTCTCCACATTCGATCACAAGTTTGGAAAAACGCTCATCTCCCCTTTGGCTCTCGACGACACTAGAACTCTCGGGTGGTAGAGGTTGACGAGAAGAAGGATCGGCCAAGAAAGCTTTCATCATCTCCTTCCATTCGACAAGGAACCTTGGGTGCCTTGCTAGCACAAGTGACGCCAAGGAAGTAAGAGATCTTCACCTTGTGTGTGAACTTTTGGAGGAGATCAAAGTTGCTCTCTTCTTCCAAGCCGACATCCAACTTCATGGCGTTGGTATGATCCCTTTAAAGATCCTTTCGCTTATACATAAGTTAACCATATGATCTACATGCGATCATGAGGGTGACACCCCTAAAATTGCATTTGCGCCCCCCTCTAGAAAGGGGCTTTATCCGCTTGCGCTCCCCCTTGAAGGGGACCCAACAATCACGATCAGTGAGGGGTATCTAGCAACACAACACTGTCTCCCGATATAAAAGAAAGAGTCTTCCAAGACTACACCCAAACCACAGCACAAGTGTGAATCCACTTCACCAGGCATACATGATTCCTTTGCCACTGGATGTTCTTATTGGACCAGCGTGTCAAGCCTGTAGCTCCAATATGATGAGCACCAAATGAACATAGTCACCTGGGTATGGCCATACACTTTCTCAATCATCTCATCCAGGGGGGCCCCTTTAGAACATCACACTCCAATGAAGGAGACGGCCATCCTTTATCTATCACTAGTGCCCTAACATGACTCAAGCTCACCATCCAAGATAGTCTATAACCATTATGTTTCAAATGATATTGAACTACCTCAAAACAATGACAATCATCATTTAGAAACACAAGTGATCTCAAGTCAGAGGAAATGTGCCACTTGTTGCAATCAAGGATTATTCACATTGTGACAAGCAATTGAATATCCTAGTAGGGTCTGTCCAGTACATCCAATGTACCCATGAGTCTACATCTTATTTCATGCTCGAAGCATCCTATAAGATTAGAACACATATTAGTCTTAAGCATATCAAGGCTGTCTCATGTTCACCAAGATATCTCGACTAAGGACACATAGCATGTCAGCCAAGCTGAACAGCTCTGAGACATTATTCAGAAGCACATGTATTGCAGCAGACAATGTAACAAACTGAATAACAACCATTGCCTTTATAAACACAAGGGTTTATACATGATACTGTTACAATCCCAAGGCTTCAAACATTAGCCTTAAGGGCATACCCCAACAGATCCAAGCCTTATTTCTCTTCTTGAATGCTTGCTCCACCTCCAAGGTAGAAGCGCCAATTGAAGAAGAAGAGAGGAGAAGGGAGAATGCCGCCAAGCCTTTCCTTCTCTTGCGCCAAGGAGGAAGAAGGGAAGAAACTCGCGGTTATGGAAGAAGATGCACCCTTGTCCCAAGCCTTTCACCCCTCCTCTTGTGTTCACGCCTTCAAGGATTTATTACCCTCAAGAGGGGGCGACTAGGGTCATATTTATAGGGCAAGAGGCGGTTAGGGTAATGGCTAGGATCATGATAAGTGTAGGGCTAGGATGAGGAGGTTTGAGATAAGGAAAGTCTCCAAGACATTTCCATAATTCTCATTCAACCTTACCTTTTGTTCCCACGCCTTTCCTTGTGCGCCAAGGCCTTGCCTTGCGTCTCAAGCAATGCCATAGAGGCATGCATTCCATCCTAGGAAGAGAGGGGGAGGCGCCCTTTACTTCCATAATGAAGCAAAGGCGCCAACATGACCCCATTATGCCCCTAGGCGCCTAATGCTTCATGTTTCTCCCCATTATACCCTTTTAGCCTCTCATCTCTTCATGAGAACTTGTTATTGGGCCTCATTGGATAATGAGCTAGCCCAAACATCATTGCATAGGTTGATTAAGCAATTGGATCCAATCCAATGCAACCCTAATCCAAATGTGACCAACCATGGTCAAATACGGGTCAACCTGCCAAAAATGAAGTTTGGCTCCAATAACATTCTTCCATCTCATCAGGCCCATTGGCGCTGATGAAATCTCCCAATTAGATCCGAGTTATCCAATAACTCGATCATAAGGCTTCCCGATCAATACGAGAACTCAAGTATCAAGGTGTGCGACCCTGTAGGTTCTTCTGACGCTGGCAGTGCTGACCAGAGGTCATCACAAGTAGTGAGTGGCACCTAGCAGTGCATCGCTACTACCCAGGTCATTGGAATGGATATCGATATCGACATCCCCATCATCGCAACTAGGTATAGATGCATTACAGTCTCTTTGCCGAACTGATATCCGATTGGACAAGTGGGTCACCACTTGTTTTCATCCAATCACATGGCTATGACTAAAACAGGTTCTTACCTGGGTATGGCCATACACTCTCAGTCATAGAACCATAAAGGAGATCCATGGATATCATACTTCCTTAGGGAAGGGGCAAATCCTATGTCTGTCCATTGATCTTCTCATATGGGTCGTGACATGCTCAATAACAACCGTTATGACCTCCCAGCTACGGCAAGGTGTTAGGTTGTATCAAAGCAAGTCCCTAATCATATAGAATGATCAATGACCTCAAGTCAAGGGATCAATGCATCTCCTGTCACTTATGAGGATAACTCATGACACCAAGTCATAGCCTCATAGCGGGTCTATCTAGTATATCCCCAATGATATACCCATGTGTCTGCGTTAGCACCACGTACCTAACCAGCCCACATACCAGTCTCACAAGTACCATAGCTGTCCCATATCCACTAAGGTACATCGACTGGGGATTATAATTTGAGCACAGATCCAATTTGTCTCCAGGGACATTATTATGTAAGTACACAATCGCAGGTGTAGTCAAACAATGATAACGACAATGCCAGAATGATATATAGATATCAGTGTCAAGTAGTACATAAGTTGACCAAAACTAGGTCCTAGGGCATATACACCAACAAAAATATCATCTCTCTATAAAAGTCTCAATGCATCAGTTCCCCAAAAGATCTGAATCACACAATGATTCGATCAGAGGCTAAACGATCAGTATGAGAACTCGAGTGTCTAGGTGTGCGACCCTGTAGGTTCTTCAGACGTTGGTAGTGATGACTAAATCATCACAAGCAATGAGTAGCACCTAGCAGTACATCATTGCTACCCAAGTCATCAGAATGGTGTCATCATCGACATCCCCTAAAACTGCGACAAAGTACAAGTGCAACCTTGTCCTTTGGCCAACTGATGTCCAGATTGGGCAAGTGTGTCACACTTGTTAATCTCAATACTATGGAATGACTAAATCAAGTTCTCACCTGGGTATGGCCATACATTTTCAGTCATCCATATAGGGGCACCATGGACAATCAAGCTTCCCCGTAAGGAAGGGGCAAATCCTCTATTGGCACATTGAATCTCTCATACGTCTTATGACATACCCAATGACAACCGTTATGACTTCCCTTTTACGGCGAAGTGTTAGGTTGCATCAAAGTACATCAATCACTATATAGAGATACCAGTGCCCTCAAGTCTAGGACAAGCGCAACTCTGTCACTATGATATTCATCTCGTGACATTGGGATGAATCCTCACGGTGGGTTGATCCAGTATATCTCCCTTGATATACTCATATGCCTACGTTAACAACCCATGCTCAACCAGCGCATATACTAGTCTCAAGCGAATCATAGCTGTCCCATATCCACCATGATTCTCGACCAGGGATAAACACAGAGACTAGATAAAATCTATCTCTTAGGGACATTGTATATGCAAATGTACATATGCGCAGATGTACAAACTTGCATGACAACGACAATGCCAGGATAACTCATCTATCAACTAGATGTGATACACATATCCCAATAGACCATCCTGAGCTCCTAGGGCATAAACACTAACAATGATATCATATCATGTGTGTCAAGTATCAAAGTCTCTATCCAAGCATCATATACAAAGTCATATCTCATGACTATCAAAGCCTCATAGCAGAGTTGTGTCTCATGAATATCATACAAAGAATCATACTAAGAATAGTGGGAACCAAAGCAAACAAAGTCCGTCCAAGCAAACAAAATCAAAAGGCCGGTAGGGGCTCGCCATGGCCCAACCAAATATAAATGGAGGGATCTAGAGGAGGTTCCATGGATCTCAAGAGATGGCAAACAATTACAGGTTGAAGAGGTTCATGTAGCACTTTAGCACTTAGATCCACCTCCATAGCCAAATTCCCATAATTGGGATCAAATCATTTTCCCACTATAAGATGTAAGGGCCAAAGAACAATGATATCAAAACAAATCAAAGTAACACAATGGCATGATTGGCCTTCATAGAATTTTCCCTTACATCATGATCATTGATCCATAGTATCAAAGGTAACAAATCAAAGGTAAATTATCAAGCTCATTAGGTCAATCAAAGGTAAATATCAAGCTCATTTGAAGTGTCATGAATCAAATAACTACAAAGATGATCAATTTGTAACATTATAAGCTTGGAGTGTAACACAACAACATAGTCTCCAAGAAGAGTTATAATGCAAGGAAAGAAGATAACCTTGCGATATGAATCAGCCCAAGTCATTCAAACGAATTATATGGACATACTGCATAGAACCATATAAATTAGGAGTCATTGAAACTGTATTCAAGTTTCCTTTTCAATAAACTGGGTTTGAAACCATTTGGCCAAGTATGTACAAAGATATGGCTATTAGATTAACAAAAGGTCAAACTGCACTGCTCCCAGAAATTTCAGGGCATTGACTGAAACAATGCAATCGGTATCAGATTTGGACGCATATGAAAGATATTCAATATATGATCCGTTGGCAAGCCTGTTGAATCTACTTTCGTGGCCAACAAGAATGACTCAAATCCGAGTTGTCAATCATAAGTTATACTTGAAATACCACAAGTAGGTCAGTCTAGTGTGACAGAATTTGGGTCCTGAATGTTATTGTATACTTGATACCCTCACTCTCAATAAGTATATGCAATATTGGATCCGTTGGAAAGAATTTTAAGTCTTCATTTACACAAATTGAGTTTCAATTCATGATCATTTGCGTAGACAAACTTACATTACAAATACCTCCATAATGTCAGATTTGCATAACCAAATCACCATAAACCATGATTTACCATCCTCCACATTCATTTGCTAACATAAAATCATAAGAATTCCTTATAATTACAATCAGAGGTACATCAACAAATCAAAATCATAAGTTATACAAAAATATACTCATTTTGAAAATACAAATGTACGGCAAAACATAGAAACTTGCCTTAATAGACTTTTTCTTTCTTTTCTCCTCTTCTTTTCCACTTGGAAACCACTTGAACGCCTCTACTCTTCTTTCCCCCTCAAGCCAAACGAAAGTTCTGGTCAAAAAGTCAATGTTCACTCAATTTCCTTATTTTCCCCCATACTAGCATGAGGTGTCTTCTCATACAAGCTTGAGGTGTCCAATATGCATGCAAGCATGTGGCGTCATCTTGTTAACTCTATTTTCTTGAAATCATAAGGTGGTTTCACACTTTTCCCCTCCATTAAGAACAATATTTTAGTTTCTCTACTTCAACAACTAGGATCAAATTCCCTATAAGTTTATCATATGCTCTAAATAATGAAATTACCTTTTTACCCCTTTCTTTTCACATAATTCCCAATGAGTCCTTGTAATCCAAATGAGTTCTAGTATAACTCTTGAGTTGTAAGTGCAAGACCATTATGTTGGGGTATGCCCTTAAGGCTAATGTTTGAGGCCTTGGGATTCTTTCAGTATCATGTATAAACTCTTATGTTTATAAAGGCAATGGTTGTTATTCAGTTTGTTACATTGTCTGCTGCAATAAGTGTGCTTCTGAATAATGTCTCAATGCTGTTCAGCTTGGCTGACATGCTGTAATGTCCTTAGTCGAGATATCTTGGTGAACATGAGACATCCTTGATATGATTGAGACTAATATGTGTTCTAATCTTATAGGATGCTTCGAGCATGGAATAAGATGTAGACTCATGGGTACATTGGATGTACTGGACAGACCCTACTAGGATATTCAATTGCTTGTCACAATGTGAATAATCCTTGTTTGCAACAAGTGGCACATGTCCTCTGACTTGAGATCACTTGTGTTTCTAAATGATGATTGTCATTGTTTTGATGTAGTTCAATATCATTTGAAACATAATGGTTATAGACTATCTTGGATAATGATCATGAGTCAGGTTAGGACACTAGTGATAGATATAGGATTGCGGTCTCCTTGTTTAAAGGAGTGTGATGTTCTAATGGGGCCCCCCTTTGGATGAGATGATTGAGAAAGTGTATGGCCATACCCAGATGACTATGTTCATCTGATCTAATCATTCTCATCATATTGGAGTTACAGGCTTGACACGCTTGTCCAATAAGAACATCTAGTGGCAAAGGAAACATGTATGCCTCGTGAAGTGGATTCACACTTGTGCTGTGGTTTGGGTGTAGTCTTGGAAGACTCTTTCCTTTATATCGGGAGACAGTGATGTGTTGCTAGATACCCCTCACTGATTGTGATAACGTAAGTTATCGTTACCGACATTTAAAGGAAACCCTTAGGGTCGCACAATTTGATGATATGGCTTACTTAAGTCAGATCGTGTGGACTGAATTGTTTCGGTTCAGTTTAAAGGGATTTAAACTCTGATTGTAAGTGAGATCTGGTCTGATCATGTTTGATTGATTAGGGCTTGAGATCGGTAAGCTTCGATCGAGAGAAGTGATGCTAGATCGGTGAGATCAAAAGCATTGAGAGATCAACGGTTAGATCTTGAACCTTTTTGGTTCAATGAGATCTAGACCATTGCTTGGGCTGGTTTGGTTTGACCATTGAACCATATACATGTGAACCGGCTCATGTGTGAGCGCATGGTTCATATGGAGTGGGATAAGCGTTTGGTTCACTTGAAGTGAACGCATAACGCATGAACGTTTTCGTTTGCTATTTTTGGAAGTTCCAAAATAGAAACGCCTCCACGTTCGGTTGGCTTCACGCTCCATTCAACCCTTTGCTCCTTGCTCTCGACGACACTCTCGTGTGGAGAAAAAGACGTCTTGGAGAAAGTTCGGCCAAGCAAGAGAGTTCATCTCTCATTTCCTTTTATTCGATCAAGATACCTTGGTGCCTTGCTAGCACAAGAAGCAACAAGGGAGTAGGCAACATCTCATTGTGTGCGCATCTTTTGGAGGAGATCAGATTTGTTCTCTTCTTCCAAGCCGACATCTACACAATGGCTATGGTATGATCTATACTAGTTGTTTAACAAGTTAATCATATGTCTATGCAAACGATTCTAAGAAACCCTTGCTTCCGCTAGAAAAATTTATGCGCCTCCTATTTGGGTTTCGCCCCCCCCCCCCCCCCCCTTTAGATTAGGGGACTTGTAATTGGTATCAGAGCCAGGTTATTGCTTGTTCATATGATTGCTTGATCTTCATGTTTGATCCATGAATGCGCTTGTGAATAGATCTAATGGATAATTACATGCCTAACTACATGCTTATTGTTGTGAATATGATGTATCTTGGCGCATGTATCATGTATGCGCTTGTTGTAGTTTTTCCTTAAAACTTGATCACTTGCGCGCCCCATATTAGATCTAAGCGCCTACTATAAACCCTTAGACGGGTTGATGGGGTTGAAGTCATCCTCTAGGTAGGATCCAAATAGTCTGATCAGACCATCTGACAGCCTAGATGGGTCGACCAGATGGCACCTATGCGCAAGCATGAGGTGGCTATAGGTCGACTGCAGACAGGCGTGTAGCGAGGTCTGGTTGAGACAACCAGTGAGCACTCTTGAGTTAGGCCCGGGGTCACACCCGCTTGCCAGAACTCATGAAGGTTGTTCAGCCCTTTGCGCATGCATGGTTGACCATTAGGTCGACTCAAGTCAGTTAGGACTTGGTGCATGCAAGGGCAGTGGATCTGACTAGACATGATGAGTGGATCCCTATTAATGGACCGTTGTAAGGTAGTAGGGCACATAAGACAAATAAAATTGATTCCAATGGGATTTAAAAAAACAAAAAAAAAAAAAATTATTTTGTTGATGGATCACATGTTGATTGGATGCCATGATGCTTGTTTATTTCATCTTATGTGGGTTGCCCAATTAATGTGTGCTGTGCTGGGGCCTGCGTGCCTGGATTAATTGTAAATTATTTTGTGATCTGCGCATCACATTTTAATTAATTTATTGTGTAATTGACCTGCGTGTCAATCTTGTCTAGATAGATTAAAATGTAATTTTAATCAGACAAGAGCACAGAGCACACATGGCAGAGGCGCATGCAGCAGAGGCTTGACCAGGTGGGAGGTCTAGGGTTTGACCCTATGACAGGCGCATGTACCTGGTGGGCGCATCTGAGCTGCAGAGGGCGCTTGGGCCCTGGTCTGGGCCAGATGAGATGCAAATGACTCATGAAGAGCTCAAGTGAAGACTTAAGTTAACTTAAGGTCTTACCTAGGCTTAATGGGCGTTTACCACATAAGATCATCATGCTTTCTTTTGTTGTTTAAATAATTAGAATTGCATGATTTATTTATCTTCTGCTATCACCATAGGGTTTGCATGATAGTTAAGAAGATAAAAGGACCGTTAAAATCCAACGCTATAATATCAAGCTCGTAAGCCTTCTGACGCGAAACCTCACTGTTCTGACTATCGTTGGGGCCGTGTTGTACCCACTCAGTGGGCACGCCCATCTATCTTCAGACGGTGTGTGATTTCACCTGCGTGTTACAGAGAAGGGATTTATCGCTTCTCGTTGCTCAGCATAGCATGTGGTGGTCCAGGGAGTAGGTCAGGTCAGCTTGACCATGTAGGCTACATATGGGGCATATGTTAGCTATATGGAGGCAGCCATCTGTGGGGTCAGAGACTGTGTTGTACCAACTCAGTTGGCACAGTCTGCTGGATTGCCCAGATGAAGGGGAATCGCACGGGTTGGCGATTGGCAGGGACTGCCTACCAAAAATTAGTGCTTGTACTCTCTGTGCATCTTATCTCGCCTGAGCGGGACGCGGAGACCAAGTATGAAATCTGGATCCCATCTCACTAAAAGAGTCTTACTCTTTCGGACTGTTTTAATGGATTTTTCAGTCAGATAAAATAGTGAGAAAAGAATCTTTCTTAAGTCCTGGATTGATTCTAAACATTGATACTGACCTTGCTGTTCTTGCATTGTTGTAGATTCCTGCAGCAACGAACACCATGAGCTTCAATGTGCGATCCCTACTGGAAAGGGAGAAGTTTGCTGGGCCAAACTTCTCAGACTGGTACGGACACCTTAAGATTGTTCTTAAGGCTGAGAGGAAACTGTATGTCCTCGAGACGGCTATACCGCCTCAACCCGCTCCGAACACCGCAAGGGCGGTTCGGGAAGCCTATGAAAAGCATGTCAATGATAGCATTGATGTCGCTTGCCTGATGCTAGCCTCTATGACACCACAGCTGCAGCGTCAGCATGAGGATATGTCTGCTATAGAAATTATAGCAAACCTCAAGATGCTGTATGCTGCACAGGCGAGGACTGAACGCTATAATTTGACCAAGCTTTTCTTTCAGAGCAAACTGGCTGAAGGGAGTCCAGTGGGAGCTCATGTGCTCAAGATGATTGGGCACAAAGAGGCTCTAGAGAAACTGGGGCATACCATCAATCAGGAGCTTGCTGTAGACATTATTCTGCAGTCCCTTCCGGCCTCTTTCGATCCGTTCATTATTAATTTTAATATGAACAAGATCGACTGTACTCCGGCAGAGTTGCTGAATATGCTCTTGACTACAGAGGAGACTCTAAAGGGAAAGCCTTCAACCTCTGTCTTGATGTTTCCTTCCAGGAACAAGAAGAAGGGGAAGAAGGGCAAAGCCCCTGTCAAGAACTACAACAAGGCTCTGAAACAAAAGGTTAAGCGGTCGAAGGAATACAGATGTTTCCATTGTGGCCAGCTGGGTCACTGGAAAAAGGACTGTAAAGCGCTCCAAGGAGATAAGAAGGGAAGCATCGCTTCTGGCTCAGGTATTTTTGTGACTGAAGTCATGATATCCTCTACTTCTATATCATGGGTGTTGGACACTGCATGTGGAGTTCACATTTGTTCAAATGTACAGGAACTCAAGAGAAGAAGACAGGTGGGACAGCATGAGGTGGACCTACGAGTAGGAAACGGGGCACGGGTTGCTGCTGTTGCTGTAGGAGAATATCACATCTCATTACCATCTGGACTTGTATTAGAACTGAACAATTGTTATTTTGTACCTAGCATTACCAAGAATATTATCTCTATTCCTGCTCTTGTCAGGAAAGAGTTTTCCTTTGAATGCAAGACTTCAAAGTGTTATCTTTCTCTTGATAATATTATTTATGCTACTGGGTCAATTAACAATGGGTTATTCATGTTGGACATGGAATGTTCTATACAAAATATTGATAATAAGAAAGCCAAGTATGCTGATGACAGCACCTTGCTATGGCATAGTCGTTTAGGCCATATTAACAAGAAGCGCATTAAGCGGTTGCATGACCATGGACTGCTGGGATCATACTCCTATGAGGAGATTGATACATGCAAAGCTTGTTTATTGGGCAAAATGACGAAGTCTCCTTTTCCTAACAAAGGTCAAAGGGCTTCAGGTTTACTTGACCTTATACACAGTGATGTGTGTGGGCCATTTAGTAAACATGCCAGAGGTGGCTATTCATACTTCATTACCTTTACTGATGATTTCAGTAGATATGGGTATGTCTATCTAATGAGACATAAGAGTGAATCTTTTGACAAGTTCAAAGTGTTCAAAAATGAAGTACTGAATCAGCTAGGCCGAAATATCAAGGTACTTCGCTCAGATCGAGGTGGAGAATACCTAAGTCGAGAGTTTACTGACTATCTGAAGGAGTGTGGGATTATCTCACAGCTCACTCCACCAGGAACACCGCAATGGAATGGTGTGTCCGAGAGGAGGAACAAAACCTTACTGGATATGGTTCGTTCTATGATGAGTCAGGCTACTCTACCTTACTCCTTTTGGGGATTTGCACTGGAAACAGCTGCAAAGGTACTAAACTGAGTGCCATCCAAGGCAGTTTCAAAGACTCCATATGAGTTATGGTATGGGAAACAGCCGAGCTTGACATTTATTAAGATCTGGGGTTGCGATGCTTATGTCAAAAAGCTCGCCTCTGGGAAACTAGAGAGCAGATCTGAAAAATGCATCTTTGTCGGTTACCCTAAGGAAACTAAGGGTTATTATTTCTACGATCCCAAAGAGAACAAAGTATTTGTTGCTCGGACGGCAATTTTTCTTGAGAAGGAATTTCTTCTGCAAGAAGCCAGTGGGAGAGAAATAAAACTGGATGAGAATCCAGAGGAAGGACAAAGTAGTCAAGCACAGTTGGATGAGCCTGAGCCAGTAGAACAGGTTATTGAACAACCTGAGGCTCAGATATCACGAGAACCGCGTAGATCGGGAAGGATCCGTCGACAGCCTGAGCGTTATGACGGAGTCTACATCATTGATCATGATGAACCCCTCACTTATGCGGATGCGGTCAGTGGACCGGAGTCAGCTAGATGGCTTGAAGCTATGCGAGCCGAGATGTACTCCATGTCAGATAATCAAGTCTGGGATTTGGTTGATCCGCCTCCGGGAGTAATCCCTATAGGCTGTAAATGGATCTTCAAGAAGAAGATTGACATGGATGGTAACGTAGTTACCTATAAAGGCAGGCTAGTTGCGAAAGGTTTCAAACAAATCTACGGGATAGATTATGATGAAACTTTCTCTCCAGTAGCCATGTTCAAGTCTATTCGGATTATTCTTGCGATAGCAGCATATTACGATTATGAGATCTGGCAGATGGATGTGAAGACCGCTTTCCTTAATGGAAAACTGGATGAGGATGTGTATATGACACAACCTGAAGGTTTCACTAATCCATCAGATCGTCATAAAATATGCAAGTTAAAGAAGTCCATTTATGGACTTAAACAAGCATCTAGAAGCTGGAATATTCATTTTGATGAATCAATCTGTGAATTTGGTTTCATCAAGAATGAAGATGACCCGTGTGTATATAAGAGGTTTAGTGGGAGCGTGATTACTTTCCTAGTCCTCTACGTCGATGATATCTTAATCATTGGAAACGATATTCCTAAACTGTATGCTGTTAAAGCATGGTTAAGAAAATGTTTCCAGATGAAAGATCTAGGAGAAGCAGCCTATGTATTAGGTGTGAAGATCTACAGAGATAGATCTAAGAGGCTTCTCGGGCTGTGCCAAAGTACTTACATCGATAAAGTCCTGTAGAGATTTCATTTAGAGAATTCTAAAAGAGGATATCTTCCAGTCAGACATGGTCTGAATCTTTCGAAGAGTCAGTGTCCACAAACACAGACTGAGAAAGATGAAATGGACAATACGCCTTATGCTTCGGCTATTGGGTCCATTATGTATGCGATGTTATGTACTCACCCAGACGTCGCTTACGGGTTAAGCGGGACCAGTCGCTTACGGGTTAAGCGGGACCATTATCTTTTGGAGGAGATCAGATTTGTTCTCTTCTTCCAAGCCGACATCTACACAATGGCTATGGTATGATCTATACTAGTTGTTTAACAAGTTAATCATATGTCTATGCAAACGATTCTAAGAAACCCTTGCTTCTGCTAGAAAAATTTATGCGCCTCCTATTTGGGTTTCTCCCCCCCCCCCCCCCCCCCCCCCCCCCGCCCTTTAGATTAGGGGACTTGCACATTATACAAGGAACCGTTAAATATCACATTATACAATGATTTCAAATGGAATGTTATCACACAAGGATGTCTTCATAGAAAAATGAAAGCATGGGGTATCACATAAATACTACAGCGTACTAACCTTGTAGCAAATTTAGCGAATTCCTGCAGCTCTCTTAGCGCGTTTTAAGCTTAGCCTGCGTTGGGGGATTGCGGTTGTGCGGGGTTCAGCACGTGCACCTACGCAGCTGAAACAAACCAAGACAAGAGATGCCATGCCTCCAATGGACGGACAGTCGTGGGTGAAGGAGAAAGGAGAAAAATCGCAGCAAAGAAATATGCAAGAGAATGACAAATAGGCGAACCTGACCCACTGGAAAGGTGGGATTTACTTCAAACTGAAAGCAGGACAACTTGGAATCGAAGGGACCTCTTCGACCCGAACACGACGAAGGCAAGACTTCGGCTTGTCTTCACAACCACTGGTGACTCTCAGCTCACCAGGAGATCTCTCAAACTGTTGGGGTATGCCCTTAAGGCTAATGTTTGAGGCCTTGGGATTATATCAGTATCATGTATAAACTCTTTGTTTATAAAGGCAATGGTTATTATTCAGGTTGTTACATCATCTGCTGCAATATGTATACTTCTGAATAATGTCTCAATGCTGTTCAGCTAGGCTGACATGCAGTTAAGTCCTTAGTCGAGATATCTTGGTGAACTTGAGACAGCCTTGATATGATTGAGACTAATATGTGTTCTGATCTTATAGGATGCTTCGAGCATGGAATAAGATGTAGACTCATGGGTACATTGGATGTACTGGACAGACCCTACTAGGATATTCAATTGCTTGTCACAATGTGAATAATCCTTGTATGCGAACAAGTGGCATATTTCCTCTGACTTGAGATCACTTGTGTTTCTAAATGATGATTGTCATTGTTTTGAGGTAGTTCAATATCATTTGAAACATAATGGTTATAGACTATATTGGATAATGATCATGAGTCAGGTTAGGACACTAGTGATAGATATAGGATTGCGGTCTCCTTGTTTAAAGGAGTGTGATGTTCTAATGGGGCCCCCCTTTGGATGAGATGATTGAGAAAGTGTATGGCCATACCCAGATGACTATGTTCATCTGATCTAATCATTCTCATCATATTGGAGTTACAGGCTTGACACGCTTGTCCAATAAGAACATCCAGTCGCAAAGGAAACATGTATGCCTAGTGAAGTGGATTCACACTTGTGCTGTGGTTTGGGTGTAGTCTTGGAAGACTCTTTCCTTTATATTGGGAGACAGTGATGTGTTGCTAGATACCCCTCGCTGATCGTGATAACGTAAGTTATCGTTACCAACATTTAAAGGAAACCCTTAGGGTCGCACAATTTGATGATATGGCTTACTTAAGTCAGATCGTGTGGACTGAATTGTTTTGGTTCAGTTTAAAGGAGTTTAAACTCTGATTGTAAGTGAGATCTGGTCTGATCATGTTTGATTGATTAGGGCTTGAGATCGGTAAGCTTCGATCGAGAGTATTGATGCTAGATCTGTGAGATCAAGAGCATCAAGAGATGAACGGTTAGATCTGGAGCCTTAGGGTTTAATTATGATCTAGACCAAAGGCTTGGCTTAATTGGTCTTTGAACCAAACCAAAAGGAACCCGTTCACATGAGTGAACGCATGGTTCAAAGTGAGGATGCATTTTGGTTGGTTCGTGAACGCATGAGTGGATGCGTTAAGCGTTTGCTATTTTTGGAAGTTCCAAAAATGAATGCACGCCTCCACGTTCCAAAAACGCTCGCCCCTCTTTTGGTCTTGCACTTGTGTGGCTCGTCTACACGAGGTGTAGAGAAGCATTCGGCCAAAGGAGAGAACTACTCTCGCATCTCATCTTCCTTCACACGACAAGGATACTTGGAGCCTTGCTAGCACAAGAAGCAACAAGGAGTAGGCGATCACATCTTGTGTGCGGTGCCTTTGGAGAAGAAGCGTTTGCATCTTTCTCTTCCAAATCGCCATCCAAGCGAAATGGCTATGGTATGAATCCAAACTATATGAAGTTGATCATATATTCTTGCAAAAGATGTTTAGAAACCCTTGCTTCCGCTATGCTAGTTTTATATGCGCCTCCTACTAGGGTTTCGCCCCCTTTATCTGGGGACTTTCAATTGGTATCAGAGCAGGTTGTTGAAAGGTTCCCACAAGGGGGCGAAACCCTAAATCATAGGCGCATATGAAGAATGAAAGCAACGGAAAGGGGGTTTCTAGATCTTGCATGGTATTATGATTAACAAAACCGATTGTATAGTAGTGATAGAACCATACCATAGCCATTTCTAGATGGCGTCTTGGAAGCTAGAGAACAAGAGAGGTCTCCTCCAAATTGTCGCACACAAGATGAGGTATAGCTTCTTCTTGTCGTCCCTTGTGCTAGCAAGGATCGTCCAAGTATCCTTCTCGTATGGAAGGGATGAGATCTTCTTGGCTTGGCGAAAAACTTCCTTCTCCTTTCGTCAACACCACATACACTCTCGAATGAGCAAGCGACGAGAGGAAGGAGCGACAATAGGCGTGAGAGAGGAGTAACGTGAGGCGATGTCACGTTTAGGAGTCATGGTTTCTAAAAATAGAAACACTCCCGCGTTCATGCACTCATGCGACCATGGGTTTACCCCAAGCGCAAACTTCTCTTCACCCTTGAACCATGCGCTCATTCATGAGCCGGTTCACTTTGGTTCAGTTCAATAACCAAATAAGGAGTGTGATGTTCTAATGGGGCCCCCCTTTGGATGAGATGATTGAGAAAGTGTATGGCCATACCCAGATGACTATGTTCATCTGATCTAATCATTCTCATCATATTGGAGTTACAGGCTTGACACGCTTGTCCAATAAGAACATCCAGTTGCAAAGGAAACATGTATGCCTAGTGAAGTGGATTCACACTTGTGCTGTGGTTTGGGTGTAGTCTTGGAAGACTCTTTCCTTTATATTGGGAGACAGTGATGTGTTGCTAGATACCCCTCGCTGATCGTGATAACGTAAGTTATCGTTACCAACATTTAAAGGAAACCCTTAGGGTCGCACAATTTGATGATATGGCTTACTTAAGTCAGATCGTGTGGACTGAATTGTTTTGGTTCAGTTTAAAGGAGTTTAAACTCTGATTGTAAGTGACATCTGGTCTGATCATGTTTGATTGATTAGGGCTTGAGATCGGTAAGCTTCGATCGAGAGTATTGATGCTAGATCTGTGAGATCAAGAGCATCAAGAGATGAACGGTTAGATCTGGAGCCTTAGGGTTTAATTATGATCTAGACCAAAGGCTTGGCTTAATTGGTCTTTGAACCAAACCAAAAGGAACCCGTTCACATGAGTGAACGCATGGTTCAAAGTGAGGATGCATTTTGGTTGGTTCGTGAACGCATGAGTGGATGCATTAAGCGTTTGCTATTTTTGGAAGTTCCAAAAATGAATGCACGCCTCCACGTTCCAAAAACGCTCGCCCCTCTTTTGGTCTTGCACTTGTGTGGCTCGTCTACACGAGGTGTAGAGAAGCATTCGGCCAAAGGAGAGAACTACTCTCGCATCTCATCTTCCTTCACACGACAAGGATACTTGGAGCCTTGCTAGCACAAGAAGCAACAAGGAGTAGGCGATCACATCTTGTGTGCGGTGCCTTTGGAGAAGAAGCGTTTGCATCTTTCTCTTCCAAATCGCCATCCAAGCGAAATGGCTATGGTATGAATCCAAACTATATGAAGTTGATCATATATTCTTGCAAAAGATGTTTAGAAACCCTTGCTTCCGCTATGCTAGTTTTATATGCGCCTCCTACTAGGGTTTCGCCCCCTTTATCTGGGGACTTTCAATTGGTATCAGAGCAGGTTGTTGAAAGGTTCCCACAAGGGGGCGAAACCCTAAATCATAGGCGCATATGAAGAATGAAAGCAACGGAAAGGGGGTTTCTAGATCTTGCATGGTATTATGATTAACAAAACCGATTGTATAGTAGTGATAGAACCATACCATAGCCATTTCTAGATGGCGTCTTGGAAGCTAGAGAACAAGAGAGGTCTCCTCCAAATTGTCGCACACAAGATGAGGTATAGCTTCTTCTTGTCGTCCCTTGTGCTAGCAAGGATCGTCCAAGTATCCTTCTCGTATGGAAGGGATGAGATCTTCTTGGCTTGGCGAAAAACTTCCTTCTCCTTTCGTCAACACCACATGCACTCTCGAATGAGCAAGCGACGAGAGGAAGGAGCGACAATAGGCGTGAGAGAGGAGTAACGTGAGGCGATGTCACGTTTAGGAGTCATGGTTTCTAAAAATAGAAACACTCCCACGTTCATGCACTCATGCGACCATGGGTTTACCCCAAGCGCAAACTTCTCTTCACCCTTGAACCATGCGCTCATTCATGAGCCGGTTCACTTTGGTTCGGTTCAATAACCAAATAAGCCAAGCATTCAGTCCAGACCATAATAAACACTTAGGTTCTTGATCTGACCGTCAATCTCTTGATGCTCCTGATCTGACCAATCTAGCATCCAATCTCTCGATCGAAGCTTACCGATCTGAAGCCCTAATCAATCAAACATGATCAGACCAGATCTCACTCACAATCAGAGATTAAATCCCTTTAAACTGAACTCAAACAATTCAGTCCACACGATCTGACTTAAGTAAGCCATATCATCAAATTGTGCGACCCTGAGGGTTTCCTTTAAATGTCGGTAACGATAACTCACGTCATCACGATCAGTGAGGGGTATCTAGCAACACATCACTGTCTCCCAATATAAAGGAAAGAGTCTTCCAAGACTACACCCAAAAACAACACAAGTGTGAATCAACTCACAAAGCATACATATTTCCTTTGCCACTGGATGTTCTTATTGGACAAGCGTGTCAAGCTTGTAACTCCAATATGATGAGCATGATTAGATCAGATGAACATAGTCACCTGGGTATGGCCATACACTTTCTCAATCATCTCATCCAGGGGGCCCCTTTAGAACATCACACTCCTTAAACAAGGAGACGGCAATCCTATGTCTATCACTAGTGCCCTAACCTGACTCAAGCTCATCATCCAAGATAGTCTATAATCATTATGTTTCAAATGATATTGAACTACCTCAAAACAATGACAATCATCATTTAGAAAACACAAGTGATCTCAAGTCAGAGGAAATGTGCCACTTGTTACATTCAAGGATTATTCACATTGTGACAAACAATTGAATATCCTAGTAGGGTCTGTCCAGTACATCCAATGTACTCATGAGTCTACATCTTATTTCATGCCCGAAGCATCCTATAAGATTAGAACACATATTAGTCTTAACCATATCAAGGCTGTCTCATGTTCACCAAGATATATCGACTAAGGACTTTATTGCCTGTCAGCCTAGCTGAACAGCTTTGAGACATTATTCAGAAGTACACTTATTACAGCAGACAAGGTAACAACCTGAATAACAACCATGCCTATATAAACATAAGAGTTTATTACATGATACTGTTACAATCCCAAGGCCTCAAACATTAGCCTTAAGGGCATACCCCAACAATCTCCCACTTGCACTTAATCTAATGGTTGAGAAATCTCAAACCCATGTTATTACAGTGCTTCTCATGCTTCTGCTGCGCCAGATGTCACATCCCGTTATCTTAACCCCAAACAAGCAACACAATTCACATAGAAACATGACTCATATCACACAGGATCGATGCACATGCTAAGTAAAACCAAGTCCAGGAAATCCGATCTGAAAATTTCGAAAATCCATACATACAAATCTCCACAAAAACACAATTTCATAAAGGTACCTGCCACCACGCAATACTTGCACTAGACATATGCAAGTCACATTTATATCAAATCCGATCGCAAAAGTATAAATCGACTCGAACTTAGAAACAAAACCACAATGTCGATTCTATAAATTCATTCAATGATACCACACCGAAACCAGGCCAAAGCCCGCGGTGACACAAAAATCAGAATATCAAACTGCCATAACCGGCAACACAAGTTCACATAGTTTGGCCACAACTGGCAACACAAGTTCATATAATTCGGCCACAACCGGCCCCAGTAATTAAGCACAAAAGTCTTATTTATTCAACTGGCATATCACGATATTCATATAAAATGCTAACTGGAAATGCGCCCCTGCTCTACACCTGAAAATAATGAGGGGTGAGCTACACAGCCCAGTGAGTGGATAGTCTCAAACGACCATCCATAACATACACTCAAAAATACATGCAGATTATTTTAAAAACATTTAACAGAATATCATGTCAACATTTGACAAACTTAAAGAACAGAATTCATATAAAACAGTCAGATGTACACTGCTACAGAGTAACCAAGGTTCTAGAGTTATACTCTAAACCAACTAAACACACCAACCACTTAATCAACCTAGTTGTCCAGCATATTCAGTAGTGACCATTATGGTCTAACCCGGCTTTGGCCTAAGCACTGGGAGAAGCCTGCAAATCACATGCAACATATAGATGGACGGTGTGTAGATTCAAGAGGTGGCCCCCGCCAGGTCACGACGTGGCACTTTGCTCTATGATCACCCCATAACACGAAAATCTAAGCGTCTAAGAGTGATGACATCAAGAGGTGGCCCCTGTCCGACCAAGACATGGCACTTTGCGTCTTATATCACTCGTTCTCCCAAAGGGTTCCTACTGGACAACAATAGACACATCTTATATCTTATTTCACAAAAGTGGACTCCTAAGTGTCAACTAGACTCTAGGATAGTCATTTTTATCACAATAATCATATCAGGCAGGCTGAATAACAACCCCCTTATCACAATAATCACATCAGGCAGGCTGAATAACAACCCCCTTATCACAATAATCACATCAGGCAGGTTGAACAACAACCCCCTCACATATCACAATACAGGGCTGAAATCTCTAACCCTTAACATATCACATATAGACTATCCTCTTGAGTACACAGTTACACTTAGCCTTAGTCCTATCCGTTCCATGACCACAACACATATTATTCGAAAATCACATAACCACATAATATTCGAAAATCACATAACCACATAATATTCAAAAATCACATAATCACATAATATTCAAAAATCACATAATATTTTATAGAGTCCTTAGATTTCATGCTGATCAGTTCAGTATAATCATGCTAAGTTATCACCCAAAGTTATCAATCAATATTTCATGTCATTACTTTCTGCATACACCATTCAATTAAAAATACATAATAATACAGAAAATTCACTAAATTTCGTTCACAATTAACATAAATGCAGAATATCACATATTCATAGTTTTCTTCTAATTCTGATAACAAAAGACAGAAATACCCCTAGTTCAAAGTTTAAGTCATACAAGAAAAGTTATCCAAAAATTTCGTAAAAATATTCATTACGTCCCTCATGATCCCTAGATTCGTAATTTCAAGTTTTCCCCAATTTTAACTAGGAAATTTACCGAATTACCCCTAGGTCAATTTCAGTCAACAGAAACTTTTATTTCTAAAAATTCCCAAAAAATACAGTAGAATCCTCATATACCTAATTTCATGAATATCAAGTTTTCCCCAATTTTTACCCATGCATTTGGACGTAACTTCATGAAGAAGGGTCGAAATTCTCATCCAAGCCCTAATCTTCATGCAATTGAAATTCTAATGCTACATACATGTTTAATCAAGGCCTAATTTATGATTAGGAGTCTTAAAAACGAAAAGCCCTAATTGTCATGCAAGCTAGGGTTTCGAAATTTAGGGAAAAAGCAAGAAACGTATACAATTTTGCAAGCATGTGTTCATGTCATCTTTCTAGACATTAATCCTCTCTAAATCATGCAAAACCTTCCATATGCGTGAACTAGGTGAAGAGAAAATCCACTCACCTCAACCGTGAACACCAAGATGAAAAATCTCTCTTACAAACTCATCTAAGGCCTTGAAAGACGCCACCAAATATCGCCAATAATGGAAGAGAAACACCACCAACACCAAAGACGCCGGCCAAGGGAAGAAAGGAAGAGGAAGAAAGGAATTTCGCCTCCAAGCCTCCAAGAATCGCCCAAGCCTTCAAGCCGTCGCCCTAAGGTTTCTTCCAAGCCAAAAACGCCAATTCTCCTACCCTAGTCGAAATTACCAACTTGAATTTTCGGTTTTTAAATTTTAAACCCGCTAACCAATTAATTCAAATAGGGTTTAACCCACTAACTAATTAATTCGAATTTTAAACTCAAAATCCATCTAATTTAAGTGTAAACCCAATAACCCATAGTTAACTAATTAATTTAACCATTAACTAACAATTAACCATTCACTTAAACGAAAATCCAATAAGGATTTAATTAATATCCAATAAGGTCTAATTAATTAACCAATAAGCTCTAATTAAATAACTTAAAATTAACAACCAATAAGCTCTAATTAATTAATTATAAATTAACAATCAATAAGCCAGTTAATTAACATCCAATACTGCTTAACGTAATATCCACAGTTAATGATTTTATTTAAATCAAAAATAATACTTACCAGGACTTAAGATCCTTGGATCTTACACCAGAGGCTTGGTAAGCGGGTCTGCCAGATTGTCATCTGTATGAACCTTGCAGATTTTGATCTCGCCACGATCTATGATCTCCCTGATCAAGTGAAACCGTCTCTGTATGTGCTTGGACTTCTGGTGCGACCGTGGTTCCTTTGCTTGTGCGATTGCTCCAGTGTTATCACAGAAGATAACCAAAGGATCTGCACTCGAAGGAACAACACCAAGTTCTCTCACGAACTTACGAATCCACACTGCCTCCTTGGATGCTTCCGAGGCTGCAACATACTCGGCTTCTGTTGTGGAATCAGCAACAGTTGACTGTTTGAAACTCTTCCACACCACTGCTCCTCCATTCAAGCTAAAAACATAGCCTGATTGCGATCGAAAATCATCCTGGTCAGACTGGAACGAAGCATCAGTATATCCTTCAATACTGAGTTCTTCCTGACCACCATATATCAAGAACATATCTTTGGTCCTCCGAAGATATTTTAAGATATTCTTGACCGCAATCCAGTGTGCCTGACCTGGATTACTTTGGAACCGACTAGTCACGCTTAACCCGTAAGCAATGTCTGGGCGAGTACACAACATCGCATACATAATGGAACCAATAGCCGAAGCATAAGGCGTATTGTCCATTTCATCTTTCTCAGTCTGTGTTTGTGGACACTGACTCTTCGAAAGATTCAGACCATGTCTGACTGGAAGATATCCTCGTTTAGAATTCTCTAAATGAAATCTCTCCAGGACTTTATCGATGTAAGTACTCTGGCACAGCCCGAGAAGCCTCTTAGATCTATCCCTGTAGATCTTCACACCTAATATATAGGCTGCTTCTCCTAAATCTTTCATCTGGAAATATTTCCTTAACCATGCCTTAACTGCATGCATTTCAGGAATGTCATTTCCAATGATCAAGATATCATCGACGTAGAGGACTAGGAAAGTAATCACGCTCCCACTAAACCTCTTATATACACACGGGTCATCCTCGTTCTTGATGAAACCAAATTCAGTGACTGATTCATCAAAACGAATGTTCCAGCTTCTTGACGCTTGCTTAAGTCCATAAATAGACTTCTTTAACTTGCATATCTTATGACGATCTGATGGATCAGTGAAACCCTCAGGTTGTGTCATGTACACATCCTCATCCAGATTTCCATTAAGGAAAGCTGTTTTCACATCTATTTGCCAGATCTCATAATCATAATATGCAGCTATCGCGAAAAGAATCCGAATAGACTTAAACATGGCTACAGGTGAGAAAGTTTCATCATAATCTATCCCGTAGATTTGTTTGAAACCTTTCGCAACAAGCCTGCCTTTATAAGTAACTACGTTACCATCCATGTCAATCTTCTTCTTGAAGATCCATTTACAGCCTATAGGGATAACTCCCGGAGGCGGATCAACCAAATCCCAAACTTGGTTATCTGACATGGAGTCCATCTCGGCGCGTATAGCTTCAAGCCATCTCGCTGACTCCGGTCCACTGACCGCATCCGCATAAGTGAGGGGTTCATCATTATCAATGATGTAGACTCCGTCATAGCGCTCAGGCTATCGACGGATCCTTCCCGATCTTCGCGGTTCCCGTGATATCTGAGCCTCAGGTTGTTCAATAACCTGTTCTACCGGCTCAGGCTCATCCAACTCTGCTTGATCACTTTGTCCTTCCTCTGGATTCTCATCCAGCTTTATTTCTCTCCCACTGGCCTCTTGCAGAAGAAACTCCTTCTCAAGAAATATGGCCGTCCGAGCAACAAAAACCTTGTTCTCTTTGGGATCGTAGAAATAATAACCCTTAGTTTCCTTAGGGTAACCGACAAAGATGCATTTGTCAGATCTGCTCTCTAGTTTCCCAGAGGCGAGCTTTTTGACATAAGCCTCGCAGCCCCAGATCCTTATAAACGTCAAGCTTGGCTGTTTCCCATACCATAATTCATATGGCGTTTTTGAAACGGCCTTGGATGGCACTCGGTTTAGTACCTTTGCAGCTGTTTCCAGTGCAAAACCCCAAAAGGAGTATGGAAGAGTAGCCTGACTCATCATAGAACGAACCATATCAAGTAACGTTCTATTTCTCCTCTCGGACACATCATTCCATTGCGGTGTTCCTGGCGGAGTGAGCTGTGAGATAATCCCACACTCCTTTAAATAGTCAGTAAACGCATGACTTAGGTATTCTCCACCTCGATCTGAGCGAAGTGCCTTGATATTTCGGCCTAGCTGATTTTGTACTTCATTCTTGAACTCTTTGAACTTGTCAAAAGATTCACTTTTATGTCTCATTAAATAGACATACCCATATCTACTGAAATCATCAGTAAAGGTAATGAAGTACTGATAGCCACCTCTGGCATGTTTACTAAATGGCCCACACACATCACTGTGTATAAGGTCAAGTAAACCTGAAGCCCTTTGACCTTTGTGAGGAAAAGGTGACTTCGTCATTTTACCCATCAAACAAGCCTTGCATGTATCAATCTCCTTATAGGAGAATGATCCCAGCAGTCCATGATCATGCAACCGCTTAATGCGTTTCTCGTTAATATGGCCTAAACGACTATGCCATAGCAAGGTGCTGTCATCAGCATACTTGGCTTTCTTATTATCAATATTTTGTATAGAACATTCCATGTCCAACATGTATAACCCATTGTTAATTGAACCAGTTGCATAAACAATATTATCAAAAGATAAAACACACTTTGAAATGTTGCATTCAAAGGAAAATCCCTTCCTGACAAGAGCAGGAATGGAGATAATATTTTTAGTAATACTGGGAACAAAATAACAATTGTCTAGTTCCAATACAATTCCAGATGGCAAAGAGATGAAATAGTCTCCTACAGCAACAGCAGCAACCCGTGCCCCGTTTCCAACGCGTAGGTCCACCTCATGCTGTCCCACCTGTCTTCTTCTCTTGAGTTCCTACACATTTGAACAAATGTGAACTCCACATGCAGTGTCCAACACCCATGATATAGAAGAAGAAAACATGACCTCAGTCACATAAATACCTGAGCCAGAAGCGAAGCTTCCCCTCTTATCTCCTTGGAGCGCTTTACAGTCCTTTTTCCAGTGACCCAGCTAGCCACAGTGGAAACACCTGTATTCCTTGGACCGCTTAACCTTCTGCTTCAGAGCCTTGCTGTAGCTCTTGACAGGGGCTTTGCCCTTCTTCCCCTTCTTCTTGTTCCTGGAAGGAACCATTAAGACAGAGGTCAAAGGCTTTCCCTTCAGAGTCTCCTCAGTAGTGAGGAGCATATTCAGCAGCTCTGCCGGAGTACAATCGATTTTGTTCATATTAAAATTAATAATGAACGCATCGAAAGAGGGCGGGAGAGACTGCAGAATAATATCTACAGCAAGCTCCTGATTGATGGTTGTAACATCCCACATTCTTAACCCCAAACAAATGGCACAATTCACAAATGATACAGGATGTTTCATATAAGATCGATCATATGCTAGGTAAAACCGAGTTCAAGAAAACACGATCTGAAAAATTTCCATAAATCCATACACACAAATTCACAAAACTCAAATCTCATAAGGGTACCTGCCACCACGCAATCCTTGCACTAGACATATGCAAGGCAACAGTTATATCAAAACCGATTCAAATTCATAAAATCCATAAAGGTACCTGCCACCAGGCAATACTTGCACTAGACATATGCAAGTTACAGGGTATATCAAAACCGATTGCACAGAATATACAACAAGCCGAAATTCAAAACAAAATCACAAAATCGATTTTATAAACTCATACCAAACACCGAAACCAGGCTGAAGCCCGCGGTGACACAAAAATCAAACTCATAAGACTGCCATAACTGGCAACATACTTCACATAGTTCACATAGTCTCATGATTCACATAGTTCATATAATTTATGTTAAGGCCACAACCGGCCCCAAGAATTAAGCATAAAAATTCTTAAAACAGCAAACAGCATAATTATCCACGCCAATGCACTCAAGACATGCGCCCCTGCTCTATGCCTGAAAATAGTGAGGGGTGAGCTACACAGCCCAGTGAGTGGATAGTCTAAATCGACCATCCATAACATACATTCAAAAATATAGGCAGATTATTTTTAAAAATATTTAACAGAACATTATGTCAACATATAACAAAATAAAGAAACAGAAGTCATATAGACAGTTAAATGTCCACACTAGCATATAACAAATTCAGGTTCTAGAGTTTTACTCTAACCCAATTAAACACATATATTCTAAACCAACTAAACACACCATACTTAATTAACCTAGTTGTCCAGCATATTCAGTAGTGACCAATATGGTCTAACCCGGCTTGGCCAAAGCACTGGGAGCTGCAAAATCTCGTGCAACACATAAACATGGATAGTGAGTAGAATCAAGAGGTGGCCCCCGCCAGGTCACGACGTGGCACTTTGCTCTCTCACCCCATAACACATCGATGGATTGTGTGTAGATTCAAGAGGTGGCCCCCGTCAGGTCATGACGTGGCACTTTGCTCTACGACACCCAACATCACAAAATGAGAGTGATGACATCAAGAGGTGGCCCCTGTCTGATCAAGACATGGCACTTTGCGTCTTATATCACCCCATCACATAAAAGAGTAATGACATCAAGAGGTGGCCCCTGTCTGATCAAGACATGGCACTTTGCGTCTTATATTACCCCATCACATAAAAGAGTAATGACATCAAGAGGTGGCCCCTGTCTGACCAAGACATGGCACTTTGCGTCAAAACCCGTTCTCCCAAAAGGTTCCTACTGGACAACAGACATATCTTATTTCATATTTCACAAAGGTGAACATATTTCACAAAGGTGGACTCCTAAGTGTCAACTAGACTCTAGGATAGTCATCACAAAAATCATATCGGGCAGGCTGAACGTCAACCCCCATCACAATAATCATACTAGGCAGGCTGAACATCAACCTCCTCACATATCACAATACAGGGCTGAAATTCAAACCCTTAACATAACACATAAGGACTATCCCCTTGAGTTCACAGTTACACCTAGCCTTAGTCCTAACCATCACATAATCACATAATTTTCTAAATTCACATAATCACACATATTGTTCAAAATTCACAAGATCACACATATTGTTCAAAATTCACATGATCACACATATTGTTCAAAATTATATAACATAACACATAATATTTTATATTCGAATATCACCGAATATAGTGTAGTCCTTAAATTTCATGCTGATTAGTTTAATCAAACCTTGCTATGTTGTCACTCAAGTTTCTCAAATACAGATACTTAGCCATAAATATAACACCATAATTATTTAACATATTACACACACCAAGAAACAGTCATATCAAGCATCCATAAAATCAACTTAAAATTTAAAACAAGTATTCATATAAATTACTTTACAAATTACCACATGTAACATATTAACTACAAACACCAAAATTCGGTTTTCATAGACAATTATCAAGGTCATCAAGGTTTCGGTTTTCATGTTAACTACAAACATCAATTTCGGTTTTCATAAACAATTATCAAGAACATCAAGATTTCGGTTTTCATGTTAACTACAAACATCATTGATTTAATGTTACCAAAATTGATTTCGGTTTAACTATAATTAACAAGAATTTCATACCCAAAATTCAATGATTTAATGCTACCAAAATTCCTATAAAAATACCTTAAATTTCATACAAATTTTCGGTTAAATAATCATCATATAATCACCTTTGAAAAATTCGGTTTTCATGATATATTCAACTTTACAAAATTCAGTTTTCATCATAGTGAAGTCTTGAATTTCGGTTTTAGCATGGTAAGATTTCCAACAAGCGAATATATCATCTAACTCATCAATTAACACAGACAAATAGATAGAAATCAATTAGACAATCCCACTCACCTCTTAAACCGAGAATACCAAGGTAAAAACTTCCACAAGAATTCGTCTAAGACTTTGGAATACTTCTAAGAAGACGCCAACAATTGACAAGGAACGCCTCCAAACACCAAGATGCCGGCCAAAGGGAGAAAAGGAAGAGGAAGAAGAATTTTTGCCTCCAAGTCTCCAAGAATCGCCCACTCCTTCCTAGCCGTCGCCCAAGTTTTCTTCAAGCCAAAAAAATCGCCAAAATCTCCACCCTAACCGAAATTACCCACTTAAATTTCGGTTTTTAATGTTTAACCCTCTAACCAATTAATTCAAAAGGGTTTAACCCATTTAACTAAAAATTTGAATTTTAAAAACCCAATTAGTTTAAACCCAATAACCCCTAGTTTAAGTGAAAGTCCAATAAGGGTTAAACTAACATCCAATAAGCTAGTTAACTAATTAAATTTAACATCCACTAACCATTCACTTAACGAAATCCATTAAGGATTTAATTAATATCCAATAAGGTCTAATTAACCAATAAGGTCTAATTAATTATTTACAATTTACAACCCATAAATCCTAATTAATTTATCATGAACAACCAATAATAATTTATCATAAATTAACAGCCAATAATCAAACAAATAATCCCTAATTAATTTACAATAAATTAACAACCAAAAATCTCTAGTTAATTAACTATTAACAACCAATACATAGAAAAATATCACAGTCAATAATTTTATTTAATTCAAAATAATGCTTACCAGGACTTAAGATCCTTGGATCTTACATCCCTCCCTCCTTATAAAGCTTTAGTCCTCTAAAGCTCAGCATCCATATCATCAAAGAGGTAAGCATAAAATTTCCTCATATCAGCTTCAGTCTCCCATGTCGCCTCCTCAACTGACTGATTTCCCCAGATAACCTTTACCAAAGGTATAGTCTTGTTCCTCAGGACTTTATCTTTTCTATCCATAATCCGGAGAGGTCTTTCCTCAAAAGTCAAATCACTCTGAATCTGAAGAGGTTCCAACTCCAACACATGAGATGGATCAGGATGATATTTCCTCAAAGCAGAGACATGGAATACATTATGCACATGATCCATAGCAGGAGGTAAAGCCAATCGGTAAGCCACTGGACCAACTCTCTCAATAATATCAAAAGGGCCTACAAACCTAGGGCTCAACTTGCCCTTTTTGCCAAACCTCATAACACCCTTAGTAGGTGACACCTTCAAGAACACATGATCCCCTACCATAAACTCCAAGGAACGACGACGGTCGTCAGCATAACTCTTCTGTCTGTCCCGAGAAATTTTCAGTTTATCCCGGATCTCTCTGACCTTATCAGTAGTCTCCTGTACTGCATCAGATCTCAAAATCATTCTGTCACCAGTTTCCTCCCAACACAAGGGAGTCCTACACCTTCTCCCATACAAAGCCTCATAAGGAGCCATCTGAATACTGGAGTGGAAGCTATTATTATAAGTAAACTCTATCAAAGATAGATCCCGTTTCCACTCAGAACTCCAATCAACCACATAGGCTCTCAACAGATCTTCTAGAGTTTGTATAGTACGCTCCGTCTGGCCATCAGACTGAGGATGATATGCTGTACTAAAACTCAACTTAGTACCCAAACCTTCCTGTAAGCTCTTCCAAAATCTGGACAGAAATCGAGAGTCCCTGTCAGACACGATATCAACAGGCACTCCATGCAGTCTGACTATCTCATCAATATATAATCTAGCCAGTCTCTCTAGAGAATAAGTCATCTTAATCGGAAGAAAATGGGCTGATTTAGTGAGTCTATCAACAATCACCCAAATAGCATCATGACCCAATCTGGTTCTGGGCAAACCACATACAAAATCCATACTGATGCATTCCCACTTCCACTCAGGAATAGGAAGGGGCTGCAACAAACCACCAGGTTTCTGGTGTTCAGCCTTTACAGTCTGACAGGTTAAACACCTAGAGACAAAATCAGTTACTTCTTTCTTCATACCCGGCCACCAAAAATTTTTCTTAAGGTCCTGATACATCTTAGTCACACCAGGATGTAGAGAATATTTGGAGTTATGGCAGTCCTCCAATATTTCTTTCCTCAAGCTCGGTTCCTCAGGGACACATACCCTTCCACGAAACCGAAGAATACCATCATCAGACAGGCTAAAATCCTGAACTGCTCCATCAACCAAACTATCCCTGATCTGAACTAATTTCGGATCCACAGACTGCTGATCTCTGATCTTCTGCAACAAAGCAGACTGTACTCTGAGAAAAGCCACATAACCCGACTGAACTCTAGGAGTAACACTGATCCTGAGATCGCTGAACTCCTGCAGTAACCGCCACTCACTGACTCGTAAAGCAGCTATTGAAGTAACTGGATGTCTGCTCAGAGCATCCGCCACCACATTGGCCTTTCTAGCCTGATACTGAATGGAGAAGTCATAGTCTTTGATCAACTCCATCCATCTTCTCTGTCTCATGTTCAAGTCCTTCTGAGTGAAGATATACTTGAGACTCTGGTGATCAGTGAACAGATCAAACTCCTGACCCAACAAATAGTGACGCCATATCTTCAAAGCAAAGACTACGGCCGCCAACTCTAAATCATGAGTAGGGTAGTTCAATTCATACTCCTTCAGTTGTCTCGAAGCATAGGCTACCACAGAACCCTTCTGCATCAAGACACAACCCAACCCTTTGCCAGAAGCATCCGTATATACAGTAAACCTTTCCCCATCACTAGGAATAACGAGGATCGGTGTACTAGTCAACCTTCTCTTCAGCTCTTGGAAGCTCTCTTCACACTTGTCATCCCAAATAAACTTAGCCTCCTTTCAGGTCAATTTAGTTAGAGGACCCGCCAGCTTGGAGAATCCCTCAACAAATCGCCGGTAGTAACCTGCCAAACCCAGAAAACTCCTGATCTCAGTAGCACTAGTCGGTCTTCCCCAATTAAGGATGGCTTGCACTTTAACTGGATCCACAGACACCCCCTGACCAGAAATCACATGCCCAAGGAAACTAATCTTTTCCAGCCAGAATTCACACTTACTAGCCTTGGCATATAATCGGTTCTTCCTCAAGATCTCCAATACTCTGCGCAAATCACTGACATGATCTGAGGTAGTCTGAGAGTACACCAATATATCGTCTATACAGACCACCACACAAGAGTCAAGCAACTCATGGAATACCCTGTTCATCAAATCCATGAAGACAGCAGGTGCATTCGTCAGTCCAAAAGGCATAACTAAAAATTCGAAATGCCCATACCTGGTCCTGAAAGCAGTCTTAAATATATCCTCATCCTTGACCCTCAGCTGGTAATACCCTGATCTCAGATCAATCTTAGAGAACACTGTCGCTCCCTGTAATTGATCAAATAGATCATCAATTCTGGGAAGAGGATACTTATTCTTGATAGTCACTTGGTTCAATTGCCTGTAGTCTATACACATCCTCAGGGTTCCATCTTTCTTCTTCACAAATAGCACTGGCGCTCCCCAAGGAGAAGCACTAGGCCGAATATATCCTTTCTCTAACAACTCCTCCAGTTGTTTCTTAAGCTCGGCCAACTCTGAAGTAGCCATACGATAAGGAGCTCTGGAGATAGGTGCCGTACCTGGCGCCAACTCAACGCCAAACTCCACTTCTCTAATTGGTGGCAAGCCTGAAAATTCTTCAGAGAACACATCAGGAAATTCTTTCACCACCTCCATCTGAGTCAGATCAGAAGTAGAATCATCCTGCACCTTAACATGCGCAAGATAACCCTTGCACCCATTAGCAAGTAATTTCCTGGCCTGCAGGAAAGATATCACACGCGGTCCTTGGTCTGACACTAGACCTCTCACAAACAGTCGATTCCCATCTAACAAATTCAAAGTGATTACTTTCTCAAAGCAATCCACAGAGGCATGATGGGAAGACAACCAATCCATTCCTAAGATGATATCATAATCTTGCATGTCTAAGAGGATTAGATCTACCAGAAACTCATAACCCTCTACATGTACTACACAGTCAGCACAAACAGTATCTGTAGATAACGATTTTCCTAAGGGAGTACTCACAGACACAGCATAATTCATCACCTTAGGTAACACAGGTAAACATGCAGCAAACTTAACAGATACAAAAGATAAATTTGCACCAGGGTCAAATAATATGCGGGCTAACTGATCAAATACGAATAAAGTACCTTCCACGACGGATCGGGAAGCTCGTGTATCCTTCTCAGCCACAGCATACACTCTAGTCTGGACTGTAGGCTTATCTGCACCTCTAGGTTGCATCTCAGGTTCTTTGCAGTCCTTAGCCATGTGCCCTGGTTTCTTACACCTGAAGCATACACCATTCTTCCTATGGCAGTCTTTCACTAGATGTCCCTTGAGCCCACAATAACTACAAGTGATACCGTTTCTTGCATCCCTGGCATCCCTGAACTGCTGCGGTGCATCCCTGGACTGCTGCGGTGCCTTGTAGGAGTAAGGCTTATACCTGCTCTTCTTATAATATTTATGCCTAGGGTACTTCTTACCCTTGCCGCCACTGCCATGCTGAGGAACCGCCGCCTCAGCTGCAGGAACTACTGTCACGGCAACATGAGAACTCCTCTCAGATATATACCTCTCAATGGTGCGCGCTCGCCCAACAGTCTCAACATAGGTCTCCAAATGTTGAGCACCAACCTGCTCTCTAATGTCCCATCTGAGACCTCTGAGAAACTTGGTAGCTCTCCTCTTTTCAGTGTTTATCAGGTGAGGAGCATACTTTCCCAATTTCGTGAACTGTAATTCATACTGGTCCACTGTCATATCACCCTGCTCCAGGTGAATAAATGCCACTTCTCGGTCCTCCACCAAGCTATCAGGGAAGTACTTCTCGTTGAATCGAGACAAGAAGTAAGGCCAATCTACAGTCTCATGTCTTTCTTCGGCGAGTCTCACCACGCCTTTCCACCACTCATCTGTGTCAGCACGCATCATATAGGTGGTCAGACATAACTTGTCTTCGTCCGAGCAACGCATAACTTGGAAAATCTTTTCCAAGCATAACTGCCAGTTCTCGGCATTACTAGATTCTGAGCCTCCATAAAATGAGCTAGGACCCAGTTTCTGGAATTCACTCACAAGTGAAGCATAGCGCCTGTGAGCGCCCTCCTGAGAGTCATCCCCCACTACTCGAGTAGTAGTCTGGGGTCTCTCTTGAGTCAGCTGCTGCAAAAGCTGCTGTTGTGCTTCTTGGTGCTGAGTCTGCTGCTGCTGCAGCATCTGAGCTTGCCTCTCTATCATAGCACCTTGTTGCTGAACCATGCCAGTCAGAGCCTTAATAGTTCTCGTGAGGTTCGGGGTCTGCTCGCCCTCATCACTAGCATTTCCTCTAGTTCGCACCATCTTAAATGCCTACACACACATATCATAGTCAGGAAACAATCATAAACCTAACAGGTGTCTAGCAATACACAAACATGTTTTCCCCCAAACTAAGTTCTAGCTAGCCAACTGCTCTGATACCATTCTGTAACATCCCACATTCTTAACCCCAAACAAATGGCATAATTCACAAATGATACAGGATGTTTCATATAAGATCGATCATATGCTAGGTAAAACCGAGTTCAAGAAAACACGATCTGAAAAATTTCCATAAATCCATACACACAAATTCACAAAACTCAAATCTCATAAGGGTACCTGCCACCACGCAATCCTTGCACTAGACATATGCAAGGCAACAGTTATATCAAAACCGATTCAAATTCATAAAATCCATAAAGGTACCTGCCACCAGGCAATACTTGCACTAGACATATGCAAGTTACAGGGTATATCAAAACCGATTGCACAGAATATACAACAAGCCGAAATTCAAAACAAAATCACAAAATCGATTTTATAAACTCATACCAAACACCGAAACCAGGCTGAAGCCCGCGGTGACACAAAAATCAAACTCATAAGACTGCCATAACTGGCAACATACTTCACATAGTTCACATAGTCTCATGATTCACATAGTTCATATAATTTATGTTAAGGCCACAACCGGCCCCAAGAATTAAGCATAAAAATTCTTAAAACAGCAAACAGCATAATTATCCACGCCAATGCACTCAAGACATGCGCCCCTGCTCTATGCCTGAAAATAGTGAGGGGTGAGCTACACAGCCCAGTGAGTGGATAGTCTAAATCGACCATCCATAACATACATTCAAAAATATAGGCAGATTATTTTTAAAAATATTTAACAGAACATTATGTCAACATATAACAAAATAAAGAAACAGAAGTCATATAGACAGTTAAATGTCCACACTAGCATATAACAAATTCAGGTTCTAGAGTTTTACTCTAACCCAATTAAACACATATATTCTAAACCAACTAAACACACCATACTTAATTAACCTAGTTGTCCAGCATATTCAGTAGTGACCAATATGGTCTAACCCGGCTTGGCCAAAGCACTGGGAGCTGCAAAATCTCGTGCAACACATAAACATGGATAGTGAGTAGAATCAAGAGGTGGCCCCCGCCAGGTCACGACGTGGCACTTTGCTCTCTCACCCCATAACACATCGATGGATTGTGTGTAGATTCAAGAGGTGGCCCCCGTCAGGTCATGATGTGGCACTTTGCTCTACGACACCCAACATCACAAAATGAGAGTGATGACATCAAGAGGTGGCCCCTGTCTGATCAAGACATGGCACTTTGCGTCTTATATCACCCCATCACATAAAAGAGTAATGACATCAAGAGGTGGCCCCTGTCTGATCAAGACATGGCACTTTGCGTCTTATATTACCCCATCACATAAAAGAGTAATGACATCAAGAGGTGGCCCCTGTCTGACCAAGACATGGTACTTTGCGTCAAAACCCGTTCTCCCAAAAGGTTCCTACTGGACAACAGACATATCTTATTTCATATTTCACAAAGGTGAACATATTTCACAAAGGTGGACTCCTAAGTGTCAACTAGACTCTAGGATAGTCATCACAAAAATCATATCGGGCAGGCTGAACGTCAACCCCCATCACAATAATCATACTAGGCAGGCTGAACATCAACCTCCTCACATATCACAATACAGGGCTGAAATTCAAACCCTTAACATAACACATAAGGACTATCCCCTTGAGTTCACAGTTACACCTAGCCTTAGTCCTAACCATCACATAATCACATAATTTTCTAAATTCACATAATCACACATATTGTTCAAAATTCACAAGATCACACATATTGTTCAAAATTCACATGATCACACATATTGTTCAAAATTATATAACATAACACATAATATTTTATATTCGAATATCACCTAATATAGTGTAGTCCTTAAATTTCATGCTGATTAGTTTAATCAAACCTTGCTATGTTGTCACTCAAGTTTCTCAAATACAGATACTTAGCCATAAATATAACACCATAATTATTTAACATATTACACACACCAAGAAACAGTCATATCAAGCATCCATAAAATCAACTTAAAATTTAAAACAAGTATTCATATAAATTACTTTACAAATTACCACATGTAACATATTAACTACAAACACCAAAATTCGGTTTTCATAGACAATTATCAAGGTCATCAAGGTTTCGGTTTTCATGTTAACTACAAACATCAATTTCGGTTTTCATAAACAATTATCAAGAACATCAAGATTTCGGTTTTCATGTTAACTACAAACATCATTGATTTAATGTTACCAAAATTGATTTCGGTTTAACTATAATTAACAAGAATTTCATACCCAAAATTCAATGATTTAATGCTACCAAAATTCCTATAAAAATACCTTAAATTTCATACAAATTTTCGGTTAAATAATCATCATATAATCACCTTTGAAAAATTCGGTTTTCATGATATATTCAACTTTACAAAATTCGGTTTTCATCATAGTGAAGTCTTGAATTTCGGTTTTAGCATGGTAAGATTTCCAACAAGCGAATATATCATCTAACTCAACAATTAACACAGACAAATAGATAGAAATCAATTAGACAATCCCACTCACCTCTTAAACCGAGAATACCAAGGTAAAAACTTCCAAAAGAATTCGTCTAAGACTTTGGAATACTTCTAAGAAGACGCCAACAATTGACAAGGAACGCCTCCAAACACCAAGATGCCGGCCAAAGGGAGAAAAGGAAGAGGAAGAAGAATTTTCGCCTCCAAGTCTCCAAGAATCGCCCACTCCTTCCTAGCCGTCGCCCAAGTTTTCTTCAAGCCAAAAAAATCGCCAAAATCTCCACCCTAACCGAAATTACCCACTTAAATTTTGGTTTTTAATGTTTAACCCTCTAACCAATTAATTCAAAAGGGTTTAACCCATTTAACTAAAAATTTGAATTTTAAAAACCCAATTAGTTTAAACCCAATAACCCCTAGTTTAAGTGAAAGTCCAATAAGGGTTAAACTAACATCCAATAAGCTAGTTAACTAATTAAATTTAACATCCACTAACCATTCACTTAACGAAATCCATTAAGGATTTAATTAATATCCAATAAGGTCTAATTAACCAATAAGGTCTAATTAATTATTTACAATTTACAACCCATAAATCCTAATTAATTTATCATGAACAACCAATAATAATTTATCATAAATTAACAGCCAATAATCAAACAAATAATCCCTAATTAATTTACAATAAATTAACAACCAAAAATCTCTAGTTAATTAACTATTAACAACCAATACATAGAAAAATATCACAGTCAATAATTTTATTTAATTCAAAAATAATGCTTACCAGGACTTAAGATCCTTGGATCTTACAATGGTATGCCCCAGTTTCTCTAGAGCCTCCTTGTGCCCAATCATCTTGAGCACGTGAGCTCCCACTGGGCTCCCTTCAGCCAGTTTGCTCTGAAAGAACAGCTTTGTCAAATTATAGCGTTCTGTCCTCGCCTGTGCAGCATACAGCATCTTGAGGTTCGCTATAATCTCTATAGCCGACATATCCTCATGCTGACGCTGCAGCGGTGGCGTCATAGACGCTAACATCAGGCAAGCGACATCAATGCTATCATTGACGTGCTTTTCATAGGCTTCCCGAACCGCCCTTGCGGCGTTCGGAGCGGGCTGAGGCGGTATAGCCGTCTCGAGGACATACAGTTTCCTCTCTGCCTTAAGAACAATCTTAAGGTGTCCAAACCAGTCAGAGAAGTTCGGCCCAGCAAACTTCTCCCTTTCCAGTAGGGATCGCACATTGAAGTTCATGGTGTTCGTTGCTGCAGGTATCTACAACAATGCAAGAACAGCAAGGTCAGTATCAATGTTAAGAATCAATCAGGACTTAAGAAAGATTCTTTTTCTCACTATTTTATCTGACTGAAAAATCCATTAAACAGTCCGAAAGAGTAAACACTCTTTTAGTGAGATGGGATCCAGATTTCATACTTGGTCTCCGCGTCCCGCTTAGGCGAGATAAGATGCACAGAGAGTACAAGCACTAATCTCTGGTAGGCTGTCCCAGCCAATCGCTAACCCGTGCGATTCCCCTTCATCTGGGTAGTCCAGCAGACTGTGCCAACTGAGTTGGTACAACACAATCTCTGACCCCACAGATGGCTGCCCCCATGTGCTACCATATGCGCCACATATGTAGCCTACATGGTCAAGCTGACCCGACCGACTCCCTGGACCACCACGTGCTATGCTGAGCAACGAGAAGGGATAAATCCCTACTCTGTAACACGCAGGTGTAATCCCGCACCGTCTGAAGATAGATGGACGTGCCCACTGAGTGGGTACAACACGGCTCCAACGATAGTCAGAACAGTGAGGTTTCGCGTCAGAAGGCTTACGAGCTTGATATTTTAGCGTTGGATTTTAACGGTCTTTTATCTTCCTCACTATCATGCAATTCCTATGGTGATAGCAGAAGATAAATTAAAACATGCTGTTCTACTTATATAATCAATAAAAGAAAGCATGGATCTTATGTGGTAAAAGCCCATAGCCTAAGTAAGACCTTAACCTAACTTAAGTCTTCACTTGCTTTTGCTTCATGGGCTTTTGCTGCTCATCTGGCCCAAACCAGGGCCCAAGCGCCATTTGCAGCTGAGGTGCGCCCACCAGGTAAACGCGCCTGGTCCCAGAGTCGAACCCTGGACCTCCCACCTGGTCTAGCCACTGCTGCATGCGCCTCTGCCAAGTGTGCTCTGTGCTCTTGTCTAATTAAATTACAAATTTAACTATCTAGACAAGATTGACACGCAGGTCAATTACATTTTATAAATTAAAAGCAATGTGATTCGCATATCACAATCTAAAATTAATTTATAAAATTAATACAGGCACGCAGGCCCCAGCACAGCACAGAATTAACATGGGCAGCCCACATAAGAATAAATAGACAAACACATGGCATCAATCATCATGTGATCCAGTCATTAAAATAAAATTTTCAAAAAACCCCATGGGCATCAATTTTATTTTGCTTATATGCCCTACAACCTTACAACGGTCCATTACTAGGGATCCACTCATCCAACCTAGTCAGATCCACTGCCCTTACATGCACCAAGTCCTAACTGACTTGAGTCGACCATAAGGTCAACCATGTATGCGCCAGGGCTGAACAACCACAATGAGGTCTGGCAAGCGGGTGTGAGCCCGGGCCTAACTCATGTGCGTTCATAGGTTGTCTCAATCAGACATCGCTACACGCCTGTCTGCAGCCGACCTGTAGCCACCACGTGCTTGCGCACAGGTGCTACCTGGTCAACCCATCAAGGCTGTCAGATGGTCTGAATAGACTTTTGGATCTAACCTAGGGGGTGACTTCACAAAAGGGCTTAAGCAATCATAAAACATGCGTTAACCTCGCTCTGATACCATTTGAAAGGTTCCCACAAGGGGGCGAAACCCTAAATCATAGGCGCATATGAAGAATGAAAGCAACGGAAAGGGGGTTTCTAGATCTTGCATGGTATTATGATTAACAAAACCGATTGTATAGTAGTGATAGAACCATACCATAGCCATTTCTAGATGGCGTCTTGGAAGCTAGAGAACAAGAGAGGTCTCCTCCAAATTGTCGCACACAAGATGAGGTATAGCTTCTTCTTGTCGTCCCTTGTGCTAGCAAGGATCGTCCAAGTATCCTTCTCGTATGGAAGGGATGAGATCTTCTTGGCTTGGCGAAAAACTTCCTTCTCCTTTCGTCAACACCACATGCACTCTCGAATGAGCAAGCGACGAGAGGAAGGAGCGACAATAGGCGTGAGAGAGGAGTAACGTGAGGCGATGTCACGTTTAGGAGTCATGGTTTCTAAAAATAGAAACACTCCCACGTTCATGCACTCATGCGACCATGGGTTTACCCCAAGCGCAAACTTCTCTTCACCCTTGAACCATGCGCTCATTCATGAGCCGGTTCACTTTGGTTCGGTTCAATAACCAAATAAGCCAAGCATTCAGTCCAGACCATAATAAACACTTAGGTTCTTGATCTGACCGTCAATCTCTTGATGCTCCTGATCTGACCAATCTAGCATCCAATCTCTCGATCGAAGCTTACCGATCTGAAGCCCTAATCAATCAAACATGATCAGACCAGATCTCACTCACAATCAGAAATTAAATCCCTTTAAACTGAACTCAAACAATTCAGTCCACACGATCTGACTTAAGTAAGCCATATCATCAAATTGTGCGACCCTGAGGGTTTCCTTTAAATGTCGGTAACGATAACTCACGTCATCACGATCAGTGAGGGGTATCTAGCAACACATCACTGTCTCCCAATATAAAGGAAAGAGTCTTCCAAGACTACACCCAAAAACAACACAAGTGTGAATCAACTCACAAAGCATACATATTTCCTTTGCCACTGGATGTTCTTATTGGACAAGCGTGTCAAGCTTGTAACTCCAATATGATGAGCATGATTAGATCAGATGAACATAGTCACCTGGGTATGGCCATACACTTTCTCAATCATCTCATCCAGGGGGCCCCTTTAGAACATCACACTCCTTAAACAAGGAGACGGCAATCCTATGTCTATCACTAGTGCCCTAACCTGACTCAAGCTCATCATCCAAGATAGTCTATAATCATTATGTTTCAAATGATATTGAACTACCTCAAAACAATGACAATCATCATTTAGAAAACACAAGTGATCTCAAGTCAGAGGAAATGTGCCACTTGTTACATTCAAGGATTATTCACATTGTGACAAACAATTGAATATCCTAGTAGGGTCTGTCCAGTACATCCAATGTACCCATGAGTCTACATCTTATTTCATGCTCGAAGCATCCTATAAGATTAGAACACATATTAGTCTTAACCATATCAAGGCTGTCTCATGTTCACCAAGATATATCGACTAAGGACTTTATTGCCTGTCAGCCTAGCTGAACAGCTTTGAGACATTATTCAGAAGTACACTTATTACAGCAGACAAGGTAACAACCTGAATAACAACCATGCCTATATAAACATAAGAGTTAATTACATGATACTGTTACAATCCCAAGGCCTCAAACATTAGCCTTAAGGGCATACCCCAACAGTTGTTGTATGTTAATATGATTGCTTCATGTTAATGTGTGATCCTTGTTTGCGTAGATCTAATTTATATCACATGCGAAACTACATGCTAGGTTTTAGATGTTGGCGCATGTGTGATATTCATGTTTATGCATGATTATGTTGGCGCTTGTTAAAGCTTTTGTTTTGTCAAAACTTGTATCTTGCGCGCCCCACATTAGAACTAAGCAGCGCCTACTATGAACCCTTAGACGGGTTGATAGGGTTGAAGTCATCATCTAGTTAAGATCCAAACAGTCTGATCAGACCATCTGATAGCCTAGATGGGTCGACCAGATGGCACCTGTGCGCAAGCACGAGGTGGCTATAGGTCGACTGCATACAGGCGTGTAGCGATGTCTGGTTGAGACAACCACTGAATGCGCATGAGTTGGGCCCGGGGTCACACCCGCTTGCCTGAACTCATGAGTGTCGTTCAGCCCATCTGCATGCATTGTTGGCCACTGGGTCAACTCAAGTCTGTTAGGACTTGGTGCATGCAAGGGCAGTGGATCTGACTAGGTCAGATGAGTGGATCCCTATTGATGGACCGTTGTAAGGCAGTAGGGCACATAAGAAAAATAAAATTGATTCCAATGGGATTTCAAAAAATTTTATTTTCTTGTAATGGATCACATGTTGATTGTATACCATGATGCTTGTCTATTTTATCTTATGTAGGTTGCCCTTTTTATGTGTGCTTTGCTGGGGCCTGCGAGCCTGGATTAAATTGTAAATTATTATAATTGTGATCTGCGCATCACATTTTAATTAATTTATTGTGTAATTGACCTGCGTGTCAATCTTGTCTAGATAGATTAAATTGTAATTTAATCAGACAAGAGCACAGAGCACCACATGGCAGAAGCGCATGCAGCTTGAGGCTTAACCAGGTGGGAGGTCCAGGTTCGACTCTGGGACAGGCGCATTTACCTGGTGGGCGCACCTGAGCTGCTGTGGGCGCTTGGGCACTGGTTTGGGGCCAGATGAGATGCAAAAGACCCATGAAGAGCTCAAGTGAAGACTTAAGTTAAATTAAGGTCTTACTTAGGTTTAATGGGCTTTTACCACATAAGATCAGCATGCTTTCTACTTATTGTTTATATAATTAGAACTGCATGATTGAATCTTCTGCTATCGCCATAGGTTATGTATGATAGTTAAGAAGATAAAAGACCGTTAAAATCCAACGCTAATATATCAAGCACCTAAGCCTTCTGACCGCGAAACCTCACTGTTCTGACTATCGTTGGGGCCGTGTTGTACCCACTCAGTGGGCACGCCCATCTATCTTCAGACGGTGTGTGATTACACCTGCGTGTTACAGAGAAGGGATTTATCGCTTCTCATTGCTCAGCACAGCACGTGGTGGTCCAGGGAGTAGGTCAGGTCAGCTTGACCATGTAGGCTACATACTGAGCATATGTGAGCTATATGGAGGCAGCCATCTGTGGGATCAGAGACTGTGTTGTACCAACTCAGTTGGCACAGTCTGCTGGATTGCCCAGATGAAGGGGAATCGCACGGGTTGGCGATTGGCAGGCATTGCCTACCAGAAATTAGTGCTTGTACTCTCTGTGCATCTTATCTCGCCTGAGCGGGACGCGGAGACCAAGTATGAAATCTGGATCCCATCTCACTAAAAGAGCGTTACTCTTTCGGACTGTTTAATGGATTTTTCAGTCAGATAAAATAGTGAGAAAAGAATCTTTCTTAAGTCCTGGATTGATTCTAAACATTGATACTGACCTTGCTGTTCTTGCATTGTTGTAGATTACTACAGCAACGAACACCACGAATTTCAATGTGCGATCCCTACTGGAAAGGGAGAAGTTTGCTAGGCCAAACTTCTCAGACTGGTACGGACACCTTAAGATTGTTCTTAAGGCAGAGAGGAAACTGTATGTCCTCGAGACGGCTATACCGCCTCAACCCACTGCGAACGCCGCAAGGGCGGTTCGCGATGCCTATGAAAAGCATGTCAATGATAGCATTGATGTCGCTTGCCTGATGCTTGCGTCTATGACGCCAGAGCTGCAACGTCAGCATGAGGATCTATCTGCTATACAGATTATAGCAAACCTCAAGATGCTGTATGCTGCACAGGCTAGGACTGAACGCTACAATTTGACTAAGCTTTTCTTTCAGAGCAAACTGGCTGAAGGGAGTCCAGTGGGAGCTCACGTACTCAAGATGATTGGGTACAAGGAGGCTCTAGAGAAACTGGGACATACCATCAATCAGGAGCTTGCTGTAGACATCATATTGCAGTCTCTCCCGACCTCTTTCGATCCGTTCATCATTAACTTTAATATGAACAAGATTGACTGTACGCCGGCAGAGTTACTGAATATGCTCTTGACTACAGAGCTGACTCTAAAGGGAAAGCCTTCAACCTCTGTCTTGATGGTTCCTTCAAGGAACAAGAAGAAAGGGAAGAAGGGCAAAGCCCCTGTCAAGAGCTACAACAAGGCTATGAAAAACAAAAGGTTAAGCGGTCGAAGGAATACAGATGTTTCCATTGTGGCCAGCTGGGTCACTGGAAAAAGGACTGTAAAGCGCTCCAAGGAGACAAGAAGGGAAGCATCGCTTCTGGCTCAGGTATTTTTGTGACTGAGGTCATGATATCTTCTTCTTCTATTTCATGGGTGTTGGACACTGCATGTGGAGTTCACATTTGTTCAAATGTGCAGGAACTCAAGAGAAGAAGACAGGTGGGACAGCATGCGGTGGACCTACGAGTTGGAAACGGGGCACGGGTCGCTGCTGTTGCTGTAGGAGAATATCACATCTCATTACCATCTGGACTTGTATTAGAACTGAACAATTGTTACTTTGTACCAAGCATAACGAAAAACATTATCTCTATTCCAGCTCTTGTCAAGAAAGGGTTTTCCTTTGAATGCAATATTTCAAAGTGTGTTATTTCTAATGATAATATTGTTTATGCTACTAGGTCAATTAACAATGGGTTATTCATGTTGGACATGGAATATTCTATACAAAATATTGATAATAAGAAAGCCAAGTATGCTGATGACAGCACATTGCTATGGCATAGTCGTTTAGGCCATATTAACAAGAAACGCATTAAGCGGTTGCATGATCATGGACTGCTGGGATCATTCTCCTATGAGGAGATTGATACATGCAAAGCTTGTTTAATGGGTAAAATGACGAAGGCTCCTTTTCCTAACAAAGGTCAAAGGGCTTCAGGTTTACTTGACCTTATACACAGTGATGTGTGTGGGCCATTTAGTAAACATGCCAGAGGTGGCTATTCATACTTCATTACCTTTACTGATGATTTCAGTAGGTATGGATATGTCTATCTAATGAGACATAAAAGTGAATCTTTTGACAAGTTCAAAGAGTTCAAAAATGAAGTACAGAATCAGCTAGGCCGAAATATCAAGGCACTTCGCTCAGATCGAGGTGGAGAATACCTAAGTCGAGAGTTTACTAACTATCTGAAGGAGTGTGGGATTATCTCACAGCTTACTCCGCCAGGAACACCGCAATGGAATGGTGTGTCCGAGAGGAGGAACAGATCCTTATTGGATATGGTTCGTTCAATGATGAGTCAGGCTAATCTACCTTACTCCTTTTGGGGATTTGCACTGGAAACAGCTGCAAAGGTACTAAACCGAGTGCCATCCAAGGCAGTTTCAAAGACTCCATATGAGTTATGGTATGGGAAACAGCCGAGCTTGACATTTATTAAGATCTGGGGTTGCGAGGCTTATGTCAAAAAGCTTGCCTCTGGGAAACTAGAGAGCAGATCTGAGAAATGCATCTTTGTCGGTTACCCTAAGGAAACTAAGGGTTATTATTTCTACGATCCCAAAGAGAACAAGGTATTTGTTGCTCGGACGACCATTTTTCTTGAGAAGGAATTTCTTCTGCAAGAGGCCAGTGGGAGAGAAATAAAGCTGGATGAGAATCCAGAGGAAGGACAAAGTAGTCAAGCACAGTTGGATGAGCATGAGCCAGTAGAACAGGTTATTGAACAACCTGAGGCTCAGATATCACGGGAACCGCGAAGATCGGGAAGGATCCGTCGACAGCCTGAGCGCTATGACGGAGTCTACATCATTGATCATGATGAACCCCTCACTTATGCGGATGCGGTCAGTGGACCGGAATCAGCGAGATGGCTTGAAGCTATGCGAGCCGAGATGGACTCCATGTAAGATAACCAAGTCTGGGATTTGGTTGATCCACCTCCGGGAGTAATCCCTATAGGGTGTAAATGGATCTTCAAGAAGAAGATTGACATGGATGGTAACGTGGTTACCTATAAAGGCAGGCTAGTTGCGAAAGGTTTCAAACAAATCTACGGGATAGATTATGATGAAACTTTCTCTCCTGTAGCCATGTTCAAGTCTATTCGGATCATTCTCGCAATAGCAGCATATTATGATTATGAGATCTGGCAGATGGATGTGAAGACCGCTTTCCTTAATGGAAATCTGGATCAGGATGTGTATATGACACAACCTGAAGGTTTCACAAATCCATCAGATCGTCATAAAATATGCAAGTTAAAGAAGTCCATTTATGGACTTAAGCAAGCATCTAGAAGCTGGAATATTCGTTTTGATGAATCAATCTGTGAATTTGGTTTCATCAAGAATGAAGATGACCCGTGTGTATATAAGAGGTTTAGTGGGAGCGTGATTACATTCCTAGTCCTCTACGTCGATGATATCTTAATCATTGGAAACGATATTCTTGAACTACATGCGGTTAAGGCATGGTTAAGAAAATGTTTCCAAATGAAAGATTTAGGAGAAGCAGCCTATGTATTAGGTGTGAAGATCTACAGAGATAGATCTAAGAGGCTTCTCGGGCTGTGCCAGAGTACTTACATCGATAAAGTCCTGGAGAGATTTCATTTAGAGAATTCTAAAAGAGGATATCTTCCAGTCAGACATGGTCTGAATCTTTCAAAGAGTCAGTGTCCGCAAACACATACTGAGAAAGATTAAATGGACAAAACGCCTTATGCTTCGGCTATTGGGTCCATTATGTATGCGATGTTGTGTACTCGCCCATGAAAGGTTTGCATGAGGGGGTGAAACCCTAAAGCATTGGCGCATATGGAAGATGCAAGCAGCGGAAAGGGGGTTTCTAGATCTTGCATGCTATATGATCAACAAAAATGACCCGATTGCAAATAGAGAAGGATCATACCATAGCCATTTCTAGATGGCGTCTTGGAAGCAAAGATCGAAATGGATCTTCTCCAGAGGTGACGCACACAATTGATGTCGCCTACTCCCTTTGGCGATCCTTGTGCTAGCAAGGTCCCAAGTAGTCCTTGTCGAGTGATAGGGAAGAGAACTTCTTGGCTTGGCGACTTTTTCTCTTGTCGTCTCTTCCTCTCGTTCACGCACGAATGCCTCAAGAGCCAAAGACCAATTGGGGACAAAGCGTGAAGGCGTGAAGAGGGAAAACGTGAAACGTGGTCACGTTGAGAAGTGCTATCCAAAAATAGCATGCCACTTCTCCACATGCGATCTTGGGTTTACCCCAATCGCAAACTCCACTTCACCTTTGAACCACGCGCTCATCCATGAGCCGGTTCACTTGAATTTGGTTCAATAACCAAATAAACCAAGCCATAAGTCCAGATCACATTAAAACCCTAAGGCTCCAGATCTGACCGTTCATCTCTTTGATGCTCCTGATCTCACCGATCTAGCATCCAATCTCTCAATCGAAGCTTACCGATCTCAAGCCCTAATCAATCAAACATGATCAGACCAGATCTCACTTACAATCAGAGATTAATTCCCTTTAAACTGAACCTGAACAATTCAGTCCACACGATCTGACTTAAGTAAGCCATATCATCAAATTGTGCGACCCTGAGGGTTTCCTTTAAATGTCGGTAACGATAACTCACGTTATCACGATCAGTGAGGGGTATCTAGCAACACATCACTGTCTCCCGATATAAAGAAAAGAGTCTTCCAAGACTACACCCAAAAACAGCACAAGTGTGAATCAACTCACTAGGCATGCATAATTCCTTTGCCACTGGATGTTCTTATTGGACAAGCGTGTCAAGCCTGTAACTCCAATATGATGAGCATGATTAGATCAGATGAACATAGTCACCTGGGTATGGCCATACACTTTCTCAATCATCTCATCCAGGGGGGCCCCTTTAGAACATCACACTCCTTAAACAAGGAGACGGCAATCCTATATCTATCACTAGTGCCCTAACCTGACTCAAGCTCATCATCCAAGATAGTCTATAATCATTATGTTTCAAATGATATTGAACTACCTCAAAACAATGACAATCATCATTTAGAAAACACAAGTGATCTCAAGTCAGAGGAAATGTGCCACTTGTACACATACAAGGATCATTCACATTGTGACAAGCAATTGAATATCCTAGTAGGGTCTGTCCAGTACATCCAATGTACCCATGAGTCTACATCTTATTCCATGCTCGAAGCATCCTATAAGATTAGAACACATATTAGTCTCAATCATATCAAGGCTGTCTCATGTTCACCAAGATATATCGACTAAGGACTTAACTGCATGTCAGCCTAGCTGAACAGCTTTGAGACATTATTCAGAAGTACAATTATTGCAGCAGACAATGTAACAAACTGAATAACAACCATGCCTTTATAAACATAAGAGTTTATTACATGATACTGATACAATCCCAAGGCCTCAAACATTAGCCTTAAGGGCATACCCCTACAGCCCAGACGTCGCTTACGGGTTAAGCGTGACCAGTCGATTCCGAAGTAATCCAGGTCAGGCGCACTGGATTGCAGTCAAGAACATTTTGAAATATCTGCGGAGGACCAAAGATATGTTCTTGGTGTATGGTGGTCAGGAAGAACTCAGTATTGAAGGATATACTGACGCTTCGTTCCAATCTGACCAGGATGATTTCCGATCGCAATCAGGCTATGTTTTTAGCTTGAATGGAGGTGCGGTGGTGTGGAAAAGTTTCAAACAGTCTATTGTTGCTGATTCTACAATAGAAGCCGAGTATGTTGCAGCCTCAGAAGCATCTAAGGAGGCAGTGTGGATTCGTAAGTTCATTCAGGAACTTGGTGTTGTTCCTTCGAGTGCTGATCCTTTGGTTATCTTCTGTGATAACACTGGAGCAATCACACAAGCAAAGGAACCACGGTCGCACCAGAAGTCCAAGCACATACAGAGACGGTTTCACTTGATCCGGGAGATCATTGATCGTGGCGAGATCAAAGTCTGCAAGGTTCATACAGATGACAATCTAGCTGACCCGCTTACTAAGCCTCTGGCGCAGCAGAAGCATGAGAAGCACTGTAATAATATGGGTTTGAGATTTCTCAACCATTAGATTAAGTGCAAGTGGGAGATTGTTGGGGTATGCCCTTAAGGCTAATGTTTGATGCCTTGGGATTATATCAGTATCATGTATAAACTCTTTGTTTATAAAGGCAATGGTTATTATTCAGGTTGTTACATCATCTGCTGCAATATGTATACTTCTGAATAATGTCTCAATGCTGTTCAGCTAGGCTGACATGCAGTTAAGTCCTTAGTCGAGATATCTTGGTGAACTTGAGACAGCCTTGATATGATTGAGACTAATATGTGTTCTGATCTTATAGGATGCTTCGAGCATGGAATAAGATGTAGACTCATGGGTACATTGGATGTACTGGACAGACCCTACTAGGATATTCAATTGCTTGTCACAATGTGAATAATCCTTGTATGCGAACAAGTGGCATATTTCCTCTGACTTGAGATCACTTGTGTTTCTAAATGATGATTGTCATTGTTTTGAGGTAGTTCAATATCATTTGAAACATAATGGTTATAGACTATCTTGGATAATGATCATGAGTCAGGTTAGGACACTAGTGATAGATATAGGATTGCGGTCTCCTTGTTTAAAGGAGTGTGATGTTCTAATGGGGCCCCCCTTTGGATGAGATGATTGAGAAAGTGTATGGCCATACCCAGATGACTATGTTCATCTGATCTAATCATTCTCATCATATTGGAGTTACAGGCTTGACACGCTTGTCCAATAAGAACATCCAGTCGCAAAGGAAACATGTATGCCTAGTGAAGTGGATTCACACTTGTGCTGTGGTTTGGGTGTAGTCTTGGAAGACTCTTTCCTTTATATTGGGAGACAGTGATGTGTTGCTAGATACCCCTCGCTGATCGTGATAACGTAAGTTATCGTTACCAACATTTAAAGGAAACCCTTAGGGTCGCACAATTTGATGATATGGCTTACTTAAGTCAGATCGTGTGGACTGAATTGTTTTGGTTCAGTTTAAAGGAGTTTAAACTCTGATTGTAAGTGAGATCTGGTCTGATCATGTTTGATTGATTAGGGCTTGAGATCGGTAAGCTTCGATCGAGAGTATTGATGCTAGATCTGTGAGATCAAGAGCATCAAGAGATGAACGTTAGATCTGGAGCCTTAGGGTTTAATTATGATCTAGACCAAAGGCTTGGCTTAATTGGTCTTTGAACCAAACCAAAAGGAACCCGTTCACATGAGTGAACGCATGGTTCAAAGTGAGGATGCGTTTTGGTTGGTTCGTGAACGCATGAGTGGATGCGTTAAGCGTTTGCTATTTTTGGAAGTTCCAAAAATGAATGCACGCCTCCACGTTCCAAAAACGCTCACCCCTCTTTTGGTCTTGCACTTGTGTGGCTCGTCTACACGAGGTGTAGAGAAGCATTCGGCCAAAGGAGAGAACTACTCTCGCATCTCATCTTCCTTCACACGACAAGGATACTTGGAGCCTTGCTAGCACAAGAAGCAACAAGGAGTAGGCGATCACATCTTGTGTGCGGTGCCTTTGGAGAAGAAGCGTTTGCATCTTTCTCTTCCAAATCGCCATCCAAGCGAAATGGCTATGGTATGAATCCTAACTATATGAAGTTGATCATATATTCTTGCAAAAGATGTTTAGAAACCCTTGCTTCCGCTATGCTAGTTTTATATGCGCCTCCTACTAGGGTTTCGCCCCCTTTATCTGGGGACTTTCACAAACACCAAAGAGAACAACTTAACACTTAGTCCTACCTCCTCTTTTATAGAATAAGATGGGAGGGAACAAACAAAACAAAATACACAAGAGACACTCAACTCTAACAACCTACCAACTCTTGCAGGCCACAAAAGTGGTCAAGCTGCAACTACAAGACAAGGAATAACAACTACCTAATATTCTCCGAAGCTGGTCGTGTGATTCTGCATCCTTGTACGGGGGGGGGGGGGGGGGGGGTGGGGGTTTAGACGCGCTCCGAGCATACGGCAACAAAATAGCGGAACTTCGATGTTGTGGGCTGGGTGACCACCGTCGCGGCTCATTCTTGGCCCGTCTTGCTAATCAGATTATGCGGCCCACTTGGGGTTGGATCTTCAGGGGGTCGGCTCGTAGTGCCCTTGGGCTGCGCCACTTCGGTATGGATGGAAAGAGGGCCAATGACGCCCAAGAAACAGTTCGGGGCTTACTTTGGTGTTTGCATTGCCGGATTTCCACCTTGTTGGACTCCTTTAGGCCGTCATGGGGTGGAGCAACATGGTAGGGAGGGCGGTGCACATCGAAGTGGGGTCGTCGGGGCTGCAAAGTGCCTTCAGGGCCGAACATGGCCTGGTCGTGATAGTGAGCACGGCCGTGTTCAGAGTCGACGCAATCCACAGAATCGAGTACGGCCTGCCCATGCTTGGGATCATGCCCGTGCTTGGCATTGTCGAAATCCATAGAGTCGAGCATGGCTAGCTTGTGCTTGGAATCACGCCTGTGCTTGGCGTTGTTGAAATCCATAGAGTCAAGCACCGCCTGCCTGTGCTTGGAATCACGCCCGTGCTTGGCGTTGTCGAAATCCACTGAGTCGAGCACGGCCTGCTCATGACCAGAAGCACGGCCGTGTTCGGTGTGGCCGAAATCCATAAAACCGGGCACGACTTGCCCGTGATCAGGAGCATAGTCATGTTCGGCGTTCGCATCTTCGGGCGATTGTGTCACTGCCGTGATGGGGTGCACGACCATGATGGGGTGCACGGCCTGGCCGTGTCGGGGTCTGGGGAGCTCCGACTGAGGTGAAAATTATGGGGAAAATTCCTGGGGTCCTGGGGAGTCTCCCCAAGTGTCTTTTGGAGGGATTGGGCCGCCCTCAAGTATATTCATGGGCCCCTTTGCGGCTGCATCAATTACGATATTATATTTAGGGATGCTGGATATGGTGTGGATAGGACGGTTTTGTATATATTGTTGGGAAACCCTAGGGATATTTTACAATTTTCAGAGATAGAGATTACACAAATACATTGCGCAGCGGAACTAATATCCCCGAAACAGGCTAGTCCCAAAAACCCAGTGAAGATCACAAGCGAGGGAGTTGACACGATGAGATAGAAGATACCTCAAAGCAAGACGATGCCGATGTCGTGATAGGCGCCCAAGCGTGCGCCCTCTGTAGTTTCACACACACAGATGCCTCGAGTCCTCTTCTTCCACGCCCGGTGCTAGCCTCGGGAAGAAGATCCAAGCATTTGTGCTTCTTCTTCAAGCCTTGTGCTACCTCCAAGGTATTTGCGCCGATGAAGAAGATGAAGAGAAGAGGATGAAGTCGCCAAGCCCTTGCTACACTTACGCCACCTTCAAGGGAAGAAGCGCCAAGAGGAAAGAAGATGCATGCGGCTATGAAGATGGAAGAGGAGGTTGCGCCACCTCCAAGCTTGCTCTCGCGTCTCTCTCGTGTTACTCACGCCTCCAAGGATTAGAGCATCAAGAGAGGGGCAACCAGGGCCTCATATATAGGGCAAGAGGCACTTAGGGTTAGGGCTAGGCGCAATTTGCTTCCATAATGAAGCAAATTAGCCTACTACACCCCATTATGCCCCTTAGGTGCCTATGGGGATAATTTCTCCCCATTATATCCTTTTAGGCTATTTCCTCTTCATGACAACTTATTAGTGAGCCCAACTAAGCAATGGGCCTAGCCCCAAGATCATTACCCATGTTAACCAAGCTATTGGATCCAATCCAATGTGACCTAAGGTCAAATGAGGCTAACCAAGGTTAATTCGACCAGTTTGCCAAAATTGGAAGTTGGCTCCAATAAGTTTCTTCCAACTCATCAGGCCCATTGGCGCTGATGAAATCTCCAGACTAGATTCGAGTTATCCAATAACTCGATCATAAGGCTTCCCGATCAATACGAGAACTCAAGTATCAAGGTGTGTGACCCTGTAGGTTCCTCTGACGCTGGCAGTGCAGACCAAAGGTCATCACAAGCAGTGAGTGGCACCTAGCAATGCATCACTGTTGCCCAGGTCATTGGAATGGATATCGACATCGACATCCCCATCATCGCAACTAGGTACAAATGCATTCCAATCTCTTTGCCGAACTGATATCCGATTGTACAAGTGTGTCACCACTTGTTTTCATCCAATCTCATGGTTATGACTAAATCAGGTCTCACCTGGCTATGGCCATACACTTTCAGTCATAGAACTATAGAGGAGCTCCATGGATATCAAACTTCCCTTAGGAAGGGGCAAATTCTCTGTCTGTCCATTGACCTTCTCATATGGGTCGTGACATGCTCAATGACAACCGTTATTACCCCCCAACTACGGCGAGGTGTTAGGTTGTATCAAAGCATATCCCTAACCATACAGAACGGCCAATGACCTCAAGTCAAGGGATCAATGCATCTCTTATCACTTGTGAGGATAACTTGTGACACCAAGTCATTGCCTCACAGCGGGTCAATCTAGTATATCCATCACTGATATACCCATATGTCTGCATTAGCACCTCGTGCCTAACCAGCCCATATACCAGTCTCACAAGTACCAGAGCTGTCCCATATCCACTCAGGTACATCGACTGGGGACTATCATTTGAGCACAGATCCAATCTGTCTCTAAGGAAATTATCATATAAGTACATGTTTGCAGATGTAAGCAAATATAGATAATGACAATGCCAGAATGATATATAAAATATCAACGCCAAGTAGTACAATAATGGACCAAAACTAGGTCCTAGGGCATATACACCAACAATCTCCCACTTGCACTAAGACCTAGAGGTTGAGGAACCTCAACCCCATATCTCTAGCGTGACCATCATGCTTCTGCTACGCTAAAGCCTTGGTCAATGGGTCTGCCAGATTGTTCTCTGTGTCAACTCTGTTAATCTTGACATCACCTCTGTCTATGATCTCTCTGATTAGGTGAAATCTCCTGAGTATGTGTTTGGATCTTTGATGAGACCGTGGTTCTTTGGCTTGTGCAATTGCTCCATTGTTATCACAATAGATTTCAATGGGATCCACTGCACTGGGAACCATCTGAAGTTTAGAAATGAACTTCCTTATCCAAACAGCTTCTTTGGTTCCCTCAGAAGCGGCCACATACTCAGCCTCAATTGTAGAATCGGCAATAGTGGATTGCTTGAAGCTCTTCAAGCAAACAGCACCTCCATTCATCTTGAACACATAGTCGGCCTGCGATCTAAAGTCATCAGGGTCATACTAGAAAGACGCATCAGTGTAGCCCTGCATACTGAGCTCTTCTTGTCCCCCATAGACTAGGAACAAATCCTTAGTTCTTCTCATATACTTCAGGTTGTTCTTTACAGCCACCCAGTGCTGTAAACCAGGATTGGATTGGTATCGGCTGGTTATGCTCACAGCATAAGCCACGTCTGGTCTAGTACATAACATTGCATACATGATCGATCCTACTACCAAAGCATAGGGCACTCGACTCATGTCATCCCTCTCAGCCTGTGTGGTGGGACACTAGCCTTTTGAGAGAGTAAGGCCATGTCTCACTAGAAGGTACCCTTTCTTGGATTGCTCCAAGTTGAACCTCTCCAGGACCTTATCAATGTAGGTACTCTGACTAAGGGCTAGGAGCCTCTTGGATCTATCCTAGTAGATCCTCACGCCTAGGATATAGGCGGCCTCCCCTAAGTCCTTCATCTCGAAACACTTCCCTAACCATGTCTTCACAGCTTGAAGACTAGGGATGTCGTTCCCGATGAGCAGTATGTCATCGACATACAAGACCAGAAAAGTCACGAAGCTCCCACTGAATTTTCTGTATACTCAGGCGCCATCTTCGCTTTTGATAAAGCCATAATCTCTCACAGCTTCATCAAGTCAAAGATTCCAACTTCGAGATGCTTGCTTTAATCCATAAATGGATCTCTTTAGCTGCAGACTTTACTAGCTTCTGCAGGATGGATGAAGCCATTAGGTTGTGTCATATACACATCCTTAGTTAGTTTCCCATTAAGGAAAGTTGTCTTTACATCAATCTGCCATATCTCATAATCATGATATGCAGCTATAGAAAGCAGAATCCTAATGGATTTGAACATAGCAACTAGCGAAAAGGTTTCATCATAGTCCACCCCGTGGATTTGTTTGAAACCCTTAGCCACTAGTCTACCTTTACAGGTAACTACGTTGCCATCCATGTCTGTCTTCCTCTTGAAGACCCATTTACACCATAAGGGTTTTACCTCATCAGGTAGCTCAACCAAATCCCAGACTTGGTTAGCTGACATGGAATCCATCTCGGATCGCATGGCCTCAAGCCATCTCTCGGAGTCCGGTCCACTAACCGCCTCATCATAGGTCTTGGGTTCATCCTCAATGATGAATATCCCATCGTGTTGGGTCGGCAGGGACCCATACCTCTCAGGTACATGACGAATCCTCCCAGACCTACGTGGGGCCTGGGTCTAAGCCTCAGGTTGCCCATCAACTGGTGCAGGTGGCTTAGGTTTCATCTCTGTGTCTTGTGGTTGCACTTGGACATCGTCCAAGTCAAACTTCCTCCCACTAACTTCTTTCATGAGAAATTCTTTCTCTAGAAAGACAGCATCACAAGCAACAAAAAACTTTATTCTCGGTTGGAACATAGAAGTAGTAACCCTTAGTTTCCTTAGGGTACCCCACAAACACGCATTTATCACATCTAGGTTCTAGCTTGCTAGAATCATGACATTTGATATAAGCCTCACATCCCCAGATCCTGATAAAAGTGAGATTAGGGTGTCTCCCACTCCGTACCACGTATGGAATATTTGAGACACTCTTAGATGGAACATTATTCAGTATTAGAGAAGCTGTTTCAAGTGCATGCCCCCAGAATGAGGGAAGTAGAGTTGCATGACTCATCATATATCGAACCATGTCCAATAAAGTTCGATTTCTCCTTTCAGACACACCATTCCATTGGGGTGTTCCAGGAGGAGTGAGTTGGGACAGAATCCCACACTCTCTTAGATAGTCAAGAAACTCACCACTCAGGTACTCTCCACCACGATCTAATCGAAGAGCCTTAATGGATCTACCAAGATGGTTCTCTACTTCATTCTTGAACTCCTTGAATTTCTCAAAGGATTCAGATTTATGTCTCATCAAGTAGACATAACCATATCTACTGAAATCATCAGTAAAGGTAATGAAGTAACTGTGTCCTCCTCTGGCTTGCTTATTGAATGGCCCACACACATCGCTATGTATAAGATCCAACAAACCTCCTGCCCTCTCACCAATTTTGGTGAAGGGCGCCTTTGTCATTTTCCCTAACAAACATGGCTCACATGTATCAAATTCCTCCAAGGAACTTGAATCTAACAACCCATTTGCATGGAGTTGTTGAATGCGATTCTTGTTTATATGGGCTAAGCGACAATGTCATAGGAAAGCACCAACTGAACCACTCAGTTTGGTCCTTTTATTATTTATATTACATATAGAGTTATCCATGTCTAACACATATAAACCATTGCACAAAGTACCCTTCCCATAGAACATATTTGCAAATGAAAAAGAACAAGAGTTCTTATTTATTTCAAACTTAAATCCCTACCTTGCCAAGCAAGGAATGGATACAATGTTCTTAGTAAGCGAAGGTACATAATAGCAATTATCTAACTCTAATAGAAGTCCAGAAGGTAGGGAGAGAGTCAATACTCCTACAGCAATAGCAGCAACCTGTGCCCTGACGGGTTAGTGTGAGCTTATCCATGCGGTCTCTAGGCCGAACCGATCTACTTTTCTTGAGCCCCTACATATTTGTACAAATATGAGCTCCACATGCGGTATCCAATACCCATGACATAGAAGTAGAAAGGTTGACTTCTGTAACATAAATACCTGAGCTTGAAGACGAAGCCTTGCCTCTCTTCTTCTCACTCTGAAGTCGCACCATGTCCTTCAACATGTGAGGTGGCCCTCCACATGAATAGCACTTATTGTTCCTGATCCATTCCATCTTTAATTTCAGTTCCTTGGTCAAGCCTTTCGGCTCAACACACTGAATATTAACTTTAGGAGGATTGAGCCTAACCAATTCATTAAAGAGCTGTCTTAGATTAGTAATAATCTCAGAGGCACTCTTCTATTCATATTGCCCTTGAAGCTCGGGTGACATGTTGGTTAGCATCAATTGTGCAACCTCCAAAGTATCAACCTGATGCTTATCATAAGCATCCCTCTCAGCCGCTGAGGCCGAGCATGGAAGTGGTTTAGGAATGGGCTGCTCAAGGACATAGAGCTTTCTCTCGAGCTTGAGCACAATTCTCAAGTTCATATAGCAATCCATCAAGTTGGATCTAACCAACTTGTCCTTCTCAAGGAAAGATCACAGTGACCAACCGCTATTGTTCGTTGCCATTGTTCTACAATAGTCAAGAAACAGCAGATTAGTACTACTTCAAATCATTTAAACCAGACTTGTTTTAAATGACTATGGCTCCCACTATTTTAATCGAATTGACAACCCACAAAGTCAATCAGGAAGTTTAAGACTTCCTAGTGAGATGGGATCCCTTTTCCACATGAGGCTTTGTTGTGTCCGCAAGTGCATGGATACTCGAAGTAATAAAATAGATATCGAACCACGGAGACCTTGTTGTCAAGTACTGAATAATCGATTTCTCGCTAGCTAGGCAATCAGAAAATAGTGAATCAAACTATCAAAAATAACACGGAGAAAATATCAGAGAGGAAATCGGGACTAGGGGTTCATCTACTTTAATTTCTAATGACTAGATTAAGATAAGTATTTGTCAATCTAATTCTATTATGGTAAAGTTAAAATTTACTTTATAAATAAATTGTCTCGCTCTCGCGCAGACAATCATACAAAGAACCGATCCCCACTCTCGTGCAAGATCTATTCAATGTTGAAAATAAGTAAACCATCAGCTAAGAAGTCAAGGATCACTCTCGTGCATCCGAATTCTAGGTTGATCACCTCAAGTGGAAACTCAAAGATCACTCTCGTGCATTCGAGTCTCAACACTAGTTTTACTCAAGGGTTTCCAACAACTCGATACTCAATCTCTTGCAATATCAAATCAAGTCTACACATTAACTCAATCCAAAGTATCAAAAATTCAACAAGACATTATAGCTCTCTAAAAATTAGAATTCGAAGAACAACCTAATCTCTTATGGTAGTTCCAAACTCAATAATTCCTAGGGTTCCGAATTTCAAACAATCAACCTCTCGGTCTATTTCACAAAATTCTAAAACATGCTGATATTTAAGACACAAAGGAGAATTAAAAAACAATCAATCACAAGAGTAAAATTATCATAATAAAACCAGTTTGACAAAATTAGGGTTTTCTAGCCATTAAGAAACAAAGAGATTACACCCCCATGTCCCATAAAAAGAGATTACATCCAATCTCATGGTTATGACTAAATCAGGTCTCACCTGGGTATGGCCATACACTTTCAGTCATACAACCAAAGAGGAGCTCCATGGATATCAAACTTCCCTTAGGAAGGGGCAAATTCTCTGTCTGTCCATTGACCTTCTCATATGGGTTGTGACATGCTCAATGACAACCATTATTACCCCCCAACTATGGCGAGGTGTTAGGTTGTATCAAATCCTATCCCTAACCATATAGAATGGCAAATGACCTGAAGTCAAGGGATCAATGCATCTCCTATCACTTGTGAGGATAACTTGTGACACCAAGTCATTGCCTCACAGCGAGTCGATCCAGTATATCCACCACTGATATACCCATATGTCTGCGTTAGCACCTCGTGCCTAACCAGCCCATATACCAGTCTCACAAGTACCAGATGATGGGGGCAGAGAGCACATGCCACGAAGATACAAGTGGAGCCTAAGGATACCATAGGCGAAGGCTCGGGGTTTCGCGAATAAGCTAGCAAGTTCACCGTTAAAGCTAGCTCAATAATTGGAAGAGGATCACTTCAATCACTCAATAAAATTCAAGCTCAATAAGTGGCCTCAATCAATTCCAAATTTGTGACATGCATCCACGCCAATGATGCATGCAAAAGCCACTGAACTCGAACGCTAGACTTCAATGCTGCAAAGAATGGAAACACCAACGTCTCCTTCGCTCAGCCCATAAAGGAAAGCTCCAACGTATCCTTGCTGCCGTGGAAGGAAATAGCAACGTCTCTCCCTGCAACGTCTCTAAAGTTCTCCTATATGTATCTCGCTTAAAAACTTGTAGCAGACAAGTTAATTGAATTGTGTAAATGGTTATCGTTCTCAATCGGATGTTCTCCCTTCTTCTCCCTCTAATTCTCTCTGTTTCGCTGCAAACACCCGCACACTTCAAACCAGTTTTTTACCGAAATTTCGAGTGTCGGCGGCGATGATTCAACTAGCGGATCTCCTCGAAACTTCAGCCACCACACATCCTTCACCTGAAGAACCTCCAACCGCCGGCATCCGTCCATCGGCCACTGGGATTGCCGGAATCGAAACTCCCTTTGAAACCCCTATTTCCCCCCTACTTCCGCCCTATCTTCGCCCTTCGACGTCTTCCACCTCCGACCGGCCACCGTCCGCCCAGAAACTCAGGCCACATGCTCGCCTCATCAATAGAAACTCCCAGTTGTAGTAGGTTCCGAATCCAAGCACCACCGGCCGTCCGGCGTCGACCCCTGCTCCATGCGCGCACGTCCCCTGTTCTTACAGAATAGTCGCGTCTCCGCCTCCGCCAGAACGCCAACGCCTTCGCGCTCTCTCCAGCATTCCAGCCTCGCCTACAATCTCTTGGTCATCATCCAAACCACAGGCAACACAGTCCGCATCGCCTCCTCTCCACCAGATGAAGAACGAATTCAAGCAACCCAGATCCCTTGTTCCCAGACTCGCCAGCCACCTGCAGCACGATTTTGCTGCGTCGCTCCACAACCCCTCGCCGAGCTCCGACGCCGACAAGACCATCTCGCCCTTTGCCTCCAGCATGCTAGCCTGCTTCCAGATCTCTCTATTTCCGGCAGCCTGTTTCTCTTCGCAATATTAATCTAATTAAGCTTTTCTTTGTAGGTTTATAATACGCTCGGACAGGCCTAAACTTCTGATCATTGGATCCATCAGAAAGAACAAATCTTCGTCTACAAGCGGGTCTAATCTATTTGAATTTTGGTTCATTCGATCCTAATGCAACCTATAGTTACTTTTCTTAAATAATACTTACTGCAATCCTAGAATTCTGGCTGCTTCATGAATATGTTGTTTCTAAAAATTAAAAAAAAAAATAATTGAGTTTTGCATCAGTAGTTTTACTCCATGTGTCTCCACCCCACATCAGTTTGGTATCAGAGCGGCAAGTTGTGGGCAACTCTTGTCTGCTCACACGATCCTTGCTTCACTCTTTGCATTAAAAAAAAATTATTAGTTTTGTTTCATGTTTTGTTGTTTTCATCACTTTCCATGTTAGTTTATTTGCCTATAAAAAAAAAATTACATGCTTTCATGCTTAGTTGTTCTTATTATTTAGTTTTCATTATTTGCTAGAAAAAAAAAAGAAAAAAAAAATTGCTTACACCCTAGTTGCACCCAAACTACTCACAACACATCTTGGTGCATCACTTTTATCAAAGGGAAATCACCCCCAAAAAATAACTTATATCTAAAAGGGACAACTATAAGGTTCTCACACATACTCCTAATAGCTTCAAAACTCATGCTTGGTGTAATGGTTATAAAAGTAGAACAATAATAGATCATCAGGTTAAGTTCAATGTTATATATATTAGATCACTTGAACACTTTGGCCTCACGATGCAAAAACATGATTACCCTTATGTCATAACTTGGGAAGACTATACTATAACTTTAATTGACTTTCAATGTTTAGTTCCCATCCAATTAGACAATATTAGAACTGAAATTTGGTGTGATGTGATGAGTTTAGAAGGCTTTGACATTTTATTAGGCAAAGAATTTATGCATAATTTTCAAGGATATTATTTTACAAAACCTTGGTGTTATAGTTTTATTCATAAAGGTTTGGAACACATAGTCTATCCTAAAGATGAAAAGCCAACACATAGCCTTTGTAAGGAAATGCGTGAAGATATTAAAGAGATTAAGCAAATTTTAGAAAGACTAAAAGAGCAATCTTTGCAGATTAAAGAAAAAAGTTCAACCCTTTTAGAGCTTCAAGAGCAAACCTTAGAACCTACTTTAGAGCCTAACTCATGTCTTGATGAAACCAGTGAACTTGAAGAAGTGAGACATGAAGAACCAAACCTTCAAGTAGAACCAATACCTTCACATTCAATTTTAGGGCCAATACCATTACCTTAAATTTTAGGGCCCATACCCACAGGTTTGTAGGTCCCCTTCAAGGGGGAGCGCAAACCCTAAGCATGCACAAATCTCCAATTGCATGGGCGGAATTAGGGTTTCCATAGATCGCATGTTGTATATCTATAAGATTAACTTTGTTTGCTTATAAAGATCAAGAGAAGATCTCTTACCATAGCCATGATAAAGGGTGGCGACTTGGAAGCAAGAGGGCAAGTAAGCACTCCTCCAAAGATAACGCACACTAGATGAGAGATGGCTACCCTTTCGGATGTTCCTTGTGCTAGCAAGGGATCTCCAAAACTTCCTTGTCGTGTGTAGATGAAGAGAGGTGCTTGGCCGAGAGCTTCGTTGTACAAGAGTTCCCCTTTCTCTCTTTTTTCTTGTCGAATGAAGATGACAAGAGAGTAATTGGGCAAATGGCGTTAAGGCTTTCATTCAAGTGATGGCGTTACACTTCCAAATATGGAAGGTTATGAAGCCATGCGACCACTTGAAGAAAAACCGCCCAAAATGCCTTCAATCCTTGAACCATACGTTCACCCATGTGAACCGGTTCAAGCCAATTAGGTTCAACTCAATTCGGTTCAAAAAACCAAATCAAACCAGCCCAAGCCATGGTCTAGATCTCTTTGAACCAAATGGTTCAAGATCCAACCGTTCATCTCTGGATGCTCTTGATCTCTCCGATCTAGCATCCACACTCTCGATCGAAGCTTACCGATCTCAAGCCCTAATCAATCAAACATGATCAAACCAGATCTCACTTACAATCAGAGTCTAAACTCCTTTAAACTGAATCCAAACAATTCAGTCCACACGATCTGACTTGAGTAAGCCATGTCATCAAATTGTGCGACCCTAAGGGTTTCCTTTAAATGTCGGTAACGACAACTTACGTTATCACGATCAGTGAGGGGTATCTAGCAACACATCACTGTCTCCCGATATAAAGGAAAGAGTCTTCCAAGACTACACCCAAATCACAGCACAAGTGTGAATCCATTTCACGAGGCATACATGTTTCCTTTGCCACTGGATGTTCTTATTGGACAAGCATGTCAAGCCTGTAACTCCAATACGATGAGCATGATTAGATCAGATGAACATAGTCATCTGGGTATGGCCATACACATTCTCAATCATCTCATATAGGGGGGCCTTAGAACATCACACTCCTTAAACAAGGAGACGGCAATCCTTTATCTATCACTAGTGTCCTAACCTGACTCATGATCATTATCCAAGATAGTCTATAACCATTATATTTCAAATGATATTGAACTACCTCAAAACAATGACATTCATCATTTAGAAACACAAGTGATCTCAAGTCAAAGGACATGTGCCACTTGTAGCATACAAGGATTATTCACATTGTGACAAGCAATTGAATATCCTAGTAGGGTCTGTCCAGTACATCCAATGTACCCATGAGTCTACATCTTATTCCATGCTCGAAGCATCCTATAAGATTAGAACACATATTAGTCTTAACCATATCAAGGCTGTCTCATGTTCACCAAGATATATCGACTAAGGACATTACTGCATGTCAGCCTAGCTGAACAGCTTTGAGACATTATTCAGTAGTACACTTATTACAGCAGACAAGGTAACAACCTGAATAACAACCATTGCCTTTATAAACTTAAGAGTTTATACAATGATACTATTACAATCCCAAGGCCTCAAACATTAGCCTTAAGGGCATACCCCAACAATCTCCCACTTGCACTTAATCTAATGGTTGAGAAACCTCAAACCCATATTATTACAGTGCTTCTCATGCTTCTGCTGCGCCAGAGGCTTGGTAAGCGGGTCTGCCAGATTGTCATCTGTATGAACCTTGCATATTTTGATCTCGCCACGATCTATGATCTCCCGGATCAAGTGAAACCGTCTCTGTATGTGCTTGGACTTCTGGTGCGACCGTGGTTCCTTTGCTTGTGCGATGGCTCCAGTGTTATCACAGAAGATAACCAAAGGATCGACACTCGAAGGAACAACACCAAGTTCTCTCACGAACTTACGAATCCACACTGCCTCCTTGGATGCTTCCGAGGCTGCAACATACTCGGCTTCTGTTGTGGAATCAGCAACAGTTGACTGTTTGAAACTCTTCCACACCACTGCTCCACCATTCAAGCTAAAAACATAGCCTGATTGCGATCGGAAATTATCCTGGTCCGACTGGAACGAAGCGTCAGTATATCCTTCTATACTGAGTTCTTCCTGACCACCATATATCAAGAACATATCTTTGGTCCTCCGCAGATATTTTAAAATGTTCTTGACTGCAATCCAGTGTGCCTGACCTGGATTACTTTGGAAACGACTGGTCACGCTTAACCCGTAAGCAACGTCTGGGCGAGTACATAACATCGCATACATAATGGACCCAATAGCCGAAGCATAAGGCGTATTGTCCATTTCATCTTTCTCAGTCTGTGTTTGTAGACACTGACTCTTCGAAAGATTCAGACCATGTCTGACTGGAAGATATCCTCTTTTAGAATTCTCTAAACGGAATCTCTCCAGAACTTTATCGATGTAAGTACTCTGGCACAGCCCGAGAAGCCTCTTAGATCTATCCCTGTAGATCTTCACACCTAATACATAGGCTGCTTCTCCTAGATCTTTCATCTGGAAACATTTCCTTAGCCATGCTTTAACAGCATGCATTTCAGGAATATCGTTTCCAATGATTAAGATATCATCGACGTAGAGGATTAGGAATGTAATCACGCTCCCACTAAACCTCTTATACACACACGGGTCATCTTCGTTCTTGATGAAACCAAACTCAGAGATTGATTCATCAAAACGAATATTCCAGCTTCTTGATGCTTGTTTCAGTCCATAAATGGACTGCTTTAACTTGCATATTTTATGACGATCTGATGGATTAGTGAAACCTTCAGGTTGTGTCATATACACATCCTCATCCAGATTTCCATTAAGGAAAGCTGTTTTCACATCCATCTGCCAGATCTCATAATCGTAATATGCTGCTATCGCGAAAAGAATCCGAATAGACTTGAACATAGCTACAGGAGAGAAAGTTTCATCATAATCTATCCCGTAGATTTGTTTGAAACCTTTCGCAACTAGCCTGCCTTTATAGGTAACCACGTTACCATCCATGTCAATCTTCTTTTTGAAGATCCATTTACAGCCTATAGGGATTACTCCCGGAGGCGGATCAACCAAATCCCAGACTTGGTTATCTGACATGGAGTCTATCTCGGCTCGCATAGCTTCAAGCCATCTAGCTGACTCCGGTCCACTGACCACATCTGCATAAGTAAGGGGTTCATCATTATCAATGATGTAGACTCCGTCATAGCGCTCAGGCTGTCTACGGATCCTACCCGATCTTCGCGGTTCCCGTGATATCTGAGCCTCAGGTTGTTCAATAACCTGATCCACTGGCTCATGCACATCCAACTGTGCTTGACTACTTTGTCCTTCCTCTGGATTCTCATCCAGGTTTATTTCTCTCCCACTGGCCTCTTGCAGAAGAAACTCCTTCTCAAGAAATATTGTAACATCCCACATTCTTAACCCCAAACAAATGGCACAATTCACAAATGATACAGGATGTTTCATATAAGATCGATCATATGCTAGGTAAAACCGAGTTCAAGAAAACACGATCTGAAAAATTTCCATAAATCCATACACACAAATTCACAAAACTCAAATCTCATAAGGGTACCTGCCACCACGCAATACTTGCACTAGACATATGCAAGTTACAGGGTATATCAAAACCGATTGCACAGAATATACAACAAGCCGAAATTCAAAACAAAATCACAAAATCGATTTTATAAACTCATACCAAACACCGAAACCAGGCTGAAGCCCGCGGTGACACAAAAATCAAACTCATAAGACTGCCATAACTGGCAACATACTTCACATAGTTCACATAGTCTCATGATTCACATAGTTCATATAGTTTATGTTAAGGCCACAACCGGCCCCAAGAATTAAGCATAAAAATTCTTAAAACAGCAAACAGCATAATTATCCACGCCAATGCACTCAAGACGTGCGCCCCTGCTCTATGCCTGAAAATAGTGAGGGGTGAGCTACACAGCCCAGTGAGTGGATAGTCTAAATCGACCATCCATAACATACATTCAAAAATATAGGCAGATTATTTTTTTTAAAATATTTAACAGAACATTATGTCAACATATAACAAAATAAAGAAACAGAAGTCATATAGACAGTTAAATGTACACACTAGCATATAACAAATTCAGGTTCTAGAGTTTTACTCTAACCCAATTAAACACATATATTCTAAACCAACTAAACACACCATACTTAATTAACCTAGTTGTCCAGCATATTCAGTAGTGACCAATATGGTCTAACCCGGCTTGGCCAAAGCACTGGGAGCTGCAAAATCTCGTGCAACACATAAACATGGATAGTGAGTAGAATCAAGAGGTGGCCCCCGTCAGGTCACGACGTGGCACTTTGCTCTATCACCCCATAACACATCAGAGTGATGACATCAAGAGGTGGCCCCTGTCTGATCAAGACATGGCACTTTGCGTCTTATATCACCCCGTCACATAAAAGAGTAATGACATCAAGAGGTGGCCCCTGTCTGATCAAGACATGGCACTTTGCGTCTTATATTACCCCATCACATAAAAGAGTAATGACATCAAGAGGTGGCCCCTGTCCGACCAAGACATGGCACTTTGTTGCTGAACCATGCCAGTCAGAGCCTCAATAGTTCTCGTGAGGTTCGGGGTCTGCTCGCCCTCATCACTAGCATTTCCTCTGGTTCGCACCATCTTAAATGCCTACACACGCATATCATAGTCACACACATATCATAGTCAGGAAAACAATCATAAACCTATTAGGTGTCTAGCAATACACAAACATGTTTTCCCCCAAACTAAGTTTTAGCTAGCCAACTGCTCTGATACCATTCTGTAACATCCCACATTCTTAACCCCAAACAAATGGCACAATTCACAAATGATACAGGATGTTTCATATAAGATCGATCATATGCTAGGTAAAACCGAGTTCAAGAAAACACGATCTGAAAAATTTCCATAAATCCATACACACAAATTCACAAAACTCAAATCTCATAAATCTCGTAAGGGTACCTGCCACCACGCAATCCTTGCACTAGACATATGCAAGGCAACAGTTATATCAAAACCGATTAAAATTCATAAAATCCATAAAGGTACCTGCCACCAGGCAATACTTGCACTAGACATATGCAAGTTACAGTTGTATCAAAACCGATTGCAAAAATACACGTCAACTTCAATTTCAAAACAAATCCACAAAATCGATTTTTATAAACTGACACCAAACACCGAAACCAGGCTGAAGCCCGCGGTGACACAAAAATCAAACTCAGTTAACTGCCACAATCTGGCAACACAAATTCACATAGTTCACATGGTTCACATCACATGGTTCACATAGTTCATATAAATCATATGGTTTAGCCACAACCGGCCCCAGAAAATTTTAGCATAAAAGTTCTTAAGCAGCAAACATAATATCCACGCCAATGTTACTCATGAAATGCGCCCCTACTCTATGCCTGAAAATAATGAGGGGTGAGCTACACAGCCCAGTGAGTGGATAGTCTAAATCGACCATCCATAACATACACTCAAAAATATAGGCAGATTATTTTTTAAAAATCTTTAACAAGAATATTATGTCAACATATAACAAAATAAAGAAACAGAAATCATATAAACAGTCAGATGTACACACTAGCATATAACAAACTCATGTTCACAAACTCAGGTTCTAGAGTTTTACTCTAACCCAATTAAACACATATATTTTAAACCAACTAAACACACCATACTTAATTAACCTAGTTGTCCAGCATAATCAGTAGTGACCAATATGGTCTAACCCGGCTTGGCCAAAGCACTGGGAGCTGCAAAATCTCGTGCAACACATAAACATGGATAGTGAGTAGAATCAAGAGGTGGCCCCCGTCAGGTCACGACGTGGCACTTTGCTCCCTCACCCCATAACACATCAGAGTGATGACATCAAGAGGTGGCCCCTGTCTGATCAAGACATGGCACTTTGCGTCTTATATCACCCCGTCACATAAAGAGTAATGACATCAAGAGGTGGCCCCTGTCTGATCAAGACATGGCACTTTGCGTCTTATATTACCCCATCACATAAAAGAGTAATGACATCAAGAGGTGGCCCCTGTCTGACCAAGACATGGCACTTTGCGTCAAAACCCGTTCTCCCAAAAGGTTCCTACTGGACAACAGACATATCTTATTTCATATTTCACGAAGGTGAACATATTTCACAAAGGTGGACTCCTAAGTGTCAACTAGACTCTAGGATAGTCATCACAAAAATCATATCGGGCAGGCTGAACATCAACCCCCATCACAATAATCATAATAGGCAGGCTGAACATCAACCTCCTCACATATCACAATACAGGGCTGAAATTCAAACCCTTAACATAACACATAAGGACTATCCCCTTGAGTTCATAGTTACACCTAGCCTTAGTCCTAACCATCACATAATCACATAATTTTCCAATTTCACATAACCCATAATTTTTCAAAATTCACAAGATCACACATATTGTTCAGAATTCACATGATCACACATATTGTTCAGAATTCACATGATCACACATATTGTTCAGAATTCACATAACATAACACATAATGTTTTATATTCGAATATCACCGAATATTGTGTAGTCCTTAAATTTCAGGCTGGTCAGTTCAGTGAAATTTTGCTAAATTATCACCCAATGTTCTCAAACATGATTACATGATCTTAATTAAATAAACATGAGTTTTACAACATAACATTATTGGCAATTTATCAAGCATCCATAAAATTCGACATATAACATTTATCATGCGCCCCAAAAATCAACATAAAATTAAAGCATAATTGCTTTACAAATCACACATGTAACCCACTGTTTCAAACATAATATCAATTTAAAAATACACCTTAATTAACACCTTAGTTAACAAGAATTTCATACTCAAGATCAATGATTTAATGCTTCCTAAACTCCACACAATAATTACCCTAAATTCAGTTTTCATGGAGATATGCCTTAAATTCGGTTTTCATGGAAAATACCCTAAACTAACTTTTCATGGAGAAATATCAAGATTCAATTCACATGTAAACATGTTAACCACAATATCAAGATTAATATCAAATTTCGGTTTTCATAAATGAATGGCTCAAATTCGGTTTTTAGCATGATAAAACTTTCCAATCAATCTAACTCATTAATTAATACAACCAAATTGCTAGGAATCGAAAAGACACACCACTCACCTCTTAAACCGAAAATTCTCCACAAAAGAAATCGTCTAAAGCTTTTAAGTCGCCCAAAAATCTTCAAGAACTCGCCAAAGGAATTTCTTCTCTTCAAGGAAAAATCGCCAAGGGAAGAAGATGAAGAAAATCACCTCAAAACTCTTCAAGAATCGCCACTTCTTCTCAAGCCGTCGCCCACAATTTTCCTCAAGCCAAAATCGCCAAAAACTCTTACCCTAAGCGCAATTCCCACTTAAACTTTGGATTTTAAAATTTTAAACCCATTAACCCATTAATTCAAATAGGTTTAACCCATTTAACTAACTAAATTCGAATTTTAAAATCCAATTAGTTAATCCGATTAGGACTTAATTCATTTAACTAATAATTTGAATTTTAAATCTAATATCCAATTAATTATTTCACTTAAACACAAATCCAATAAGGATTTAATTAATATCCAATAAGAATTTAATTAATTAACCAATAAGGTCTAATTAATTAACCAATAAGTTCTAATTAATTAACTTACAATTTACAACCATAAATCCTAATTAATTTATCATGAACGACCAATAATAATTTATCATAAATCATCCAACAATCAAATAAATAATCTCTAATTTATTTACAATAAATTAACAACCAAAATTTCTAGTTAATTAACTATAATTTGACAACCAATACATAAAATTATCATAGTCAATAATTTTATTTAAATCAAAATAATGCTTACCAGAACTTAAGATCCTTGGATCTTACAAATATGGCCGTCCGAGCAACAAATACTTTGTTCTCTTTGGGATCGTAGAAATAATAACCCTTAGTTTCCTTAGGGTAACCGACAAAGATACATTTCTCAGATCTGCTCTCCAGTTTCCCAGAGGCGAGCTTTTTAACATAAGCCTCGCAACCCCAGATCCTGATAAATGTCAAGCTCGGCTGTTTCCCATACCATAGTTCATATGGCGTCTTTGAAACGGCCTTGGATGGCACTCGGTTTAGTACCTTTGCAGCTGTTTCCAGTGCAAATCCCCAAAAGGAATATGGAAGAGTAGCCTGACTCATCATAGAACGAACCATATCAAGTAACGTTCTATTTCTCCTCTCGGACACACCATTCCATTGTGGTGTTCCTAGCGGAGTGAGCTGTGAGATAATGCCACACTCCTTTAGATAGTCAGTAAACTCTCGACTTAGGTATTCTCCACCTCGATCAGAACAAAGTGCCTTGATATTTCGGCCTAGCTGATTCTGTACTTCATTTTTGAACTCTTTGAACTTGTCAAAAGATTCACTCTTATGTCTCATAAGATAGACATAACCATACCTACTGAAATCATCAGTAAAGGTAATGAAGTACTGATAGCCACCTCTGGCATGTTTACTAAATGGCCCACACACATCACTGTGTATAAGATCAAGTAAACCTGAAGCCCTTTGACCTTTGTTAGGAAAAGGAGACTTCGTCATTTTACCCATTAAACAAGCTTTGCATGTATCAATCTCCTCATAGGAGAATGATCCCAGCAGTCCATGATCATGCAACCGCTTAATGCGCTTCTTGTTAACATGGCCTAAACGATTATGCCATAACAAGGTGCTGTCTTCAGCATACTTGGCTTTCTTAATATCAACACTTTGTATAGAACTTTCCATGTCCAACATGTATAACCCATTGTTAATTGAACCAGTTGCATAAACAATATTATCTAAAGATAAAACACACTTTGAAATATTGCATTCAAAGGCAAATCCTTTCCTGACAAGAGCAGGAATAGAGACAATATTTTTAGTAATACTGGGAACAAAGTAACAACTGTTTAGTTCTAATACAATGCCAGATGGTAATGAGATGAAATAGTCTCCTACAGCAACAGCAGCAACCCGTGCCCCGTTTCCAACGCGTAGGTCCACCTCATGCTGTCCCACCTGCCTTCTTCTCTTGAGTTCCTGTACATTTGAACAAATGTGAACTCCACATGCAGTGTCCAACACCCATGAAATAGAAGAAGATGATATCATGACCTCAGTCACAAATATACCTGAGCCAGAAGCGATGCTTCCCCTCTTATCTCCTTGGAGCGCTTTACAGTCCTTTTTCCAGTGACCCAGCTGGCCACAGTGGAAACACCTGTTGTCCTTCGCCCGCTTCACCTTTTGTTTCAGAGCCTTACTGTAGTTCTTGACAGGGGCCTTGCCCTTCTTCCCCTTCTTCTTGTTCCTCGAAGGAACCATCAAGACAGAGGTTGAAGGCTTTCCCTTCAGAGTTTCCTCAGTAGTCAAGAGCATATTGAGCAGCTCTGCCGGAGTACAATCGATCTTGTTCATATTAAAATTAATAATGAACGCATCGAAAGAGGGCGGGAGAGACTGCAGAATTATGTCTACAGCAAGCTCCTGGTTGATGGTATGCCCCAGTTTCTCTAGAGCCTCCTTGTGCCCAATCATCTTGAGCACGTGAGCTCCCACTGGGCTCCCTTCAGCCAGTTTGCTCTGAAAGAAAAGCTTGGTCAGATTATAACGTTCTGTCCTCGCCTGTGCAGCATACAGCATCTTGAGGTTCGCTATAATCTCTATAGCCGACATATCCTCATGCTGACGCTGCAGCGGTGGCGTCATAGACGCTAGCATCAGGCAAGCGACATCAATGCTATCATTGACATGCTTTTCATAGGCTTCGCGAACCGCCCTTGCGGCGTTCGCAGCGGGTTGAGGCGGCACAGCCGTCTCGAGGACATACAGTTTCCTCTCAGCCTTAAGAATGATCTTAAGGTGTCCGAACCAGTCTGAGAAGTTTGGCCCAGCAAACTTCTCCCTTTCCAGTAGGGATCGCACATTGAAGCTCATGGTGTTCGTTGCTGCAGGAATCTACAACAATGCAAGAACAGCAAGGTCAGTATCAATGTTTAGAATCAATCCAGGACTTAAGAAAGATTCTTTTCTCACTATTTTATCTGGCTGAAAAATCCAGCAAAACAGCCCGAAAGAGTAGAACTCTTTTAGTGAGATGGGATCCAGATTTCATACTTGGTCTCCGCGTCCCGCTCAGGCGAGATAAGATGCACAGAGAGTACAAGCACTAATCTCTGGTAGGCTGTCCCAGCCAATCGCCAACCCGTGAGATTCCCCTTCATCTGGGCAATCCAGCAGACTATGCCAACTGAGTTGGTACAACACAGTCTCTGACCCCACAGATGGCTGCCTCCATGTGCTACCATATGCGCCACATATGTAGCCTACATGGTCAAGCTGACCCGACCTACTCCCTGGACCACCACGTGCTATGCTGAGCAACGAGAAGGGATAAATCCCTACTCTGTAACACGCAGGTGTAATCCCGCACCGTCTGAAGATAGATGGACGTGCCCACTGAGTGGGTACAACACGGCTCCAACGATAGTCAGAACAGTGAGGTTTCGCGTCAGAAGGCTTACGAGCTTGATATGTTAGCGTTTGGATTTTAACGGTCTTTTATCTTCATGCCTATCATGTAAGTCCTATGGTGATAGCAGAAGATAAACTCATGCAATTCTAATTATAAAAGCAATAAATAGAAAGCATGCTGATCTTATGTGGTAAAAGCCCATAGCCTAAGTAAGACCTTAATTTTACTTAAGTCTTCACTTTCTTTTCATGGGTCTTTTATCTCATCAGGTCCATCCCAGGGCCCTTGCGCCAAGTTCAGCTCAGGTGCGCCCACCAGCTGAATGCGCCTCTTTAATGTGTGCTTTTGTGCTCTTGTCTAATCAAATACATTTTGATCTATCTAGACAAGGTTGACTCGCAGGTCAAATATACAATAAATTAATTAAAAAGTGATTCGCAGATCACAATAAAAATTAATTTACAAGTTTAAGTCCAGGCACGCAGGCCCCAGCACAGCACACATTTAACATGGGCAGCCCACATAAGAATAAATAAACAAGCATCATGGCATCATTCAATCAACATGTGATCCATTACAAAGAAAATAAAATTTTGAAATCCCCATTGGCATCAATTTTAATTTTCTTATGAGCCCTACTACCTTACAACGGTCCATTAATAGGGATCCACTCATCCAGCTAGTCAGATCCTCTGCCCTTGCATGCACCAAGTCCTTACTGACTCGAGTTGACCTAATGGTCAACCATGCATGCTACAAGGGCTGAACAACCCTCATGAGTTTTGGCAAGCGGGTGTGACCCCGGGCCTAACTCATGTGTGTTCATTAGTCGTCTCAACCAGACCTCGCTACACGCCCTTGATGCAGTCAACCTATAGCCACCTCGTGCTTGCGCACAGGTGCTATCAGGTCAACCCATCTAGGCTGTCAGATGGTCTGATCAGACTAGTTGGATCTTCCCTAGAGGATGCCTTCAACCCTACTAACCCGTCTAAGGGATTATAGTAGGCGCCACTTAGATCTATGGTGATAGGCGCGCAAGATGTAAGGTTTTTCTTTGAAAAACAACTACAACAAGCGCAAACAAGTAACATGCGCCACTTTGATAAACAAGATACATCAAATATCTAGCATGTCATTCTTTGCATGTTGATAAACCAAAGATCTAGGCATAAGTGCAAACTTCTCCAAGCAATGATACAAGCGCAAACAAACTTATGTGCACACAACATCATGTAAGCGCAAGAAAACAAAGCATGAAGTGAGCGCAATATGGCATCATGAATGGATCACAACCTCAGCAAAGCAATCATATAGATGATACTGAAAAACCCTATGCTCTGATACCAATTGTAGGTCCCCTTCAAGGGGGAGCGCAAACCCTAAGCATGCACAAATCTCCAATTGCATGGGCGGAATTAGGGTTTCCATAGATCGCATGTTGTATATCTATAAGATTAACTTTGTTTGCTTATAAAGATCAAGAGAAGATCTCTTACCATAGCCATGATAAAGGGTGGCGACTTGGAAGCAAGAGGGCAAGTAAGCACTCCTCCAAAGATAACGCACACTAGATGAGAGATGGCTACCCTTTCGGATGTTCCTTGTGCTAGCAAGGGATCTCCAAAACTTCCTTGTCGTGTGTAGATGAAGAGAGGTGCTTGGCCGAGAGCTTCGTTGTACAAGAGTTCCCCTTTCTCTCTTTTTTCTTGTCGAATGAATATGACAAGAGAGTAATTGGGCAAATGGCGTTAAGGCTTTCATTCAAGTGATGGCGTTACACTTCCAAATATGGAAGGTTATGAAGCCATGCGACCACTTGAAGAAAAACCGCCCAAAATGCCTTCAATCCTTGAACCATACGTTCACCCATGTGAACTGGTTCAAGCCAATTAGGTTCAACTCAATTCGGTTCAAAAACCAAATCAAACCAGCCCAAGCCATGGTCTAGATCTCTTTGAACCAAATGGTTCAAGATCCAACCGTTCATCTCTGGATGCTCTTGATCTCTCCGATCTAGCATCCACACTCTCGATCGAAGCTTACCGATCTCAAGCCCTAATCAATCAAACATGATCAGACCAGATCTCACTTACAATCAGAGTCTAAACTCCTTTAAACTGAATCCAAACAATTCAGTCCACACGATCTGACTTGAGTAAGCCATGTCATCAAATTGTGCGACCCTAAGGGTTTCCTTTAAATGTCGGTAACGACAACTTACGTTATCACGATCAGTGAGGGGTATCTAGCAACACATCACTGTCTCCCGATATAAAGGAAAGAGTCTTCCAAGACTACACCCAAATCACAGCACAAGTGTGAATCCATTTCACGAGGCATACATGTTTCCTTTGCCACTGGATGTTCTTATTGGACAAGCATGTCAAGCCTGTAACTCCAATACGATGAGCATGATTAGATCAGATGAACATAGTCATCTGGGTATGGCCATACACATTCTCAATCATCTCATATAGGGGGGCCTTAGAACATCACACTCCTTAAACAAGGAGACGGCAATCCTTTATCTATCACTAGTGTCCTAACCTGACTCATGATCATTATCCAAGATAGTCTATAACCATTATATTTCAAATGATATTGAACTACCTCAAAACAATGACATTCATCATTTAGAAACACAAGTGATCTCAAGTCAAAGGACATGTGCCACTTGTAGCATACAAGGATTATTCACATTGTGACAAGCAATTGAATATCCTAGTAGGGTCTGTCCAGTACATCCAATGTACCCATGAGTCTACATCTTATTCCATGCTCGAAGCATCCTATAAGATTAGAACACATATTAGTCTTAACCATATCAAGGCTGTCTCATGTTCACCAAGATATATCGACTAAGGACATTACTGCATGTCAGCCTAGCTGAACAGCTTTGAGACATTATTCAGTAGTACACTTATTACAGCAGACAAGGTAACAACCTGAATAACAACCATTGCCTTTATAAACTTAAGAGTTTATACAATGATACTATTACAATCCCAAGGCCTCAAACATTAGCCTTAAGGGCATACCCCAACAAGGTTCTCAACTTGAACCCAAACCCATAGATCTTCTTGAACTTGATTTTGAACCTAAGTTAGATCCTTTTGAACTTGACTTAGATCCTCATCCTCAACCCTTAGGAGATAGCTTAGAATTAGAAGATCCTATGATCCTAGAGTCTTGTCTCTCATTGAAGGCACCCATAGAACCCACACAAGTTGAACCTTTAAACAAGACTGCTTTGGATATTTTTTAAATTGAGAATATTGATTTCATTATTCCAGTATATTTAGATGCTATATTTCCTTATTACAAGTGTACTAATGAAAATGGCCGAGAAAGGGAATTCAATGCAGATGTCCCTGAATTGCAGCTTGGACTATGGATATGGAATCACAAGACAATGTGCTACAATGCTGACAACAATTTGAAGCTTCAAGTTCAGAAGGAGCAATTCACCCTTGCCTCTCTAGAACATCTCCACCATTGCAAGGACAATTTTTCGGAGAAGAATTTTTTCACCCGGGGAGAAATGATGGGGGCAGAGAGCACATGCCACGAAGATACAAGTGGAGCCTAAGGTTACCATAGGCAAAGGCTCGGGGTCTCGCAAATAAGCTTGCAAGTTCACCATTAAAGCTAGCTCAATAATTGGAAGAGGATCACTTCAATCACTCAATAAAATTCAAGCTCAATAAGTGGCCACAATCAATTCCAAATTTGTGACATGCATCCACGCCAAAGATGCATGCAGAAGCCACTGAACTCGAACGCTAGACTTCAACGCTGCAAAGAATGGAAACACCAACGTCTCCTTCGCTCAGCACACGAAGGAAAGCTCCAACGTATCCTTGCTGCCCTGGAAGGAAATAGCAACGTCTCTCCCTGCAACGTCTCTAAAGTTCTCCTATATGTATCTCGCTTAAAACCTTGTAGCAGACAAGTTAATTGAATTGTGGAAATGGTTATCGTTCTCAATCGGATGTTCTCCCTTCTTCTTCTCTAGGTGCCGAGCACCTTGTTTTTCTCCTCTCCTCCTTCTAGGGCTGAGCCCCTCCCTCTTCATCTCTTCTCTAATCTTCTCTTCTCCCTCTAATTCTCTCTATTTCGCTACAAACACCCGCACACTTCAAACCCATTTTTTTAACCAAAATTTCAAGTGTCACCGCCAACAATCCAGCCAGCGGATCTCCTCGAAACTTCAGCCACCACACATCCTTTGCCTAAAGAACCTCCAGCCGCCGGCATCCGTCCATCGGCCGCTGGGATTGCTGGAATCGAAACTCCCTTTGAAACCCCTGTTTCCCCCCCCCCCCTCCTTCCGCCCTATCTTCACCCTTCGACGTCTTCCACCTCTGACCGGCCACCGTCCACCCAGAAACTCAGGCCACATGCTCGCCTCATCCATAGCAACTCCCAGTTGTAGCAGGTTCCGAATCCAAGCACCACCGGCCGTCCGGCGTCGTCCCCTGCTCCACGCGCGCACGTCCCCTATTCTTACAGAATAGTCGCGTCTCCGCCTCCGCCAGAATGCCAACGCCTTCGCGCTCTCTCCAGCATTCCAGCCTCGCCTACAATCTCTTGGTCGTCGTCCAAATCACAAGCAACACAGTCTGCATCGCCTCCTCTCCACCAGACGAAGAACGAATTCAAGGAACCCAGACCCCTTGTTCTCGGACTCGCCAGCCACCCGCAGCACGATTTTGCTGCGTCGCTCTATAACCCCTCACCGACCTCTGACACCGACAATACCATCTCGTCCTCCCTTTGCCTCCAACACCGCCCATGAGTGATCCAAGCCCTGCCGTCGTTGATTGGCGCATGCTAGCCTGCTTCCAGATCTCTCTGTTTCCTGTAGCCTGTTTCTCTTCGCAATATTAATCTAATTAAGCTTTTCTCTGTAGGTTTCTAACACGCTCGGACAGGCCTAAACTTCTGATCGTTGGATCCATCAGAAAGAACAAATCTTCGTCTACGAGCAGGTCTAATCTATTTGAATTTTGGTTCATTCGATCCTAATGCAACCTATAGTTACTTTTCTTAAATAATACTTTGTGCAATCATAGAATTCTGGCTGCTTCATGAATACGTTGTTTCTAAAAATAAAAAAAAAATAAATAATTGAGTTTTGCATCAGTAGTTTTACTCCACGTGTCTCCACCCCACATCACCAGAGCTGTCCCATATCCACTCAGGTACATCGACTAGGGACTATCATTTGAGCACATATCCAATCTGTCTCTAGGGACATTATCATATAAGTACATGTTCACAGATGTAAGCAAATATAGATAATGACAATGCCAGAATGATATATAAAATATCAACGTCAAGTAGTACAATAATGGACCAAAACTAGGTCCTAGGGCATATACACCAACATATATTTGGTATTCATCGTGTGTTTGGGATGCTATATGATGATTTTTGATCCTGTGTTGATGAGTTTGTGCATTTTAGATTGATTTTGATATGTATGTTTTGATATTTAGAATGAATAGTTACTTAGATGGTAAACTGTGATTTGGATGATAAAACATGACGGTATTTGATGTTTGAAGCTTGATTACCATGTAAAATTTGAATATCTATGATATGGTATATTTTCCAGATTTTTCTGACTTATATTTTATACTTTTGATATAATTGTATAGGATTTCGCCAACAATACAAAGGGAACTCTTGCAAATTTTTTTCTGAAATCCTTCATTGATTTAAAGTGTTTATACATATGCAATAATTTATGTCTAGGGTGTTCTTTTTCATGCTTTGCCAGTCCGTCAAAGTTTTATAGATATGAATTTTGAATATTTGAGATTGTTAAGGAATAATCAAATTTGTTTTTTTCCTTGATTCTGAACTTAGAAAGCATTTTTGTGCATTTAATTTGATGACTTAGAGAATTTTTGAGATTTCATGAAAACTTAAATTGTTGAGTAAGATCGATTCTGGTATTGATAAAATTTATATAGGAATTGTTGTATGTTTAAACAACATGTGTATAATGATCTTTGTACTTTAAGTTTAATTTATCTTCCTTTGATTTAATAGTGATTTTTATGGATAGAAATTTGGTGATATGTATATTTAATTTGAGATTTGCTCCAACTCCTCTAGTTGCTTAATCTGAGGTAATGGGTTGACACTGGCCGGCTTTATCCATGAAAAAAAAATGTGTGACTCCTCTACTTGGCACTACGAAAAATTGGCAGTGGTACCGAAGACATGAGTTGTAGTCTAAAAAAATGAGAAAAAGAGAAAGCTGTTGGCTTAGTAGAAAATTCCTCTGATTTATGAATCAGACCATGAGTTAGATTATGCTGCAATGCAGTAAACTTTAAACAATGTTATCGCACATAACAGTTTAATGACCAAATTGCATTAAAAATCTCTTATTTATATTTTCACCAAGTGACTTGAAGTGATTCTCTATCTATTGATTAAAGGAGGATTATTAAGCTTGAAAGTATTTGATGCTTGATATGTGTTGAATGAACATTATAACATGACTTGTGAATTTTATCTTTCTTGGATGGTAAATTCTTGACGGTAGGTTTTCACTATGATTTCTCTTAAATTAATAAAGTTCTGAAAAAATTGTTTGACTGAAATGTAGACTAGGAACTTTATTGATGATAGAACAGATAAATGTTCCTTATCTTCACATTTTTTATTCATATCGATGTATTGCATGAGGACAAGAAAAATTCTAAGTCTAGGGTATTTTGATGCGTTGTATTTACACTACATTTTTGCCTATATTTTAGATCATATTTTGAGCTTAATTGCCTGATTTTGTGCTTATTTCGGTGTTTTTACTTCACTTGGCACGGAATATTTACTTTTCTTGGTTTTTATGAAAATGTAGGTAAAATCACCCAAAAATGAAGGATTTCATGAGTTTTGAAGCCAAAGCATGATTCCCGAGGAGATTTGATGGGGTCACCAAGCATGCAACATTCAAACAACGCGCTTCGAAAACATTTTGGTAATTAAGTATAGCTTCATAAACCCCTTAAGCTAACGTAGTTTGAAATTAGTTTGATTATGGTATATAGTAGAGAAAACCGAAACTATTTATCAAATGAATCCTAGCATGCACTTCTAGATAAGATGAAATTGACAAAGCTTAGCATGCGGTTCTACAACATCAAATAGACCTAAGCATGCGATTCTACCATGAATATTAGGGCTACTCTAAGGGAGGAACTCACCTTGCACCCTTTGAGAATAGAAAGGGTGACCTTCCCGTTCTTCACCGGTCCAATGGTGGAATCTCACGAAGTAGGGCCCTATGAGCTTACACACATGGCATTGCAGCATTCCCACACATGCGTGGGTGAGTAGTGACAAAGATTAAGAGGCCTTTTACAATCACAACCAAGGGGGAGACTAGTTCTCCAAGTTCCCTTGCTAACAATCTAGAGACTAGCTATTAGAGGGGAGAGGGGGGGAAATGACGCCTTGCATATCTTCTGAGCCTTGCGCAACCTTCATGGAATAGATGTATATAAGTGTAGATGGATGCTCAAGAACATCAAGACAAACAACAACAAAGAAGAAGGGAGGAACTTAGCTAACTCGGGTGGATGTTTGCTCTTGACATGGTGGTTGACACCTTCTTGAGTCTCGGTTGTGTCCTGCACCTCTTCTTGGCTGAGAACTCTCCAAGGCTAAAGGGAGGAAGTGGCGTGAGCTCCAATCTTCATGACAAGCGCAAATGGTGGAGGAAGGTTGAAGAGCATGAGGGGGGGTGGAAGGGAACTCTCGGCAATGGATGGAAGTGGGGAAGGGGCAGGTGACACACACCTTTTGAAGACTAACTTCAGAAATTTTGAAAGTTCATTCAACACTAACTTGAGGTTTACAAGAGGTTACAACATATAGGAGGCTTCCAACGGTTGTCTCCCTTCTCTAAGCGCAAAGACAAGTCACAAAAGTCAGCAGGATGTAGACAACTCAATGGGCTGATTCCTTTCCTCAAATGGGCAGATTGCTTTGAGGTTTAGCTTGAAGTTTTCTTCAGGATGGCAGGTTCAAACGCTGAGGTGATGATGGACTGAAGAGGCTGCAAAAGGCTGGTATTGTGCAGGCTGCAGCTTGGTATGGGCGGCTGGCACTTGAAGGGACTGAAGTTGCTGCAAGGGCTGACATAGTTCAGCTGCTCCTTGACCTTGGTGGCTGGCGCATGGTGGACTGAGATGGGACATTGTGCAGTTGCCTCTTGACTTTGGTGGCTGGCGCATGATGGGCTGAAGTAGGACTTTGTGCAGGCTGCTTCTTGTCTTGGTTGGAGATGAAGGCAAACTCCACATGGCTGCCAACTAGGATGGTGGAAGTTGAGGTACTTGTGGTGTTGCTCCATTAGGTTGGGGTGGGCTGATTTCCTCATGAGTTGGGCTGATGGCCCATGGCATCTCTTGGAGTTGTCTTGACCTGATTTTGACTTGCATCCCAAAATGGAGTTGACCTATACTATTACATCAATTTCATGCACTAACCTACTATACATAAGTGGCGGATCCTAGGCATGTAACTACATGGTGTAATTGGTGGGTGGATCTAACCTACCATATGATGCACCCTAATCTAAGACAAAATAAGCAACAAAAGGGGGTCCTAAGGAAGCCATATCTAATGGCTAGGATAGCCATACCGAGAGGGCTTCTTTCGGACCCGGGTGGACCTCCGAAGGTCCTGCTTTGGTCCCACATCAAGATTGTTGTATCCCAACAAGTAGGTAAACAAAACTTATTTCTGAAGTCGCAGCCAAAACTGATCGTATGGCACACAGGGACTTGTCACCCCCTGATACGGCTCCAAAAACTTGTTGAGTTACCACACTTGTTGTTATCTCCGCAAGTGCACGGATACTCGAAGTAATAAAGAAAGATATCGAACCCACAGAGACGTATGTTGTCAAGTACCAAATAATTGATTTCTTCCTATCTAGGCAATCGAATAAAAACAGAGTAAAGATAGAAAACACATGGGAAAATACTATCAGGGTGAAGTTGGGACTAGGGTTTCATTCACTTTAATTTTCATGACTAGATATATAAGGATATTCATCAATCAATTTCTATTATGATAAAGGCATAATTTACTTTGTAAAGAGATTAACTCACTTTTGTGCAGATAACCATGCAGAGACCAATCTTCACTTTCGCGCAAGATTTATCTCAAGCTAATGATAAGTAAATCATCAAACATAGAACTCGAGGATCACTTTCGTGCATCCGAGTTCTAAGTTGATTGCCTTGAGTGGAAACTCAAGGATCACTTTCGTGCATCCGAGTCTCAACACAAGTCCTACCTATGATTCTCCAACGTTCCGATCCTCACATTCGTGCAAGATCTCCACGTTTGACACAATAACTCAATCCTAAGTTCATAATTATCATCATGGCAATTTAAACTACTAAAATAAAGAAATAAGAACTTAACCTAATTTCTTACGGTGAGTTCCTATTAATCAATTTTAGGGTTCCAAGTTCTCAAGCAAATCACCTTTCGGTCCTTATTACGAAAACTTTAAATCATGATGACAAAAAGTAAACTAAGGAGAATCTTAGAGCAATAATCGCATAGGTAATTATAAAAATAGAATAATCATGATGAAAGTAAAAAGTATCTAGTCATTAAGAAAATCAAAGGGAATTACTCCCCCATGTCCCAAAGAGTGTTTAAGCTAGCATGATGAAGAAAATACAATATTTCATTGTTTAAGAAGATCAAAAATCAAAGGTAAAGAGGTTTTAGGAAAATACACCACGGCTGTGAAATTAAACACAGCTGTAATTTGTAATGGGGGCGCTGTGAACAGTGTCGGCGCCTCCTTTTTCCTTGATTTCTCCTCCAATTGATCTCCTTTTGTTCTCAAACATCTGGTATGTTGTCTCCTCCTCCAGGCGAAGCTTTAGTATGAATTTCACGGCCGGAGATGCTCTAGATTTGTTGTGGCGGCGAAACCCTAGGCGGCAGTGTGTAACTTGATTTCTCCCTGTATAGTTGATGACAATTGGGGCTTTTGGTGTCTTCGTGATCCTCTCATCGAAAGCTCGCTTTTTCCTTTTTACAGTTTTTAGTTTAAGGCCTTGGATCGTTTGCAATCTTCTCCTAAAAAATCGGGCTTTAAAATTGACCTCGGAGTTGCGTTCAAAAGCAGAAATACGGTAGTGTAATATTTCACGGCAGTGCCGCAAAATCGCTTGCGTTCTCTAATCTGATGTTGTCTGGGAAATACGGCACTGTAAAATGGTTCATAGCACTGCCATAAAGTTGGCTGAAGTCTCTACTCGAAATTGTCTAGAAAATATGGCCCGTGTCAAAGTTTACGGTGGTGCCGTAAAATCAAGAATTATCTCTGTTCTGAATGTGCTTCAAAATACGGCAATGTTAAGTTTTACGGTAGTGCCATATTTTTATTAAATCTTTTGGTCAGAGATTCCACCAATTTACGGCAATGCTCTGAATTACGGTACCGTTAGAATACGGCACTGTCGTATTTGGTTCGTTGCTCCGTTTTGTGTGAAATTTGTCATATGATCTCCTCTTGATGATGGTAACTCTTCCATGTATTTGATTTTGCATAAAAACACTTCAAAATAGTGCTTTTTTACCTGAAAATCATCAAAAACCAAAATACAAGTAGATTTTGCAATATTTGATAAATTTATTATAAAAATAAGCAAAAGATCTTCAATTCAGCATGAAAAGATATATAAAATGATACAAAATATACTATATATTTTGGTGTCATCAAAATACATAAAGCTCAAACTTTGCTTGTCCTCAAGCAAAAAAAAAATCAAAAATTGATTAAAAGATAAATATTTTCATGCTCAATAAATTTCTGAAATACAATCATCAATGAAAAATTCCATCAATTGCTTCACAAAACTTCAAATAAAGATATCATTCTTAGAACTCAACCCTCTAGATCTTCATCTCAATCAAATAAAACTTTGCAACTTGTATAATAATTAGAACTTTCAATCTCAAGACTTCACCCAATTTCAGTTCAAATCTATCATGCTTTTGTTTATAGGAATTAGGTTTCCAAGATCTTTTCCGCACATAATTTTTTATTCAATTTATTTATTATTATTTTTTTTGTGCATAGATGGCATGTACCCACTTAGATACACCCTTTTTATTTTGACTTCAACTCTTTTCTTCGGTACCACTATCAATTTTGCATAGTGTCAAGTAGAGGAGTCTTATTCTTTTTTTCTCTCATTATCTTTTAAGCATAGACTTCAACCCATGTCTTAGGGACCACTATCAATTTTACATAGTGCCAAGTAGGGGAGTCTCTCACTATTTTTATGGATCTTGGATTCCTCCTTCCAAACAAATAGCAAAATAGACTAAACATCTACTAGGTTGATCCATTGATATCAATTCAGTAATCATACTCATATGCTCATTTTATTTAAAGGAGTAGTTTCACCTTGTTGGTGTATATGCCCTAGGACCTAGTTTTGGTCCATCTTTGTACTACTTGACTCTGATATTCATATATCTTTCTGGCATTGTCGTTATCATTGTTTGTCTACACCTGCGATTGTGTACTTACATGATAATGTCCCTGGAGACAGATTGGATCTGTGCTCAAATAATTGTCCCCAGTCGATGTACCTGAGTGGATATGGGACAGCTCTGGTAGTAGTGAGATTGGTATATGGGCTGGTTAGGCACGTGGTGCTAACGCAGACACATGGGTATATCATTGAAGGATATACTGGATAGACCCGCTGTGAGGCTATGACTTGGTGTCATGAGTTATCCTCACAAGTGACAGGAGATGCATTGATCCCTTGACTTGAGGTCATTGACCATTCTATATGGTTAGGGACTTGCTTTGATGCAACCTAACACCTCGCCATAGTTGGGAGGTCATAACGGTTGTCATTGAGCATGTCACGACCCATATGAGAAGGTCAATGGACAGACATAGGCTTTGCCCCTTCCTTAGGGAAGTATGATATCCATGGAGCTCCTTATGGTTCTATGACTGAGAGTGTATGGCCATACCCAGGTGAGAACATATTTTAGTCATAGCCATGTGATTGGATGAAAACAAGTGGTGACACATTTGTCCAATCGGATATCAGTTCGGCAAAGAGACTGTAATGCATCTGTACCTAGTTGCGATGATGGGGATGTCGATGTTGATATCCATTCCAATGACCTGGGTAGCAGCGATGCACTGCTAGGTCCCACTCACTGCTTGTGATGACCTCTGGTCAGCACTGCCAGCGTCAGAGGAACCTACAGGGTCGCACACCTTGATACTTGAGTTCTCGTATTGATCGGGAAGCCTTATGATCGGGTTATTGGATAACTCGGATCTAATTGGGAGATTTCATCAGCGCCAATGGGCCTGACGAGATGGAAGAATGTTATTGGGGCCAAACTTCATTTTTGGCAGGTTGACCCGTATTTGACCATGGTTGGTCACATTTGGATTAGGGTTGCATTGGATTGGATCCAAGTGCTTAATCAACCCATGTAATGAAGTTTGGACTAGCTCATTATCCAATGTGGCCCAATAACAAGTTCTCATGAAGAGATGAGAGGCTAAAAGGCTATAATGGGGAGAAACATGAACCATTAAGTGCCTAGGGGAATAATGGGGTCATGTTGGCGCCTTTGCTTCATTATGGAAGTAAAGGGCGCCTCCCCTCTCTTCCTAGGATGGAATGCATGCCTCTATGGCATTGCTTGGGGTGCAAGGCAAGGCCTTGGCGCACAAGGAAGGGAGTGGGGCACAATAAGGAATGGTTGAATGAGAATTATGGAAATGTCTTGGAGACTTTCATTATCTCAAACCTCCTCATCCTAGCCCTACACTTGTCATTATCCTAGCCATTACCCTATCCACCTCTTGCCCTATAAATGCGACCCTAGTCGCCCCCTCTTGTGAATGATCAATCCTTGAAGGCGTGAACACAAGGAGAGGGGCGAGTGCTTGGAGCAAGGGCGCATCTTCTTCCATAACCGCAAGCCTCTTCCTCCTTTCCTCTTGGCGCAAAGAGATCTAAGGCTTGGCGGCTTGGATAGTTTCCCTCCTCACTTGGCGCATCTTTTCTCTAGGTGGCGCAAGTGAGTTAGAGTGTCTCCCTAAGGCTTGGATCTTCTTCCTGAGGCTAGCACCGGGCGTGGAAGAAGAGAACTCAAGAGATCCGTGTGTGCAACACTGCAGAGGGCGCACACTTGGACGCCTACATCAGCATCGCTCCACATTGCTCCTAAGGTATTTCCTAACTCATCATGTCGACTCCCTTGCTTGCGATCTTCACTGGGTTTTTGGGACCGGCCTGTTTCGGGGACATTCTTCCGCTGCGAAAAATGTATGTCTATAACTCTGAAAATTGTAAAATGTCCCTGGGGTTTACCAACAGTGGTATCAGAGCGAGGTTGCAAGACTCGAACGATGTTTTTATGCTTTTCTTCCATGCTCACATGCCATATCTCTATTTTCGTAAATAGCATGATGCATGGGAATCGATTTTTCTAAAAGTAGAAAAATTAGGGTTTCTTGTTTCTATCATCCTCTCAATCTCTTTTGGATTTTTGGACTATTTTTCTTATTTGATTTAAAGATCAAAGGCGCACGTAATTTTGTCAAGTAGGACGGGCATTGTCTCTTCGGACTGGCCAAGTCTCTTGATCTGACAAAATTGCCAGCCGAAAGGATCTCTGAAATCATCATGAAAAATAAATCGCAATAAACCAAAAGACTTGTGAGAAGAAGATGAGGAAAAGAAACTGATTTTATGAAAAAGTAAAATTTCAGATTTTATGTTTTTCATGAGCATGTAGAATTGCATGAGTAAATACCTCGATTGTGCATAATGTTGTGATCATTAATCAAACCCCCCCCCTTTGCATGCCTGCGTTGTATCCTCGTGAGGCCTGCGTGCCGCTTTTTCTTTTTGCTTTTAATAAGAAGAAGATTAGGGTGGCGCATGTGCTTGGAGCTTAGCGCATGCATACCTTGAATGGTGATGTAACAAGCAAGAGGCGCAAACCTGCTTAGCGGCGCAAGACCATGGCATTGGCCGAACCTATGGGGAACTTTTAAAATGTACCTCTAGGGTTTGAGAGCTAAACCATGATAGAAGGACCTTGGAGCCAACCTTGAAGTTCAAGCTAGAGGTCGGCCAGGCTAGGTCTAGTTTTTGGGGCTTGAGCTCTAGGACAAGAGTTGAACCTATTTCATGGCATGGATTGGTTCAATGTCTTGTATAGGATATGATCACATCATCCTTTACTGCTTTTATTATTATCTGCAGAAGCATGCCTGAAATGTTTTACCGTTATGTTATCACTATAGGATTGCATGCCTGTAATGATAGACATAAGATAAAACTGAGATGATGAGGCCTTAAACAAAAACCCTCAATTAAAATATCAAGTATGGCAGCCTTCTAACGCGTAGCCCTCACTAAGCTATCGATCAGTGGAGTTGTGAAGTGTTTCCCACCCTCGTGGGACACACCCACTTATCTTTAGAAAGTGCGTGGTGGCAATGGTTTCCCCAGTCCAGTTTTAACCTTGGCGTGCCTTCGCAAGGAAACTCGTTGGCCCTGGGCATAACGGTTAGGAATGGACTTGACTAGAAGTTCACATGTGCTGAGCACATGGTGAAAGTCTAGAGGCATCGTTGAGAGGTAAAGGTTTCATGTTGTATCCAGCCCTCGCTGGACATGAAATGCCCAGACTGTCTCAACAAGGGGAGTTGCTTGGAGCAACCGGCCGGCGCGCCCACCTTAGGAAACATGGGTTACTTTGTGCATCTCATCCCACCCTTGTGGGACGCAAAGCCTCATGTGAAATAAGGATCCCATCTCACTAGGAAGTCTTAAAACTTCCCGATTGACTTTGTGGGTTGTCAATGCGAATTTAAAATAGTGAGAGCAGAAATCATTTAAAACAAGTCCAGTTTAAATGATTCGATGTAGTACTAATCTGTTCTTCTTGGGTGTTGTATAACAATGGCTACGAACACTGGCGGATTATCACTGCGATCACTCCTTGATAAGGATAAGTTAATTGGAACTAACTTTATGGACTAGCATCAGAACTTGAGGATAGTCCTCAAGCTCGAGAAGAAGCTGTATGTCCTTGAACAGCCTCTTCCTGCGGCTCCTCTGCCTAATGCCCGAACGGCAGACAGAGATGCTTATAGAAAGCATCAGGATGACTCTTTGGAGGTTGCATGTCTTATGCTAGCCAGTATGGCACTTGAACTGCAGGTGCAATATGAAGAGCAGAACGCTTTTTAGATGATTACTCGTCTGAAACAGATGTTAGAGGCTCAGGCTAGAACTGAGAGATTTGACAATGCCAAAGCAGTCTTTCGGTGCAAGTTGTCTGAAGGTGCACCAGTGAGACCCCATGTTCTCAAACTCATTGGGAATGTGGATCATCTCAAGAGACTGGGACACACCATAGATAACGAGCTGGTTGTGGATCTTATTCTTCATTCCCTGCCCCCTAGCTTCAGTCCGTTTATCATTAACTTCAACATAAACCGGATTGAGTGCACACGGGAGGAATTGATGAATATGCTCCAAACGGCCAAGCGAGAGATGGGTAAGACCAAACCCAATTCTGTTCTTTTGGTCCCTACGACCAAGAAGATAAAGAAGATGGGTAAGGCACGTGCTAAGAGCAATGCCAGAGGTCCTACCAAAGCACTGAAGAAAAATGCGAAGAAGTCAAAGGAACAGAGGTGTTTTCACTGTGGCGAGCAGGGCCATTAGAGAAGGGACTGCAAGCAGCTTCAGAATGAGGAGAAGAAAGGCTTGGCCTTAACTTCTAGCTCAGGTATCTATGTTACAGAAGTCAATCTTTCTACTTCTATGTCATGGGTATTGGATACCGCATGTGGAGCTCATATTTGTATAAATATGCAGGGGCTCAAGAAAAGTAGATTGGTGCGGCTTGGAGAGATTGACCTACGCGTTGGAAACGGGGCACAGGTTGCTACTGTTGCTGTAGGCGTTTTGACTCTCTCCTTGCCTTCTGGACTTCAATTAGAACTAGATAATTGCTTTTGTGTACCTTCGTTAACAAAGAACATTGTATCCATTCCTTGCTTGGCAAGGAAAGGATTTAAATTTGAAATAAATAAGAACTCCTGTTCTTTTTCATTTGCAAATATGTTCTATGGGAAGGGTACTTTATGCAATGGTCTGTATATCTTGGATATGGAAAGTTCTGTTTGTAACATAAGCAATAAAAGGACCAAACTGAGTGGTTCAGTTGGTGCTTTCCTATGGCACTGTCGATTAGCCCATATAAACAAGAATCACATCCAACAACTCCATGCAAATGGATTGTTAGATTCAAGTTCCTTGGAGGAATTTGATACTTTTGAACCTTGTTTATTAGGGAAGATGACAAAGGCGCCCTTCACCAAGATTGGTGAGAGGGCAGAAGGTTTATTGGATCTCATACACACTGATGTGTGTGGGCCCTTCAATAAACAAGCCAGAGGAGGGTACAACTACTTCATTACCTTCACTGATGACTTCAGTAGGTATGGTTATGTCTACTTAATGAGACATAAATCTGAATCCTTTGAGAAATTCAAGGAGTTCAAGAATGAAGTAGAGAACCAGCTTGGAAGATCCATTAAAGCTCTTCGATCAGATCGAGGTGGAGAATACCTGAGCGGTGAGTTCTTTGACTATCTGAGAGAGTGTGGGATCATATCCCAACTCACTCCTCCTGGAACACCTCAATGGAATGGTGTGTCTGAAAGGAGAAATCAAACTTTATTGGATATGGTTCGATCCATGATGAGTCATGCAACTCTACCTTCATCATTCTGGGGGCATGCACTAGAAACAGCTTCTCTGATACTGAATAATGTTCCATCTAAGAGTGTCTCCAAGATACCATACGAGATGTGGAGTGGGAGACGCCCTAATCTCACGTTTATCAGGATCTGGGGATGTGAGGCTTATGTCAAACGTCAGGATTCTAGCAAGCTAGAACCTAGATCTGATAAGTGTGTGTTTGTGGGGTATCCTAATGAAACTAAAGGATACAACTTCTATGTCCCAACCGAGAACAAAGTTTTTGTTGCTCGGGGTGCTGTCTTTCTAGAGAAAGAATTTCTTATGAAAGAAGTTAGTGGGAGGAAGTTTGACTTGGATGAGGTCCAAGTGCAAGCACAAGACAAAGAGATGGAATCTGAGCCACCTGCACCGGTTGCTAAGCAACCTGAGGCTCAGACACAGGTCCCGCGTAGGTCTGGGAGAATTCGTCGTGCACCTGAAAGGTATGGGTCGCTACCGACCCAACACGATGGGATCTTCATCATTGAGGATGAACCTAGAACCTATGATGAGGCGGTCAGTGGACCGGACTCCGAGAAATGGCTTGACGCCATGCGATCCGAGATGGATTCCATGTCGGCTAACCAAGTCTGGGATTTGGTTGAGCTACCTGATGGGGTAAAACCCATAGGGTGTAAATGGGTCTTCAAAAGGAAGACAGACATGGATGGCAAAATAGTTACCTATAAGGGTAGACTAGTGGCTAAAGGATTTAAACAAGTCCACGGGGTGGACTATGATGAAACCTTATCGCAAGTTGCCATGATTAAATCCATTCGGATTCTGCTTGCTATAGCTGCATATCATGATTATGAGATATGGCAGATGTATGTGAAGATAGTGTTCCTTAACGGGAAGCTAACTGAGGATGTGTATATGACACAACCTGATGGCTTCATCCATCCTGCAGAGGCTAATAAGGTCTGTAGGCTAAAGAGGTCCATTTATAGATTAAAGCAAGCATCTCAAAGTTGGAATCTTCGATTTGATGAAGCCATGAGAGATTATGGGTTCATCAAAAGCGAAGATGACGCCTGTGTATACAGAAAATTCAGTGGGAGCTTGGTGATTTTTTTGGTCTTGTATGTTGATGACATACTGCTAATCGAAAATGACATCCCTAGTCTTCAAGCTGTGAAGACATGGTTAGGGAAATGTTTCGAGATGAAAGACTTAGGGGAGGCCGCCTATATTCTAGGCATGAGGATCTACCGGGATAGATCCAAGAGGCTTCTGGCCCTTAGTCAGAGTACTTACATTGATAAGGTACTGGAGAGGTTCTACATGGAGCAATCCAAGAAAGGATACCTTCTAGTGAGACATGGCCTTACTCTCTCAAAAAGCCAGTGTCCTACAACATAGGCTGAGAGGGATGACATGAGTCGAATTCCTTATGCTTCGGCAGTAGGATCGATCATGTATGCAATGTTATGTACTAGACCAGATGTGGCATATGCTGTGAGCATAACCAGCCGATACCAATCCAATCCAGGTCTGCAGCACTGGGTGGCTGTAAAGAACATCCTAAAGTATCTGAGAAGAACTAAGGATCTGTTCTTGGTCTATGGGGGACAGGAAGAGCTCAGTATGCAGGGCTATACTGACGCATCGTTCCAGTCTAACCCTGACGACTTTAGATCGCAGGCCAGCTATGTGTTCAAGATAAATGGAGGCGCTGTATGTTGGAAGAGCTTCAAGCAATCCACCATAGCAGATTCTACAACCGAAGCTGAGTATGTGGCTGCTTCTGAGGCAGCCAAAGAAGCTGTTTGGATAAGGAAGTTCTTATGTGATCTTCAAGTGGTACCTAGTGCAATGGATCCCATTGAACTCTACTGTGACAACAATGGAGCAATTGCACAAGCCAAGGAACCACGGTCTCATCAAAGATCCAAACACATACTCAAAAGATTTCACCTGATCAGAGAGATCATTGACAGAGGTGATGTCAAGATTAGCAGAGTAGACACAGAGAACAATCTGGCAGACCCATTAACCAAGGCTTTGGCGCAGCAGAAGCATGATGGTCATGCTAGAGATATGGGGTTGAGATTCCTCAACTTCTAGGTCTTAGTGCAAGTGGGAGATTGTTGGTGTATATGCCCTAGGACCTAGTTTTGGTCCATCTTTGTACTACTTGACTCTGATATTCATATATCTTTCTGCCATTGTCGTTATCATTGTTTGTCTACACCTGCGATTGTGTACTTACATGATAATGTCCCTGGAGACAGATTGGATCTGTGCTCAAATAATTGTCCCCAGTCGATGTACCTGAGTGGATATGGGACAGCTCTGGTAGTAGTGAGACTGGTATGTGGGCTGGTTAGGCACGTGGTGCTAACGCAGACACATGGGTATATCATTGAAGGATATACTGGATAGACTCGCTGTGAGGCTATGACTTGGTGTCATGAGTTATCCTCACAAGTGACAGGAGATGCATTGATCCCTTGACTTGAGGTCATTGACCATTCTATATGGTTAGGGACTTGCTTTGATGCAACCTAACACCTCGCCGTAGTTGGGAGGTCATAACGGTTGTCATTGAGCATGTCACGACCCATATGAGAAGGTCAATGGACAGACATAGGATTTGCCCCTTCCTTGGGGAAGTATAATATCCATGGAGCTCCTTATGGTTCTATGACTGAGAGTGTATGGCCATACCCAGGTGAGAACCTGTTTTAGTCATGGCCATGTGATTGGATGAAAACAAGTGGTGACACACTTGTCCAATCGGATATCAGTTCGGCAAAGAGACTGTAATGCATCTGTACCTAGTTGCGATGATGGGGATGTCGATGTCGATATGCATTCCAATGACCTGGGTAGCAGCGATACACTGCTAGGTGCCACTCACTGCTTGTGATGACCTCTGGTCAGCACTACCAGCGTCAGAGGAACCTACAGGGTCGCACACCTTGATACTTGAGTTCTCGTATTGATCGGGAAGCCTTATGATCGGGTTATTGGATAACTCGGATCTAATTGGGAGATTTCATCAGCGCCAATGGGCCTGACGAGATGGAAGAATGTTATTGGGGCCAAATTTCATTTTTGGCAGGTTGACCCGTATTTGACCATGGTTGGTCACATTTGGATTAGGGTTGCATTGGATTGGATCCAAGTGCTTAATCAACCCATGTAATGAAGTTTGGACTAGCTCATTATCCAATGAGGCCCAATAACAAGTTCTCATGAAGAGATGAGAGGCTAAAAGGGTATAATGGGGAGAAACATGAACCATTAAGCGCCTAGGGGCATAATGGGGCCATGTTGGCGCCTTTGCTTCATTATGGAAGTAAAGGGCGCCTCCCCTCTCTTCCTAGGATGGAATGCATGCCTCTATGGCATTGCTTGGGGCGCAAGGGAAGGCCTTGGCGCACAAGGAAGGGCGTGGGGCACAATAAGGAATGGTTGAATGAGAATTATGGAAATGTCTTGGAGACTTTCATTATCTCAAACCTCCTCATCCTAGCCCTACACTTGTCATGATCCTAGGCATTACCCTAACCACCTCTTGCCCTATAAATGCGACCCTAGTCGCCCCTTCTTGTGAATGATCAATCCTTGAAGGCGTGAACACAAGGAGAGGGGCGAGTGCTTGGAGCAAGGGCGCATCTTCTTCCATAACCGCAAGCCTCTTCCTCCTTTCCTCTTGGCACAAAGAGATCTAAGGCTTGGCGGCTTGGATAGTTTCCTTCCTCACTTGGCGCATCTTTTCTCTAGGTGGCGCAAGTGAGTTAGAGTGTCTCCCTAAGGCTTGGACCTTCTTCCCGAGGCTAGCACCGGGCGTGGAAGAAGAGAACTCAAGAGATCCGTGTGTGCGAGACTGCAGAGGGCGCACACTTAGACGCCTACATCGGCATCGCTCCACATTGCTCCTAAGGTATTTCCTAACTCATCATGTCGACTCCCTTGCTTGCGATCTTCACTAGGTTTTTGGGACCGGCCTGTTTCGGGGACATTCTTTCGCTGCGAAAAATGTATGTCTATAACTCTGAAAATTGTAAAATGTCCCCGGGGTTTCCCAATACACCTTTAGATCTTATTCCTCAAATAACACATCTACCCAAAATTTCATGCATCAACCAATGTCAAATTTAAAAAATAGATATGCATTGAAGAAATAAATCTAACATGATTGGGTTTTTCTCTAATCATGAATATTGATTTACTCATCATCAAGGAAAATATTCATCAAATAAATTCTTTAAGGACAAAATCACACCATAATATAAAGTCAATCATGTGTATTCAATAATTCCTCATATGAATTAGCATACACATCCAATTAAAGTATAGCACTGGAGGACACAATAGTTTATAGAGTCATTCATTTTTATGAAATTTTCATGTAAAGGAGCAAGGGGATGGGTACTCACAAGACTCTCTTCATCATCGTTTGGTCTGATATCTTTTGTACTCCTAGAAAAGTATCCTTGTTTTCTCTCAAATTTTTTTTTTGAATAATACGGTACCGTAAAATATATTACAGCGCTACCGTAATTTCGGGGTAAGTTCAAAAATCTCGTCATAAAATCCCACGAAAATACGGCCCGTGAAATAATTTACGGTGGTGCCATAAAAACAGGGAAACTCTCGGGTTGATTTTGGCCACAAAATACGGTACCGTGTAACAGTTTACGGCTGTGCCGTAATTTCATCACAACTCTCTAGTTGAAAGTGGACTGGAAATACGGTACCATAATATACCTTACGGCAGTGCCATATTTTGCACCAAATCTCGTTTTACCTACAAAAATAAAAGAAAGAAAAAAAAATTTAGTCCTAAGCAGAAATTATAGCAAAAGAAAACAAATAGAGGTTAGAAAGCTTGGGTTGCCTCCCAAGAAGCGCTAATTTAAAGGTCATTAGCTTGACCATTCTGCACTCAGATATGATCTTGGTTCATCCAGGCAAAAGCTCTCCTTTTCTTCAATCAGCTCTTCTTGATAGTAGTGTTTCAATCTTTGACCATTAACTTTAAATTCTCCCGTATCTTCACTCCATATGTCCACAGCTCCGTAGGGATAAATTTTCTTCACCTGAAAAGGCCCAGACCAACGAGACTTGAGTTTACCAGGAAAAAGTCTTAATCTATAATTGAATAAAAGAACAAAGTTACCTGGTTGGAAATCTTTTCTAAAAATATGCCAATCATGCCATCTCTTAGTTCTCTCCTTGTAAATTCTTGCATTTTCATAGGCTGAGAGTCTAATCTCATCTAGCTCGTTCAATTGCAACCTCCGTTTTTCACCCGCATTCTTTAAGTCAAAGTTTAATGCCTTGATTGCCCAGAACACCTTATGCTTGAGTTCTACAGGTAGATGGCAAGACTTACCATGAACTAATTGAAAAGTAGACATACCAATTGGTGTTTTGAAAGCTGTCTGGTATGCCCACAATGCATCATCAAGTTTGAATGCCCAATCTTTCCTTGTACATGAAACTGTCTTTTCCAAAATCCCTTTTATTTCTCTATTTGATATCTCAACCTATCCACTTGTTTGAGGATGATAAGGTGTAGCTACTCTATGATTTACTCCATACTTTCTAAGTAAAGCTGAGAACTTGTGTTCTATGAAGTGTGAGCCTCCATCACTAATTACAACTCGTGGTGTCCCAAACCTTGGAAAGATAATTTTTTTGAATAATTTGACAACAACTCTGGAATCATTGGTTGGGGATGCAATAGCTTCAACCCATTTTGAAACATAATCTACTGCTATAAGAATATATTTGTTGCCTCTAGAAGATGGAAAAGGTCCCATGAAGTCAATTCCCCAAACATCAAATATCTCAACCTCAAGAATATTGGATAGTGGCATCTCATGTCTTCAGTTAATGTTCCCTGTCCTCTTATATCTATCACAAGATAAAATAATGTTTCTAGCATCTTTAAAAATTGTCGGCCAATAAAATCCTGATTGCAACACTTTGAAGGCAGTTTTCTCAGCACTGGCATGCCCACCATGAGAAGATCCATGGCATTGAAACAATATATATGTAATCTCCTCCTCAAGCACACATGTCCTAAAAATACCATCTACACCTCTTCTAAACACATAAGGCTCATCCCAAAAATAGTGTTTTACCTCAACCAAGAATCTCTTCCTTCCTTGGTAACTCAAATTAGGAGGAAAAACATTAGCTACATGGTAATTCACAACATCAGCATACCAAGGGGCTCTGATTTGTTCGATGGTCATTAGGTGTTCTTCAGGGAAGGAGTCATTAATTACATCATTTTCTTCGGTGTTCACAATAATCCTTGAAAGATGATCTGCAACAAAATTCTCTGATCATTTTTTGTCTTTAATTTCCAAATCAAATTCTTGTAAAAATAGAATCCATCTGAGCAAATGCGGTTTAGTATCCTTTTTCTGCATTAAGTATCTTACAGCTGCATGATCAGTATACACTACCACCTTGGAGTTAATCAAATATGATCTAAATTTATCAAAAGCAAATACTATAGCCAATAATTCCTTTTCAGTGGTAGTGTAATTCTTCTGTGTCTCATCTAAAGTCCTACTGGCATAGTGAATAACATAAGGTTTTTTATCTTTTCTCTGTCCCAAGACTGCTCCTACTGCATAATCATTGGCATCACACATGAGCTCAAATGGCAAGTCCCAATCCGGGGGCTGAATGACGGGTGTTGAAACCAAAGCTTTCTTCAATTCCTGAAAAGTAGATAAACAATCCTCATCAAAAGAAAATTTAACATCTTTATAAAGTAAATGTGTGAGAGGTCTAGCAAGTTTAGAGAAGTCCTTGATGAATCGCCGGTAGAACCCCGCATGTCCTAGAAAGCTTCGAACCTCCTTCACTGTGGTGGGCGGCTCCAATTTGTCTATCACATCAACTTTGGCTTTGTCCACTTCAATTCCTCTTTCTAAAATTAAGTGTCCCAAAACTATCCCTTACTGAACCATGAAATGACATTTTTCCCAATTAAGCACAAGGTTAATTTCTTTGCACCTCTCTAAAACCCGAGATAAGTTAGCCAAACAAATATCAAAGGAGGAACCATATACTGAGAAATCATCCATAAATACATCCATAAAGTCTTCAATAAAATCAGAAAAAATAGCCATCATGCATCTCTGAAAAGTAGTAGGTGCATTACATAAACCAAAAGGCATTCTCCTATATGCAAAAGTTCCATAGGGGCAAGTGAAAGTGGTTTTCTCTTGATCATCAGGGTGTATAGGAATTTGAAAAAAAACCAAAATATCCATATAAGAAGCAAAAGTGAGAATGGTTTGCTAGTCTTTCAACCATCTGATCAATAAAAGGTAAAGGAAAATGGTCTTTCCTAGTGGCAGCGTTCAATTTTCTATAGTCTATGCACATGTGCCAACTAGTAATAGTTCTAACAGGAATCAATTCATTGTCTTTGTTTTTCATGACAGTTACCCCTCCTTTCTTAGGAACACAATGTACAGGACTTACCCATTTGCTATCAGAGATAGGATAGATAATACCTGCATCAAGTAATTTCAGAACTTCTTTTTTTACAACTTCTTTCATTGAGGGGTTCAGTCTTCTTTGGAAATCTGCCTGTGGCTTGTGCTCTTCTTCCATCAAGATCCTGTGCATACAAAAAGAAGGGTTAATTCCTTTAAAGCCATCAATTGAGTACCCAATTACCTTCCTATGAATCCTTAATTCTTTGAGAAGCAACTCCGTTTCTCGTTTCCCAAGCTGTGCACCAACAATCACAGGATAAGTAGAATTAGGACCAAGAAACTCATAACGAAGGTTATCAGGTAGAGCCTTAAGTTCTATTTTTGGAGTCTTTTCTTTTTCATCACAAGTGTTGCAGTCTAGAAATTCATTAATTTCAGAATTGGTTTCGTCCTTAAGAATATAATTAGAATCATACTCAGAAGTTTCAACAAACAAATCATTAAGATCATGGATAATGTCATCTACATCATGTATACTACAACAATACTCAGAATTTGAAGGGTTTTTCATGGTTTCATGCAAGTCATATTCAATTCTTTCATCCCTCATGTTAAGTGAGAGCTTACCCTTTTTTACATCAATGAGTGCTCCTGCTGTAGCTAAAAATAGTCTACCAAGTATGATAGGGATTTTTGCATCTTCTTCCATCTCAACAACTACTAAATCTGTTGGAATGAAATACTTACCTATTTGAATAGGTACATCTTCAAGAATCCCCACAGGATATTTAATTGAACGATCTGTGAGCTGTAAAGATATTGAAGTTGGTTTGAGCTCTCCCATGTCCAACTTCCTGCAAATAGATAATGACATTAGACTCACACTAGCTCCCAAATCACATAAGGCTCGGTCAAAAGCCATACTTCCAATAAAACAAGGAATAGAAAAACTATCTGGATCCTTCAATTTAGGTGGCAACTTGTTTTGAATGATGGTACTACATTCTTTAGTCAAAGCTACAGTACCACAGTCTTCTATTTTCCTCTTATTAGACAAAATTTCTTTCAAAAATTTAGCATATGTGGGCATTTGAGATAAAGCTTCAGTAAATGGAATGTTAATGTAAAGCTTTTTCAGAACATCTAAAAATCTCCCAAATTGTTTGTCTAGTTTTTCTTGTACTAACCTTTGAGGAAAGGGTATAGATGGCTTATATGGTGTAAGAAAATTAGGTTTAGAAATATCTTTGTGATATGGCATATCACATCTATGTTCATCACCCTTATGAGGTGATAAACAAGTTTGGGATTTCTCATGCTCATAAGAATTTTCTAACCCTAATTCTTGGTCATGTTCACTATTAAGCTCTTTTCTATTGTTCTCAATTCTCCCTTTTGGTTCTTCAAATTTCTTTCCACTTCTCGTGACAATAACATTACAGTGTTCATTAGGCATCTGATCTTCTAGAAATTTGTTATGAGCAGTTAAAGATTCTACTTGAGAAGCAAGTTGACCAACCATTCCTTTAAGATCTTCAATTTCTTTGTTTTGATTTTGCTTGAATTGAGTTTGATTAGCCATAAATTTGTCAAGCAAAGATTCTATACCTAAAGAATTTACCTCTTCAGTTGGGGTTTGCAATTCCTTACTCTCATTCTTACCATGGTGATGACAATATAGTATTCCTTCTTCAGGATTCCATTGGTTATAGTTCAAGGACATTTCTTCAAATATGGTAAAGGAATCTTCGATAGTCTTGCTCATGATAGCTCCTCCTACAGCAGCATCAACAATTAGACGCGTATTAGGGAGTAGACCATTATAAAATGTGTGAATTAGAATCCAATTTTCGAGGCCATGGTGAGGGCACTTCCATTGTGAATCATTGAAACGCTCCCATGCCTTGCTAAAGGATTCGCCATCTTTTTGTGTGAAGTTTGTAATTTGGTTCCTTAGTTGAATGGATTTGCTGGGTGGAAAGTACTTCATCAGGAAGACATTTGATAGTTGTTCCCATGTAGTGACAGCACCAGCTTGTCGAGAATGTAGACAACATCGTGCTCGGTCCCTGAGTGAAAAAGGGAATAATCTTAGTTTTAGTGCATCATCAGAGACTCCATTAATTTTAATGGTATCACAATATTCAAGATAGAGATATAGGTGTTGATAGGAATCTTCATTTGGATCTCCTCCAAATTGATTCTGCTAGATCATGGTCAAGAAGGCAGGATTAATCTCAAATTTGTTGGCTTCAATGATGGGTTTGACAATTCAAAAGTGTACTTCTTGTGACTTAGGGACGACATAGTCCCTAAGTGATCTCTGTCTCGCCATTGGATTTAAATTTCCTGTACAGTGTAAAGTAGACAAATTAAGTAACCCAAGCAAATAAAGAAGAATAGAAAAATAGAACATAAATAAAGCCTAGTCTAATAATACTTTCAATTACTTCGATATTGACAAAAACTAAGGTCCCCGGCAACGGTGCCAAAAACTTATTGTATCCCAACACGTTGGTAAACAAAACTTATTTCTGAAGTCGCAGCCGAAACTGATCGTATGGCGCACAGGGACTTGTCACCCCCTGATACGGCTCCAAAAACTTGTTGAGTTACCACACTTGTTGTTATCCCCGCAACTGCACGGATACTCGAACTAATAAAGAAAGATATAACCCACAGAGACCTATGTTGTCAAGTACCAAATAATTGATTTCTTCTTATCTAGGCAATCGAATAAAAACAGAGTACAGATCGAAAACACACGGGAAAATACTATCAGAGAGAAGTTGGGACTAGGGTTTCATTCACTTTAATTTTCATGACTAGATATATAAGGATATTCATCAATCAAATTCTATTATGATAAAGGCATAATTTAATTTGTAAAGAGATTAACTCACTTTCGTGTAGATAACCATGCAGAGACCAATCTTCGCTTTCGCGCAAGATTTATCCCAAGCTAATGATAAGTAAATCATCAAACAAAGAACTCGAGGATCACTTTTGTGCATCCGAGTTCTAAGTTGATCGCCTCGAGTGGAAACTCAAGGATCACTTTCGTGCATCCGAGTCTCAACACAAGTTCTACCTATAGTTCTTGATGTCTCGTATTTAAGTATTCTTTTTGACTAATGTTTCTTAGTGAATTGAGACATATTTTCATGCTTTTACATCTCTTCCCAGCTTATTTCATTAACTTTTTTCAGAAGCTTCACTACTTGTCGTGTTTGCTTAAATACAAATTCACTCACTTTTGGAGTCACATCGACGTGCATTTACGTATCGGAGTGAATCAGGAATCTCGACAAGAAGTTTGGTTGCAAACAGGAGTAACTTCAAGAATTACGGCTGAGGCCATAATCTACATCACGCCCGTAATTCTTTGACAGGCTATACGAAGGACCTGTTTTTATACTAGCATAGGCAGACGCGATTGTAAAATCTTTGACTTCGGATAAAGACGCCCTTGATAAGAAAATCACGGTCATGGCCGTGCATTGCCTCTCGACGAAAATCGCCCATCCGGCGCAATAGTGTTCGAAGGTTACGGAATTAATAAGTCTGCAATTAATGCATTTGCGTTATAAGCTATAAATACGGGAGTTACAAGGATCATTATGGGAGTTTAATGCCGAATACAAAGGGACACGTCATTAAGAGCCATGATGGAGGATTTATTTCAGAGTTAATTCTAGTGTTTAATTCGAAATTTAATTCCGAATTAAATACGGAATTTGAAGAGCCACCCACTTCCTATATAATGGACCCAAGAGGAGAGGGCGCCACTATACTTATTCTGAGGAGAGGAGGAGAGAGCTCGCAAGAGAGAAGGCGAGAGGAGGATTACGTGAGTGCCCAAAGGCTTGGTTGCAAAAAAAGAACGCAAGCTCATTCCAAGGAGGGGAAGGCGACTTCAAAGGAGGGGCAAAAGGAGTTTGTTTGAATTCTTTTCTCATCTCTACTTTGTTCAATTTCCTTTACGCTTTAATTGTGAGACTTGTACTTGTTGTAATCATGTATGTACTAGCGTAAAACCTCAATCAGGATTATGGCGTAGCCCGTCTTTTTGATTTATATGTGTTAATGTTAAGATTGGCTTTTTGATACATCTTTCGAAGCCATTTGATCTTGGTTTGTTTCATTCGTGTTTATCGATTTTTGGCCAGATCGGTTTTCACACTTTAGTTGATTGTGGTAAAATCTGAGAGGTGAATTGCAATCAATAGATCCTCCTTGATCGATCTTGTGTGCTCTATTACGAGAGTCGTAGAGACCACTTGGGGATTGTGTCCTCGTTCTACTTGGTCTGCTTATTCTTAGTCCACCGCGAGAGTAGGAGACTAGCTAAGTAGATTGTTGAGTAGTCCACCGCGAGAGTAGAAGACTGACTTAGTAGATTGCTGAGTTGTGCGCCCGAGAGGGGTACGGCTCAAGAGAACATTTCCTTAGTTTTCTAAAGATTTTCTAACTAGTACTTTTCATTTCGCTTATAAGTTGATAGACGTGGTGAACCCCGATTCCCAATTTCTCTCACATCAGTAAGATACTAGTATTGCTATTCTCTCTGCTTAGTCCACGTTATCCATCGAGATTTTTGCTCGCTTAGCTATCGAAGATCGGAATATTTGGTACTTGACAGTCCATCCCTGTGGGAACGATATCTTTAGTACTACATCGGTAAGCCGTGCGCTTGCGGATTTTGTGCATTATAGTTCTCCAATGTTCCGATCCTCACTTTCGTGCAAGATCTCCACATTTGACACAATAACTCAATCCTAAGTACATAATTATCATCATGGCAATTTAAACTACTAAAATAAAGAAATAAGAACTTAACCTAATTTCTTACGGTGAGTTCCTATTAATCAATTTTAGGGGTCCATGTTCTCAAGCAAATTACCTTTTGGTCCTTATTGCGAAAACTCTAAATCATGATGACAAAAAGTAAACTAAGGAGAATCTTAGAGCAATAATCGCATAGGTAAAATTATCAAAATAGAATAATCATGATGAAAGTAAAAAGTATCTAGTCATTAAGAAAATCAAATGTAATTACTCCCCCATGTCCCAAAGAGTGTTTAAGCTAGCATGGTGAAGAAAATACAATATTCCATTGTTTAAGAAGATCAAAAATCAAAAGGAAAAGAGGTTTTAGGAAAATACACCACGGCTGTGAAATTAAACACAGCCGTAATTTGCAAAGGGGCGCTGTGAACAATGTCTGCGCCTGCTTTTTCCTCGATTTCTCCTCCATTTGATCTCCTTTCGTTCTCAAACTTCTGGTACATTGTCTCCTCCTCCCGGCGAAGCTTCAGTATAAACTTCACAGCTGGAGATGCTCTGGATTTGTCACGGCGGCGAAACCCTAGGCGGCGGTGTGTAACTTGATTTCTCCCTGTACAGTTGATGAAAATTAGGGCTTTTGGTGTCTTCGTGATCCTCTCGTCGAAAGCCCCATTTTTCCTTTTTACGGTTGTTAGTTTATGGCCTTGGATCATTCGCAATCTTCTCCGAAAAAATCGGGCTTCAAAATTGACCTCGGAGTCGTGTTCAAAAGTAGAAATACGGTAGTGTAATATTTCACGGCAGTGCCATAAAATTGTTTGTGTTCTCTTATTTGATGTTGTCTAGGAAATACGGCCCTGTGAAATGCTTCACGGCACTACCGTAAAATTGGATGAACTCTCTGGTCGAAATTGTCTGAAAATACGGCCTGTGTCAAAGTTTACGGTAGTGCCATAAAATCAGGAAGTATCTCTGTTCTGAATGTGCTTCAAAATACGACTGTGTTAAGTTTTACGGCATTGCCGTACTTTTATTAAATGTTTTGGTCGGATATTCCACCAATTTACTGCAATGCTCTGATATTACAGTATCGTACGGAAATATGGTACCGTAATATAGAATACGGCACTGCCGTATTTTGGTTTGTTGCTCCGTTTTGTGTGAAATTTGTCATGTGATCTCCTCTTGGTGATGGTAACTCTTCCATGTATTTGACTTTGCCTAAAAACGCTTTAAAATAGTCCCTTTTTACCTTAAAATCATCAAAAAACAAAATAGAAGTAGGAGACAGACTTAGTAGATTGCTTAGTTGTGCGCTCGAGAGGGGTACGGCTCAAGAGAACATTTCCTTGGTTTTCTAAAGATTTTCTAACCAGTACTTTTCATTTCGCTTATTAGTTGATAGACGTGGTGAACCCCGATTCCCGATTTCTCTCACATCAATAAGATACTAGTATTGCTACGCTCTCTGCTTAGTCCACGTTATCCATCGAGATTTTTACTTGCTTAGCTATCGAAGATCAGAATATTTGGTACTTGACAGTCCATCCCTGTGGGAACGATATCTTTAGTACTACATCGGTAAGCCGTGTGCTTGCAGATTTTGTGCAATAAGTTTTTGGCGCCATTGCCGAGGATTGGTATTTTTGTCAATATTAAGATATTCTTAAGATTGATAGACTAAGTTCTCTTATTTCTTTCGTTGTTCACTTTTACTTTTTAGTTTTTTTATGCACAGAAGTCTTCGACCAGGAGGACTTGAGGACTTGTACGATCTTGACCAGGAAATAGAACAAACATTTCATCGAAGGCGGAGACTTAAAGAATTGAGGGAGAAAGAACAATCAGGTAATATTGATCCTATTCCTCTTTCTGAATTCACGATGGCAGACAACAATTGCTCTTTGAAGGATTTCGCTGCCCCGAATGTACAAGGGCTGCATTCAAGTATCGCTCATCCACCTGTGGAAGCGAACAGTTTTGAAATTAAGCCTTCTTTGTTGTCGATGGTCCAGAACAACCAGTTCGGAGGTACACCACATGAGGACCCTAATATGCATTTATCAATATTCTTAGAATACCGTGATACAATGAAGATGAACGACGTATCTAGTGATGCAATAAGATTGCGGCTTTGTCCATTCTCTCTACGAGATAGAGCTCGTAATTGGCTGCATTCATTGCCATAAGAGTCTATCAAAACTTGGGATCAGCTATCTCAAGCATTTCTTTCTAAATACTTTCCCCCGAGTAAGACAGTGCAGCTACGCAACCAAATCACAAGTTTTACTCAGAAGGAAGGGGAATCTCTCTATGAAGCTTGGGAACGCTATAAAGAACTCCAAAGGCTATGTCCGCACCATGGACTCGAGAAGTGGGTAATAATATATACCTTCTACCATGGTTTGAATTATAACACGTGACTTACTGTAGACGCAGCCGCGGGTGGAGCTCTTATGAACAAGAACATTGACGAAGCAATGAATTTACTGGAAGACATGGCGCTCAACCACAACCAGTGGTCCGGTGAGAGAGGTAATGCCGCAAGAACAAGCACTCCAGGTAAGTATGAACAAGATGCTTTAAGCTCATTAGCATCTAAGGTAGATTTTCTTTCACGCAAATTAGATTCAATTAATGTGAATTCTGTCAACGCAACTGTTTCTTCTTGTGAGACATGTGGACTGACAGGACATACCTTAACATAATGTCAGTTAGGTGTTTCTCATGACATGACTAACGAACAAGTTCATGCTGTAGGAAATTCCAACCCTAGGCCTAAACTGGACCCATTTTCGAGTACATACAACCCAGGTTGGATAAATCATCCCAATTTCTCCTACAGAAACAACATGAATCCCGTACCTCCGCAAGGTTATAGACCACCCCCTGGATTCCAACCAAGGCCATATACTCAACCCCAACCCCAGAAAACACAGATGGAGACAATGATGGAAAATTTTATTTCTGCTCAGACAAAAACTAACGACAATTTCAATGATGTTCTGCAGCGATTAACATCAAGATTTGACGCATTGGAAGCCCAAAGTAAGAGAGTAGACACTCAGTTGTACAACATGGCAACTTCTTTGGCTAGACCTTCAGGTAAATTGCCATCTCCACCAGAGATGAATCCCAAAGAGACTTGCAATGCAATCACTACCAGAAGTGGAAAGCAACTAGATGGCCCTTAGATGCCCAACCTCGATACTGAGGATACACCACCTAAATCACCTAAGGCGGACACCACAGCAGAAGAGACTCAAGGTGACAAACAAGTTAAGGAAGGTGAATCAATGACCATTTCACCACCGCCTTAAAAACCTCCCATCCCATTTCCTCAACGATTAGCAAAAGCAAAGCTTGATCGATAGTTCAGTAAATTCATGGAAATTCTGAATAAATTGTATGTAAATATACCTTTCACCAATGCTCTAGTGCAGATGCTGACGTATGCCAAGTTTTTAAAGGACATCTTGACTAATAGAAGAAAACTGGAAGACCATGCCACAGTGGCACTCATTGAAGAGTGTAGTGCCATAATTCAAAACAAGATCCCACAAAAGCTAAAAGACCCTGAAAGCTTTTCCATTCCTTGCCAAATAGGGGATTTATCTTTTGAGAATGCCCTTTGTGACTTAGGGGCAAGCATAAGTCTAATGCCATCTTCTATTTGTAGGAGGCTAGATATTGGGGATGTAAAGGACACGACAATTTCCCTACAACTCGCTGACCGGTCCATACGTAAAACAGCTGGGATTTTGGAGGACGTCCCCATTAAAGTCGGTAACTTTTTCATCCCAGTGGATTTTGTAGTGTTGGAAATGGAAGAGGATGTTAAGCTACCCATTATTTTAGGAAGACCGTTCCTTGCTACAGCAGGAGCGGTGATAGACGTAAAGAATGGGAAGTTGTCTTTGACTGTTGGTGAAGAAAACATTGAATTTGATTTGTCTGCAAGTATGAAGAAACCTTGTCTTGCAGGATCTTGTTATAGCATTGATGTTGTTGATGATGATGTTGATGTGCATGAACTTAGCAGATCAAAGATAGACCCTCTAGAGGTTTGTCTTTTGGAAAATGGAAACACGGAACAGGACGAGGAAGCGAAGGCCTATGCGACACTTTTCGACTTCGCGAGTGAAGTCAACCCTACGACTGTTAAGGCCTAAACCATTCGTTGATGACCAAAGGATAGTAAAATCTGTAAAGGTAGAGTTGAAAACATTACCACCAAATCTAAGGTATGCGTTTCTTGATTCTGATTCAACCCTACATGTTATAGTGAATTCTAATCTGACGGAGAATCAAATCAACCTTTTGCTTGCTGAACTCGATTACATCGCAGTATAATTGGATATTCCTTAGATGATATCAAAGGAATAGATTCTTCTATTTGTTCACATAGGATTTGGTTAGAACCGGGAAGCAAACCTTCCATTGAATTTCAACGCCGACTCAATCCGAGTATGAAAGAGGTTGTGAAACAGGAGATACTAAAGCTTTTAGATGCAGGTGTCATTTACCGTATTTCAGATAGCCAGTGGGTCAGTCCGATCCACATGGTACCTAAGAAGGGTGCTATCTCCGTGGTAAAAGATGAAGACAATGAGCTGATACCAATGCGAACAGTAACTGGATGGAGAATGTGCGTAGACTACCGAAAGTTGAATAAAGCTACACGAAAGGATCACTTCCCATTACCCTTTATAGATCAGATGCTCGAACGGTTAGCGCATAACTCCTATTACTGCTTTCTTGATGGTTTTTCTGGATTTTTGCAGATTCCAATTCACCCAGAAGACCAAGAAAAGACTACATTGACATGCCCATATGGAACCTTCGCATACAGGAGAATGCCGTTTGGACTATGCAATGCCCCAGCAACATTCCAAAGATGTATGATGTCAATTTTTTCTAATTTCAATGAAGAATTTATGGACATTTTCATGGATGACTTTTCTATCTATGGGAGTTCATTTGAATAATGTTTATCTAATATTTCAAAAGTGTTGCAACGCTGTGAGGAAACCAACTTAGTTTTGAATTGGGAAAATTGCCATTTTATGGTAAGAGAAGGCATAGTTCTTGGTCATCGGATCTCTAAGGCAGGAATTGAAGTCAACAGAGCAAAAGTTGAAGTCATCGAGAAGATTCACCCGCCAACTACCGAAGAGGAATTAGAAGTTTTTTAGGGCATGCAGGATTCTATCGCCGATTTATCAAGGACTTCTCTAAACTCGCATGCTCTTTGACCAATTTGCTTTGCAAAGACGTTGAGTTCTGCTTTGACCAGGATTGTAATACAGCCTTTGAGAAACTCAAAGAGGCACTCATTTCCGTACCAATTATGCAATCTCCTGATTGGTCATTACCGTTCGAACTTATGTGCGACGCTAGCGACTTCGCTGTGGGAGCAGTACTTGGACAGCGAATGGATAAAAAGCTACATGCTATTTACTATGCTAGTCGTACCTTGGACGATGCGCAGATCAATTACACCATATCTGAGAAAGAGCTATTTGCGATTGTCTTTGCTCTTAGTAAATTTAGGTCTTACTTGATCAATTCTAAAGTTATTATCTTTACTGATCACGCAGCCATCAAGTACCTGATGAACAAGAAGGATGCAAAGCCGAGGCTTATCCGTTGGATTCTTCTACTCCAGGAGTTCGACATTGAGGTCAAAGACAAACGTGGAACTGACAACCTTGTGGCCGATCATCTCTCATGTCTTATGCAAGAGCAAGAAGCAGAGCTAGAAGAGGAGATCGATGACTCATTCCCAGATGAAAGGCTGTTCGCTATCTCCGCCATGAATTCTCCTTCGTACGCTGACATAGTAAATTATGTCATAGCAGGTATTCTCCCATACGATATTTCTTATCAGCAAAAGCGAAAATTCATACACGATGCAAAATACTTTTACTGGGATGATCCATTTTTATATCGACGTTGTGCTGATTCCATTTATCGAAGATGCTTACCTGAGGAGGAATGTACGAATGTTCTTCATCAGTGCCATTCATCTGCTTACGGAGGACATTGTGGTGCCTCTAAGACAACGTTTAAAGTACTTCAATCAGGATTTCACTGGCCCACCTTATTCCGCGATGCAAGGAACTTTGTACAAAGCGGTGACCGATGCCAGCGCACAGGCAGCATATCAGGAAGAGACGAAATGCCACTTAATGAGATTTTGGAGTTAGAAATCTTTGAAGTATGGGGCATTGATTTTATGGGGCCATTCCCTTCTTCTTGATGGAACAAATACATACTGGTTGCGGTGGACTATGTGTCGAAGTGGGTGGAAGCCCTAGCCTCGCCAACGAACAATTCCAAGGTGGTGATTAAATTATTTAAGAAGATAATATTTCCTCGATTTGGAGTCCCTCGTGCCGTTATTAGTGACGGTGGATCTCATTTCATTGAGAGAAATTTTGGAGTTCTGCTAAGGAAGCATGGGGTAAACCACAAGATGGCTACACCATACCACCCTCAGACGAGTGGACAAGCAGAGATTTCTAATAGACGGTTAAAAAGGATTTTAGAGAAGACTATTTCACGATCTAGGACTGGCTGGTCGCTCAAACTCGATGATGCATTGTGGGCATACCGTACTGCCTACAAGACTCCAATCGGAATGTCCCCGTACCAGATGATCTACGGCAAGTCTTGTCATTTGCCTATCGAGTTGGAACACAAAGCATACTGGGCAATCAAGACATTGAATTTTGATTTGAAAAGCACTGGAGAGAAAAGATGCTTGGATTTGAATGCTCTGGATGAGATACGTCTAGAAGCATACGAGAATGCCCGGATTTATAAGGAACGCACAAAGAAATTTCATGATCGACGCATTGTGCGAAAAGATTTCAAGGTCGGAGAATCAATCTTACTATTTAACTCATGACTCCGACTATTCCCTAGAAAGTTACGAACCAGATGGTCAGGGCCATTTACTGTTAAAAAGGTTTACCCTTATGGGACAGTAGAGATATATCGCGATCAGGATAATCCTGTCAAAGTCAATGGACAATGACTCAAACACTATTTTGATCTTGAATCTGTGAATTCTGGGGTCACTCTACTTCTTTCTGACCCAGTCGAATGAATTTAGCCTCGGTCGAGCTAACGACTTTAAACGAGCGCTCCTTGGAAGGCAGTCCAAGTTCTTTTATATTTACATTGCATTTTTATTTTATTTTATTTTTTCCTATTTACGTTTTTCCCTTTGCAAGCTATGGTCAAAGCTTTTTGGAATTAACCATCGCAACAGATTAAAATAAGCTGCCACATCAAATTCCACGCCAAATTGGAGATTCAATGTCAACCACAGTCAACAAATGAAGTTCAATTAATGCTTCCACGTGTCTCTATCACAATTGAATTTTGGCCTCCATCACAAATAAATCTGCAACCGCTTGCTGTTTGCCGTTTGCAGCAGTTACCAGCGGCTATGCAAATTTCGCAGGTCGTAGCAAATTGAATTGGGCATTTCAATTGATCTCCAAATCAAAACTATAGCTGTTTGCCATGTGTCATTTCCAGTCTTCATCAATTTCGGCCGCCGTCATCAAATCAATTTGGAAATTCATTACCAGTCCAGTTTCATCCGTTCTCTTTCAAACTTTCAAGCGACAGAATCTGCTCTGGCTGCATCGACTTCACCCTAGATCCGTTATTTATTCGGCACTAATCAGCTGTCGGACTTCAGTGCAATTAACTCGCCGCCCTTATCTCCAGCCTAAACGGAAACCAGCGCCTCCTTTTACTCCATCCGTTGAGCAGTAAGGGAAAGTTAGGTTTTGTGCACCTGGATTAATTACCCGCCGCCTCTTCCATTCCTAATTAAGTTGCAAATTCCTGGGCGCGGCTATATTTAAAGGAATCCTCGTAAGAAAATTTTTTGGAGCTGCTATGTTTGCTCGCCGGTGGCATCAAGGGCAGACCTCTTCTATTCCTCTGATCGTGCTCCTGAGTTCTTCCGTCAGTCTGTCTCTACACCAGGGGAATCGATTTCTTCCAGCACCATACACTCGCAACCTCTTCGTGCGGTGACTTTCTTGCAGTAACTAAGCCGACTTCTGCAAACCATCTAGCTGTGCCTAGACTTCCTCTGCTATTGGACTTTTATTCACCGAACCTCCTCTAAGTCGGCTATAGCTACACTCTTTCGGCGTTATTCCAGTTTTCTCTTCACCGAACTTCATCTGCATCAAAAGGAGAAGATGCGCTTCAAGCAAACTGCCCGCAAGCGTGTAGGGAACTCGATTCATTTCAGAGCCATGCAGCATCATGATTTTCCACCGATCGCTCCACAAACAGCAGACTCTACTCCCAGAGTATTCAATTCCGTAATAATGTGCAACAATCTCGGTATTCAACCTTGCTGCAACGTCAGGTACTACCCACGCAGTACTTAGATAAGCAGACAATGATGATTTTGGGGATATATGAAGATGTCGCGTGGCTATATGAACGGATGGGGTGGAGTAACTTATTTAATATGACTCATTCTACTTTCGTACCATTGACATTAGAATTTTTTAGTTCGTTGGAAGTGCATATAAGTCTGTATTCTGATGATAATCTTGGTTACATAACTTTTCGTCTGGACAATCATTAATATTCCCTCACACTACGACAGCTTTGTTAGGGAATACCGGGTGTAATTTAAAATTTTGCAGTCCCAGGGCGCAGCGGAAGAATCATTACACCCGAAACATATTCCGGTCCCAAGGATCCATGCGAGAGAGAAGACACAAGGATGTGTTAGAGATGTACCTCTTTTGCTTGTCTAGTTGCCGAAGCCATGTTGAAGGCGCCCAAGTGTTCGCCCTCTACAAGTATCCACGCGTCGACTCCTTGATCGTTGCTCCCTTCCATGCTTGTTGCTAGCCTCAGGAAGAGAATCAAGCCTTAGGGTTCCTTCACTTCTCTTGCAACACCTCCAAGATGAAAACGCCAAGAAGAGATGAGGAGGAAGATGATGCGCCAAGTGCTTCCTTCTTCTTCTTTGCCTGCGCCACCTTCAAGCAAGGTGCGCCTATGGCCAAGGAACGGAGAGGGCTTGTGGTAAGGAGATGCCACCAAACACTAAGAGTCCTTGCGCCAACAAGAGAGGGAGAAGAAGAAGAACTTGCAGCTATGGAAGAAGATTGCGCTCCTTGATGAAGAAGGAGAGCTCCAAGCTCTCAAGTTGTCGCCACCTTAAGCCTCCACGCCTCCTTGTGTATGAGACCTCACGTCTTCAAGGAAGGGAACCCAAGAGGGGGCGACAAGGGGTCCTATAAATAGGACTAGAGGCGGTTTGGGCAAGGGCTAGGATCATGCCAAGTGTATGGCTATGATGAGGTGTCTTGAGGCAAGGAAAGTCTCCAAGACTTTACCATAAACCTCATTCAACCTATCCATAAATGTCCAAGCACTATATCAGCCCAAGACATGCCTCAAATGCATTCTTACCATCAAAGGAGAAGTGGCTAGGTGCAACATGCAAGAGGAATTCGGCTAGGGTGGTGTCTTGGGAGAAACTAGGGTTTGAGGTAAGGTAAGTCTCCAAGACATTACCATATACCTCTTCCCTATATCCATATCCGCCTAGGAACTTCCCATAAAAGTTCTCAAGCCATATCAGCCCCAAGACTTGCCTTAGAGGCAAGTATTCCATCCAAGGAAGAGGGGCTAGGCGCCTTTACTTCCATAATGAAGCAAAGGCACCTCCCTCACCCCATTATGCCCCTAGGCGCCAATGGGGTGAGATTTCTCCTCATTATACCCTTTTAAGCCAATTCCCTCTTCATGAAAACTAATTATTGGGCCTCATTGGATAATGAGCTAGCCCAAACTTCATAGCATGGGTTGATTAAGCCATTGGATCTAATCCAATGCAACCCTAATCCAAATGTGACCAATTAAGGTCAATTTCGGGTCAACCTGCCAAAAATGAAGTTTGGCTCCAATAACTTTCTTCCAACTCATCAGGCCCATTGGCGCTGATGAAATCTTCCAAATTGATCCAAGTTATCCAATAACTTTAATCATAAGGCTTCTGATTAAAGCAACGCCAAGAGTCTATTGCGTGTGACCCCGTAGGATCCGTATGACGATGGCAATGATGTAAACATCATAAGTAGTGAGGGGTATCTAGAAATACATCACTACTACCCATGTCATAGGACTTAAGTCATTATGGCAATAACTCCTAACAAGCAACGAGGATTCCCGTGGCATTATAGATCCCTTTGCTTAAACTGATATCCTACCATTGGATTAGTCTCAAGTTTATCAATCCAATGCATTGGTCATGACTCAACAAGTGTGGCCACGCATTCCTGTCATGCACCAATAAGGTGGGGCGCCCCCGAGTGGAAATCATGCTTCCAACAAGGAAGGAGCAAATCCTACTATTGGTCATCCATGTCTTTACGTGACTTATGACATGCCCAATGACAGTCATTTTGGTCCCCCAATTACGGAGAGACGTAAGACTGCATCAAAGCATATCCATCATCAAATCTAGACATGAATACCTCAAGTCTAAGGATCAATGCAAACCTCTTGCATGTGAGATTGACTTGTTGACTAGACAAGTCAATCCTCACGGTGGATCACTCCAGTGCATCCAATGCACCTGTATGTCTGCGTTACTATGCCCCGCACCTAACCAGCCCATACACTAGTCTCACATGTACCAAAGTTGTCCCATATCTGCTATGGTACCTTGTTTGGGGATAGCTTATGAGAATGGATCCAATCCAAACTCCTGGGACATTATATATGCAACTCAATACATCAACGCAGGTAGAGAAGTCTGCATAATAATGATCATGCCTCTATAAAGAATAATAGTTCTATCAACGTACATACAAACAATGCCTAACCATGTCCATACATTGGTCTGCAGGGCATATACACCAACAATCTCCCACTTGCACTAAGACCAAGGACAACTGATGTTTAATCAGTCCCTATGTCTCTAGTATGACTTATTTAGCTTCCGCTGTGCCAGAGGCTACGTAAGTGGGTTTTTCCATATTGCTATCTGTGTTTATTTTAACTAATTTGAATCATCATCTTTATCCCTGATCTCTAAGATCAGATGATATCGTTGCAGTACATACTTGAGTGCTAAGTTCCTTTACACATGCTTACGGCCCCAGTAAGAACTATACTGGACCATCAAGCACCAGGGATTAAATCAAGTTCAAATGAATGAAGCTGCTTCCTTGGCTGCCACAAGAAGCTGCAATGCACTCAGCCTTAATTGTAGAATTTTGCCACTGTGGTTTGTCTAATGCTCTTCTAGCACACAACACCACAACAAGGCAAAGCGCAAATCTTTACTGTGACCAATACTCATTAGACTGGAACGAAAATATCAATGTACCCCTGTACACAAAATTCTTCCTGTCCATCATAGACTAGACCTCATTCCTTTATACTTCCAAAGTATATATATGGATTGCTTTCACAGCTATCCAGTGTCAAACACTAGGATCTCATTGAAACTTGCTGGCCATGCTCCAAGCACTTGCCACAAATGGTCTTGTGCACTATACATAAAACATGATCTATCCTGTACCCAATGTAACAGGATTTTAGACCCATTTTACTACTCTCCAGCTGTGTCATAGGACATAGCATCCTTGAGAGAGCAGACCATATCTTCTTGGAAGGTATCAATATTTGGAATCATCCAATATAAACCTCTCCAGAAACTCTTGGATGAACGTAGATTGACTAAAGGGCAATGACTTTCTTGGATCTCTATCTATAGATCCTCATAACTAGGATGTAGGCATCACTCCCTAGATCATTCTTCTTGAAATACTTCTCAAGCCACGTCTTCACCATGTGAAGAGTTGAGATGTCATTCCATGTGAGGAGAATATCATCAATCTTCTAGAACTAGAACTATTATGGTGCTCCCACTGATCTTCTTGTAAACACAGGCTCTTTTAAACATGCTTGCATAACACCATGCATATCTTTATGGCCTTGATATGAAAACCTTTTGGCTATTTCCTTATAGATATCTTTTCAGACGTCCATGCAAGAAAGGCAGTTTTCATGACAACACGCCATAACTGATCATGCAATTATAACAAGCAGACTCCTAATGGACTTAAAACTCAGCTATTGGTGAAAAATTTCATCATTATCCACCCAGTGGATTTGCCTAAAATTTCTGTTCACCAGCTTGCCTTTAAGGTAACAATATTACCTTCCATGTCTATCTTCCTAGAAGATTTATTTACAGCCTGTGGGTATAACCCCTTTAGCGGCTCATCCAAGTCCCAGACTTGATCAGCAGACATGGAGTCCATTTTGGGTTCTCATGGCCCTTAGCCATTTCTTAGAATCTGGTCCACTGACCTCGTCCATTTCATCATAAGTATTAGGTTCATCCCAGCTGAAAAATTCGTCATGCCCTGCATTTCGAATCCATCCAGACTTATGTCGTTCCTGTGTTACTTGAACCTCAGGTTGACTTTCAACCTGTATGTGAGATTTTGCTCTCCATCTGTGTCTAATTATATTGTGGTTGATTCTGGACCTTGTCCCAATCAAATCTACACCCACTAGTTTCTTTCAAAAGAAATACTTTCTCAAGAGAGACAGCAGTTTGAGCAACAAATATTTTGTTCTCTTTGGGATAGAATTAGCACTCTACAGTGCACCACAAACACATATACTTTTGAGATCACTGCATATTACATTCCCAATTCCATTGAAGAAATGGGATATTTGCAGTTTGCAACTCAAAAGCTAACTTAGACACACTTTCCAATGGAGTGACAGTACATCTGTTTACAAGGCGTCAAAGTAGTAAATTTGCATGACTATTCAAAGATGGAACCACATCCAATGTGTTCCTGTTTCTTTCTTTGAAATTCACCACACAGTGGTGTTCCAAGTAAGCTGTGAGATAATCCCCACACTCCTTAGGATAGTCATCAAATTTTCCACTAATCACCTTGATCCAATCAAAGTGCTTTAATAGATCCTCCAATTTGATTCTATACTTCATTTTGAACTTCTTGGATTTCTCCAAAGTTCTTGGGTTGGATAAGGCATACCCACACCTAATGAAGTATATAACACCTCTTAGTGCTTGTTTACATGGGTCCACTTACATTGCTGTGTAATAGATCCAACAAGCCACTACTCCTTCCACCCTTTACGGTGAAGGCAGCATCTGTCACATTGTTCCTTTGAACTAGGCTCACATGTATCATAATCCTGAAAGGATAATGATCCCAATAGTCCATGGAACTTTGGATGTGACCATTGTTCTATGGTTCAAGAGACAATGCTATAAGAGGGTGTTTATTGAATAATTGGATCTGATCTTGTGTTACATATAGAACCACAAACTATTATCAACTGTATCACTTCAATAGAACATCTATTTAAAGAAAATATCATTTATTATTTCAAACTGAAATCCTTTCCAAAAGGAATGATGTTCTAATACATAAGCTGATACATAATAGCAAAGTTCTAGATAAAGTCTTCAAGGCAGTGAGATGATATCAACAGCAGCATCCAATGCTCTGTCCCTGACTCAAGAGTCGATCCCACTAAGCCTCATGGTCCTACTTCTTTTGAGCTCCTGCACATGTAAAACATATGTGAGCCTCACAAGCGGTACCCAGTACCCATGAATAAGAAGTAGACACAAAGACCTCGGTAACACAATACCTGAAGCGGATGGATCACATCCCTTCTTCTTTGCCATGCTCTTCTTGGCCATTAATCCTCTTCGAAATACCCATGCATTCCCAGTCTTCCGAAGTATTAGCTTTGAAGATACAGAACCATGGTCATTCTTAGATTTAGGCATACACTCTGAAGATCCAACAGAACTCTCCTGATCTTTGTCTATAGAGCATGGTGTGAAGAGACCTTTGAGATGTATGATAAGATCATAAATCCCCATCTCATCACACTCAACTTTGACCTCTGGGGTCATGCACTCTAAGACAAGAGCAGTGTACTATTCGTTATCTTCACAATGTTCAAGATAGACATTCCACTCCCACTCAGTAATGAAATACACACTGGGCTGGGATGGTGGTCTTTCAAGAAGATGCACCTTATTCTCTTGTTCCAGTATCTTGGATAAAATCTTGAACCAATTTGTCCAATTTGTCCCATCCAATTTATTTTTATAAAGTTTCAATCTTAGATCAGGAGATGCCATCTACAATAAGCAAATAAGTAAAATAAGTACTATGATAAAGCATTTAACAATGACTTTAAATTAAATGCTATGCTCCCACTACTTCCAAAACAAGTTGAGAACTCTCAAACTCGACATGGAAAGAGGTGAGTAGGATCCTAATTTCACATGAGGTCTCCGCGACTCACGAGGGTGAGTTGGTATGCACTGAGTGATCTCATGCTTCTTCAGGTAGGCATGCCAGCCAATTGTGCCGTGCACAATTCCTCTTAGTTAAGACATACTAGGCGCCCTATGTCCAGCGAGGGCTAGATACAGCACAGAACCCTATCCTCTCAACAGCTGCCTCTAGTGATTCATCATGTCAGTGACATATGAAAAAACTAGTCAAGTCAGATCCTAACCATTATGCCTAGGGTCAACGAGTTTCCTTGCGAAGGCGCACCCGATTAAAACGGACTGGGGAAACCATTGGCACCACACACCTCCTAAAGATAAGTGGGTGTGTCCCACGAGGGTGGGAAACAGTTCACAACACAACCGATCGATAGTTTGATGAGGGCTACGCATTAGAAGGCTATTGACTTGATATTTCAATGAGAGTTTTTGCATGTTTATTTTATTCTTTTCTAGCATGCAGTTTTCCTATGGTTATGGCAGCAAAGGAAAAACATCACAGGCATGCTATGGACAAAATAATAAACCATCACAGGCATGCTAGTTTGGTCGATATGGTCATAGCCCTTTTCATACACATAACTTGTCACGAGCCATGTGACATGTTATCATGCATCCAAGGGTTGCGAGTCCCTGAAGCAAATCAGCCCATGCTAGAAGCCGAAAGCAAGTGTCCTTCCTTCAGCCGCAAGTCCATCACCACGCTTCCAAAGCTGGCGCCACTACTGACTTCAGTTGTTGTTAAGATGAAGCCTTAACCTATCTTTTAATTCTACATCTATTCTAAAACAAGATGAAAAATCTTTACATCAAGATAGGAAGAGAACCACACGCAGGTGGAAAGAGATTTTACAAGCATTCATCACAAGTAGAAACATGCTTCCACATCACAACACAGGAGGGCACTCGCTATGATCACATCAACCCAATCAAGTGGCAAGAGGCGCATATAAAATTTGAAAATCCGGAAAAATCAAATCTTAGCACCTTATGCGCCAACATCATCCAAAGCACTCTCTTAACCAAATTTATGCCAAAATTTAGATCAAGTTCCATGATGATTTCATAGACCCTAACGGCTGGCAGTTTTCTCAGATCAAGAGACTCGGCCAGTCCGAAGACACAATGCCCATCCTACATCACAAAACTACGTGCGCCTTCGGTCTTAAATCAAACATAAAACAAAATCAAATTTTGGCCATAAATTGAAAAGAGAGGTTTAGATGAAAAACGCTTTCTACGTGAAATGCGCATGGATAGAAGAAAAATTTTTCAAAAATTTTTCATACAAGCAATCATACACCTTGTGTTTCTCGCAAGTAGCTCTGATACCACTGTTAGGGAATACCGGGTGTAATTTAAAATTTTGCAGTCCCAGGACGCTGTGGAAGAATCATTACACCCGAAACATATTCCGGTCCCAAGGATCCATGCGAGAGAGAAGACACAAGGATGTGTTAGAGATGTACCTCTTTTGCTTGTCTAGTTGCCGAAGACATGTTGAAGGCGCCCAAGTGTTCGCCCTCTACAAGTATCCACACGTCGACTCCTTGATCGTTGCTCCCTTCCACGCTTGGTGCTAGCCTCGGGAAGAGAATCAAGCCTTAGGGTTCCTTCACTTCTCTTGCGCCATGTCCAAGATGAAAATGCCAAGAAGAGATGAGGAGGAAGATGATGCGCCAAGTGCTTCCTTCTTCTTCTTTGCCTGCACCACCTTCAAGCAAGGTGCGCCTATGGCCAAGGAACGGAGAGGGCTTGTGACAAGGAGATGCCACCAAGCACTAAGAGTCCTTGCGCAGGACATATACACCAACAAGCTTAACCAGATTTTTGGATTCCCTACAGATGGTACATGCTTAGTTCCTCAAGAATTTGATATGCGTGCCTTCTGGACCACCATCAGCAACGCTCAAGCAGTTTCAGCAAAAGGAGTGCGGGCCATTGAAATCAGCAATCCCGTCCTGCGATATATATATCACTCTCTGCTTCATACTATCTTTGGTCGGCGTGACAATGAGGGAGGGGTGCAGTATACTGAGGTATTGTTCTTATGGTGCATGCTGTCCCCAGTTAAAATAAACACTACTTTCTATCTCGCTAAACATCTGATTCAAGTGGCTACAGCAAAGACAGGTACCATAGTAATGGGGGGACTTATCACTCGGATCTTATTAGCCCTCGACATACCATTGATCGGCATAGAATCAGCAAAAGGGGATACTCGACTGAACTTGAAATATTGTGAGGCAATACAAATGATTGTGCAAAGGGAAGGTGGTTATGCATTGGTTTTTCATGGTAGAATTCCTACATTTAAACTTCCAGACCAGCAACGAACTACCATTAGGGACAAAAAGAACTGGCACCTTTTTCCTGAACTCTGCAGTTGTGTCCCTCGACTAGCTCCAGTGCCGCCATCGTCCTCTGGTACTAACTTCAACTTTGGTGGAATTTCATCATCTGATACCGATTTGTTTCTTTCAGAAATGTGGGAGGCGAATAAACGCATTGGGCAACAACTTAGTGATGGCTTTACTCATCTTGGTGCAACACAACAACGAATCCAGGATGAGCAGCGACAATAGGCTCAATTCTTGAGTTCTCTGTGGCAATCCCTTACCACGCTGCAAGCCAACTTAGCACCAATGCTTCATCACATGGTAGATGCTGCTGAAGAACCCCATGAGGACCCACTACATGAGGAAGACCCTATGGAAGAACCAGTGGAAATAAGTTCAGATGATGATGTATGATCACCATGCTTTTAGTGAGTTGAATCCAGTCTCCACTTTTTGATGTTATCTTTTATTGCATACAGGACTATTCAAACTTGAAGTCTGAGAGATAGAAGGTTTATCTTTAGAAGTCTGCTTACTATGATGGGTTATTACAGCACTTTGTTTTTAATACAGTACTTGTGTTCTACAATACTTTTGTTAAAGTGTTGACGTATTTTGATCTGTTACACCTTGATTTTGAAACAACTTATTATGTTTGCTTTTCGATAAAAAAAAAGAAAGAGGTTTTAATGGAAATCAATGTTAGCTTCCTGTTTTATTGAATCCATGGGAAGACATCATTATGTTCTAATTCTTAGGTCAAGTCAGGAATTTCATTCCAATGTCTTACTTGATGGGAAAGGATTATGGAGTGATAAATCAAATTTTTTATTTAGGTTTTCACTTTCAAGGTATGCTATTGATCTTTCTATAGAGGTATATACACTCTATCAACCTAATTCTCCTTACTACTTGTTGGAAACAATCAATGAGCTTGTCTATGGTTATAATCTCCTCGAAGCTAAAAAAAAAAAAAAATAATAATAATAATAAAAAGGGGGACAAATGGCAAATAAACAGACTCCTCTACTTGGCACTGCGTAAAATTGGTAGTGGTACCTAAGCTATGAGTTGAAGTCCAAACGGAAATAAATTTTGAGGGGATGAAACTACAAACAAGGGTGCATTGGTGTTCTTCCAACAGATATACATTGAATCAGGTCTGATCAGAGTGAATACTTCAAACAGAAGATTATTGCAGCTCTTGGAGGTAAGCCTCATCTTAATTTTGGTATTTGGATCTTCATAACTTTATTCCTGATAATAGAGGATTGCCTTGGATTCCTTGACTTGTTGAGGTTTGCCCATATTGTTCTCTTCCTGGGATACAATATTTCACACGCTTGACCTGATTTCACCTTTTTCTGATTACCATATCTATTTTCTTTATGCTTGGGGACAAGCAATAATCTAAGTCTAGGAGATTTTGATGTCTCGTATTTAAGTAGTCTTTTTGACTAATGTTTCCTAGTGAATTGAGACATATTTTGATGCTTTTACATCTCTTCCCAGCTTATTTCATTAACTTTTTTCAGAAGCTTCACTACTTGTCGGGTTTGCTTAAATACAAGTCAATTCACTCACTTTTGGAGTCACATGGACGTACATTTACGTATCGGAGTGAATCAGGAATCTCGACAAGAAGTTTGGTTGCAAACAGGAGTAACTTCAAGAATTACGGCTGAGGCCATAATCTACATCACGCCCGTAATTCTCTGACAGGCTATACGAAGGACCCATTTTTATACGAGCATAGGCAGACGCGATCGTAAAATCTTCGACTTCGGATAAAGAAGCCCTCGACAAGAAAATCACGGTTATGGCCGTGCATTGTCTCTCAATTAAAATCGCGCATCCGGCGCAAGAGTGTCTGAAGGTTACGGAATTAATAAGCCTGCAATTAATGCATTTCCGTTATAAGCTATAAATACGGGAGTTACAAGGATCATTATGGGAGTTTAATGCCGAATACGAAGGGACACATCATTAAGAGCCATGATGGAGGATTTATTTTAGAGTTAATTCTAGAGTTTAATTCGATATTTAATTCTGAATTAAATACAGAATTTGAAGAGCCACCCACTTCCTATATAATGGACCCAAGAGGAGAGGGCGCCACCATACTTATTCCGAGGAGAGGAGGAGAGAGCTCGCAAGAGAGAAGGCGAGAGGAGGATTACGTGAGTGCCCAAAGGCTTGGTTGCAAGACTAGAACGCAAGCTCATTCCAGGGAGGGGAAGGCGACTTCAAAGGAGGAGCGAAAGGAGTTTGTTTGAATTCTTTTCTCATCTCTACTTTGTTCAATTTCCTTTACGCTTTAATCGTGAGACTTGTACTTGTTGTAATCATGTATGTACTAGCGTAAAACCTCAATCGGGATTAGGGCGTAGCCCGTCTTTTTGATTTATAAGTGTTAATGTTAAGATCGGCTTTTTGTTACATCTTTCGAAGCCATTTGATCTTGGTTTGTTTCATTTGTGTTTATCAATTTTTGGCTAGATCCGTTTTCACACTTTAGTTGATTGTGGTAAAATCTGAGAGGTGAATTGCAATCAATAGATCCTCCTTGATCTATCTTGTGTGCTCTATTACGAGAGTCGTAGAGACCACTTGGGGATTGTGTCCTCGTTCTACTCGGTTTGCTTATGCTTAGTCCACCGCGAGAGTAGGAGACTAGCTAAGTAGATTGTTGAGTTGTCCACCGCGAGAGTAGGAGACTGACATAGTAGATTGCTGAGTTATGCGCCCGAGAGGGGTACGGCTCAAGAGAACATTCCCTTGGTTTTCTAAATATTTTCTAAGCAGTACTTTTCATTTCGCTTATAAGTTGATAGACGTGGTGAACCCTGATTCCCGATTTCTCTCACATCAGTAAGATACTAGTATTGCTACGCTCTCTGCTTAGTCCATGTTATCCATCGAGATTTTTACTCGCTTAGCTATCGAAGATCGGAATATTTGGTACTTGACAGTCCATCCATGTGGGAACGATATCTTTAGTACTACATCGGTAAGTCGTGCGCTTGCGGATTTTGTGCAATATAGTTTTGCAATGTTCCGATCCTCACTTTCGTGCAAGATCTCCACGTTTGACACAATAACTCAATCCTAAGTTCATAATTATCAGCATGGCAATTTAAACTACTAAAATAAAGAAATAAGAACTTAACCTAATTTCTTACTGTGAGTTCCTATTAATCAATTTTAGGGGTCCATGTTCTCAAGCAAATCACCTTTCGGTCCTTATTGCGAAAACTCTAAATCATGATGACAAAAAGTAAACTAAGGAGAATCTTAGAGCAATAATCGCATAGGTAAAATTATGAAAATAGAATAATCATGATGAAAGTAAAAAGTATCTAGTCATTAAGAAAATCAAAGGTAATTACTCCCCCATGTCCCAAAGAGTGTTTAAGCTAGCATGGTGAAGAAAATACAATATTCCATTGTTTAAGAAGATCAAAAATCAAAAGGAAAAGAGGTTTTAGGAAAATACACCACGGCTGTGAAATTAAACACAGCTGTAATTTGCAAAGGGGCACTGTGAACAGTGTCAGCGCCTCCTTTTTCCTCGATTTCTCCTCCAATTGATCTTCCTTCATTCTCAAACTTCTAGTACATTGTCTCCTCCTCTAGGTGAAGCTTCAGTATGAATTTCACGGCTGGAGACGCTCTGGATTTGTCGTGGCAGCGAAACACTAGGCGGCGGTGTGTAACTTGATTTCTCCCTGTACAGTTGATGAAAATTGGGGCTTTTGGTGTCTTCGTGATCCTCTCTCGAAAGCCCCCTTTTTCCTTTTTACGGTTTTTAGTTTAAGGCATTGGATCATTCGCAATCTTCTCTGAAAAAATCAGGCTTCAAAATTGACCACGGAGTCGCGTTCAAAAGTAGAAATACGGTAGTGTAATATTTCACGGCAGTGCCGTAAAATCGCTTGTGTTCTCTTATCTGATGTTGTCTGGGAAATACTGCACTGTAAAATGCTTCATGGCACTACCATAAAATTGGATGAACTCTCTGGTCGAAATTGTCTGAAAAATATGGCCTCTGTCAAAGTTTACGGTAGTGCCATAAAATATGGCCTCTGTCAAAGTTTACGGTAATGCTGTAATAAACATGACGATACTGTGAGAAATCAAGTATTAGATTGTTGGAGAACCTTAAGTAGAACTTGTGAAAATTATAGTATGAAAGTATGTAATTTTCACTTGAGATGATTGATTTAAAATTTGGATGCATGAAGGTGATCCTTGAGTTATTTATCAATGATTTACTTATCTTCAGCATTGAATAGATCCTGTATGAAAGTGAGAATCGGTTCTTTGTAAATTGTCTGCACGAAAGCGAGATGATTTCTTTAAGAAGTAAATTATATCTTTATCATGATAAAATTTGATTGACGAACATCTATTCATATCTAGTCATAGAAATTAAGGTGGATGAAACCCTAGTACCAGTTTCTCCCTCTGATATCTTCGTGTTGCCTTCGATAGTTTACTTTCATTTTTTTGGTTGCCTAGCTAGAAAGAAATTAATTATTAGGTACTTGGAAAACAAGGTCTCTATGGTTCGATATCTTAATTATTACTTCGAGTATCTGTGCACTTGCTTATATGCTCTGATATTACAGTATCGTACGGAAATATGGTACCGTAATATAGATACTCGAAGTAATAATTAAGATATCGAACCATAGAGACCTTGTTTTCCAAGTACCGAATAATTAATTTCTTTCTAGCTAGGCAACCAAAAAAATGAAAGTAAACTATCGAAGGCAACACGAAGATATCAGAGGGAGAAACTGGTACTAGGGTTTCATCCACCTTAATTTCTATGACTAGATATGAATAGATGTTCGTCAATCAAATTTTATCATGATAAAGATATAATTTACTTCTTAAAGAAATCATCTCGCTTTCGTGCAGACAATTTACAAAGAACCGATTCTCACTTTCATACAGGATCTATTCAATGCTGAAGATAAGTAAATCATTGATAAATAACTCAAGGATCACCTTCATGCATCCAAATTCTAAATCAATCATCTCAAGTGAAAATTACATACTTTCATACTATAATTTTCACAAGTTCTACTTAAGGTTCTCCAACAATCTAATACTTGATTTCTCACAGTATCGTCATGTTTATTACAATAACTCAATCCTAGATTCAGATTATTAACATGACATTAATCTTCTAAAATAGAGAAATAAGAACAAACCTAATTTCTTACGATGAGTTCCTAACATTCAATTTTAGGGTTTCAAGTTCTTAGCAAATCACTTTTCAGTCCCATATTGCAAAAACTCTAAAATATGCTAGCAATATGAATCTATGGAGAATTAAAGGCAATCATCACATAAGTAGAACTATCATAGTAAAATCATCCTGACGAAAGTAAAAATAATCTAGTCATTAAGAAATTGAGGGGAATTACTCCCCCATGTCCCAAAAAGAGTTTAAGCTAGCATAATGGAAGAATTACAATAATCCATAATATCAAAGGATCAAAAATCAAAGAGATTGGGGAAAACAACTTTACAGCACGGCTGTAACAGAAATTACAGCCGTAATTTCGACAATAAACAGTGTCGGCGATGAGTGTTCCATTGATTTCTCTTCCGATCGATCTCCTTTCGTTCTGAAACTTCTAGGGAATCTTCTTATCCTCTATGCGCAGCTTTCCCTTAAATTTCAAGGCCAGAGATGCACTATACGCTTCCCGGCATCGAAACCTAGGGCGACGGTGAAGAACTCAATTTCTCTCTGAATCGTCGATAAAAATTAGGGCTTTTCATGTGTGGCTCTTCTCTTCGATCTGATGAGTATTTCCCTTTTTACAGATCTCCAATTGATGGCCTGGATCGTTCGCAATCAACCGCACAAGAATTAGGCTTCAAATAGTCTGTGAAAATCGCGGGTCTGGGTTACAATTACGGCCGTGAAAACCATTACGGCAGTACCGTAATTTCAGCAGAAATTCTCAATACAAAAATCATCTGGAATTATGGTACTGTGAAATGCATTATGGCAGTGCCGTATTTACATCAAATCTCTCGAGTAAAAAATTATCGAAATACGGCCCGTAATATTGGTTACGGCAGCGCCGTAAAATCCTCAAAAATTTCTTTACGAAATTGAACCCAGATTATGGCCCGTGAAATCCATTATGGCAGGGCCGTAATTTATGCAAAACTTTATGTACAAAATCAACCCAAAATACGACAGTGCTCAGAAATTATGGCAGTGCCGTGGTTTGTTATGTAGGTGTAGTGAAACCACAGTACCGTAATTTTGATTACGGCCCTACCGTATTTTGGTGTGAAGCTCCAATCATTGTGAAATTTGACATGCAATCTTCTCTTGATGGTGGGAATTCATCCATTCCTCTGAATGTGCTTGAAAACGCCTAAAAATAATGTCTTTTTACTTGAAAATCATCAAAAACTAGAAAATGTGTAGATTCCACAATATTTGAGAAAAAAAAGCATAAAAATAAACAAATGAGCATGAATATGACACAAAATGATCTATGAAATGGTACAAAATTTACCATAAATTTTGGTGTCATCACCAATATCGACTAAATCATAGAATTAATATACAAGATTTTTTTTTGTTTTTGTTTGTTTTAAGTGTTTGATTCTTTTTCTATAGTTATTGTTCTTTACCCTCCTTCAATATATTACTATTCTTTGGTCTACTAACCCTATTTATGCCAAGATATATTAGAACAGGAAACTTAGTGCCATAAGATCCAGAAATCGAGAGGCCTTTTGGAGTGCAAAGTAAATTCAAGGATCTATAGCTCGAACAACTTAGCTTAGACAAATCTGCAATGGACCAGAACTGCTCTCTGAGAGATTTTGCTGCGCCAAATGTACAGGGTCTGCACTCTAGCATTGCTCGACCGGCAATCGAAGCAAATAATTTTAAGACAAAGCTAACCCTAATGCACATGGTTCAACAGAACCAATTTAGCAGATCACCTCATGACGACACTAATCTTCATTTATCCATTTTCTTAGAATATTGTGATACCCTAAAGATCAATGGGGTAACATCTGATGCTATTCGTATAAGACTCTTTCTTTTTTCCCTCAGGGACCACGCGTGAGCATGGCTTCAGTCGTTCCCACAAGGCTCCATCACTACATGGGTTCAGCTTTCCCATGCGTTCCTCTCCACATATTTTCCACCGAATAAGATGGCTCAGTTGAGGAACCAGATAACAAACTTTAGCCAAAGGGACGAGGTGTCACTGTATGAAGCTTGGGACCGTTATAAGGAGCTTTTGAGAATGTGCCTACATTATGGGCTTCAAAAATGGGTATTCGTACATACCTTTTATAATGATCTCTTATACAACACTCAATTATCTATTGATGCAGCCGCAGGAGGAGCACTAATGAACATGATTGTGGATGATGCGATGAATTTAATATAATACATGGCTTTGAATCATTAACAGTGGACGAGCAGGAGAAACATCCCAGTTAGAGGAGATATGCAAAATTTAGACATGTTGAGTTCATTGGCGGCAAAGGTAGATTCTTTGTCATATCAACTAAATTCAATGAATTTTCATTCATCGTCAGTTAATTCAATTATATGTAAAGTTTGTGGAAACTTGGGACACGATGCTACTAACTGCTAGATTATGGCACCTTCTTCTTCTGATGTGTCACTAAACCAGGTTAATGTTTTAGGGAATACAAATCAGAGGAACCATAATGATCTGTTTGCAAGCACCTACAATCCGGGGTGGAGAAATCATCCCAGCTTCTCCTACCAGAACAATCAGAACCAAGCAAATCCACCGAACTTCAACAATCAGGCTCCACAAGGAAGTTATAGCAATCAGTTCTCCCATCCTACCTTCAGGCAACCCCTAGGATTTAAGCAACAATAATTTAATCAACCATAAAAATCCAACCTAGAGTTGCTATTGGAAAATTTCGTCACCACCCAATTACAGCAAGATGAGAATGTGGACGAATCCATAAGGTAGTTGAACTCAAAAGTGGATGCCCTGATCACCCATTCAATGATGCTTGAGAACCAGATTGCTCAGTGTTGTGATCCGCAAGTACACGGATACTTGAAGTAATAATTAAGATATCGAACCCACAGATACCTATGTTATCGAATGCTAAATAGTTGATTTCTTACTATCTAGGCTAATCGAATTAGTGAGAATAGAAATCGAAAGCTAAAACAGAATTATCAGAGAGAAAAGCTGGGACTAGGGTTTCGTTCACTTTAACTTTTATGACTTGATATGAATAAGGATTTCGTCAGTTCAAGTTTATCATGATGAAGATGTAATTTACTTAATAAAAGGATTGTTTCACTTTCGTGCAAACAACCGCACAGGGATTTGTCTTCGCTTTCGCGCAAGATTCGTCCCAACGCTGAAGATCAGTAAATCATCAAACAATGAACTCAAGGATCACTTTCGTGCATCCAAATTCTAGGTTGATAATCTCTAGTGGAGTCTCAAGGATCACTTTCGTGCATCTGAGTCTCTACACTAGTTTTACTCATGGATCTCCAACATTCCGATCCTTGCTTTCGCACAAGATCTCCACGTTTGACAAATAGACTCGAACTATAGGTTCATGTTATAATCATGGCAATTAATCTACTAGAATAGATCAAATTAGATCTAACCTAAGGAAGGGATCCTAACATGCAATTCTAGGGTTCCAAGTTCTCAAGCAAATCACCTTTCAGTCTCATTGCGAAAACTCTAAAAACATAATTAGTAACATGGGCTTATAGAGAGTCTAAGCACAATTATCACATGAGCAAAATCATCATGTTAAGATTAAACTCAATGAAATAGTGAAAAAGTAGTTATCTAGTCATTAGAAATTAAGTGAATTACTCCCCCATGTCCCAAAAGTAGTTTAAGCTATCATCATGAAGGAATTATAATAAGTCATGGTTTTATAAGATCAAAAATAAAAGGAAAAGAGAAGTTTAGAAAATACAGCATGGCTGTGAAGTATTTCACTGCTGTAATTTGCAAAGATCGTCGATGAACAGTGTCTGCGAGTCCTTTTTCTTCGATTTCTCTTCCAATTGATCTCCTTTCGATCTGAAACTTCTGGCCCGTTGTCTCCTCCTTCAGACGAAGCTTTAGTATGAAAATCATGGCCAGAGATCATCTAGATTGAGCGTGGCGGTGAAACCCTAGGCGACGGCGTGAATCGCAATTTCTCCCTCCACAGTCGATGAAAATTGGGGCTTCCAGTGTGTGTCCCTTCCTTTCATCCAAAGCTCCCTTTTTGCTTCTTACGGTATCCAATTTGGAGTTCTCAATCGCTCGCAATCCTCTCCGCAAGATTCGAGCAATGAAGTTGACCTGGGCGTCGCGTTCAGAACAGGAATTATGGTAGTGGAATAGTTTACGGCACTGCCGTAAAATCTCTCGAGTCTTCTGTTCTGATGTCATCCGGGAGTTACAGCACTGTAATCTGATTTACGGTAGTGCCATAAAATCGGTTGAACTCTCTGTTCGCGAATGTCTAGCAATTACGGCCCGTGTAGTTTCTTACGGTAGTGTCATAATATTGAGTGAAGTTTATATTCTAAAGCGTTCTAAAATATGGTACCGTAATATTGTTTACGGCGGTGTCGTAAAATCTGAAAAACTTTATGTTCGAAAATTCTTCAAAATACTGCAGGGCTCGGATTTTACGGTATTATCTGAAAATATGATACCGTAGAATGGATTACGGCACTGCCGTAATTTGCTGACTTGCTCCGTTTTGCGTGAAATTTCTTGGGTGACCTCCTCTTGATGATGGGAATCCTTCTGTGTATTTGATTTTGCTTGAAAATGCTTAAAAATAGTGCTTTTTTACCTGAAAATCATCAAAAACAGAAAAGAGTGTAGATTCCACAGATATTGATAAAATATGGCATAAAAACGAACAAAGTCTATGAATATGACATATAAATATCAATAAAATGGCATAGAAATCACGATGAATTTCGGTGTCATCAAACACATAAGGCTCGAACTTTGCTTGTCCTCAAGCAAAAACTAAGAAAATTCAAAAATTGATCATAGGCATAGACTTTCTCATGGAAAATAAATTTCTAACATACAATCACCATTGAAAATTCTTCATTAATTGCATTATAGAATTTTAAAACAGATATATCATCTTCTAAATCTAATTCTCAAGATTCATAACTTAGTCAAATAAAACTTAGCAACTTGCATAAAAGAAAGAATTTCAATCTCAAGACTTTATCCAATTTTCAGTTTAGGCTTATCATACTTTTGCTTACAGGAATAGGATATTCAAAATCTTTTTCTACTCGTATTTTTCTTTTTCTTTTTGTTTTTGGATGGTATGTACCTACATAGATACATACTTTTTGTTTCTTTTTGCATCAATCAGATTCTCTAATTCGATTACCACCTTTTTTCTGGTGACGAAATCGGAGTAAACTGACCACATAATCAGTGTAATAGAACTCATGTCTTTTTAGTATTGGGAATCTTTACCAAAGACAGTGGAGTTAATGTGAATAGATTCCTCTCATTTTTTTTAGATTTCAACCCATGTCGTTCGGTACCACTGTCAATTTTACACAGTGCCAAGTAGGGGAGTCTCTCACTATTTTTGTGGATTTTGGATTCTTTTTTCCAACAAATAGTAAAATAAATAAAACCTCAATTAGACTAGTCAGTCAATATCAATTCAAGTATTCATATTTATATGCTGATTTTATTCAAGAAGTAGTTTTACTTTTTAAATCAAATTTTCAAACAACATATCTCCCTAAAATTTTACTCAACCAATGAATAATTTCAAAAGTAGATATGTATAAGAGAAATAAATTTGACATGATAGGCCTTATTCTAGTCTCAATTTTGGATTCACTCATCAACATCAAACATCAATCAAGCCATATACAATAATCCCAAAGGTAGATCAAGGCCACAAATCAATCATCTAAATCAAAAGATTATCATGTACATGAAGTAGTGGTGGTAGACACAAAAACTGTTGGGGTATGCCCTTAAGGCTAATGTTTGAGGCCTTGGGATTCTTTCAGTATCATGTATAAACTCTTAAGCTTATAAAGGCAATGGTTGTTATTGAGTTTGTTACATTGTCTGCTGCAATAAGTGTACTTCTGAATAATGTCTCAATGCTGTTCAGCTAGGCTGGCATGCTCTATGTCCTTAGTTGAGATATCTTGGTGAACATGAGACAGCCTTGATATGATGGAGACTAATATGTGTTCTAATCTTATAGGATGCTTCGAGCATGGAATAAGATGTAGACTCATGGGTACATTGGATGTACTGGACAGACCCTACTTGGATATTCAATTGCTTGTCACAATGTGAATAATCCTTGTTTGCAACAAGTGGCACATGTCCTCTGACTTGAGATCACTTGTGTTTCTAAATGATGATTGTCATTGTTTTGAGGTAGTTCAATATCATTTGAAACATAATGGTTATAGACTATCTTGGATAATGATCATGAGTCATGTTAGGGCACTAGTGATAGATATAGGATTGCCGTCTCCTTGTTTAAGGAGTATGATGTTCTAAAGGGGCCCCCTGGATGAGATGATTGAGAAAGTGTATGGCCATACCCAGGTGACTATGTTCATCTGATCTAATCATGCTCATCATATTGGAGCTACAGGCTTGACACGCTTGTCCAATAAGAACATCCAGTGGCAAAGGAATCATGTATGCCTCGTGAAGTGGATTCACACTTGTGCTGTGGTTTGGGTGTAGTCTTGGAAGACTCTTTCCTTTATATCGGGAGAGAGTGATGTGTTGCTAGATACCCCTCACTGATCGTGATAACGTAAGTTATCGTTACCGACATTTAAAGGAAACCCTCAGGGTCGCACAATTTGATGATATGGCTTACTTAAGTCAGATCGTGTGGACTGAATTGTCAGGGTTCAGTTTAAAGGGATTTAATCTCTGATTGTGAGTGAGATCTGGTCTAATCATGTTTGATTGATTAGGACTTGAGATCGGTAAGCTTCGATCGAGAGAATGGATGCTAGATCGGTGAGATCAGGGTGCATCAAGAGATGAACGGTTAGATCTGGAACCTTAGGGTTTAATTTGATCTGGACTAAAGGCTTGGCTTGATTGGTTTTTGAACCAAATCAAAATGAACCAGCTCATCAAGTGAGCGCATGGTTCAAGGGGAGAGGGTGTAACGACTAGTTCACTTGGCGTGAACGTTTAAGCGTATGTGGGTTTCTATTTTTGGAAACCATGATCTCCACATGAGACACGCTTCACGTTCGAATAGAAGTGAGTTCTATTCTCGCCTTCCCCGAGATTCCTCTTGACGTTTTCGTGTGTGGCGACACCTTGAAGATTCGTGAGGATTCAGCCAAGAAGGAAAAATCTTCTCATCCCTTTCACTCGACAAGAACTCCTTAGAACCTTGCTAGCACAAGGAGCACTAAGGGAGTAGGCGACATCATTTGTGTGCGCACCATTTGGAGGAGAAGCGCTTGAGTCTCTTCTTCCTAGATGCCATCCAAGCAATGGCTTTGGTGAGAATCGATTCCTTGATTCTTATTTGCAATCACTTATAAGTTGATCATATAATATGAAAAGATCCTAGAAACCCCTTCCGCTGCATGAAAACCTCCATATGCGCCTATCTAGGGTTTCGCCCCCTTTGTTAAGGGGACTTTCAATTGGTATCAGAGCCATCGTTTTATGCATATTTTATGATTGCTTTAACCTTTTGTGATCCTTGTATGCTTATATCTTCATTACATGCGAAATTCACATATAAGTTATTCATGCCGAAACTTGATATATGTTTCATTAGCGCATGGTTGTTTGCGCTTTGTTGTTTTTCTCAAAAACTTCATGACATGCGCGACTAACATTAGATCTAAGTGGCGCCTACTATAAACCCTTAGACGGGTTAGTAGGGTTGAAGTCATCTCTAGTTAAGATCCAACTAGTCTGATCAGACCATCTGACAGCCTAGATGGGTCGACCAGATGGCACCTATGCGCAAGCATTAGGTGGCTATAGGTCGACTGCATCAAGGGCGTGTAGCGAGGTCTGGTTGAGACAACCAGTGAATGCGCATGAGTTAGGCCCGGGGTCACACCCGCTTGCCAGAACTCATGAAGGCTGTTCAGCCCTTGGCGCATGCATAGTTGACCATTAGGTCAACTCAAGTCAGTTAGGACTTGGTGCATGCAAGGGCAGTGGATCTGACTAGTCATGATGAGTGGATCCCTATTAATGGACCGTTGTAAGGTGGTAGGGCACATAAGGAAAAATAAAATTGATGCCAATGGGGTTTTTCAAAATTTTATTTTCATAATGGATCACATGTTGATTGTAAGCATATGCTTGTTTATTTAATCTTATGTGGCCTGCCCGTGTTAATGTGTGCTGTGCTGGGGCCTGCGTGCCTAGTTAATAAATTGTAAATTAATTTTTTGTGATCTGTGCATCACATTTCATTTAATTTATAAAGTGTAATTGACCTGCGAGTCAGACTTGTCTAGATAGATTAAATTGTAATTTAATCAGACAAGAGCACAGAGCACACATGGCAGAGGCGCATGCAGCAGAGGCTTAACCAGGTGGGAGGTCCAGGGTTCGACTCTGGGACAGGCGCATTTACCTGGTGGGCGCACCTGAGCTGCAGTGGGCGCTTGGGCCCTGGGTTGGGCCAAATGAGATGCAAAAGACCCATGGAGAGCTCAAGTGAAGACTAAAGTTAAATTAAGGTCTTACTTAGGGTTAATGTGCTTTTACCACATAAGATCATCATGCTTTCTTTTATTGTTTAAATAATTAGACTTGCATGATTTATTTATCTTCTGCTATCACCATAGGGTTTGCATGATAGTTAAGAAGATAAAAGACCGTTAAAATCCAACGCTAAATATCAAGCTCGTAAGCCTTCTGACGCGAAACCTCACTATTCTGACTATCGTTGGGGCCGTGTTGTACCCACTCAGTGGGCACGCCCATCTATCTTCAGACGGTGCAGGATTACACCTGCGTGTTACAGGGAAGGGATTTATCGCTTCTCGTTGCTCAGCATAGCACGTGGTGGTCCAGGGAGTAGGTCAGGTCAGCTTGACCATGTAGGCTACATATGGGGCATATGTTAGCTATATGGAGGCAGCCATCTGTGGGATCAGAGACTGTATTGTACCAACTCAGTTGGCATAGTCGGCTGGATTGCCCAGATGAAGGGGAATCGCATGGGTTGGCGATTGGCAGGGACTGCCTACCAGAAATTAGTGCTTGTACTCTCTGTGCATCTTATCTCGCCTGAGCGGGACGCGGAGACCAAGTATGAAATCTGGATCCCATCTCACTAAAAGAGTCTTACTCTTTCGGACTGTTTTAATGGATTTTTCAGTCAGACAAAAATAGTGAGAAAAGAATCTTTCTTAAGTCCTGGATTGATTCTAAACATTGATACTGACCTTGCTGTTCTTGCATTGTTGTAGATTCCTGCAGCAACGAACACCATGAGCTTCAATGTGCGATCCCTACTGGAAAGGGAGAAGTTTGCTGGGCCAAACTTCTCAGACTAGTTCGGACACCTTAAGATGTTGGGGTATGCCCTTAAGGCTAATGTTTGAGGCCTTGGGATACTATCAGTATCATGTATAAACTCTTATGTTTATAAAGGCAATGGTTGTTATTCAGGTTGTTACATTGTCTGCTGCAATAACTGTGCTTCTGAATAATGTCTCAATGCTGTTCAGCTAGGCTGACATGCTATATGTCCTTAGTCGAGATATCTTGGTGAACATGAGACAGCCTTGATATGGTTAAGACTAATGTGTGTTCTAATCTTATAGGATGCTTCGAGCATGGAATAAGATGTAGACTCATGGGTACATTGGATGTACTGGACAGACCCTACTAGGATATTCAATTGCTTGTCACAATGTGAATAATCCTTGTATGCAACAAGTGGCATACTTCCTCTGACTTGAGATCACTTGTGTTTCTAAATGATGATTGTCATTATTTTGAGGTAGTTCAATATCATTTGAAACATAATGGTTATAGACTATCTTGGATAATGATCATGAGTCAGGTTAGGGCACTGGTGATAGATATAGGATTGTCGTCTCTTTGTTTAAGGAGCATGATGTTCTATGGGGCCCCCCCTGGATGAGATGATTGAGAAAGTGTATGGCCATACCCAGGTGACTATGTTCATCTGATCTAATCATGCTCATCATATTGGAGTTACAGGCTTGACACGCTTGTCCAATGAGAACATCCAGTGGCAAAGGAAATTTGTATGCCTTGTGAAATGGATTCACACTTGTGCTGTGGTTTGGGTGTAGTCTTGGAAGACTCTTTCCTTAATATCGGGAGACAGTGATGTGTTGCTAGATACCCCTCACTGATCGTGATAATGTGAGTTATCGTTACCGACATTTAAAGGAAACCCTCAGGGTCGCACAATTTGATGATATGGCTTACTTAAGTCAGATCGTATGGACTGAATTGATTAAGTTCAGTTTAAAGGGATTTAGACTCTGATTGTAAGTGAGATCTGGTCTGATCATGTTTGATTGATTAGGGCTTGAGATCGGTAAGCTTCGATCGAGAGAATTGATGCTAGATCGGTGAGATCAAAAGCATCACGAGATGAACGGTTAGATCAGGAGCCTTAGGTTTTAAGATGATCTAGACCAAATGACTTGGGCTGTTTTGATTTGGTCTTTGAACCAAATTGAGTTGGGTCAATTAGATTAAACCGGTTCAAGAGAATGAACGCATGGTTTAATCTTTGAAGCGTTATTGTCGGTTATGAAGAAGTGGGCGCATGCTCTTCATGGCTTGCTATTTTTAGTAAGTCTTCATGCGCCACCTCTCTTGAACGCCAATACGTTTTGACTCTTGCTCTCGACGCTCTCTCACGGGTGAAAAGCTTCCTTCACGTCTTGGAGAGGTCTCGGCCAAGTGGAAGAAGACATCTCATCCCTTTGATTCGATCAAAGACCCTTGAAGAACCTTGCTAGCACAAGGATCTCAAGGAGTAGGCGGCATCACCTTGTGTGCGCACCTTTTGGAGGAGTTTCATTCGAATCTCTTCTTCCTTGACACCATCCAATAGAAATGGCTATGGTATGATTCCTAACTATAAGAGGTTGATCATATAAACATATATGCGATTGTTGTTGAAACCCTAGCTTCCCATGCGAAAACTTTCTTTTGCGCCACCCTTAGGGTTTCGGCCCCCCTAGATTTAGGGGTCTTTCAATTGGTATCAGAGCGAGGTTGTTATATGTCTATATGATTGCTTCATGTTGTGTGATCCTTGTTTGCGTTGCTTAGATCTACTTTATCACATGCGAAAATACATACTATGCTATTAGATGTTGGCGCATGTGTGATGTGCATGTTATATTGTGTTGGCGCTTGTTAGGTTTTTGTTTGTCAAAAATTATATCATCTTGCGCGCTTCACTTAGATCTAAGCGCCTACTGTAAACCCTTAGACGGGTTGATGGGGTTGAAATCATCCTCTAGGTTGGATCCAAATAGTCTGATAAGACCATCTGACAGCCTAGATGGGTCGACCAGATGGCACCTCTGCGCAAGCATGAGGTGGCTATAGGTCGACTGCATCACAGGCGTGTAGCGAGGTCTGGTTGAGACAACCAGTGAACACACATGAGTTAGGCCCGGGGTCACACCCGCTTGCCAGAACTCATGTTGGTTGTTCAGCCCTTGCCGCATGCATGGTTGACCATTAGGTCAACGCAAGTCAGTTAAGACTTGGTGCATGCAAGGGCATGGATCTAACTAGACATGATGAGTGGATCCCTATCAATGGACCGTTGTAAGGTTGTAGGGCACATAAGAAAAGTAAAATTGATGCCAATGGGTTTTCAAAATTTTATTTTCTTTGTAATGGATCACATGTTGATTGATGCCATATGCTTGTTTATTTCATCTTATGTGGGTTGCCCTTTAATGTGTGCTGTGCTGGGGCCTGCGTGCCTGGTTAATTATAAATTAATATTTATTTGTGATCTGCGAATCACATTGTATTAAATTTATAAGATGTAATTGACCTGCGAGTCAATCTTGTCTAGATAGATTGAAATGTAATTTAATCAGACAAGAGCACAGAGCACACTTGGCAGAGGCGCATGCAGTAGTGGCTTGACCAGGTGGGAGGTCTAGGGTTCGACCCTAGGACAGGCGCATTCACCTGGTGGACGCACCTGAGCTGCAATGGGCGCTAGAGTCCTGGGCTGGACCAGATGAGAAGCAAAAGTCCCATGAAGAAAAGCAAGTGAAGACTTAAGTGAATTAAGGTCTTACCTAGGCTTAATGGGCTTTTACCACATAAGATCAGCTTGCATTCTTTTATTGTTTAAATAATTAGAATTGCATGAGTTATTTATCTTCTGCTATAGCCATAGGTTTTGCCTCATAGTAAGAAGATAAAAGACCGTTAAAATCCAACGCTAAAATATCAAGCACGTAATGCCTTCTGGCGCGAAACCTCACTGTTCTGACTATCGTTGGGGCCGTGTTGTACCCACTCAGTGGGCACGCCCATCTATCTTCAGACGGTGTGTGATTTCACCGACGTGTTACAGAGAAGGGATTTATCGCTTCTCGTTGCTCAGCATAGCACGTGGTGGTCCAGGGAGTAGGTCAGGTCAGCTTGACCATGTAGGCTACATATGGGGCATATGTTAGCCATATGGAGGCAGCCATCTGTGGGATCAGAGACTGTGTTGTACCAACTCAGTTGGCACAGTCTGCTGGATTGCCCAGATGAAGGGGAATCGCACGGGTTGGCGATTGGCAGGGACTGCCTACCAGAGATTAGTACTTGTACTCTCTGTGCATCTTATCTCGCCTGAGCGGGACGCGGAGACCAAGTATAAAATCTGGATCCCATCTCACTAAAAGAGTGTTACTCTTTCGGACTGTTTTAATGGATTTTTCAGTCAGATAAAATAGTGAGAAAAGAATCTTTCTTAAGTCCTGGATTGATTCTAAACATTGATACTGACCTTGCTGTTCTTGCATTGTTGTAGATTCCTGCAGCAACGAACACCATGAGCTTCAATGTGCGATCCCTACTGGAAAGGGAGAAGTTTGCTGGGCCAAACTTCTCGGACTGGTACGGACACCTTAAGATTGTTCTTAAGGCAGAGAGGAAACTGTATGTCCTCGAGACGGCTGTGCCGCCTCAACCCGCTGCGAACGCCGCAAGGGCGGTTCGTGAAGCCTATGAAAAGCATGTCAATGATAGCATTGATGTCGCTTGCCTGATGCTAGCGTCTATGACGCCACCGCTGCAGCGTCAGCATGAGGATATGTCTGCTATAGAAATTATAGCAAACCTCAAGATGTTGTATGCTGCACAGGCGAGGACTGAACGCTATAATTTGACCAAGCTTTTCTTTCAGAGCAAACTGGCTGAAGGGAGCCCAGTGGGAGCTCACGTGCTCAAGATGATTGGGCACAAGGAGGCTCTGGAGAAACTGGGGCATACCATCAATGAGGAGCTTGCTGTAGACATTATTCTGCAGTCTCTCCCGCCTTCTTTCGATGCGTTCATTATTAACTTTAATATGAACAAAATCGATTGTACTCCGGCAGAGTTGCTGAATAAGCTCTTGACTACTGAGGAAACTCTGAAGGGAAAGCCTTCAACCTCTGTCTTAATGGTTCCTTCCAGGAACAAGAAGAAGGGGAAGAAGGGCAAAGCCCCAGTCAAGAACTACAACAAGGCGCTGAAACAGAAGGTTAAGCGGTCAAAGGAATACAGATGTTTCCACTGTGGCCAGCTGGGTCACTGGAAAAAAGGACTGTAAAGCGCTCCAAGGAGACAAGAAGGGAAGCATCGCTTCTGGCTCAGGTATATTTGTGACTGAAGTCATGATATCCTCTTCTTCTATTTCATGGGTGTTGGACACTGCATGTGGAGTTCACATTTGTTCAAATGTATAGGAACTCAAGAGAAGAAGACAGGTGGGACAGCATGAGGTGGACCTACGAGTTGGAAACGGGGCACGGGTTGCTGCTGTTGCTGTAGGGGATTATTACATCTCATTACCATCTGGCATTGTATTAGAATTAAACAATTGTTACTTTGTACCCAGTATTACCAAAAATATTATCTCTATTCCTGCTCTTGTCAGGAAAGGGTTTTCCTTTGAATGCAAGATTTCAAAGTGTTATCTTACTCTTGATAATATTGTTTATGCTACTGGTTCAATTAACAATGGGTTATTCATGTTGGACATGGAATATTCTATACAAAACATTGATAATAAGAAAGCCAAGTATGCTGATGACAGCACCTTGCTATGGCATAATCGTTTAGGCCATATTAACAAGAAGCGCATTAAGCGGTTGCATGATCATGGACTGCTGGGATCATTCTCCTATGAGGAGATTGATACATGCAAAGCTTGTTTAATGGGTAAAATGACGAAGTCTCCTTTTCTTAACAAAGGTCAAAGGGCTTCAGGTTTACTTGCCTTATACACAGTGATGTGTGTGGGCCATTTAGTAAACATGCCAGAGGTGGCTATCAGTACTTCATTACCTTTACTGATGATTTCAGTAGATATGGTTATGTCTATCTTATGAGACATAAGAGTGAATCTTTTGACAAGTTCAAAGAGTTCAAAAATGAAGTACAAAATCAGCTAGGCCGAAATATCAAGGCACTTCGTTCTGATCGAGGTGGAGAATACTTGAGTCATGCGTTTACTGACTATCTAAAAGAGTGTGGGATTATCTCACAGCTCACTCCGCCAGGAACACCGCAATGGAATGGTGTGTCCGAGAGGAGAAATAGAACGTTACTAGACATGGTTCATTCTATGATGAGTCAGGCTACTCTACCTTACTCCTTTTGGGGATTTGCACTGGAAACAGCTGCAAAGGTACTAAACCGAGTGCCATCCAAGGCAGTTTCAAAGACTCCATATGAATTATGGTATGGGAAACAGCCGAGCTTGACATTTATCAGGATCTGGGGTTGCGAGGCTTATGTCAAAAAGCTCGCCTCTGGGAAACTGGAGAGCAGATCTGAGAAATGTATCTTTGTCGGTTACCCTAAGGAAACTAAGGGTTATTATTTCTACGATCCCAAGGAGAACAAAGTATTTGTTGCTCGGACGGCCATTTTTCTTGAGAAGGAGTTTCTTCTGCAAGAGGCCAGTGGGAGAGAAATAAAGCTGGATGAGAATCCAGAGGAAGGACAAAGTAGTCAAGCTCAGTTGGATGAGCCTGAGCCAGTGGATCAGGTTATTGAACAACCTGAGGCTCAGATATCACGGGAACCGCGAAGATCGGGAAGGATCCGTCGTCAGCCTGAGCGCTATGACGGAGTCTACATCATTGATAATGATGAACCCCTCACTTATGCGGATGCGGTCAGTGGACCGGAGTCAGCTAGATGGCTTGAAGCTATGCAAGCCGAGATCGACTCCATGTCAGATAACCAAGTTTGGGATTTGGTTGATCCACCTCCGGGAGTAATCCCTATAGGCTGTAAATGGATCTTCAAAAGGAAGATTGACATGGATGGTAACGTAGTTACCTATAAAGGCAGGCTAGTTGCGAAAGGTTTCAAACAAATCTACGGGATAGATTATGATGAAACTTTCTCACCTGTAGCTATGTTTAAGTCTATTCGGATTCTTTTCGCGATAGCTGCATATTATGATTATGAGATCTGGCAGATGGATGTGAAGACGGCTTTCCTTAATGGAAAACTGGATGAGGATGTGTATATGACACAACCTGAAGGTTTCACTAATCCATCAGATCGTCATAAAATATGCAAGTTAAAGAAGTCCATTTATGGACTTAAACAAGCATCAAGAAGCTGGAATATTCGTTTTGATGAATCAATCTCTGAGTTTGGGTTCATCAAGAACGAAGATGACCCGTGTGTATATAAGAGGTTTAGTGGGAGCGTGATTACTTTCCTAGTCCTCTACGTCGATGATATCTTAATCATTGGAAACGATATTCCTGAAATGCATGCTGTTAAAGCATGGCTAAGGAAATGTTTCCAGATGAAAGATTTATGAGAAGCAGCCTATGTATTAGGTGTGAAGATCTACAGGGATAGATCTAAGAGGCTTCTCGGGCTGTGCCAGAGTACTTACATCGATAAAGTCCTGGAGAGATTCCATTTAGAGAATTCTAAAAGAGGATATCTTCCAGTCAGACATGGTCTGAATCTTTCAAAGAGTCAGTGTCCACAAACACAGACTGAGAAAGATGAAATGGACAATACGCCTTATGCTTCGGCTATTGGATCCATTATGTATGCGATGTTGTGTACTCGCCCAGACGTCCCTTACGGGTTAAGCGTGACCAGTCGGTTCCAAAGTAATCCAGGTATGGCGCACTGGATTGCAGTCAAGAACATTTTAAAATATCTTCGGAGGACCAAAGATATGTTCTTGATATATGGTGGTCAGGAAGAACTCAGTATTGAAGGATATACTGACGCTTCATTCCAGTCTGACCAGGATGATTTCCGATCGCAATCAGGCTATGTTTTTAGCTTGAATGGAGGAGCAGTGGTGTGGAAGAGTTAAAGGGGGTCCCCACAAGGGGGGGCGAAACCCTAATAGGAGGCGCAACAAAAACTCTAGCGGAATCTAGGGTTTCTAAAAGGATCGCATAGCATGTAATATATTCAACTTTCAATGAGAAGCGATTCTTACCATTGCCATTGCTTAGATGGTGTCTTGGAAGGAAAGGCGCAAATGCTCCTTCTCCTAAGGTGACGCACACAATTGATGTCGCCTACTCTTCCTTGGTGCTCCTTGTGCTCGCAAGGCTCCAAGATTGTCTTGCCGAATGGAAAGGGGAGAGATCACCTTGCTTGGCCGAATATTTCCTCTTGTCGTCTACACTTCTCCACACGAGAATGCAAGCGCCGAATACTCAAGTTGGTGACAAACGCGTGAAGAGGCAAGTTTCATGAGGCGTGGTCACGTAAGTGATCATGCTTTCTAAAAATAGAAAGCCTCACCTCCAAATGCGATCATGGGTTTACCCAATCGCAAACTCCTCTTAGATTGAACCATGCGCTCAACCAATGAGCTGGTTCAAATCGATTTGGTTCAATAACCAAACAAACCAAGCAATCAGTCCAGACCACAATAAACCCTAAGGCTCTTGATCTGACCGTCGATCTCTTGATGCTCCTGATCTCACCGATCCAGCATCCATTCTCTCAATCGAAGCTTACCGATCTCAAGCCCTAATCAATCAAACATGATCAGACCAGATCTCACTTACAATCAGAGATTAAATCCCTTTAAACTGAACCTGAATAATTCAGTCCACACGATCTGACTTAAGTAAGCCATATCATCAAATTGTGCGACCCTGAGGGTTTCCTTTAAATGTCGGTAACGATAACTCACGTTATCACGATCAGTGAGGGGTATCTAGCAACACATCACTGTCTCCCGATATAAAGGAAAGAGTCTTCCAAGACTACACCCAAACCACAGCACAAGTGTGAATCCAATTCACAAGGCATGCATCTTTCCTTTGCCACTGGATGTTCTTATTGGACAAGCGTGTCAAGTTTGTAACTCCAATATGATGAGCATGATTAGATCAGATGAACATAGTCACCTGGGTATGGCCATACTCTTTTCTCAATCATCTCATCTAGGGGGCCCCTTTAGAACATCACACTCCTTAAACAAGGAGACGGCAATCCTATGTCTATCACTAGTGCCCTAACCTGACTCAAGCTCACCATCCAAGATAGTCTATAATCATTATGTTTCAAATGATATTGAACTACCTCAAAACAATGACAATCATCATTTAGAAAACACAAGTGATCTCAAGTCAGAGGAAATGTGCCACTTGTCGCATTCAAGGATTATTCACATTGTGACAGGCAATTGAATAACCTAGTAGGGTCTGTCCAGTACATCCAATGTACCCATGAGTCTACATCTTATTCCATGCTCGAAGCATCCTATAAGATTAGAACACATATTAGTCTTAACCATATCAAGGCTGTCTCATGTTCACCAAGATATATCGACTAAGGACTTTACTGCATGTCAGCCTAGCTGAACAGTACTGAGACATTATTCAGAAGTACACTTATTGCAGCAGACAATGTAACAACCTGAATAACAACCATGCCTTTATAAACATAAAAGTTTATACATAATACTGATACAATCCCAAGGCCTCAAACATTAGCCTTAAGGGCATACCCCAACAATCTCCCACTTGCACTTAATCTAATGGTTGAGAAATCTCAAACCCATATTATTACAGTGCTTCACATGCTTCTGCTGCGCCAGAGGCTTAGTAAGCGGGTCTGCTAGATTGTCATCTGTATGTACCTTGCAGACTTTGATCTCGCCACAATCAATGATCTCCCTGATCAAATGAAACCGTCTCTGTATGTGCTTGGACTTCTGGTGCGACCGTGGTTCCTTTGCCTGTGCTATTGCTCCAGTGTTATCACAGAAGATAACCAAAGGATCTGCACTCGAAGGAACAACACCAAGTTCCTGAACAAACTTACGAATCCACACTGCCTCCTTGGATGCTTCCGAGGCTGCAACATACTCGGCTTCTGTTGTGGAATCAGCAACGATTGACTGTTTGAAACTCTTCCACACCACTACTCCTCCATTCAAGCTAAATACATAGCCTGATTGCGATCGGAAATCATCCTGGTCAGACTGGAACGAAGCGTCAGTATATCCTTCAATACTGAGTTCTTCCTGACCACCATATATCAAGAACATATCTTTGGTCCTCCGAAGATATTTTAAAATGTTCTTGACTGCAATCCAGTGTGCCTGACCTGGATTACTTTGGAACCGACTGGTCACGCTTAACCCGTAAGCGACGTCTGGGCGAGTACACAACATCGCATACATAATGGATTCAATAGCCGAAGCATAAGGCGTATTGTCCATTTCATCTTTCTCAGTCTGTGTTTGTGGACACTGACTCTTCGAAAGATTCAGACCATGTCTGACTGGAAGATATCCTCGTTTAGAATTCTCTAAATGAAATTGCTCTAGGACTTTATCGATGTAAGTACTCTGGCACAGCCCGAGAAGCCTCTTAGATCTATCCCTGTAGATCTTCACTCCTAATACATAGGCTGCTTCTCCTAGATCTTTCATCTGGAAACACTTTTTTAACCATGCCTTAACCGCATGCATTTCAGGAATGTCATTTCCAATGATCAAGATATCATCGACATAGAGGACTAGGAAAGTAATCACGCTCCCACTAAACCTCTTATATACACACGGGTCATCCTCGTTCTTGATGAAACCAAATTCAGTGACTGATTCATCAAAACGAATATTCCAGCTCCTAGATGCTTGTTTAAGTCCATAAATGGACTTCTTTAACTTGCATATTTTATGACGATCTGATGGATTAGTGAAACCTTCTGGTTGTGTCATATACACATCCTCATCCAGATTTCCATTCAGGAAAGCTGTTTTCACATCCATTTGCCAGATCTCATAATCATAATATGCTGCTATCGCGAAAAGAATCCGAATAGACTTAAACATGGCTACAGGTGAGAAAGTTTCATCATAATCTATCCCGTAGATTTGCTTGAAACCTTTCGCAACTAGCCTGCCTTTATAGGTAACCACGTTACCATCCATGTCAATCTTCTTCTTGAAGATCCATTTACAGCCTATAGGGATAACTCCCGGAGGCGGATCAACCAAATCCCAGACTTGGTTATCTGACATGGAGTCCATCTCGGCGCGCATAGCTTCAAGCCATCTCGCTGACTCCGGTCCACTGACCGCATCCGCATAAGTGAGGGGTTCATCATTATCAATGATGTAGACTCCGTCATAGCGCTCAGGCTATCGACGGATCCTTCCCGATCTTCGCGGTTCCTGTGATATCTGAGCCTCAGGTTGTTCAATAACCTGTTCTACCGGCTCAGGCTCATCCAACTGCGCTTGACTACTTTGTCCTTCCTCTGGATTCTCATCCAGTTTTATTTCTCTCCCACTGGCCTCTTGCAGAAGAAACTCCTTCTCAAGAAATATGGCCGTCCGAGCAACAAACACCTTGTTCTCTTTGGGATCGAAGAAATAATAACCCTTAGTTTCCTTAGGGTAACCGACAAAGATACATTTCTCAGATCTGCTCTCCAGTTTCCCAGAGGCGAGCTTTTTGACATAAGCTTCGCAGCCCCAGATCCTGATAAATGTCAAGCTCGGCTGTTTCCCATACCATAACTCATATGGAGTCTTAGAAACTGCCTTGGATGGCACTCGGTTTAGTACCTTTGCAGCTGTCTCTAGTGCAAATCCCCAAAAGGAATATGGAAGAGTAGCCTGACTCATCATAGAACGAACCATATCAAGTAACGTTCTATTTCTCCTCTCGGACACACCATTCCATTGCGGTGTTCCTGGCGGAGTGAGCTGTGAGATAATCCCACACTCCTTCAGATAGTCAGTAAACGCATGACTCAAGTATTCTCCACCTCGATCAGAACGAAGTGCCTTGATATTTCGGCCTAGCTGATTCTGTACTTCATTCTTGAACTCTTTGAACTTGTCAAAAGATTCACTTTTATGTCTCATCAGATAGACATACCCATATCTACTGAAATCATCAATGAAGGTAATGAAGTACTGATAGCCACCTCTGGCATGTTTACTAAATGGCCCACACACATCACTGTGTATAAGGTCAAGTAAACCTGAAGCCCTTTGGCCTTTGTTAGGAAAAGGTGGCTTCGTCATTTTACCCATTAAACAAGCCTTGCATGTATCAATTTCCTCATAGGAGAATGATCCCAGCAGTCCATGATCATGCAACCGCTTAATGCGCTTCTTGTTAATATGGCCTAAACGACTATGCCATAGCAAGGTGCTGTCATCAGCATACTTGGCTTTCTTAATATCAACATTTTGTATAGAACATTCCATGTCCAACATGAATAACCCATTGTTAATTGAACCAGTTGCATAAACAATATTATCAAAAGATAAAACACACTTTGAAATATTGCATTCAAAGGAAAATCCCTTCCTGACAAGAGCAGGAATGGAGATAATATTTTTAGTAATGCTGGGAACAAAGTAACAACTGTTTAGTTCTAATACAAGCCCAGATGGCAAAGAGATGAAATAGTCTCCTACAGCAGCAGCAGCAACCCGTGCCCCGTTTCCAACTCGTAGGTCCACCTCATGCTGTCCCACCTGCCTTCTTCTCTTGAGTTCCTGTACATTTGAACAAATGTGAACTCCACATGCAGTGTCCAACACCCATGAAATAGAAGAAGAGGATATCATGACTTCCGTCACATAAATACCTGAGCCAGAAGCAAAGCTTCCCTTCTTATCTCCTTGGAGCGCTTTACAGTCCTTTTTCCAGTGACCCAGCTGGCCACAGTGGAAACATCTGTATTCCTTTGACCGCTTAACCTTTTGCTTCAGAGCCTTGCTGTAACTCTTGACAGGGGCCTTGCCCTTCTTCCCCTTCTTCTTGTTCCTAGAAGGAACCATTAGGACAGAGGTCGAAGGCTTTCCCTTCAGAGTCTCCTCAGTAGTTAAGAGCATATTCAGTAGCTCTGCCGGAGTACAGTCGATTTTGTTCATATTAAAGTTAATAATGAACGCATCGAAAGAGGGCGGGAGAGACTGCAGAATAATGTCTACAGCAAGCTCCTGATTGATGGTATGCCCCAGTTTCTCTAGAGCCTCCTTGTGCCCAATCATCTTGAGCACGTGAGCTCCCACTGGGCTCCCTTCAGCCAGTTTGCTCTGAAAGAAAAGCTTGGTCAAATTATAGCGTTCAGTCCTCGCCTGTGCAGCATACAACATCTTGAGGTTCGCTATAATCTCTATAGCCGACATATCCTCATGCTGACGCTGCAGCGGTGGCGTCATAGACGCTAGCATCAGGCAAGCGACATCAATGCTATCATTGACGTGCTTTTCATAGGCTTCCCGAACCGCCCTTGCGGCGTTCGGAGCGGGCTGAGGCGGTATTGCCGTCTCGAGGACATACAGTTTCCTCTCTGCCTTAAGAACAATCTTAAGGTGTCCGAACCAGTCTGAGAAGTTCGGCCCAGCAAACTTCTCCCTTTCCAGTAGGGATCGCACATTGAAGTTCATGGTGTTCGTTGCTGTAGGTATCTACAACAATGCAAGAACAGCAAGGTCAGTATCAATGTCAAGAATCAATCAGGACTTAAGAAGGATTCCTTTTCTCACTATTTTATCCGGCTGAAAAATCCAGCAAAACAGCCCGAAAGAGTAGAACTCTTTTAGTGAGATGGGATCCAGATTTCATACTTGGTCTCCGCGTCCCGCTCAGGTGAGATAAGATGCACAGAGAGTACAAGCACTAATCTCTGGTAGGCTGTCCCAGCCAATCGCCAACCCGTGCGATTCCCCTTCATCTGGGCAATCCAGCCGACTGTGCCAACTGAGTTGGTACAACACAGTCTCTGACCCCACAGATGGCTGCCTCCATGTGCTACCATATGCGCCACATATGTAGCCTGCATGGCCAAGCTGACCCGACCTACTCCCTGGACCACCACGTGCTATGCTGAGCAACGAGAAGCGATAAATCCCTTCTCTGTAACACGCAGGTGTAATCCCGCACCGTCTGAAGATAGATGAACGTGCCCACTGAGTGGGTACAACACGGCTCCAACGATAATCAGAACAGTGAGGTTTCGCGTCAGAAGGCATACGAGCTTGATATTTTAGCGTTGGATTTTAACGGTCTTTTATCTTCTTCACTATCATGCAATTCCTATGGTGATAGCAGAAGATAAATAAATCATGCTGTTCTACTTATTTAAACAATAAAAGAAAGCATGGATCTTATGTGGTAAAAGCCCATAGCCTAAGTAAGACCTTAATTAACTTAAGTCTTCACTTGCATTTCTTCATGGGTCTTTTAGCTGCTCATTTGGCCCAAACCAGGGCCCAAGCGCCATTTGCAGCTGAGGTGCGCCCACCAGGGAAAATGCGCCTGGTCCCAGAGTCGAACCCTGGACCTCCCTCCTGGTCAAGCCACTGCTGTATGCGCCTCTGCCAAGTGTGCTCTGTGCTCTTGTCTGATTAACTTACAAATTAATCTATCTAGACAACATTGACACGCAGGTCAATTACACTTTATAAATTAAATACAATGTGATTCGCAGATCACAATAATTAATTTACAACTTTAATTTCCAGGCACGCAGGCCCCAGCACAGCAACATGGGCAGCCCACATAAGAATAAATAAACATACATAGGCATCAATCAACATGTGATCCAATCATGAAAATTAAATTTCGAAAACCCCATAGGCATCAATTTTAATTTCCTTATTTGCCCTACAACCTTACAACGGTCCATTACTAGGGATCCACTCATCCAACCTAGTCAGATCCACTGCCCTTGCATGCACCAAGTCCTAACTGACTTGAGTCGACCAAAAGGTCAACCATGCATGCGCCAGGGCCGAACAACCCTCATGAGATCTGGCAAGCGGGTGTGACCCCGGGCCTAACTCATGTGTGTTCACTAGTCGTCTCAATCAGACATCGCTACATGCCTGTCTACAGTCGACCTATAGCCACCAGGTGCTATCGCACAGGTGCTATCTGGTCAACCCATCAAGGCTGTCAGATGGTCTGATCAGACTGTCTGGATCTAACCTAGGGGATGACTTCAACCCTAATAACCCGTCTAAGGGTTTAAAGCAGGGCCTTAGATCTATAATGAGTCGCGCATGTAATATAAGTTTTTGAGAAAACATACAATATGCGCCAACAAGAAACATGCGCCAAGGAGAAAAAACATCTCTATCAAGCATGTAAAATTCGCCAACCACAACTATCGCATGTAACTTATAGATCTATACATAGGATCACAAAGAAAGCAAACATATTATCATGCAATAACCTCGGCTCTGATACCAATTGAAAGGGGGTCCCCACAAGGGGGGGCGAAACCCTAATAGGAGGCGCAACAAAAACTCTAGCGGAATCTAGGGTTTCTAAAAGGATCGCATAGCATGTAATATATTCAACTTTCAATGAGAAGCGATTCTTACCATTGCCATCGCTTAGATGGTGTCTTGGAAGGAAAGGCGCAAATGCTCCTTCTCCTAAGGTGACGCACACAATTGATGTCGCCTACTCTTCCTTGGTGCTCCTTGTGCTAGCAAGGCTCCAAGATTGTCTTGCCGAATGGAAAGGGGAGAGATCACCTTGCTTGGCCGAATATTTCCTCTTGTCGTCTACACTTCTCCACACGAGAATGCAAGCGCCGAATACTCAAGTTGGCGACAAAGGCGTGAAGAGGCAAGTTTCATGAGGCGTGGTCACGTAAGTGATCATGCTTTCTAAAAATAGAAAGCCTCACCTCCAAATGCGATCATGGGTTTACCCAATCGCAAACTCCTCTTAGATTGAACCATGCGCTCAACCAATGAGCTGGTTCAAATCGATTTGGTTCAATAACCAAACAAACCAAGCAATCAGTCCAGACCACAATAAACCCTAAGGCTCTTGATCTGACCGTCGATCTCTTGATGCTCCTGATCTCACCGATCCAGCATCCATTCTCTCAATCGAAGCTTACCGATCTCAAACCCTAATCAATCAAACATGATCAGACCAGATCTCACTTACAATCAGAGATTAAATCCCTTTAAACTGAACCTGAATAATTCAGTCCACACGATCTGACTTAAGTAAGCCATATCATCAAATTGTGCGACCCTGAGGGTTTCCTTTAAATGTCGGTAACGATAACTCACGTTATCACGATCAGTGAGGGGTATCTAGCAACACATCACTGTCTCCTGATATAAAGGAAAGAGTCTTCCAAGACTACACCCAAACCACAGCACAAGTGTGAATCTAATTCACAAGGCATGCATCTTTCCTTTGCCACTGGATGTTCTTATTGGACAAGCGTGTCAAGCTTGTAACTCCAATATGATGAGCATGATTAGATCAGATGAACATAGTCACCTGGGTATGGCCATACTCTTTTCTCAATCATCTCATCCAGGGGGCCCCTTTAGAACATCACACTCCTTAAACAAGGAGACGGCAATCCTATGTCTATCACTAGTGCCCTAACCTGACTCAAGCTCACCATCCAAGATAGTCTATAATCATTATGTTTCAAATGATATTGAACTACCTCAAAACAATGACAATCATCATTTAGAAAACACAAGTGATCTCAAGTCAGAGGAAATGTGCCACTTGTCGCATTCAAGGATTATTCACATTGTGACAAGCAATTGAATAACCTAGTAGGGTCTGTCCAGTACATCCAATGTACCCATGAGTCTACATCTTATTCCATGCTCGAAGCATCCTATAAGATTAGAACACATATTAGTCTTAACCATATCAAGGCTGTCTCATGTTCACCAAGATATATCGACTAAGGACTTTACTGCATGTCAGCCTAGCTGAACAGTACTGAGACATTATTCAGAAGTACACTTATTGCAGCAGACAATGTAACAACCTGAATAACAACCATGCCTTTATAAACATAAAAGTTTATACATAATACTGATACAATCCCAAGGCCTCAAACATTAGCCTTAAGGGCATACCCCAACAGAGTTTCAAACAATCTATCGTTGCTGATTCCACAACAGAAGCCGAGTATGTTGCAGCCTCGGAAGCATCTAAGGAGGCAGTTTGGATTCGTAAGTTCATTCAGGAACTTGGTGTTGTTCCTTCGAGTGCAGATCCTTTGGTTATCTTCTGTGATAACACTGGAGCAATAGCACAAGCAAAGGAACCACGGTCGCACCAGAAGTCCAAGCACATACAGAGACGGTTTCACTTGATCCGGGAGATCATTGATCGAGGTGAGATCAAAGTCTGCAAGGTTCATACAGATGACAATCTGGCTGACCCGCTTACCAAGCCTCTGGCGCAGCAGAAGCATGAGAAGCACTGTAATAATATGGGTTTGAGATTTCTCAACCATTAGATTAAGTGCAAGTGGGAGATTGTTGGGGTATGCCCTTAAGGCTAATGTTTGAGGCCTTGGGATACTATCAGTATCATGTATAAACTCTTATGTTTATAAAGGCAATGGTTGTTATTCAGGTTGTTACATTGTCTGCTGTAATAACTGTGCTTCTGAATAATGTCTCAATGCTGTTCAGCTAGGCTGACATGCTATATGTCCTTAGTCGAGATATCTTGGTGAACATGAGACAGCCTTGATATGGTTAAGACTAATGTGTGTTCTAATCTTATAGGATGCTTCGAGCATGGAATAAGATGTAGACTCATGGGTACATTGGATGTACTGGATAGACCCTACTAGGATATTCAATTGCTTGTCACAATGTGAATAATCCTTGTATGCAACAAGTGGCATACTTCCTCTGACTTGAGATCACTTGTGTTTCTAAATGATGATTTTCATTGTTTTGAGGTAGTTCAATATCATTTGAAACATAATGGTTATAGACTATCTTGGATAATGATCATGAGTCAGGTTAGGGCACTGGTGATAGATATAGGATTGCCGTCTCTTTGTTTAAGGAGCATGATTTTCTATGGGGCCGCCCCTGGATGAGATGATTGAGAAAGTGTATGGCCATACCCAGGTGACTATGTTCATCTGATCTAATCATGCTCATCATATTGGAGTTACAGGCTTGACACGCTTGTCCAATGAGAACATCCAGTGGCAAAGGAAATTTGTATGCCTTGTGAAATGGATTCACACTTGTGCTGTGGTTTGGGTGTAGTCTTGGAAGACTCTTTCCTTTATATCGGGAGACAGTGATGTGTTGCTAGATACCCCTCACTGATCGTGATAATGTGAGTTATCGTTACCGACATTTAAATGAAACCCTCAGGGTTGCACAATTTGATGATATGGCTTACTTAAGTCAGATCGTATGGACTGAATTGATTAAGTTCAGTTTAAAGGGATTTAGACTCTGATTGTAAGTGAGATCTGGTCTGATCATGTTTGCTTGATTAGGGCTTGAGATCGGTAAGCTTCGATCGAGAGAATTGATGCTAGATCGGTGAGATCAAAAGCATCACGAGATGAACGGTTAGATCAGGAGCCTTAGGTTTTAAGATGATCTAGACCAAATGACTTGGGCTGTTTTGATTTGGTCTTTGAACCAAATTGAGTTGGGTCAATTAGATTAAACTGGTTCAAGAGAATGAACGCATGGTTTAATCTTTGAAGCGTTATTGTCGGTTATGAAGAAGTGGGCGCATGCTCTTCATGGCTTGCTATTTTTAGTAAGTCTTCATGCGCCACCTCTCTTGAACGCCCATACGTTTTGACTCTTGCTCTCGACGCTCTCTCACGGGTGAAAAGCTTCCTTCACGTCTTGGAGAGGTCTCGGCCAAGTGGAAGAAGACATCTCATCCCTTTGATTCGATCAAAGACCCTTGAAGAACCTTGCTAGCACAAGGATCTCAAGGAGTAGGCGGCATCACCTTGTGTGCGCACCTTTTGGAGGAGTTTCATTCGAATCTCTTCTTCCTTGACACCATCCAATAGAAATGGCTATGGTATGATTCCTAACTATAAGAGGTTGATCATATAAACATATATGCGATTGTTGTTGAAACCCTAGCTTCCCATGCGAAAACTTTCTTTTGCGCCACCCTTAGGGTTTCGGCCCCCCTAGATTTAGGGGTCTTTCATAAGATTGTTCTTAAGGCAGAGAGGAAACTGTATGTCCTCGAGACGGCTATACCGCCTCAACCCGCTCCGAACGCCGCAAGGGCGGTTCGGGATGCCTATGAAAAGCATGTCAATGATAGCATTGATGTCGCTTGCCTGATGCTAGCGTCTATGACGCCACAGCTGCAGCGTCAGCATGAGGATATGTCTGCTATAGAAATTATAGCAAACCTCAAGATGCTGTATGCTACACAGGCGAGGACTGAACGCTATAATTTGACCAAGCTTTTCTTTCAGAGCAAACTGGCTGAAGGGAGTCCAGTGGGAGCTCATGTGCTCAAGATGATTGGGCACAAAGAGGCTCTAGAGAAACTGGGGCATACCATCAATCAGGAGCTTGTTGTAGACATTATTCTGCAGTCCCTCCCGGCCTCTTTCGATCCGTTCATTATTAATTTTAATATGAACAAGATTGATTGTACTCCGGCAGAGTTGCTGAATATGCTCTTGACTACAGAGGAGACTCTAAAGGGAAAGCCTTCAACCTCTGTCTTGATGTTTCCTTCCAGGAACAAGAAGAAGGGGAAGAAGGGCAAAGCCCCTGTCAAGAATTACAATAAGGCTCTGAAACAAAAGGTCAAGCGGTCAAAGGAATACAGATGTTTCCATTGTGGCCAGCTGGGTCACTGGAAAAAGGACTGTAAAGCGCTCCAAGGAGATAAGAAGGGAAGTTTCGCTTCTGGCTCAGGTATATTTGTGACTGAAGTCATGATATCTTCTTCTTCTATTCCTGCTCTTGTCAGGAAAGGATTTTCCTTTGAATGCAATATTTCAAAGTGTGTTCTTTCTTATGATAATATTGTTTATGCTACTGGATCAATTAACAATGGATTATTCATGTTGGACATGGAATGTTCTATACAAAATATTGATAATAAGAAAGCCAAGTATGCTGATGATAGCACCTTGTTATGGCATAGTCGTTTAGGCCATATTAACAAGAAGCGCATTAAGCGGTTGCATGATCATAGACTGCTGGGATCATTCTCCTATGAGGAGATTGATACATGCAAAGCTTGTTTAATGGGTAAAATGACGAAGTCTCCTTTTCCTAACAAAGGTCAAAGGGCTTCAGGTTTACTTGACCTTATACACAGTGATGTGTGTGGGCCATTTAGTAAACATGCCAGAGGTGGCTATTCATACTTCATTACCTTTACTGATGATTTCAGTAGATATGGGTATGTCTATTTAATGAGACATAAGAGTGAATCTTTTGACATGTTCAAAGAGTTCAAAAATGAAGTACAGAATCAGCTAGGCCGAAATATCAAGGCACTTCGCTCAGATCGAGGTGGAGAATACCTAAGTCGAGAGTTTATTGACTATCTGAAGGAGTGTGGGATTATCTCACAGCTCACTCCGCCAGGAACACCACAATGGAATGGTGTGTCCGAGAGGAGGAACAGAACCTTACTGGATATGGTTCGTTCAATGATGAGTCAAGCTACTCTACCTTACTCCTTTTGGGGATTTGCACTGGAAACAACTGCAAGAGTACTAAATCGAGTGCCATCCAAGGCAGTTTCAAAGACTCCATATGAGTTATGGTATGGGAAACAGCCGAGCTTGACATTTATTAAGATATGGGGTTGCGAGGCTTATGTCAAAAAGCTCGCCTCTGGGAAACTAGAGAGCAGATCTGAGAAATGTATCTTTGTCGGTTACCCTAAGGAAACTAAGGGTTATTATTTCTAGGATTCCAAAGAGAACAAGGTATTTGTTGCTCGGACGGCTATTTTTCTTGAGAAGGAGTTTCTTCTGCAAGAGGCCAGTGGGAGAGAAATACAGCTGGATGAGAATCCAGAGGAAGGACAAAGTAGTCAAGCACAGTTGGATGAGCCTGAGCCGGTAGAACAGGTTATTGAACAACCTGAGGCTCAGATATCACGGGAACCGCGAAGATCGGGAAGGATCTGTCGACAGCCTGAGCGCTATGACGGAGTCTACATCATTGATCATGATGAACCCCTCACTTATGCGGATGCGGTCAGTGGACCGGAGTCAGCGAGATGGCTTGAAGCTATGCGAGCCGAGATGGACTCCATGTCAGATAATCAAGTCTGGGATTTGGTTGATCCGCCTCCGGGAGTTATCCCTATAGGTTGTAAATGGATCTTCAAGAAGAAGATTGACATGGATGGTAACGTGGTTACCTATAAGGGCAGGCTAGTTGCGAAAGGTTTCAAACAAATCTACGGGATAGATTATGATGAAACTTTCTATCCTGTAGCCATGTTCAAGTCTATTCGGATTATTCTCGCGATAGCAGCATATTACGATTATGAGATCTGGCAGATGGATGTGAAGACCGCTTTCCTTAATGGAAAACTGGATGAGGATGTGTATATGACACAACCTGAAGGTTTCACTAATCCATCAGATCGTCATAAAATATGCAAGTTAAAGAAGTCCATTTATGGACTTAAACAAGCATCTAGGAGCTGGAATATTCGTTTTGATGAATCAATCTCTGAGTTTGGTTTCATCAAGAATGAAGATGACCCGTGTGTATATAAGAGGTTTAGTGGGAGCGTGATTACTTTCCTAGTCCTCTACGTCGATGATATCTTAATCATTGGAAACGATATTCCTGAACTGCATGCTGTTAAGGCATGGTTGAGAAAATGTTTCTAGATGAAAGATTTAGGAGAAGCAGCCTATGTATTAGGTGTGAAGATCTACAGGGATAGATCTAAGAGGCTTCTCGGGCTGTGCTAGAGTACTTACATCGATAAAGTCCTGGAGAGATTCCATTTAGAGAATTCTAAAAGAGGATATCTTCCAGTCAGACATGGTCTGAATCTTTCAAAGAGTCAGTGTCCACAAACACAGACTGAGAAAGATGAAATGGACAATACGCCTTATGCTTCGGCTATTGGGTCCATTATGTATGCGATGTTGTGTACTCGCCCAGACGTCGCTTACGGGTTAAGCGTGACCAGTCGATTCCAAAGTAATCCAGGTCAGGCGCACTGGATTGCAGTCAAGAACATTTTAAAATATCTGCGGAGGACCAAAGATATGTTCTTGGTATATGGTGGTCAGGAAGAACTCAGTATTGAATGATATACTGACGCTTCGTTCCAATCGGACCAGGATGATTTCCGATCGCAGTCAGGCTATGTTTTTAGCTTGAATGGAGGAGCAGTGGTGTGGAAAAGTTTCAAACAGTCTATCGTTGCTGATTCCAAAACAGAAGCCGAGTATGTTGTAGCCTCAGAAGCATCTAAGGAGGCAGTGTGGATTCGTAAGTTCGTTCAGGAACTTGGTGTTGTTCCTTCGAGTGCAGATCCTTTGGTTATCTTCTGTGATAACACTGGAGCAATCGCACAAGCAAAGGAACCACGGTCGCACCAGAAGTCCAAGCACATACAGAGACGGTTTCACTTGATCCGGGAGATCATTGATCGTGGTGAGATTAAAATCTGCAAGGTTCATACAGATGACAATCTGGCTGACCCGCTTACCAAGCCTCTGGCGCAGCAGAAGCATGAGAAGCACTGTAATAATATGGGTTTGAGATATCTCAACCATTAGATTAAGTGCAAGTGGGAGATTGTTGGGGTATGCCCTTAAGGCTAATGCTTGAGACCTTGGGATTCTTTCAGTATCATGTATAAACTATTAAGTTTATAAAGGCAATGGTTGTTATTCAGTTTGTTACATTGTCTGCTGCAATAAGTGTACTTCTGAATAATGTCTCAATGCTGTTCAGCTAGGCTGACATGCTCTATGTCCTTAGTCGAGATATCTTGGTGAACATGAGACAGCCTTGATATGATGGAGACTAATATGTGTTCTAATCTTATAGGATGCTTCGAGCATGGAATAAGATGTAGACTCATGGGTACATTGGATGTACTGGACAGACCCTACTAGGATATTCAATTGCTTCTCACAATGTGAATAATCCTTGTTTGCAACAAGTGGCACATGTCCTCTGACTTGAGATCACTTGTGTTTCTAAATGATGATTGTCATTGTTTTGAGGTAGTTCAATATCATTTGAAACATAATGGTTATAGACTATCTTGGATAATGATCATGAGTCATGTTAGGGCACTAGTGATAGATATAGGATTGCCGTCTCCTTGTTTAAGGAGTGTGATGTTCTAAAGGGGCCCCCTGGATGAGATGATTGAGAAAGTGCATGGCCATACCCAGGTGACTATGTTCATCTGATCTAATCATGCTCATCATATTGGAGCTACAGGCTTGACACGCTTGTCCAATAAGAACATCCAGTGGCAAAGGAATCATGTATGCCTCGTGAACTGGATTCACACTTGTGCTGTGGTTTGGGTGTAGTCTTGGAAGACTCTTTCCTTTATATCGGGAGACAGTGATGTGTTGCTAAATACCCCTCACTGATCGTGATAACGTAAGTTATCATTACCGACATTTAAAGGAAACCCTCAGGGTCGCACAATTTGATGATATGGCTGAAGGCACCCCTAAACCTAAGGGGGGGGAAACCCTAATAGGAGGCGCAACAAAATTCTAGCGGAATCTAGGGTTTCTAAAAGATCGCATAGCATGTAATATATTCAACTTTCAAAGTGAAACGATTCTCACCATTGCCATCACTTAGATGATGTCTTGGAAGGAAAGGCGCAAGCGAACCTTCTCCTTAGTTTCGCACACAAGGCTCCTTGTGCTCCTTGATGCTCCTTGTGCTAGCAAGGCTTCAAGGTTGTCTTGTCGAAATGGAAGGGAAAAGAGAGATCGCCTTGCTTAGTCGAATGGTCCCTCTTGTCGTCCACAATGCTCCACACGAGAATGCCTTTCGAACGAAAAACCAAAAGGGCGACAAAGGCGTGAAGAGGCAAGTGAGATGCAACGTGAGATCATGGCCACGTTTGAGGACATGCTATCTAAAAATAGCCAAGTCCAAACGTTCATGCGACCATGTATTAACCCACTCGCAAATGCCTTATCAATTGAACCATGCGCTCAACCAATGAGCCGGTTCAAATCAATTTGGTTTAATAACCAAATAAACCAAGCAATCAGTCCAGACCATAATAAACCCTAAGGCTCTTGATCTGACCGTCGATCTCTTAATGCTTCTGATCTGACCGATCTAGCATCTATTCTCTCGATCGAAGCTTACCGATCTCAAGCCCTAATCAATCAAACATGATCAGACCAGATCTCACTCACAATCAGAGATTAAATCCCTTTATACTGAACCCGAACAATTCAGTCCATACGATCTGACTTAAGTAAGCCATATCATCAAATTGTGCGACCCTGAGGGTTTCCTTTAAATGTCGGTAACGATAACTCACATTATCACGATCAGTGAGGGGTATCTAGCAACACATCACTGTCTCCCGATATAAAGGAAAGAGTCTTCCAAGACTATACCCAAATTATAGCACAAGTGTGAATCAACTCACAATGCATGCAAATTTCCTTTGCCACTGGATGTTCTTATTGGACAAGCGTGTCAAGCTTGTAGCTCCAATATGATGAGCATGATTAGATCAGATGAACACTGTCACCTGGGTATGGCCATACTCTTTTCTCAATCATCTCATCCAGGGGGCCCCTTTAGAACATCACACTCCTTAAACAAGGAGACGGCAATCCTATGTCTATCACTAGTGCCCTAACCTGATTCAAGTTCACCATCCAAGATAGTCTATAATCATTATGTTTCAAATGATATTGAACTACCTCAAAACAATGACAATCATCATTTAGAAAACACAAGTGATCTCAAGTCAGAGGAAATGTGCCACTTGTCTCATTCAAGGAATATTCACATTGTGACAAACAATTGAACATCCTAGTAGGGTCTGTCCAGTACATCCAATGTACCCATGAGTCTACATCTTATTCCATGCTCGAAGCATCCTATAAGATTAGAACACATATTAGTCTTAATCATATCAAGGCTGTCTCATGTTCACCAAGATATCTCGACTAAGGACTTAACTGCATGTCAGCCTAGCTGAGCAGCATTGAGACATTATTCAGAAGAACATATATTGCAGCAAACAATGTAGCTAACTGAATAATAACCATGCCTTTATAAACATAAACGTTTATTACATGATACTGTTACAATCCCAAGGCCTCAAACATTAGGCTTAAGGGCATACCCCAGCAATCTCCCACTTGCACTTAATCTAATGGTTGAGAAATCTCAAACCCATATTATTACAGTGCTTCTCATGCTTCTGCTGCGCCAGAGGCTTAGTAAGCGGGTCTGCCAGATTGTCATCTGTATGAACCTTGCAGATTTTGATCTCGCCTCGATCTATGATCTCCCTGATCAAATGAAACCGTCTCTGTATGTGCTTGGACTTCTGGTGCGACCGTGGTTCCTTTGCTTGTGCGATTGCTCCAGTGTTATCACAGAAGATAACCAAAGGATCTGCACTCGAAGGAACAACACCAAGTTCTCCCACGAACTTACGAATCCACACTGCCTCCTTGGATGCTTCCGAGGCTGCAACATACTCGGCTTCTGTTGTGGAATCAGCAACAGTTGACTGTTTGAAACTCTTCCACACCACTGCTCCTCCATTCAAGCTAAAAACATAGCCTGATTGCGATCGGAAATCATCCTGGTCAGACTAGAACGAAGCGTCAGTATATCCTTCAATACTGAGTTCTTCCTGACCACCATATATCAAGAACATATCTTTGGTCCTCCGCAGATATTTTAAGATGTTCTTGACTGCAATCCAGTGCGCCACACCTGGATTACTTTGAAAACGACTGGTCACACTTAACCCGTAAGCGACGTCAGGGCGAGTACACAACATCGCATACATAATGGAACCAATAGCCGAAGCATAAGGCGTATTGTCCATTTCATCTTTCTCAGTCTGTGTTTGTGGACACTGACTCTTCGAAAGACTCAGACCATGTCTGACTGGAAGATATCCTCGTTTAGAATTCTCTAAATGAAATCTTTCCAGGACTTTATTGATGTAAGTACTCTGGCACAGCCCGAGAAGCCTCTTAGATCTATCCCTGTAGATCTTCACACCTAATACATAGGCTGCTTCTCCTAAATCTTTCATCTGGAAACATTTCCTTAACCATGCCTTCACAGCATGCATTTCAGGAATGTCATTTCCAATGATCAAGATATCATCGACGTAGAGGACTAGGAAAGTAATCACGCTCCCACTAAACCTCTTATATACACACAGGTCATCCTCGTTCTTGATGAAACCAAATTCCGTGACTGATTCATCAAAACGAATATTCCAGCTTCTTGATGCTTGCTTAAGTCCATAAATGGACTTCTTTAACTTGCATATCTTATGACGATCTGATGGATTAGTGAAACCCTCAGGTTGTGTCATGTACACATCCTCATCCAGATTTCCATTAAGGAAAGCTGTTTTCACATCCATTTGCCAAATCTCATAATCATAATATGCAGCTATCGCGAAAAGAATCCGAATAGACTTAAACATAGCTACAGGTGAGAAAGTTTCATCATAATCTATCCCGTAGATTTGTTTGAAACCTTTCGCAACTAGCCTGCCCTTATAGGTAACCACGTTACCATCCATGTCAATCTTCTTCTTGAAGATCCATTTACAGCCTATAGGGATAACTCCCGGAGGCGGATCAACCAAATCCCAAACTTGGTTATCTGACATGGAGTCCATCTCGGCTCGCATAGCTTCAAGCCATCTAGCTGACTCCGGTCCACTGACCGCATCCGCATAAGTGAGGGGTTCATCATGATCAATGATGTAGATTCCGTCATAGCGCTCAGGCTGTCGACGAATCCTTCCCGATTTTCGCGGTTCCCGTGATATCTGAGCCTCAGGTTGTTCAATAACCTGATCTACTGGCTCAGGCTCATCCAATTTTGCTTGAGCACTTTGTCCTTCCTCTGGATTCTCATCCAGCTTTATTTCTCTCCCACTGGCCTCTTGCAAAAGAAACTCCTTCTCAAGAAATATGGCCGTCCGAGCAACAAAAACCTTGTTCTCTTTGGGATCGTAGAAATAATAACCCTTAGTTTCCTTAGGGTAACCGACAAAGATACATTTGTCAGATCTGCTCTCTAGTTTCCCAGAGGCGAGCTTTTTGACATAAGCCTCGCAGCCCCAGATCCTGATAAATGTCAAGCTCGGCTGTTTCCCATACCATAACTCATATGGAGTTTTTGAAACGGCCTTGGATGGCACTCGGTTTAGTACCTTTGCAGCTGTCTCCAGTGCAAATCCCCAAAAGGAGTATGGAAGAGTAGCCTGACTCATCATAGAACGAACCATATCGAGTAACGTTCTATTTCTCCTTTCGGACACACCATTCCATTGCGGTGTTCCTGGCGGAGTGAGCTGTGAGATAATCCCACACTCCTTTAGATAGTCAGTAAACGTATGACTCAAGTATTCACCACCTCGATCTGAGCGAAGTGCCTTGATATTTCGGCCTAGCTGATTCTGTACTTCATTCTTGAACTCTTTGAACTTGTCAAAAGATTCACTCTTATGTCTCATCAGATAGACATAGCCATACCTACTGAAATCATCAGTAAAGGTAATGAAGTACTGATAGCCACCTCTGGCATGTTTACTAAATGGCCCACATACATCACTGTGTATAAGGTCAAGTAAACCTGAAGCCCTTTGACCTTTGTGAGGAAAAGGTGACTTCGTCATTTTACCCATCAAACAAGCTGTGCATGTATCAATCTCCTTGTAGGAGAATGATCCCAGCAGTCCATGATCATGCAACCGCTTAATGCGTTTCTCGTTAATATGGCCTAAACGACTATGCCATAGCAAGGTGCTGTCATCAGCATACTTGGCTTTCTTAATATCAATATTTTGTATAGAACGCTCCATGTCCAACATGAATAATCCATTGCTAATTGAACCAGTTGCATAAACAATATTATCATAAGATAAAACACACTTTGAAATATTGCATTCAAAGGAAAATCCTTTCCTGACAAGAGCAGGAATGGAGATAATATTTTTAGTAATACTGGGAACAAAATAACAATTGTCAAGTTCCAATACAATTCCAGATGGTAAAGAAATGAAATAGTCTCCTACAGCAACAGTAGCAACCCGTGCCCCGTTTCCAACGCGTAGGTCCACCTCATGCTGTCCCACCTGTCTTCTTCTCTTGAGTTCCTGTACATTTGAACAAATGTGAACTCCACATGCAGTGTCCAACACCCATGATATAGAAGAAGAAAACATGACCTCAGTCACGAATATACCTGAGCCAGAAGCGATGCTTCCCCTCTTATCTCCTTGGAGCGCTTTACAGTCCTTTTTCCAGTGACCCAGCTGGCCACAATGGAAACACCTGTATTCCTTAGACCGCTTCACCTTCTGCTTCAGAGCCTTGCTGTAGCTCTTGACAGGGGTCTTGCCCTTCTTCCCCTTCTTCTTGTTCCTTGAAGGAACCATTAAGACAGAGGTCGAAGGCTTTCCCTTCAGAGTCTCCTCAGTAGTGAGGAGCATATTCAGCAGCTCTGCCGGAGTACAATCGATTTTGTTCATATTAAAGTTAATAATGAACGCGTCGAATGAAGGCGGGAGAGACTGCAGAATAATATCCACAGCAAGCTCCTGGTTGATGGTATGCCCCAGTTTCTCTAGAGCCTCCTTGTGCCCAATCATCTTGAGCACGTGAGCTCCCACTGGGCTCCCTTCAGCCAGTTTGCTCTGAAAGAAGAGCTTCGTCAAATTATAGCATTCAGTCCTCGCCTGTGCAGCATACAGCATCTTGAGGTTTGCTATCATGTCTATAGCAGACATATCCTCATGCTGACGCTGCAGCGGTGGCGTCATAGACGCTAACATCAGGCAAGCGACATCAATGCTATCATTGACGTGCTTTTCATAGGCTTCCCGAACCGCCCTTGCGGCGTTCGGAGCGGGCTGAGGCGGTATCGCCGTCTCGAGGACATACAGTTTCCTCTCTGCCTTAAGAACAATCTTAAGGTGTCCAAACCAGTCAGAGAAGTTCGGCCCAGCAAACTTCTCCCTTTCCAGTAGGGATCGCACATTGAAGTTCATGGTGTTCGTTGCTGCAGGTATCTACAACAATGCAAGAACAGCAAGGTCAGTATCAATGTTAAGAATCAATCAGGACTTAAGAAAGATTCTTTTTCTCACTATTTTATCTGGCTGAAAAATCCAGCAAAACAGCCCGAAAGAGTAGACACTCTTTTAGTGAGATGGGATCCGGATTTCATACTTGGTCTCCGCGTCCCGCTCAGGCGAGATAAGATGCACAGAGAGTACAAGCACTAATCTCCGGTAGGCAGTCCCTGCCGATCGCCAACCCGTGCGATTCCCCTTCATCTGGGCAATCCAGCAGACTGTGCCAACTGAGTTGGTACAACACAGTCTCTGATCCCACAGATGGCTGCCTCCATGTGCTACCATATGCGCCACATATGTAGCCTACATGGTCAAGCTGACCCGACCTACTCCCTGGACCACCATGTGCTATGCTGAGCAACGAGAAGGGATAAATCCCTACTCTGTAACACACAGGTGTAATCCCACACCGTCTGAAGATAGATGGACGTGCCCACTGAGTGGGTACAACACGGCTCCAACGATAATCAGAACAGTGAGGTTTCGCGTCAGAAGGCTTACGAGCTTGATATTTTAGCGTTGGATTTTAACGGTCTTTTATCTTCTTCACTATCATACAATTCCTATGGTGATAGCAGAAGATAAACTAATCATGCAATTCTAATATTTTAAACAATAATAAAAGAAAGCATGAATCTTATGTGGTAAAAGCCCAAAGCCTAAGTAAGACCTTAACCTAACTCAAGTCTTCACTTGCTTTTCTTCATAGGGCTTTTGCTGCTGATCTGGCCCAAACCTGGGCCCAAGCGCCATCTGCAGCTCTGGTGCGCCCACCAGGAATATTCGCCAGGTCCTAGGGTCGAACCCTAGACCTCCCACCTGGTCCAGCCACTGCTGCAAGCGCCTCTGCCAAGTGTGCACTGTGCTCTTGTCTAATTAAATTACAAATTTAACTATCTAGACAAGATTGACACGCAGGTCAATTACACATTATAAATTAATTAAACTGTGATTCGCAGATCACAAAAATAAAAATTAATTTACAATTAATTCCCAGGCACGCAGGCCCCAGCACAGCACTCATTAAACACGGGCAGCCCACATAAGATTAAATAGACAAACATATGCATCAACTAACATGTGATCCTTTCAAGAAAATTAAATTTCGAAAACCCCTTGGGATCAATTTTAATTTTCCTTATTTGCCCTACTACCTTACAATGGTCCATTACTAGGGATCCACTCATCAGACCTAGTCAGATCCACTGCCCTTGCATGCACCAAGTCCTAACTGACTTGAGTCGACCAAAAGGCCAACCATGCATGCGCCAAGGGCTGAACGACCACACTGAGGTCTGGCAAGCGGGAGTGACCCCGGGCCTAACTCATGTGCGTTCATAGGTTGTCTCAATCAGACACCGCTACAACGCCTGTCTGCAGTCGACCTACAGCCACCTCTGGCTTGCGCCAAGGTGCTATCTGGTCGACCCATCTAGGCTGTCAGATGGTCTGATCAGACTAATTGGATCTAGACTAGATTGAGATTTCAACCCTAATAACCCATCTAAGGATTTAAAGTAGGCGCCTTAGATCTAAGGTGAATCGCGCATATAATACAGGTTTTGAAAAACATACATATGCGCCAAGAACAAGCGCCAACATAAAATGTAACATGAAACATTTCGCATGAAACATCTAAGATGCGCAAGTTATAGATCTAAGCATGTAATGAGTAACAAGGATCACAAAGAAAGCAAACATATTATCATGCATGAAAAACCTGCCTCTGATACCAATTGAAGGCACCCCTAAACCTAAGGGGGGGGGGAAACCCTAATAGGAGGCGCAACAAAATTCTAGCGGAATCTAGGGTTTCTAAAAGATCACATAGCATGTAATATATTCAACTTTCAAAGTGAAACGATTCTCACCATTGCCATCACTTAGATGATGTCTTGGAAGGAAAGGCGCAAGCGAACCTTCTCCTTAGTTTCGCACACAAGTTGATCAATGCGCCTACTCCCTTGATGCTCCTTGTGCTAGCAAGGCTTCAAGGTTGTCTTGTCGAAATGGAAGGGAAAAGAGAGATCGCCTTGCTTAGTCGAATGGTCCCTCTTGTCGTCCACAATGCTCCACACAAGAATGCCTTTCGAACGAAAAACCAAAAGGGCGACAAAGGCGTGAAGAGGCAAGTGAGATGCAACGTGAGATCATGGCCACGTTTGAGGACATGCTATCTAAAAATAGCCAAGTCCAAACGTTCATGCGACCATGTATTAACCCACTCGCAAATGCCTTATCAATTGAACCATGCGCTCAACCAATGAGCCAGTTCAAATCAATTTGGTTTAATAACCAAATAAACCAAGCAATCAGTCCAGACCATAATAAACCCTAAGGCTCTTGATCTGACCGTCGATCTCTTAATGCTTCTGATCTGACCGATCTAGCATCTATTCTCTCGATCGAAGCTTACCGATCTCAAGCCCTAATCAATCAAACATGATCAGACCAGATCTCACTCACAATCAGAGATTAAATCCCTTTATACTGAACCCGAACAATTCAGTCCATACGATCTGACTTAAGTAAGCCATATCATCAAATTGTGCGACCCTGAGGGTTTCCTTTAAATGTCGGTAACGATAACTCACATTATCACGATCAGTGAGGGGTATCTAGCAACACATCACTGTCTCCCGATATAAAGGAAAGAGTCTTCCAAGACTATACCCAAATTATAGCACAAGTGTGAATCAACTCACAATGCATGCAAATTTCCTTTGCCACTGGATGTTCTTATTGGACAAGCGTGTCAAGCTTGTAGCTCCAATATGATGAGCATGATTAGATCAGATGAACACTGTCACCTGGGTATGGCCATACTCTTTTCTCAATCATCTCATCCAGGGGGCCCCTTTAGAACATCACACTCCTTAAACAAGGAGACGGCAATCCTATGTCTATCACTAGTGCCCTAACCTGATTCAAGTTCACCATCCAAGATAGTCTATAATCATTATGTTTCAAATGATATTGAACTACCTCAAAACAATGACAATCATCATTTAGAAAACACAAGTGATCTCAAGTCAGAGGAAATGTGCCACTTGTCTCATTCAAGGAATATTCACATTGTGACAAACAATTGAACATCCTAGTAGGGTCTGTCCAGTACATCCAATGTACCCATGAGTCTACATCTTATTCCATGCTCGAAGCATCCTATAAGATTAGAACACATATTAGTCTTAATCATATCAAGGCTGTCTCATGTTCACCAAGATATCTCGACTAAGGACTTAACTGCATGTCAGCCCAGCTGAGCAGCATTGAGACATTATTCAGAAGAACATATATTGCAGCAGACAATGTAGCTAACTGAATAATAACCATGCCTTTATAAACATAAACGTTTATTACACGATACTGTTACAATCCCAAGGCCTCAAACATTAGGCTTAAGGGCATACCCCAACAATGGCTTACTTAAGTCAGATCGTGTGGACTGAATTGTCAGGGTTTAGTTTAAAGGGATTTAATCTCTGATTGTGAGTGAGATCTGGTCTGATCATGTTTGATTGATTAGGACTTGAGATCGGTAAGCTTCGATCGAGAGAATGGATGCTAGATCGGTGAGATCAGGGTGCATCAAGAGATGAACGGTTAGATCTGGAACCTTAGGGTTTAATTTGATCTGGACTAAAGGCTTGGCTTGATTGGTTTTTGAACCAAATCAAAATGAACTAGCTCATCAAGTGAGCGCATGGTTCAAGGGGAGAGGGTGTAACGACTAGTTCACTTGGCTTGAACGTTTAAGCGTATGTGGGTTTCTATTTTTAGAAACCATGATCTCCACATGAGACAAGCTTCACGTTCGAATAGAAGTGAGTTCTATTCTCGCCTTCCCCGAGATTCCTCTTGACGTTTTCGTGTGTGGCGACACCTTGAAGCTTCGTGAGGATTCAGCCAAGAAGGAAAAATCTTCTCATCCCTTTCACTCGACAAGAACTCCTTAGAACCTTGCTAGCACAAGGAGCACTAAGGGAGTAGGCGACATCATTTGTGTGCGCACCATTTGGAGGAGAAGCGCTTGAGTCTCTTCTTCCTAGACGCCATCCAAGCAATGGCTTTGGTGAGAATCGATTCCTTGATTCTTATTTGCAATCACTTATAAGTTGATCATATAATATGAAAAGATCCTAGAAACCCCTTCCGCTGCATGAAAACCTCCATATGCGCCTATCTAGGGTTTCGCCCCCTTTGTTAAGGGGACTTTCAAAAACACGAGTCAATGATGAAACCCAAAAGGTGAATGGGAGAGGATACTTACAAAACCTTTTGTGCCGAGTTTTCTTTTTCTTCTCTTCTCTGTGCTTCTTTTTCAGAAATAAAAATTAATTCTAAGATAAAACTAAGATAAAAGTAAATAAAAGGAAGTGAACTAAATTTAAAAAGCTTGGGTTGCCTCCCAAGAAGCGCTAATTTAAAAGTCCTTAGCTTGACCTTTTAACACTCAGACTTGATCGTGGTTCATCTAAATAAAAACACTCTTTCTCTTCAATTAGCTCTTCTTGATAATAGTGCTTAAGACTCTGACCATTAACCTTGAATTCTCTTGTTTCTTCACTCCATACATCCACGGCTCCGTAAGGATAAGCTTTCTTTACCTGAAAAGGACCAGACCATCGAGACTTAAGTTTTGCAGGAAAAAGTCTCAATCTAGAATTGAATAAAAGAACAAAGTCACCTAGTTGGAAATCTCTCCTGAAAATATGTCGATCATGCCATCTTTTTGTCCTCTCCTTGTAAATTTTGCATTCTCATATGCAGAGAGTCTAATCTCATCTAGCTCATTCAATTGTAATTTCCGTTTTTCCCCCACACTCTTTAAATCGAAATTCAGCATCTTGATTGCCCAGTATGCTTTCTGTTCAAGTTCCACAGGCAGGTGACATGATTTTCCATAAATCAATTGAAACGGAGACATACCTATTGGTGTTTTGAAAGCAGTCCGGTGTGCCCACAAGGCATCATCAAGTTTGAATGCCCAATCTTTCCTAGTGCTTGACATGGTCTTTTCTAAAATTCCCTTGATTTCTCTATTTGATATTTTCACTTGTCCACTTGTTTGAGGATGATAAGGTGTTGTCACTCTATGATTCACTCCATATTTTCTAAGTAAGGCTGAAAATTTGTGTTCTATGAAATATGAGCCTCTATCACTGATTACTACCCGCGGGGTCCCATACCGTGGAAATATGATATTTTTGAAAAATTTAGCAACAACTCTCGAATCATTGGTTGGTGAAGCAAGAGCTTCAACCCATTTTGAAACATAGTCAACTGCTACCAGAATGTACTTGTTACCTCCTGAAGATGGGAAAGGTCCCATAAAGTCTATCCCCCAAACATCAAATATTTCAACTTCAAGAATGTTGGACAGTGGCATCTCATGTTTTCTACTAATGTTCCCCGTTCTTTGACATCTATCACAAGATAACTCAAAGTTTCTAGCATCTTTGAAAATGGTAGGCCAATAAAATCTTGATTGTAACACTTTATAAACAGTCTTTTCAGTACCGACATGACCACCATAAGAGGATTCATGACATTGGCACAAAATATCTGTGATTTCTTCTTCAGGTACACATCTTCTAAAAATACCGTTTGTACATCTTCTAAATACATAAGGCTCATCCCTAAAATAGTGTTTTACCTCAGCCAAGAACTTCTTCCTTTTTGGTAGTTCAAATCAGGAGGAAAAACATTAGCAACAAGGTAATTTACTATATCAGCATACCAGGGAGCTTTGATCTATTCCATGGTTAAAAGTTGTTCTTTAGGGAAGGAATCATTGATCTCATTATTCTTTTCAGTGTCTACCATTATTCTTGAGAGATGATCTGCAATAAGGTTTTCTGATCCCTTTTTGTCTTTAATCTCCAAATCAAATTCTTGCAGAAGTAAAATCCATCTGAGTAATCATGGTTTGTTGTCTTTTTTCTGCATTACGTATTTCGCAGCTGTTGGTGTATATGCCCTAGGACCTAGTTTTGGTCAACTTATGTACTACTTGACACTGATATTTATATATCATTCTGGTATTGTCGTTATCATTGTTTGACTACACCTGCGATTGTGTACTTACATGATAATGTCCCTGGAGACAGATTGGATCTGTGCTCGAATTATAATCCCCAGTCGATGTACCTTAGTGGATATGGGACAGCTATGGTACTTGAGAGACTGGTATGTGGGCTGGTTAGGCACGTGGTGCTAACGCAGACACATGGGTATATCATTGGGGATATACTGGATAGACCCGCTATGAGGCTATGACTTGGTGTCATGAGTTATCCTCATAAGTGACAGGAGATGCATTGATCCCTTGACTTGAGGTCATTGATCATTCTATATGATTAGGGACTTGCTTTGGTACAACCTAACACCTTGCCGTAGCTGGGAGGTCATAACGGTTGTTATTGAGCATGTCACGACCCATATGAGAAGATCAATGGACAGACATAGGATTTGCCCCTTCCCTAAGGAAGTATGATATCCATGGAGCTCCTTTATGGTTCTATGACTGAGAGTGTATGGCCATACCCCGGTGAGAACCTGTTTTAGTCATAGCCATGTGATTGGATGAAAACAAGTGGTGACACACTTGTCCAATCGGATATCAGTTCGGCAAAGAGACTGTAATGCATCTGTACCTAGTTGCGATGATGGGGATCTCGATGTCGATATCCATTCCAACGACCTGGGTAGCAGCGATGCACTGCTAGGTGCCACTCACTGCTTGTGATGACCTTTGGTCAGCACTGCCAGCGTCAGAGGAACCTACAGGGTCGCACACCTTGATACTTGAGTTCTCGTATTGATCGGGAAGCCTTATGATCGAGTTATTGGATAACTCGGATCTAATTGGGAGATTTCATCAGCGCCAATGGGCCTGATGAGATGGAAGAATGTTATTGGAGCCAAACTTCATTTTTGGCAGGTTGACCCATATTTGACCATAGTTGGTCACATTTGGATTAGGGTTGCATTGGATTGGATCCAAGTGCTTAATCAACCTATGCAATGATGTTTGGGCTAGCTCATTATCCAATGAGGCCCAATAACAAGTTCTCATGAAGAGATGAGAGGCTAAAAGGGTATAATGGGGACAAATCTTCTCCCCTAGGCGCCTATGGGCATAATGGGGAGAAGTGGCGCAATTTGCTTCATAAGGAAGCAATTGGCGCCTCCCCCTTAATCTCTTATGGTATGAATGCCAATATGGCATTACTTGGGGCGCAAGGCAAGGCCTTGGCGCACAAAGAAAGACATGGGCTCTAAAAGGAATGGTTGAATGAGTATTATGGAAATGTCTTAGAGACTTTCCTTATCTCAAACCTTCTCATCATAGCCGCCCACTTGTCTTAATCCTAGCCTTTCATAAATCGCCTCTTGCCCTATAAAAGAGCACCTAGCTGAGCCCTCTTGTGTGCTATTAATTCCTTGAAGGCGTGAACACAAGGAGAGGGGCGAGTGCTTGGAGCAAGGGCGCATCTTCCTTCTTCCATAACCGCAAGCCACTTCTTCCTTTCCTCTTGGCGCAAGGAACATTAGTGCTTGGCGTTTTTGGATAGTCTTCCTTCTTCTCTTGGCGCTTCATCTCTCTTGGTGGCGCAAGTGAAGTAGAGTATCTCCCTAAGGCTTGGATCTTCTTCCCGAGGCTAGCACCGGGCGTGGAAGAAGAGAACTCAAGAGATCCGTGTGTGCGAGACTGCAGAGGGCGAACACTTGGGCGCCTTCATCGACATCGCTCTACATTGCTCTTAAGGTATTTCCTAACTCATCGTGTCGACTCCCTTGCATGCGATCTTCACTGGGTTTTTGGGACCGGCCTGTTTCGGGGACATTCTTCCGCTGCGAAAAATGTATGTCCATAACTCTGAAAAATTGAAAATGTCCCCGGGGTTTCCCAACAGTGGTATCAGAGGGACTTGCAAGACTCGAACGATGTTTTATGCTTTTCTTCCATGCTCACATGCCATATCTCTATTTTCGTAAATAGCATGATGCATGGCAATCGATTTTTCTAAAAGTAGAAAAATTAGGGTTTCTTGTTTCTATCATCCTCTCAATCTCTTTTGGAATTTTTGGACTATTTTTCTTGTTTGATTTAAAGATCAAAGGCGCACGTAATTTTGTCAAGTAGGACGGGCATTGTGTCTTCGGACTGGCCAAGTCTCTTGATCTGACAAAATTGCCAGCCGAATGGATCTCTGAAATCATCATGAAAAATAAATCACAATAAACCAAAAGACTTGTGAGAAGAAGATGAGAAAAAGAAACTGGTTTTGTGAAAAAGTAAAATTTCAGATTTTATGTTTTTCATGAGCATGTAGAATTGCATGAGTAAATACCTTGATTGTGCATGGTGTTGTGATCATTAGTCAAGTCCCCTTCTTGCATGCCTGCGATGTATCCTTGTGCGGCCTGCGTGCCATCTTTTTCATTATTTTTGTAAAAATTAAGAGGAAGATTAAGGGCTAGGCGCATCCTTCTTGGACCTTGATGCTCGCATCTTGCTTGATGGTGCAAGCATGCAAGCTGGTGCTTGGTTGCTTGGTGGCGAAAAAGATCTTGTCCCCTTGCATGGTGGCGCACCTTCCTTGGAGGAAGACCATGGCATTGGCCGAACCTATGGGGAACTTCGAAACTATTCCTCTACGGTTTGAGAGCTAAACCATGAGAGAAGGACCTTGGAGCCAACCTTGAAGTTCAAGCTAGAGGTCGGCTAGGCTAGGTCTAGTTTTGGGGCTTGAGTTCTAGGACAAGAGTTGAACCTATTTCATGGCATGGATTGGTTCAATGTCTTGTATAGGATATGATCACATCATCCTTTACTGCTTTTATTATTATCTGTAGAAGCATGCCTGAAATGTTTTACCGTTATGTTATCACTATAGGATTGCATGCCTGTAATGATAGACATAAGATAAAACTGAGATGATGAGACCTTAAACAAAAACCCTCAATTAAAATATCAAGTCTGGTAGCCTTCTAACGCGTAGCCCTCACTAAGCTATCGATCAGTGGAGTTGTGAATTGTTTCCCACCCTCGTGGGACACACCCACTTATCTTTAGAAAGTGCGTGGTGGCAATGGTTTCCCCAGTCCAGTTTTAACCTGGGCGTGCCTTCGCAAGGAAACTCGTTGGCCCTGGGCATAACGGTTAGGAATGGACTTGACTAGAAGTTCACATGTGCTGGGCACATGGTGAAAGTCTAGAGGCATCGTTGAGAGGTAAAGGTTTCATGTTGTATCCAGCCCTCGCTGGACATGAAATGCCCAGACTGTCTCAACAAAGGGAGTTGCTTGGAGCAACCGGCAGGCGCGCCCACCTTAGGAAGCATGGGTTACTTTGTGCATCTCATCCCACCCTCGTGGGACGCAAAGCCTCATGTGAAATAAGGATCCCATCTCACTAGGAAGTTTTAAACTTCCCGATTGACTTTGTGGGTTGTCAATTCGAATATAAAATAGTGGGAGCCATGGTCATTTAAAACAAGTCCAGTTTAAATGATTCGAAGTAGTACTAATCTATTCTTCTTGGGTGTTGTAGAACAATGGCTACGAACACTGGCGGATTATCACTGCGATCACTCCTTGATAAGGATAAGTTAGTTGGAACTAACTTTATGGACTGGCATCGGAATTTGAGGATAGTCCTCAAGCTCGAGAAGAAGCTGTATGTCCTTGAACAGCCTCTTCCTGCGGCTCCTCCGCCTAATGCCCGAACGGCAGACAGAGATGCTTTTAGAAAGCATCAGGATGACTCTTTGGAGGTTGCATGTCTTATGCTAGCCAGTATGGCACCTGAACTGCAGGTGCAATATGAGGAGCAGAACGCTTTTCAGATGATTACTCGTCTAAAACAGATGTTCGAGGCTCAGGCTAGAACTGAGAGATTTGACACCGCCAAAGCAGTCTTTCGGTGCAAGTTGTCTGAAGGTGCACCAGTGAGACCCCATGTTCTCAAACTCATTGGGAATGTGGATCATCTCAGGAGACTGGGACACACCATAGACAACGAGCTGGTTGTGGATCTTATTCTTCATTCCCTGCCCCCTAGCTTCAGTCCGTTTATCATTAACTTCAACATGAACCGGATTGAGTGCACACGGGAGGAATTGATGAATATGCTCCAAACAGCCGAGCGAGAGATGGGTAAGACCAAACCCAATTCTGTTCTTTTGGTCCCTGCGACCAAGAAGATAAAGAAGAAGGGTAAAGCACGTGCTAAGAGCAGTGCCAGAGGTCCTACCAAAGCACTGAAGAAAAGGGCGAGGAAGTCAAAGGAACAGAGGTGTTTTCACTGTGGCGAGCAGGGCCACTGGAGAAGGGACTGCAGGCAACTTCAGAATGAGGAGAAGAAAGGCTTGGCCTTAACTTCTAGCTCAGGTATTTATGTTACAGAAGTCAACCTTTCTACTTCTATGTCATGGGTATTGGATACCGCATGTGGAGCTCATATTTGTACAAATATGCAGGGGCTCAAGAAAAGTAGATCGGTGCGGCTTGGAGAGATTGACCTACGCGTTGGAAACGGGGCACAAGTTGCTGCTGTTGCTGTAGGCGTTTTGACTCTCTCCTTGCCTTCTGGACTTCAATTAGAACTAGACAATTGCTTTTGTGTTACTTCACTAACAAAGAATATTGTATCCGTCCCTTGCTTGGCGAGGAAAGGATTTAAATTTGAAATAAATAAGAACTCCTGTTCTTTTTCATTTGCAAATATGTTCTATGGGAAGGGCACTTTGTGCAATGGTCTATATCTCTTGGATATGGAAAGTTCTATTTGTAACATAAGCAATAAGAGGACCAAACTGAGTGGTTCAGTTGGTGCTTTCCTATGGCACTGTCGATTAGCCCATATAAACAAGAATCGCATCCAACAACTCCATGCAAATGGATTGTTAGATTCAAGTTCCTTGGAGGAATTTGATACTTGTGAACCTTGTTTGTTAGGGAAGATGACAAAGGCACCCTTCACCATGATTGGTGAGAGGGCAGAAGGTTTATTGGATCTCATACATACTGATGTGTGTGGGCCCTTCAATAAACAAGCCAGAGGAGGGTACAGCTACTTCATTACCTTTACTGATGACTTCAGTAGGTATGGTTATGTCTACCTAATGAGACATAAATCTGAGTCCTTTGAGAAATTCAAGGAGTTCAAGAATGAAGTAGAGAACCAGCTTGGAAGATCCATTAAAGCTCTTTGATCAGATCGAGGTGGAGAATACCTGAGTGGTGAGTTCTTTGACTATCTGAGAGAGTGTGGGATCATATCCCAACTCACTCCTCCTGGAACACCTCAATGGAATGGTGTGTCTGAAAGGAGAAATCAAACTTTATTGGATATGGTTCGATCCATGATGAGTCATGCAACTCTACCTTCATCATTCTGGGGGCATGCACTAGTAACAGCTTCTCTAATACTGAATAATGTTCCATCTAAGAGTGTCTCCAAAATACCATACGAGGTATGGAGTGGAAGACGCCCTAATCTCATGTTTATCAAGATCTGGGGATGTGAGGCTTATGTCAAACGTCAGGATTCTAGCAAGCTAGAACCTAGATCTGATAAGTGTGTGTTTGTGGGGTATCCTAAGGAAACTAAAGGATACTACTTCTATGTCCCAACCGAGAACAAAGTTTTTGATGCTCAGGGTGCTGTCTTTCTAGAGAAAGAATTTCTTATGAAAGAAGTTAGTGGGAGGAAGTTTGACTTGGATGAGGTCCAAGTGCAAGCACAAGACAAAGAGATGGAATCTGAGCCACCTGCACCGGTTGCTAGGCAACCTGAGGCTCAGATACAGGTCCCGCGTAGGTCTGGGAGAATTCGTCGTGCACCTGAGAGGTATGGGTCACTACCGACCCAACACGATGGGATCTTCATCATTGAGGATGAACCTAGAACCTATGATGAGGCGGTCAGTGGACCGGACTCCGAGAAATGGCTTGACGCCATGAGATCTGAGATGGATTCCATGTCGGCTAACCAAGTCTGGGATTTGGTTGAAATGCCTGATGGGGTAAAACCCATAGGGTGTAAATGGGTCTTCAAGAAGAAGACATACATGGATGGCAAAATAGTTACCTATAAGGGTAGACTAGTGGCTAAAGGATTTAAACAAATCCACGGGGTGGACTATGATGAAACCTTCTCGCCAGTTGCCATGATTAAATCCATTCGGATTCTGCTTGCTGTAGCTGCATATCATGATTATGAGATATGGCAGATGGATGTGAAAACAGCGTTCCTTAACGGGAAGCTGACTGAGGATGTGTATATGACACAACCTGATGGCTTCATCCATCCTGCAGAGGCTAATAAGGTCTGCAGGCTAAAGAGGTCCATCTATGGATTAAAGCAAGCATCTCAAAGTTGGAATCTTCGATTTGATGAGGCCGTGAGAGATTATGGCTTTATCAAAAGCGAAGATGACGCCTGTGTATACAGAAAATTCAGTGGGAGCTTGGTAATTTTTCTGGTCTTGTATGTTGATGACATACTGCTCATCGGAAACGACATCCCTAGTCTTCAAGCTGTGAAGACATGGTTGGGGAAGTGTTTTGAGATGAAAGACTTAGGGGAGGCCGCCTATATTCTAGGAGTGAGGATCTACCGGGATAGATCCAAGAGGCTCTTGGCCCTTAGTCAAAGTACTTACATTGATAAGGTATTGGAGAGGTTCTACATGGAGCAATCCAAGAAAGGATACCTTCCAGTGAGACATGAAGCAACCCCTAATCTAAGGGGGAGAAACCCTATACTTGCGATTCTAACAAGCTTTGCGGAAAAAGGGTTTCAAATCAAGATCGGATATGAAAACATATGATCAACTTGAAGCTAGAAATCATACCAATGCCATGGACTTGGAATTCGGCTTGGAAGAAGAGATCAAGTTAGGTCTCCTCCAAAGTGTGCCACACACAAGAAGAAGTTGGCTCACTCCTTGGCGTCGCTTGTGCTAGCAAGTCACCCAAGGAATCTATTCGAATGGAAAGGGATGAAGAAGGATCAAGCTTGGCCGAGAGCTCCTCTTGCGCAACACTCCTTTTCGTCGTCCACACCACACTCCCACGAAAGTCCAAGAATGCGTTGAGAAGAAAGGAGCAAACGCATATGCGTTTTTGGCATTGAAAGTGAAACCGGCCCTTGATGACATTCCATAAATGGAAGCTCATCAAGTCCATGCGCTCAACTCAACCCAAACGCATTTTAGCATTGAACCATGCGTTCACAATTGTGAACCGGTTCAATCTAAAACGTTCCAATCAATTCGGTTCAATAAACCAAACCGAAAGAGCTCAAGCCAATAGGTCTAGACCAAATTGAACCCCAAGGCTCATGATCTAACCATTCATCTCCTGATGCCCCTGATCTCTCCGATCTGGCATCATCTCTCTCGATCGAAGCTTACCGATCTCAAGTCCTAATCAATCAAACATGATCAGACCAGATCTCACTTACAATCAGAGATTAAAACCCCTTTAAACTGAACCCAAAGAATTCAGTCCACACGATCTGACTCAAGTAAGCCATATCATCATATTGTGCGACCCTAAGGGTTTCCTTCAAATGTCGGTAACGATAACTTACGTTATCACGATCAGTGAGGGGTATCTAGCAACACATCACTGTCTCCCGATATAAAGGAAAGAGTCTTCCAAGACTACACCCAAACCATAGCACAAGTGTGAATCAAACTCACAAGGCACACAAATGTCTTTTGCCACCGGATGTTCTTATTGGACAAGCATGTCAAGCCTGTAACTCCAATATGATGAGCATGATTAGATCAGATGATCATAGTCATCTGGGTATGGCCATACACTTCCTCAATCATCTCATATAGGGGGGCCCTATAGAACATCACACTCCTTAAACAAGGAGACGGCAATCCTCTATCTATCACAAGTGCCCTAACCTGATTCAAGCTCACCATCCAAGATAGTCTATAATCATTATGTTTCAAATGATATTGAACTACCTCAAGACAATGACAATCATCATTTAGAAACACAAGTGATCTCAAGTCAAAGGACATGTGCCACTTGCTGCATACAAGGATCATTCACATTGTGACAAGCAATGGAATATCCCAGTAGGGTCTGTCCAGTACATCCAATGTACCCATGAGTCTATATCTTATTCCATGCTCGAAGCATCCTATAAGATTAGCACCCATATTAGTCTCAATCATATCAAGGCTGTCTCATGTTCACCAAGATATCTCGACTAAGGACATAGAGCCTGTCAGCCTAGCTGAACAGCTTTGAGACATTATTCAGAAGTACACTTATTACAGCAGATAAGGTAACAACCTGAATAACAACCATGCCTTTATTAACATAAAAGTTTATTACATGATACTTTTACAATCCCAAGGCCTCAAACATTAGCCTTAAGGGCATACCCCAACAATCTCCCACTTGCACTTAATCTAATGGTTGAGAAATCTCAAACCCATATTATTACAGTGCTTCTCATGCTTCTGCTGCGCCAGAGGCTTGGTAAGCGGGTCTGCCAGATTGTCATCTGTATGAACCTTGCAAATCTTGATCTCGCCACGATCAATGATCTCCCGGATCAAGTGAAACCGTCTCTGTATGTGCTTGGACTTCTGGTGCGACCGTGGTTCCTTTGCTTGTGCAATTGCTCCAGTGTTGTCACAGAAGATAACCAAAGGATCTGCAGTCGAAGGAACGACACCAAGTTCTCTCACGAACTTACGAATCCACACTGCCTCCTTGGATGCTTCCGAGGCTGCAACATACTCGGCTTCTGTTGTGGAATCAGCAACAGTTGACTGTTTGAAGCTTTTCCACACCACTGCTCCACCATTCAAGCTAAAAACATAGCCTGACTGCGATCGGAAATCATCCTGGTCCGACTGGAACGAAGCGTCAGTATATCCCTCTATACTGAGTTCTTCCTGACCACCATATATCAAGAACATATCTTTGGTCCTCCGCAGATATTTTAAGATGTTCTTGACCGCAATCCAGTGCGCCAAACCTGGATTACTTTGGAATCGACTGGTCACGCTTAACCCGTAAGCGACGTCTGGGCGAGTACACAACATCGCATACATAATGGACCCAATAGCCGAAGCATAAGGCGTATTGTCCATTTCATCTTTCTCAGTCTGTGTTTGTGGACACTGACTCTTCGAAAGATTCAGACCATGTCTGACTGGAAGATATCCACGTTTAGAATTCTCTAAATGGAATCTCTCCAGGACCTTATCGATGTAAGTACTCTGGCACAACCCGAGAAGCCTCTTAGATCTATCCCGGTAGATCTTCACACCTAATACATAGGCTGCTTCTCCTAGATCTTTCATCTGAAAACATTTTCCTAACCATGCTTTAACAGCATGCAGTTCAGGAATATCGTTTCCAATGATCAAGATATCATCGACGTAGAGGACTAGGAATGTAATCACGCTCCCACTAAACCTCTTATACACACACGGGTCATCCTCGTTCTTGATGAAACCAAACTCAGAGATTGATTCATCAAAACGAATATTCCAGCTTCTTGATGCTTGTTTAAGTCCATAAATGGACTTCTTTAACTTGCATATTTTATGACGATCTGATGGATTAGTGAAACCCTCAGGTTGTGTCATATACACATCCTCATCCAGATTTCCATTAAGGAAAGCTGTTTTCACATCCATTTGCCAGATCTCATAGTCGTAATATGCTGCTATCGCGAAAAGAATCCGAATAGACTTAAACATGGCTACAGGTGAGAAAGTTTCATCATAATCTAACCCGTAGATTTGTTTGAAACCTTTCGCAACTAGCCTGCCTTTATAGGTAACCACGTTACCATCCATGTCAATCTTCTTCTTGAAGATCCATTTACAGCCTATAGGGATTACTCCCGGAGGCGGATCAACCAAATCCCAGACCTGGTTATCTGACATGGAGTCCATTTCGGCTCGCATAGCATCAAGCCACCTAGCTGACTCCGGTCCACAGACCGCATCCGCATAAGTTAGGGGTTCATCATTATCAATGATGTAGACTCCGTCATAGCGCTCAGGCTGTCGACGGATCCTACCCGATCTTCGCGGTTCCCGTGATATTTGAGCCTCAGGTTGTTCAATAACGTGATCTTCTGGCTCAGGCACATCCAACTGTGCTTGACTACTTTGTCCTTCTTCTGGATTTTCATCCAGCTTTATTTCTCTCCCACTGGCCTCTTGCAGAAGAAATTCCTTCTCAAGAAATATGGCCGTCCGAGCAACAAAAACCTTGTTCTCTTTGGGATCGTAGAAATAATAACCCTTAGTTTCCTTAGGGTAACCGACAAAGATGCATTTGTCAGATCTGCTCTCTAGTTTCCCAGAGGCGAGCTTTTTGACATAAGCCTCGCAACCCCAGATCCTGATAAATGTCAAGCTCGGCTGTTTCCCATACCATAACTCATATGGCGTCTTTGAAACTGCCTTGGATGGCACTCGGTTTAGTACCTTTGCAGCTGTTTCCAGTGCAAAACCCCAAAAGGAGTATGGAAGAGTAGCCTGACTCATCATAGAACGAACCATATCAAGTAACGTTCTGTTTCTCCTCTCGGACACACCATTCCATTGCGGTGTTCCTGGCGGAGTGAGCTGTGAGATAATCCCACACTCCTTCAGATAGTCAGTAAATGCATGACTCAGGTATTCACCACCTCGATCAGAACGAAGTGCCTTGATATTTCGGCCTAGCTGATTTTGTACTTCATTTTTGAACTCTTTGAACTTGTCAAAAGATTCACTTTTATGTCTCATCAGATAGACATATCCATACCTACTGAAATCATCAGTAAAGGTAATGAAGTACTGATAGCCACCTCTGGCATGTTTACTAAACGGCCCACACACATCACTGTGTATAAGGTCAAGTAAACCTGAAGTCCTCTGACCTTTGTGAGGAAAAGGAGACTTCGTCATTTTACCCATTAAACAAGCTTTGCATGTATCAATCTCCTCACAGGAGAATGATCCCAGCAGTCCATGATCATGCAACCGCTTAATGCGCTTCTCGTTTATATGGCCTAAACGACTATGCCATAGCAAGGTGCTGTCATCAGCATACTTGGCTTTCTTATTATCAATGTTTTGTATAGAATTTTCCATGTCCAACATGTATAACCCATTGTTAATTGAACCAGTTGCATACACAATATTATCATAAGTCAAAATACACTTTGAAATCTTGCATTCAAAGGCAAATCCTTTCCTGACAAGAGCAGGAATAGAGATAATATTCTTGGTAATACTTGGTACAAAATAACAATTGTTTAATTCTAATACAATGCCAGATGGTAAAGAAATGAAATAGTCCCCTACAGCAACAGCAGCAACCCGTGCCCCGTTTCCAACGCGTAGGTCTACCTCATGCTGTCCCACCTGCCTTCTTCTCTTGAGTTCCTGTACATTTGAACAAATGTGAACTCCACATGCAGTGTCCAACACCCATGATATAGAAGAAGATGAAACCATGACTTCCGTCACGTATATACCTGAGCCAGAAGCAACGCTTCCCCTCTTATCTCCTTGGAGCGCTTTACAGTCCTTTTTCCAGTGACCCAGCTGGCCACAGTGGAAACACCTGTTGTCCTTGGACCGCTTCACCTTTTGTTTCAGGGCCTTGCTGTAATTCTTGACAGGGGCCTTGCCCTTCTTCCCCTTCTTCTTGTTCCTTGAAGGAACCATTAAGACAGAGGTTGAAGGCTTGCCCTTCAGAGTTTCCTCAGTAGTCAAGAGCATATTCAGCAGCTCTGCCGGCGTACAATCGATCTTGTTCATATTAAAATTAATGATGAACGCATCGAAAGAGGGCGGAAGAGACTGCAGAATAATATCTACAGCAAGCTCCTGGTTGACGGTATGCCCCAGTTTCTCCAGAGCTTCCTTGTGCCCAATCATCTTGAGCACGTGAGCTCCCACTGGGCTCCCCTCAGCCAGTTTGCTCTGAAAGAAGAGCTTCGTCAGATTATAGCGCTCGGTCCTCGCCTGTGCAGCATACAGCATCTTGAGGTTCGCTATAATCTCTATAGCCGACATATCCTCATGCTGACGCTGCAGCGGTGGCGTCATAGACGCTAGCATCAGGCAAGCGACATCAATGCTATCATTGACATGCTTATCATAGGCATCACGAACCGCCCTTGCGGCGTTCGCAGCGGGCTGCGGCGGTATCGCCGTCTCGAGGACATACAGTTTCCTCTCTGCCTTAAGAACGATCTTAAGGTGTCCAAACCAGTCAGAGAAGTTCGGCCCAGCAAACTTCTCCCTTTCCAGTAGGGATCGCACATTGAAGCTCATGATGTTCGTTGCTGCAGGAATCTACAACAAGCAAGAACAGCAAGGTCAGTATCAATGTTTCAGAATCATTCCAGGACTTAAGAAAGATTCTTTTCTCACTATTTTGTCTGACTGAAAAATCCAGTAAACAGTCCGAAAGAGTAACACTCTTTTAGTGAGATGGGATCCAGATTTCATACTTGGTCTCCGCGTCCCGCTCAGGCGAGATAAGATGCACAGAGATGACAAGCATTAATTTCTGGTAGGCTGTCCCAGCCAATCGCCAACCCGTGCGATTCCCCTTCATCTTGGCAATCCAGCAGACTGTGCCAACTGAGTTGGTACAACACAGTCTCTGATCCCAGAGATGGCTGCCTCCATGTGCTACCATATGCGCCACATATGTAGCCTACATGGTCAAGCTGACCCGACCTACTCCCTGGACCACCACGTGCTATGCTGAGCAACGAGAGGGGATAAATCCCAACTCTGTAACACGCAGGTGAAATCCAGCACCGTCTGAAGATAGATGGACGTGCCCACTGAGTGGGTTCAACAAGGCTCCAACGATAGTCAGAAAGGTGAGGTTTCGCGTCAGAAGGCTTATCGAGCTTGATATGTTAGCGTTTGGATTTTAACGGTCTTTTATCTTCTTACTATCAGGCAATCCTATGGCTATAGCAGAAGATAAACTTAAACATGCAATTCTAATTATTAGCAATAAGTAGAAAGCATGATCTTATGTGGTAAAAGCCCATGAACCCTAGTAAGACCTTAATTTTACTTAAGTCTTCACTTGAGCTCCATGGCATCTCATCTGGTCCAACCTAGGGCCCTAGCGCCAAGAGCACCTCAGGTGCGCCACCAGCTGAATGCCCCTTTGGGATGTGTGCATTTGTACTCTTGTCTAATCAAAGTACATTTGATCTATCTAGACAAGGTTTGACTCACAGGTCAATTATACATTATAAATTAAATACAAATGTGATTCGCAGATCACAAATTAATTTACAAGTTTAAACCCAGGCACGCAGGCCCCAGCACAGCACACAATAGGGCAACCCACATAAGACTAAATAAACAAGCATATGGTTCAATCAACATGTGATCCATTCAAGAAATTAAATTTTTGAAAATCCCCATGGCATCAATTTAATTTCCTTATGAGTCCTACAACCTTACAATGGTCCATTGATGGGGATCCACTCATCCATCTAGTTAGATCTTTTGCCCTTGCATGCACCGAGTCCTAACTGACCCGAGTTGACCTAATGGTCAACCATGCATGCCCCAAGGGCTGAACCACCCTCATGAGTTTTGGCAAGCGGGTGTGACCCCGGGCCTAACTCATGTGTGTTCAGTAGATGTCTCAACCAGACCTCGCTACACGCCGTTGATGCAGTCAACCTATAGCCACCTCGTGCTTGCGCACAGGTGCTATCTGGTCGACCCATCTAGGCTGTCAGATGGTCTGATCAGACTAGCTTGATCTATACTAGATGATGCCTTCAACCCCATCAACCCATCTAAGGATTTAATGTAGTGGCACCTTAGATCTAATCAAGCGCGCAAGATGTAAGTTTTAGAAAACCTTTTGAACATGCGCATATAAACAAACAACATGCTTGATAACCCTTAGATCTAAGGGGGTCCCCTTCAAGGGGGAGCGCATACTTTAGGGGGTCCCCTTCAAGGGGGAGCGCATACTTTAGGGGGTCCCCTTCAAGGGGGAGCGCATACTTCATCTAAGCATGATACAAGCGCCAACTTCATGAACATATGATACAAGCGCAACTTCATGAAAACAAAGCATGCCTCAAGAAAAAGTAAGCGCAACATGTATGGATCACCAATACTTAAAGCAATCATATCGATCATATCATGAGCCTAGCTCTGATACCAATTGAAGCAACCCCTAATCTAAGGGGGAGAAACCCTATACTTGCGATTCTAACAAGCTTTGCGGAAAAAGGGTTTCAAATCAAGATCGGATATGAAAACATATGATCAACTTGAAGCTAGAAATCATACCAATGCCATGGACTTGGAATTCGGCTTGGAAGAAGAGATCAAGTTAGGTCTCCTCCAAAGTGTGCCACACACAAGAAGAAGTTGGCTCACTCCTTGGCGTCGCTTGTGCTAGCAAGTCACCCAAGGAATCTATTCGAATGGAAAGGGATGAAGAAGGATCAAGCTTGGCCGAGAGCTCCTCTTGCGCAACACTCCTTTTCGTCGTCCACACCACACTCCCACGAAAGTCCAAGAATGCGTTGAGAAGAAAGGAGCAAACGCATATGCGTTTTTGGCATTGAAAGTGAAACCGGCCCTTGATGACATTCCATAAATGGAAGCTCATCAAGTCCATGCGCTCAACTCAACCCAAACGCATTTTAGCATTGAACCATGCGTTCACAATTGTGAACCGGTTCAATCTAAAACGTTCCAATCAATTCGGTTCAATAAACCAAACCGAAAGAGCTCAAGCCAATAGGTCTAGACCAAATTGAACCCCAAGGCTCATGATCTAACCATTCATCTCCTGATGCCCCTGATCTCTCCGATCTGGCATCATCTCTCTCGATCGAAGCTTACCGATCTCAAGTCCTAATCAATCAAACATGATCAGACCAGATCTCACTTACAATCAGAGATTAAAACCCCTTTAAACTGAACCCAAAGAATTCAGTCCACACGATCTGACTCAAGTAAGCCATATCATCATATTGTGCGACCCTAAGGGTTTCCTTCAAATGTCGGTAACGATAACTTACGTTATCACGATCAGTGAGGGGTATCTAGCAACACATCACTGTCTCCCGATATAAAGGAAAGAGTCTTCCAAGACTACACCCAAACCATAGCACAAGTGTGAATCAAACTCACAAGGCACACAAATGTCTTTTGCCACCGGATGTTCTTATTGGACAAGCATGTCAAGCCTGTAACTCCAATATGATGAGCATGATTAGATCAGATGATCATAGTCATCTGGGTATGGCCATACACTTCCTCAATCATCTCATATAGGGGGGCCCTATAGAACATCACACTCCTTAAACAAGGAGACGGCAATCCTCTATCTATCACAAGTGCCCTAACCTGATTCAAGCTCACCATCCAAGATAGTCTATAATCATTATGTTTCAAATGATATTGAACTACCTCAAGACAATGACAATCATCATTTAGAAACACAAGTGATCTCAAGTCAAAGGACATGTGCCACTTGCTGCATACAAGGATCATTCACATTGTGACAAGCAATGGAATATCCCAGTAGGGTCTGTCCAGTACATCCAATGTACCCATGAGTCTATATCTTATTCCATGCTCGAAGCATCCTATAAGATTAGCACCCATATTAGTCTCAATCATATCAAGGCTGTCTCATGTTCACCAAGATATCTCGACTAAGGACATAGAGCCTGTCAGCCTAGCTGAACAGCTTTGAGACATTATTCAGAAGTACACTTATTACAGCAGATAAGGTAACAACCTGAATAACAACCATGCCTTTATTAACATAAAAGTTTATTACATGATACTTTTACAATCCCAAGGCCTCAAACATTAGCCTTAAGGGCATACCCCAACAAGACATGGCCTTACTCTCTCAAAGAGCCAGTGTCCTACAACACAGGCTGAGAGGGATGACATGAGTCGAATTCCTTATGCTTCGGCAGTAGGATCGATCATGTATACAATGTTATGTACTAGACCAGATGTGGCATATGCTGTGAGCATTACCAGCCGATACCAATCCAATCCAGGTCTACAGCACTGGGTGGCTGTAAAAAACATCCTCAAGTATCTAAGAAGAACTAAGGATTTGTTCATGGTCTATGGGGGACAGGAAGAGCTCAGTATGCAGGGCTATACTGACGCATCGTTCCAGTCTGACCCTGACGACTTTAGATCGCAGGCCGGCTATGTGTTCAAGATAAATGGAGGCACTGTATGTTGGAAGAGCTTCAAGCAATCCACCATAGCAGATTCTACAACCGAAGCTGAGTATGTGGCTGCTTCTGAGGCAGCCAAGGAAGCTGTTTGGATAAGGAAGTTCTTATGTGATCTTCAAGTGGTACCTAGTGCAATGGATCCCATTGAACTCTACTGTGACAACAATGGAGCAATTGCACAAGCCAAGGAACCACGGTCTCATCAAAGATCCAAACACATACTCAGAAGATTTCACCTGATCAGAGAGATCATTGACAGAGGTGATGTCAAGATTAGCAGAGTAGACACAGAGAACAATCTGGCAGACCCATTGACCAAGGCTTTGGCGCAGCAGAAGCATGATGGTCACGCTAGAGATATGGGGTTGAGATTCCTCAACTTCTAGGTCTTAGTGCAAGTGGGAAATTGTTGGTGTATATGCCCTAGGACCTAGTTTTGGTCAACTTATGTACTACTTGACACTGATATTTATATATCATTCTGGCATTGTCGTTATTATTGTTTGACTACACCTGCGATTGTGTACTTACATGATAATGTCCCTGGAGACAGATTGGATCTGTGCTCGAATTATAATCCCCAGTCGATGTACCTTAGTGGATATGGGACAGCTATGGTACTTGAGAGACTGGTATGTGGGCTGGTTAGGCACGTGGTGCTAACGCAGACACATGGGTATATCATTGGGGATATACTGGATAGACCCGCTATGAGGCTATGACTTGGTGTCATGAGTTATCCTCATAAGTGACAGGAGATGCATTGATCCCTTGACTTGAGGTCATTGATCATTCTATATGATTAGGGACTTGCTTTGATACAACCTAACACCTTGCCGTAGCTGGGAGGTCATAACGGTTGTTATTGAGCATGTCACGACCCATATGAGAAGATCAATGGACAGACATAGGATTTGCCCCTTCCCTAAGGAAGTATGATATCCATGGAGCTCCTTTATGGTTCTATGAGTGAGAGTGTATGGCCATACCCAGGTGAGAACCTGTTTTAGTCATAGCCATGTGATTGGATGAAAACAAGTGGTGACACACTTGTCCAATCGGATATCAGTTCGGCAAAGAGACTGTAATGCATCTGTACCTAGTTGCGATGATGGGGATCTCGATGTCGATATCCATTCCAACGACCTGGGTAGCAGCGATGCACTGCTAGGTGCCACTCACTGCTTGTGATGACCTTTGGTCAGCACTGCCAGCGTCAGAGGAACCTACAGGGTCGCACACCTTGATACTTGAGTTCTCGTATTGATCGGGAAGCCTTATGATCGAGTTATTGGATAACTCGGATCTAATTGGGAGATTTCATTAGCGCCAATGGGCCTGATGAGATGGAAGAATGTTATTGGAGCCAAACTTCATTTTTGGCAGGTTGACCCGTATTTGACCATAGTTGGTCACATTTGGATTAGGGTTGCATTGGATTGGATCCAAGTGCTTAATCAACCTATGCAATGATGTTTGGGCTAGCTCATTATCCAATGAGGCCCAATAACAAGTTCTCATGAAGAGATGAGAGGCTAAAAGGGTATAATGGGGACAAATCTTCTCCCCTAGGCGCCTATGGGCATAATGGGGAGAAGTGGCGCAATTTGCTTCATAAGGAAGCAATTGGCGCCTCCCCCTTAATCTCTTATGGTATGAATGCCAATATGGCATTACTTGGGGCGCAAGGCAAGGCCTTGGCGCACAAAGAAAGACTTGGGCACTAAAAGGAATGGTTGAATGAGTATTATGGAAATGTCTTGGAGACTTTCCTTATCTCAAACCTTCTCATCATAGCCGCCCACTTGTCTTAATCCTAGCCTTTCATAAATCGCCTCTTGCCCTATAAAAGAGCACCTAGCCGAGCCCTCTTGTGTGCTATTAATTCCTTGAAGGCGTGAACACAAGGAGAGGGGCGAGTGCTTGGAGCAAGGGCGCATCTTCCTTCTTCCATAACCGCAAGCCACTTCTTCCTTTCCTCTTGGCGCAAGGAACATTAGTGCTTGGCGTTTTTGGATAGTCTTCCTTCTTCTCTTGGCGCTTCATCTCTCTTGGTGGCACAAGTGAAGTAGAGTATCTCCCTAAGGCTTGGATCTTCTTCCCGAGGCTAGCACCGGGCATGGAAGAAGAGAACTCAAGAGATCCGTGTGTGCGAGACTGCAGAGGGCGAACACTTGGGCGCCCTCATCGACATCGCTCTACATTGCTCTTAAGGTATTTCCTAACTCATCGTGTCGACTCCCTTGCATGCGATCTTCACTGGGTTTTTGGGACCGGCCTGTTTCGGGGACATTCTTCCGCTGCGAAAAATGTATGTCCATAACTCTGAAAAATTGTAAAATGTCCCCGGGGTTTCCCAACTGCAGCTGCATGGTCAGTGTACACTACCACTTTGGAGTTAATTAAGTATGACATAAATTTATCAAAAGCAAATACTATGGCCAATAGTTCTTTCTCAGTGGTGGTGTAATTTTTTTGTGTCTCATCCAAAGTCTTGCTGGCATAGTGAATAACATGAGGTTTCTTATCTTTTCTCTGTCCCAAGACTGCTCCCACTGCATAATCACTGGCGTTGCACTTGAGTTCAAAGGGTAAGTCCCAATCTGGGGGCTGAATGATGGGTGCTGAAACCAAAGCTTTCTTTATCTCCTGAAAAGCAAACAGACAATTTCTCATCAAAGCAGAATTTGGCGTCTTTACAAAGTAAATCAGTTAAAGGTTTCGCAAGTTTAGAGAAGTCCCTGATGAATCTCCTATAAAACCCTGCATGTCCCAAAAAGCTCCTGATCTCCTTGATAGTGGTGGGTGGTGCTAACTTCTCAATCACTTCTATCTTGGCCTTGTCCTCTTCAATCCCTCTTTCTGAAACAAGATGGCCCAAAACTATCCCCTGTCTAACCATAAAGTGACACTTTTCCCAATTCAAGACAAGGTTAGTCTCTTCGCATCTCTGTAAAACTCTAGAGAGATTAGCTAAGCAGTCATCAAAAGAGAAACCATAGATAGAGAAATCATCCATAAAAACATCCATGAAGTCTTCAATAAATTTAGAAAAAATTGCCATCATACACCTTTGAAAAGTGGTAGGTGCATTGCATAAACCAAAGGGCATTCTTCTATAAGCAAAAGTACCATAAGGACATGTAAAAGTGGTTTTATCCTGATCATCAGGATGAATAGGAATCTGAAAAAATCCGGAATACCCATCAAGAAAACAAAAGTGAGAGTGTTTGGCAAGTCTCTCCACCATTTGATCAATGAAAGGTAAGGGAAAATGATCTTTCCTAGTGGCAACATTTAATTTTCTATAATCAATACACATACGCCAACTAGTGACATTTCTAACAGGTATCAATTCATTATCCTTATTTTTCATTATAGTGACACCTCCCTTATTTGGAACATAGTGTACAGGACTCACCCACTTACTATCTGAGATAGGGTAGATAATACCTGCATTTAGCAATTTTAGTACTTCCTTCTTCACCACTTCCTTTATAGACGGGTTGAGCCTTCTCTGAAAATCTACATGCGGTTTGTGCTCATCCTCCATGTGAATCGTGTGCATACAAAAAGAAGGATTAGTCCCTTTTAAGTCATTAATGGAATACCCATATACCTTTCTATGAATTCTTAGCTCCTTCAAGAGTAGATCAGTTTCCCTAGCATCTAATTTAGCATCCACAAGCACAGGGTAGGTGGAGTTAGAACCAAGAAATTCATATCTAAGATTATCAGGTAAAACTTTCAACTCAACTTTAGGGATCTTTTCACTTTCATTATTAAAAGTAGCACAATCTAAAATAGCATGTTTTTCATCATCGAATTCATCAAAATCATTATCAAAACAAGAATTATAAATTTTTTCACAAGAATTTTTCAAGGTATCAGAAAAAGAATCAGAAAAAGAAACATCAGCAGAAGAATCATCAAACTAACAACTCAGATCATAAATTGTGTCATCAATAGCATGAATAGTGCAACAAGAACTAGTATATGTAGGTTTTTTCAATGAATTATTCAAATCAAACTCAATCTTATCATTGTCAATTCTTAAAGCAAGTCTACCGTTCCGTACATCAATAAGGGCTCCAGTAGTGGCTAAGAACGGCCTACCCAAAATAATAGGAATCTTGGCATCCTCTTCCATTTCAAGTACCACAAAATCAGCAGGTATGAAGTATTTACCAACTTGTATAGGAACATCCTCTAGAATACCCACTGGATATTTTACCGATCGATCAGCGAGCTGCAAAGAAATTGTAGTCGGCTTAGGAGCTCCCATGTCCAATTTCCTGCACACAGACAAAGGCATAAGACTTACACTAGCCCCTAGATCACATAAGGCTCGGTCGAAAGCCATACTACTAATAAAACATGGGATAGAAAAACTACCTGGATCATTCAATTTTGGTGGTAACCTGTTTTGAATAACAGCACTACATTCCTCAGTTAAAGCCACGGTACCATAGTTCTCTATCTTTCTTTTGTTAGACAGGATTTCTTTCAAAAATTTAGCATATATGGGCATTTGAGATAAAGCTTCAGTAAATGGTACTGGTGGTGGTGGTCTATAGGGTGGAGGTAAATTAGTCTTAGAATCATCTTCTTTACATGGCACATCCCCTTTTGGTTTACTTCCCTTATGAGGTGTTAAACTAGGTAGGGTTTGTTCATGTTTAGAAGATTTTTCTAATTCTAATTCCTCATAAAGATCATTAATAGACTCTTTCTCCTTAAGTTCTCCTAATTGTCTCCCACTTCTAGTGATAATGGCATTGCAATGTTCCCCAGAGCTTAATCTAGATATTTGTTCTTCTAGAACTTTATTGTACGCCACTAAGGATTCTAATTGAGAAGTAAGGTGACTAATAGTTTCTTCAAGATCCTCAAATTTTTTTGTGTTTTGAATTTGCAATGATTGAATTTGGCTAGCTGAAAGTTTCTCTAGCATGGGTTCACTAACCTCTTCAGTCAAGGGTTGCTGATCCTCATTCTCATTCTCACCATGTTGATGACAATATAACATTCCTTCATCTGGAGCCCATTGACTATGATTCAAGGACATCTCCTCAAGCAACTTGAAAGCATCGTCAAATGTTCTACTCATCAAGGCTCCCCCTGCGGCAGCATCAATAATTAGATGGGTATTATAAACTAAGCCATAATAAAATGTCTAAATTAGAAACTCATTTTCGAAGCCATGGTTAGGACACTTCCGTTGTAGATCATTGAATCTCTCCCATGCCTCACTGAGTGATTCTCCACTCTTCTGTTGAAAGTTCGTGATTTGATTCCTCAATTGGATAGTCTTGCTCGGTGGAAAATATTTCATCAGAAAAGCTTTTGATAATTGTTCCCATGTTGTGAAGGTATTGGGTCGACGAGAATGCAACCAAGATCATGCTTGATCCCTGAGAGAAAAAGGGAACAATATCAGTTTTAGTGCGTCATCAGAAACTCCATGAATTTTTATGGTATCACAATATTCAAGAAAGATATATAAATGAAGGGTCCCCTTCAAGGGGGAGCGCAAGCGGTTAAAAACCCCTTTCAAGAGGGGGGCCGAAAAACCCTAAACAAGGGGGCGCATGCATTTTGCTAGGGTTTCAAGAATTCAATCGCTTATGTGCTCATATGATCAACTATAATATTTCATTAGATCAAGAATGTGATCATACCAATGCCATAGATCGGATGTCGGCTTGGAAGCAAAGTTCAAAGAGAACTTCTCCAAAGGAATCGCACACAAGAAGAAGAAGGCCTACACCTTGAACGTCCCTTGTGCTAGCAAGGCTCCAAAGTATCCCTTGTCGCGTGAAGGAGATTTGGAGATCAAGCTTGGCGAGAGCAACCTTCCTCCTCTTCTCGTCCGAATCTTCTCACCTCCAAGGATGAACGTTGAGAAGAGAGGAGTGAAGTCGAGCGTTCCAAAACGCTTTGGCGTTAAGGTGAAGTCGCCTTCAATACTTTCCATAAATGGAAGAGATGAAGCTATGCGCCCATTACCGAACCAAAACGCCTAACCCCTTGAACCAAGCGTTCACCCTTGTGAACCGGTTCAAGCCACTTCAATCCATTTCAATTTGGTTCAAGTACCAAATTAAACCAGCCCAAGCCATGGTCTAGATCTCATTGAACCAATGGTTCAATATCTAACCGTTGATCTCGTGATACTCTTGATCTCACCGATCTAGCATCAATACTCTTGATCGAAGCTTACCGATCTCAAGTCCCAATCAATCAAACATGATCAGACCAGATCTCACTTACAATCAGAGCCTCTATCCCTTTAAACTGAACCCAAACAATTCAGTCCACACGATCTGACTTAAGTAAGCCATATCATCAAATTGTGCGACCCTGAGGGTTTCCTTTAAATGTCGGTAATGATAACTTTCGTTATCACGATCAGTGAGGGGTATCTAGCAACACATCACTGTCTCCCGATATAAAGGAAAGAGTCTTCCAAGACTTCACCCAAACCACAGCACAAGTGTGAATCAACTTCACTAGGCATACATGTGTCCTTTGCCACTGGATGTTCTTATTGGACAAGCGGGTCAAGCTTGTAACTCCAATACGATGAGCATGATTAGATCAGATGAACATAGTCATCTGGGTATGGCCATACACTATCTCAATCATCTCATATAGGGGGGCCCTTTAGAACATCACACTCCTTAAACAAGGAGACGGCAATCCTATGTCTATCACTAGTGCCCTAACCTGATTCAAGCTCACCATCCAAGATAGTCTATAATCATTATGTTTCAAATGATATTGAACTACCTCAAGACAATGACAATCATCATTTAGAAACACAAGTGATCTCAAGTCAGAGGACATGTGCCACTTGGTGCTTACAAGGATCATTCACATTGTGACAAGCAATTGAATATCCTAGTAGGGTCTGTCCAGTACATCCAATGTACCCATGAGTCTACATCTTATTCCATGCTCGAAGCATCCTATAAGATTAGAACACATATTAGTCTCAATCATATCAAGGCTGTCTCATGTTCACCAAGATATCTCGACTAAGGACATATGCATGTCAGCCTAGCTGAACAGCTTTGAGACATTATTCAGAAGTACACTTATTACAGTAGACAAGGTAGCAACCTGAATAATAACCATGCCTTTATAAACATAAGAGTTTATTACATGATACTTATACAATCCCAAGGCCTCAAACATTAGCCTTAAGGGCATACCCCAACAATCTCCCACTTGCACTTAATCTAATGGTTGAGAAATCTCAAACCCATATTATTACAGTGCTTCTCATGCTTCTGCTGCGCCAGAGACTTGGTAAGCGGGTCTGCCAGATTGTCATCTGTATGAACCTTGCATATTTTGATCTCGCCTCGATCAATGATCTCCCAGATCAAGTGAAACCGTCTCTGTATGTGCTTGGACTTCTGGTGCGACCGTGGTTCCTTTGCTTGTGCGATTGCTCCAGTGTTATCACAGAAGATAACCAAAGGATCTGCACTCGAAGGAACGACACCAAGTTCTCTCACGAACTTACGAATCCACACTGCCTCCTTGGATGCTTCCGAGGCTGCAACATACTCGGCTTCTGTTGTGGAATCAGCAACAGTTGACTGTTTGAAACTCTTCCACACCACTGCTCCACCATTCAAGCTAAAAACATAGCCTGATTGCGATCGGAAATCATCCTGGTCCGACTGGAACGAAGCGTCAGTATATCCTTCAATACTGAGTTCTTCCTGACCACCATATATCAAGAACATATCTTTGGTCCTCCGCAGATATTTTAAAATGTTCTTGACTGCAATCCAGTGCGCCATACCTGGATTACTTTGGAATCGACTGGTCACGCTTAACCCGTAAGCGACGTCTGGGCGAGTACACAACATCGCATACATAATGGACCCAATAGCCGAAGCATAAGGCGTATTGTCCATTTCATCTTTCTCAGTCTGTGTTTGTGGACACTGACTCTTCGAAAGATTCAGACCATGTCTGACTGGAAGATATCCTCGTTTAGAATTCTCTAAATGAAATCTCTCCAGGACTTTATCGATGTAAGTACTCTGGCACAGCCCGAGAAGCCTCTTAGATCTATCCCTGTAGATCTTCACACCTAACACATAGGCTGCTTCTCCCAAATCTTTCATCTGGAAACATTTCCTTAACCATGCTTTAACAGCATGCAGTTCAGGAATATCATTTCCAATGATTAAGATATCATCGACGTAGAGGATTAGGAATGTAATTACGCTCCCACTAAACCTCTTATAAACACACGGGTCATCTTCGTTCTTGATGAAACCAAACTCAGAGATTGATTCATCAAAACGAATGTTCCAGCTTCTAGATGCTTGTTTCAGTCCATAAATGGACTTCTTTAACTTGCATATTTTATGACGATCTGATGGATCAGTGAAACCTTCAGGTTGTGTCATATACACATCCTCATCCAGATTTCCATTAAGGAAAGCTGTTTTCACATCCATCTGCCAGATCTCATAATCGTAATATGCAGCTATTGCGAAAAGAATCCGAATAGACTTAAACATGGCTACAGGAGAGAAAGTTTCATCATAATCTAACCCGTAGATTTGTTTGAAACCTTTCGCAACTAGCCTGCCTTTATAGGTAACTACGTTACCATCCATGTCAATCTTCTTCTTGAAGATCCATTTACAGCCTATTGGGATTACTCCCGGAGGCGGATCAACCAAATCCCAGACCTGGTTATCTGACATGGAGTCCATCTCGGCTCGCATAGCTTCAAGCCATCTAGCTGACTCCGGTCCACTGACCGCATCCGCATAAGTGAGGGGTTCATCATTATCAATGATGTAGACTCCGTCATAGCGCTCAGGCTGACGACGGATCCTTCCCGATCTTCGCGGTTCCCGTGTTATTTGAGCCTCAGGTTGTTCAATAACCTGATCTACCGGCTCAGGCACATCCAACTGTGCTTGACTACTTTGTCCTTCCTCTAGAATCTCATCCAGCTTTATTTCTCTCCCACTAGCCTCTTGCAGAAGAAACTCCTTCTCAAGAAATATGGCCGTCCGAGCAACAAATACTTTGTTCTCCTTGGGATCGTAGAAATAATAACCCTTAGTTTCCTTAGGGTAACCGACAAAGATGCATTTCTCAGATCTGCTCTCCAGTTTCCCAGAGGCGAGCTTTTTGACATAAGCCTCGCAACCCCAGATCCTGATAAATGTCAAGCTCGGCTGTTTCCCATACCATAACTCATATGGCGTCTTTGAAACTGCCTTGGATGGCACTCGGTTTAGTACCTTTGCAGCTGTTTCCAGTGCAAAACCCCAAAAGGAGTATGGAAGAGTGGCCTGACTCATCATAGAACGAACCATATCAAGCAACGTTCTATTTCTCCTCTCGGACACACCATTCCATTGCGGTGTTCCTGGCGGAGTGAGCTGTGAGATAATCCCACACTCTTTCAGATAGTCAGTAAATTCTCGACTTAGGTATTCACCACCTCGATCAGAACGAAGTGCCTTGATATTTCGGCCTAGCTGATTCTGTACTTCATTCTTGAACTCTTTGAACTTGTCAAAAGATTCATTCTTATGTCTCATCAAATAGACATACCCATACCTACTGAAATCATCAGTAAAGGTAATGAAGTACTGATAGCCACCTCTGGCATGTTTACTAAATGGCCCACACACATCACTGTGTATAAGGTCAAGTAAACCTGAAGCCCTTTGACCTTTATTAGAAAAAGGTGACTTCGTCATTTTATCCATCAAACAAGCTTTGCATGTATCAATCTCCTCATAGGAGAATGATCCCAGCAGTCCATGATCATGCAACCGCTTAATGCGCTTCTCGTTAATATGGCCTAAACGACTATGCCATAGCAAGGTGCTGTCATCAGCATACTTGGCTTTCTTATTATCAATGTTTTGTATAGAATTTTCCATGTCCAACATGAACAACCCATTGTTAATTGAACCAGTTGCATACACAATATTATCACAAGATAAAACACACTTTGAAATATTGCATTCAAAGGCAAATCCTTTCCTGACAAGAGCAGGAATGGAGATAATATTCTTGGTAATACTGGGTACAAAATAACAATTGTTTAATTCTAATACAATGCCAGATGGTAAAGAAATGAAATAGTCTCCTACAGCAACAGCAGCAACCCGTGCCCCGTTTCCAACGCGTAGGTCTACCTCATGCTATCCCACCTGCCTTCTTCTCTTGAGTTCCTATACATTTGAACAAATGTGAACTCCACATGCAGTGTCCAACACCCATGATATGGTAGAAGAAGATAACATGACCTCAGTCACATATATACCTGAGCCAGAAGCGATGCTTCCCCTCTTATCTCCTTGGAGCGCTTTACAGTCCTTTTTCCAGTGACCCAGCTGGCCACAGTGGAAACACCTGTTGTCCTTCGACCGCTTTACCTTCTGTTTCAGAGCCTTGCTGTAATTCTTGACAGGGGCCTTGCCCTTCTTCCCCTTCTTCTTGTTCCTTGAAGGAACCATCAAGACAGAGGTTGAAGGCTTGCCCTTCAGAGTTTCCTCAGTAGTCAAGAGCATATTCAGCAGCTCTGCCGGCGTACAATCGATTTTGTTCATATTAAAGTTAATGATGAACGCATCGAAAGAGGGCGGGAGAGACTGCAGAATAATATCCACAGCAAGCTCTTGGTTGATGGTATGCCCCAGTTTCTCAAGAGCCTCCTTGTGCCCAATCATCTTGAGCACGTGAGCTCCCACTGGGCTCCCTTCAGCCAGTTTGCTCTGAAAGAACAGCTTCGTCAGATTATAGCGTTCTGTCCTCGCCTGTGCAGCATACAGCATCTTGAGGTTCGCTATAATCTCTATAGCCGACATATCCTCATGCTGACGCTGCAGCGGTGGCGTCATAGACGCTAGCATCAGGCAAGCGACATCAATGCTATCATTGACATGCTTTTCATAGGCATCGCGAACCGCCCTTGCGGCGTTCGCAGCGGGTTGAGGCGGCAAAGCCGTCTCGAGGACATACAGTTTCCTCTCTGCCTTAAGAACGATCTTAAGGTGTCCGAACCAGTCAGAGAAGTTCGGCCCAGCAAACTTCTCCCTTTCCAGTAGGGATCGCACATTGAAGCTCATGGTGTTCGTTGCTGCAGGAATCTACAACAATGCAAGAACAGCAAGGTCAGTATCAATGTTAAGAATCAATCAGGACTTAAGAATGATTCCTTTTCTCACTATTTTAACTGACTGTAAAATCCAGTAAAACAGTCCGAAAGAGTAACACTCTTTTAGTGAGATGGGATCCAGATTTCATACTTGGTCTCCGCGTCCCGCTCAGGCGAGATAAGATGCACAGAGATGACAAGCACTAATTTCTGGTAGGCTGTCCCAGCCAATCGCCAACCCGTGCGATTCCCCTTCACCTGGGCAATCCAGCAGACTGTGCCAACTGAGTTGGTACAACACAGTCTCTGATCCCTCAGATGGCTGCCTCCATGTGCTACCATATGCGCCACATATGTAGTCTACATGGTCAAGCTGACCCGACCTACTCCTTGGACCACCACGTGCTATGCTGAGCAACGAGAAGCGATAAATCCCTTCTCTGTAACACGCAGGTGAAATCCAGCACCGTCTGAAGATAGATGGACGTGCCCACTGAGTGGGTACAACACGGCTCCAACGATAATCAGAACAGTGAGGTTTCGCGTCAGAAGGCTTACGAGCTTGATATGTTAGCGTTTGGATTTTAACGGTCTTTTATCTTCCTCACTATCATGCAAGTCCTATGGTGATAGCAGAAGATAAACTCATGCAGTTCTAATTATATAAGCAATAAAAAGAAAGCATGCATCTTATGTGGTAAAAGCCCAAAGCCTAAGTAAGACCTTAAGAAACTTAAGTCTTCACTTGCTCTTCTTGGGACTATTGCATCTCATCTGGTCCAACCCAGGGCCCTAGCGCCAAGAGCACCTCAGGTGCGCCACCAGCTGAAAGCCCCTCTTGGATGTGTGCCTTTGTGCTCTTGTCTAATCAAATACAATTTGATCTATCTAGACAAGTTTGACTCGCAGGTCAATTATACATTATAAATTAAGTACAAATGTGATTCGCAGATCACAAATTAATTTACAAGTTTAATTCCAGGCACGCAGGCCCCAGCACAGCACACATTAGGGCAACCCACATAAGATTAAATAAACAAACATCATGGCATCAATCAACATGTGATCCAATCATGAAATTAAATTTTTGAAAACCCCATGGCATCAATTTTAATTTCCTTATGTGCCCCTACAACCTTACAATGGTACATTGATAGGGATCCACTCATCCATCTAATCAGATCCTCTGCCCTTGCATGCACCGAGTCCTAACTGACCCGTGTTGACCTAATGGTCAACCATGCATGCGCCAAGGGCTGAACAACCCTCATGAGTTCTGGCAAGCGGGTGTGACCCCGGGCCTAGCTCATGTGTGTTCACTGGTTGTCTCAACCAGACCTCGCTACACGCCTAAGGTGCGATCGACCTATGGCCACCTCATGCTTGCGCACATGTGCCATCTAGTCGATCCATCTAGGCTGTCAGATGGTCTGATCAGACTATTGGATCTAATCTAGAGGTGACTTCAACCCCATCAACCCATCTAAGGGTTTATTGTAGGTGCGGCTTAGATCTAATATGCAAGGCGCGCATGTCATTTAGGGTTTTTAAGAAAAACAACTACAACAACATGAAAGAAGCGCAATCATCATACATGCGCCATTCAACTAGCGCCAACACAACATAACTCTCATACATGCGCAACATGAACATACTATCCACTAGTATAATCGCATGAAGAGAAAACATAGATCTAAGCATCAAACATATATGGATCACAATACATACATAGCAATCATATGAATCATATAAGATCCTAGCTCTGATACCAGTTGAAGGGTCCCCTTCAAGGGGGAGCGCAAGCGGTTAAAAACCCCTTTCAAGAGGGGGGCCGAAAAACCCTAAACAAGGGGGCGCATGCATTTTGCTAGGGTTTCAAGAATTCAATCGCTTATGTGCTCATACGATCAACTATAATATTTCATTAGATCAAGAATGTGATCATACCAATGCCATAGATCGGATGTCGGCTTGGAAGCAAAGTTCAAAGAGAACTTCTCCAAAGGAATCGCACACAAGAAGAAGAAGGCCTACACCTTGAACGTCCCTTGTGCTAGCAAGGCTCCAAAGTATCCCTTGTCGCGTGAAGGAGATTTGGAGATCAAGCTTGGCGAGAGCAACCTTCCTCCTCTTCTCGTCCGAATCTTCTCACCTCCAAGGATGAACGTTGAGAAGAGAGGAGTGAAGTCGAGCGTTCCAAAACGCTTTGGCGTTAAGGTGAAGTCGCCTTCAATACTTTCCATAAATGGAAGAGATGAAGCTATGCGCCCATTACCGAACCAAAACGCCTAACCCCTTGAACCAAGCGTTCACCCTTGTGAACCGGTTCAAGCCACTTCAATCCATTTCAATTTGGTTCAAGTACCAAATTAAACCAGCCCAAGCCATGGTCTAGATCTCATTGAACCAATGGTTCAATATCTAACCGTTGATCTCGTGATACTCTTGATCTCACCGATCTAGCATCAATACTCTCGATCGAAGCTTACCGATCTCAAGTCCCAATCAATCAAACATGATCAGACCAGATCTCACTTACAATCAGAGCCTCTATCCCTTTAAACTGAACCCAAACAATTCAGTCCACACGATCTGACTTAAGTAAGCCATATCATCAAATTGTGCGACCCTGAGGGTTTCCTTTAAATGTCGGTAACGATAACTTTCGTTATCACGATCAGTGAGGGGTATCTAGCAACACATCACTGTCTCCCGATATAAAGGAAAGAGTCTTCCAAGACTTCACCCAAACCACAGCACAAGTGTGAATCAACTTCACTAGGCATACATGTGTCCTTTGCCACTGGATGTTCTTATTGGACAAGTGGGTCAAGCTTGTAACTCCAATACGATGAGCATGATTAGATCAGATGAACATAGTCATCTGGGATAGTCATCACAAACATCAACCCCCATCACAAAAATCATAATAGGCAGGCCGAACATCAGCCCCCTCACATATCAAATACAGGGCTGAAATTCAAACCCTTCACATATCACATAAGGACTATCCTATGAGTACACTGTTACACTTAGCCATAGTCCTAACCAACACATAACACATAATATTCAAAATTCTCATAATCACATAATTTTCAAAAATCTCATAACCACATAATGTTCACAATTTACATAACAACATAATAATCCAAAAATCACATAAACACCTAATATTTAAAAATCACATAATTACATAATATTAACAATCATATAATGTAGTGTGGTCCTTAGGTTTCATGCTGATTAGTTCAGTCAAACCTTACTAGGTTATCATCCAAATTTCTCAAACAATTTCTCAATAATGCAGTTAACAAGCATCCATAAAAATTAACATAAAACTAAAACATGTAGTCATACAAACTATCCATAAAATTAACAAAAATTAAAACATGTATTCATACCAACTATTTTACAAATCTCTACATATAAACCACGGTTAACATAACATACTATCTATTAAATTTTACACCTTGAATTAACATGAATTTCATGCTCAAACCATTGATCTAAAACTTCCGAATTTCCATAATTTAATACCTTAAATTTCATATTACCAACTTTCGGATTTCATAAAGAAAATCATCAAAATTTCGGTTTTCATGCATATTATCAAGAATTTGGTCTTCATAAATAATATCAAGATTTCGGATTATCATGAATAATTATCAAAGATTCGGTTCACATGAAGAAACATCTTGAATTTGGTTTACATGAAAAATACATCTTGAGTTTCGGTTTTAACATGATAAAAATTCCAATAATTCAATTGTATCAAGTCACAAACACAACCAAACTAATAGATCAAATAAGACATTCCACTCACCTCTTAACCGAGAACACAAGGTGAAAAACTCTCCAAAATAATTCGTCTAAGGCTTGAAGTTCTACCAAGAATCGCCACCAAAGGAAGGAAACACCTCCAACACCAAAGACTCCAAGAGATAAGGAAGATATTTCACCTCTAAGCCTCCAAGAATCGCCTAAGTTCTTCAAGAAGTCGCCAAGTTCTTCAAGCCGTCGCCCAAGGTTTCTTTCAAGCCAAAAAATCGCCAACACTCTACCCTAACCGAAATTACCTACTTAAATTTCGGTTTTTTTTAACTCTTAACCCATTGACCCATTAATTCAATTCGGGTTTAATCCATTTAATTAATAATTTGAATTTTAAAACCCAATTAGTTTAAACCCATTAATTCAACCATTAACTTAACGAAAATCCAATAAGGTCTAATTAACATCCAATAAGGGTTTAATTAACCAATAGGGTCTAATTAATTAACTTACAAGCTCTAATTAATTAACTTACAATTACAACCCATAAATCCTAATTAATTTATCATGAACAGCCAATAATAATTTATCATAAATTAACAGCCAATAATCAAACAAATAATCCCTAATTAATTTACAATAAATTAACAACCAAAAATCTCTAGTTAAATAACTATTAACAACCAATACATAGAAAAATATCACAGTCAATAATTTTATTTAATTCAAAAATAATGCTTACCAGGACTTAAGATCCTTGGATCTTACAATGATGAAGATGTAATTTACTTAATAAAAGGATTATTTCACTTTCGTGCAAACAACCGCACAGGGATTTGTCTTCGCTTTCGCGCAAGATTCGTCCCAACGCTAAAGATCAGTAAATCATCAAACAATGAACTCAAGGATCACTTTTGTGCATCCGAATTCTAGGTTGATAATCTCTAGTGGAGTCTCAAGGATCACTTTCGTGCATCCGAGTCTCTACACTAGTTTTACTCATGGATCTCCAACGTTCTGATCCTTGCTTTTGCACAAGATCTCCACGTTTGACAAATAGACTCGATCTATAGGGTCATGTTATAATCATGACAATCAATCTACTAGAACAGATCAAATTAGATCTAACCTAAGGAAGGGATCCTAACATGCAATTCTAGGGTTCCAAGTTCTCAAGCAAATCACCTTTCAGTCTCATTGCGAAAACTCTAAAAACATAATTAGTAACATGGACTTATAGAGAGTCTAAGCACAATTATCACTTGAGCAAAATCATCATGTTAAGATTAAACTCAACGAAATAGTGAAAAAATAGTTATCTAGTCATTAGAAATTAAGTGAATTACTCCCCCATGTCCCAAAAGTAGTTTAAGCTATCATCATGAAGGAATTACAATAAGTCATGGTTTCAGAGGATCAAAAATCAAAGGAAATGAGAAGTTTAGAAAATACAACACGGCTGTGAAGTATTTCACAGCCGTAATTTGCAAAGATCGTCGATGAACAGTGTCGGCGACTCATTATTCTTTGATTTCCCTTCCAATTAATCTCCTTTGTATCTGAAACTTCTGGCCCGTTGTCTCCTCCTTTAGACGAAGCTTTAGTATGAAAGTCATGGCCGGAGATTGTCTGGATTGAGCGCGGCGGCGAAACCCTAGGCGACGACGTTAATCACAATTTCTCCCTCCATAGTCTATGAAAATTGGGGCTTCCGGTGCGTGTCCCTTACTTTCGTCTAAAGCTCCCTTTTTGCTTCTTATGGTATCCAATTTGGAGTTCTGGATTGCTCGCAATCCTCTCCGCAAGATTCGAGCGTTGAAGTTGACCTAGGCCTCGCGTTCAGAAGAGGAATTACGGCAGTGGAATAGTTTACGGCATTGCCGTAAAATCGCTCGAGTCTTCTGTTCTGATGTCGTCCGGGAATTACGGCACGGTAATCTGGTTTACGGTAGTGCCGTAAAATCGGCTGAACTCTCTGTTCGCGAACGTCTGGCAATTACGGCCCGTGTAGTTTCTTACGGTAGTGCCGTAATATTGAGCGGAGTTTCTGTTCTAAAGCGTTCTAAAATACGGTACCGTAATATTGTTTACGGCGGTGCCGTAAAATCTAAAAAACTTTTTGTTCAGAAATTCTTCAAAATACGGCAGGGCTCAGATTTTACGGTACTATCTGAAAATACAGTACCGTAAAATGGATTACGACACTACCGTAATTTGCTGACTTGCTCCATTTTACGTGAAATTTCTCGGGTGACCTCCTCTTGATGATGGGAATCCTTCTATGTATTTGATTTTGCTTGAAAATGCCTAAAAATAGTGCTTTTTTAACCTGAAAATCATCAAAAACATAAAAGAGTGTAGATTCCGCAGAGATTGATAAAATATGGCATAAAAACAAGCAAAGTCTATGAATATGACATATAAATATCAATAAAATGGCATAGAAATTACGATGAATTTCGGTGTCATCACTCAGCAAGCTCATTCATCCTCCAGGCCATTGGGGAAGCTTCCTTCACAACTTGAAGCAAATCTAGGAGAGCACGGCAATGCGATTATAACTTGCAGTGGAACACAAATGGAAGTCCCTAAGATGGATGCTGGTGATGATGCTATGGTTGGAGAGTCTAATGATCAAAGGAAAGACACTCAGTATTTAGAGGAAACCCCACCAGAGAAGGAGGTCGAGCAAGAGCCAATTTATGTTCTTCCACCACCCTACAAGCCACTTGTACCCTTTCCATAGAGGTTGGCTAAAATGAAATTGGATAGACCATTTGGCAAGTTTTTGGAAGTGCTGAATGTAAGATCCAAGGATCTTAAGTTCTGGTAAGCATTATTTTGATTTAAATAAAATTATTGACTATGATAATTTTATGTATTGGAGAGCCTCAGGATTTGCGCAAGGTGCTGGAGATTCTGCGGCTGAAGCGGCTATATGCTAAGGCCAGCAAATGTGAGTTCTGGCTAGATCAGATTGGTTTTCTGGGGCACATTATTTCTGGCCAGGGTGTGTCTGTGGATCCAGTGAAGGTGGAGGCCATTCTTCACTGGGGAAGACCAACTACAGCGACTGAGGTCAGAAGTTTTCTGGGCTTAGCTGGATACTATCGCCGCTTTGTGGAAGGTTTTTCCAAGTTGGCTGGTCCTCTGACTAAGCTAACTAGAAAGAATTTAAAGTTTGAGTGGTCTGATGATTGTGAGTCTAGTTTTCAGGAACTGAAAAAGAGACTGACCAGTGCTCCTATCCTCATCATTCCCTGTGATGGAGAGAAGTTCACTGTTTACACTGATGCCTCTGGTAAGGGTCTGGGTGCTGTACTGATGCAGCAAGGAAAAGTAGTCGCTTATGCTTCAAGGCAACTCAAAGACTATGAGGTAAACTACCCCACTCATGATCTGGAGTTGGCAGCTGTAGTTTTTGCCTTGAAAATCTGGAGGCACTATCTGTTTGGACAGACATTTGAATTGTTTACAGATCACCAGAGCTTGAAGTATATCTTCACTCAGAAAGAGCTGAATATGAGACAGAGGCCGGGCGGTTTGATGCAGTCTCTCCCTATTCCTCAGTGGAAGTGGGAGCATATCAGTATGGACTTTGTGTGTGGACTGCCCAATACCAGAAGGAATCATGATGCCGTATGGGTGATTGTGGACAGACTCACGAAGTCAGCTCACTTCTTACCGATCAAAATGACTTACAGTTTGGATCCGTTAGCAAAACTGTACATCGATGAGATTGTCAGATTGCATGGAGTTCCCTTGGATATTGTCTCTGACCGTGATCCTCGATTTCTATCCAGGTTTTGGAAGAAATTACAGGAAGATTTGGGAACTAATCTGAGTTTCAGCACTGCATATCATCCTCAATCTGATGGTCAGACAGAGAGAACTATTCAGACACTTGAGGATCTTCTGAGATCTTATGTGGTTGACTGGTCTGTTGAGTGGGATCTGGACTTATCACTGATAGAGTTCACCTACAACAATAGCTTTCACTCTAGCATACAGATGGCTCCGTATGAGGCCCTATATGGGAGGAAATGCAGAACGCCTATATGCTGGGAGGAAACTGGGGACAGAACAGTGCTAAGGTCTGATGCGGTTCAGGAAGCCACTGAGAAGATCAGAGAAATTCAGAAAAAGATGAAGATTGCTCAGGATAGACAGAAGAGTTATGCTGATGTGAGACGGCGTCCTCTTGAGTTTTTGGTGGGAGAGCATGTTTTCCTAAAGGTCTCACCTATGAAAGGGGTGATGAGATTTGGGAAGAGGGGAAAATTGAGTCCCAGGTACATTGGTCCCGTTGATATCATTGAGAGGGTTGGACCTGTGGCATACCGACTTGCTCTGCCCCCATCACTGGAACACCTCCATAATGTGTTCCATGTTTCTGCACTCAGAAAATATTGTTCTGATCCTTCTCATGTTCTGGAGTTGGAACCTCTTCAGCTTGAAAAGAACATGACTTTTGTGGTGAAACCTCTCAGAATTGACGATAGAAAAGAGAAAGTACTGAGAAACAAGGTTATTCCACTTGTGAAAGTCATCTGGGGAAATCAGTCTGTTGAAGAAGCCTCTTGGGAGGTTGAAGCAGATATGAGAAAGGAGCATCCTCACCTGTTCAGTGACGGGCTTGGTCAGCTTTAGGGGACTAAAGCTCTATAAGGGGGGGAGGATGTAACGCCCTTGATTTTCTGAATTATGATTTAAGGTTAGAAATTCAGTTTATGTATTTTTATCGGTTAAAATTTAGGGATTTTTACCTAAGTGTAGGAATTTTCCTACAGGGCAAAAATAATTATTTTGGTTGGGGATTTGAACCCTCAACCTTGATTCTTTGCTTCTGGAATTCTTCCATCGTGATGGCGCATATTTCTGATGTTATTGGAGTGGCGCATGGTGGTTAAGCCCAGGTAAGCCCATTAAAGCCGATTTCCACTTAAGTTAATTGGGTTATTGGATCTTGGATCCGTTTGGGGTGGAAAAAAAAAAAAAAAAAGGGAAAATTCGTGAGAGCTCCTCTCCCTCACGATTTTTGGTTTGTTTCTTGCCCTAGCCGCCTGTGTTGTCGCCCCTCACTGTGCTTGTCGCCTCCTGCAAATTTCTGACGCTGGTGGTGGCAGACTGGTGGTGGACGAACTTTCTGGAGATCCCTGATCCTCTGTTTTGGCGTTTTCTCTGTGGGCGATTTTTTTCTGGTGAGTAATTCGATCCTAAGGAGTCTAATCCGCTAAATTTTAGATTATCATTCAATTAAAATTCGTTATGGTCGAATTCAAATAATTATAGGGTTTTAAAATCCTGTTCTGCTGAAATCTGCATTCTCTAATCTGACCTTTGTGTACTATAACCCTAATATTTCATGGCCTATAGATCCAAATCGTATGAAACAAATTTTGTATGAAACTAGACACATTCGGCTTTAATTTGAATATGATATCGACCATATCAGAGCTGTATTTGTATTTCAATCTGTATTGCAATCTAGCTGTACAAAATCAGTTTTCTGGAAATCTGGATTTCGACCTTTATGTGTTCGAACCATCATATCTCCCTAGGTATAGCTCGAAATCCTGTGAAACCAGTTTTATTAGACCGTAGGCTTGAAGAGCTTCATTTTGACTCCCATAACGCCTATTTTCGATTAGTTATTGGATCTGAAATATATGTCGCAATTCTGATATATGAATCTGTTTTCTTGAAATCTGAAATTCTGACCATCCCATGTTCGAACCCTTATATCTTCCTGCCTACAATTCGAAATCTTGTGAAACCAGTTTTATTGGAAACTAGATTCAGAGAGCTTCATTTTAAATACAATATTGACTAGCTTTGGTTCGAAATTGGACCAAAAATATATGTTGCAATCTGACAATATAAATCTGCTATGTTTTGGTTAGACGAAAATTCCCTTGTGAGAAAAATTTATCCTGTATGGTTTAATCTCTTAAATTGTGGTCTGTAGTTCTTCTAAAATTTATTTGCTTGATGAGAAATTTTAGAGAAAACAAAATTGGGGATTTAACTAAGAACTTAGGAATTTTTGAAAATCATGGTTCGAGCCAATTTTGGGGCTTTTGTCAATTTTCTTCACAAACGTGTAATTAAAATTATCTGTAGTGGGGGACTGAAATTAATTACATGAAATTTGTACGTTCTGTTAAGGTTCTGAAAGTGGCGCCCCTTACAGTAATTTTATAGCTCACGGTTTTAGGAATTTTGAGGAGATTATTTCATGAATAATTTCTGTTCTGTATTTAAATGTTTGTTATATGAATAATTTCTGTTCTGTATTTAATTGTTTGTTATGTGGATATTTCCTGTTCTGTTTATATGTTGTGAAGTTTCTGAAAACCTTGAATGTGTTAAAACATTTGTGAGAACATAGAATGGTTTGACATGAATTAAGGTTAGTTGTAAGGAATTCACTCATATAATTTCTGTTCTGTGTTTAAGGACTGGATATTGGGGTGTGTCATTTTCTGGTTTGTTAGACTTTGGGCATAATGTAAGAATTAAGTAGTGGTTGATCCTACTTCTCCGTTTCAGTATAATCTGTTCTGTAAAATTATGCCCTAGTGTAGCACTCTTCCGTGTCCTTACCCTCCTTCTGTGGCGCTGTAATGGTGCTGATAGTCTACTACGACCCTTGAGACACTATTTCTGTTCCGTTATAGGTATTGGAGGCCAGAGTGCCACGTCCTAACAAGACGGGGGCCACCCACTGATACCTCCTCTACCATTCAGTTCTGGGTATTGGAGGCCAGAGTGCCACGTCCTGACAAGACGGGGGCCACCCACTGATACCTCCTCTACCATTCAGTTCTGGGTATTGGAGGCCAGAGTGCCACGTCCTGACAAGACGGGGGCCACCCACTGATACCTCCTCTACCATTCTGTTCTGGGTATTGGAGACCAGAGTGCCACGTCCTGACAAGACGGGGGCCACCCACTGATACCTCCTCTACCATTCTGTTCTGGGTATTGGAGACCAGAGTGCCATGTCCTGACAAGACGGGGGCCACCCACTGATACCTCCTCTACCATTCTGTTCTGGGTTTTGGAGGCCAGAGTGCCACGTCCTGACAAGACGGGGGCCACCCACTGATACCTCCTCTACCATTCTGTTTCTGATATGCATGCATGTCTCGTCCTCGGCAGAGGTGGGGTCAGACCTTCTGTGGTCATCAGGCCTTCTGTGGCCTTTCTGTTTCCGATGTAGACTATCCGTTTGGACTCTGAAAATTCTGATTTTCTGTCTGTCAGTTCTGATTTCTGTAGTTCTGTTTCGATCTGTATTTAGATGTATTAGGCGGTGTGGTTAGTTGGTATGGGTTGGTATATTCATATCCTACCTGCTTGAAGCCTATTGTTACAAGTATCTGTATTTGATTGTGTTTTGTTTCTGATATGAGTGTGCATGATAAGCTGATTTATTTTATCTGTTAAATAAAAGAATTTCAACTTAAGCATGATATTTTTGATGTGTACTATGGATGACTTTTAGTGTCTTTTACTCACTGAGCTTTTTAGCTCACCTCCGTTGTTTAAATGTTTTCAGGTGAGACATCAAGACAGTAACCGCTACAGCTAATTGTTATGATGCTAATGTTTGATGTAATTTCTAAGAATTTTCTTCTAAAAATTTATCAGGCCTGCGTGCCTAATTTGTTATGACTTATGTGACACGTTTTATCTCCTGAGGGCTTATGCCTGTTTTCAGGATATTATATTATAGTTGTCTCGTTTAAATTATTGGATACGAGTCTTAGATTCTTTTAGTGAATTGGTTCTTATTTTGAAATGTCCGATTTGAGATGTGTAACCGAATTTGTGTTGTTTTAGTATCTGAATAATCAGTTCTGCATATTTCTGAAATTCCACATATGTGTAGTGTGGACATTTGTTGTTGTTACATGTGTGTCTGTGCAGCAGTAGTTTAGTATACTTGCTGCCGGATTTTTCTGAACTTCCGGATTTCTATTTCCTAGTAAATCGATCTTACTCAGTTCTGTGCGGTTTTCAGTTCCGTAGTAATGTCCTTCGATGCCGCTTTCTTCTTGTGTATTAATGGAAGAGTAAAAATTTTTTTTTAGCCCCGTATTTTACTTGTATGCGTGTGGGGTGTGTTATGTTATGTGAATTTTGAACAAAATGTGTGATTATGTGAATTTGGAAAATTATGGGTTATGTAAATTTGGAAAATTATGTGATTATGTGATGGTTAGGACTAAGGCTAGGTGTAACTATGAACTCAAGGGGATAGTCCTTATGTGTTATGTTAAGGGTTTGAATTTCAGCCCTGTATTGTGATATGTGAGGAGGTTGATGTTCAGCCTGCCTATTATGATTATTTTGATGGGGGTTGATGCCTGCCCGATATGATTTTTGTGATGACTATCCTAGAGTCTAGTTGACACTTAGGAGTCCACCTTTGTGAAATATGTTCACCTATGTGAAATATGAAATAAGATGTGTCTGTTGTCCAGTAGGAACCTTTTGGGAGAACGGGTTTTGACGCAAAGTGCCATGTCTTGGTCGGACAGGGGCCACCTCTTGATGTCATTACTCTTTTATGTGTTGGGGTGATATAAGACGCAAAGTGCCATGTCTTGATCAGACAGGGGCCACCTCTTGATGTCATCACTCGGTTTATGATGTTGGGTGTGTGGAGCAAAGTGCCACGCCGTGACTGGCGGGGGCCACCTCTTGAATCTACACACAATCCATCGATATGTTATGGGGTGATAGAGCAAAGTGCCACGTCGTGACCTGGCGGGGGCCACCTCTTGATTCTATTCACTATCCATGTTTATGTGTTGCACGAGATTTTGCAGCTCCCAGTGCTTTGGCCAAGCCGGGTTAGACCATATTGGTCACTACTGATTATGCTGGACAACTAGGTTAATTAAGTATGGTGTGTTTAGTTGGTTTAGAATATATGTGTTTAATTGGGTTAGAGTAGAACTCTAGAACCTGAATTTGTAATATGCTAGTGTGTACATTTAACTGTCTATATGACTTCTGTTTCTTTATTTTGTTATATGTTGACATAATGTTCCTGTTAAAGATTTTTAAAATAATCTGCCTATATTTTTGAATGTATGTTCTGGATGGTCGATTTAGACTATCCACTCACTGGGCTGCGTAGCTCACCCCTCACTATTTTCAGGCATAGAGCAGGGGCGCATGTCTTGAGTGCTTTGGCGTGGATAATTATGCTGTTTGCTGTTTTAAGAATTTTTATGCTTAATTCTTGGGGCCGGTTGTGGCCTTAACATAAATTATATGAACTATGTGAATCATGAGACTATGTGAACTATGTGAATTATGTTGCCGGTTATGGCAGTCTTATGAGTTTGATTTTTGTGTCACCGCGGGCTTCAGCCTGGTTTCGGTGTTTGATATGAGTTTATAAAATCGATTTTGTGATTTTGTTGTGAATTTCGGTTTATGGTGTATTCTTTGTAATCGGTTTTGATATATCTGTAACTTGCATATGTCTAGTGCAAGTATTGCCTGGTGGCAGGTACCTTTTTGGATTTTATGGTTTTGATACGGATTTAATATAGCTGTGGATTTGATATAACTGTTGCCTTGCATATGTCTAGTGCAAGGATTGCGTGGTGGCAGGTACCCTTATGAGATTTGAGTTTTGTGAATTTGTATGTATGAATTTATGGAAATTTTTCAGATCGTGTTTTCTTGAACTCGGTTTTACCTAGCATATGATCGATCTTATATGAAACATCCTGTATCATTTGTGAATTGTGCCATTAGTTTGGGGTTAAGAATGTGGGATGTTACACTGAAGAAACTATACATCAATATACCCTTCACCGATGAACTTTTCTAGATGCCTATGTATGCCAAGTACCTTAAAGACATCCTGTCCAATAAGAGAAAAATAGAGGAATATGGAAGGTGGCACTGATAGGACAATACAATGTAATCATTCAGAATTAGCTACCTCCAAAACAAAAAGATCCTGATGGTTTTTCTATCCCTTGCAGAATTAGCAACTTCTCATTTGAGAGAGCACTCTGTGACTTAGGGGCTAGTATTAGTCTCATGCCTCACTCCATTTTCAAAAAGTTAGACTTGGGGGTCCTGGAACCAACATCTATAGTTCTTCAGCTCGCTAACGGCTTTATACACCATCTAGTGGGAATTGTGGAGGATGTGCAAATTAAAGTTGGCAATTTCTTTATTCCGATGGACTTTGTAGTCTTGGATATGATAGAGAATTCCAGACTACCACTCATATTGGGCAGACCCTTCCTTGCTATTGCTGGAGCAATTATTGATGTTAAGAATGGGAAGTTGTCCTTGAACATTTGTGAGACCATTTTAGAATTTGACTGTTCCATTGATATCAAGGAATTGTCTTTTTTAGGTTCATGCTGCAGTGTTGAGGTAGTAGCAAAGACTATCGATTTTTCATGGGCCAAGCGGGATCCTCTTACGACCTGCCGTTTAAACAGATGAGGGAGGAGGTGATTTTTTATGTAGCCTTGTTCGATGCAAGCCCCGAAGTTGATTCCAAGAAGGCACTACAAGTCAAGCTTGAAGACGAGGAATTATCGGGCTCTGGGAAATATACTTTTGAGTCTAACTCTTTTTCTATTCCACGATATTTGAGGACAATTAATATTGTACATCTGCAATATTTGATGCTCATCTCTATAGGTGTAATTTTTAGGCGACGATATAAGGGCCAACTACTTGTCATTTCTTATGCTCCTGATCCACCACAAATACCATGATAGGCATTGGTCAAGCTAATGACCTTAAATGAGCACTTTTTGGGAGGCAATCCAAGCTCACTTTTTCTTTATATTGTTTGTGTGTGAACATTATTATTATTTTTTTCTAGTGGTGTGTCATAGCAAGTTTTCTTGCTTTTTATTCACTAAATAGCATAAAGTTAACTATGGCTATCTCTAGTATTTTTTAGGGAATTTTTTTGCCAAAGCTGAAGAGAACACGGCTGTGATCTCTTCGCAGAAGGATTTGTACAAGCTCCGACGTAGTCACGGCCTTGGGTGTGTTCTCCTTCATGGGCGTGTGCATATGCAACTAAAATTTTGCCAGGATAGTCACGGTCGGGCCGTGCTTGTGTTCACAGGCGTGTTCTCCAGACCACATTTTTGGTGATATTATCATGGGCAGGCCGTGCGTATCTTCACGGCCGTGCTTTTGTTCGTCCCTTTCACGTATAAATGCAGCGTGCAACAGAACTTACGGTTCATGCGGATGTTTCCACTGTCGTTGCCTCTTTACCGCATCTCCAAGCTTCAGAACTCCTCCAGATCCTTCCTCCTTCGGCTATTCTCCTCCAAGAAACTTCTGGCGCCTCTCATTTCGAGCTTGGATCTCGATTTCCTAGGTTTTTTCGCTATGATCTAGGCTTTCCAGTGGTGCTCTATGCTTGTGCTATTTCCCCTGCCACCTCTTCTCCAAGCGTCTAGATTTTACTTCCCCCACCGAAGTCCTTCAATGGTTCTTCCGGTCTCTCTTCTGGGTGCTGATCTATGTTTTTCAGTGGTCTCTTTTCGCGGAAACCTGGTTTTTCTTGTGCCTATTGTTGCGGCCTTCCGGTTATCTCTCCCTCCATTGTAGAAGCTTGACCCTCGCCATTTGTGATTTCTCATGGTTCTTGTGATGGCTTCTGATTTTATTTTGAGTAAGTTTCTAGGTTCCCTTCAGACATTGCTTCTATTTTGATGCTGCATAGGAGACTATGCATTTCTTTGCTATGGGTAGGAGGGTATCCCTCCTTGCTTGATTATGGATTGCATTATGTTATCATGCTTCTAGTTTGAACTGAGTTACATTGATGCTGATGATATATTGTGCTTGTGATCTTGTGATAGTGCAAAATTCTAAGTCTGTGATGGTTTTTCTTATTATTCTCACTTGGTTCTCAGTTATTAAGCTATTTAGAGCTTATGATGTGAAAAGATCTAGTTTGTTCTTTGTGTTAAAGTAGTTTTTATTATGACTACTTTTATTCATTCAATCTGAGTTTTCATATTATTATTGAGTATGATTCCACTGTGGCATGAATGCCTTTTGACAGGTTAAACCTTATTTTCTGATTTATTTTTGGCACAAAGCTATGTTTTTGATTATTCGTGGCTTTTTTATTCCCTGCTTTCAGCCCTTCAATCTGGTTGCATTTGACAAGTAAAAGAGACAAAAAAGGCAAATAAAGATGAGTTTGAAAAAAGAAGGGGCAGTGGTACCTAAGAACAGATGAACCTAAATACTCATCTAACTTGGCACTGTCAACAAATTAAAAAAAAAGGATCATGAGAAAAGATGGGGTTTGGTAAAAGTGAGTATGAAGAAATGAGTTTTGTGTGCATTATGTGGTGTACACACTCTAAATTTTTTTTATAATCAAGTACTGAGGGTGCATTCATCACAAGTGCTTGTCCTTCGCATAACAAGGTTAAAGGCAAATTCAGGGAAATAGCTTGAGCCTACCAAAAAACAAATTCATAATTCCATTATTGCAATTTTTGAAAAGGTCGTATAGTGCAACCTATTTAGATTGGCTATCTTTTGATGGAATTGATGATTATGAATAATCTAATCTTGGTGAAGTGTTTATCCTTTTTCGGATTTGAGGTTTAACTTCAAGAAATAATTTCTGCTATCAATTCTAATTGTATCTCAACTTTATTCATTAAACAGAGGATTGCGTGTAATGGTTTTCATACTAAACAATACTTTGACCTTAGAACATTCTTTTTTCATTATCAATGATTTTCTAAATAGTTTAATTGATTGTGGAGAAGCAAGATTTTAAATCTGTGATATTTTGATGAGCCTTAGTTTTATTGGAGTTAAAGTCTTACTCTTATGACTTATTCAGGGTTAATTCTTGTTTTCTGCCTTATTTTGGATTTTTCTCCTTTAAAGTGCAGAATCTTCACTATTTTTAATTATTTATGAAATACAAGGTATTTTCTCTATTTTTCATGAAGAATTTAAAGATTTGAGATCATGAGAAGATTCCTCACAGTGCTAGGAGGTCGCTGGTCAAATTTGAGACAAATCGGAGTTTTTTTGCAAAAAAACACAGGCAAGCCATGATCATTATCACGACCATGATCTTCTCAGCAGAACTTTACAGCATCAACGAGACAATCACAGCCAGGGTGTGATCATGTTCAGGGTCATGAAGAGGTAGAAATTTGTGCGATGGGAAGATCACTAGCATGGTGTGATCATGATCATGGTCGTGACAGCTTCCACCAGATGCAACCTTTTGGTGGTTTCTCGGCTGATTTGGATGATTATGAAGTCAGAATTTGCCAAAATTTTAGAGGAACCTTTCTAACTGCCTAAGGAAGAGATTGAGTCATAAAAAGTGGATTTTTGGGTGGGTATAGGGGTTGAACTTTTCATTGGCAATGACTAGGGTGAAAGTTGGGCGAAACTTGCATTCGAGGGCTCATTTGGTTGGATTTATTTGGGGCTATCGAGAGAATATGGAAGATTTATCGTCTCCTGTCTAAGATCTATAATTTCCCACCTTTTGATTGTATTTTCTAGAGTTTTCATAAGTTATAGGATGTATTTTATAGCGTAAACTCTTCGTCAGGACTCGGGTGTAGCCTATTGAACAAATTCATGTTTTGAATGCTTTCTAAATCTAACTGCCATTTAATTAAACTTGCTTATTCAATCTTAGTTGTGCATATTTCGTGTGATTACTTTGGTCGAGCTTTCTACGCGTGTTAGGTGTTATGTGAAGAACTAAGAGGTGAATCAGAACACTTGAACCACTCAGTTTGAACTTGTGACTTGAACCATGAGAGTACGTTAAAGTCACTTGAGGGTTTAACAATCTTTCATAGAGCCCATTAGGTCTACTCTAAGTCAATAAGCTACGAGAGTAGGAGATTGGCTTAGGTAGATATCAGATTACGCTTCGAGAGAAGGTAATCTGTACAAATGAATTGATCGCCTTAAGTGGTTTAGGTTTTATCATTTGGATTGTTTAACATTTTAACATAATCATACAATTAGTGAAACCTGTGTTGGGAAACCCCGGGGATATTTTACAATTTTCAGAGATAGAAATTACACAAAACATTGCACAGTGGAAGCAATATCCCTGAAATGAGCCGGTCCCAAAAACCCAGTGAAGATCGCATGCGAGGGAGTCGACACGATGAGATAGAATATACCTTACAGCAAGATGAGGCTGATGTCATGATAGGCACCCAAGCGTGCGCCCTCTGCAGTTTCACACACCCGGATGCCTTGAGTCCTCTTCTTCCACGCCCGATGCTAACCTCGGGAAGAAGATCCAAGCCCTTGTCACCTTCTTCAAGACTTGCGCCACCTCCAAGGATGAAGCGCCAAAGAAGAAGATGAGGAGAAGGAGAAGCTGCCAAGGTGAAGTCCCTCTTGCGCTAAGAGGAGAGAAAGAAGATCACTTGCGGCTTGATGGAAGAAGAAGGGTTGCGCCAATTGAACCCTTGTTCTCGCCCTTCACCCTTTTCTCTCACCTCTATCAGTGTTCACGCCTCCAAGGAATAGAATACCTAAGAGGGGGCGCCTAGGGCCATTTATATAGAGCAAGGGGCGGCCAGGGCTAGGGCTAGGCACAATTTGCTTCCATAATGAAGCAAATTTGCCCACTTCACCCCATTATACCCCTTTGGCACCAATGGGGTTGGTTCTCTCTCCATTATACCTCTTAGGCACCAATGGGGTTGTTATTGGGCCTCATTGGTCGATGAGCAAGCCCATACTTCATTGAATGGGTTGATTAAGCCATTGGATCCAATCCAATGCAACCCAAATCCAAATGTGACCTAACCATGGTCAGATTCGGGTCGACTTACCATAAATGAAGTCTGGCTCCAATAACATTCTTCCATCTCATTAGGCCCATCGGCGTTGATGAATTCTCCCAAATAGATCTGAGTTATCCAATAACTCGATCAAAAAGCTTCCCGATCAATACGAGAACTCAAGCATCAAGGTGTGTGACCTTATAGGTTCCTCTAACGCTGGCAGTGCTGACCAAAGGTCACCACAAGCAGTGAGTGGCACCTAGCAGTGCATCGCTGCTACCCAGGTCATTGGAATGGATATTCACATCGACATCCCCATCATCGCAATTAGATACAGATGCATTCCAGTCTCTTTGTCGTACTGATATCCGATTGGACAAGTGTGTCACCTCTTGTTTTCATCCAATCTCATGGTTATGACTAAATCTGGTCTCACCTGGCTATGGCCATACACTTTCAGCCATTGAACCATAGAGGAGCTCCATGGATATCATGCTTCCTTTAGGAAGGGGCAAATCCTATGTCTGTTTATTGACCTTCTCCTATGGGTCGTGACATGCTCAATGACAACCGTTATTACCCCCCAACTACGGCGAGGTGTTAGGTTGTATCAAAGCATGTTCCTAACCATATAGAATTACCAATGACCTCAAGTCAAGGGATCAATGCATCTCCTATCACTTGTGAGGATAACTTGTGACACCAAGTCATTGCCTCATAGCGGGTCAATCCAGTATATCCACCACTGATATACCCATATGTCTGCGTTAGCACCTTGTGCCTAACTAGCCCATATACCAGTCTCACAAGTACTAGAGCTGTCCCATATCCACTCAGGTACATCGACTGGGGACTATCATTTCAGCACAGATCCAATCTGTCTCTAGGGACATTATCATATAAGTACACAATTGCAGATGTAAGCAAATATAGATAATGACAATGCCAGAATGAAATAAAATATCAACGTCAAGTAGTACAATAATGGACCAAAACTAGGTCCTAGGGCACATACACCAACAACCTGACATCCCGATCTTTTCTGAATTGCAATTTCCCATTTTAGTCATTGAATCCTTGCTTTAGTTGTGTTAATTTAGTTTAGATTTCTTAATCCATTTTGAATTAACTAGCTAATAATAAAATGATATGTTGGTAGTTGACACCTAGCCCCTGTGGGATCGATAACTTTTACTACTTCGATAGAAACTGTGCACTTGCGGTTAGCCTATCAGCGAATATTTATATCCTTTTCAAAGATAATAAATCTTCCTTCCCTGTACATAGAAGTGTGACAATCACCTTAAAAATGAGAAAAATTTGAGTTTTAATAATAACTCCAATGCCCAAAGTGCTTTGCAAATACTTGTAAGACCCGAGAATTTTGATGTATTAAACCCCGGTATGTGACTTATTTTGACTATCTATAATCAGGCATTTATTAACCTTGTAGGTGGGATTTTTGGCTAAGGGAAAAATTATTCTCCTGTAGGGCAAAAATAAGTTGCTGTGGAGGAGTCTTGAACTTGAGACCTCTCCTGTGTATGTTGTCCTGACTACCAGAGTTCCAGCCCAGTTTTTGTGTTATGTATGTGGGCGCCTACTTATTATGTGAGTATGCAGATTAAAACAAGATCTCACTTAAGTTGCTTTCGAAATTCAGCCCAACCCTAGCCGCCCTTGCGTTTCTTCCTTCCCCCTCTCGTGGATGACTGCAGCCGCGCCTTCCCCTTCGTCCAGCTCCTCTTCCGGCGAGTCTTCCGGCGGCGGCGCTTGGCCTTCCGGTGTGGTGGACGGCGGCGGCGTGTGGAAGACTTCCGACGATCCTCTTGCTCACGGTTTGCTTGCAAATCGTTCCCAAGGCGAGTGGAAGTCTTATGTTACCTGCATTCCGAGTATATACCATGTTTTCTTCTTGCTTTGTGATGGAAAAACGAGTAGGATTAATCTCCCCTTACCATGAAACCGTGAATGCCTTTGCGAAGTTTCGAAAATCAGATTTAGGGGCTCTAATCATAGGGTTTTTCGTTCTCTACTTGATTAGATGTCTTAGGAGGATGAGTTATCATGATCTTGATCTTCAATTTGATTGTATAATGTATTCATGAAAAACCCTAGAGCATGACATGCGCCCATGCCCTAAATTGATGAAATTTCATGCTAACTTTTGGGGAAAACTTAGGATTCATGAAATTAGTAGTATAAGGGAATTTATTATGAATTTTATACTATTTTTGGAGCCTTAATGCATGCTGGCCGAAATTTACCCTAGGGGTATTTTGGTCAATGTTCAGTTAACTTTTGGGGCAAAGCTGTTATTCATGTAATTGAGTTCACATAGTACTTAAATATGATTTTTGCCTAATTTTAGGAATTTTCTATGCATAGTTATATGTGTAATCGTTCTCTTGAAATTAAGTGATGGTAATGTGTGCAATGCTTGTAATTAATCTGTTTGAGTGGAAATTCTGTTTGATAACCTAGAATGTAGATGTTACAATCTAATTGCATGAAATCTAGGATTAACACATTATACCTGCATGGGAACATTTGTTGAGAACTTAGCATGGTATTTTCCTAACCTGATTGCAAGAAACTTAAGGACTACCCTGTCTAAAACATTATGCTGTGTAATTAATTGCGAGTGGTGAGTTCGATAAGTTAGATATCCGTGTATTAGTCTTTTGCTATATGTGTGTAGTGTAAGTCATGTCCATTATGTGTGACCCTGGAGATACTGTGAAGTGGGGCAAAGTGCCACGCCTTGGTCAGGCGAGGGCCACCACTTGATCTTCCTTCACAGATGTGATTAGTTTAGCATAAGAGAGACAAAGTGCCACGCTACTGGTAAGCGAGGGCCACCTCTTGAACTCTCTGACTACTGTGTGACCAATGTGGGGAAACAAAGTGCCACGCCGTGACTTGGCGGGGGCCACCTCTTGATTTACCACATTGTCTGAGTGGGTAGATGGAGATCAGCGTGCCACGTCTTAGCTAGACGGGGGCCACCTCCTGATTTCTCCCCTACTGTTTGGCATGCATGCATTCTCCGAGCCCTGACGAGGGAAGGGTCGGACCTTTGTGGTCATTTCGTTCTGTTCTGGATTTGGATATGTTAGGATGGGATGTGCATCTACGTATGTGTTCTGTTTTGCCATATGACTCTATTTCGGTTTTGTTGTATTATGATTTCGGTTTTGTTGTATTATGATTGGATTTCGCCATGTGGATCATTTTGTAAGTTTGTATTCTTATCTGTATTTGATTTGATATTTGATAATCGCATTTGGTAAATGTTTTGAAAAACCTTGCCTGCTATTTTTGAATGTATTAATGGAGGGGTTTCATAAGGTTCTCACTTGCAGAGCTGTTAGCTCACCCCCTCTAAAATCTACAGGTGAGAGACAGTGACCGATATGGCGTTATGCACTTTTGAGATATACTGAGTAGCTTGATGAAGCTTTGGGTTTTGTGATATGGACTTGTAAACAATTTTGGTATTTGAATTCTTGTATCTGGATTTTGTTATCTGGGGCCTGCGTGCCTGTATTAGTAGTATTCTGTTTTGGATGATGAATGCTGTATGTTGGTTACATGTGAGGGCTTAGGCCCATTTTGTTACAAGATTTCTGTTGTGGTATCTTGTCAGTGTTTTGATAGGATTTTATGTTCAGTCTGTTCTGTGATGTGTGGTTTTGTCTCCGTATAAGTATAGTACGGAGTTGTGATCTGATTCGATTATGTTCAGTATTTTGTAAGTTGAAATTACTTGTTTTTGTGAATCAGTAAAGCGTGTGCCTGTATGGGAATTTTCCCGAACCTAGTATGTACGTATACATGCTGCCGGATTTTTGTATAAGTTTTCAGATCTTTTATTCCCTAGCTTTGTTCGTAGTATGATCTTGGCTTCAGTTTTCTTTGAATTTGATCTTCTCGTGACGTTCCTCGTATGATTTCCGCAAGTTATTTGGGGTTAAGTATCGAGGGGCGTTACATATGGTATCAGAGCTAGTTTCTAGCGAATATTAGATCTGGGTAGTAAAATATTGTTTGTGTATTGCATAGAAATAAACCAAGTAAGGAATTGGTTGTTAGTAAGATAAGGAAATTATTGTTTGTCTTGACTTGCAAGGTGTTTTTGCTAGGTAAGAATGGTACGACCCAAGGGTAATGCTGATGATCAGATGGCTGGCTTTATGAGGGCTTTAGAGTCTATGAGTAGTATGATTCAACAACAGGGTGCCCTCATTCAGCAGCAGGCTCAGGCTATGCAAGAACAGCAACAGATGATGAGGGAACAGCGTGAGCAGCATCAGGAGTTTCAGCAGCAACTCCTGCAGCAGAACCGTGATCAGCAACAAGAATTTCACCAGCAGATGCAGCAGCAGATGCAGTCACAGTCTCATTCCCAGTCACAGCCGGCTGAGAAGGAGAATGTGGGGAGTTCTCAGGAGAATGTGCATAAGAGGTATGCTCAACTGGTGAAGGAATTTCAGCGTATGAATCCTCCAGCTTTTTATGGGAGCCCAGGGCCTAGAGCAGCTGAGGACTGGCTTGCTGACTTAGATAAGATTTTTGCGGTGATGCGATGTAGCGAAGAGGATAAACTGTGCCTGTCAATATATATGCTGAAGGGGAATGCTGAGGTGTGGTGGGAAGGAGTTAAGAGGCTGGCAACTGAAAAAGGGGATACTGTGGACTGGGTTTACTTCATGAGAAAATTTAATGACAAGTACTTTCCACCTAGCATGAATGAAGAGAAGGAGGTGGAGTTTATCCACCTGGTGCAGGGTGACCTTTCTGTGGCTCAATATGATATTATGTTCACCCAGTTGTCCAAGTATGCTCCCCATTTGGTCAGCACTGAGGAACTAAGGGCCAGGAAGTTTCAGAGGGGTTTGAGAAAAGATATCAGAGATCGGATTGTGGCACTGCATCTAGAGACCTATGCTGAGGTTTTAGAGAGGGCTCTCACAGTGGAGAGGTCAATTTCGGAGCAGGCAGTGGTGATTGTCCCAACCCCTGTTGTGGAGACTGTTGCTCCAGTTCCCCAGAGTCATGAAAAGAAACAATATAAGCACAAGGATAAGAAAGGTAGGCATTATCCCTATCAGAAGAATTTTAAATCTGCCCGAGGTGATACCGTGGAAGGCAGAAAGTGCTATCATTGTGGAAGCAGTGGTCACGAGATCAAGGACTGCTATAAGAAGTCAGGGGCTTGTTTCAGGTGTGGTAAGGCCGGACACCGTATCAAAGACTGCCCACAGCTGAAGTCTTCATCTCAGGGTACTGATAAGCCCACAGTACAGACTCGAGTATATGCTATTGCTGAGAAGGACGCCAGGGCTTCCAAGTCAGTTATGGAAGGTACTCTTTTTGTTTTCGATCAGTTAGCACGTGTTTTATTTGATCCTGGTGCCAATCTCTCTTTCGTATCAGTTCATTTTGTTCGTTATTTGCCTGTGGTACCTGAGACTCTTGATTGTGCTATATCTGTCTGCACCCCTATGGGTGATTCCCTGGTAACAGATGTGCTTTATCCTGATTGCATGCTTAGGATAGAGGAATATGACTTGTTTGTTGATTTGATATTGCTTGACATGCTTGACTATGATGTGATACTAGGGATGGACTGGTTGTCCTCTTACCATGCCACCCTAGATTGTTTTGAAAAGTTGGTGACTCTGAATTTGAGTGATGGTCATCAATTGCATATCAAAGGTTTGATTGCAGATCAGGGGTTACATGTGATCTCTTTCCTACATGCTCAAAGGTTATTGGCTGGCGGCTGTAAAGGCTACTTGGCACATGTAAAGGTTCAGGATGAACCTGTATCTGATTTGGCTTATATACCTGTGGTGAATGAATTCTCAGATGTATTTTCTGATGAGTTATCTGGTTTACCACCTGACCGGGAAGTGGAATTCAGTATTGACTTGATACCTGGCACTGCCCCAATCTCTAAAGCCCCGTACCGCATGGCCACCTCTGAATTGGCTGAGTTGAAGAAACAGCTGGAAGAATTGCTAGAAAAAGGGTACATCAGGCCTAGCGCGTCTCCTTGGGGAGCGCCTGTGTTGTTTGTAAAGAAAAAGGACGGATCACTGAGAATGTGCATCGATTACCGTCAGCTGAACCAGGTAACAATTAAGAACAAGTACCCTCTGCCCCGTATTGATGATCTCTTCGATCAGTTACAGGGCGCTACTGTCTTCTCCAAGATTGACTTAAGGTCTGGGTATTATCAGCTGAAGGTCAGAGAGGAGGATGTAGTTAAGACAGCATTCAGGACAAGGTATGGGCATTATGAATTTTTAGTTATGCCTTTTGGACTAACGAATGCCCCTGCTGTCTTTATGGATCTTATGAATAGGGTGTTTCACCATCTCCTGGATAAATGCGTGGTTGTATTTATCGATGACATTTTGGTTTACTCGCGGAGTGCTCAAGATCACGCACAGGACTTATGCAAGGTGATGGAAATTCTGAGAAGTAATCGGTTGTATGCCAAGGCCAGTAAATGCGAGTTCTGGTTGGAGAAGATTAACTTTTTGGGACATGTGATATCTGGACAGGGTGTGTCTGTGGATCCAGCTAAGGTAGAGGCTATTATTAGCTGGGGAAGACCAACAAACACATTTGAGATTCGAAGTTTCTTGGGCTTAGCAGGTTACTACCGCAGATTTGTTGAAGGGTTTTCCAAGCTGGCGGGCCCTTTAACAAAGTTGACCAGGAAGAATGCTGATTTTATCTGGGATGTCAAGTGCGAGGAAAGTTTCCTCGAGCTGAAGAAGCGTTTGACTAGTGCACCGATTCTCACTATACCTAGTGGCGGTGAAGGTTTCACTGTGTACACGGACGCCTCTGGCAAAGGTTTGGGCTGTGTACTCATGCAGCATGGTAAGGTGGTTGCCTATGCTTCCAGGCAGTTAAAGGAATACGAGTCCAACTACCCTACCCATGACTTGGAGTTGGCTGCAGTGGTGTTTGCATTGAAGATTTGGCGTCATTATCTGCTGGGTCAGACTTTTGATTTGTACACCGACCATCAGAGCCTCAAATACATATTTACCCAGAAAGAACTCAACATGCGGCAGCGGCGGTGGATGGAACTGATCAAAGATTATGATTTTACTATTCACTATCAGGAGGGTAAGGCAAATGTGGTTGCAGACGCATTGAGCAGGCGGCCTGTGACCTCTATGGCTGCACTTCTTGTACAGGAGTGGCGCTTGCTTGATGAGTTCAGTAGACTTCGATTGGATGTGACACCTCGTGGTAATAAGTGTTTTGTTGCTGCACTTAGAGTTGAGTCTGATATTTTGCAAAAGTTGAGCAAAGCACAGTTGGTTGATCCTGAAATTTTGAAATGGAAAGAAAAACTGGAGATGGGATTGATTGAGGATTTCAGCCTATCCACAGATGGTTTGCTTAGGTTCCGTGGAAGGGCCTGTGTCCCTGAGGACCCTAAGTTGAGACAAGAAATTTTAGCTGAAGGCCACAGTTCTAAGTATTCTATTCACCCTGGTAGTACCAGAATGTATCAGGACCTGAAGAAAAGTTTCTGGTGGCAAGGGATGAAGAATGATGTGGCGCAGTATGTGGCTAGATGCTTGACATGCCAGACGGTTAAAGCCGAGCATCAGAGACCGGGTGGATCCCTCCAACCACTTCAGATTCCTCTGTGGAAGTGGGAAAATATCAGCATGGACTTTGTCTGTGGATTACCCCGGACCAGAAATGGGCACGATGCTATTTGGGTTATCGTGGACAGACTTACTAAGTCCGCCCACTTTTTGCCTATCAAGATGACTTATCCTTTGGAGAGGCTTGCCAGGTTATACATTGACGAGATTGTGAGATTGCATGGTGTTCCGGTGGATATTGTATCTGACCGCGATTCCAGGTTCTTATCTCGGTTTTGGAAGAAGCTTCAGGAAGATTTGGGCACCAAGCTCAGTTTTAGCACTGCATATCACCCGCAGTCCGATGGGCAGACTGAGAGGACCATACAGACATTGGAGGACTTGCTGAGATCTTACATCATTGATTGGCATGGTGAGTGGGATAGAGACTTAGCCCTGATTGAGTTTACCTACAACAATAGTTACCACTCTAGTATCCAGATGGCCCCGTACGAGGCATTGTACGGAAGAAGATGCAGAACTCCCTTGAGTTGGGAGGAGGTAGGTGATAGGACCTTGCTCCAGTCTGATGCTGTGCAGGAAGCCACAGATAAGGTAAAGATTATTCAAGAAAAGCTAAAGGCTGCACAGGATAGGCAGAAAAGCTACGCTGATGTGAGAAGGAGACCTCTGGAATTCATGGTGGGAGAACATGTATTTGTTAAGGTTTCTCCGACAAAAGGTGTGATGCGATTCGGAAAGAAAGGGAAATTAAGCCCTAGATATGTGGGTCCGTTTGATATCATCGAGAGGGTTGGACCTGTTGCTTACCGATTAGCCTTACCGCCATCCTTGGAGCATCTGCACAGTGTGTTTCACGTATCCGTGCTTAGGAAGTATTGTCATGACCCGTCACATATCTTGGATGCAACACCTTTGCAAATTGATGGAAATCTGACTTATGTGGAAAGGCCACTTAAGATTGTGGATAGAAAAGAGAGAGTTCTTCGAAGCAAGGTGATACCTCTAGTGAAAGTTATTTGGGGAAATCAGTCCGTGGAAGAAGCTACTTGGGAGTTGGAAACCGATATGAGAAAGGATTACCCACATTTGTTTGAACCTGCTCCCGATTTGCTTTAGAGGACTAAAGCCTTTTAAGGAGGAGAGGATGTAAGACCCGAGAATTTTGATGTATTAAACCCCGGTATGTGACTTATTTTGACTATCTATAATCAGGCATTTATTAACCTTGTAGGTGGGATTTTTGGCTAAGGGAAAAATTATTCTCCTGCAGGGCAAAAATAAGTTGCTGTGGAGGAGTCTTGAACTTGAGACCTCTCCTGTGTATGTTGTCCTGACTACCAGAGTTCCAGCCCAGTTTTTGTGTTATGTATGTGGGCGCCTACTTATTATGTGAGTATGCAGATTAAAACAAGATCTCACTTAAGTTGCTTTCGAAATTCAGCCCAACCCTAGCCGCCCTTGCGTTTCTTCCTTCCCCCTCTCGTGGACGACTGCAGCCGCGCCTTCCCCTTCGTCCAGCTCCTCTTCCGGCGAGTCTTCCGGCGGCGGCGCTTGGCCTTCCGGTGTGGTGGACGGCGGCGGCGTGTGGAAGACTTCCGACGATCCTCTTGCTCACGGTTTGCTTGCAAATCGTTCCCAAGGCGAGTGGAAGTCTTATGTTACCTGCATTCCGAGTATATACCATGTTTTCTTCTTGCTTTGTGATGGAAAAACGAGTAGGATTAATCTCCCCTTACCATGAAACCGTGAATGTCTTTGCGAAGTTTCGAAAATCAGATTTAGGGGCTCTAATCATAGGGTTTTTCGTTCTCTACTTGATTAGATGTCTTAGGAGGATGAGTTATCATGATCTTGATCTTCAATTTGATTGTATAATGTATTCATGAAAAACCCTAGAGCATGACATGCGCCCATGCCCTAAATTGATGAAATTTCATGCTAACTTTTGGGGAAAACTTAGGATTCATGAAATTAGTAGTATAAGGGAATTTATTATGAATTTTATACTATTTTTGGAGCCTTAATGCATGCTGGCCGAAATTTACCCTAGGGGTATTTTGGTCAATGTTCAGTTAACTTTTGGGGCAAAGCTGTTATTCATGTAATTGAGTTCACATAGTACTTAAATATGATTTTTGCCTAATTTTAGGAATTTTCTATGCATAGTTATATGTGTAATCGTTCTCTTGAAATTAAGTGATGGTAATGTGTGCAATGCTTGTAATTAATCTGTTTGAGTGGAAATTCTGTTTGATAACCTAGAATGTAGATGTTACAATCTAATTGCATGAAATCTAGGATTAACACATTATACCTGCATGGGAACATTTGTTGAGAACTTAGCATGGTATTTTCCTAACCTGATTGCAAGAAACTTAAGGACTACCCTGTCTAAAACATTATGCTGTGTAATTAATTGCGAGTGGTGAGTTCGATAAGTTAGATATCCGAGTATTAGTCTTTTGCTATATGTGTGTACTGTAAGTCATGTCCATTATGTGTGACCCTGGAGATACTGTGAAGTGGGGCAAAGTGCCACGCCTTGGTCAGGCGAGGGCCACCACTTGATCTTCCTTCACAGATGTGATTAGTTTAGCATAAGAGAGACAAAGTGCCACGCTACTGGTAAGCGAGGGCCACCTCTTGAACTCTCTGACTGCTGTGTGACCAATGTGGGGAAACAAAGTGCCATGCCGTGACTTGGCGGGGGCCACCTCTTGATTTACCACATTGTTTGAGTGGGTAGATGGAGATCAGCGTGCCACGTCTTAGCTAGACGGGGGCCACCTCCTGATTTCTCCCCTACTGTTTGGCATGCATGCATTCTCCGAGCCCTGACGAGGGAAGGGTCGGACCTTTGTGGTCATTTCGTTCTGTTCTGGATTTGGATATGTTAGGATGGGATGTGCATCTACGTATGTGTTCTGTTTTGCCATATGACTCTATTTCGGTTTTGTTGTATTATGATTTCGGTTTTGTTGTATTATGATTGGATTTCGCCATGTGGATCATTTTGTAAGTTTGTATTCTTATCTATATTTGATTTGATATTTGATAATCGCATTTGGTAAATGTTTTGAAAAACCTTGCCTGCTATTTTTGAATGTATTAATGGAGGGGTTTCATAAGGTTCTCACTTGTAGAGCTGTTAGCTCACCCCCTCTAAAATCTACAGGTGAGAGACAGTGACCGATATGGCGTTATGCACTTTTGAGATATACTGAGTAGCTTGATGAAGCTTTGGGTTTTGTGATATGGACTTGTAAACAATTTTGGTATTTGAATTCTTGTATCTGGATTTTGTTATCTGGGGCCTGCGTGCCTGTATTAGTAGTATTCTGTTTTGGATGATGAATGCTGTATGTTGGTTACATGTGAGGGCTTAGGCCCATTTTGTTACAAGATTTCTGTTGTGGTATCTTGTCAGTGTTTTGATAGGATTTTATGTTCAGTCTGTTCTGTGATGTGTGGTTTTGTCTCCGTATAAGTATAGTACGGAGTTGTGATCTGATTCGATTATGTTCAGTATTTTGTAAGTTGAAATTACTTGTTTTTGTGAATCAGTAAAGCGTGTGCCTGTATGGGAATTTTCCCGAACCTAGTATGTACGTATACATGCTGCCGGATTTTTGTATAAGTTTTCAGATCTTTTATTCCCTAGCTTTGTCCGTAGTATGATCTTGGCTTCAGTTTTCTTTGAATTTGATCTTCTCGTGACGTTCCTCGTATGATTTCCGCAAGTTATTTGGGGTTAAGTATCGAGGGGCGTTACAATACTATATTGTACTTAACCAACTAGTCATTTTATTGTTACCCAATAAACATTTTTCCAAGGTTTGCCTATCTCGGAGGTTAGGTTGCAACCGTAAGAGGGTCTCCCCATCTTATGGCTTTTTGTCTTATTTTAATATGTCTACTTAGTGTTGTACTTATTAGTTCCTTTTTGTAAAAATTGATGATAACTATTTTATCATAATTTATCAATATTTGTTAGTTAGTTGATTACGACATATGAAAAGAGGAAAATAGGTTTTTAATTCATTCAGGTTCTGAGTATGCTAGGTCAAGAGTTATTAATTGAACTTTCATATAACTTCTAACCATAATATTTTGTTTGGTGGATTGCTATGTAATGACACCGCCTCCTAAACTAACAAATAAAACCTGAGGTTAATTTGATGTCGTTGGAATTTGATATACAATTAGTATCACAAAATTCCTCAAGAATATAAGGATATCTAAAATATATTAACTCATAACTTATGGTTCTCTTAAGATAACTAAAAAAGTATATTAATAACATTTCAATGTTGATGACTAGATTACTAGTATATCTACTAAACTTAGATCCAACATATGCTATGTCAAGTCTTATTCTATTAGAAAGATATAGTAGAAAACCTACAACTTGTGCATATGTTCTTATTTTACTAGGCTATATTGGTTTTCAATTAGATGAGTACTAAGATCAAAAAAGTACTTAAGGGAGTTGAAGAAACTAGACTAAAATTTTCAATTATTTTAATGATGTAATGTAATTGAATTTTTTTAATTAGTTTCCATCATAATGTCACATCTACTCCTTGATTTTGCAAATGCACAACATTTTAGAAATAATAAAAATAATCAATTTCATAAAGACCAAGTCATCAAGTACTAACTAATTGTAATTTTACAAGATAGGCAAATCAAATTGGAATGAGCTTGATTGGCAAACTACGAGAAGCTACATAAAAGAGAATTCATAAGCATGAATCAAGGATTAAAAAAGAAAGCTCGATCAAATTCAGGACATCAAACTTCACCATGTTGGTCTTTTATGAGAATATAAATTGACTCTCTCTCTCTTTTATAGAAATTAATTGAGTTAAGGGGAATTTATCCTAATGTATAGGTTGTCCTCTCTTAATAGCACAACCCAATATTTCTCTAAATTGATCTTCTATTCTTATGGCTTACCAATGCAAATAGACCCCATATGCTATGTGATAAATTATGGAACCCGTAGAGAGGTCTAGAACAGCTACTCTCATGATCTAACACACAAGTTTAATTATTGGATTTTAAGGTTATAATTTACCTCTCAGTTTATCTCACAACATTTGGTAGTAATTTATTGAGTAAGAGCCTTGCACTTAGTCAATGCCACAATGCCATAGTCATTTATTTTTCTTTTATTTGATAAAATCTCTTTAATAAAAATTTTCATAAATAGGCATTTGAGATAAAACATCATTGAAAGGAATATTTACATATAACTTTTTCAATACATCCAAAAATTTCTTGAATTATTTATCTAATTTTGCCTGAACAACTATCTAGGGAAAGGGTATAGGAGGCCTATATGGAGCATGTGAGCTAGCTTGAGGTGCACTTGGTTGTGCAACAACATATGGTGTTTCTAGTGTGGGCTTACTTCTAGGTTTAGTGTCAGTCTCTTCCTCATGATTCTCATCTTCATGTCTACCCATAGATTCATCTAACTTTTTTTCATTTTGGGTAGTAATAGCATCGTAGTGCTCTCTAGGGTCCAACTCAGGTTTAGTTGGCAATTTTCCTTGAGCTTTATAAGATGTGCTAGCCCATTGTGCTAACTGATTTTCCAATATTTTACTATGATAAGATATATATTCTACCTTAGACTTAAGTTGGTTAATCACCCCCAAGAGTTTCAATTTCCTTACGTTGAATTTCGATAAATTTTTCTAACATGGATTCTAGGTTCGACTCTTAAGGTTGATTTAATTGTCTTTGTTGATACCTTATATTTTCTACATGTCCCCAGGAATTTTACTTATTTTTTCAAGACAAATTAGGTGATTCCTACATCTAGGGTAATAAGTGCTAGAGTAAGGATCATTAATTGGTTTCTGATTATAATTACCCCAACCATTAACTTATTCAAAACCCTATTCATGAGATTGTTTAGCAATTACTCTACAATTTTCATAACAATGTCCATCATTTCCACATATGTCACAAGTAATATAAGTAGAGGTCATGATTGAAAGTCAAACCCTAGTACACATGCGCATCTAGAGGATCTTGCATAGGTGTAAGATTCGGAAATTTAATAGCAGGTAAGAAAATAAAATTTTGTTTATCTAGCTTTGTTGTGGAAGTTTTTCAATGAGGTAATGTATTGACTTATGTATTTTTCCTGCGATGTAAAAATATGTGTCGCGGAGAGGATTCGAACCTGCGACTTAAGGCGTAAAATGTGTGCTGCACACCACTAGGCTAGTGGTGTTTATCTATTAGAAAAGGGTAAGAGCCCTTGATAAGGGTGAGGTGGAGAATAACTTATACTAAAGGGTTATTGGATCTTCCACTTATGCTTGCTATTGGGTTTGGATTCTTGGGAGGCTTGATGGGTAAACGAAATCGTGAGGGATCCATGTTCACACGTTTTCCCTTTTTCTCACGATTTTCCCTAGGGTGAAGGGGCGGCTTACCTTCTCCTCCCTTCTCCTCTTCTTGTGGCCGGCGGCGAGTGGTGGTGGAGGCGGTTTCCGGCGACTTTTGTGCTTCCGGCGTTTGCTTCCGGCGACGTGAGTGGCGTGAAGGGAGGCGTGAGGGCATGAGGTTTGGAATAACCGAAATCAAAGTGAGTGGATCTTCTCTTTCACCTAGTTCACGCATATTGGAAGTGTTGCTTGATTTAGAGAAGATTAATGCTAGAAAGATGACATGAACTCTTGATTTCAAGTTGTACACGTTTCTTTGTTTTTTTCCCTAAATTTTGAAACCCTAGTTTGCATAAAAATTAGGGCTTTTCATCTCTAAGACTTCTAATCATCAATTAGACCTTGATTAAACATGTATGTGGCTTTAAACATTCAATTACATGAAGATTAGGGCTTAATTGAGAATTTCGCCCTTTCTTCATGAAATTGCTCCCAAATGTATGGGTAAAAATTGGGGCAAACCTGATTTTCATGAAATTAGGTATATGAGGACTCTACCATTATTTTTGGGGAATTTTTGGAAATAAAAATTTCTGTTGACTAAAATTGACCTAGGGGTAATTCGGTAAATTTTCTAGTTAAATTGGGGGAAAACTTGAAATTACGAATCTAAGGATCATGAGGGATGTAATGACTATTTTTACGAAAGTTTTGGATAAGTTTTCCTGCATGACTTAAATTTTGAACTAGGGGCATTTCTGTCTTTTGTTATAAGAACTAGGAGAAAACTATGATTTTGTGATTTCCTGTATTTATGTTATCTGCGGATGAAATTTGGTGAATTTTCGGTATTAATATGTATTTTTAGTTGAATGGTGTATGTAGGAAGTATTGATGTGAAATATTGATTGATAACCTTGCATGATAACTTAGAAAAGGTTAAACCATGTTTGCATGAAATTTAAGGACCTTTCCTGAACTTGATTGATGTGATGTTCGAGACAATGTTTGTGTTGTATGCACTCGATAAGGGTCCTAGACTTGAGTGGACTGAACCTAAGGGTCAACTAGAGCACTCAGTGAACAGTCATTCTGATTTGGGGTTGGAGAATCCACCCAACCTATTCCGATTTGTTTCCGGTAATGGAGGGACTGTTCTAGAGTCTAGTGACCAGGTTAGAGGTTCAGGTTTCTGGTTTGTGTTAAGGGTATTTTTGTCCAAGTGATAAACCTTTTGAGAGTTGGGTGTTTGAAACAAAGTGCCACGTCTTGGTCAGACGGGGGCCACCTCTTGAATTCATTCACCTTCCGTTCTGTTCTGTTTATGTTCCCGGTAAGGGGGTGCGGTTGAGTGTCGTAGAGCAAAGTGCCACGTCGTGACCTGGCGGGGGGCCACCTCTTGAATCTACGCCTCACCATTGTTTGTTGCAAGTTACTCTCAGTGCCTTGACGAGGGCCAGGTTGGACCCTTGGGGTCAATTCTGAATCACTGGACATTAGTTGTGTGATCCTTAGTCTGTTAGCCGGATAGGCTGTTTTGTGTCTGGTTGCCCGAGGTTGTGGGTGTATTGTTTTCTGATCATGATTATGATTTATGGTTATCGGTTTTCTTATGTATCATACTTTGACATATTCCGTTAAAAGCTTTGAAAAGATATCTGCATCTATTTTTGATTGTATATTAGTGGATGGTCGAACGAGACTATCTACTCACTGAGCCGTGTAGCTCATTCCACGATATTTCCAGATGCAGGACAGGAGCCTACAGCGTGAGCGGATGTTTACTTTTCTGACTTGATATTTTGGGGCCTGCGAGCCTGTGCTATTTTGAGGGCTGGATGTGGCCGAGGTTTTTATGATTTTGTTCATTGACATGTTAGCCGGATGTGGCTGTTAGTTTTCGACTACTGTGATATTGTTGCCGGGTTGGCATTTGGTTTTGATACGACTGTTAAACCGAGGGCTTAAGCCTGTTTTCGGTGAATTCTGTTTTGTTCAGTGTTATTTGATTATTGTGATTTATTAGTTTGATGTTGTGATAAGGATTAAGAATTTTGATTTCGAAATGGTATGCTTCAGTTTGTGTTTATGGAGCATGTACAGGAATTTCCTTAGTTTTTCTGGGGACATGCTGCCGAAATTTTCCGAATCATTTTTCCATAAGCTATCATTCCCTAGCATCTGTCTTGTTGTTTTGTGTGTGACGTTCCCTATCTTCCGCGGTTTCTGTCTGTGATTGGGGTTTATTCTAAGGGGATGTTACAGAATGGTATCAGAGGGATGAACTAGCTAATGATAGCTGTATGGGGGTTGGAAAACCTTGCTTGTGTATTGCTAGACAGCTAGGAAACTTGTTTGAGAACTGACTTGATTGTAAATTTGATTTGTGTGTATTTTAGGAGCCAGTATGGTGCGCCCCAGGTCGAGTGCTAGTGCTGGCAGCAGTGATCAGACGGCTGAATTCCTGCGGGCTATGAAGTCTTTGACTGGTATGGTGCAGCAACAGAACGCACTAATCCAGCAACAGGCTCAGATGCTGCAGCAGCAGCAGACCCAGCACCAGGAGATGCAGCAGCAGCTGTTACAGCAGAATCGCGAACAGCAACGCGAGTTCAGAGAGCAGTTGCAGCTTCTATCTCAGACCTAGATACCGACGCAGGGGCGGGGGGTCTGAGTCTGACTCAGGCCCGGGGGTTAGCTTGCCGGAGGACACCCATAGGCGCTATGCCTTGCTTGTGGGTGAATTCCAGCGGTTGGGCCCTAGCTCTTTTTATGGGAGTCCAGATTACAGGACGGCAGAGGACTGGCTTTTGTGCTTGGAGAAGATCTTCCAAGTGATGCGATGTTCAGATGAGGACAGATTATGTTTGCCCACTTATATGATGCGTGGTGACGCAGATGTGTGGTGGAAAAGTGAGCTGAGACTCGCGGTGGACAAATTTGAACCGGTGACGTGGCAATACTTCTTGTCCCGGTTCAATGAGAAATTCTTCCCCACCAGCCTGGTTGAGGATAGGGAGGTGGAGTTTATCCACTTGGAACAAGGGGACATGACGGTGGATCAATATGACTTGATGTTCTCAAGGCTTGGGAAGTATGCTCCATACTTGATAAATACTGAGGATAGACGAGCTAAGAAATTTCTCAGGGGTCTCAGAAGGGATATCAGACAGAAGGTAGGATTGCAGCACTTGGAGACTTATGCTGAGATGCTGGATCGTGCCCGCACCGCGGAGAAGTACATCCTGGAGGAGCAGGCCGAGACGGCCCTAGTTGTAGCCCCTATAGCTGAGGCACCGGGTTCCCAGCAGACTGGTGGAGGCAGTAGGAAATACCATAAGGGGAAGGACCAGAAGAGAAGCCGATACAGACCTTACCAGGGGAAGGGAACTCAGAGACCGCAGCAGACATCTTAGCCACAGCAGCAGGGTACTGATGGCCGGGTAGAGGACAGAGTCTGTTACCATTGTGGGGCCAAGGGTCACCTGAAGGCGGACTGCCACAAGAAGTCCGGGGCGTGCTTCAAGTGCGGAAAAGTGGGGCACAGGATCAAAGATTGCACGGCGCATGGGCCACAGATCCGGGGTACCGAGAGACCAGCTGTCCAGGCCAGAGTCTACGCTATAGCAGAGAAGGACACTCGAGCTTCCCGATCCGTCGTGGAAGGTACTTTACATGTTTTTAATCAGTTAGCTCGTATTTTGTTTGATCCGGGGTCCAATTTGTCCTTTGTGTCTGCTAACTTTGCTTCTAGACTACCTGTCTCACCTAGAGTACTAGATTACACAGTTTCAGTATGTACACCCCTGGGGGATAGTTTATCCACTGACATAGTCTACCCTGACTGTGTTATTCACGTAGAGCAGTACCAGTTTATAGTTGATTTGATACTACTAGGCATGCAGGATTATGATTTGATCCTAGGCATGGATTGGCTATCTTCTCACCACGCTACAGTGGATTGCTTTGAGAAGATTGTTACTCTGCATTTGCATGATGGGAGTCCTCTGCTAGTAAGGGGCCTGGTGTCTGATCAAGGGCCACTTTTGATATCATTTGTGCATGCCAGCAGGTTGCTAGCCAGTGGGTGTAAAGGATACCTTGCACATGTTAAGGTGCAAGAAGACTCAGATCCAGACTTAGCTCAGATGGAGGTAGTTTGTGAGTTTCCTGATGTATTCTCGGATGAGTTTTCAGGTTTGCCTCCCCACAGGGATGTGGAGTTTGGTATTGAGCTGGTGCCTGGTACAGCTCCAATATCAAAGGCTCCAAATCGTATGGCCACCTCAGAGTTAGCTGAGTTGAAGAAGCAGTTAGAGGAATTGCTTGAAAAGGGGTATATCAGACCGAGTGCTTCACCCTGGGGAGCGCCAGTCTTGTTTGTAAAGAAGAAGGACGGAACGCTGAGGATGTGCATAGATTACCGCCAGCTGAATCAGGTGACTGTAAAGAATAAGTATCCCCTTCCGAGGATAGATGATCTGTTCGATCAGTTGCAGGGTGCCACTGTGTTCTCCAAGATCGATCTGAGGTCAGGATACCATCAGCTCAGGGTTAGGGATGAGGATATCCTGAAGACTGCTTTCAGGACCAGGTATGGACACTACGAGTTTGTGGTTATGCCTTTTGGACTGACCAATGCACCTGCTGTTTTTATGGATCTGATGAACAGGGTGTTTCACGAGTTGTTAGACACTTGTGTGGTGGTATTTATAGATGATATACTGGTATACTCCCGTACTTATCAGGATCACGCTAGGGACTTGCGTAGGGTACTAGCAATTCTGAGGAAGCACCAGTTGTATGCTAAGGCCAGCAAGTGCGAGTTTTGGTTGGATCAGATCAGCTTTCTGGGGCATGTGATATCTGGTCAGGGCGTGTCTGTGGATCCAATGAAGGTACAGGCTATCCTGAACTGGGAAAGACCAACTAGTGCCACAGAGATCCGGAGCTTTCTGGGATTAGCAGGATATTACAGGAGGTTTGTGAAGGGGTTCTCCAAGCTGGCGGGTCCCTTAACCAAACTGACCAGGAAAGAGGCTAAGTTTGTTTGGGACGAGAAGTGTGAGGAAAGCTTCCAGGAGCTAAAAAGGAGATTGACCAGTACACCCATCCTTATCATTCCTACTGATGGGGAGAGGTTTACTGTTTATACTGATGCCTCAGGCAAAGGACTGGGCTGCGTCCTGATGCAAAAAGGGGCCGTAGTAGCTTATGCTTCACGGCAACTGAAGGAGTATGAGTTAAACTATCCCACACACGATTTGGAGTTGGCGGCAGTGGTTTTTGCACTGAAGATATGGCGCCACTATCTATTGGGACAGGAGTTTGAGTTATTTACTGATCATCAGAGTCTCAAGTACATTTTCACTCAGAAGGAGTTGAATATGAGGCAGAGAAGGTGGATGGAGCTGATAAAGGATTATGATTTCTCTATTCAGTATCAGGCCGGGAAAGCCAATGTGGTAGCTGATGCATTGAGCAGACACCCAGTTACTTCGGTAGCAGCACTAAGAGTCAGTGAGTGGCAGTTACTACAGGAGTTCCGAGAGCTCAGGGTTGAGGTGTCTCCCAGAGTTCAGTCTGGATATGTGGCTTTTCTCTGGGTTCAGTCTGCTTTACTATAGAGGATCAGGGATCAGCAGCTGGTAGATCCGAGTCTAGTTCAGATCAGAGAGAGGTTGGCTGCCGGGCCAGTGGAGGATTTCAGCTTATCTGGTGATAGTATTCTGCGGTTCCGTGGAAGGGTGTGTGTCCTTGAGGAATCTAGTCTGAGGAGAGAGATCTTGGAGGAGGGTCATAACTCCAAGTATTCCTTGCATCCCGGAGTCACAAAAATGTATCAGGATTTGAAGAAAGATTTCTGGTGGCCGGGCATGAAGAAGGAGGTCGCGGTGTTCGTATCTCGGTGTTTGACCTGTCAGACTGTGAAGGCTGAACACCAGAGGCCTGGGGGATTATTGCAGCAGCTCCCTATCCCGCAGTGGAAGTGGGAGTGCATTAGTATGGATTTTGTTTGTGGGTTGCCTCGGACCAGGAGAGGGAATGATGCGGTTTGGGTCATCGTAGACAGGCTCACGAAGGCTGCACACTTTTTGCCTATTCGGATGACTTATCCACTCGATCGGCTAGCTAAGCTGTACATCGACGAGATAGTCAGATTACACGGAGTGCCTGTGGATACTGTATCAGACCGCGATTCCAGATTCCTTTCCAGATTCTGGAAGAGCTTGCATGAGGGTCTTGGCACTAAGTTGAGTTTTAGTACCGCCTACCATCCGCAGTCAGATGGTCAATCAGAGCGTACTATACAGACTTTGGAGGATTTGCTGAGGGCTTATGTTGTAGATTGGAGCTCTGAGTGGGACAGTGATTTATCCCTGATAGAGTTCACCTACAATAACAGCTTTAACTCCAGTATTCAGATGGCTCCGTACGAGGCTCTGTATGGCAGGAAGTGCAGGTCTCCTCTGAGTTGGGAGGAATCGGGGGACCGGATGATTCTGAGATCAGAGGCTGTACAGGAGGCTACAGATAGAGTCAGAGTTATCTAGGAAAAATTGAAGGTTGCTCGGGACAGGCAGAAGAGTTATGCAGATGATCGTCGTCGTCCCTTAGAGTTTATGGTGGGGGATCATGTGTTTCTGAAGGTTTCACCAACCAAGGGTGTCATGCGGTTTGGCAAGAAGGGAAAGCTGAGCCCGAGGTTTGTTGGGCCTTACGATATTGTAGAGAGGGTTGGTCCTGTAGCTTACAGACTAGCTCTGCCACCATCTCTGGAGCATCTTCATAATGTATTTCATGTGTCAGTTCTGAGGACATACTGTGCAGATCCATCTCATGTGCTTGATTCTGCTCCCTTGCAGATCCAGAGTGATTTGACTTTTGTAGAGAGACCACTGAGGATTGTGGATAGGAAAGACAAAGTCCTAAGGAACAAGACAGTACCGCTTGTAAAAGTTATCTGGGGAAACCAGTCAGTCAAAGAAGCTACTTGGGAGTCAGAGTCAGATATGAGAAGAGAGTTCCCTCAGCTATTCGATGATTTGGGTGGTGAGCTTTAGAGGACTAAAGCTTTTTAAGGGGGAAGGAATGTAAGATCCGGAAATTTAATAGCAGGTAAGAAAATAAAATTTTGTTTATCTAGCTTTGTTGTGGAAGTTTTTCAATGAGGTAATGTTTTGACTTATGTATTTTTCCTGCGATGTAAAAATATGTGTCGCGGAGAGGATTTGAACCTGCGACTTAAGGCGTAAAATGTGTGCTGCACACCACTAGGCTAGTGGTGTTTATCTGTTAGAAAAGGGTAAGAGCCCTTGATAAGGGTGAGGTGGAGAATAACTTATACTAAAGGGTTATTGGATCTTCCCCTTATGCTTGCTATTGGGTTTGGATTCTTGGGAGGCTTGATGGGTAAACGAAATTGTGAGGGATCCATGTTCACACGTTTTCCCTTTTTCTCACGATTTTCCCTAGGGTGAAGGGGCGGCTTACCTTCTCCTCCCTTCTCCTCTTCTTGTGGCCGGCGGCGAGTGGTGGTGGAGGCGGTTTCCGGCGACTTTTGTGCTTCCGGCGTTTGCTTCCGGCGACGTGAGTGGCGTGAAGGGAGGCGTGAGGGCGTGAGGTTTGGAAGAACTGAAATCAAAGTGAGTGGATCTTCTCTTTCACCTAGTTCACGCATATTGGAAGTGTTGCTTGATTTAGAGAACATTAATGCTAGAAAGATGACATGAACTCTTGATTTCAAGTTGTACACGTTTCTTTGTTTTTTTCCCTAAATTTCGAAACCCTAGTTTGCATAAAAATTAGGGCTTTTCATCTCTAAGACTTCTAATCATCAATTAGACCTTGATTAAACATGTATGTGGCTTTAAACATTCAATTACATGAAGATTAGGGCTTAATTGAGAATTTCGCCCCTTCTTCATGAAATTGCTCCCAAATGTATGGGTAAAAATTGGGGCAAACCTGATTTTCATGAAATTAGGTATATGAGGACTCTACCGTTATTTTTGGGGAATTTTTGGAAATAAAAATTTCTGTTGACTGAAATTGACCTAGGGGTAATTCGGTAAATTTTCTAGTTAAATTGGGGGAAAACTTGAAATTACGAATCTAAGGATCATGAGGGATGTAATGACTATTTTTACGAAAGTTTTGGATAAGTTTTCCTGCATGACTTAAACTTTGAACTAGGGGCATTTCTGTCTTTTGTTATAAGAACTAGGAGAAAACTATGATTTTGTGATTTCCTGTATTTATGTTATCTGCGGATGAAATTTGGTGAATTTTCGGTATTAATATGTATTTTTAGTTGAATGGTGTATGTAGGAAGTATTGATGTGAAATATTGATTGATAACCTTGCATGATAACTTAGAAAAGGTTAAACCATGTTTGCATGAAATTTAAGGACCTTTCCTGAACTTGATTGATGTGATGTTCGAGACAATGTTTGTGTTGTATGCACTCGATAAGGGTCCTAGACTTGAGTGGACTGAACCTAAGGGTCAACTAGAGCACTCAGTGAACAGTCATTCTGATTTGGGGTTGGAGAATCCACCCAACCTATTCCGATTTGTTTCCGGTAATGGAGGGACTGTTCTAGAGTCTAGTGACCAGGTTAGAGGTTCAGGTTTCCGGTTTGTGTTAAGGGTATTTTTGTCCAAGTGATAAACCTTTTGAGAGTTGGGTGTTTGAAACAAAGTGCCACGTCTTGGTCAGACGGGGGCCACCTCTTGAATTCATTCACCTTCCGTTCTGTTCTGTTTATGTTCCCGGTAAGGGGGTGCGGTTGTGTGTCGTAGAGCAAAGTGCCACGTCGTGACCTGGCGGGGGGCCACCTCTTGAATCTACGCCTCACCATTGTTTGTTGCAAGTTACTCTCAGTGCCTTGACGAGGGCCAGGTTGGACCCTTGGGGTCAATTCTGAATCACTGGACATTAGTTGTGTGATCCTTAGTCTGTTAGCCGGATAGGCTGTTTTGTGTCTGGTTGCCCGAGGTTGTGGGTGTATTGTTTTCTGATCATGATTGTGATTTATGGTTATCGGTTTTCTTATGTATCATACTTTGACATATTCCGTTAAAAGCTTTGAAAAGATATCTGCATCTATTTTTGATTGTATATTAGTGGATGGTCGAACGAGACATCTACTCACTGAGCCGTGTAGCTCATTCCACGATATTTCCAGATGCAGGACAGGAGCCTACAGCGTGAGCGGATGTTTAGTTTTCTGACTTGATATTTTGGGGCCTGCGAGCCTGTGCTATTTTGAGGGCCGGATGTGGCCGAGGTTTTTATGATTTTGTTCATTGACATGTTAGCCGGATGTGGCTGTTAGTTTTCGGCTACTGTGATATTGTTGCCGGGTTGGCATTTGGTTTTGATACGACTGTTAAACCGAGGGCTTAAGCCTGTTTTCAGTGAATTCTGTTTTGTTCAGTGTTATTTGATTATTGTGATTTATTAGTTTGATGTTGTGATAAGGATTAAGAATTTTGATTTCGAAATGGTATGCTTCAGTTTGTGTTTATGGAGCATGTACAGGAATTTCCTTAGTTTTTCTGGGGACATGCTGCCGAAATTTTCCGAATCATTTTTCCGTAAGCTATCATTCCCTAGCATCTGTCTTGTTGTTTTGTGTGTGACGTTCCCTATCTTCCGCAGTTTCTGTCTGTGATTGGGGTTTATTCTGAGGGGATGTTACAATAGGCGAAAAACTAGGTTTGATAAGATCGAGAGGCAAGATAATATGAGCAACCATAAAAGGATAAAATGATGCGTTACCATTGCCATTGATTGAGTGGCGACTTGGAAGAAGAAAGGGCGAGCGGCTCTTCTCTAAAGGAAATCGCACACAAGAAGATGATGACTTCTTCCTTGTATTCCTTGTGCTAGCAAAGATCCAAGGAGTCCTAGATCGTGTATGAGGAGATGTCTTTCTCCCTTTTGCTGGCCGAACTTCCTCTTGTCGTGAAGATCATCCACACGAGAGGAGAGGGGGAGAGAGAGAGATAGGCGTTCGAACATGGGGGCGTTTTCTCAAAGAAAACGGCTTCCAAAAATAGTAAGTGCATAACTCCATGTTTAACCTCACTTGAAGCCATCGATAACTCCTCTCTCAATTGAACCATGCGTTCACCAAGTGAACCGGTTCAATTCTATTTGGTTCAAAGACCAAATCGAACCCACCATGGTCTTGATCTCTTTAAACCAAATGGTTCAAGATCTAACCACACATCTCTCGACCCTCTTGATCTCTATGATCAAGCATCAATTCTCTCGATCGAAGCTTACCGATCTCAAGCCCTAATCAATCAAACATGATCAGACCAAATCTCACTTCCAATCAGAGTTTAAATTCCTTTAAACTGAACCAGAACAATTCAGTCCACACGATCTGACATAAGTAAGCCATATCATCAAATTGTGCGACCCTAAGGGTTTCCTTCAATGTCGGTAACGATAACTTACGTTATCACGATCAGAGAGGGGTATCTAGCAACACATCACTGTCTCCCGATATGAAGGAAAGAGTCTTCCAAGACTACACCCAAACCATAGCACAAGTGTGAATCCAATTCACTCGGCATACATGTTCCCTTTGCCACTGGACGTTCTTATTGGACAAGCCTGTCAAGACTGTAATTCCAACATGATGAGAATGGTTAGATCAGATGAACATAGTCATCTGGGTATGGCCATACACTTTCTCAACCATCTCATCCAGGGGGCCCTTTAGAACATCACACTCCAACTAGGAGAGCCAATCCTATATCTATCACCAGTGTCCTAACATGAGTCATGCCCACCATCCAAGATAATCCTTAACCATTATCTTTCAAATGATATTGAACTACCTCAAAACAATGCCAATGATCATTTAGAAACACAAGTGATCTCAAGTCAGAGGGAGTATACCACTTGCTAGTTTATAAGGATTATTCACATTGTGACAAAAACTGAATATCCTAAGTAGGGTCAGTCCAGTACATCCAATGCACCTATGCGTCTAAATCTTATTCCATGCTCGAAGCATCCTATAAGATTAGAACACATATTAGTCTCAATCATATCAAGGCTGTCTCATGTTCACCAAGATATCTCGACTAAGGACAATACTGCATGTCAGCCAAGCTGAAACACCAATGAGACATTATTCAGAAGTATCATACAGCAGCAGATAATGCAACAATCTGAATAACAACAATTGCCTTTATAAACATATACATAGTTTATACATGATACTGATAATAGCCCAAGGCCTCAAACATTAGCCTTAAGGTCATACCCCAACAATCTCCCACTTGCACTTAAACTAATGGTTGAGAAATCTCAAACCCATATTATTACAGTGCTTTTCATGCTTCTGCTGCGCTAGAGGCTTTGTAAGCGGGTCAGCTAGATTGTCATCTGTATGTACCTTGCAGATCTTGATCTCTCCTCGATCTATGATCTCACGGATCAAATGAAACCTTCTCTGTATGTGCTTGGACTTCTGGTGTGACCGTGGTTCCTTTGCTTGTGCAATCGCTCCAGTGTTATCACAGAAGATAACCAATGGATCTGCACTCGAAGGAACAACACCAAGTTCTTGAATGAACTTACGAATCCACACTGCCTCCTTTGATGCTTCTGAGGCTGCAACATACTCGGCTTCTGTTGTGGAATCAGCAATAATTGATTGTTTGAAACTCTTCCACACCACTGCTCCTCCATTCAAGCTAAAAACGTAGCCTGATTGCGATCGGAAATCATCTTGGTCAGATTGGAACGAAGCGTCAGTATATCCTTCAATACTGAGTTCTTCCTGACCTCCATATATTAAGAACATATCTTTGGTTCTCCGAAGATATTTCAAAATGTTCTTGACCGCAATCCAGTGTGCCTTCCCTAGATTACTTTGGAACCGACTGGTCACGCTTAACCCATAAGCGACGTCTGGGCGAGTACACAACATCGCATACATGATGGACCCAATAGCCGAAGCATAAGGCATATTGTCCATCTCATCTTTCTCAGACTATGTTTGAGGACACTGGCTCTTTGAAAGATTCAGACCATGTCTGACTGGAAGATATCCTCTTTTAGAATTTTCTAAATGAAATCTCTCCAGGACCTTATCGATGTAAGTACTTTGGCACAGCTCGAGAAGCCTATTAGATCTATCTCTATAGATCTTCACACCTAGTACATAGGCTGCTTCTCCTAAATCTTTCATCTGGAAACATTTTCTTAACCAAGCTTTGACTGCATGCAGTTCAGGAATATCGTTTCCAATGATCAAGATATCATCGACGTAGAGGACTAAGAAAGTAATCACGCTCCCACTAAACCTTTTATACACACACGGGTCATCTTCATTTTTGATGAAACCAAATTCACAGACTGATTCATCAAAACGAATATTCCAGCTTCTTGATGCTTGTTTAAGTCCATAAATGGACTTCTTTAATTTGCATATTTTATGACGTTCTGATGGATTGATGAAACCTTCAGGCTGTGTCATATATACATCCTCTTCCAGTTTTCCATTAAGGAAAGCGGTCTTCACATCCATTTGCCATATCTCATAATCATAATATGCTGCTATCGCGAGAATAATTCGGATGGATTTGAACATGGCTACAGGAGAGAAAGTTTCATCATAATCTATCCCGTAGATTTGTTTGAAACCTTTCGCAACTAGCCTGCCCTTATAGGTAACTACGTTACCATCCATGTCTGTCTTCCTTTTGAAGATCCACTTACAGCCTATAGGGATTACTCCCGGAGGCGGATCAACCAAATCCCAGACTTGGTTATCTGACATGGAGTCCATCTCGGCTCGCATAGCTTCAAGCCAACTTGCTGATTCCGGTCCACTGACCGCATCCGCATAAGTGAGGGGTTCATCATTAATGATGTAGATTCCGTCATAGCGCTCAGGCTGACGACGAATCCTTCCCGATCTACGCGGTTCCCGTGATATCTGAGCCTCAGGTTGAACATTAACCTGTTCTATTTGCTCAGGCTCATCCAACTGAGCTTGACTACTTTATCCCTCTTCTGGATTTTCATCCAGCTTTATTTCTCTCCCACTGGCCTCTTGCAGAAGAAATTCCTTCTCAAGAAAAATAGCCGTTCGAGCAACAAATACTTTGTTCTCTTTGGGATTGTAGAAATAATAACCCTTAGTTTCTTTAGGGTAACCGACAAAGATACATTTATTAGATCTACTCTCCAGTTTTCCAGAGGCGAGCTTTTTGACATAAGCCTCGCAACCCCAGATTTTAATAAATGTTAAGCTCGGCTGTTTCGCATACCATAACTCAAATGGTGTCTTTGAAACTGCCTTGGATGGCACTCGGTTTAGCACCTTTGCAGCTGTTTCCAGTGCAAATCCCCAAAAGGAGTATGGTAGAGTAGCCTGACTCATCATAGAACGAATCATATCCAATAAGGTTCTATTTCTCCTCTCGGACACACCATTCCATTGCGGTGTTCCTGGGGGAGTGAGCTGTGAGATGATCCCACACTCCTTCAGATAGTCAGTAAACTCATGACTCAAGTATTCACCACCTCGATCTGATCGAAGTGCCTTGATATTTCGGCCTAACTGATTTTGTACTTCATTTTTGAATTCTTTGAACTTGTCAAAAGATTCACTCTTATGTCTCATTAAATAGACATAACCATACCTACTGAAATCATCAGTAAAAGTAATGAAGTATGAATAGCCACCTCTGGCATGTTTACTAAACGGCCCACACACATCACTGTGAATAAGGTCAAGTAAACCTGAAGTCCTTTCACCTTTATTAGTAAAAGGAGTCTTCGTCATTTTACCCATTAAACAAGCTTTGCATGTATCAAGCTCCTCATAGGAGAATGATCCCAGCAGTCCATGATCATGCAACCGCTTAATGCGCTTCTTGTTAATATGGCCTAAACGACTATGCCATAGCAAGGTGCTGTCATCAGCATACTTGGCTTTTTTATTATCAATTTGTTGTACAGAACATTCCATGTCCAACATGTATAACCCATTGTTAATCGACCCAGTTGCATAAACAATATTATCATATGAAATACAACACTGTAAAGTTTTGCATTCAAAAGAGAAACCTTTCCTGACAAGAGCAGGAATAGAGATAATATTCTTAGTTATGCTTGGCACAAAATAACAATTGTCAAGTTCTAATACAAAACCAGATGGTAAAGAGATGTTATATTGTCCTACAGCAACAGCAGCAACCCGTGCTCCGTTTCCAACTCGTAGGTCCACCTCATGCTGTCCCACCTGTCTTCTTCTCTTGAGTTCCTGTACATTTGAACAAATGTGAACTCCACATGCAGTGTCCAACACCCATGAAATAGAAGAAGCTACCATGACTTCAGTCACGTAAATACTTGAGCCAGAAGTGAAAGGCTTGCTTCCCTTCTTCTCTCCTTGGAGCGCTTTATAGTCCTTCTTCCAGTGACCCAGCTGGCCACAATGGAAGCATCTGTTGTCCTTTGACCGCTTCATCTTTTGTTTCAAAGCCTTGTTGTAGCTCTTGATAGGGGTTTTGCCCTTCTTCCCCTTCCTCTTGTTCCGTGAAGGAACCATCAAGATAGAGGATGAAGGCTTTCCCTTCTCAAGAGTCTGCTCTGTGGTGCAGAGCATGTTCAGTAACTCTGCCGGAGTACAGTCGATCTTGTTCATATTAAAATTAATGATGAACGAATCGAAAGAAGCCGGGAGAGACTGCAGGATAATGTCCACAACAAGTTCCTAATTGATGGTGTGTCCCAGTTTCTCTAGAGCCTCCTTGTACCCAATCATCTTGAGTACGTGAGCTCCCACTGGACTCCCTTCAGTCAGTTTGCTATGAAAGAAAAGTTTTGTCAAGTTATAGCGTTCAGTCCTTGCCTGTGCAGCATACAGCATCTTGAGATTTGCTATAATGTCAATAGCAGACAAATCCTCATGCTGACGCTGTAGCTCGGGCGTCATTGACGCAAGCATAAGGCAAGCGACATCAGTACTATCACTGACGTGCTTCTCATAAGCATCCCGAACCGCCCTTGCGGCGTTCGCAGCGGGTTGAGCCGGTATTGCCGACTCAAGGACATACAGCTTCCTCTCAGCTTTAAGCACAATCTTAAGCTGTCTGTACCAGTCTGAGAAGTTTGGCCCAGCAAACTTCTCCTTTTCCAATATGGATCGCAAATTGAGCCCTGTGGTGTTCGTTGCTGTAGGAATCTGCAACATGGCAGGAACAACAAGGTCAGTATCCATGTTAGAATCATTCCAGGACATAAGAGTGATTCTTTTCTCACTATTTTGTCTGACTGAAAAATCCTATAAAACAGCCCGAAAGAGTGAAACTCTTTTAGTGAGATGGGATCCAGATTTCATACTTGATCTCCGCGTCCCGCTCAGGCGAGATAAGATGCACAGAGAGTTCAAGCACTAGTCACTGGTAGGTCATCCATGCCAATCGCCAACCCGTGCGATTCCCCTTCATCTAGGCAATCCAGAAGACTGTGCCAACTGAGTTGGTACAACACAGTCTCTGATTCCTCAGATGGCTGCCTCCATACAGCTATCATATGCTCAATATGTTGCCTATATGGTCAAGCTGACCTGACCTACTCCCTGGACCATCACATGCTATGCTGAGCAACGAGAAGAGATAAATCCCTTCTCTGTAGCATGTAGATGTAATCGCACACCGTCTGAAGATAGCTGGGTGTGCCCACTGAGTGGGTACAACACGGCCCCAACGATAGTCAGAACAGTGAGGTTTCGCGTTAGAAGGCAATCAAGCTTGATATGGTCGTTGGATTTTAACGGTCCTTTTATCTTCTTACTATCATGCAAATTCTATAGTGATAGCAGAAGAATATAAACATTCATGTGCTAATATTACTTAAAACAATAAGTAGAAAGCACAATTATCTTATGTGGTAAATGCCTATAAAAGCCTAAGTAAAACCCTAGTTTTACAAAAGTCTTCACGTGAGCTCTTTATGGGTCTTTTACATTTCATTTGGCCCAGCTCGGGCCAAAGCGCCCTACAGGCTGTATGCGCCTGTTCTAGAGTCGAACTCTAGACCTCCACCTGGTGAAGCCACTGACTGCAAGCGCCTCTGCCATGTGTGCTCATGAGCTCATGTCTGATCAAATTACATTTTAATCTATCTAGACATGGTTTGACTCGCAGGTCAAATATACATTTTCATAAATTAAAGTGTGATTCGCAGATCACAGTAAAATTTATAAATTAATTCCAGGCACGTAGGCCCCAGCACATCACACCAAAAATAAGGGCAGCCCACATAAGATTAAATAAACACCCAATGAACATGTCAAACATGCATACATGTGATCCAAACAGAAAATAAAATTTTTGAAATACCCATGGCATCAATTTTATTTCCTTATGTGCCCTACTACCTTACAACGGTCCATTAACAGGCATCCACTCATCAGACCAAGTCAGACCCACTACCCTTGCATGCACCCAGTCATAACTGACTTGCGTCGACCGGATGGTCAACTATGCATGCCTTAAGGGCTGAACGTCCCACATGATTTCTGGCAAGCGGGTGTGACCCCGGGCCTAAATCATGTGTTGGGGTATGCCCTTAAGGCTAATGTTTGAGGCCTAGGGATTCTTTCAATATCATGTATAAACTCTTATGTTTATAAAGGCAATGGTTGTTATTCAGTTTGTTACATCATCTGCTGCAATATGTACACTTCTAATTAATGTCTCAATGCTGTTCAGCTTGGCTGACATGCAGTATTGTCCTTAGTCGAGATATCTTGGTGAACATGAGACAGCCTTGATATGATTGAGACTAATATGTGTTCTAATCTTATAGGATGCTTCGAGCATGGAATAAGATGTAGACTCATAGGTACATTGCATGTACTGGACAGACCCTACTAGGATATTCAATTGCTTGTCACAATGTGAATAATCCTTGTATGTGAACAAGTGGCATACTTCCTCTGACTTGAGATCACTTGTGTTTCTAAATGATGATTGTCATTGTTTTGAGGTAGTTCAATATCATTTGAAACATAATGGTTATAGACTATCTTGGATAATGATCATGAGTCAGGTTAGGACACTAGTGATAGATAAAGGATTGCCGTCTCCTTGTTTAGGAGAGTGATGTTCTAAAGGGGCCCCCTGGATGAGATGATTGAGAAAGTGTATGGCCATACCCAGATGACTATGTTCATCTGATCTAATCATGCTCATCATATTGGAGTTACAAGCTTGACACGCTTGTCCAATAAGAACATCCAGTGGCAAAGGAAACATGTATGTCTAGTGAAGTGGATTCACACTTGTGCTATGGTTTGGGTGTAGTCTTGGAAGACTCTTTCCTTTATATCGGGAGACAGTGATGTGTTGCTAGATACCCCTCACTGATCGTGATAACGTAAGTTATCGTTACCGACATTTAAGGGAAACCCTCAGGGTCGCACAATTTGATGATATGGCTTACTTAAGTCAGATCGTGTGGACTGAATTGTTTTGGTTTAGTTTAAAGGAGTTTAAACTCTGATTGTAAGTGAGATCTGGTCTGATCATGTTTGATTGATTAGGGCATGAGATCGGTAAGCTTCGATCGAGAGTTGTGATGCTAGATCGGTGAGATCAAGTGCATCTAGAGATGAACGGTTAGATCTTGAACCTTCATGGTTCATATAGATTTAGACCATGGCTTGGCTTGGTTTGATTTGGTCTTTGTACCAAATCCTTTTGAACCGATTGCAATTGAACCCATTCACCTATGTGAACGTTTGGTTCAATGTGTTGGGGTATGCCCTTAAGGCTAATGTTTGAGGCCTTGGGATTCTATTAGTATCATGTATATAAACTCTTATGTTTATAAAGGCAATGGTTGTTATTCAGTATGTTACATTGTCTGCTGCAATAAGTGTGCTTCTGAATAATGTCTCAATGCTGTTCAGCTAGGCTGACATGCTGTAATGTCCTTAGTCGAGATATCTTGGTGAACATGAGACAGCCTTGATATGATTGAGACTAATATGTGTTCTAATCTTATAGGATGCTTCGAGCATGGAATAAGATGTAGACTCATGGGTACATTGGATGTACTGGACAGACCCTACTAGGATATTCAATTGCTTGTCACAATGTGAATAATCCTTGTTTGCATCAAGTGGCACATGTCCTCTGACTTGAGATCACTTGTGTTTCTAAATGATGATTGTCATTGTTTTGAGGTAGTTCAATATCATTTGAAATATAATGATTATAGACTATCTTGGATAATGATCATGAGTCAGGTTAGGACACTAGTGATAGATATAGGATTGCCGTCTCCTTGTATAAGGAGTGTGATGTTCTAAAGGGGCCCCCCCCCGAATGAGATGATTGAGAAAGTGTATGGCCATACCCAGGTGACAATGTTCATCTGGTCTAATCATGCTCATCATATTGGAGATACAGGCTTGACATGCTTGTCCAATAAGAACATCCAGTGGCAAAGGAAACATTTGTGCCTAGTGAAGTGGATTCACACTTGTGCTGTGGTTTGGGAGTAGTCTTGGAAGACTCTTTCCTTTATATCGGGAGACAGTGATGTGTTGCTAGATACCCCTCACTGATCGTGATAACGTAAGTTATCGTTACCGACATTTAAAGGAAACCCTCAGGGTCGCACAATTTGATGATATGGCTTCTTTAAGTCAGATCGTGTGGACTGAATTGTTTGGGTTCAGTTTAAAGGGATTTATACTCTGATTGTAAGTGAGATCTGGTCTGATCATGTTTGATTGATTAGGGCTTGAGATCGGTAAGCTTCAATCGAGAGAGTTGATGCTAGATCAGTGAGATCAGGAGCATCAGGAGATGAACGGTTAGATCTGGAGCCTTAGGGTTTAATATGATCTAGACCAAGTGGCTTGGCTTAATTGGGGTTTTGAACCAAATCTAATTGAACAGGTTCACTATGTGAACGCTTGGTTCAATTAGAGGAAGTTTCGAGCGTTCACTTGGAGTGAACGCATGAGCCATTAAGACTTACCAATTTTGGAAGGCGGTTTTCTATGTTGAAAACCAAAAATGCCTCCATGTTGTAAGTGTCGCTGAATTGAACTTGACGTCTCTTGCATTCTCGTTGGAGAAGGTGTTGACGACAAGGGAAGCGCTCTCGGCCAAGAAATCGTCTCCTCATCCCTACCACTCGAGAAGGATACTTGTAGATCCTTGCTAGCACAAGGAGCTTCAAGGAGAAGTCATCTTCACCTTGTGTGCGTCTTCTTTGGAGGAGAGCTTATTTGCCCTCTTTGCTTCCAAGCCACCTCCTTACTCATGGCCATGGTAACGCATCTTTCACTTGATGTTTTAAGTTGATCATATGACATATAGATCGATTCATGAAACCCTTGCTTCCGCTGTCGAAATGAACAATATGCGCCACTTAGGGTTTCGCTCCCCCTTGAAGGGGACCCCTTACAATTGGTATCAGAGCTGCGGTTCTATATGTGTTCATATGATTGCTTGATGTATTTGTGTGATCCATGCTTGCGTTTATGCATAGATCTAAAGTTAACATGCGAAAATACATGCTTATATGTTTTTACTCATGTTGGTTGCGCATGTTTTATGTTGGCGCATGTTGTGGTTGTTTTGTCAAAAACTCCACTTGCGCGCCCCATATTAGATCTAAGCGCCTACTTTAAACCCTTAGATGGGTTGATGGGGTTGAAGTCATCTTCTAGGAAGGATCCAAATAGTCTGATCAGACCATCTGACAGCCTAGATGGGTTGACCAGTAGCACCTGTGCGCAAGCACGAGGTGGCTATAGGTCGACTGCATCAAGGGCGTGTAGCGAGGTCTGGTTGAGACGACTAGTGAACACACATGAGTTAGGCCCGGGGTCACACCCGCTTGCCGAAACTCATGAGGGTTGTTCAGCCCTTTGCGCATGCATGGTTGACCATTAGGTCAACTCAAGTCAGTTAGGACTTGGTGCATGCAAGGGCAGTGGATCTGACTAGATGGATGAGTGGATCCCTATCAATGGACCATTGTAAGGTTGTAGGGCACATAAGAATATTAAAATTGATGCCAATGGGTTTTCAAAATTTTATTTTCTTGTAAATGGATCACATGTTGAGTGGATGCCATGTGCTTGTTTATTTCATCTTATGTGGGTTGCCCTTTTAATGTCTGATGTGCTGGGGCCTGCGAGCCTGGATTAAAATTGTAAATTAATTTATATTGTGATCTGCGCATCACTTTTATTTAATTTATAATGTGTAATTGACCTGCGAGTCAATCATGTCTAGATAGATTAAATTGTAAGTTTAATCAGACATGAGCACAGAGCACAGTTGACAGAGGCGCATGCAGCAGAGGCTTGACCAGGTGGGAGGTCTAGGGTTTGACCCTATGACAGGCGCATCTACCTGGTGGGTGCACCTGAGCTGCAGAAGGCGCTTAGGCCCTGGTCTGGGCCAGATGAGAGGCAAAAGACCCAAGAAGAACTAAAGTGAAGACTTAAGTTAACTTAAGGTCTTACTTAGGGTTAATGGGCTTTTACCACATAAGATCAGCATGCTTTCTACTTATCGTTTATAATTAGAATTGCATGATTTATTTATCTTCTGCTATCACCATAGGGTTTCCATGATAGTTAAGAAGATAAAAGACCGTTAAAATCCAACGCTAAAATATCAAGCTCGATAGCCTTCTGACGCGAAACCTCACTGTTCTGACTATCGTTGGAGCCATGTTATACCCACTCAGTGGGCACGTCCATCTATCTTTAGACGGTGTGTGATTTCACCTGCGTGTTACAGAGAAGGGATTTATCGCTTCTCGTTGCTCAGCATAGCACGTGGTGGTCCAGGGAGTAGGTCGGGTCAGCTTGACCATGTAGGCTACATATGTGGCGCATATGGTAGCTATATGGAGGCAGCCATCTGTGGGATCAGAGACTGTGTTGTACCAACTCAGTTGGCACAGTCTCCTGGATTGCCCAGATGAAGGGGAATCGCACGGGTTGGCGATTGGCAGGGACTGCCTACCAGAAATTAGTGCTTGTACTCTCTGTGCATCTTATCTCGCCTGAGCGGGACGCGGAGACCAAATATGAAATCTGGATCCCATCTCACTAAAAGATTGTTACTCTTTCGGGCTGTTTTGCTGGATTTTTCAGCCAGATAAAATAGTGAGAAAAGAATCATTCTTAAGTCCTGGATTGATTCTGGACATTGATACTGACCTTGCTGTTCTTGCATTGTTGTAGATTCCTGCAGCAACGAACACCATGAGCTTCAATGTGCGATCCCTACTGGAAAGGGAGAAGTTTGCTGGGCCAAACTTCTCAGACTGGTACGGACACCTTAAGATTGTTCTTAAGGCTGAGAGGAAACTGTATGTCCTCGAGACGGCTGTACCGCCTCAACCCGCTGCGAACGCTGCAAGGGCGGTTCGCGATGCCTATGAAAAGCATGTCAATGATAGCATTGATGTCGCTTGCCTGATGCTAGCGTCTATGACGCCACAGCTGCAGCGTCAGCATGAGGATATGTCTGCTATAGAAATTATAGCAAACCTCAAGATGCTGTATGCTGCACAGGCGAGGACTGAACGCTATAATCTGACCAATCTTTTCTTTCAGAGCAAACTGGCTGAAGGGAGTCCAGTGGGAGCTCATGTGCTCAAGATGATTGGGCACAAGGAGGCTCTAGAGAAACTGGGGCATACCATCAACCAGGAGCTTGCTGTAGACATTATTCTGCAGTCTCTCCCGGCCTCCTTCGATGCGTTCATTATTAATTTTAATATGAACAAGATCGATTGTACTCCGGCAGAGTTGCTGAATATGCTCTTGACTACGGAGGAGACTCTGAAGGGAAAGCCTTCAACCTCTGTCTTGATGTTCCCTTCCAGGAACAAGAAGAAGGGGAAAAAGGGCAAAGCCCCTGTCAAGAACTACAGCAAGGCTCTGAAACAAAAGGTGAAGCGGTCGAAGGACAACAGATGTTTCCATTGTGGCCAGCTGGGTCACTGGAAAAAGGACTATAAAGCGCTCCAAGGAGACAAGAAGGGAAGCATCGCTTCTGGCTCAGGTATATTTGTGACTGAGGTCATGATGTCTTCTTCTTCTATTTCATGGGTGTTGGACACTGCATGTGGAGTTCACATTTGTTCAAATGTACAGGAACTCAAGAGAAGAAGACAGGTGGGACAGCATGAGGTGGACCTACGAGTTGGAAACGGGGCACGGGTTGCTGCTGTTGCTGTAGGGGTTTATTACATCTCATTACCATCTGGACTTGTACTAGAACTAGACAATTGTTATTTTGTTCCAAGTATTACGAAAAATATTATCTCTATTCCTGCTCTTGTCAGGAAAGGATTTTCCTTTGAATGCAATATTTCAAAGTGTGTAATTTCTTATGATAATATTGTTTATGCTTCTGGATCAATTAACAATGGGTTATTCATGTTAGACATGGAATGTTCTGTACAAAATATTGATAATAAGAAAGCCAAGTATGCTGATGACAGCACCTTGTTATGGCATAGTCGTTTAGGCCATATTAACAAGAAACGCATTAAGCGGTTGCATGACCATGGACTGCTGGGATCATTCTCCTATGAGGAGATTGATACATGCAAAGCTTGTTTAATGGGTAAAATGACGAAGGCTCCTTTTTCTCACAAAGGTCAAAGGGCTTCAAGCAGCGGATAGGGTCTCTAAGAATCGCATGCACCTTATATAATCAACTTAAAGAAAACCCGAATGCATAAGAGGTGATTCGATCCATACCATTGCCATTTCTAGATGGCGGCTTGGAAGCAAAGATCAAACGAGATCTTCTCCTTGTCGTCACACACAAGATGATGTCGCTATCTCTCTTGGTGCTCCTTGTGCTAGCAAGGTTCCAAGAGGTCTTTTGACGAGTGAAGGGAAAATGAGATGTCAATCTTTCTTGGCCGAATCCTCCTCAAGCGTCAAGCGTCAAGCGTCAAGCGTCAAGCGTCAAGCGTCGCCACACTCACACAATAATCTCGAGAGGAATATGGGCGAGAGGAAAAATCAGTTGAAGTGGCGAAAATAGAGAAGACTCTATTCGGACGAGAGCACCCACCAAGTGGAGATCATGGTTACTAAAAATAGTAACCACTCCTCACCCCAACGTTCACGCCAAGTGAACTTGTCGCCAACTCCTCTCCCCTTGAACCATGCGCTCATCAAGTGAGCCGGTTCACTTTGGTTCGGTTTAAGAACCAATCAAGCCAATGATCTAGTCTAGATCTTAAATAAACCCTAAGGTTCCCGATCTAACCGTCGATCTCCTCGATGCCCCTGATCTGACCGATCTGGCATCTATTCTCTCGATCGAAGCTTACCGATCTTAAGCCCTAATCAATCAAACATGATCAGACCAGATCTCACTTACAATCAGAGACTAATTCCCTTTAAACTGAACCCAAACAATTCAGTCCACACGATCTGACTTAAGTAAGCCATATCATCAAATTGTGCGACCCTAAGGGTTTCCTTTAAATGTCGGTAACGATAATTCTCATTATCACGATCAGTGAGGGGTATCTAGCAACACATCACTATCTCCCGATATAAAGAAATGAGTCTTCCAAGACTACACCCAAAAACAGCACAAGTGTGAATCAAATCACAAAGCATACATATTTCCTTTGCCACTGGATGTTCTTATTGGACAAGCCTGTCAAGCTTGTAACTCCAATATGATGAGCATGATTAGAACAGATGATCACTGTCACCTGGGTATGGCCATACACTTTCTCAATCATCTCATCCAGGGGGCCCCTTTAGAACATCACACTCCTTAAACAAGGAGACGGCAATCCTATGTCTATCACTAGTGCTCTAACCTGACTCAAGCTCACCATCCAAGATAGTCTATAATCATTATGTTTCAAATGATATTGAACCATCTCAAAACAATGACAATCATCATTCAGAAAACACAAGTGATCTCAAGTCAGAGGAAATGTGCCACTTGTCTTAATCAAGGAATATTCACATTGTGACAAACAATTGAACATCCTAGTAGGGTCTGTCCAGTACATCCAATGTACCCATGAGTCTACATCTTATTCCATGCTCGAAGCATCCTATAAGATTAGAACACATATTAGTCTCAATCATATCAAGGCTGTCTCATGTTCACCAAGATATATCGACTAAGGACATAATAGCATGTCAGCCGAGCTGAACAGCTTTGAGACATTATTCAGAAGAACATATATTGCAGCAGACAATGTAGCTAACTGAATAACAACCATGCCTTTATAAACATAACAGTTTATTACATGATACAAATACATTCCCATAGGCCTCAAACATTAGCCTTAAGGGCATACCCCAACAATCTCCCACTTGCACTTAATCTAATGGTTGAGAAATCTCAAACCCATATTATTACAGTGCTTCTCATGCTTCTGCTGCGCCAGAGGCTTGGTAAGCGGGTCTGCCAGATTGTCATCTGTATGAACCTTGTAGATTTTGATCTCGCCACGATCTATGATCTCCCTGATCAAATGAAACCGTCTCAGTATGTGCTTGGACTTCTGGTGCGACCGTGGTTCCTTTGCTTGTGCGATTGCTCCAGTGTTATCACAAAAGATAACCAAAGGATCGACACTCGAAGGAACAACACCAAGTTCTCTCACGAACTTACGAATCCAGACTGCCTCCTTGGATGCTTCCGAGGCTGCAACATACTCGGCTTCTGTTGTGGAATCAGCAACAGTTGACTGTTTGAAACTCTTCCACACCACTACACCTCCATTCAAGCTAAAAACATAGCCTGATTGCGATCGGAAATCATCCTGGTCCGACTGGAACGAAGCGTCAGTATATCCCTCTATACTGAGTTCTTCCTGACCACCATATATCAAGAACATATCTTTGGTCCTCCGCAGATATTTTAAAATGTTCTTGACTGCAATCCAGTGCGCCATACCTGGATTACTTTGGAAACGACTGGTTACGCTTAACCCGTAAGCGACGTCTGGGCGAGTACACAACATCGCATACATAATGGAACCAATAGCCGAAGCATAAGGCGTATTGTCCATTTCATCTTTCTCAGTCTGTGTTTGTGGACACTGACTCTTCGAAAGACTCAGACCATGTCTGACTGGAAGATATCCACGTTTAGAATTCTCTAAATGAAATCTCTCCAGGACCTTATCGATGTAAGTACTCTGGCACAGCCCGAGAAGTCTCTTAGATCTATCCCTGTAGATCTTCACACCTAACACATAGGCTGCTTCTCCTAGATCTTTCATCTGGAAACACTTCCTCAGCCATGCTTTAACAGCATGCATTTCAGGAATGTCATTTCCAATGATCAAGATGTCATCGACGTAGAGGACTAGGAAAGTAATCACGCTCCCACTAAACCTCTTATATACACACGGGTCATCCTCGTTCTTGATGAAACCAAATTCAGTGACTGATTCATCAAAACGAATATTCCAGCTTCTAGATGCTTGCTTAAGTCCATAAATGGACTTCTTTAACTTGCATATCTTATGACGATCTGATGGATTAGTGAAACCCTCAGGTTGTGTCATATACACATCCTCATCCAGATTTCCATTAAGGAAAGCTGTTTTCACATCCATCTGCCAAATCTCATAATCATAATATGCAGCTATCACGAAAAGAATCCGAATAGACTTAAACATGGCTACAGGTGAGAAAGTTTCATCATAATCTATCCCGTAGATTTGTTTGAAACCTTTCGCAACTAGCCTGCCTTTATAGGTAACCACGTTACCATCCATGTCAATCTTCTTCTTGAAGATCCATTTACAGCCTATAGGGATAACTCCCGAAGGCGGATCAACCAAATCCCAGACTTGGTTATCTGACATGGAGTCCATCTCGGCGCGCATAGCCTCAAGCCATCTCGCTGACTCCGGTCCACTGACCGCATCCGCATAAGTGAGGGGTTCATCATTGTCAATGATGTAGACTCCGTCATAGCGCTCAGGCTGTCGACGGATCCTACCCGATCTTCGCGGTTCCCGTGATATTTGAGCCTCAGGTTGTTCAATAACCTGTTCTACCGGCTCAGGCTCATCCAACTGTGCTTGACTACTTTGTCCTTCGACTGGATTCTCATCCAGCTTTATTTCTCTCCCACTGGCCTCTTGCAGAAGAAACTCCTTCTCAAGAAATATGGCCGTCCGAGCAACAAAAACCTTGTTCTCTTTGGGATCGTAGAAATAATAACCCTTAGTTTCCTTAGAGTAACCGACAAAGATACATTTGTCAGATCTGCTCTCTAGTTTCCCAGAGGCGAGCTTTTTGACATAAGCCTCGCAGCCCCAGATCCTGATAAATGTCAAGCTTGGCTGTTTCCCATACCATAACTCATATGGAGTTTTAGAAACTGCTTTGGATGGCACTCGGTTTAGTACCTTTGCAGCTGTTTCCAGCGCAAAACCCCAAAAGGAGTATGGAAGAGTAGCCTGACTCATCATAGAACGAACCATATCAAGTAGCGTTCTATTTCTCCTCTCGGACACACCATTCCATTGCGGTGTTCCTGGCGGAGTGAGCTGTGAGATAATCCCACACTCCTTTAGATAGTCAGTAAACATATGACTTAGGTATTCACCACCTCGATCTGAGCGAAGTGCCTTGATATTTCGGCCTAGCTGATTTTGTACTTCATTCTTGAACTCTTTGAACTTGTCAAAAGATTCACTTTTATGTCTCATCAGATAGACATACCCGTATCTACTGAAATCATCAGTAAAGGTAATGAAGTACTGATAGCCACCTCTGGCATGTTTACTAAATGGCCCACACACATCACTGTGTATAAGGTCAAGTAAACCTGAAGCCCTTTGACCTTTGTGATGAAAAGGTGACTTCGTCATTTTACCCATCAAACAAGCTTTGCATGTATCAATCTCCTTATAGGAGAATGATCCCAGCAGTCCATGATCATGCAACCGCTTAATGCGTTTCTCGTTTATATGGCCTAAACGACTATGCCATAGCAAGGTGCTGTCATCAGCATACTTGGCTTTCTTAATATCAACATTTTGTATAGAACTTTCCATGTCCAACATGAATAACCCATTGTTAATTGAACCAGTTGCATAAACAATATTATCATAAGACAAAATACACTTTGAAATATTGCATTCAAAGGAAAACCCCTTCCTGACCAGAGCAGGAATGGAGATAATATTTTTAGTTATACTGGGAACAAAATAACAATTGTCTAGTTCCAGTACAATGCCAGATGGTAAAGGAATGAAGTAGTCTCCTACAGCAACAGCAGCAACCCGTGCCCCGTTTCCTACTCGTAGGTCCACCTCATGCTGTCCCACCTGCCTTCTTCTCTTGAGTTCCTGTACATATGAACAAATGTGAACTCCACATGCAGTGTCCAACACCCATGATATAGAAGAAGAAAACATGACCTCAGTCACGAATATACCTGAGCCAGAAGCGAAGCTTCCCCTCTTATCTCCTTGGAGCGCTTTGCAGTCCTTTTTCCAGTGACCCAGCTGGCCACAGTGGAAACACCTGTATTCCTTGGACCGCTTGACCTTTTGCTTCAGAGCCTTACTGTAGTTCTTGACTGGGGCCTTGCCCTTCTTCCCCTTCTTCTTGTTCCTGGAAGGAACCATTAAGACAGAGGTTGAAGGCTTACCCTTCAGAGTTTCCTCAGTGGTCAAGAGCATATTCAGCAGCTCTGCCGGAGTACAATCGATTTTGTTCATATTAAAATTAATAATGAACGCGTCGAATGAAGGCGGGAGAGACTGCAGAATAATGTCCACAGCAAGCTCCTGGTTAATGGTATGCCCCAGTTTCTCTAGAGCCTCCTTGTGCCCAATCATCTTGAGCACGTGAGCTCCCACTGGGCTCCCTTCAGCCAGTTTGCTCTGAAAGAAGAGCTTTGTCAGATTATAGCGTTCTGTCCTCGCCTGTGCAGCATACAACATCTTGAGGTTTGTAATCATGTCTATAGCCGACATGTCCTCATGCTGACGCTGCAGCGGTGGCGTCATAGACGCTAGCATCAGGCAAGCGACATCAATGCTATCATTGACGTGCTTTTCATAGGCTTCCCGAACCGCCCTTGCGGCGTTCGGAGCGGGCTGCGGCGATATCGCCGTCTCGAGGACATACAGTTTCCTCTCTGCCTTAAGAATGATCTTAAGGTGTCCAAACCAGTCAGAGAAGTTCGGCCCAGCAAACTTCTCCCTTTCCAGTAGGGATCGCACATTGAAGTTCATGGTGTTCGTTGCTGCAGGTATCTACAACAATGCAAGAACAGCAAGGTCAGTATCAATGTATAAGAATCGATCAGGACTTAAGAAAGATTCTTTTTCTCACTATTTTATCTGGCTGAAAAATCCAGCAAAACAGCCCGAAAGAGTAGCACTCTTTTAGTGAGATGGGATCCAGATTTCATACTTGGTCTCCGCGTCCCGCTCAGGCGAGATAAGATGCACAGAGAGTACAAGCACTAGTTTCTGGTAGGCATCCCAGCCAATCGCCAACCCGTGCGATTCCCCTTCATCTGGGCAATCCAGCAGACTGTGCCAACTGAGTTGGTACAACACAGTCTCTGATCCCACAGATGGCTGCCTCCATGTGCTACCATATGCGCCACATATGTAGCCTACACGGTCAAGCTGACCCGACCTACTCCCTGGACCACCACGTGCTATGCTGAGCAACGAGAAGGGATAAATCCCTACTCTGTAACACGCAGGTGTAATCCCGCACCGTCTGAAGATAGATGGACGTGCCCACTGAGTGGGTACAACATGGCTCCAACGATAATCAGAACAGTGAGGTTTCGCGTCAGAAGGCTTACGAGCTTGATATTTTAGCGTTGGATTTTAACGGTCTTTTATCTTCTTCACTATCATGCAATTCCTATGGTGATAGCAGAAGATAAACTTAAACATGCAATTCTAATATTATACAATAAAAGAAAGCATGTATCTTATGTGGTAAAAGCCCATAGCCCTAGAAGACCTTAACCTAACTTAAGTCTTCATTTGCTCTTCATGGGTCTTTTGCTGCTCATCTGGCCCAAACCTGGGCCCAAGCGCCATCTGCAGCACAGGTGCGCCCACCAGGAATATGCGCCACGTCCTAGGGTCGAACCCTAGACCTCCCACCTGGTCCAGCCACTTGCTGCATGCGCCTCTGCCAAGTGTGCACTGTGCTCTTGTCAAATTAAATTACAAATTTAACTATCTAGACAAGAGTGACACGCAGGTCACTTACATTTTATAAATTAAAACAATGTGATGCGCAGATCACAATAATTAATTTACAATTTTTAAATCCAGGCACGCAGGCCCCAGCACAGCACAGATTTAACATGGGCAGCCCACATAAGACTAAATAGACAAACACATGCATCCAATCAGCAATCAAGTGATCCATCATAAAAAATTAAAATTTTCGAAAACCCCTTGGGATCAATTTTAATTTTTCCTTATTTGCCCTACAACCTTACAACGATCCATTACTAGGGATCCACTCATCCAACCTAGTCAGATCCACTGCCCTTGCATGCACCAAGTCCTAACTGACTTGAGTCGACCATAAGGTCAACCATGCATGCGTCAGGGCTGAACGACCACACTGAGGTCTGGCAAGCGGGCGTGACCCCGGGCCTAACTCAGGTGCGTTCATTAATCGTCTCAATCAGACTTCGCTACACACCTGTCTGCAGTCGACCTATAGCCACCATAGGCTTGCGCCAAGGTGCTATCTGGTCGACCCATTCAGGCTGTCAGATAGTCTGATCAGACTGTTGGATCTAAACTAGGGGTGACTTCAACCCTAATAACCCGTTTAAGGGTTTATAGTAGAGCCTTAGATCTAGAGTGAGTCGCGCATGTTAATTAGGGTTTTTAAGAAAAACACTAAGCATGCGCCAAGAACAACATGCGCCAATGATAACATACTTCAAGTTTCGCATGTACAAAAACTTAAAGAAAAAACGCATGTTAACTAGATCTAAGCTTGTACACGCAAACATGGATCACATAAGCTTAAGCAATCATACAAAGATGCATAGAAAACTGCTCTGATACCAGTTGTTGGAACCCCTTTCTAGAGGGGGGCGAAACCCAGCATGGCGCATATTCAGATTTCAAGCAGCGGATAGGGTCTCTAAGAATCGCATGCACCTTATATAATCAACTTAAAGAAAACCCGAATGCATAAGAGGTGATTCGATCCATACCATTGCCATTTCTAGATGGCGGCTTGGAAGCAAAGATCAAACGAGATCTTCTCCTTGTCGTCACACACAAGATGATGTCGCTATCTCTCTTGGTGCTCCTTGTGCTAGCAAGGTTCCAAGAGGTCTTTTGACGAGTGAAGGGAAAATGAGATGTCAATCTTTCTTGGCCGAATCCTCCTCAAGCGTCAAGCGTCAAGCGTCAAGCGTCAAGCGTCAAGCGTCGCCACACTCACACAATAATCTCGAGAGGAATATGGGCGAGAGGAAAAATCAGTTGAAGTGGCGAAAATAGAGAAGACTCTATTCGGACGAGAGCACCCACCAAGTGGAGATCATGGTTACTAAAAATAGTAACCACTCCTCACCCCAACGTTCACGCCAAGTGAACTTGTCGCCAACTCCTCTCCCCTTGAACCATGCGCTCATCAAGTGAGCCGGTTCACTTTGGTTCGGTTTAAGAACCAATCAAGCCAATGATCTAGTCTAGATCTTAAATAAACCCTAAGGTTCCCGATCTAACCGTCGATCTCCTCGATGCCCCTGATCTGACCGATCTGGCATCTATTCTCTCGATCGAAGCTTACCGATCTTAAGCCCTAATCAATCAAACATGATCAGACCAGATCTCACTTACAATCAGAGACTAATTCCCTTTAAACTAAACCCAAACAATTCAGTCCACACGATCTGACTTAAGTAAGCCATATCATCAAATTGTGCGACCCTAAGGGTTTCCTTTAAATGTCGGTAACGATAATTCTCATTATCACGATCAGTGAGGGGTATCTAGCAACACATCACTATCTCCCGATATAAAGAAATGAGTCTTCCAAGACTACACCCAAAAACAGCACAAGTGTGAATCAAATCACAAAGCATACATATTTCCTTTGCCACTGGATGTTCTTATTGGACAAGCCTGTCAAGCTTGTAACTCCAATATGATGAGCATGATTAGAACAGATGATCACTGTCACCTGGGTATGGCCATACACTTTCTCAATCATCTCATCCAGGGGGCCCCTTTAGAACATCACACTCCTTAAACAAGGAGACGGCAATCCTATGTCTATCACTAGTGCTCTAACCTGACTCAAGCTCACCATCCAAGATAGTCTATAATCATTATGTTTCAAATGATATTGAACCATCTCAAAACAATGACAATCATCATTCAGAAAACACAAGTGATCTCAAGTCAGAGGAAATGTGCCACTTGTCTTAATCAAGGAATATTCACATTGTGACAAACAATTGAACATCCTAGTAGGGTCTGTCCAGTACATCCAATGTACCCATGAGTCTACATCTTATTCCATGCTCGAAGCATCCTATAAGATTAGAACACATATTAGTCTCAATCATATCAAGGCTGTCTCATGTTCACCAAGATATATCGACTAAGGACATAATAGCATGTCAGCCGAGCTGAACAGCTTTGAGACATTATTCAGAAGAACATATATTGCAGCAGACAATGTAGCTAACTGAATAACAACCATGCCTTTATAAACATAACAGTTTATTACATGATACAAATACATTCCCATAGGCCTCAAACATTAGCCTTAAGGGCATACCCCAACAAGTGATGTGTGTGGGCCATTTAGTAAACATGCCAGAGGTGGCTATTCGTACTTCATTACCTTTACTGATGATTTCAGTAGATATGGGTATGTCTATCTAATGAGACATAAGAGTGAATCTTTTGACAAGTTCAAAGAGTTCAAGAATGAAGTACAGAATCAGCTAGGCCGAAATATCAAGGCACTTCGCTCAGATCGAGGTGGAGAATACCTAAGTCGAGAGTTTACTGACTATCTGAAGGAGTGTAGGATTATCTCACAGCTCACTCCGCCAGGAACACCGCAATGGAATGGTGTGTCCGAGAGGAGGAACAGAACCTTACTGGATATGGTTCGTTCAATGATGAGTCAAGCTACTCTACCTTACTCCTTTTGGGGATTTGCACTGGAAACAGCTGCAAAGGTACTAAACCGAGTGCCATCCAAGGCAGTTTCGAAGACTCCATATGAGCTATGGTATGGGAAACAGCCGAGCTTGACATTTATCAAGATCTGGGGTTGCGAGGCTTATGTCAAAAAGCTCGCCTCTGGGAAACTGGAGAGCAGATCTGAGAAATGTATCTTTGTCGGTTACCCTAAGGAAACTAAGGGTTATTATTTCTACGATCCCAAAGAGAACAAGGTAATTGTTGCTCGGACGGCTATTTTTCTTGAGAAGGAGTTTCTTCTGCAAGAAGCCAGTGGGAGAGAAATAAAGCTGGATGAGAATCCAGAGGAAGGACAAAGTAGTCAAGCACAGTTGGATGAGCCTGTTGGGGAATGCCGGGTGTAATTTAAAATTTTGCAGTCCCAGGACGCAGCGGAAGAAGCATTACACCCGAAACACATTCCTTTCCCAAGGATCCATGCGAGAGAGAGAACACAAGGATGTGTTAGAGTTAGTACCTCTATTGCTTGTTAGGATGAAGGTGCCAAGTTGAAGACGCTCACATGCTCGTCCTCTACAAGTATCCACGCGTCGACCTTCTCAACGTTGCTCCCTTCCACGCTCGGTGCTAGCCTCGGGAAGAGAAGATCACCTCTCAGAATCTCCTTCTCCTTCCTCCTTGCTCTTCACGCCAACTTGTCTCCTTGCTTGGAGACTCTCGGCCAAAGACAAGAGGAAGAGAAGAGAGGGTGGCGCTCCACAAGAAGAAGAGGGCGGCTTGAATTCTAGGGCTTGCGCAACTCCAAGTTGCCTTTTCCTCAAGAAGAATTCTGCACTTGATGTTCATCCAATGATCATCCAAATCGTCATCACAAGAGGGGGCGCATACCCCTTCTTTTATAACCGACCAAGCCAAACCGCCACCTCTCTTTCCTTCTATGCTCTTGGCGCAATTCCTCCAAGGAATTGCCATAAGAGTTCAGCCACATCCTCTCTTGAATAGGCGCAACATGAAGCATGGAAAGAATCTAGCTTCTTGCCTTATCAAGAGAGGTAATTTGAGTTCCAATTCAATTAGGACTTTCCATATATGATTGACCAAATCATTGCTTGAATAAATCAAGCCATATTTGCCAACATAGCCCCACACGTCCAAGATAGTTTCCACTTGAGGAAACAACTTTCCAAAAGGATTCATACACCCCAATTGGCGCAAATTCCATATATGGAATTATCCCATGCGCCAAGTGTATTTCCAACTCCTATTAGGATTCAAACTTGCCTCAATTAGATTTAATCCACAATCCCTAATTGGATTTGGATCTCAACACTAATTAGGCCCATGGAAATAAATCCTTATTGGATTAGGATTTGCGCCCAACACAATGAGCCTTATCCAAATCCAATTCTCTTTAGGATTTGAATCCTAGTTGGATTAGGATTTGCGCCCAACTATTATGGGCCTTATCCAAATCTAATTCTCATTAGGATTTGAATCCTAATTAGATTAGGATTCTCATTTCTAGTAGAATTAGAATTCCAACTCCTAATTGAATTAGGATTCCAACTCCTAGTTGGAATAGGACTCTATTTCCCAATAGGGTTAGGATTCTAACTCCTAATTAAATTAGGATTCCAACTCCTAGTTGGATTAGGATTCCAATTCCTAATAGGGTTAGGATTCCAACTCCTAATTAGATTAGGATTCCAACTCCTAGTTGGATTAGGATTCCAATTCCTAATAGGATTAGGATTCCAACTCCTAATTAGATTAGGATTCCAACTCCTAGTTGGATTAGGATTCCAATTCCTAATAGGATTAGGATTCCAACTCCTAATTAGATTAGGATTCGAATCCAACATGGTATATAATCCTTTGTTCAAGTCCAACTTGACTAGGATACATATACAAACTCATGAATCCCAATTGGACTCAGATTCAACCATGAATCTGTCTTGGACTCAGAATAATGAACTCAAATATATTCCTAAGATTTCCAGATCATAAAACAACGTCAAGAGTCTATTGCGTGTGACCCGGTAGGATCCTAATGACGATAGCAATGATGATTGAATATCATCATAAGTAGTGAGAGGTATCTAGCAACACATCACTACTACCCATGTCATAGGACTTAAGTCATCTGGCAACAACTCCCTAACAAGCAACGAGGATTCCATGCATTCTAGATCCCTTTGCCTAAACTGATATCCTGCCATTGGATTAGTCTCAAGTTTATTATCCAATGCATTGGTCATGACTCAACAAGTGTGGCCACACTTTCCTGTCATGCACCAATAAGGTGGGGCGCCCCGAGGTGGATATCATGCTTCCTCGGAAGGAAGGGGCAAATCCTACTATTGGTCATCCATGTCTCTACATGACTTATGACATGCTCAATGACAGTCGTTTTGATCTCCCAATTACGGAGAGACGTAAGACTGTATTAAAGCATACCCTTCATCAAGTCTAGACATGAATACCTCAAGTCTAAGGATCAATGCAAACCTCTTGCATGTGAGATTGACTCGTTGACTAGACAAGTCAATCCTCACGGTGGATCACTCCAGTGCATCCAATGCACCTGTATGTCTGCGTTACTGTGCCCTGCACCTAACCAGCCCATACACCAGTCTCACATGTACCAAAGCTGTCCCATATCTGCTAAGGTACCTTGACTGGGGATAGCTTGTGAGAATGGATCCAATCCAAACTCCTGGGACATTATATATGCAATTCAATACATCAACGTAGGTAAAGCAATCTGCATAATAACGACCATGCCTTTATTGATTATATGAATTTCATTAATTCTATCAAAGTACATTCAAGCAATGCCTGACCATGTCCATACATTGGTCTGTAGGGCATATACACCAACAATCTCCCACTTGCACTAAGACCAAGGGCAACTGATGTTTAATCAGTCCCTATGTCTCTAGTATGACTTATTTAGCTTCCGCTGCGCCAGAGGCTACGTCAGTGGGTTTTTCCAGATTGCTATCTGTGTTTATTTTAACTAGTTTGAATCATCATCTTTATCCATGATCTCTAAGATCAGATGATATCGCTGCAGTACATACTTGAGTGCTAAGTTCCTTTACACATGCTTACGGCCCCAGCAAGAACTATACTGGACCATCAAGCATCAGGGACTAAATCAAGTTCAAATGAATGAAGCTGCTTCCTTGGCTGCCACAAGAAGCTGCAATGTACTCAGCCTTAATTGTAGAATTTGCCACTATGGTTTGCATAAAGCTCTTTCAGCCTACAACACCACATCAAGGCAAAACACAAATCCTGGCTGTGAACGATAGTCATTAGACTGGAACGAAGTATCAGTGTACCCCTGTACACAAAGTTCTTCCTGTCTATCATAGACTAAAATTCAATCCTTTATACTTCCCAAGTACGAAGGGTTGCTTTCACAGCTATCCAGTGTCAAACACTAGGATCTCATTGAAACTTTCTGGACATGCTCCAAGCACTTGCCACATATAGTCTTGTGCTTAGTTGCACAAAACATGATCTATCCTATACCCAATGTATTAGGACTATAGACTCATGTTATCTCTCTCCTGCTGTGTCAAAAGACATTGCATCATGGAGAGAATCAGACCATGTCTCTCTGGAAGGTATCATCCTTTGGAATGATCCAACATGAACCTCTCCAGAATCTCTTGGATGAACATAGACTGACTAAAGGGCAATGACTTTCTTGGATCCTAGTTGATCCACATGCCTAGGATGTAGGCTGCATTCCCTAGGTCATTCTTCTCGAAATACATTCCAAGCCTGTACTTCACCGCGTGAAGAGCTGGGATGTCATTTCAAGTGAGGAGAATATCGTCAATCAATTAGAACAAGAAACATTATGATGCTCCCACTGATCTTCTTGTAAACACAGGATACTTGTATAATACCATACATATCTTTATGGCGACTGTATGAAAATATTTTGGCTATTTCCATCTAGACATCCTCTTCCAGACGTCCATTAAGAAAAGCAATTTTCATAACAACACGCTATAACAGAACATGCAATTATAACAAGTAGATACCTAATGGACTCAAACAAAGCTATCGGTGAAAAAATTTCATCACTATCCACCCAGTGGACTTATCCGAAATTTCATTCACTAGCTTGTCATCATAGGTAACAATGTTACCTTTCATGTCTATCTTCCAAGAAGATCCACATACAGCCTTTGGGTGTTACCCCTTTGGCGGCTCAATCAAGTCCCACACTTGATTAGCAGACATGGAGTCCATTACGGTTCTTATGGCGCTCAGCCATTTCTTGGAATCTGGTCCACTGACCGCTTCCATTTCCTCATAAGTCTTTAGGTTCATCCTAGATGAAAAATTCGTCATGCCCACAACCTGTGAGAGTATTTCGAATCCATTCAGACTCATGTGATTCCTGTGTTACTTGAACCTCAGGTTGACTTTCAACCTGCATGTGTGATTCTACTCTCCATTTGTGTCTAACTGTATTGTGGTTGATTTTTGGACCTTGTCCTAATCAAATCTACTCCCACTATCTTCTTTCAAAAAGATATCTCCTTAAGAAAGACAGCAGTTTGAGCAACAAATATTTTTGTTCTCATCGGGATAGAAGTAGCATTCTCAGTGCCCCACAAATACACACTATGGAGTGTCAGAACAGTTGCTTGCATGGCCTGTAAAGGAAGTAAATTTGCATGACTATTCAAAGATGGATCCACATGCAATGTGTTCCCTTTTCTTTCTTTGAATTTCACCACACAGTTGTGGTGTTCCAAGTAAGCTGTGAGACAACCCCACACTCCTCAAGATAGTCATCACATTTTTCACTTCCCACTTTGATCCAATCAAAGGGTTTTAATAGATTCTCCAATTCGATTCTATACTTCATTCTTTAACTTCTTGGATTTCTCCAAAGTTACGTGTTGGATATAACATATCCCAACTTAATGAAGTATACCACTTGGTGCTTGTCTCCATGGGTCTACACACATTGCTGTGTACTAGATCCAACAAGCATCTAACCTCTCTCTCCTTCCTAAATGAAGGTAGCATCTGTCATCTTGTCCATTAGACAAGGCTCACATACATCATAACCCTGAAAGGATAATGATCCCAATAGTCCATGGACTTTTGGATGTGACTTTTGTCTTATGGCCCAAGAGACAATGCAAAGAGATGGTATTGATTGAATTATTGGATTTGATCTATTCAGTGTTACACACAGAACTACAAGCTATTATCAATTGTACCACTACTATAGAACATTCCAGATATAAAGAAATACCAATTTATTTCAAACTGAAAATCCATTCAAAATAATGGACATAATGTTCTAATACAAAAGCTAGTACATAATAGCAAAGTTCTAGTTGAAGTCTTTGAAGGTAGTGAGACGACATCAACAGCAGCATCCAATGCTCCGTCCCTGACTCGAATGTCGATCCACCAAGCCTTATTGTCCTACTTCTTTTGAGCCCCTGCATATGAAAAACATATGTAAGCTCCTCATGCAGTACCCAGTACCCATGAATAAGAAGTAGACATAAAGACCTCAGTAACACAATACCTGAAGCAGATGGATAACATCCCTTCTTTTGTGCCATGCTCTTCCTGGGCCTTAATCCATCCTGAAATTTCCATGCATTCCCAGTCTTCCGAAGTTTTAGCTTCGAAGATACGGAACCATAGTCATTCCTAGATTCAGGTAAACACCCAGAAGATCCAACAACACTCTCTAGATCACTATTTGAAGTGTCTGGTGTGAAGAGACGTCGAAGATGTATGATCATATCATAGATACCCATCTCATCACACTCAACCTGGACCTCAGGGGTCAAGCACCTCAAAACAAGAGCAGTGTAATGTTCACTATCCACACAATGTTCAAGATAGACATTCCACTCCCACTCTGTACAAAAATATATACAGGGTTGGGTTGGAGGTCTTTCAAGAAGATATACCATATTCTCATGTTCTAGAAGTTTGGACAAAAGTCTGAACCATCTTGTCCAATTTGTTCCATCCAGTTTATTTTTAAGAAGTTTCAATCTAGGTTCAGGAGATGGAATCATCTACAATAAGCAAACAAGCAAAATAAGTACTATGATAAAGCATTTAACAAGGACTTTAAAATTAAATGCTATACTCCCACTATTTCCTTAACAAGTTGATAACTCTCAAAACTCAACTTGGAAATACATGAGTAGGATCCTAATTTCACGCGAGGTCTCCGCGACTCACGAGGGTGAGTTGAGATGCACAGAGAGTCCCATGCTTCCTTAGGTAGGCATGCCAGCCAATTGTGCTGCGCACAATTCCTCTTAGTTAAGACAGACTAGGCGCCCTATGTCCAGCGAGGGCTGGATACAACACAGAACCCTATCCTCTCAACAGCTGCCTCTAGTGATTCATCATGTCAGTGACATATGAAAAACTAGTCAAGTCTGGTCCTAACCGTTATACCCAGGGCCAACGAATTTCCTTGCGAAGGCACGCCCAGGTTAAAACTGGACTGGGGAAATCATTGTCACCACACACCTCCTAAAGATAAGTGGGTGTGTCCCACGAGGGTGGGAAACAGTTCACAACACCACCGATCGATAGTTTGATGAGGGCTACGCGTTAGAAGGCTATTGACTTGATATTGTATTGAGAGTTTTTGCATGTTTTATTCTTTTCTAGCATGCAGTTTTCCTATGGTTATGGCAGCAAAGGAAAAACATCACAGGCATGCTATGGACAGAATAAACCATCATAGGCATGCTATTTTGGTCGATATGGTCATAGCCCTTTTCATACACATAACTTGTCACGAGCCATGTGACATGTTATTGTGCATCCAAGGGTTGCGAGTCCCTGAAGCAAATCAGCCCATGCCAGAAGCCGAAAGCAAGTGTCCTTCCTTCAGCCGCAAGTCCATCACCACGCTTCCAAAGCTGGCGCTACTCTGATATCGGTTGAAGAAGACACCTTGTTGTCTTTGATGAACCTTAACCTATCTCATGTAAACAATTCTACATCTATTCTAAGGAAAGATGAAAATTTTACATCAAGAAGGGGAGAACCACACGCAGGTGGTAGAAAGATTTTACAAGCATTCATCACAGGTGGAAACATGCTTCCACATCACAACACAGGAGGGCACTCGCTATGACCATATCAACCCATGGAAGAGACAAATGGCACATATATAAAATTTGAAAAAACCGGAATAATCAAATTTTATCCCCTTATGCGCCAACTCCATCCAAAGCACTCTCTCAATCAAATTTGTGCTAAAATTGGGATCAAGTTTCATGATGATTTCATGGACCCTATCGGCTGGCAATTTTGTCAGATCAAGAGACCCGGCCAGTCCGAAGACACAATGCCCGTCCTACTTGACAAAACTACGTGCGCCTTTGGTCTTAAATCCATCATAAACACAATCCAAATTTCGGCCCAAAAATTGATAAAAGCAGTTTGGATGAAAGCGCCTTCTAGGTGAAACGCGCATGGATGAACGAAAAATTTTCCAAAAATTTTTCACACAAGCAAACGTACACCTTGTGTTTCTCGCAAGTAGCTCTGATACCACTGTTGGGGAATGCCGGGTGTAATTTAAAATTTTGCAGTCCCAGGACGCAGCGGAAGAAGCATTACACCCGAAACACATTCCTTTCCCAAGGATCCATGCGAGAGAGAGAACACAAGGATGTGTTAGAGTTAGTACCTCTATTGCTTGTTAGGATGAAGGTGCCAAGTTGAAGACGCTCACGTGCTCGTCCTCTACAAGTATCCACGCGTCGACCTTCTCAACGTTGCTCCCTTCCACGCTCGGTGCTAGCCTCGAGAAGAGAAGATCACCTCTCAGAATCTCCTTCTCCTTCCTCCTTGCTCTTCACGCCAACTTGTCTCCTTGCTTGGAGACTCTCGGCCAAAGACAAGAGGAAGAGAAGAGAGGGTGGCGCTCCACAAGAAGAAGAGGGCGGCTTGAATTCTAGGGCTTGCGCAACTCCAAGTTGCCTTTTCCTCAAGAAGAATTCTGCACTTGATGTTCATCCAATGATCATCCAAATCGTCATCACAAGAGGGGGCGCATACCCCTTCTTTTATAACCGACCAAGCCAAACCGCCACCTCTCTTTCCTTCTATGCTCTTGGCGCAATTCCTCCAAGGAATTGCCATAAGAGTTCAGCCACATCCTCTCTTGAATAGGCGCAACATGAAGCATGGAAAGAATCTAGCTTCTTGCCTTATCAAGAGAGGTAATTTGAGTTCCAATTCAATTAGGACTTTCCATATATGATTGACCAAATCATTGCTTGAATAAATCAAGCCATATTTGCCAACATAGCCCCACACGTCCAAGATAGTTTCCACTTGAGGAAACAACTTTCCAAAAGGATTCATACACCCCAATTGGCGCAAATTCCATATATGGAATTATCCCATGCGCCAAGTGTATTTCCAACTCCTATTAGGATTCAAACTTGCCTCAATTAGATTTAATCCACAATCCCTAATTGGATTTGGATCTCAACACTAATTAGGCCCATGGAAATAAATCCTTATTGGATTAGGATTTGCGCCCAACACAATGAGCCTTATCCAAATCCAATTCTCTTTAGGATTTGAATCCTAGTTGGATTAGGATTTGCGCCCAACTATTATGGGCCTTATCCAAATCTAATTCTCATTAGGATTTGAATCCTAATTAGATTAGGATTCTCATTTCTAGTAGAATTAGAATTCCAACTCCTAATTGAATTAGGATTCCAACTCCTAGTTGGAATAGGACTCTATTTCCCAATAGGGTTAGGATTCTAACTCCTAATTAAATTAGGATTCCAACTCCTAGTTGGATTAGGATTCCAATTCCTAATAGGGTTAGGATTCCAACTCCTAATTAGATTAGGATTCCAACTCCTAGTTGGATTAGGATTCCAATTCCTAATAGGATTAGGATTCCAACTCCTAATTAGATTAGGATTCCAACTCCTAGTTGGATTAGGATTCCAATTCCTAATAGGATTAGGATTCCAACTCCTAATTAGATTAGGATTCGAATCCAACATGGTATATAATCCTTTGTTCAAGTCCAACTTGACTAGGATACATATACAAACTCATGAATCCCAATTGGACTCAGATTCAACCATGAATCTATCTTGGACTCAGAATAATGAACTCAAATATATTCCTAAGATTTCCAGATCATAAAACAACGTCAAGAGTCTATTGCGTGTGACCCGGTAGGATCCTAATGACGATAGCAATGATGATTGAATATCATCATAAGTAGTGAGAGGTATCTAGCAACACATCACTACTACCCATGTCATAGGACTTAAGTCATCTGGCAACAACTCCCTAACAAGCAACGAGGATTCCATGCATTCTAGATCCCTTTGCCTAAACTGATATCCTGCCATTGGATTAGTCTCAAGTTTATTATCCAATACATTGGTCATGACTCAACAAGTGTGGCCACACTTTCCTGTCATGCACCAATAAGGTGGGGCGCCCCGAGGTGGATATCATGCTTCCTCGGAAGGAAGGGGCAAATCCTACTATTGGTCATCCATGTCTCTACATGACTTATGACATGCTCAATGACAGTCGTTTTGATCTCCCAATTACGGAGAGACATAAGACTGTATTAAAGCATACCCTTCATCAAGTCTAGACATGAATACCTCAAGTCTAAGGATCAATGCAAACCTCTTGCATGTGAGATTGACTCGTTGACTAGACAAGTCAATCCTCACGGTGGATCACTCCAGTGCATCCAATGCACCTGTATGTCTGCGTTACTGTGCCCTGCACCTAACCAGCCCATACACCAGTCTCACATGCACCAAAGCTGTCCCATATCTGCTAAGGTACCTTGACTGGGGATAGCTTGTGAGAATGGATCCAATCCAAACTCCTGGGACATTATATATGCAATTTAATACATCAACGCAGGTAAAGCAATTTGCATAATAACGACCATGCCTTTATTGATTATATCAATTTCATTAATTGTATCAAAGTACATTCAAGCAATGCCTGACCATGTCCATACATTGGTCTGTAGGGCATATACACCAACAGAGCCTGAGCCAGTTGAGCAGGTTATTGCACAACCTGAGGCTCGGATATCACGGGAACCGCGTAGATCGGGAAGGATCCGTCGACAGCCTGAGCGCTATGACGGAGTCTACATCATTGATAATGATGAACCCCTCACTTATGCGGATGCGGTCAGTGGACCGGAGTCAGCTAGGTGGCTTGAAGCTATGCGAGCCGAGATGGACTCCATGTCAGATAACCAGGTCTGGGATTTGGTTGATCCGCCTCCGGGAGTAATCCCTATAGGCTGTAAATGGATCTTCAAGAAGAAGATTGACATGGATGGTAACGTGGTTACCTATAAAGGCAGGCTAGTTGCGAAAGGTTTCAAACAAATCTATGGGATAGATTATGATGAAACTTTCTCTCCTGTAGCCATGTTCAAGTCTTTTCGGATTCTTTTCGCAATAGCAGCATATTACGATTATGAGATCTGGCAGATGGATGTGAAGACCGCTTTCCTTAATGGAAAACTGGATGAGGATGTGTATATGACACAACCTGAAGGTTTCACTAATCCATCAGATCGTCATAAAATATGCAAGTTAAAGAAGTTCATTTATGGACTTAAACAAGCATCTAGAAGCTGGAATATTCGTTTTGATGAATCAATCTGTGAATTTGGTTTCATCAAGAATGAAGATGACCCGTGTGTATATAAGAGGTTTAGTGGGAGCGTGATTACTTTCCTAGTCCTCTACGTCGATGATATCTTAATCATTGGAAACGATATTCCTAAACTGCATGCTGTTAAAGCATGGTTAAGAAAATGTTTCCAGATGAAAGATTTAGGAGAAGCAGCCTATGTATTAGGTGTGAAGATCTACAGGGATAGATCTAAGAGGCTTCTCGGGCTGTGCCAGAGTACTTACATCGATAAAGTCCTGGAGAGATTTCATTTAGAGAATTCTAAAAGAGGATATCTTCCAGTCAGACATGGTCTGAATCTTTCAAAGAGTCAGTGTCCACAAACACAGACTGAGAAAGATGAAATGGACAATACGCCTTATGCTTCGGCTATTGGGTCCATTATGTATGTGATGTTATGTACTCGCCCAGACGTCGCTTACGGGTTAAGCGTGACCAGTCGATTCCAAAGTAATCCAGGTTAGGCACACTGGATTGCGGTCAAGAAACTTTTAAAATATCTGCGGAGGACCAAAGATATGTTCTTGATATATGGTGGTCAGGAAGAACTCAGTATAGAAGGATATACTGACGCTTCGTTCCAGTCGGACCAGGATAATTTCCGATCGCAATCAGGCTATGTTTTTAGCTTGAATGGAGGAGCAGTGGTGTGGAAAAGTTTCAAACAGTCTACTGTTGCTGATTCCACAACAGAAGCCGAGTATGTTGCAGCCTCAGAAGCATCTAAGGAGGCAGTGTGGATTCGCAAGTTCATTAAAGAACTTGGTGTCGTTCCTTCGAGTGCAGATCCTTTGGTTATCTTCTGTGATAACACTGGAGCAATCGCACAAGCAAAGGAACCACGGTCGCACCAGAAGTCCAAGCACATACAGAGACGGTTTCACTTGATCCGGGAGATCATTGATCGTGGCGAGATCAAAATCTGCAAGGTTCATACAGATGACAATCTGGCTGACCCGCTTACCAAGCCTCTGGCGCAGCAGAAGCATGAGAAGCACTGTAATAATATGGGTTTGAGATTTCTCAACCATTAGATTAAGTGCAAGTGGGAGATTGTTGGGGTATGCCCTTAAGGCTAATGTTTGAGGCCTTGGGATTCTATTAGTATCATGTATATAAACTCTTATGTTTATAAAGGCAATGGTTGTTATTCAGTATGTTACATTGTCTGCAGCAATAAGTGTGCTTCTGAATAATGTCTCAATGCTGTTCAGCTAGGCTGACATGCTGTAATGTCCTTAGTCGAGATATCTTGGTGAACATGAGACAGCCTTGATATGATTGAGACTAATATGTGTTCTAATCTTATAGGATGCTTCGAGCATGGAATAAGATGTAGACTCATGGGTACATTGGATGTACTGGACAGACCCTACTAGGATATTCAATTGCTTGTCACAATGTGAATAATCCTTGTTTGCATCAAGTGGCACATGTCCTCTGACTTGAGATCACTTGTGTTTCTAAATGATGATTGTCATTGTTTTGAGGTAGTTCAATATCATTTGAAATATAATGATTATAGACTATCTTGGATAATGATCATGAGTCAGGTTAGGACACTAGTGATAGATATAGGATTGCCGTCTCCTTGTATAAGGAGTGTGATGTTCTAAAGGGGCCCCCCGAATGAGATGATTGAGAAAGTGTATGGCCATACCCAGGTGACAATGTTCATCTGGTCTAATCATGCTCATCATATTGGAGATACAGGCTTGACATGCTTGTCCAATAAGAACATCCAGTGGCAAAGGAAACATTTGTGCCTAGTGAAGTGGATTCACACTTGTGCTGTGGTTTGGGAGTAGTCTTGGAAGACTCTTTCCTTTATATCGGGAGACAGTGATGTGTTGCTAGATACCCCTCACTGATCGTGATAACGTTGTAGGAACCCCAAGGATAAAGGGGGCAAAAACCCTAAGCATGGCGCTAATGAAAAATGATGCAAGCGGAAGCAAGGGTTTTAAAATCGTTTGCATGCCAATTGTTCAACTATCAAAGATTGATAAGAACAAGATCATACCATAGCCATGTAGATGGTGCGGCTTGGAAGAAGAAAGACCGAAGGGATCTTCTCCAAAGAAATCACACACAAGGGATGAAAGCTTCCTCCTTGCGCAAGTCTTGTGCTAGCAAGATTGGCAAGCTCTTTCAACCGTGTGTAGGAGATTAGATGAAAAGGGCTGCCTTCTTTTCGAGAGCTCTTCCTTCTTTTCGCAAGAACAACGCCTTCTCCAAGAGCAAGCCGTTTTCTCCACGCCCAAAGAGCAAAACCGAAAGCATTAGAGAGTAATCAAGCCATGAACGCATATGCGTTTAGCTTATGGAACTTTCCATAAATGGCAACGATTAAGAGTTGGCGTTCATGGTTCATGTTTCCATGAACCAAACGCAACCTCTTCTCCCTCTTGAACCAAGCGCTCAACCCATGAGCCGGTTCAATTTCATTGGTTCAATTTCGAAACCAAATCAGCCCAGAATTAAGTCTAGACCAAATTAGACCACAAGGTCCTAGATCTGACCCTTCATCATCTGACGCTTCTGATCGCACCGATCTAGCATCATCTCTCTCGATCGAAGCTTACCGATCTAAAGCTCTAATCAATCAAACATGATCAGACCAGATCTCACTTACAATCAGAGATTAAATCTCTTTAAACTGAACCAAAACAATTCAGTCCACACGATCTGACTTAAGGAAGCCATATCACCAAATTGTGCGACCCTGAGGGTTTCCTTTAAATGTCGGTAACGATAACTTACGTTATCACGATCAGTGAGGGGTATCTAGCAACACATCACTGTCTCCCGATATAAAGGAAAGAGTCTTCCAAGACTGCACCCAAAACACAGCACAAGTGTGACTCAATTCACAAGGCATACATGTGTCCTTTGCCACTGGATGTTCTTATTGGACAAGCATGTCAAGCTTGTAACTCCAATACGATGAGCATGATTAGATCAGATGAACATAGTCATCTGGGTATGGCCATACACTTCCTCAATCATCTCATATAGTGTGGCCCTATAGAACATCACACTCCTTAAACAAGGAGACGGCAATCCTTTATCTATCACAAGTGCCCTAACCTGATTCAAGCTCACCATCCAAGATAGTCTATAATCATTATATCTCAAATGATATTGAACTAGCTCAAGACAATGACAATCCTCATTTAGAAACACAAGTGATCTCAAGTCAGAGGACATGTGCCACTTGTTGCTTACAAGGATCATTCACATTGTGACAAGCAATGGAATATCCCAGTAGGGTCTGTCCAGTACATCCAATGTACCCATGAGTCTACATCTTATTCCATGCTCGAAGCATCCTATAAGATTAGCACTCATATTAGTCTCTATCATATCAAGGCTGTCTCATGTTCTCCAAGATATCTCGACTAAGGACTTATAGCCTGTCAGCCTAGCTGAACAGCTTTGAGACATTATTCAGAAGTACACTTATTACAGCAGACAAGGTAACAAGCTGAATAATAACCATGCCTTTTATAAACATAAGAGTTTATTACATGATACTATTACAATCCCAAAGGCCTCAAACATTAGCCTTAAGGGCATACTCCAACAATCTCCCACTTGCACTTAATCTAATGGTTGAGAAATCTCAAACCCATATTATTACAGTGCTTCTCATGCTTCTGCTGCGCCAGAGGCTTGGTAAGCGGGTCTGCCAGATTGTCATCTGTATGAACCTTGCAAATCTTGATCTCGCCACGATCAATGATCTCCCGGATCAAGTGAAACCGTCTCTGTATGTGCTTGGACTTCTGGTGCGACCGAGGTTCCTTTGCTTGTGCTATAGCTCCAGTGTTATCACAGAAGATAACCAAAGGATCTGCACTCGAAGGAACGACACCAAGTTCTCTCACGAACTTACGAATCCACACTGCCTCCTTGGATGCTTCCGAGGCTGCAACATACTCGGCTTCTGTTGTGGAATCAGCAACAGTAGACTGTTTGAAGCTTTTCCACACCACTGCTCCACCATTCAAGCTAAAAACATAGCCTGATTGCGATCGGAAATCATCCTGGTCTGACTGGAACGAAGCGTCAGTATATCCCTCTATACTGAGTTCTTCCTGACCACCATATATCAAGAACATATCTTTGGTCCTCCGCAGATATTTTAAAATGTTCTTGACCGCAATCCAGTGCGCCAAACCTGGATTACTTTGGAATCGACTGGTCACGCTTAACCCGTAAGCGACGTCTGGGCGAGTACACAACATCGCATACATTATGGACCCAATAGCCGAAGCATAAGGCGTATTGTCCATTTCATCTTTCTCAGTCTGTGTTTGTGGACACTGACTCTTCGAAAGATTCAGACCATGTCTGACTGGAAGATATCCACGTTTAGAATTCTCTAAATGGAATCTCTCCAGGACCTTATCGATGTAGGTACTCTGGCACAGCCCGAGAAGCCTCTTAGATCTATCCCGGTAGATCTTCACACCTAATACATAGGCTGCTTCTCCTAGATCTTTCATCTGGAAACATTTTCCTAACCATGCCTTAACAGCATGCAGTTCAGGAATATCGTTTCCAATGATCAAGATATCATCGACGTAGAGGATTAGGAATGTAATCACGCTCCCACTAAACCTCTTATATACACACGGGTCATCTTCGTTCTTGATGAAACCAAACTCAGAGATTGATTCATCAAAACGAATGTTCCAGCTTCTTGATGCTTGTTTCAGTCCATAAATGGACTTCTTTAACTTGCATATTTTATGACGATCTGATGGACTAGTGAAACCTTCCGGTTGTGTCATATACACATCCTCATCCAGATTTCCATTGAGGAAAGCTGTCTTCACATCCATCTGCCAGATCTCATAATCGTAATATGCAGCTATCGCGAAAAGAATCCGAATAGACTTAAACATGGCTACTGGTGAGAAAGTTTCATCATAATCTAACCCGTAGATTTGTTTGAAACCTTTCGCAACTAGCCTGCCTTTATAGGTAACCACGTTACCATCCATGTCAATCTTCTTCTTGAAGATCCATTTACAGCCTATAGGGATTACTCCCGGAGGCGGATCAACCAAATCCCAGACTTGGTTATCTGACATGGAGTCCATCTCGGCTCGCATAGCTTCAAGCCATCTAGCTGACTCCGGTCCACTGACCGCATCCGCATAAGTTAGGGGTTCATCATTATCAATGATGTAGACTCCGTCATAGCGCTCAGGCTGTCGACGGATCCTACCCGATCTTCGCGGTTCCCGTGATATTTGAGCCTCAGGTTGTTCAATAACCTGATCTACCGGCTCAGGCTCATCCAACTGTGCTTGACTACTTTGTCCTTCTTCTGGATTCTCATCCAGCTTTATTTCTCTCCCACTGGCCTCTTGCAGAAGAAATTCCTTCTCAAGAAATATGGCCGTCCGAGCAACAAAAACCTTGTTCTCCTTGGGATCGAAGAAATAATAACCCTTAGTTTCCTTAGGGTAACCGACAAAGATGCATTTGTCAGATCTGCTCTCTAGTTTCCCAGAGGCGAGCTTTTTGACATAAGCCTCGCAACCCCAGATCTTGATAAATGTCAAGCTAGGCTGTTTCCCATACCATAACTCATATGGCGTCTTTGAAACTGCCTTGGATGGCACTCGGTTTAGTACCTTTGCAGCTGTTTCCAGTGCAAAACCCCAAAAGGAGTATGGAAGAGTAGCCTGACTCATCATAGAACGAACCATATCAAGTAACGTTCTATTTCTCCTCTCGGACACACCATTCCACTGCGGTGTTCCTGGCGGAGTGAGCTGTGAGATAATCCCACACTCTTTCAGATAGTCAGTAAACGCATGACTCAGGTATTCACCACCTCGATCAGAACGAAGTGTCTTGATATTTCGGCCTAACTGATTTTGTACTTCATTTTTGAACTCTTTGAACTTGTCAAAAGATTCATTTTTATGTCTCATTAAATAGACATACCCATACCTACTGAAATCATCAGTAAAGGTAATGAAGTACTGATAGCCACCTCTGGCTTGTTTACTAAAAGGCCCACACACATCACTGTGTATAAGGTCCAGTAAACCTAAAGCCCTTTGACCTTTGTGAAGAAAAGGTGACTTCGTCATTTTACCCATCAAACAAGCTTTGCATGTATCAATCTCCTCATAGGAGAAAGATCCCAGCAGTCCATGATTATGCAACCGCTTAATGCGCTTCTCGTTTATATGGCCTAAACGACTATGCCATAACAAGGTGCTGTCATCAGCATACTTGGCTTTCTTATTATCAATGTTTTGTATAGAATTTTCCATGTCCAACATGTATAACCCATTGTTAATTGAACCAGTCGCATACACAATATTATCATAAGTCAAAACACACTTTGAAATCTTGCATTCAAAGGCAAATCCTTTCCTGACAAGAGCAGGAATAGAGATAATATTCTTGGTAATACTGGGTACAAAGTAACAATTGTTTAATTCTAATACAATGCCAGATGGTAAAGTAATGAAATAGTCTCCTACAGCAACAGCAGCAACCCGTGCCCCGTTTCCAACTCGTAGGTCTACCTCATGCTGTCCCACCTGCCTTCTTCTCTTGAGTTCCTGCACATTTGAACAAATGTGAACTCCACATGCGGTGTCCAACACCCATGATATAGTAGAAGAAGATAACATGACCTCAGTCACATATATACCTGAGCCAGAAGCGATGCTTCCCCTCTTATCTCCTTGGAGCGCTTTACAGTCCTTTTTCCAGTGACCCAGCTGGCCACAGTGGAAACACCTGTTGTCCTTCGACCGCTTCACCTTCTGTTTCAGGGCCTTGCTGTAATTCTTGACAGGGGCCTTGCCCTTCTTCCCCTTCTTCTTGTTCCTAGAAGGAACTATTAAGACAGAGGTTGAAGGCTTACCCTTCAGAGTTTCCTCAGTTGTCAAGAGCATATTCAACAGCTCTGCCGGCGTACAATCGATTTTGTTCATATTATAGTTAATGATGAACGCATCGAAAGAAGGCGGAAGAGACTGTAGAATTATGTCTACAGCAAGCTCCTGGTTGATGGTATGCCCCAGTTTATCTAGAGCCTCCTTGTGCCCAATCATCTTGAGCACGTGAGCTCCCACTGGGCTCCCCTCAGCCAGTTTGCTCTGAAAGAAGAGCTTCGTCAGATTATAGCGCTCAGTCCTCGCCTGTGCAGCATACAGCATTTTGAGGTTCGCTATAATCTCTATAGCTGACATATCCTCATGCTGACGCTGCAGCGGTGGCGTCATAGACGCTAGCATCAGGCAAGCGACATCAATGCTATCATTGACGTGCTTTTCGTAGGCTTCCCGAACCGCCCTTGCGGCGTTCGAAGCGGGCTGCGGCGGTATCGCCGTCTCGAGGACATACAGTTTCCTCTCTGCCTTAAGAACAATCTTAAGGTGTCCGAACCAGTCAGAGAAGTTCGGCCCAGCAAACTTCTCCCTTTCCAGTAGGGATCGCACATTGAAGCTCATGGTGTTCGTTGCTGCAGGAATCTACAACAAGCAAGAACAGCAAGGTCAGTATCAATGTTTAGAATCAATCCAGGACTTAAGAAAGATTCTTTTCTCACTATTTTGTCTGACTGAAAAATCCAGTAAACAGTCCGAAAGAGTAATACTCTTTTAGTGAGATGGGATCCAGATTTCATACTTGGTCTCCGCGTCCCGCTCAGGCGAGATAAGATGCACAGAGATAACAAGCACTAATTTCTGGTAGGCTGTCCCAGCCAATCGCCAACCCGTGCGATTCCCCTTCATCTTGGCAATCCAGCAGACTGTGCCAACTGAGTTGGTACAACACAGTCTCTGATCCCAGAGATGGCTGCCTCCATGTGCTACCATATGCGCCACATATGTAGCCAACATGGTCAAGCTGACCTGACCTACTCCCTGGACCACCACGTGCTATGCTGAGCAACGAGAGGGGATAAATCCCAACTCTGTAACACGCAGGTGAAATCCAGCACCGTCTGAAGATAGATGGACGTGCCCACTGAGTGGGTTCAACACGGCTCCAACGATAATCAGAAAGGTGAGGTTTCGCGTCAGAAGGCTTACGAGCTTGATATATTAGCGTTGGATTTTATCGGTCTTTTATCTTCTTAACTATCATGCAAGTCCTATGGTGATAGCAGAAGATAAACTTAAACATGCAATTCTAATTATAAGCAATAAGAAGAAAGCATGATCTTATGTGGTAAAAGCCCATGAACCCTAGTAAGACCTTAATTTACTTAAGTCTTCACTTGAGCTCCTTGGCATCTCATCTGGTCCAGCCTAGGGCCCTAGCGCCAAGAGCACCTCAGGTGCGTTACCAGCTGAATGCCCCTTTGGGATGTGTGCCTTTGCTCTTGTCTAATCAAATACATTTGATCTATCTAGACAAGGTTGACTCGCAGGTCAACTACATATTATAAATTAAGTACAATGTGATTCGCAGATCACAAATTAATTTACAATTTTAAATCCAGGCACGCAGGCCCCAGCACAGCACACAATAGGGCAACCCACATAAGACTAAATAAACAAGCAAATGGTTCAATCAACATGTGATCCAATCATCTTGAAATTAAAAGTTTTGAAAAACCCCATGGCATCAATTTTAATTTCCTTATGATCCCTATAACCTTACAATGGTCCATTGATGGGGATCCACTCATCCATCTAGCTAGATCCTTTGCCCTTGCATGCACCGAGTCCTAACTGACCCGAGTTGACCTAATGGTCAACCATGCATGCCCCAAGGGCTGAACCACCCCATGAGTTTTGGCAAGCGGGTGTGACCCCGGGCCTAACTCAAGTGTGTTCAGTAGTTGTCTCAACCAGACCTCGCTACACGCCCTAGATGCAGTCAACCTATAGCCACCTTGTGCTTGCGCATAGGTGCTATTGGGTCAACCCATCTGAGCTGTCAGATGGTCTGATCAGACTTGGATCTAACCTAGTGGTGACTTCAACCCCATCAACCCATCTAAGGGTTTATTGTAGGGACACCTTAGATCTAATCATGCGCGCAAGATGTAAGTTTGTTTTTAAAAACATCTAGTACATGCGCAAACAAACAAACAACATGCTTGATAACCCTTAGATCTAAGGGGGTCCCCTTCAAGGGGGAGCGCAAACTTCAGGGAGTCCCCTTCAAGGGGGAGCGCAAACTACATGTCATCAAATGATACATGCGCAACCTTCATGAAGCCATGATACAAGCGCAACTTTCATGAAACCAAACCAAGGTAAGCGCATCCAACATGTAAACAAAGTAGGCGCAACAAGTATGGATCACATTAGCAAACAAAATAGCATGCAAAGAGCCAAGCTTTGATACCAATTGTAGGAACCCCAAGGATAAAGGGGGCAAAAACCCTAAGCATGGCGCTAATGAAAAATGATGCAAGCGGAAGCAAGGGTTTTAAAATCGTTTGCATGCCAATTGTTCAACTATCAAAGATTGATAAGAACAAGATCATACCATAGCCATGTAGATGGTGCGGCTTGGAAGAAGAAAGACCGAAGGGATCTTCTCCAAAGAAATCACACACAAGGGATGAAAGCTTCCTCCTTGCGCAAGTCTTGTGCTAGCAAGATTGGCAAGCTCTTTCAACCGTGTGTAGGAGATTAGATGAAAAGGGCTGCCTTCTTTTCGAGAGCTCTTCCTTCTTTTCGCAAGAACAACGCCTTCTCCAAGAGCAAGCCGTTTTCTCCACGCCCAAAGAGCAAAACCGAAAGCATTAGAGAGTAATCAAGCCATGAACGCATATGCGTTTAGCTTATGGAACTTTCCATAAATGGCAACGATTAAGAGTTGGCGTTCATGGTTCATGTTTCCATGAACCAAACGCAACCTCTTCTCCCTCTTGAACCAAGCGCTCAACCCATGAGCCGGTTCAATTTCATTGGTTCAATTTCGAAACCAAATCAGCCCAGAATTAAGTCTAGACCAAATTAGACCACAAGGTCCTAGATCTGACCCTTCATCATCTGACGCTTCTGATCGCACCGATCTAGCATCATCTCTCTCGATCGAAGCTTACCGATCTAAAGCTCTAATCAATCAAACATGATCAGACCAGATCTCACTTACAATCAGAGATTAAATCTCTTTAAACTGAACCAAAACAATTCAGTCCACACGATCTGACTTAAGGAAGCCATATCACCAAATTGTGCGACCCTGAGGGTTTCCTTTAAATGTCGGTAACGATAACTTACGTTATCACGATCAGTGAGGGGTATCTAGCAACACATCACTGTCTCCCGATATAAAGGAAAGAGTCTTCCAAGACTGCACCCAAAACACAGCACAAGTGTGACTCAATTCACAAGGCATACATGTGTCCTTTGCCACTGGATGTTCTTATTGGACAAGCATGTCAAGCTTGTAACTCCAATACGATGAGCATGATTAGATCAGATGAACATAGTCATCTGGGTATGGCCATACACTTCCTCAATCATCTCATATAGTGTGGCCCTATAGAACATCACACTCCTTAAACAAGGAGACGGCAATCCTTTATCTATCACAAGTGCCCTAACCTGATTCAAGCTCACCATCCAAGATAGTCTATAATCATTATATCTCAAATGATATTGAACTAGCTCAAGACAATGACAATCCTCATTTAGAAACACAAGTGATCTCAAGTCAGAGGACATGTGCCACTTGTTGCTTACAAGGATCATTCACATTGTGACAAGCAATGGAATATCCCAGTAGGGTCTGTCCAGTACATCCAATGTACCCATGAGTCTACATCTTATTCCATGCTCGAAGCATCCTATAAGATTAGCACTCATATTAGTCTCTATCATATCAAGGCTGTCTCATGTTCTCCAAGATATCTCGACTAAGGACTTATAGCCTGTCAGCCTAGCTGAACAGCTTTGAGACATTATTCAGAAGTACACTTATTACAGCAGACAAGGTAACAAGCTGAATAATAACCATGCCTTTTATAAACATAAGAGTTTATTACATGATACTATTACAATCCCAAAGGCCTCAAACATTAGCCTTAAGGGCATACTCCAACAAACGTAAGTTATTGTTACCGACATTTAAAGGAAACCCTCAGGGTCGCACAATTTGATGATATGGCTTCTTTAAGTCAGATCGTGTGGACTGAATTGTTTGGGTTCAGTTTAAAGGGATTTATACTCTGATTGTAAGTGAGATCTGGTCTAATCATGTTTGATTGATTAGGGCTTGAGATCGGTAAGCTTCGATCGAGAGAGTTGATGCTAGATCAGTGAGATCAGGAGCATCAGGAGAAAGCTTGGTTAAATTAGAGGAAGTTTCGAGCGTTCACTTGGAGTGAACGCATGAGCCATTAAGACTTACCAATTTTGGAAGGCGGTTTTCTATGTTGAAAACCAAAAACGCCTCCATGTTGTAAGTGTCGCTGAATTGAACTTGACGTCTCTTGCATTCTCGTTGGAGAAGGTGTTGACGACAAGGGAAGCGCTCTCGGCCAAGAAATCGTCTCCTCATCCCTACCACTCGAGAAGGATACTTGTAGATCCTTGCTAGCACAAGGAGCTTCAAGGAGAAGTCATCTTCACCTTGTGTGCGTCTTCTTTGGAGGAGAGCTTATTTGCCCTCTTTGCTTCCAAGCCGCCTCCTTACTCATGGCCATGGTAACGCATCTTTCACTTGATGTTTTAAGTTGATCATATGACATATAGATCGATTCATGAAACCCTTGCTTCCGCTGCCAAAATGAACAATATGCGCCACTTAGGGTTTCGCTCCCCCTTGAAGGGGACCCCTTACACAATGAGGAGGGGAGTTTCGATGGTTCACTTGAGGTGAACGCATGAAGATTTGAAGACTTGCTATTTTTTGGAGTTCGGTTTTCAAAAAGGAAAAACGTCTCCATGTTGTAATGTGTTCGCCCCCTTCTCGAGTTGGGAAGCTATCATCGTGGTGTCTTCTTCCTTGACGAAAGGAAAAAGAGGATAGGCCATCAAGAGGATTCATCTCATCTTCTTCACACGACAAGGAAATTTGGAGATCCTTGCTAGCACAAGGAACGTCCAAAGAGGTAGCCATCTCTCATCTAGTGTGCGTCTTCTTAGGAGGAGAGCCAATTCGCCCTCTTGCTTCCAAGTCGCCTCCTTCATCATGGCTACGGTAAAAGATCTTAACTTGATCTTTGCATCATAATCAAAGTTGATCATATATATTCATGCAAGCGATCTTGTTAAAACCCTAGAAAAGTTTATATGCGCAAGTTTTAGGGTTTTCGCCCCCCCCCCCCCTTTAGGGGACTTACATCATGATCGTTCACAAGGCGCCTCAATCAGACATCGCTACATGCCCTTCTGCAGTCGACCTATAGCCACCTGTTTTGCTTGCGCACAGGTGCTATCTAGCCGACCCATCTAGGCTGTCAGATGGTCTGATTAGGCTGTTGGGTCCAGACTTGACTAATGACTTCAACCCTGTTAACCCGTCTAAGAGTTTAAAGCTGGCGCTTAGATAGATCTAAATGAGGGGGCGCGCATGATAATATTTTGGTTGAAAACTATCATGAAGAGCGCAAACAAACATTACATGCGCAAGCTTAAATGTAAACAAAATACATCTAACATATAGCATGTATTTTCGCATGACATCATGAAGATCTATCCAACGCATAAAACAAACATGGATCACAACAAGATGGCGATCATATATATCAAGCCAAAAACCCTACCTCTGATACCAATTGAAAGTCAAACCCTAGTACACATGCGCATCTAGAGAATCTTGCATAGGCGAAAAACTAGGTTTGATAAGATCGAGAGGCAAGATAATATGAGCAACCATAAAAGGATAAAATGATGCGTTACCATTGCCATTGATTGAGTGGCAACTTGGAAGAAGAAAGGGCGAGCGGCTCTTCTCCAAAGGAAATCGCACACAAGAAGATGATGACTTCTTCCTTGTATTCCTTGTGCTAGCAAAGATCCAAGGAGTCCTAGATCGTGTATGAGGAGATGTCTTTCTCCCTTTTGCTGGCCGAACTTCCTCTTGTCGTGAAGATCATCCACACGAGAGGAGAGGGGGCGAGAGAGAGATAGGCGTTCGAACATGGGGGCGTTTTCTCAAAGAAAACGGCTTTCAAAAATAGTAAGTGCATAACTCCATGTTTAACTCCACTTGAAGCCATCGATAACTCCTCTCTCAATTGAACCATGCGTTCACCAAGTGAACCGGTTCAATTCTATTTGGTTCAAAGACCAAATCGAACCCACCATGGTCTTGATCTCTTTAAACCAAATGGTTCAAGATCTAACCACACATCTCTCGACCCTCTTGATCTCTATGATCAAGCATCAATTCTCTCGATCGAAGCTTACCGATCTCAAGCCCTAATCAATCAAACATGATCAGACCAGATCTCACTTCCAATCAGAGTTTAAATTCCTTTAAACTGAACCAGAACAATTCAGTCCACACGATCTGACATAAGTAAGCCATATCATCAAATTGTGCGACCCTAAGGGTTTCCTTCAATGTCGGTAACGATAACTTACGTTATCACGATCAGAGAGGGGTATCTAGCAACACATCACTGTCTCCCGATATGAAGGAAAGAGTCTTCCAAGACTACACCCAAACCATAGCACAAGTGTGAATCCAATTCACTAGGCATACATGTTCCCTTTGCCACTGGACGTTCTTATTGGACAAGCCTGTCAAGCCTGTAATTCCAACATGATGAGAATGGTTAGATCAGATGAACATAGTCATCTGGGTATGGCCATACACTTTCTCAACCATCTCATCCAGGGGGCCCTTTAGAACATCACACTTCAACTAGGAGAGGCAATCCTATATCTATCACCAGTGTCCTAACATGAGTCATGCCCACCATCCAAGATAATCCTTAACCATTATCTTTCAAATGATATTGAACTACCTCAAAACAATGCCAATCATCATTTAGAAACACAAGTGATCTCAAGTCAGAGGGAGTATACCACTTGCTAGTTTATAAGGATTATTCACATTGTGACAAAAACTGAATATCCTAAGTAGGGTCAGTCCAGTACATCCAATGCACCTATGCGTCTAAATCTTATTCCATGCTCGAAGCATCCTATAAGATTAGAACACATATTAGTCTCAATCATATCAAGGCTGTCTCATGTTCACCAAGATATCTCGACTAAGGACAATACTGCATGTTAGCCAAGCTGAAACACCAATGAGACATTATTCAGAAGTATACATACAGCAGCAGATAATGCAACAATCTGAATAACAACAATTGCCTTTATAAACATATACATAGTTTATACATGATACTGATAATAGCCCAAGGCCTCAAACATTAGCCTTAAGGGCATACCCCAACAATGATATAATGTACACTAAAAGAATCTAGTTTATTGGTCAAGAACTCTTCCTTTTTAGAATGGGTGAATAGTGTCATTTTCATACTTACCTTGTGGCCTCTGAGAAGCCCATGATTGTGATTCAGTGACACCTCTTCGATTAGATTATAGGTAACATCAATGCTTTTATTCATTAGGGCTCCTTTTATAGTTATATCAATAGTCAATCATGAAGGTTATACCTAGTATCAATCATGAACTATGTCGCAGCGGAAATACAAGGTATGGAGATCGCATGACTTAAAACTATGATCAACCTTGTGAACTTGAAAGACAAGTAAGAGTGTTACCATTGCCATGATGAGAGTGGCAGCTTGGAAGATGAAAGGGGCAAGTGCCTCTTCTCCAAAGGTATCACACACAAGATGAAGTCAGCTTCTTCTTTATGCTCCTTGTGCTAGCAAAGAGACTAAAGAGTCTTTTTCGTGTCTTGGAGAGGAGATGTGCACCCTTGGCTAGTTGAACTTCTTCCTTGCATGAAGATGATGAAGATGCGAGAGGAGGAAGAGAGTAAAAGGGGTTTCGAAAACCGTGAGGGAGCGCCCAAGAAGGAAATGTTCGGTTAACATATTTGGTAAGAACCAAACATGTAACTCCCTCTTAACTCCCATGCGTTCACTCATTGAACCAATCGAAACTTCCCTCTTTTATTGAACCATGCGTTCACACTAAGTGAACCGGTTCAATCCCAATTTGGTTCAAGCACCAAATCGAACCAGCCCTGGTTATGATCTCCTTGAACCAAATGGCTCAAGATGTAACCACACATCTCATTGAACCTCTTGATCTTTATGATCAAGCATCAATTCTCACGATCGAAGCTTACCGATCATATGCCCTAATCAATCAAACATGATTAGACTAGATCTCACTTCCAATCAGAGTTTAAATTGCTTTAAACTGAACTAGGATAATTCCAGTCCACACGATCTGACATAAGTAAGTCATATCATCAAATTGTGCGACCCCAAGGGTTTCCTTCAATGTCGGTAACGATAACTTACGTTATCACGATCAGAGAGGGGTATCTAGCAACACATCACTGTCTCCCGATATGAAGGAAAGAGTCTTCCAAGACTACTCCCAAAACACAGCACAAGTGTGAATCTAACTCACTTGGCATACATGTTTCCCTTTGCCACTGGATGTTCCCGTTGGACAAGCATGTCAAGCCTGTGATTCCAACATGATGAAAATGGTTAGATCATATGAACATAGTCATCTGGGTATGGCCATACACATTCTCAACCATTTCATCCAGGGGGCCCTTTAGAACATCACACTCCAACTAGGAGAGGCAATCCTATATCTATCACAAGTGCCCTAACATGACTCATGCCCACTGTCCAAGATAATCCTTAATCATTATCTTTCAAATGATATTGAACTACCTCAAGATAATGCCAATCATCACTTAGAAACACAAGTGATCTCAAGTCAGAGGGAATATACCACTTGCTTGCATATAAGGATTATTCATATTGTGACAAACAATTGAATATCCTAAGTAGGGTCAGTCCAGTACATCCAATGCACCCATGTGTCTAAATCTTATTCCATGCTCGAAGCATCCTATAAGATTAGAACACATATTAGTCTCCATCATATCAAGGCTGTCTCATGTTCACCGAGATATCTCGACTAAGGACAACACTGAATGTCAGCTAAGCTGAACATCATTGAGACATTACTCAGAAGTATACATACAACAGCAGATAATGTAACAATCTGAATAACAACAATTGCCTTATACATGATATTGTAAATAATCCAAGGCCTCAAACATTAGCCTTAAGGGCATACCCTAACAATCTCCCACTTGCACTTAAACTAATGGTTGAGAAATCTCAAACCCATATTATTACAGTGCTTCTCATGCTTCTGCTGCGCCAGAGGCTTTGTAAGCGGGTCAGCTAGATTGTCATCTGTATGAACCTTGCAGATCTTGATGTCTCCTCGATCAATGATCTCACGGATCAGATGAAACCTTCTCTGTATGTGCTTGGACTTCTAGTGTGACCGTGGTTCCTTTGCTTGTGCAATTGCTCCAGTGTTATCACAGAAGAAAACCAATGGATCTGCACTCGAAGGAACAACACCAAGTTCCTGAACGAACTTACGAATCCATACTGCCTCCTTTGATGCTTCTGAGGCTGCAACATACTCGGCTTCTGTTGTGGAATCAGCAACAATTGATTGTTTGAAACTCTTCCACACCACTGCTCCTCCATTCAAGCTAAAAACATAGCCTGATTGCGATCGGAAATCATCTTGGTCAGATTGGAATGAAGCGTCAGTATATCCTTCAATACTGAGTTCTTCCTGACCTCCATAAATGAAGAACATATCTTTGGTTCTCCGAAGATATTTCAAAATGTTCTTGACTGCAATCCAGTGTGCCTTCCCTGGATTACCTTGGAACCGACTGGTCACGCTTAACCCGTAAGCGACGTCTGGCCGAGTACACAACATCGCATACATGATGGACCCAATAGCCGAAGCATAAGGCGTATTGTCCATTTCATCTTTCTCATACTGTGTTTGAGGGCACTGGCTCTTTGAAAGATTCAGACCATGTCTGACTGGAAGATATCCTCTTTTAGAATTTTCTAAAAGGAATCTCTCCAGGACCTTATCGATGTAAGTACTTTGGCACAGCCCGAGAAGCCTATTAGATCTATCTCTATAGATCTCCACACCTAATATATAGGCTGCTTCTCCCAAATCCTTCATCTGGAAATATTTTCTTAACCATGCCTTGACCGCATGCAGTTCAGGAATATCGTTTCCAATGATTAAAATATCATCGACATAGAGGACTAGGAAAGTAATTACGCTCCCACTAAACCTTTTATATATACACGGGTCATCTTCATTTTTGATGAAACCAAATTCAGAAACTGATTCATCAAAACGAATATTCTAGCTTCTCGATGCTTGTTTTAGTCCATAGATGGACCTCTTTAATTTGCATATTTTATGGCATTCTGATGGATTGATGAAACCTTCAGGCTGTGTCAGATACACATCCTCTTCCAGTTTTCCATTAAGGAAAGCGGTTTTCACATCCATTTGCCAGATCTCATAATCATAATATGCTGCTATCGCGAGAATAATTCGAATGGACTTGAACATGGCTACAGGAGAGAAAGTTTCATCATAATCTATCCCGTAGATTTGTTTGAAACCTTTCGCAACTAGCCTGCCCTTAAAGGTAACCACGTTACCATCTATGTCTTTCTTCTTTTTGAAGATCCACTTACAGCCTATAGGGATTACTCCCGGAGGCGGATCAACCAAATCCCAGACTTGGTTATCTGACATGGAGTCCATTTCAGCTCGCATAGCTTCAAGCCATCTTGCTGGCTCCGGTCCACTGACCGCATCCGCATAAGTGAGGGGTTCATCATTAATGATGTAGACTCCGTCATAGCGCTCAGGCTGACGACGAATCCTTCCCGATCTACGCGGTTCCCGTGACGTCTGAGCCTCAGGTTGAACATTAACCTGATCTATTTGCTCAGGCTCATCCAACTGAGCTTGACTACTTTGTCCCTCCTCTGGAATTTCATCTAGCTTTATTTCTCTCCCACTGGCCTCTTGCAGAAGAAATTCCTTCTCAAGAAAAATAGCCGTTCGAGCAACAAATACTTTATTCTCTTTGGGATCGTAGAAATAATAACCCTTAGTTTCTTTAGGGTATCCGATAAATATACATTTATCTGATCTGCTCTCCAGTTTCCCAGAGGCGAGCTTTTTGACATAAGCCTCGCAACCCCAGATTTTGATAAATGTCAAGCTCGGCTGTTTTCCATACCATAACTCATATGGTGTCTTTGAAATAGCCTTGGATGGCACTCGATTTAGCACCTTTGCAGCTGTTTCCAGTGCAAATCCCCAAAAGGAGTAAGGTAGAGTAGCCTGACTCATCATAGAGCGAACCATATCCAATAAGGTTCTATTCCTTCTCTCGGACACACCATTCCATTGCGGTGTTCCTGGCGGAGTGAGCTGTGAGATGATCCCACACTCCTTTAGATAGTCAGTGAACTCACGACTCAAGTATTCTCCACCTCGATCTGATTGAAGTGCCTTGATATTTCGGCCTAACTGATTTTGTACTTCATTTTTGAATTCTTTGAACTTGTCAAAAGATTCACTTTTATGTCTCATCAAATAGACATAACCATACCTACTGAAATCATCAGTAAAAGTAATGAAGTATGTATAGCCACCTCTGGCATGTTTACTAAATGGCCCACACACATCACAGTGAATAAGGTCTAGTAAACCTGAAGCTCTTTCACCTTTATTAGAAAAAGGAGTCTTCGTCATCTTACCCATTAAACAAGCTTTGCATGTATAAAGCTCCTCATAGGAGAATGATCCCAGCAGTCCATGGTCATGCAACCGCTTAATGTGCTTCTTGTTAATATGGCCTAGACGACTATGCCATAACAAGGTGCTGTGATCAGCATACTTGGCTTTCTTATTATCAATTTGTTGTACAGAACATTCCATGTCCAACATGTATAACCCATTGTTAATTGACCTAGTTGCATAAACAATATTATCATATGAAATACGGCACTGTGAAGTTTTGCATTCAAAAGAAAAACCTTTCCTGACAAGAGCAGGAATAGAGATAATATTCTTCGTTATGCTTGGTACAAAATAACAATTGTCAAGTTCTAATACAAATCCAGATGGTAAAGAGATGTGATATTCTCCTACAGCAACAGCAGCAACCCGTGCCCCGTTTCCAACTCGTAGGTCCACCTCTTGCTGTCCCACCTGTCTTCTTCTCTTGAGTTCCTGCACATTTGAACAAATGTGAACTCCACATGCAGTGTCCAACACCCATGAAATAGAAGAAGCAACCATGACTTCAGTCACATAAATACCTGAGCCAGAAGTGAAAGACTTGCTTCCCTTCTTCTCTCCTCGGAGCGCTCTACAGTCCTTCTTCTAGTGACCGAGCTGGCCACAATGGAAGCATCTGTTGTCCTTTGATCGCTTCACCTTTTGTTTCAAAGCCTTGTTGTAGCTCTTGATAGGGGTTTTGCCTTTCTTCCCTTTCTTCTTGTTCCCTGAAGGAACCATCAAGACAGAGGATGAAGGCTTTCCCTTCTCAAGAGTCTGCTCTGTGGTGCAGAGCATGTTCAGTAATTCTGCCGGAGTACAGTCGATTTTGTTCATATTAAAATTAATGATGAACGCATCGAAAGAAGCCGGGAGAGACTGCAAGATGATGTCTACAACAAGTTCTTGATTGATGGTATGTCCCAGTTTTTCTAGAGCTTCTTTGTACCCAATCATCTTGAGTACATGAGCTCCCACTGGACTCCCTTCAGTCAATTTGCTATGAAAGAAAAGTTTCATCAAGTTATAGCGTTCTGTCCTTGCCTGTGCAGCATACAGCATTTTGAGATTCGCTATAATATCAATAGCAGACAAATCCTCATGCTGACGCTGGAGCTCAGGCGTCATTGACGCAAGCATAAGGCAAGCGACATCAGTGCTATCACTGACGTGCTTCTCATAAGCATCTTGAACTGCCCTTGCAGCGTTCGCAGCGGGTTGAGCCGGTATTGCCGACTCAAGGACGTACAGCTTCGTCTCGGCTTTGAGGACAATCTTCAGCTGTCTGTACCAGTCTGAGAAGTTTGGCCCAGCAAACTTCTCTTTTTCCAATATGGATCGCAAATTGAGCCCTGTGGTGTTCGTTGCTGCAGGAATCTACAACATAGCAAGAACAACAAGGTCAGTATCCATGTTAGAATCATTCCAGGACTTAAGAGTGATTCTTTTCTCACTATTTTATCTGACTGAAAATCCAATAAAACAGCCCGAAAGAGTGAAACTCTTTTAGTGAGATGGGATCCAGATTTCATACTTGATCTCCGCGTCCCGCTTAGGTGAGATAAGATACAGAGAGAGTCCAAGCATTAATCACTGGTAGGCATTCCATGCCAATCGCCAACCCGTGCGATTCCCCTTCATCTAGGCAATCCAGAAGACTGTGCCAACTGAGTTGGTACAACACAGTTTCTGATTCCTCAGATGGCTGCCTCCATATAGCTATCATATGCTCAATATGTAGCCTATATGATCAAGCTGACCTGACCTACTTCCTGGACCACCACGTGCTATGCTGAGCAACGAGAAGCGATAAATCCCTTCTCTGTAGCATGTAGGTGTAATCGCACACCGTCTGAAGATAGCTGGGCGTGCCCACTGAGTGGGTACAACACGGCCCCAACGATAGTCAGAACAGTGAGGTTTCGCGTCAGAAGGCAATCGAGCTTGATATTGACGTTGGATTTTAACGGTCTTTTATCTTCTTACTATCATGCAAATTCTATAGTGATAGCAGAAGAATAAAACATGCATGTGCTAATATTACTTAAAATAGTAAATGAAAGCACCATTATCTTATGTGGTAAACGCCCATAAAAACTTAAGTAAAACCCTAGTTTAACAAAAGTCTTCACTTGAGCTCTTTATGGGACTCTTGTACTTCATCCGACCCAGCCTCGAGCTAAAACGCTATCTGCAGCCCAAATGCGCCCACTAGATAGAATGGGCCAGTTCTAGAGTCGAACTCTAGACCTCCCACCTGGTGAAGCCAAATGCTGCATGCGCTTCTGCCATGTGTGCTGTGTGCTCAAGTCTGATCAAATTACATTTAAAACTATCTAGACATGATTTGACACGCAGGTCAATTATACATTTTCATAAATCAAAATGTGATTCGCAGATCACACCAAAAATATTTAATTCCAGGCACGCAGGCCCCAGCACAGCATACAAAATAGGGCAGCCCACATAAGATTAAATAAACACTCAAAAATCCATTGATTCATGGCAACATGTAAGAAATGTACAACATGTGATCCAAAACAGAAATAAAATTTTATAAAACCCCATGGCATCAATTTTATTTCCTTATGTGCCCTACTACCTTACAACGGTCCATTAACAGGTATCCACTCGTCAGAACAAGTCGGACCCACTGCCCTTGCATGCACCTAGTCATAACTGACTTACGTCGACCTCATGGTCAACTATGCATGCCTTAAGGGCTGAACGTGAAGGGTCCCCTTCAAGGGGGAGCGCAAGCGGTTAAAAAAAACCCTTTCAAGAGGGGGGCCGAAAACCCTAAACAAGGGGGCGCATGCATTTTGCTAGGGTTTCAAGAATTCAATCGCTTATGTGCTCATATGATCAACTATAATATTTCATTAGATCAAGAATGTGATCATACCAATGCCATAGATCGGATGTCGGCTTGGAAGCAAAGTTCAAAGAGAACTTCTCCAAAGGAATCGCACACAAGAAGAAGAAGGCCTACACCTTGAACGTCCCTTGTGCTAGCAAGGCTCCAAAGTATCCCTTGTCGCGTGAAGGAGTTTTGGAGATCAAGCTTGGCGAGAGCAACCTTCCTCCTCTTCTCGTCCGAATGCTCTCACCTCCAAGGATGAACGTTGAGAAGAGAGGAGTGAAGTCGAGCGTTCAAAACGCTTTGGCGTTAAGGTGAAGTCGCCTTCAATACTTTCCATAAATGGAAGAGATGAAGATATGCGCCCATTACCGAACCAAAACGCCTAACCCCTTGAACCAAGCGTTCACCCTTGTGAACCTGTTCAAGCCACTTCAATCCATTTCAATTTGGTTCAAGAACCAAATTAAACCAGCCCAAGCCATGGTCTAGATCTCATTGAACCAATGGTTCAATATCTAACCGTTGATCTCGTGATACTCTTGATCTCACCGATCTAGCATCAATACTCTCGATCGAAGCTTACCGATCTCAAGTCCCAATCAATCAAACATGATCAGACCAGATCTCACTTACAATCAGAGCCTCTATCCCTTTAAACTGAACCCAAACAATTCAGTCCACACGATCTGACTTAAGTAAGCCATATCATCAAATTGTGCGACCCTGAGGGTTTCCTTTAACTGTCGGTAACGATAACTTTCGTTATCACGATCAGTGAGGGGTATCTAGCAACACATCACTGTCTCCCGATATAAAGGAAAGAGTCTTCCAAGACTTCACCCAAACCACAGCACAAGTGTGAATCAACTTCACTAGGCATACATGTGTCCTTTGCCACTGGATGTTCTTATTGGACAAGCGGGTCAAGCTTGTAACTCCAATACGATGAGCATGATTAGATCAGATGAACATAGTCATCTGGGTATGGCCATACACTTTCTCAATCATCTCATATAAGGGGGGGCCCCCTTTACAACATCACACTCCTTAAACAAGGAGACGGTAATCCTTTATCTATCACTAGTGCCCTAACCTGACTCAAGCTCACCATCCAAGATAGTCTATAATCATTATGTTTCAAATGATATTGAACTACCTCAAAACAATGACAATCATCATTTAGAAACACAAGTGATCTCAAGTCAGAGGACATGTGCCACTTGGTGCTTACAAGGATCATTCACATTGTGACAAGCAATTGAATATCCTAGTAGGGTCTGTCCAGTACATCCAATGTACCCATGAGTCTACATCTTATTCCATGCTCGAAGCATCCTATAAGATTAGAACACATATTAGTCTCAATCATATAAAGGCTGTCTCATGTTCACCAAGATATCTCGACTAAGGACATATGCATGTCAGCCTAGCTGAACAGCTTTGAGACATTATTCAGAAGTACACTTATTACAGCAGACAAGGTAGCAACCTGAATAATAACCATGCCTTTATAAACATAAGAGTTTATTACATGATACTTATACAATCCCAAGGCCTCAAACATTAGCCTTAAGGGCATACCCCAACAATCTCCCACTTGCACTTAATCTAATGGTTGAGAAATCTCAAACCCATATTATTACAGTGCTTCTCATGCTTCTGCTGCGCCAGAGGCTTGGTAAGCGGGTCTGCCAGATTGTCATCTGTATGAACCTTGCATATTTTGATCTCGCCACGATCAATGATCTCCCGGATCAAGTGAAACCGTCTCTGTATGTGCTTGGACTTCTGGTGCGACCGTGGTTCCTTTGCTTGTGCGATTGCTCCAGTGTTATCACAGAAGATAACCAAAGGATCTTCACTCGAAGGAACGACACCAAGTTCTCTCACGAACTTACGAATCCACACTGCCTCCTTGGATGCTTCCGAGGCTGCAACATACTCGGCTTCTGTTGTGGAATCAGCAACAGTTGACTGTTTGAAACTCTTCCACACCACTGCTCCACCATTCAAGCTAAAAACATAGCCTGATTGCGATCGGAAATCATCCTGGTCCGACTGGAACGAAGCGTCAGTATATCCCTCTATACTGAGTTCTTCCTGACCACCATATATCAAGAACATATCTTTGGTCCTCCGCAGATATTTTATAATGTTCTTGACCGCAATCCAGTGCGCCAAACCTGGATTACTTTGGAATCGACTGGTCACGCTTAACCCGTAAGCGACGTCTGGGCGAGTACACAACATCGCATACATAATGGACCCAATAGCCGAAGCATAAGGCGTATTGTCCATTTCATCTTTCTCAGTCTGTGTTTGTGGACACTGACTCTTCGAAAGATTCAGACCATGTCTGACTGGAAGATATCCTCGTTTAGAATTCTCTAAATGAAATCTCTCCAGGACTTTATCGATGTAAGTACTCTGGCACAGCCCGAGAAGCCTCTTAGATCTATCCCTGTAGATCTTCACACCTAACACATAGGCTGCTTCTCCCAAATCTTTCATCTGGAAACATTTCCTTAACCATGCTTTAACAGCATGCAGTTCAGGAATATCATTTCCAATGATCAAGATATCATCGACGTAGAGGATTAGGAATGTAATTACGCTCCCACTAAACCTCTTATATACGCACGGGTCATCTTCGTTCTTGATGAAGCCAAACTCAGAGATTGATTCATCAAAACGAATATTCCAGCTTCTTGATGCTTGCTTAAGTCCATAAATGGACTTCTTTAACTTGCATATTTTATGACGATCTGATGGATTAGTGAAACCTTCAGGTTGTGTCATATACACATCCTCATCCAGATTTCCATTAAGGAAAGCTGTCTTCACATCCATCTGCCAGATCTCATAATCATAATATGCTGCTATCGCGAAAAGAATCCGAATAGACTTAAACATGGCTACAGGAGAGAAAGTTTCATCATAATCTAACCCATAGATTTGTTTGAAACCTTTCGCAACTAGCCTGCCTTTATAGGTAACAACGTTACCATCCATGTCAATCTTCTTCTTGAAGATCCATTTACAGCCTATTGGGATTACTCCCGGAGGCGGATCAACCAAATCCCAGACCTGGTTATCTGACATGGAGTCCATCTCGGCTCGCATAGCATCAAGCCATCTAGCTGACTCCGGTCCACTGACCGCATCCGCATAAGTGAGGGGTTCATCATTATCAATGATGTAGACTCCGTCATAGCGCTCAGGCTGTCGACGGATCCTTCCCGATCTTCGCGGTTCCCGTGATATTTGAGCCTCAGGTTGTTCAATAACCTGATCTACCGGCTCAGGCACATCCAACTGTGCTTGACTACTTTGTCCTTCCTCTGGAATCTCATCCAGCTTTATTTCTCTCCCACTGGCCTCTTGCAGAAGAAACTCCTTCTCAAGAAATATGGCCGTCCGAGCAACAAATACTTTGTTCTCCTTGGGATCGTAGAAATAATAACCCTTAGTTTCCTTAGGGTAACCGACAAAGATACATTTCTCAGATCTGCTCTCCAGTTTCCCAGAGGCGAGCTTTTTGACATAAGCCTCGCAACCCCAGATCCTTATAAATGTCAAGCTCGGCTGTTTCCCATACCATAACTCATATGGCGTCTTTGAAACTGCCTTGGATGGCACTCGGTTTAGTACCTTTGCAGCTGTCTCCAGTGCAAAACCCCAAAAGGAGTATGGAAGAGTAGCCTGACTCATCATAGAACGAACCATATCAAGTAACGTTCTATTTCTCCTCTCGGACACACCATTCCATTGCGGTGTTCCTGGCGGAGTGAGCTGTGAGATAATCCCACACTCCTTTAGATAGTCAGTAAACGCATGACTCAAGTATTCTCCACCTCGATCTGAGCGAAGTGCCTTGATATTTCGGCCTAGCTGATTCTGTACTTCATTTTTGAACTCTTTGAACTTGTCAAAAGATTCACTCTTATGTCTCATCAAATAGACATACCCATACCTACTGAAATCATCAGTAAAGGTAATGAAGTACTGATAGCCACCTCTGGCATGTTTACTAAATGGCCCACACACATCACTGTGTATAAGGTCAAGTAAACCTGAAGCCCTTTGACCTTTATTAGAAAAAGGTGACTTCGTCATTTTACCCATCAAACAAGCTTTGCATGTATCAATCTCCTCATAGGAGAATGATCCCAGCAGTCCATGATCATGCAACCGCTTAATGCGCTTCTTGTTAATATGGCCTAAACGACTATGCCATAGCAAGGTGCTGTCATCAGCATACTTGGCTTTCTTATTATCAATGTTTTGTATAGAATATTCCATGTCCAACATGAATAACCCATTGTTAATTGAACCAGTTGCATACACAATATTATCACAAGATAAAACACACTTTGAAATATTGCATTCAAAGGCAAATCCTTTCCTGACAAGAGCAGGAATAGAGATAATATTCTTGGTAATACTAGGTACAAAATAACAATTGTTTAATTCCAATACAATGCCAGATGGTAAAGAAATGAAATAGTCTCCTACAGCAACAGCAGCAACCCGTGCCCCGTTTCCAACGCGTAGGTCTACCTCATGCTGTCCCACCTGCCTTCTTCTCTTGAGTTCCTGTACATTTGAACAAATGTGAACTCCACATGCAGTGTCCAACACCCATGATATGGTAGAAGAAGATAACATGACCTCAGTCACATATATACCTGAGCCAGAAGCGATGCTTCCCCTCTTATCTCCTTGGAGCGCTTTACAGTCCTTTTTCCAGTGACCCAGCTGGCCACAGTGGAAACACCTGTTGTCCTTCGACCGCTTTACCTTCTGTTTCAGAGCCTTACTGTAGTTCTTGACAGGGGCCTTGCCCTTCTTCCCCTTCTTCTTGTTTCTTGAGGGAACCAATAAGACAGAGGTTGAAGGCTTTCCCTTCAGAGTTTCCTCAGTAGTCAAGAGCATATTCAACAGCTCTGCCGGAGTACAATCGATTTTGTTCATATTAAAGTTAATGATGAACGCATCGAAAGAAGGCGGAAGAGACTGCAGAATAATATCCACAGCAAGCTCCTGGTTGATGGTATGCCCCAGTTTCTCCAGAGCCTCCTTGTGCCCAATCATCTTGAGCACGTGAGCTCCCACTGGGCTCCCTTCAGCCAGTTTGCTCTGAAAGAACAGCTTCGTCAGATAATAGCGTTCTGTCCTCGCCTGTGCAGCATACAGCATCTTGAGGTTCGCTATAATCTCTATAGCCGACATATCCTCATGCTGACGCTGCAGCGGTGGCGTCATAGACGCTAGCATCAGGCAAGCGACATCAATGCTATCATTGACATGCTTTTCATAGGCATCGCGAACCGCCCTTGCGGCGTTCGCAGCGGGTTGAGGCGGCACAGCCGTCTCGAGGACATACAGTTTCCTCTCTGCCTTAAGAACGATCTTAAGGTGTCCGAACCAGTCAGAGAAGTTCGGCCCAGCAAACTTCTCCCTTTCCAGTAGGGATCGCACATTGAAGCTCATGGTGTTCGTTGCTGCAGGAATCTACAACAATGCAAGAACAGCAAGGTCAGTATCAATGTTAAGAATCAATCAGGACTTAAGAATGATTCCTTTTCTCACTATTTTAACTGACTGTAAAATCCAGTAAAACAGTCCGAAAGAGTAACACTCTTTTAGTGAGATGGGATCCAGATTTCATACTTGGTCTCCGCGTCCCGCTCAGGCGAGATAAGATGCACAGAGATGACAAGCACTAATTTCTGGTAGGCTGTCCCAGCCAATCGCCAACCCGTGCGATTCCCCTTCACCTGGGCAATCTAGCAGACTGTGCCAACTGAGTTGGTACAACACAGTCTCTGATCCCTCAGATGGCTGCCTCCATGTGCTACCATATGCGCCACATATGTAGTCTACATGGTCAAGCTGACCCGACCTACTCCCTGGACCACCACGTGCTATGCTGAGCAACGAGAAGCGATAAATCCCTTCTCTGTAACACGCAGGTGAAATCCAGCACCGTCTGAAGATAGATGGACGTGCCCACTGAGTGGGTACAACACGGCTCCAACGATAATCAGAACAGTGAGGTTTCGCGTCAGAAGGCTTACGAGCTTGATATGTTAGCGTTTGGATTTTAACGGTCTTTTATCTTCTTCACTATCATGCAAGTCCTATGGTGATAGCAGAAGATAAACTCATGCAGTTCTAATTATATAAGCAATAAAAAGAAAGCATGCATCTTATGTGGTAAAAGCCCAAAGCCTAAGTAAGACCTTAAGAAACTTAAGTCTTCACTTGCTCTTCTTGGGACTTTTGCATCTCATCTGGTCCAACCCAGGGCCCTAGCGCCAAGAGCACCTCAGGTGCGCCACCAGCTGAAAGCCCCTCTTGGATGTGTGCCTTTGTGCTCTTGTCTAATCAAATACAATTTGATCTATTTAGACAAGTTTGACTCGCAGGTCAATTATACATTATAAATTAAGTACAAATGTGATTCGCAGATCACAAATTAATTTACAAGTTTAATTCCAGGCACGCAGGCCCCAGCACAGCACACATTAGGGCAACCCACATAAGATTAAATAAACAAACATCATGGCATCAATCAACATGTGATCCAATCATGAAATTAAAATTTTGAAAACCCCATGGCATCAATTTTAATTTCCTTATGTGCCCCTACAACCTTACAATGGTACATTGATAGGGATCCACTCATCCATCTAATCAGATCCTCTGCCCTTGCATGCACCGAGTCCTAACTGACCCGTGTTGACCTAATGGTCAACCATGCATGCGCCAAGGGCTGAACAACCCTCATGAGTTCTGGCAAGCGGGTGTGACCCCGGGCCTAGCTCATGTGTGTTCACTGGTTATCTCAACCAGACCTCGCTACACGCCTAAGGTGCGATCGACCTATGGCCACCTCGTGCTTGCGCACAGGTGCCATCTAGTCGATCCATCTAGGCTGTCAGATGGTCTGATCAGACTATTGGATCTAATCTAGAGGTGACTTTAACCCCATCAACCCATCTAAGGGTTTATTGTAGGTGCGGCTTAGATCTAATATGCAAGGCGCGCATGTCATTTAGGGTTTTTAAGAAAAACAACTACAGCAACATGAAAGAAGCGCAATCATCATACATGCGCCATTCAACTAGCGCCAACACAACATAACTCTCATACATGCGCAACATGAACATACTATCCACTAGTATAATCGCATGAAGAGAAAACATAGATCTAAGCATCAAACATATATGGATCACAAAACATACATAGCAATCATATGAATCATATAAGATCCTAGCTCTGATACCAATTGAAGGGTCCCCTTCAAGGGGGAGCGCAAGCGGTTAAAAAAAACCCTTTCAAGAGGGGGGCCGAAAACCCTAAACAAGGGGGCGCATGCATTTTGCTAGGGTTTCAAGAATTCAATCGCTTATGTGCTCATATGATCAACTATAATATTTCATTAGATCAAGAATGTGATCATACCAATGCCATAGATCGGATGTCGGCTTGGAAGCAAAGTTCAAAGAGAACTTCTCCAAAGGAATCGCACACAAGAAGAAGAAGGCCTACACCTTGAACGTCCCTTGTGCTAGCAAGGCTCCAAAGTATCCCTTGTCGCGTGAAGGAGTTTTGGAGATCAAGCTTGGCGAGAGCAACCTTCCTCCTCTTCTCATCCGAATGCTCTCACCTCCAAGGATGAACGTTGAGAAGAGAGGAGTGAAGTCGAGCGTTCAAAACGCTTTGGCGTTAAGGTGAAGTCGCCTTCAATACTTTCCATAAATGGAAGAGATGAAGCTATGCGCCCATTACCGAACCAAAACGCCTAACCCCTTGAACCAAGCGTTCACCCTTGTGAACCGGTTCAAGCCACTTCAATCCATTTCAATTTGGTTCAAGAACCAAATTAAACCAGCCCAAGCCATGGTCTAGATCTCATTGAACCAATGGTTCAATATCTAACCGTTGATCTCGTGATACTCTTGATCTCACCGATCTAGCATCAATACTCTCGATCGAAGCTTACCGATCTCAAGTCCCAATCAATCAAACATGATCAGACCAGATCTCACTTACAATCAGAGCCTCTATCCCTTTAAACTGAACCCAAACAATTCAGTCCGCACGATCTGACTTAAGTAAGCCATATCATCAAATTGTGCGACCCTGAGGGTTTCCTTTAACTGTCGGTAACGATAACTTTCGTTATCACGATCAGTGAGGGGTATCTAGCAACACATCACTGTCTCCCGATATAAAGGAAAGAGTCTTCCAAGACTTCACCCAAACCACAGCACAAGTGTGAATCAACTTCACTAGGCATACATGTGTCCTTTGCCACTGGATGTTCTTATTGGACAAGCGGGTCAAGCTTGTAACTCCAATACGATGAGCATGATTAGATCAGATGAACATAGTCATCTGGGTATGGCCATACACTTTCTCAATCATCTCATATAAGGGGGGGCCCCCTTTACAACATCACACTCCTTAAACAAGGAGACGGCAATCCTTTATCTATCACTAGTGCCCTAACCTGACTCAAGCTCACCATCCAAGATAGTCTATAATCATTATGTTTCAAATGATATTGAACTACCTCAAAACAATGACAATCATCATTTAGAAACACAAGTGATCTCAAGTCAGAGGACATGTGCCACTTGGTGCTTACAAGGATCATTCACATTGTGACAAGCAATTGAATATCCTAGTAGGGTCTGTCCAGTACATCCAATGTACCCATGAGTCTACATCTTATTCCATGCTCGAAGCATCCTATAAGATTAGAACACATATTAGTCTCAATCATATCAAGGCTGTCTCATGTTCACCAAGATATCTCGACTAAGGACATATGCATGTCAGCCTAGCTGAACAGCTTTGAGACATTATTCAGAAGTACACTTATTACAGCAGACAAGGTAGCAACCTGAATAATAACCATGCCTTTATAAACATAAGAGTTTATTACATGATACTTATACAATCCCAAGGCCTCAAACATTAGCCTTAAGGGCATACCCCAACAGAACGTCCCACATGATTTCTGGCAAGTGGGTGTGACCCCGGGCCATAATCATGATCGTTCACTAGGCGCCTCAAACAGACATCGCTACACGCCCTTCTGCAGTCGGCCTATAGCCACCTACACAACTTTCGCACAGGTGCTATCCGGCCGCTCATCCAGGCTGTCAGATAGTCTGATTAGGCTGTTGGGTCTAGATCTGACTAACGACTTCAACACTGTTAACTCGTCTAAGTATTTAAAGTAGGTGCACAGATAAATCTAGTGAGGGTCGCGCATGAAGATAATTTTGACTGAAAACATCTATAAAATGCGCAAACCAACATCACATGCGCAAGCTTGAATGTAAAATACATCTAACATACGGTGTGAACAACATGGCATGTATTTTCGCATGAGAATAGAAGCATGCGCATCATGTAGATCATTGCCAAAAACACAAAACAAACATGGATAACAAGATGGCAATCATATGTATCAAGTCAAAACCAGTGCTCTGATACCAATTGAAGGTTATACCTAGTATCAATCATGAACTATGTCGCAGCGGAAATACAAGGTATGGAGATCGCATGACTTAAAACTATGATCAACCTTGTGAACTTGAAAGACAAGTAAGAGTGTTACCATTGCCATGATGAGAGTGGCGGCTTGGAAGATGAAAGGGGCAAGTGCCTCTTCTCCAAAGGTGTCACACACAAGATGAAGTCGGCTTCTTCTTTATGCTCCTTGTGCTAGCAAAGAGACTAAAGAGTCTTTTTCGTGTCTTGGAGAGGAGATGTGCACCCTTGGCTAGTTGAACTTCTTCCTTGCATGAAGATGATGAAGATGCGAGAGGAGGAAGAGAGTAGAAGGGGTTTCGAAAACCGTGAGGGAGCGCCCAAGAAGGAAATGTTCGGTTACCATATTTGGTAAGAACCAAACATGTAACTCCCTCTTAACTCCCATGCGTTCACTCATTGAACCAATTGAAACTTCCCTCTTTTATTGAACCATGCGTTCACACTAAGTGAACCGGTTCAATCCCAATTTGGTTCAAGCACCAAATCGAACCAGCCCTGGTTATGATCTCATTGAACCAAATGGCTCAAGATCTAACCACACATCTCATTGAACCTCTTGATCTTTACGATCAAGCATCAATTCTCACGATCGAAGCTTACCGATCATATGCCCTAATCAATCAAACATGATTAGACTAGATCTCACTTCCAATCAGAGTTTAAATTGCTTTAAACTGAACTAGGATAATTCCAGTCCACACGATCTGACATAAGTAAGCCATATCATCAAATTGTGCGACCCCAAGGGTTTCCTTCAATGTCGGTAACGATAACTTACGTTATCACGATCAGAGAGGGGTATCTAGCAACACATCACTGTCTCCCGATATGAAGGAAAGAGTCTTCCAAGACTACTCCCAAAACACAGCACAAGTGTGAATCTAACTCACTTGGCATACATGTTTCCCTTTGCCACTGGATGTTCCCGTTGGACAAGCATGTCAAGCCTGTGATTCCAACATGATGAAAATGGTTAGATCATATGAACATAGTCATCTGGGTATGGCCATACACATTCTCAACCATTTCATCCAGGGGGCCCTTTAGAACATCACACTCCAACTAGGAGAGGCAATCCTATATCTATCACAAGTGCCCTAACATGACTCATGCCCACTGTCCAAGATAATCCTTAATCATTATCTTTCAAATGATATTGAACTACCTCAAGATAATGCCAATCATCACTTAGAAACACAAGTGATCTCAAGTCAGAGGGAATATACCACTTGCTTGCATATAAGGATTATTCATATTGTGACAAACAATTGAATATCCTAAGTAGGGTCAGTCCAGTACATCCAATGCACCCATGTGTCTAAATCTTATTCCATGCTCGAAGCATCCTATAAGATTAGAACACATATTAGTCTCCATCATATCAAGGCTGTCTCATGTTCACCGAGATATCTCGACTAAGGACAACACTGAATGTCAGCTAAGCTGAACATCATTGAGACATTACTCAGAAGTATACATACAACGGCAGATAATGTAACAATCTGAATAACAACAATTGCCTTATACATGATATTGTAAATAATCCAAGGCCTCAAACATTAGCCTTAAGGGCATACCCTAACAAATCAAGTATAATAGAGAATGTCATTATAAAAAGTATGAATTAAAACTCATCTTTCTAAGTCATTGTGAGGACTCTTCTGTTGTAATTCGTTAAAGCGTTCTCATGCCTCACTTAGTGACTCACCATCCTTTTATGCAAAGATGAAGATTTGGTTTCTTTGTTGGATTGTTTTTCTCGGTGGAAAGTACTTGGATAGAAATGTTGGGAAACCCTGGGTCAATTTAAAATTTAAAATAGGAAACATAAGCGATGACCCAAAACAGATTTCCAAAAAAATAATAAGAGATTGACCTTACAAGAGAAACCAACCGAGTGTGATAGAGATGGCCACCTTTTAAGTGTGCTTAGCAAGTGGTGATGATGACTCTGAGACGCACAAGGGAGCGTCCTCTGCAATCATGCACACACGGGCTCCTTGAGATCCCTCTGCCTCCATGTCTGGTACTAGCCTTAGGAGCAGAGATCCATGCCTATGGTAGATAACACCTTTCTTGTGCCAACTTAAGGAATTACACCAAGGTATTGAGGTTATGGCCTACTCCTTGCACCAATCTTCAAGGAAGATACACCAAGCAGGAAGCAAGCCGCCAAGAGGAACTCCTCTTCTTTTTGTCAAACTCTCTAGAGCTTGATGGTGGCGAGACCAAGAGCAAGAAGAGGTGGTGGCAAGGGTTGATGGAGAACACTCTTGGGCGGCTAGAGTTAGATCCAAAGAATCATGCATGTATGTGCCCACTAGCTCCCTATACATAGAGATATAGAGGTGGGTCATGAATAAATAAATAAATTTATTTATTATTTAAATATGCATCCAACCCATATACTCATCTAGATTTCATTGAATCAAGCCAAGAAACCCCCAAAACCATTTAGTGCAATCTCCATCACTTGACCTATCGACTATGACCTAGTCAACTGAGGTCAAATATGATCAACCAAAGGTCAACTGATGTCAAAGTGAAGTCTAGCTCTATATGAAGTTCTCCATCTCATCATATCCATCCGCGATTCATCAAACTCCCAAACATATCCTAATCATCCAATGATTCGATCTAAGGCTATATGATAAATATGAGATCTCGAGTGTCTAGGTGTGTGATCATGTAGATTCCTCTAACATTATTAGTGATCACCTGACAATCATCACAAGTAGTGAGAGGTATCTAGCAAAACATAGCTACTGCTCAAGTCATTGGAATGGCTATCATCATCATCCCCTAAACCGCAACTAAGTACCTTTGCACTATAGTCCCATTGCCAAACTAATATCATGATTGGACAAGTGTCTCACACTTGTTTAAACCAATCTAATGGTCATGACTAAATCAGACTTTCACCTAGGTATGATCATATACTTTTAGTCATGCAACCATATGAGGCCCGTAGATTTCAAGCTTCCATTTAAGGAAAGGGCAAATCCTCTCTTGGTCAATTGAACCTCTTGACTTATGATACACCCAATGACAACTGTTATGACCCCCTGCTATGATGAAGTATTAGTTTGTATCAATGTATATCATTTAACATTAGAGGTGGCCAATTGGCCGTGCCGGGCCAGCTCGGGCACGGGTCTACTTCGGCCCATTCACTGGCAGGCCGTGCCGAGCCCAGCATGAAATAATTTTCCCTTAGCCCGACCCGGCCTACGGCCTGTTAATCAAAGCTTGGTCCAGCACTAGCATGGTGGCTAGATCAGGCACATGGGCCGAGCCATGCCCAACAAAGGCACATGGGCCCGTAGGCCGTGTTAGGCACGCCTATAAATTAAAATGCAACCACAAAGATTCAATCTCATGCGCTACTATGTAAACCACAAACTACGCTTAGCTAACCAAAAAAGCACAATTAAATTATCTTAACATATTATAAATAATTATATAAATATAAAAACTTCACAAAAATACATAAAATATTTTAAAAAAGGAAAAATAGGAAAATATTAATTCTTTAAAATTTTATTTACATAATAATAATAATAATAATGTAAAAACTTTATAGAATTTTTTATTTAGATAATAATAATAATATAAATATTGTAGGAAAATATAAAAAATAAAAAAGAAAATCATTAATTTATTAAAATTAAAAATCTATAAAATAAGAAAATTTAAGAAAATAGGGATAATTTCTAAAATATTAATGTTAAAATAAAAAAATTAGAAAAAAATATAAAATATAAAACTAGTAATTAGTTAAAATTTTATATTATAAGAATAATAATATAAAAATAGAAAGTTTTCTAAAATATTAATTCATTTAAATTTTATATAATAATAATAATATGAAAATTATGCAAAATTTTTTATTTAGATATTAAAAATAATAATAGTAATAATATAAAAATAAAAAAATAAATTCTAAAATGGGCTTATCACATTTGCAACTTAAACCTCATATTTAAGTTTGATCGCATGACTAAAGTTTAAACCAACTAGATTAAATTTCATATTTATATATTATACATTTCAGTTTAAACCAATTGCCGACAAAATGGGTATAAGCAGTTTGCTAGTAGCCAGCAACACAAGCAACTACTACGGAAGATGTGAGAGCATTGTGTTGAGGATACTTGCTCTCCGTGCTCTATCTTCTCTATGCATATTGTGCATTTCATGCTTGCAGCTCTTTCTCCTTCGACGGTGAAATAAACTCAATTAATGCTTGAGCTTGGTTTGGTTTCGTATGTTGCTCTAGCTTATCGATGATATTGACACTATCATTAATTTGAAAGTCCTCAACCTTTACCTCCATCTCAACATTAGAAGGGGAGGTAGAAGCCAAAAATTCATGTCTTGCATGATCAGATAAGTGGAGAATGTGTTCTTTGAACCTGAATACATCAATTCATATGATTCAATAAACATTCTAGATAATACTTAAAATCGCGATTTTCCATTGTTCAGCATCGAAGAAATTTAAGATATACGTATGAAAGATCAAACGTTGAGAATCTGGCAGAATGATAATTATCTTCAATCTTCTATTATCTATAATTTTTCTCTATGCCTCGTGCTCACATGCAAAGCTACAATACTATTAAAAAAAGTAATTGAAACTCACATGATTAACACGTATGTAAGAAAAAAATAATTAAAACTTTCTATGTTAAAATATAGAGAACTATCGTAGAATTTATATGGATGAAGTGGGTGTAATTTTATAAATTTATCCTCTATTTTTTATTATTTAAAGAGGATAAATAGTAATTTTATAACTAAAAGATAATTATACCCCTAAATTTAAATATTTTGAATACCTTATGAGGGCATTAAGGTAAAATAGCAAGGGTAAAATTTGAATTTGGGTGTCGAAATTCAAATTCAGAAAAAATATCACTAATTGTGTGTCATGCCTGAGCCTTCCCAGGAGCTGTGCTCGGGATGGCCCTGACATGGCTCATGTGCCGTGCTTGGCTCGGTCACATGTCGGGCCCGACCCAGCCCGTATGCCAGAAGGGTTTAGCCTAGCCCCCAGCCCAAAATGGCCCGTTGACTAAGTCAATGGGTTGTGCGGGCCACGGGCCAGCCCAGCACATTGGCCATCTCTACTTACCATAAAGAGATGTAAACTACCTCAAGTCGAAGGACAAATGTATGTCTGTTGAGATTAACTTGAGACACAAAGTTGCATTCTCATGGCGGGTCAGTCTAGTATATCTATCCTAATATATATTAGTGTTTATGGCCTAAGGACCAGTTGTTGGTCTCAACTTTTGTACTACATTCACTTTTAATATTTATATATCCTCACATTGTCATCGTCATGTTTTCGATACGTCTGCAATTGTATAAATTTAAATGATAATGTCCCTAGAGATAGATTGTATCTAGTATCAAAGCTTATCCCTAGTCAAGTGCTATGGGGATAGCTATGGCGCATGTGAGACTAGTGTATATCCTGGTTGAGCACGGGTTGCTAACGCAAACATATAGGAATATCAAGGTAGATATTCTCAACCGACCCGCCGTGAGGATTCAACTTGGTGTCTCAAGTTAATTTTATAGTGACATGTGTACTTGTCTTTCAACTTGAGGTAGTTGGTATCTCTATTTGGTAAGTGATATGTTTTGATACAATCTAACACCTCGTCATAGCAGGGGTTTCATAACGGTTATCATTGGGTATATCATGAACCATATGAGAGGTTCAACTAGCCAAAAGAGGATTTGTCCTTTCCTTAATTAGAAGCATGATATCCATGAGCCCCATATGGTTGCATGATTGGAAGTGTGTGGCCACACCCAAGTGAAAGCCTCATTTAGTTATGACCATTAGATTGAGTTAAAGCAGTGTGACACGCTTGTCCAATTAGGATATCAGTCTAACAAAGGACTATAGTACATAGATACTTTGTTGTGGATTTAGGGAATGTTAATAATGACTTCATTCCAATGACTTGGGTAGCAGTGATGTGTTGCTAGATACCCCTCACTTATTGTGATGATTGTCACATCATTGATGCCTTGCATTTTAATAGCTATTTCTAGTATTCTTTCATCTCAAATTTAGGCCTATTTTAATGTTTTTATACTCCATTTAGGCTTATTTACTTGTTTGCTTCGGAATCTTCACTTTTTCTCTTTTTGAGGAATTTCTAGCAAAATCACCCAACTTTGAAGTCTTTTGAAGATTCTAAAGTCATGGGGTGATTCTTTACAAGAAGACGAAGCTGCATGTCAAATTTGGGCTCAATCCGAGCTTCTTTGGAAAATACGGTCAGGTGAACCTGGCGAGGTTCACCGGTGCTTTCACGGGATGTCCGGAAATTCACAGAACACATCACGGCCTACCCGTGCTTTTGGGGTTCACCTGTGATTCTCTCGGAGGAGGCTTGCGCAGAAACGTACAGAAGACTTCACTAGTGGGTGAACCCCGTGGGGTTCACTGGTGATTCTTACATGAAAGAACTGAATAGCAGACTTCATAGCCAAGTGAACCCGGTGGGGTTCACCTGTAATCATGACTTTGCAGACCGACCTTCACTCAGTTTTTCTTCGATTTCGAGCACAAGAAAAATCCAAAAAAGGAAAAAAAATGTTTTGGAAAGCTAAGAGGGGGACAAATACAAAGAATATAAAAGCCCTTTTTATTGTTGGTAAATTATCAAGCAATCGGCACATGAAGCGGCCAGGGCAAAGAGAATAGGTGACATAGCGTTTTCGAAGCGATTTCGAGAGATTGGAGCCTTAGATCTGTTGGGAAACCCAGGGGATATTTACAAATTTTATCAATCAATACATACACACAGCAGAAGCATATCCCCGAAATAGGCCGGTCCCAAAAACCCAATAAAGTTTGCCTTGCGAGGGGGTCAGCATGATCAGAGGAGGAAGTTCCTAGAGCAAGAGCAAGTCGATGATGAGGTAGGCGCCCAAGCGTGCGCCCTCTACAGTCTCTCATACACATATGCCTCGAGCCCTCTTCTTCCACTCCCGGTGCTAGCCTCGGGAAGAAGATCCAAGCATTTACGTGTCTCCTACACCACTTGTGCCACCTTCAAGGGAAGAAGCACCAAGAGGAAGGAGGAAGAAGGAGATGCCGCCAAGCTCTAGTCACACTTGCGCCAAAAGAACAAGAGGAGGAAGCTTGCAGTTATGTGATGGAAGAAGAACTTGCGCCACCCTTGTTGCTCTTGCCCCTTGCTACTCACGTCATTGATATCATCCTCACACCTCTCGCATATCACTTGATATAAAGAGGCAAGGGGGCAGCAAGACAAGAGGTTAAGCACAATTCATGAAGGCATAAGCGGCTAGGGTTTTGGGGAGACCAATTAGGGTTAGGGTTATGGAAAGACTCCAAGCCCCTTTCCATAAAACCCTTCCCATCAGCCTTATGTGCCAAGGACTTACCAAAGAAGCCTTCTAAGCCATATTCGCCCCATACCTTGCCATAGAGACTAGGTTGCCATCCAAGGTAGAAGGGCTAGGCGCCTTTTACTTCCTAATGAAGCAACATGCGCAACCTTCACACCATTATGCCCTTAGGCACCAATGGGGTAAGGTCTCTCCCCATTATACCCTTGTGGGCTCTTATCGCTTCATGACAACTTCTTATTGGGCCTCATTGGGTAATGAGCTAGCCCAAACTTCATTGCACAACTTGATTAAGCCATTGGATCCAATCCAATTCAACCCTAATCCAAATGTGACCAACCATAGTTAATTTCGGGTCAACCTGCCAAAAATGAAGTTTGGCTCAAATAAATCTCTTCCATCTCATCAGGCCCATTGGCGCTGATGAAATCTCCCAAATAGATCTGAGTTATCCAATAACTCGATCATAAGGCTTCCTGATCAATACGAGAACTCGAGTATCAAGGTGTGTGACCCTATAGGTTCCTCTGACATTGGTAGTGCTGACTTAAGGTCACCACAAGCAGTGAGTGGCACCTAGCAGTGCATCGCTGCTACCCAAGTCATCGGAATGGATATCGACATCGACATCCCCATCATCACAATTAGGTACAAATGCATTACAGTCTATTTGCCAAACTGATATCCGATTGGACAAGTGTGTCACCCATTGTTTTTACCAAATCTCATGGTTATGACTAAATCAGGTTCTTACCTAGGTATGGCCATACACTTTCAATCATAGAACCTTAAAGGGGCCCCATGGAAATCATGCTTCCCTCAGGAAAGGGTAAATCTTCTGTCTGTACATTGACCTTCACATATGGGTTGTTGCATGCTCAATGACAACTGTTATGACCTCCTAACTACGGTGAGGTGTTAGGTTGTATCAAAGTATATTCCTAACCATATAGAAGAGTCAAGTGCATAAGCCCAGAATGAGGGTGGTAGAGTTGCATGACTCATCATAGATCGAACCATGTCCAACATGGTTCAATTTCTCCTCTCAGATACACCATTCCATTGGGATGTTCCAGGAGTAGTGAGTTGGGATAGGATCCCACACTCCCTAAGATACTCAAAGAACTTACCACTCAGGTACTCTCCACCACTATCTGATCAAAGAGTTTGTATAGATCTACCAAGCTTGTTCTCTACTTCATGTCTGAACTCCTTAAATTTCTCAAAGGATTCAAATTCAGGTCTCATCTGATAGACATAACCACATCTACTGAAGTCATCAGTAAATGTTATGAAGTAGTTGTACCCTCCTTTGGCTTGTTTGCTGAATGGCCCACACACATCACTGTGTATAAGATCCAGTAAACCTCCTACCCTCTCACCAATCTTGGTGAATGCTGCTTTTGTCATCTTCCCTAATAAACAAGGCTCACAAGTATCGAACTCCTCCATGGAGCTTGAATCTAACAACCCATTTGCATGGAGTTGTTGAATGTGATTCTTGTTTATATGGGCTAATCGACAATGCCATAGGAAAGCACCAACTGAACCACACAGTTTGATCCTCTTACTATTTATGTTACAAATAGAGCTATCCATGTCCAAGACATATAAACCATTGCATAAAGTACCCTTCCCGTAAAACATATTTGCAAATGAAAAAGAACAAGAGTTCTTCTTTATTTCAAATCTAAATCCTTTCTTTGCCAAGCAAGGAATGGATATATTGTTGTTAGTAAGCGAAGGTACATAATAGCAATGAGCTAGCTCTAACTAAAGTCTAGAAGGCAGGGAGAGAGTCAAAATTACTACAGCAACAGCAGCAACCTGTGCCCCGTTTCCAACTCATAGGTCAATCTCTTCTGGCCGCACCGATCTACTTTTCTTGAGCCCCTGTATATTTGTACAAATATGAGTTGTGCATGCAGTATCCAATACCCATGACATAGAAGTAGAAAGGTTGACTTCAGTTACAAAAATACCTGAGCTAGAAGACAAAACCTTGCCTTTCCTCTCCTTGTTCTGAAGTTGCTTGCAATCCCTCCTCTAGTGACCCTGCTCACCACAGTGGAAGCACCTCTGTTCCTTTGATTTCCTGACCCTTTTCTTCAGTCCTTTGGTAGGATCTTTGGCACTGCCCTTAGCACATGCCTTACCCTTCTTCTTCATCTTCTTGGTCGCAAGGACCAAAAGAACATAATTAGGCTTGGTCTTACCCCCATCTCTCGCTTGGTTGTTTGGAGCATATTCAATAGTTTCTCCCTAGTGTACTCAATTTAGTTCATGTTGAAATTTATAATAAACGGACTGAAGCTAGGGGAAGGGACTGCAGAATAAGATCCACAACCAGCTCGTTATCTATAGTGTGTCCCAATCTCCTAAGATGATCCACATGTCCAATCATCTTGAGCACATGGGGTCCCACTGGTGCACCCTCAGATAACTTGCACCGAAAGAATGATTTGGCTGTGTCATATCTCTCTGTTCTAGCCTGAGCCTCGAACATCTATTTCAAATGAGTGATCATCTGAAAAGCGTTCTGCTCCACATATTGCACCTAAAGCTCAGGTGCCATAGTGGCTAGCATGAGACATGCTACTTCCAAAGACTCATCCTAATGCTTTCTAAAAGCATCCCTGTCTGCCACTCAGGCATTAGGCACAGGAGCCTCAGGAAGAGGCTGCTCAAGGACATACAACTTCTTCTCGAGCTTGAGTGCTAAGCTCAAGTTCCGATGTCTTTCCATGAAGTTGGATCCAACCAACTTGTCCTTCTCAAGAAGGGATCGCAGTGACAATCTGCTATTGTTCGAGGCCATTGATCTACAACAACCAAGAAGAGCAGATTAGTACTACTTCAAGTCATTTAAACTGGACTTGTTTTAAATGACTGTGGCTCCCACTATTTTAATCGAATTCACAACCCACAAAGTCAATCAAGAAATCTGAGATTTCTTAGTGAGATGGAATCCTTATTCCACACAAGGCTTTGTGTCCTACGAGGGTGGGATGAGATGCACAGAGTAACCCATGCTTTTTAAGGTAGGCACGCCGACCGATTGCACTTGGCAACTCCTCTGATTGAGACAGTCCAGGCATTTCATATCCAGCAAGGGCTAGATATAGCATGAAACCCTAACCTCTCAACGATGCCTCAAGGGGTCCATCATGTGCCCAGCGCATGTGGAAATCTAGTCAAGTCCATTCCTAACCGTTATGCCCAGGGCCAACGAGTTTCCTTGCGAAGGCACGTCCAAGTTAAAACTGGACTGGAGAAACCATTGTCACCACACACCTTAAAGATAAGTCAGTGTGTCCCACGAGGGTGGGAAACAGTGCACAACACCCCTGATCGATAGCTTGATGAGGGCTATGAGTTAGAAGGCTACTAGACTTGATATTTTTTATTGAGGGTTTTTGAGGTCTTATCCTCTTAGTTTTATCTTTTGTCTAACAATACAGGCATGCAATCCTATAGTGATAACATGAAGATAAAACAACACAAGCATTCTTTTGCAGATATGGAAAGCAGAAAAAGGATGATGTGGTCATAGCCTATTCAAGACATTGAACCAACACATGCCAAAGGGGTTCAACTCTTGACCTAGGATACAAGCCTCAAAACTAGATGTAACCTAGCCGACCTCTATCTTGATTTTCAAGGTTGGCTCCAAGGTCCACCACACCATGGTTTAGCTCTCAAACCCGAGAGGTACCCCTAGGGAAACCCTAGATGCACCCTCATAGGTTCGGCTAATGCCATGGTGCGTCCTCCAAGGAAAAAGTGCCACTACACAAGAGCCAAGAGGGATAGCACACGAGCCATGAGGCTCAGCCAAGCCCCACTTGTGCAACTTGTGTAATGCGCCACCAAGCATGAAGCGTAAGCAAGGTGTGCAAGCTTCATATATGCATGCGCCAAGGTACATCAAGTAAAGATGCACCCCCTAATCTTCTTCTTGCAATTTACAAAACAAAAGTAAAAAGGTGGCACATAGGCCTCACAAGAGTACATCACAGGCATGCTAAGAGGCTTGACATATGACCACAACATCATGCACAAACAAGGTACTTATTCATGCAATTCCATATGCTCATGAAAAATATAAAATCTGAAATTTTACTTTTTCATTAAAACATGTCTCTCTTCCTTCACCTATTATCACAAATCCTTGGTTCTATGTTTCTCTTAGGAGTCTAGAAGAGGCATACCCATTGCCCTCCTTGCAATCCCTAACTTGATAAGATTTGAGCAATCACCCAGTCCATGCCCCATAATCTCAACAAGTCTCTCATGATGGGTCTATCCCACCATGAGAGGAGAAATTTTCCCTTCCACATATGGGTCTATCCCACCATGTGAAGGGAGAAAAGATCTAAAAGAGATTGAATAGAGATAAGGAAGCAAAGACCTACAATTTTTTCTACTTAGAAAAATCATGCGCCATATACAAGTTATATGCGAAAACACTACATGGCATGTGAGCATATGAAAAGCATAAAAGAACATCGTTCGAGGCTCGCAAGTCACTCGGATACCACTGTTGAAAAACCCTAGGGATATTTACAAATTTTATCAATCAATACATACACATAGTGGAAGCATATCCATGAAACAGGCCGGTCCAAAAAACCCAATGAAGATCGTCTTGCGAGGGGATCGACACGATGAGCGGAGAAAGTACCTAGAGCAAGAGCAAGTCGACGTCGAGGTAGGCACCCAAGCATGCGCCCTCTGCTGTCTCACACACATGGATACCTCGAGCCCTTTTCTTCCATGCCCGGTGCTAGCCTCGGGAAGAAGATCCAAGCCTTTACGTGTCTCCTACACCACTTACGCCACCTTCAAGGGAAGAAGCGCCAAGAGGAAGGAGGAAGAAGGAGATGCCGCCAAGCTCTAGTCACACTTGCGCCAAAAGAACAAGAGGAGGAAGATTGCGGTTATGTGATGGAAGAAGAACTTGCACCACCCTTGTTGCTCTCGCCCCTTGTTGCTCACATCAATGATATCAACCTCACACCTCTCGCATATCACTTGATATAAAGTGGCAAGGGGGCGGTAAGACAAGAGGTTAGGCGCAATTCATGAAGGCATAAGCGGCTAGGGTTTTTGGGAGACCAATTAGGGTTAGGGTTATGGCAAGACTCCAAGCCCCTTTCCATAAAACCCTTCCCATTAGCCTTATGCGCCAAGGACTTACCAAAGAAGTCCTCTAAGCCATATTCACCCCATCCTTTGCCATAGAGGCAAGGTTACCATCCAAGGTAGAAGGGCTAGGTGCCTTTTACTTCCTAATGAAACAACATGCGCAACCTTCACCCCATTATGCCCTTAGGCGCCAATGGGGTAAGGTCTCTCCCCATTATACCCTTGTGGGCTCTTATCTCTTCATGACAACTTCTTATTGGGCCTCATTGGGTAATGAGCTAGCCTAAACTTCATTGCACAAGTTGATTAACCTATTGGATCCAATCCAATTCAACCCTAATCCAAATGTGACCAACCATGGTCAATTTCGGGTCAACCTACCAAAAATGAAGTTTGGCTCTAATAAATCTCTTCCATCTCATCAAGCCCTTTGGCGCTGATGAAATCTCCCAAATAGATCCTAATTATCCAATAACTCGATCATAAGGCTTCCCGATCAATACAAGAACTCGAGTATTGTTGTGTCCACAAGTGTACGGATACTCGAAGTAATAAAATAGATATCGAACCACAGAGACCTTGTTGTCAAGTACTGAATAATCGATTTCTCGCTAGCTAGGTAATCGGAAAATAGTGAATCAAACTATCGAAAAGTACACGGAGAAAATATCTGAGAGGAAATCGGGACTAGGGGTTCATCTACTTTAATTTCTAATGACTAGTTTAAGATAAGTACTTGTCAATCTAATTCTATTATGGTAAAGGTAAAATTTACTTTATAAATAAATTATCTCACTCTCGCGCAGACAACCATACAAAGAACCGATCCCCACTCTAGTGCAAGATCTATTCAATGCTGAGAATAAGTAAATCATCAACTAAGAACTCGAGGATCACTCTCGTGCATCCGAATTCTAGGTTGATCACCTCAAGTGGAAACTCAAAGATCACTCTCGTGCATCCGAGTCTCAACACTAGTTTTACTCAAGGGTTTCCAACGACTCAATACTCAATCTCTTGTAATAACAAATCAAGTCTACACATTAACTCAATCCAAAGTATCAGAAATTCAACAAGGCATTATAGCTCTCTAAAAATCAGAATTTGAAGAACAACCTAATCTCTTACAGAAGTTCCAAACTCAATAATTCCTAGGGTTCTGAATTCCAAACAATCAACCTCTCGGTCTATTTCGCAGAATTCTAAAATATGCTGATATCTAAGACACAAAGGAGAATTAAAGAATAATCAATCACAAGAGTAAAATTATCATAATAAAATCAGTTTGACAAAGTTAGGGTTTTCTAGCCATTAAGAAACAAAGAGATTAGACCCCCATGTCCCATAAAAAGATTAAGCTACCATGGAGGAAGATTCACAATGACACATGGTTTTTGAACGATCAAAAAGAGTAAAAAGGGAGTAAGAGTTACAAAACAGGGTTGCAACTGAATTGCAGCCCGAAATTTGCTTCATAAATCACGATGAACAGTGTCGCGACCAAACTTTTGATGATTTCTCCCTCGATTTGTCTCCTCTTGTTTTGAAACTTCTGTGGCGTCTTCTTCTTCCCCAGGCGAAGCTTCCTCTCAAAAATCATGGCAGGAGGTGATCTGTGCAGTGTACGGCGGTGAACCCTAGTACGGTGATGATTCTGCCGAATTCTCCCCAAATCGTAGCTAAAAATTGTGTAAATTGCCTCGCGTGTCTTCTCCTTTTAAAGACGAGTCTGCCGCCTCTTTTTATTCTAAATTTGGACTCCCAAATCTCCAGAAATCGAGTCTCCAATTCTGCCGTGATAAACTCGAAAATCTCGGTTTGGAATTACGGTACCGTATGAGAAATACGGCAGTACCGTATTTTGTTCTGTGAAATCTGGGCGTAAAGCACGACACCGTGTGTTGTCCTACGGTAGCGTCGTATTTGTGCAAAAATCTCTCTTATCAAAATTAACGAAACATATGGTACCGTGATAAAATCCGGGTGAAATACAGTAGTGCCGTATTTTTGCTGAAAACTTTCTGTTCTAGATGGCCGAAAATCACGGTACCGTGTACTTCTGCACGGCCGTGCTGTATTTTGCTTAAGTCTTTTGTTCTGAATCAGCTCAAAATATAGTACCGTGAGAGTGTCGGGGGAAAATACGGTAGTGCCATATTTTCATCTGGTTGAAGCGCTGAAATACGGTACTGTGTAGATTTACATGGCAGTGCCGTATTTTTGCTAGGAGTATCCTTTTGACTTGAAATTTGATGGGGAGACTCCTCTTCATGGTTGGAACTCTTTCATGCATTTGAATTGCTTGAAAACTGGTGAAAAATATGCCTTTTTGCCTGAAATTGATCAAAAACCAAAGATGGTGAAGATTTTGAAGCTTTTGGCTAAAAGGGTATAAAATAAAGCAATGGGATGAAATTATGATTCAAAAGACTACTAAATAAGCATGAAAAACACGATGAAATTTTGAGTCATCAAGTATCATGGTGTGTGACCCTGTAGGTTCCTCTGATGTTGGCAGTGCTGACCTAAGGTCACCACAAGTAGTGAGTGGCACCTAGCAGTGCATCGCTGCTACCCAAGTCATCGGAATGGATATCGACATCGACATCCCCATCATCGCAACTAGGTACATATGCATTACAGTCTCTTGGCCAAACTGATATCCGATTGGACAAGTGTGTCACCTCTTATTTTTACCCAATCTCATGGTTATGACTAAATCAGGTTCTCACCTGGGTATGGCCATACACTTTCAGTCATAGAACCATAGGGGGCCCATGGATATCTTGCTTCCCTCAAGAAGGAGCAAATCCTCTGTCTGTACATTAACCTTCTCATATGGGTCGTTGTATGCTCAATGACAACCGTTATGACCTCCCAACTATGGTGAGGTGTTAGGTTGTATGAAAGCATGTTTCTAACCATATAGAAGAGTCAATGATCTTAAGTCAAGGGATCAATGTATCTCCTGTCACTTGTGAGGATAACTCATGACACCAAGTCATTGCCTAACAGCGGGTCGGTCCAGTACATCTACCACTGATATACTCATATATCTGCGTTAGCACCTCATGCTTAACCATCTCATATACCAGTCTCACAAGTACTAGAGTTGTCCCACATCCACTAAGGTACATTGACTAGGGATAAGAGTTTGAGCACAGATCCAATCTATATCTAGGGACACTATCATGTAAAAACACAATCGTAGATGTAAACTAAACATGATAATGACAATGCCAGAATGAAATATAAGTAATATCTATGTCAAGTAGTACAAAAGATAGACCAAAACTAGGTCTTAAGGCATAAACACCAACAAAATCTTCATGATTTTTAGGGATCTTGTTTGGTTCATCCTCTCCTTCCTCTCAAAAATGTTTTGTAGCAATTTTCCTAATATTTTAGAGAGATTTATACTAGCTTTCATGTCTATTATAGCGTAAAACCCTTTTTGTGACTTAGTTGAAGCCCACTGATGAATTCTTTCGTGCAATTTTAATTGATTCTGTTATTTTGATATTCATACTAGCATATTTTACCTTAGTGTTGTTATTTCTTGATATTGTTTTTGCCGCGTAGTTTCATGTGGTAGTTGACATGATCCTTGACACGATCTTGACCGAGAGGAGGATCGTGTTGGAGGATTTCCTAGGTAAAACTTGCGAATCTTTGACTTGAGAGTGCTTAGATTTGGCTCGATTGTAACGTAATCGTCCATCGAACTCATTGGGTTTATCTAGAATGATCCATCGCGAGATTAGAGATCGTTCTGGATAAGGCCTAGGGTGTACCGACCGAGAGGGGGCATCCTGTACTTGTGGGAAGATTCCTTGTGCAATTTTATGAAAATTTGTAATAGACAACTTTTATTGCGGTTAGATTTATCAGTGCGGTGGATACCAAAGTCCCGATCTCTCTCTATAGATATCTACCGCATCGTTGTGATTGATTTCCTAGTTCTGACTTACTGTTTCCAAAACTCCGCTATGAATTGCTTAGCTATTGAGACTTAAATTTTCTGGTATTTAACCTTGCTCTCTATGGGTTCGACAACCTTTTATATTACTTCCACATTACCGTGCACTTCCGGGACGTGTTAAGTTTTTGGCGCCATTGCCAGGGAGCAACGGTTAATAATTTTATATTTCTGAGTATTGGTAGACTAAGCTTTATTTACTTTTTGTTGCTTTGCTAATATTTGTTTTGCGTTTCATCTGTTACTTACTTGAGGTTCATAACTGTGTTTGACTTCTTTTTATGCAAAGAAGCTTGTGTGCATGTGAATTTTTTGAGATAGATCTTGAAATAGAGAGAACTTTCAGAAGGAGGAAACTTAAGCAACTTCAGGGATAAGACGATCAAAATCAAATGGAGCATATTCCGTTGAACCTGAACAAGGATCAAGCACCCCAACTTGTGGGGAATAACAATAACATAACACTGAGAGATTATGCTACTCCTTCCATTCATGGCCTACAATTAGGAATTGCTAGACCGAATGTAGAAGCCAATAATTTTGAGATTAAACTTGCTTTACTTTCTATGGTTCAACAATATCAATTTGGTGGTTCTCCTCTTGAGGACCCCAACATTCATCTTGCTATATTTTTAGAGTATTGTGATACATTGAAAATTAATGGTATTTCTATTGATGCTATTAGGTTGAGACTGTTTCCTTTTTCTTTAAGGAACAGAGCAAGAGCATGGCTTCACACAATACCTTTAGCTTCCACAAGGACATAGGGAGAATTGTCATAAGCCTTCCTTTTAAAGTACTTCCCTCCTTCCAAGACAATACAACTGAGAAATTAAATCACCAGTTTCATGCAGAAGGATGGAGAATCTTTATATGAGGCTTGGGACAGATTCAAAGAGCTATAGAGAATGTGTCCACATCATGGCATAGAGACTTGGGTTTTAGTTCACACATTTTACAATGGATTGAACTATAACACAAGGCTCACAGTTCATGCTATAGCTGGAGGAGCTTCAATGAACAGAGGAGTTGAAGATGCCATGAACCTTCTGGAAGACATGTGCCACCACAAGGTCAGCCTCCATAAGGAAATTTCAGATTGCCTCCATAGGGGAATTACAAACAACCACATGGGATTCAAGCTAGAAACTATAATGCCCCACATAAGTCAAACTAGGATTCTCAACTTGACTCCTTCATGGCAAACCAGAGTAAACAAATTGAAGGATTAACTGAGATGATGAAAATAATGATGTCAAGAATGGATTCCTTGGAGACTCATAATAAGCTATTGCAGAATCAGCTAGCCCAGCAAGCTAGCTCATCCTCCAGAGCACTAGGGAAACTTCCATCACAACCTAAAGTTAACTCGAGGGAGAACTGCAATGCAATCTCCACTCGAAGTGGCAAACAACTTGAAGATCCCAAAATGCCAACTAATGACAGAAGAGAAGATGCAACACCAGACACAAGAGATCTGAAACCGTGAGACAACACCAGTAACACATGAGCAAGCTGAAGAAGAACGACCCTATGTGGGACTGCCAGCTTACAAACCTCCAATCCTTTTCCCACAGAGACTTTTCAAAGCCAAACTAGACAAACAATTCGGTAAGTTTTTGGAAGTTCTTAAGAAACTCTATATTAACATACCTTTTTGTTGATACCCTTTCACAGATGCCCACCTATGCCAAATTACTAAAGGACATCTTGTCTAACAAAAGGAAGCTGGAAGAACAAGGAACAGTTGCACTTACTGAGGAGTGCAGCGCGATCATAGAAAACAAACTCCCCCAGAAATGAAAGGGGGGGCGAAACCCTAGACGCATGCACTTCTAAAATTTTGCATGGGCGGAAATAAGGATTTCAACATGATCGCATGTGGCATGAACATATGATTAACTTAAAGTCTGCAAAGATCAAGTTGTGATCTTACCATTGCCATTGGTCGGAAGGCGACTTGGAAGCAAGAGGGCGATGTGGCTCTCCTCCAAAGTGAACGCACACAAGATGGTGATGGCTTCCTTCTTGGCGTTCCTTGTGCTAGCAAAGCTCTCCAAGGTGTCCTAGCCGTGTGAGGAGAATGAGATGCTCTCTTGGCGTTTTCGAACCTCCTCCTTGGCGTGAAGTCACTCTACCCAAATGAGAGAGGAGTCTCGAGAGTAGTGTTGGGGTATGCCCTTAAGGCTAATGTTTGAGGTCTTGGGATTCTTTCAGTATCATGTATAAACTCTTATGTTTATAAAGGCAATGGTTGTTATTCAGTTGGTTACATTGTCTGCTGCAATAAGTGTGCTTCTGAATAATGTCTCAAAGCTGTTCAGCTTGGCTGACATGCTGTTTTGTCCTTAGTCGAGATATCTTGGTGAACATGAGACAGCCTTGATATGATTGAGACTAATATGTGTTCTAATCTTATAGGATGCTTCGAGCATGGAATAAGATGTACACTCATGGGTACATTGGATGTACTGGACAGACCCTACTAGGATATTCAATTGCTTGTCACAATGTGAATAATCCTTGATTCCTACAAGTGGCACATGTCCTCTGACTTGAGATCACTTGTGTTTCTAAATGATGATTGTCATTGTTTTGAGGTAGTTCAATATCATTTGAAACATAATGGTTATAGGCTATCTTGGATAATGATCATGAGTCATGTTAGGGCACTAGTGATAGATATAGGATTGCCGTCTCCTTGTTTAAGGAGTGTGATGTTCTGAAGGGGCCCCCCTAAATGAGATGATTGAGAAAGTGTATGGCCATACCCAGGTGACTATGTTCATCTGATCTAATCATGCTCATCATATTGGAGCTACAGGCTTGACACGCTTGTCCAATAAGAACATCCAGTGGCAAAGGAAACATGTATGCCTGGTGAAGTGGATTCACACTTGTGCTGTGGTTTGGGTGTAGTCTTGGAAGACTCTTTCCTTTATATCGGGAGACAGTGATGTGTTGCTAGAGACCCCTCACTGATCGTGATAACGTAAGTTATCGTTACCGACATTTAAAGGAAACCCTCAGGGTCGCACAATTTGATGATATGGCTTACTTAAGTCAGATCGTGTGGACTGAATTGTCAGGGTTCAGTTTATAGGGATTTAATCTCTGATTGTGAGTGAGATCTGGTCTGATCATGTTTGATTGATTAGGGCTTGAGATCGGTAAGCTTCGATCGAGAGAGTTGATGCTAGATCGGTGAGATCAAGAGCATCAAGAGATGAACGGTTAGATCTGGAACCTTAGGGTTTAATATGATCTAGACCAAGTGGCTTAAGTGATTTGGTCTTTGGACCAAATTGAGTTGAACCGAATGGCTTGAACCCGTTCACATGGTTGAATGAATGGTTCAAAGGCTTGATGCCGTTTTGGGCGGTTTACTTTGTGTAAGTGCATGGTCCATGAACGCATGAAGTGAAGTTTTACTATTTTTGGAAGAAACGTTTCCGAAATAGTTAAGACGCCTCACGTTCGGTTGCACTCAATTCGACTCTTGCTCTTTTGCTTCTTCCTCTCGAGGTCTTCTCGTGTGGAAAAGAGCGTGGACAACAAGAAAGGACTCGAGCCAAACTAGAGACATCATCTCTTCTCCCTCAAGCGATCAGGATTCTTGGAGCCTTGCTAGCACAAGGAGCAACAAGGAGTAGGCTAAGTCTCATCTTGTGTGCGCACACTTTGGAGGAGAACCTTATCGATCTCTTCTTCCTAGACGCCATCCAAGCAATGGCTTTGGTAAGAATCGATTTCTTGATTCTTGTTTGCAATCGCATATAAAGTTGATCATATAATATGCAAAGATCCTAGAAACCCCTTTCCGCTGCATGAAAAACCTCCATATGCGCCTATCTAGGGTTTCGCTCCCCTTGTTTAGGGGACCTACAATTGGTATCAGAGCATGCGGTTTTATGTATGTTCATTTGATTGCTTATATGTGATCCTTGTTTGCGCTTGCTAAGAGTAGATCTAATCACATGCCGAAAACAAAACTACATGCTAGTATGTTTATATTTGCGCATGTATGTTGCATGGTGGCGCTTGGATGTTGTTTTTATCAAAAACTTGTTATATCTTGCGCGCATCCTCATTAGATCTAAGGTGTGCCTACCATAAACCCTTAGACGGGTTGGTAGGGTTGATATCATCCTCTAGGTAAGATCCATATAGTCTGATCAGACCATCTGACAGCCTAGATGGGTCGACCAGATGGCACCTATGCGCAAGCATTAGGTGGCTATAGGTCGACTGCATCAAGGGCGTGTAGCGAGGTCTGGTTGAGACAACCAGTGAACACTCTTGAGTTAGGCCCGGGGTCACACCCGCTTGCCAGAACTCATGGTGGTTGTTCAGCCCTTGGCGCATGCATGGTTGACCATTAGGTCAACTCAAGTCAGTTAGGACTTGGTGCATGCAAGGGCAGTGGATCTGACTAGACATGATGAGTGGATCCCTATCAATGGACCATTGTAAGGTTGTAGGGCCCATAAGAAAATTAAAATTGATCACAATGGGTTTTCGAAAATTTTTATTTTCTTATTATTGGATCACATAATGATTGCATATCATGATGAGTGTCTATTTCATCTTATGTGGGTTGCCCTTTTAATGTGTGCTGTGCTGGGGCCTGCGAGCCTGGATTAAAATTGTAAATTAATTTTTTGTGATCTGCGCATCACATGTTATTTAATTTATAAAGTGTAATTGACCTGCGAGTCAATCTTGCCTAGATAGATTAAATTGTAATTTTAATCAGACAAGAGCACAGAGCACACATGGCATTGGCGCATGCAGTAGAGGCTTGACCAGGTGGGAGGTCTAGGGTTCGACCCTATGACAGGCGCATTTACCTGGTGGGCGCACCTGAGCTGCATTGGGCGCTAGGGCCCTGGGTTGGGCCAGATGAGATGCAAAAAGACCCATGGAGAGCTCAAGTGAAGACTTAAGTTAATTTAAGGTCTTACTTAGGGTTAATGGGCTTTTACCACATAAGATCATCATGCTTTCTTTTATTGTTTAAATAATTAGACTTGCATGATTTATTTATCTTCTGCTATCACCATAGGGTTTGCATGATAGTTAAGAAGATAAAAGACCGTTAAAATCCAACGCTAAAATATCAAGCTCGATAGCCTTCTGACGCGAAACCTCACTGTTCTGACTATCGTTGGAGCCGTGTTGTACCCAGTCAGTGGGCACGTCCATCTATCTTCAGACGGTGTGTGATTACACCTGCGTGTTACAGGGAAGGGATTTATCGCTTCTCGTTGCTCAGCATAGCACGTGGTGGTCCAGGGAGTAGGCCAGGTCAGCTTGACCATGTAGGCAACATATGTGGCGCATAAGTTAGCTATATGGAGGCAGCCATCTGTGGGGTCAGAGATTGTGTTGTACCAACTCAGTTGGCACAGTCGGCTGGATTGCCCAGATGAAGGGGAATCGTACGGGTTGGCGATTGGCAGGGATTGCCTACCAGAAATTAGTGCTTGTACTCTCTGTGCAACTTATCTCGCCTGAGCGGGACGCGGAGACCAAGTATGAAATCTGGATCCCATCTCACTAAAAGAGTGTTACTCTTTCGGACTGTTTTATGGATTTTTCAGTCAGATAAAATAGTGAGAAAAGAATCATTCTTAAGTCCTGGATTGATTCTAACATTGATACTGACCTTGCTGTTCTTGCATTGTTGTAGATTCCTGCAGCAACGAACACCATGAGCTTCAATGTGTGATCCCTACTGGAAAGGGAGAAGTTTGCTGGTCCAAACTTCTCAGACTGGTATGGATACCTTAAGATTGTTCTTAAGGCTGAGAGGAAACTGTATGTCCTCGAGACCGCTGTACCGCCTCAACCCGCTCCGAACGCCGCAAGGGCAGTTCGGGAAGCCTATGAAAAGCATGTCAATGATAGCATTGATGTCGCTTGCCTGATGCTAGCGTCTATGACGCCACAGCTGCAGCGTCAGCATGAGGATATGTCTGCTATAGAAATGATAGCAAACCTCAAGATGTTGTATGCTGCACAGGCGAGGACTGAGCGCTATAATTTGACCAAGCTTTTCTTTCAGAGCAAACTGGCTGAAGGGAGTCCAGTGGGAGCTCATGTGCTCAAGATGATTGGGCAGAAAGAGGCTCTAGAGAAACTGGGACATACCATCAATCAGGAGCTTGCTGTAGACATTATTCTGCAGTCCCTCCCGGCCTCTTTCGATCCGTTCATTATTAATTTTAATATGAACAAGATCGACTATACTCTGGCAGAGTTGCTGAATATGCTCTTGACTACAGAGGAAACTCTAAAGGGAAAGCCTTCAACCTCTGTCTTGATGTTTCCTTCCAGGAACAAGAAGAAGGGGAAGAAGGGCAAAGCCCCTGTCAAGAGTTACAACAAGGCTCTGAAACAAAAGGTTAAGCGGTCGAAGGAATACAAATGTTTCCACTGTGGCCAGCTGGGTCACTGGAAAAAGGACTGTAAAGCGCTCCAAGGAGACAAGAAGGGAAGCATTGCTTCTGGCTCAGGTATTTTTGTGACTGAGGTCATGATATCTTCTTCTTCTATTTCATGGGTGTTGGACACTGCATGTGGAGTTCACATTTGTTCAAATGTACAGGAACTCAAGAGAAGAAGACAGGTGGGACAGCATGAGGTGGACCTACGAGTTGGAAACGGGGCACGGGTTGCTGCTGTTGCTGTAGGAGAATATCACATCTCATTACCATCTGGACTTGTATTAGAACTTAATAATTGTTATTTTGTACCTAGCATTACCAAGAATATTATCTCCATTCCTGCTCTAGTCAGGAAAGGATTTTCCTTTGAATGCAATATTTCAAAGTGTGTTCTTTCTTATGGTAAATTGTTTATGCTTCTAGATCAATTAACAATGGATTATTCATGTTGGACATGGAATGTTCTATACAAAATATTGATAATAAGAAAGCCAAGTATGCTGATGACAGCACCTTGCTATGGCATAGTCGTTTAGGCCATATTAACAAGAAACGCATTAAGCGGTTGCATGACCATGGACTGCTGGGATCGTTCTCCTATGAGGAGATTGATACATGCAAAGCTTGTTTATTGGGTAAAATGACGAAGTCTCCTTTTCCTAACAAAGGTCAAAGGGCTTCAGGTTTACTTGACCTTATACACAGTGATGTGTGTGGGCCATTTAGTAAACATGCCAGAGGTGGCTATTCATACTTCATTACCTTTACTGATGATTTCAGTAGATATGGGTATGTCTATTTAATAAGACATAAGAGTGAATCTTTTGACAAGTTCAAAGAGTTCAAGAATGAAGTACAAAATCATCTAGGCCGAAATATCAAGGCACTTCGTTCTGATCGAGGTGGTGAATACCTAAGTCGAGAGTTTACTGACTATCTGAAGGAGTGTGGGATTATCTCACAACTCACTCCGCCAGGAACACCGCAATGGAATGGTGTGTCCGAGAGGAGAAATAGAACATTACTTGATATGGTTCGTTCTATGTTGAGTCAGGCTGCTCTACCTTACTCCTTTTGGGGATTTGCACTGGAAACAGCTGCAAAGGTACTAAACCGAGTGCCATCCAAGGCAGTTTCAAAGACTCCATACGAGTTATGGTATGGGAAACAGCCGAGCTTGACGTTTATCAAGATCTGGGGTTGCGAGGCTTATGTCAAAAAGCTCGCCTCTAAGAAACTAGAGAGCAGATCTGATAAGTGCATCTTTGTCGGATACCCTAACGAAACTAAGGGTTATTATTTCTACGATCCCAAAGAGAACAAGGTATTTGTTGCTCGGACGGGCATTTTTCTTGAGAAGGAGTTTCTTCTGCAAGAGGCCAGTGGGAGAGAAATAAAGCTGGATGTGAATCCAGAAGAAGGACAAAGTAGTCAAGCACAGTTGGATGAGCCTGAGCCGGTAGAACAGGTTAGTAAACAACCTGAGGCTCAGATATCACGGGAACCGCGAAGATCGGGAAGGATCCGTCGACAGCCTGAGCGCTATGACGGAGTCTACATCATTGATCATGATGAACCCCTTACTTATGCGGATGCGGTCAGTGGACCGGATTCAGCGAGATGGCATGAAGCTATGCGAGCCGAGATGGACTCCATGTCAGATAACCAAGTCTGGGATTTGGTTGATCCGCCTCCGAGAGTAATCCCTATAGGCTGTAAATGGATCTTCAAAAAGAAGATTGACATGGATGGTAACGTGGTTACCTATAAAGGCAGGCTAGTTGCGAAAGGTTTCAAACAAATCTACGGGATAGATTATGATGAAACTTTCTCTCCTGTAGCCATGTTCAAGTCTATTCGGATTATTCTCGCGATAGCAGCATATTATGATTATGAGATCTGGCAAATGGATGTGAAGACCGCTTTCCTTAATGGAAAACTGGATGAGGATGTGTATATGACACAACCTGAAGGTTTCACCAATCCATCAGATCGTCATAAAATATGCAAGTTAAAGAAGTCTATTTATGGACTTAAGCAAGCATCTAGAAGCTGGAATATTCGTTTTGATGAATCAATCTGTGAGTTTGGTTTCATCAAGAACGAAGATGACCCGTGTGTATATAAGAGGTTTAGTGGGAGCGTGATTACTTTCCTAGTCCTCTACGTCGATGATATCTTAATCATTGGAAACGATATTCCTGAACTGCATGCTGTTAAAGCATGGTTAAGAAAATATTTCCAGATGAAAGATCTAGGAGAAGCAGCCTATGTATTAGGTGTGAAGATCTACAGGGATAGATCTAAGAGGCTTCTCGGGCTGTGCCAGAGTACTTACATCGATAAAGTCCTGGAGAGATTCCATTTAGAGAATTCTAAAAGAGGATATCTTCCAGTCAGACATGGTCTAAATCTTTCAATGAGTCAGTGTCCGCAAACACAGAATGAGAAAGATGAAATGGACAATACGCCTTATGCTTCGGCTATTGGGTCCATTATGTATGCGATGTTATGTACTCGCCCAGACATCGCTTACGGGTTAAGCGTGACCAGTCGATTCCAAAGTAATCCAGGTCAGGCGCACTGGATTGCAGTCAAGAATATTTTGAAATATCTGCGGAGGACCAAAGATATGTTCTTGATATATGGTGGTCAGGAAGAACTCAGTATAGAAGGATATACTGACGCTTTGTTCCAATCGGACCAGGATGATTTTCGATCGCAATCAGGCTATGTTTTTAGCTTGAATGGTGGAGCAGTGGTATGGAAAAGTTTCAAACAGTCTATCGTTGTTGATTCCACAACAGAAGCCGAGTATGTTGCAGCCTCAGAAGCATCTAAGGAGGCAGTGTGGATTCGTAAGTTCGTTCAGGAACTTGGTGTTGTTCCTTCGAGTGCAGATCCTTTGGTTATCTTCTGTGATAACACTGGAGCAATCGCACAAGCAAAGGAACCACGGTCGCACCAGAAGTCCAAGCACATACAGAGACGGTTTCACTTGATCCGGGAGATCATTGATCGTGGTGAGATCAAAATCTGCAAGGTTCATACAGATGACAATCTGGCTGACCCGCTTACCAAGCCTCTGGCGCAGCAGAAGCATGAGAAGCACTGTAATAATATGGGTTTGAGATTTCTCAACCATTAGATTAAGTGCAAGTGGGAGATTGTTGGGGTATGCCCTTAAGGCTAATGTTTGAGGTCTTATGATTCTTTCAGTATCATGTATAAACTCTTATGTTTATAAAGGCAATGGTTGTTATTCAGTTGGTTACATTGTCTGCTGCAATAAGTGTGCTTCTGAATAATGTCTCAAAGCTGTTCAGCTTGGCTGACATGCTGTTTTGTCCTTAGTCGAGATATCTTGGTGAACATGAGACAGCCTTGATATGATTGAGACTAATATGTGTTCTAATCTTATAGGATGCTTCGAGCATGGAATAAGATGTACACTCATGGGTACATTGGATGTACTGGACAGACCCTACTAGGATATTCAATTGCTTGTCACAATGTGAATAATCCTTGATTGCTACAAGTGGCACATGTCCTCTGACTTGAGATCACTTGTGTTTCTAAATGATGATTGTCATTGTTTTGAGGTAGTTCAATATCATTTGAAACATAATGGTTATAGACTATCTTGGATAATGATCATGAGTCATGTTAGGGCACTAGTGATAGATATAGGATTGCCGTCTCCTTGTTTAAGGAGTGTGATGTTCTGAAGGGGCCCCCCTAAATGAGATGATTGAGAAAGTGTATGGCCATACCCAGGTGACTATGTTCATCTGATCTAATCATGCTCATCATATTGGAGCTACAGGCTTGACACGCTTGTCCAATAAGAACATCCAGTGGCAAAGGAAACATGTATGCCTGGTGAAGTGGATTCACACTTGTGCTGTGGTTTGGGTGTAGTCTTGGAAGACTCTTTCCTTTATATCGGGAGATAGTGATGTGTTGCTAGATACCCCTCACTGATCGTGATAACGTAAGTTATCGTTACCGACATTTAAAGGAAACCCTCAGGGTCGCACAATTTGATGATATGGCTTACTTAAGTCAGATCGTGTGGACTGAATTGTCAGGGTTCAGTTTAAAGGGATTTAATTTCTGATTGTGAGTGAGATCTGGTCTGATCATGTTTGATTGATTAGGGCTTGAGATCGGTAAGCTTCGATCGAGAGAGTTGATGCTAGATCGGTGAGATCAAGAGCATCAAGAGATGAACGGTTAGATCTGGAACCTTAGGGTTTAATATGATCTAGACCAAGTGGCTTAAGTGATTTGGTCTTTGGACCAAATTGAGTTGAACCGAATGGCTTGAACCCGTTCACATGGTTGAACGAATGGTTCAAAGGCTTGATGCCGTTTTGGGCGGTTTACTTTGTGTAAGCGCATGGTCCATGAACGCATGAAGTGAAGTTTTACTATTTTTGGAAGAAACGTTTCCGAAATAGTTAAGACGCCTCACGTTCGGTTGCACTCAATTCGACTCTTGCTCTTTTGCTTCTTCCTCTCGAGGTCTTCTCGTGTGGAAAAGAGCGTGGACAACAAGAAAGGACTTGAGCCAAACTAGAGACATCATCTCTTCTCCCTCAAGCGATCAGGATTCTTGGAGCCTTGCTAGCACAAGGAGCGACAAGGAGTAGGCTAAGTCTCATCTTGTGTGCGCACACTTTGGAGGAGAACCTTATCGATCTCTTCTTCCTAGACGCCATCCAAGCAATGGCTTTGGTAAGAATTGATTTCTTGATTCTTGTTTGCAATCGCATATAAAGTTGATCATATAATATGCAAAGATCCTAGAAACCCCCTTCCGCTGCATGAAAAACCTCCATATGCGCCTATCTAGGGTTTCGCTCCCCTTGTTTAGGGGACCTACAAGTAGAAGATGGGCGACGAGAGAGGCGTTCCTCTCGAACGTGGAGGTGTGCTTCTATTTTGGAAATATTCAACTTCCAAAAATAGCAAGCCCTCAACGCATGATGCGTTCACTCCAAGTGAACCGATCGCATCTTCTTCTCCCTTTGAACCATGCGTTCATATAATGAACCGGTTCTATAGAATTTGGTTCAAAGACCAAATCAAACCAAGCCTTGGTCTAGACCTTATTAAACCGAAAGGCTCAAGATCTAACCACACATCTCTTGATGCTCTTGATCTCATCAATCTAGCATCAATTCTCTCGATTGAAGCTTACCGATCTCAAGCCCTAATCAATCAAACATGATCAGACCAGATCTCACTTACAATCAGAGTTTAAACTCCTTTAAACTGAACCAAAACAATTCAGTCCACACGATCTGACATAAGTAAGCCATATCATCAAATTGTGCGACCCTAAGGGTTTCCTTTAAATGTCGGTAACGACAACTTATGTTATCATGAACAGAGAGGGGTATCTAGCAACACATCACTGTCTCCCGATATAAAGGAAAGAGTCTTCCAAGACTACACCCAAACCATAGCACAAGTGTGAATCCAATTCACTTGACATATGTGTTTCCTTTGCCACTGGATGTTCTCGTTGGACAAGCGTGTCAAGCCTGTAACTCCAACATGATGAGAGTGGTTAGATCAGATGAACATAGTCATCTGGGTATGGCCATACACTTTCTCAACCATCTCATACAGGGGGCCCCTTTAGAACATCACACTCCAAACAAGGAGAAGGCAATCCTATATCTATCACTAGTGTCCTAACATGACTCATGCTCATTATCCAAGATAATCTATAACCATTATATTTCAAATGATATTGAACTACCTCAAGACAATGCCAATCATCATTTAGAAACACAAGTGATCTCAAGTCAGAGGAAATATGCCACTTGTTTGCATATAAGGATTATTCACATTGTGACAAGCAATTGAATATCCTAAGTAGGGTCTGTCCAGTACATCCAATGTACCCATGAGTCTACATCTTATTCCATGCTCGAAGCATCCTATAAGATTAGAACACATATTAGTCTTAATCATATCAAGGCTGTCTCATGTTCACCAAGATATCTCGACTAAGGACAAAACTGCATGTCAGCCAAGCTGAACAGCATTGAGACATTATTCAGAAGTATACATATTGCAGTAGATGATGTAACAACCTGAATAACAACCATTGCCTTTATAAACATAGAGTTTAAACATGATACTGAAATAATCCCAAGGCTTCAAACATTAGCCTTAAGGGCATACCCCAACAACCTTAAGATTGTTCTTAAGGCTGAGAGGAAGCTGTATGCCCTTGAGACGGCAATACCGCCTCAACCCGCTGCGAACGCCGCAAGGGCAGTTCGGGATGCTTATGAGAAGCATGTCAATGATAGCATTGATGTTGCTTGCCTTATGCTTGCGTCTATGACGCCAGAGCTGCAGCGTCAGCATGAAGATTTATCTGCTATTGAAATTATAGCAAATCTCAAGATGCTGTATGCTGCACAGGCAAGGACAGAACGCTATAACTTGACAAAACTTTTCTTTCAGAGCAAACTGACTAAAGTGAGTCCAGTGGGAGCTCACGTACTCAAGATGATTGGGTACAAAGAGGCTCTAGAGAAACTGGGACACACCATCAATCAGGAACTTGTTGTAGACATTATCTTGCAGTCTCTCCCGGTCTCTTTCGATCCGTTCATCATTAATTTTAATATGAACAAGATCGACTGTACACCGGCAGAGTTACTGAACATGCTCTGTACTACAGAGCAGACTCTTGAAAAGGGAAAGCCTTCATCCTCTGTCTTGATGGTTCCTTCTAGGAACAAGAAGATATCATCGACGTAGAGGACTAGGAAAGATATCATCGCGATGCTTGTTTAAGTCCATAAATGGACTTCTTTAATTTGCATATTTTATGACGATCTGATGGATTGATGAAACCTTCAGGTTGTGTCATATACACATCCTCTTCTAGTTTTCCATTAAGGAAAGCGGTCTTCACATCCATTTGCCAGATCTCATAATCATAATATGCAGCTATCGCGAGAATAATTCGAATAGATTTGAACATAGCTACAGGAGAGAAAGTTTCATCATAATCTATTCCGTAGATTTGTTTGAAACCTTTCGCAACTAGCCTGCCTTTATAGGTAACCACGTTACCATCCATGTCAATCTTCTTTTTGAAGATCCACTTACAGCCTATAGGGATTACTCCCGGAGGCAGATCAACCAAATCCCAGACTTGGTTATCTGATATGGAGTCCATCTCGGCTCGCATAGCTTCAAGCCATCTTGCTGATTCCGGTCCACTGACCGCATCCGCATAATTAAGGGGTTCATCATCAATGATGTAGACTCCGTCATAGCGCTCAGGCTGTCGACGGATCCTTCCCGATCTTCGCGGTTCCCGTGATATCTGAGCCTCAGGTTGAACATCAACCTGTTCTATTTGCTCAGGCTCATCCAACTGAGCTTGACTACTTTGTCCTTCTTCTGGATTCTCATCCAGTTTTATTTCTCTCCCACTGGCTTCTTGCAGAAGAAATTCCTTCTCAAGAAAAATAGCCGTACGAGCAACAAATACTTTGTTCTCTTTGGGATCGTAGAAATAATAACCCTTAGTTTCTTTAGGGTAACTGACAAAGATACATTTATAAGATCTGCTCTCTAGTTTCCCAGAGGCGAGCTTTTTGACATAAGCCTCGCAACCCCAGATTTTAATAAATGTCAAGCTCGGCTGTTTCCCATACCATAACTCATATGGAGTCTTTGAAACGGCCTTGGATGGCACTCGGTTTAGTACCTTTGCAGCTGTTTCCAGTGCAAATCCCCAAAAGGAGTAAGGTAGAGTAGCCTGACTCATCATTGAACAAACCATATCCAATAAGGTTCTATTTCTCCTCTCGGACACACCATTCCATTGCGGTGTTCCTGGTGGAGCGAGCTGTGAGATAATCCCACACTCCTTCAGATAGTCAGTAAACTCTCGACTCAAGTACTCTCCACCTCGATCTGAACGAAGTGCCTTGATATTTCGGCCTAACTGATTCTGTACTTCATTTTTGAACTCTTTGAACTTGTCAAAAGATTCACTCTTATGTCTCATAAGATGGACATAACCATATCTACTGAAATCATCAGTAAAAGTAATGAAGTATAAATAGCCACCTCTGGCATGTTTACTAAATGGCCCACACACATCACTATGAATGAGGTCAAGTAAACCTGAAGCCCTTTGACCTTTATTAGAAAAAGGAGACTTCGTCATTTTACCCATTAAACAAGCTTTGCATGTATCAAGCTCCTCATAGGAGAATGATCCCAGCAGTCCATGGTCATGCAACCGCTTAATGCGCTTCTTGTTAATATGGCCTAAACGACTATGCCATAGCAAGGTGCTGTCATCAGCATACTTGGCCTTCTTATTATCAATTTGTTGTACAGAACATTCCATGTCCAACATGAATAACCCATTGTTAATCGACCCAGTAGCATAAACAATATTATCAAATGAAATACAACACTTTAAAGTTTTGCATTCAAAGGAAAACCCTTTCCTGACAAGAGCAGGAATAGAGATAATATTCTTAGTTATGCTCGGCACAAAATAACAATTGTCAAGTTCTAATACAAGACCAGATGGTAAAGAGATGTGATATACTCCTACAGCAACAGCAGCAACCCGTGCCCCATTTCCAACTCGTAGGTCCACCTCATGCTGTCCCACCTGTCTTCCTCTCTTGAGTTCCTGTACATTTGAACAAATGTGAACTCCACATTGTTGGGGTATGCCCTTAAGGCTAATGTTTGAGGCCTTGGGATTGTATAAGTATCATGTAATAAACTCTTATGTTTATAAAGGCATGGTTATTATTCAGGTTGCTACCTTGTCTGCTGTAATAAGTGTACTTCTGAATAATGTCTCAAAGCTGTTCAGCTAGGCTGACATGCATATGTCCTTAGTCGAGATATCTTGGTGAACATGAGACAGCCTTGATATGATTGAGACTAATATGTGTGCTAATCTTATAGGATGCTTCGAGCATGAAATAAGATGTAGACTCATGGGTACATTGGATGTACTGGACAGACCCTACTAGGATATTCAATTGTTTGTCACAATGTGAATAATCCTTGATTGCAACAAGTGGCACATGTCCTCTGACTTGAGATCACTTGTGTTTGTAAATGATGAATGTCATTATTTTGAGGTAGTTCAATATCATTTGAAACATAATGATTATAGACTATCTTGGATAATGATCATGAGTCAGGTTAGGACACTAGTGATAGATAAAGGATTGCCGTCTCCTTGTTCAAGGAGTGTGATGTTCTAAAGGGGCCCCCCTGTATGAGATGATTGAGATAGTGTATGGCCATACCCAGATGACTATGTTCATCTGATCTAATCATGCTCATTGTATTGGAGTTACAGGCTTGACATGCTTGTCCAATAAGAACATCCAGTGGCAAAGGAAACATGTATGCCTTGTGAAGTGGATTCACACTTGTGCTGTGGTTTGGGTGTAGTCTTGGAAGACTCTTTCCTTTATATTGGGAGACAGTGATGTGTTGCTAGATACCCCTCACTGATTGTGATGACGTGAGTTATCGTTACCGACATTTAAAGGAAACCCTTAGGGTCGCACAATTTGGTGATATGACTTACTTGAGTCAGATCGGGTGGACTGGATTGTTTTGATTCAGTTTAAAGGAGATTAAACTCTGATTGTAAGTGAGATCCAGTCTGATCATGTTTGATTGATTAGGGCTTGAGATCGGTAAGCTTTGATCGAGAGTGTGGATGCTAGATCTGGGAGATCAAGAGCATCAAAGGATGAACGGTCAGATCTTGAACCTTAGGGTTTATTTTTGTCTGGACCAATACTTGGGCTGATTTGGTTTGGTCATTGGACCAACTACATTGAACCGGCTCATATGTGAGCGCTTGGTTCATTTGTGAGATGAGATATGCGTTTGGTTCACTTCATGTGAACGCATAACGCATGTGTTGAAGACTTACCATTTATGGCATTTCGGTTTTGCCATAGTGATGAATGTCTCCACATTCGATCACAAGCTTGGAAAAACGCTCATCTCCCCTTTGGCTCTCAACGACACTCGAACTCTCGGGTGGTAGAGGTTGACGAGAAGAAGGATCGGCCAAGAAAGCTTTCATCATCTCCTTCCATTCGACAAGGAACCTTGGGTGCCTTGCTAGCACAAGTGACGCCAAGGAAGTAAGAGATCTTCACCTTGTGTGTGAACTTTTGGAGGAGATCAAAGTTGCTCTCTTCTTCCAAGCCGACATCCAACTTCATGGCGTTGGTATGATCCCTTTAAAGATCCTTTCGCTTATACATAAGTTAACCATATGATCTACATGCGATCATGAGGGTGACACCCCTAAAATTGCATTTGCGCCCCCCTCTAGAAAGGGGCTTTATCTGCTTGCGCTCCCCCTTGAAGGGGACCTAACAATTGGTATCAGAGCTAGGGATTCATGTAGATTCATATGATTGCTTCATGTTGCTTGTTTGTGATCCGAGTATGTCAACGCATGTTATAGATCTATCTTGAAGTTTCATCATGTTTGCGCTTGTTACCATATATCTAGTTGCGCATGCTAATGTAGATGAAAGCTTCTTACTTTGTTGTTGCGCATGTTGTAGTTGGTTTTTACCTAAAACTTGTAACATCTTGCGCGCTCCATTTAGATCTAATGGCGTCTACTATAAACCCTTAGATGGGTTGATGGGGTTGAAGTCACCTCTAGGGTAGATCCAATAGTCTGATCAGACCATCTGACAGCCTAGATGGATCGACCAGATGGCACCTGTGCGCAAGCATGAGGTGGCCATAGGTCGATTGCATCTTAGGCGTGTGGCGAGGTCTGGTTGAGACAACCAGTGAACACACATGAGTTAGGCCCGGGGTCACACCCGCTTGCCAGAACTCATGAGGGTTGTTCAGCCCTTGGCGCATGCATGGTTGACCATTAGGTCAACTCGGGTCAGTTAGGACTCGGTGCATGCAAGGGCAGAGGATCTGACCAGATGGATGAGTGGATCCCTATCAATGGACCATTGTAAGGTTGTAGAACACATAAGAAAATTAAAATTGATGCCAATGGGGTTTTCAAAATTTTATTTTCTTGTTTTAGGATCACATGTTGATTGATGCCATGATGCTTGTCTATTTATTCTTATGTGGGCTGCCCATGTTAAATGTGTGCTGTGCTGGGGCCTGCGTGCCTGGAATTAAACTTGTAAATTAATTTGTGATCTGCGAATCACATTTTTAATTAATCTATTGTATAATTGACCTGCGAGTCAAACTTGTCTAGATAGATCAAATTGTATTTGATTAGACAAGAGCACAAAGGCACACATCCCAGAGGGGCATTCAGCTGGTGGCGCACCTGAGGTGCTCTTGGAGCTAGGGCCCCTGGGTTGGACCAGATGAGATGCAAATGTCCCAAGAAGCTCAAGTGAAGACTTAAGATAATTTAAGGTCTTACTTAGGCTATGGGCTTTTACCACATAAGATCTGCATGCTTTCTACTTATTGCTTATAATTAGAATTGCATGTTTAGTTATCTTCTGCTATAGCCATAGGATTTGCCTGATAGTAAGAAGATAAAAGACCGTTAAAATCCAAACGCTAACATATCAAGCTCGTAAGCCTTCTGACGCGAAACCTCACTATTCTGATTATCGTTGGAGGCCGTGTTGTACCCACTCAGTGGGCACGTCCATCTATCTTCAGATGGTGCTGGATTACACCTGCGTGTTACAGAGAAGGGATTTATCGCTTCTCGTTGCTCAGCATAGCACGTGGTGGTCTAGGGAGTAGGTCGGGTCAGCTTGACCATGTAGGCTACATATGTGGCGCATATGGTAGCACATGGAGGCAGCCATCTGTGGGATCAGAGACTGTGTTGTACCAACTCAGTTGGCACAGTCTGCTGGATTGCCCAGATGAAGGGGAATCGCACGGGTTGGCGATTGGCTTGGACAGCCTACCAGAAATTAGTGCTTGTCATCTCTGTGCATCTTATCTCGCCTGAGCGGGACGCGGAGACCAAGTATGAAATCTGGATCCCATCTCACTAAAAGAGTATTACTCTTTCGGACTGTTTTATGGATTTTACAGTCAGCTAAAATAGTGAGAAAAAGGAATCATTCTTAAGTCCTGATTGATTCTTAACATTGATACTGACCTTGCTGTTCTTGCATTGTTGTAGATACCTGCAGCAACGAACACCATGAGCTTCAATGTGCGATCCCTACTGGAAAGGGAGAAGTTTGCTGGGCCAAACTTCTCAGACTAGTTCGGACACCTTAAGATCGTTCTTAAGGCAGAGAGGAAACTGTATGTCCTCGAGACGGCTGTGCCGCCTCAACCCGCTGCGAACGCCGCAAGGGCGGTTCGGGATGCCTATGAAAAGCACGTCAATGATAGCATTGATGTCGCTTGCCTGATGCTAGCGTCTATGACGCCACCGCTGCAGCGTCAGCATGAGGATATGTCGGCTATAGAGATCATAGCGAACCTCAAGATGCTGTATGCTGCACAGGCGAGGACAGAACGCTATAATCTGACGAAGCTCTTCTTTCAGAGCAAACTGGCTGAAGGGAGCCAAGTGGGAGCTCACGTGCTCAAGATGATTGGGCACAAGGAGGCTCTGGAGAAACTGGAGCATACCATTAACCAGGAGCTTGCTGTAGACATCATTCTACAGTCTCTTCTGCCTTCTTTCGATGCGTTCATCATTAACTTTAATATGAACAAAATCGATTGTACTCCGGCAGAGCTGTTGAATATGCTCTTGACTACTGAGGAAACTCTGAAGGGAAAGCCTTCAACCTCTATCTTAATGGTTCCTTCAAGGAACAAGAAGAAGGGGAAGAAGGGCAAGGCCCCTGTCAAGAACTACAGTAAGGCGCTGAAACAGAAGGTGAAGCGGTCGAAGGACAACAGGTGTTTCCACTGTGGCCAGCTGGGTCACTGGAAAAAGGACTGTAAAGCGCTCCAAGGAGATAAGAGGGGAAGCATCGCTTCTGGCTCAGGTATATATGTGACTGAGGTCATGTTATCTTCTTCTACTATATCATGGGTGTTGGACACTGCATGTGGAGTTCACATTTGTTCAAATGTACAGGAACTCAAGAGAAGAAGGCAGGTGGGACAGCATGAGGTAGACCTACGAGTTGGAAACGGGGCACGGGTTGCTGCTGTTGCTGTAGGAGACTATTTCATTTCTTTACCATCTGGCATTGTATTAGAATTAAACAATTGTTATTTTGTACCTAGTATTACCAAGAATATTATCTCTATTCCTGCTCTTGTCAGGAAAGGATTTGCCTTTGAATGCAAGATTTCAAAGTGTGTTTTATCTTATGATAATATTGTGTATGCAACTGGTTCAATTAACAATGGGTTATTCATGTTGGACATGGAATATTCTATACAAAACATTGATAATAAGAAAGCCAAGTATGCTGATGACAGCACCTTGCTATGGCATAGTCGTTTAGGCCATATTAACTAGAAGCGCATTAAGCGGTTGCATGATCATGGACTGCTGGGATCATTCTCCTAAGAGGAGATTGATACATGCAAAGCTTGTTTAATGGGTAAAATGACGAAGTCACCTTTTCCTAACAAAGGTCAAAGGGCTTCAGGTTTACTTGACCTTATACACAGTGATGTGTGTGGGCCTTTTAGTAAACATGCCAGAGGTGGCTATCATTACTTCATTACCTTTACTGATGATTTCAGTAGGTATGGATATGTCTATTTGATGAGACATAAGAGTGAATCTTTTGACAAGTTCAAAGAGTTCAAAAAATGAAGTACAGAATCAGCTAGGCCGAAATATCAAGGCACTTCGTTCTGATCGAGGTGGTGAATACCTAAGTCATGCGTTTACTGACTATCTGAAGGAGTGTGGGATTATCTCACAGCTCACTCCGCCAGGAACACCGCAATGGAATGGTGTGTCCGAGAGGAGAAATAGAACGTTACTTGATATGGTTCGTTCTATGATGAGTCAGGCTACTCTACCGTATTCCTTTTGGGGTTTTGCACTGGAAACAGCTGCAAAGGTACTAAACCGAGTGCCATCCAAGGCAGTTTCTAAGACACCATATGAGTTATGGTATAGGAAACAACCAAGCTTGACATTTATCAGGATCTGGGGTTGCGAGGCTTATGTCAAAAAGCTCGCCTCTGGGAAGCTGGAGAGCAGATCTGAGAAATGTATATTTGTCGGTTACCCTAAGGAAACTAAGGGTTATTATTTCTACGATCCCAAAGAGAACAAAGTATTTGTTACTCGGACGGCCATATTTCTTGAGAAGGAGTTTCTTCTGCAAGAGGCCAGTGGGAGAGAAATAAAGCTGGATGAGATTCCAGAAGAAGGACAAAGTAGTCAAGCACAGTTGGATGTGCCTGAGCCGGTAGAACAGGTTGTCGAACAACCTGAGGCTCAAATATCACGGGAACCGCGAAGATCGGGAAGGATCCGTCGACAGCCTGAGCACTATGACGGAGTCTACATCATTGATAATGATGAACCCCTCACATATGCGGATGCGGTCAGTGGACCGGAGTCAGCTAGATGGCTTGAAGCTATGCGAGCCGAGATGGACTCCATGTCAGATAACCAAGTCTGGGATTTGGTTGATCCGCCTCCGGGAGTAATCCCTATAGGCTGTAAATGGATCTTCAAGAAGAAGGTTGACATGGATGGTAACGTGGTTACCTATAAAGGCAGGCTGGTTGCGAAAGGTTTCAAACAAATCTACGGGATAGGTTATGATGAAACTTTCTCACCTGTAGCCATGTTTAAGTCTATTCGGATTCTTTTCGCGATAGCTGCATATTATGATTATGAGATCTGGCAGATGGATGTGAAGACAGCTTTCCTTAATGGAAATCTGGATGAGGATGTGTATATGACACAACCTGAGGGTTTCACTAATCCATCAGATCGTCATAAAATATGCAAGTTAAAGAAGTCCATTTATGGACTTAAACAAGCATCTAGAAGCTGGAATATTCGTTTTGATGAATCAATCTCTGAGTTTGGTTTCATCAAGAACGAAGATGACCCGTGTGTATATAAGAGGTTTAGTGGGAGCGTAATTACATTCCTAATGCTCTACGTCGATGACATCTTGATCATTGGAAATGATATTCCTGAACTGCATGCTGTTAAAGCATGGTTAAGGAAATGTTTCCAGATGAAAGATCTAGGAGAAGCAGCCTATGTATTAGGTGTGAAGATCTACAGGGATAGATCTAAGAGGCTTCTCGGGCTGTGCCAGAGTACTTACATCGATAAAGTCCTGGAGAGATTTCATTTAGAGAATTCTAAACGAGGATATCTTCCAGTCAGACATGGTCTGAATCTTTCGAAGAGTCAGTGTCCACAAACACAGACTGAGAAAGATGAAATGGACAATACGCCTTATGCTTCGGCTATTGGGTCCATTATGTATGCGATGTTGTGTACTCGCCCAGACGTCGCTTACGGGTTAAGCGTGACCAGTCGGTTCCAAAGTAATCCAGGTATGGCGCACTGGATTGCGGTCAAGAACATTTTAAAATATCTGCGGAGGACCAAAGATATGTTCTTGATATATGGTGGTCAGGAAGAACTCAGTATAGAAGGATATACTGACGCTTCATTCCAGTCGGACCAGGATGATTTCCGATCGCAATCAGGCTATGTTTTTAGCTTGAATGGTGGAGCAGTGGTGTGGAAGAGTTTCAAACAGTCAACTGTTGCTGATTCCACAACAGAAGCCGAGTATGTTGCAGCCTCGGAAGCATCCAAGGAGGCAGTGTGGATTCGTAAGTTCGTGAAAGAACTTGGTGTCGTTCCTTCGAGTGCAGATCCTTTGGTTATCTTCTGTGATAACACTGGAGCAATCGCACAAGCAAAGGAACCACGGTCGCACCAGAAGTCCAAGCACATACAGAGACGGTTTCACTTGATCCGGGAGATCATTGATCGAGGCGAGATCAAAATCTGCAAAGTTCATACAGATGACAATCTGGCTGACCCGCTTACCAAGCCTCTGGCGCAGCAGAAGCATGAGAAGCACTGTAATAATATGGGTTTGAGGTTTCTCTGTAACGCCCTTGAATTTCTGAATTATGATTTAAGGTTAGAAATTCAGTTTATGTATTTTTATCGGTTAAAATTTTGGGATTTTTGCCTAATTGTAGGACTTTTCCCTACAGGGCAAAAATAATTATTTTTGTTGGGGCTTCGAACCCTCAACCTTGACTATTTGCTCCTGGAATTCTTCCACCATGGTGGCGCATATTTCTGTGTTATTGGAGTGGCGCATGGTGGTTAAGCCCAGGTAAGCCCATTAAAGCCGATTTCCACTTAAGTTAATTGGGTTATTGGATCTTGGATCCGTTTGGGGTGGAAAAAAAAAAAAAAAAAGGGGAAAATTCGTGAGAGCTCCTCTCCCTCACGATTTTTGGTTTGTTTCTTGCCCTAGCCGCCTGTGTTGTCGCCCCTCACTGTGCTTGGCGCTCCTGCAAAATTTCTGACGCTGGTGGTGGCAGACTGGTGGTGGACGAACTTTCTGGAGACCCCTGATCCCCTGTTTTGGCGTTTTCTCTGTGGGCGATTTTTCTGGTGAGTAATTCGATCCTAAGGAGTCTAATCCGAATTAAAATTCGTTATTTTCCATGATTATTCGTATGGGGTTGAATTCAAATAATTATAGGGTTTTAAAATCCTGTTCTGCTGAAATCTGCATTCGTTAATCTGACCTTTGTGTACTATAACCCCAATATCTCATGGCCTATAGATCCAAATCGCACGAGATAAATTTTGTATGAAACTAGATATGTTTGGCTTTAATTTGAATATGATATCGACCATATCCGAGCGGTATTCGTATTTCAATCTGTATTGCAATCCAGCGGTACAAAATCAGTTTTCTGAAATTCTGGATTTCGACCTTTATGTGTTCGAACCATCATATCTCCCTAGGTATAGCTCGAAATCTTGTCAAATCAGTTTTATTAGACCGTAGGCTCGAAGAGCTTTATTTTGACTCCCATAACGCCTATTTTCGATTAGTTATTGGATCTGAAATAAATGTCGCAAGTCTGATATATGAATCTGTTTTCTTGAAATCTGAAATTCTGACCTTCCTATGTTCGAACCCTTATATCTTCCTGCCTACAATTCGAAATCTTGTGAAACCAGTTTTATTGGAAACTAGATTCAGAGAGCTTCATTTTGAATACAATATTGACTAGCTTTGGTTCGAAATTGGACCAAAAATATATGTTGCAATCTAACAATATAAATCTGCTATGTTTTGGTTAGACGAAAATTCCCTTGTGAGAAAAATTTATCCTGTATGGTTTAATCTCTTAAATTGTGGTCTGTAGTTCTTCTAAAATTTATTTGCTTGATGAGAAATTTTAGAGAAAACAAAATTGGGGATTTAACTAAGAACTTAGGAATTTTTGAAAATCATGGTTCGAGCCAATTTTGGGGCTTTTGTCAATTTTCTTCACAAACGTGTAATTAAAATTATCTGTAGTGGGGGACTGAAATTAATTACATGAAATTTGTACGTTCTGTTAAGGTTCTGAAAGTGGCGCCCCTTACAGTAATTTTATAGCTCACGGTTTTAGGAATTTTGAGGAGATTATTTCATGAATAATTTCTGTTCTGTATTTAAATGTTTGTTATATGAATAATTTCTGTTCTGTATTTAATTGTTTATTATGTGGATATTTCCTGTTCTGTTTATATGTTGTGAAGTTTCTGAAAACCTTGAATGTGTTAAAACATTTGTGAGAACATAGAATGGTTTGACATGAATTAAGGTTAGTTGTAAGGAATTCACTCATATAATTTCTGTTCTGTGTTTAAGGACTGGATATTGGGGTGTGTCATTTTCTGGTTTGTTAGACTTTGGGCATAATGTAAGAATTAAGTAGTGGTTGATCCTACTTCTCCGTTTCAGTATAATCTGTTCTGTAAAATTATGCCCTAGTGTAGCACTCTTCCGTGTCCTTACCCTCCTTCTGTGGCGCTGTAATGGTGCTGATAGTCTACTACGACCCTTGAGACACTATTTCTGTTTAGTTCTGGGTATTGGAGGCCAGAGTGCCACGTCCTAACAAGACGGGGGCCACCCACTGATACCTCCTCTACCATTCAGTTCTGGGTATTGGAGGCCAGAGTGCCACGTCCTGACAAGACGGGGGCCACCCACTGATACCTCCTCTACCATTCAGTTCTGGGTATTGGAGGCCAGAGTGCCACGTCCTAACAAGACGGGGGCCACCCACTGATACCTCCTCTACCATTCAGTTCTGGGTATTGGAGGCCAGAGTGCCACGTCCTAACAAGACGGGGGCCACCCACTGATACCTCCTCTACCATTCTGTTCTGGGTATTGGAGACCAGAGTGCCACGTCCTGACAAGACGGGGGCCACCCACTGATATCTCCTTTACCATTCTGTTTCTGATATGCATGCATTGTCTCGTCCTCGGCAGAGGTGGGGTCAGACCTTCTGTGGTCACCAGGCCTTTCGTGGCCTTTCTGTTTCCGATGTAGACTATCCGTTTGGACTCTGAAAATTCTGATTTTCTGTCTGTCAGTTCTGATTTCTGTAGTTCTGTTTCGATCTGTATTTAGATGTATTAGGCGGTGTGGTTAGTTGGTATGGGTTGGTATACTTATATCCTACTTCATGCTTGATGCCTAATGTTATAAGTATCTGTATTTGATTATGTTTCGTTTCGGATATGAGTGTGCATGTTAAGTTGATTTATCTTATCTGTTACAAAAATGTATTTCAACTTATGCATGATATTTTTGATGTGTACTATGGATGGCTTTTAGTGTCTTTTACTCACTGAGCTTTTTAGCTCACCCCCGTTGTTTAAATATTTTCAGGTGAGACATTGGGACAGTGATCGCTACAGCTAATTAACGAATTTACTATGATGCTAATGTTTTATTTAATTTCTAAGAGTTGTCTTCTAAAAATCTGTCAGGCCTGCGTGCCTAACTTAATTATACGATACGTTTTATCTCCTGAGGGCTTATGCCTGTTTTCAGGATATTATATTATAGTTGTCTCGTTTTAATTGTTATATACGAGTTTTGGATTCGTGAGATTTGAAATTATTCTTATTCTGAAATGTCCGATTTGAGAGTTATTGTTCTTATTCTGCAATATATCTGAATTTGTGTTTTCCACATATGTGTAGTGTGGACATTTGTTTTGTTCCAGGATATATGGGTCTGTGCAGTAGTAATTTAGTATACTTGCTGCCGGATTTTCTGGATTTCCGGATTTCTATTTCCTAGTAAATCGATCCTATTCAGTTCTGTGCGGTTTTCAGTTCCGTAGTAATGTCCTTCGATGCCGCTTTCTTCTTGTGTTTTAATGGAAGAGTAAAAATTTTTGAAACCCCGTATTTTACTTGTATGCGTGTGGGGTGTGATTCTGAGGGATGTTACAGATGGTATCAGAGGAATATTACTAGCAATTAGAAACTCCGGGGAAGGAAAACTTTGTTTGTGTATTGCTAGAAACCAAGTTAGGATCTGATTTGTGATTGAATATTGGTTGTTATTCTACTGTGTTATGTGATGCAGGTAAAAATGGTGCGACCAAGAGCTAGCAGTAGCAACGGTGATCAACAGTCTGACCTGAGGCAGACCATGGAGGCTATGACTGCTATGATGCAACAACAAAACGCATTCATCCAGCAGCAAACTCAGATGATGCAGCAGCAGCAGGCGCAGCACATGGAGGTTTAGCAACAGTTATTGCAGCGGCTGTCGCAGACACAGTCTCAGTCACAGGCACAACCGGCTGGTTCTCCTCTGGGTGATGGCGCACATCAACGATATGCTCGGTTGGTTCGAGAGTTTCAGCACCTGAACCCGACTGCATTTTATGGTAGTCCGGGGCCTAGAGCTGCTGAGGATTGGCTTTTGACACTGGAAAAGATTTTCCAGGTTTTGCGCTGTGATGATGCAGACAAGCTATGTTTGTCTGTCTTTATGTTGCGTGGAGATGCTGAAGACTGGTGGAAGGGAGTCGTCAGACTGGCGGCAACTGAATCCAGAGATGTTGATTGGCAGTACTTCATGATGAAGTTCAATGCCAAGTTTTTCCCCTCTAGCTTATCTGAGGAGCGCGAGGTGGAGTTTATTCATCTTGAGCAGGGCGACCTGACGGTGGATCAGTATGAAGCCACATTCGCTCGGTTGTCGGGGTATGCTCCTCACTTAGTCAACACCGAGGAAAGAAGAGCCAAGAAGTTTCAGCGGGGTTTGAGGAAAGATATCAGGACAAGGGTAGCTATGCTACACTTGGAAACTTATGCTGAAGTGGTAGACAGGGCTCGCACTGCTGAGAGGTGCATTGCGGAGATGGCTGCAGATATTATTCCAGTCACTGCACCCGCCCCTACTTCTGTGACTTACGCACCCACTCTGGGTGGTAAGGATAAGAAGAATTTCAAGAGGAAGAAAGACAATAAGGGCAGATACCAACCTTATCAGAAGCCAGCCAGCACAGTTTCTCAGAATGGCAAGAAGTGTCTCCACTGTGGGAGCACTAAACATCAGGATAATGAGTGCTACAGGAAGACTGGCGCTTGCTTCAGATGTGGTAAGGCGGGGCATATGATTAGGGACTGTCCTATGCCGGATGCTAGAGGACAGGGTCAGGGCGAGAAGCCTACTGTGCAGACTCGCGTGTATGCCATCGCGGAGAGGGATGCTTCGGCTTCGAAGTCCGTGGTGGAAGGTACACTTTATGTGTTTAGTTATTTGGCACGCATTCTTTTTGATCCTGGTGCCAATTTATCCTTTGTGTCTGCATGTTTTGCATCATGTCTGCCTGTGTTGCCTAGGATACTTGATTTCTGTATTTCTATTCATACACCTATGGGTGAGGCCGTATCTACAGATATAACATACCCTGACTGTTTGATTAAGGTAGAAGGATATGATTTACCTATTGACTTGATTAGTCTTTCTATGAAAGACTATGACATCATTCTGGGCATGGATTGGCTGTCTGCCTATCATGCTACTTTAGATTGTTTTGAAAAGCTAATTACTCTGCATCTAAGTGATGGACAGCAACTGGTTATCCAAGGCCGGATTTCAGAACAAGAGCCTTTGGTGATATCTCATCTGCAGGCCAGGAAGCTTTTAGCCCAGGGCTGCAAGGGGTATCTGGCGCATGTCAAGGTGCAGACTGAGCCTGATTTGGATCTGGCTAAAATTCCTGTGGTAAGAGAGTTTGCTGACGTCTTCTCTGATTTATCTGGGTTACCACCCAGCAGAGAAGTTGAGTTTGGTATCGAGTTATTGCCAGGCACAGCACCGATATCTAAAGCTCCTTACAGGATGGCAACTTCCGAACTGACAGAGCTGAAGGAGCAAGACTGGGATGAGAATTTCAGTATGTCGGATGATGGTCTCCTCAGATTCCGTGGAAGGGTCTGTGTCCCTGAGGACCCTGAGTTGAGAAATGACATTCTTAAGGAAAGTCATTGCACTAAGTATACCGTTCATCCTGGTAGTACCAAGATGTATCAGGATCTGAAAAAGACTTTCTGGTGGCACGGTATGAAGAAGGATGTGCATTTGTTTGTGTCCAGATGTTTGACTTGCCAAACCGTGAAGGCTGAGCATCAGAGGCCGGGCGGTTTGATGCAGTCTCTCCCTATTCCTCAGTGGAAGTGGGAGCATATCAGTATGGACTTTGTGTGTGGACTGCCCAATACCAGAAGGAATCATGATGCCGTATGGGTGATTGTGGACAGACTCACGAAGTCAGCTCACTTCTTACCGATCAAAATGACTTACAGTTTGGATCGGTTAGCAAAACTGTACATCGATGAGATTGTCAGATTACATGGAGTTCCCTTGGACATTGTCTCTGATCGTGATCCTCGATTTCTATCCAGGTTTTGGAAGAAATTACAGGAAGATTTGGGAACTAATCTGAGTTTCAGCACTGCATATCATCCTCAATCTGATGGTCAGACAGAGAGAACTATTCAGACACTTGAGGATCTTTTGAGATCTTATGTGATTGACTGGTCTGTTGAGTGGGATCTGGACTTATCACTGATAGAGTTCACCTACAACAATAGCTTCCACTCTAGCATACAGATGGCTCCGTATGAGGCCCTATATGGGAGGAAATGCAGAACACCTATATGCTGGGAGGAAACTGGGGACAGAACAGTGCTAAAGTCTGATCCTGTTCAGGAAGCCACTGAGAAGATCAGAGAAATTCAGAAAAAGATGAAGATTGCTCAGGATAGACAGAAGAGTTATGCTGGTGTGAGGCGGCGTCCTCTTGAGTTTTTGGTGGGAGAGCATGTTTTCCTAAAGGTCTCACCTATGAAAGGGGTGATGAGATTTGGGAAGAGGGGAAAATTGAGTCCCAGGTACATTGGTCCCTTTGATATCATTGAGAGGGTTGGACCTGTGGCATACCGACTTGCTCTACCCCCATCACTGGAACACCTCCATAATGTGTTCCATGTATCTGCACTCAGAAAATATTGTTCTGATCCTTCTCATGTTCTAGAGTTGGAACCTCTTCAGCTTGAAGAGAACATGACTTTTGTGGTGAAACCTCTCAGAATTGAAGATAGAAAAGAGAAGGTGCTGAGAAATAAGGTTATTCCACTTGTGAAAGTCATCTGGGGAAATCAGTCTGTTGAAGAAGCCTCTTGGGAGGTTGAAGCAGATATGAGAAAGGAGCATCCTCACCTGTTCAGTGACGGGCTTGGTCAGCTTTAGAGGACTAAAGCTCTATAAGGGGGGGAGGATGTAACGCCCTTGAATTTCTGAATTATGATTTAAGGTTAGAAATTCAGTTTATGTATTTTTATCGGTTAAAATTTTGGGATTTTTGCCTAATTGTAGGACTTTTCCCTACAGGGCAAAAATAATTATTTTTGTTGGGGCTTCGAGCCCTCAACCTTGACTATTTGCTCCTGGAATTCTTCCACCATGGTGGCGCATATTTCTGTGTTATTGGAGTGGCGCATGGTGGTTAAGCCCAGGTAAGCCCATTAAAGCCGATTTCCACTTAAGTTAATTGGGTTATTGGATCTTGGATCCGTTTGGGGTGGAAAAAAAAAAAAAAAAGGGGAAAATTCGTGAGAGCTCCTCTCCCTCACGATTTTTGGTTTGTTTCTTGCCCTAGCCGCCTATGTTGTCGCCCCTCACTGTGCTTGGCGCTCCTGCAAAATTTCTGACGCTGGTGGTGGCAGACTGGTGGTGGACGAACTTTCTGGAGACCCCTGATCCCCTGTTTTGGCGTTTTCTCTGTGGGCGATTTTTCTGGTGAGTAATTCGATCCTAAGGAGTCTAATCCGAATTAAAATTCGTTATTTGCCATGATTATTCGTATGGGGTTGAATTCAAATAATTATAGGGTTTTAAAATCCTGTTCTGCTGAAATCTGCATTCGTTAATCTGACCTTTGTGTACTATAACCCCAATATCTCATGGCCTATAGATCCAAATCGCACGAGATAAATTTTGTATGAAACTAGATATGTTTGGCTTTAATTTGAATATGATATCGACCATATCCGAGCGGTATTCGTATTTCAATCTGTATTGCAATCCAGCGGTACAAAATCAGTTTTCTGAAATTCTGGATTTCGACCTTTATGTGTTCGAACCATCATATCTCCCTAGGTATAGCTCGAAATCTTGTCAAATCAGTTTTATTAGACCGTAGGCTCGAAGAGCTTTATTTTGACTCCCATAACGCCTATTTTCGATTAGTTATTGGATCTGAAATAAATGTCGCAAGTCTGATATATGAATCTGTTTTCTTGAAATCTGAAATTCTGACCTTCCTATGTTCGAACCCTTATATCTTCCTGCCTACAATTCGAAATCTTGTGAAACCAGTTTTATTGGAAATTAGATTCAGAGAGCTTCATTTTGAATACAATATTGACTAGCTTTGGTTCGAAATTGGACCAAAAATATATGTTGCAATCTGACAATATAAATCTGCTATGTTTTGGTTAGACGAAAATTCCCTTGTGAGAAAAATTTATCCTGTATGGTTTAATCTCTTAAATTGTGGTCTGTAGTTCTTCTAAAATTTATTTGCTTGATGAGAAATTTTAGAGAAAACAAAATTGGGGATTTAACTAAGAACTTAGGAATTTTTGAAAATCATGGTTCGAGCCAATTTTGGGGCTTTTGTCAATTTTCTTCACAAACGTGTAATTAAAATTATCTGTAGTGGGGGACTGAAATTAATTACATGAAATTTGTACGTTCTGTTAAGGTTCTGAAAGTGGCGCCCCTTACAGTAATTTTATAGCTCACGGTTTTAGGAATTTTGAGGAGATTATTTCATGAATAATTTCTGTTCTGTATTTAAATGTTTGTTATATGAATAATTTCTGTTCTGTATTTAATTGTTTATTATGTGGATATTTCCTGTTCTGTTTATATGTTGTGAAGTTTCTGAAAACCTTGAATGTGTTAAAACATTTGTGAGAACATAGAATGGTTTGACATGAATTAAGGTTAGTTGTAAGGAATTCACTCATATAATTTCTGTTCTGTGTTTAAGGACTGGATATTGGGGTGTGTCATTTTCTGGTTTGTTAGACTTTGGGCATAATGTAAGAATTAAGTAGTGGTTGATCCTACTTCTCCGTTTCAGTATAATCTGTTCTGTAAAATTATGCCCTAGTGTAGCACTCTTCCGTGTCCTTACCCTCCTTCTGTGGCGCTGTAATGGTGCTGATAGTCTACTACGACCCTTGAGACACTATTTCTGTTTAGTTCTGGGTATTGGAGGCCAGAGTGCCACGTCCTAACAAGACGGGGGCCACCCACTGATACCTCCTCTACCATTCAGTTCTGGGTATTGGAGGCCAGAGTGCCACGTCCTGACAAGACGGGGGCCACCCACTGATACCTCCTCTACCATTCAGTTCTGGGTATTGGAGGCCAGAGTGCCACGTCCTAACAAGACGGGGGCCACCCACTGATACCTCCTCTACCATTCAGTTCTGGGTATTGGAGGCCAGAGTGCCACGTCCTAACAAGACGGGGGCCACCCACTGATACCTCCTCTACCATTCTGTTCTGGGTATTGGAGACCAGAGTGCCACGTCCTGACAAGACGGGGGCCCCCCACTGATATCTCCTTTACCATTCTGTTTCTGATATGCATGCATTGTCTCGTCCTCGGCAGAGGTGGGGTCAGACCTTCTGTGGTCACCAGGCCTTCCGTGGCCTTTCTGTTTCCGATGTAGACTATCCGTTTGGACTCTGAAAATTCTGATTTTCTGTCTGTCAGTTCTGATTTCTGTAGTTCTGTTTCGATCTGTATTTAGATGTATTAGGCGGTGTGGTTAGTTGGTATGGGTTGGTATACTTATATCCTACTTCATGCTTGATGCCTAATGTTATAAGTATCTGTATTTGATTATGTTTCGTTTCGGATATGAGTGTGCATGTTAAGTTGATTTATCTTATCTGTTACAAAAATGTATTTCAACTTATGCATGATATTTTTGATGTGTACTATGGATGGCTTTTAGTGTCTTTTACTCACTGAGCTTTTTAGCTCACCCCCGTTGTTTAAATATTTTCAGGTGAGACATTGGGACAGTGATCGCTACAGCTAATTAACGAATTTACTATGATGCTAATGTTTTATTTAATTTCTAAGAGTTGTCTTCTAAAAATCTGTCAGGCCTGCGTGCCTAACTTAATTATACGATACGTTTTATCTCCTGAGGGCTTATGCCTGTTTTCAGGATATTATATTATAGTTGTCTCGTTTTAATTGTTATATACGAGTTTTGGATTCGTGAGATTTGAAATTATTCTTATTCTGAAATGTCCGATTTGAGAGTTATTGTTCTTATTCTGCAATATATCTGAATTTGTGTTTTCCACATATGTGTAGTGTGGACATTTGTTTTGTTCCAGGATATATGGGTCTGTGCAGTAGTAATTTAGTATACTTGCTGCCGGATTTTCTGGATTTCCGGATTTCTATTTCCTAGTAAATCGATCCTATTCAGTTCTGTGCGGTTTTCAGTTCCGTAGTAATGTCCTTCGATGCCGCTTTCTTCTTGTGTTTTAATGGAAGAGTAAAAATTTTTGAAACCCCGTATTTTACTTGTATGCGTGTGGGGTGTGATTCTGAGGGATGTTACATTCTCAACCATTAGATTAAGTGCAAGTGGGAGATTGTTGGGGTATGCCCTTAAGGCTAATGTTTGAGGCCTTGGGATTGTATAAGTATCATGTAATAAACTCTTATGTTTATAAAGGCATGGTTATTATTCAGGTTGCTACCTTGTCTGCTGTAATAAGTGTACTTCTGAATAATGTCTCAAAGCTGTTCAGCTAGGCTGACATGCATATGTCCTTAGTCGAGATATCTTGGTGAACATGAGACAGCCTTGATATGATTGAGACTAATATGTGTGCTAATCTTATAGGATGCTTCGAGCATGAAATAAGTGTTGGGGTATGCCCTTATGGCTAATGTTTGAGGCCTTGGGATTGTATAAGTATCATGTAATAAACTCTTATGTTTATAAAGGCATGGTTATTATTCAGGTTGCTACCTTGTCTGCTGTAATAAGTGTACTTCTGAATAATGTCTCAAAGCTGTTCAGCTAGGCTGACATGCATATGTCCTTAGTCGAGATATCTTGGTGAACATGAGACAGCCTTGATATGATTGAGACTAATATGTGTTCTAATCTTATAGGATGCTTCGAGCATGGAATAAGATGTAGACTCATGGGTACATTGGATGTACTGGATAGACCCTACTAGGATATTCAATTGCTTGTCACAATGTGAATGATCCTTGTAAGCACCAAGTGGCACATGTCCTCTGACTTGAGATCACTTGTGTTTCTAAATGATGATTGTCATTGTCTTGAGGTAGTTCAATATCATTTGAAACATAATGATTATAGACTATCTTGGATGGTGAGCTTGAATCAGGTTAGGGCACTAGTGATAGACATAGGATTGCCGTCTCCTTGTTTAAGGAGTGTGATGTTCTAAAGGGCCCCCCCCCTATATGAGATGATTGAGATAGTGTATGGCCATACCCAGATGACTATGTTCATCTGATCTAATCATGCTCATCGTATTGGAGTTACAAGCTTGACCCGCTTGTCCAATAAGAACATCCAGTGGCAAAGGACACATGTATGCCTAGTGAAGTTGATTCACACTTGTGCTGTGGTTTGGGTGAAGTCTTGGAAGACTCTTTCCTTTATATCGGGAGACAGTGATGTGTTGCTAGATACCCCTCACTGATCGTGATAACGAAAGTTATCGTTACCGACATTTAAAGGAAACCCTCAGGGTCGCACAATTTGATGATATGGCTTACTTAAGTCAGATCGTGTGGACTGAATTGTTTGGGTTCAGTTTAAAGGGATAGAGGCTCTGATTGTAAGTGAGATCTGGTCTGATCATGTTTGATTGATTGGGACTTGAGATCGGTAAGCTTCGATCGAGAGTATTGATGCTAGATCGGTGAGATCAAGAGTATCACGAGATCAACGGTTAGATATTGAACCATTGGTTCAATGAGATCTAGACCATGGCTTGGGCTGGTTTAATTTGGTTCTTGAACCAAATTGAAATGGATTGAAGTGGCGTGAACCAGTTCACAAGGGTGAACGCTTGGTTCAAGGGGTTAGGCGTTTTGGTTCGGTAATGGGCGCATAGCTTCATCTCTTCCATTTATGGAAAGTATTGAAGGCGACTTCACCTTAACGCCAAAGCGTTTTGGAACGCTCGACTTCACTCCTCTCTTCTCAACGTTCATCCTTGGAGGTGAGTGCATTCGGACGAGAAGAGGAGGAAGGTTGCTCTCGCCAAGCTTGATCTCCAAAACTCCTTCACGCGACAAGGGATACTTTGGAGCCTTGCTAGCACAAGGGACGTTCAAGGTGTAGGCCTTCTTCTTCTTGTGTGCGATTCCTTTGGAGAAGTTCTCTTTGAACTTTGCTTCCAAGCCGACATCCGATCTATGGCATTGGTATGATCACATTCTTGATCTAATGAAATATTATAGTTGATCATATGAGCACATAAGCGATTGAATTCTTGAAACCCTAGCAAAATGCATGCGCCCCCCTTGTTTAGGGTTTTCGGCCCCCCCCCCCCTCTTGAAAGGGGTTTTTAACCGCTTGCGCTCCCCCTTGAAGGGGACCCTTCAATTGGTATCAGAGCTAGGATCTTATATGATTCATATGATTGCTATGTATGTTTTGTGATCCATATATGTTTGATGCTTAGATCTATGTTTTCTCTTCATGCGATTATACTAGTGGATAGTATGTTCATGTTGCGCATGTATGAGAGTTATGTTGTGTTGGCGCTAGTTGAATGGCGCATGTATGATGATTGAGCTTCTTTCATGTTGTTGTAGTTGTTTTTCTTAAAAACCCTAAATGACATGCGCGCCTTGCATATTAGATCTAAGCCGCACCTACAATAAACCCTTAGATGGGTTGATGGGGTTGAAGTCACCTCTAGATTAGATCCAATAGTCTGATCAGACCATCTGACAGCCTAGATGGATCGACTAGATGGCACCTGTGCGCAAGCACGAGGTGGCCATAGGTCGATCGCACCTTAGGCGTGTAGCGAGGTCTGGTTGAGACAACCAGTGAACACACATGAGCTAGGCCCGGGGTCACACCCGCTTGCCAGAACTCATGAGGGTTGTTCAGCCCTTGGCGCATGCATGGTTGACCATTAGGTCAACACGGGTCAGTTAGGACTCGGTGCATGCAAGGGTAGAGGATCTGATTAGATGGATGAGTGGATCCCTATCAATGTACCATTGTAAGGTTGTAGGGGCACATAAGGAAATTAAAATTGATGCCATGGGGTTTTCAAAAATTTAATTTCATGATTGGATCACATGTTGATTGATGCCATGATGTTTGTTTATTTAATCTTATGTGGGTTGCCCTAATGTGTGCTGTGCTGGGGCCTGCGTGCCTGGAATTAAACTTGTAAATTAATTTGTGATCTGCGAATCACATTTGTACTTAATTTATAATGTATAATTGACCTGCGAGTCAAACTTGTCTAGATAGATCAAATTGTATTTGATTAGACAAGAGCACAAATGCACACATCCAAGAGGGGCCTTCAGCTGGTGGCGCACCTGAGGTGCTCTTGGCGCTAGGGCCCTGGGTTGGACCAGATGAGATGCAAAAGTCCCAAGAAGAGCAAGTGAAGACTTAAGTTTCTTAAGGTCTTACTTAGGCTTTGGGCTTTTACCACATAAGATGCATGCTTTCTTTTTATTGCTTATATAATTAGAACTGCATGAGTTTATCTTCTGCTATCACCATAGGACTTGCATGATAGTGAGGAAGATAAAAGACCGTTAAAATCCAAACGCTAACATATCAAGCTCGTAAGCCTTCTGACGCGAAACCTCACTGTTCTGATTATCGTTGGAGCCGTGTTGTACCCACTCAGTGGGCACATCCATCTATCTTCAGACGGTGCTGGATTTCACCTGCGTGTTACAGAGAAGGGATTTATCGCTTCTCGTTGCTCAGCATAGCACGTGGTGGTCTAGGGAGTAGGTCGGGTCAGCTTGACCATGTAGACTACATATGTGGCGCATATGGTAGCACATGGAGGCAGCCATCTGAGGGATCAGAGACTGTGTTGTACCAACTCAGTTGGCACAGTCTGCTGGATTGCCCAGGTGAAGGGGAATCGCACGGGTTGGCGATTGGCTGGGACAGCCTACCAGAAATTAGTGCTTGTCATCTCTGTGCATCTTATCTCGCCTGAGCGGGACGCGGAGACCAAGTATGAAATCTGGATCCCATCTCACTAAAAGAGTGTTACTCTTTCGGACTGTTTTACTGGATTTTACAGTCAGTTAAAATAGTGAGAAAAGGAATCATTCTTAAGTCCTGATTGATTCTTAACATTGATACTGACCTTGCTGTTCTTGCATTGTTGTAGATTCCTGCAGCAACGAACACCATGAGCTTCAATGTGCGATCCCTACTGGAAAGGGAGAAGTTTGCTGGGCCAAACTTCTCTGACTGGTTCGGACACCTTAAGATCGTTCTTAAGGCAGAGAGGAAACTGTATGTCCTCGAGACGGCTGTGCCGCCTCAACCCGCTGCGAACGCCGCAAGGGCGGTTCGCGATGCCTATGAAAAGCATGTCAATGATAGCATTGATGTCGCTTGCCTGATGCTAGCGTCTATGACGCCACCGCTGCAGCGTCAGCATGAGGATATGTCGGCTATAGAAATTATAGCGAACCTCAAGATGCTATATGCTGCACAGGCGAGGACAGAACGCTATAATCTGACGAAGCTGTTCTTTCAGAGCAAACTGGCTGAAGGGAGCCCAGTGGGAGCTCACGTGCTCAAGATGATTGGGCACAAGGAGGCTCTGGAGAAACTGGGGCATACCATCAACCAGGAGCTTGCTGTGGATATTATTCTGCAGTCTCTCCCGCCCTCTTTCGATGCGTTCATCATTAACTTTAATATGAACAAAATCGATTGTACGCCGGCAGAGCTGCTGAATATGCTCTTGACTACTGAGGAAACTCTGAAGGGCAAGCCTTCAACCTCTGTCTTAATGGTTCCTTCTAGGAACAAGAAGAAGGGGAAGAAGGGCAAGGCCCCTGTCAAGAATTACAGCAAGGCTCTGAAACAGAAGGTAAAGCGGTCGAAGGACAACAGGTGTTTCCACTGTGGCCAGCTGGGTCACTGGAAAAAGGACTGTAAAGCGCTCCAAGGAGATAAGAGGGGAAGCATCGCTTCTGGCTCAGGTATATATGTGACTGAGGTCATGTTATCTTCTTCTACCATATCATGGGTGTTGGACACTGCATGTGGAGTTCACATTTGTTCAAATGTACAGGAACTCAAGAGAAGAAGGCAGGTGGGACAGCATGAGGTAGACCTACGCGTTGGAAACGGGGCACGGGTTGCTGCTGTTGCTGTAGGAGACTATTTCATTTCTTTACCATCTGGCATTGTATTAGAATTAAACAATTGTTATTTTGTACCCAGTATTACCAAGAATATTATCTCCATTCCTGCTCTTGTCAGGAAAGGATTTGCCTTTGAATGCAATATTTCAAAGTGTGTTTTATCTTGTGATAATATTGTGTATGCAACTGGTTCAATTAACAATGGGTTGTTCATGTTGGACATGGAAAATTCTATACAAAACATTGATAATAAGAAAGCCAAGTATGCTGATGACAGCACCTTGCTATGGCATAGTCGTTTAGGCCATATTAACGAGAAGCCCATTAAGCGGTTGCATGATCATGGACTGCTGGGATCATTCTCCTATGAGGAGATTGATACATGCAAAGCTTGTTTGATGGGTAAAATGACGAAGTCACCTTTTTCTAATAAAGGTCAAAGGGCTTCAGGTTTACTTGACCTTATACACAGTGATGTGTGTGGGCCATTTAGTAAACATGCCAGAGGTGGCTATCAGTACTTCATTACCTTTACTGATGATTTCAGTAGGTATGGGTATGTCTATTTGATGAGACATAAGAGTGAATCTTTTGACAAGTTCAAAGAGTTCAAGAATGAAGTACAGAATCAGCTAGGCCGAAATATCAAGGCACTTCGCTCAGATCGAGGTGGAGAATACTTGAGTCATGCGTTTACTGACTATCTAAAGGAGTGTGGGATTATCTCACAGCTCACTCCGCCAGGAACACCGCAATGGAATGGTGTGTCCGAGAGGAGAAATAGAACGTTACTTGATATGGTTCGTTCTATGATGAGTCAGGCTACTCTTCCATACTCCTTTTGGGGTTTTGCACTGGAAACAGCTGCAAAGGTACTAAACCGAGTGCCATCCAAGGCAGTTTCAAAGACGCCATATGAGTTATGGTATGGGAAACAGCCGAGCTTGACATTTATCAGGATCTGGGGTTGCGAGGCTTATGTCAAAAAGCTCGCCTCTGGGAAACTGGAGAGCAGATCTGAGAAATGCATCTTTGTCGGTTACCCTAAGGAAACTAAGGGTTATTATTTCTACGATCCCAAAGAGAACAAAGTTTTTGTTGCTCGGACGGCCATATTTCTTGAGAAGGAGTTTCTTCTACAAGAGGCTAGTGGGAGAGAAATAAAGCTGGATGAGATTCCAGAGGAAGGACAAAGTAGTCAAGCACAGTTGGATGTGCCTGAGCCGGTAGATCAAGTTATTGAACAACCTGAGGCTCAAATAACACGGGAACCGCGTAGATCGGGAAGGATCCGTCGACAGCCTGAGCGCTATGACGGAGTCTACATCATTGATAATGATGAACCCCTCACTTATGCGGATGCGGTCAGTGGACCGGAGTCAGCTAGATGGCTTGATGCTATGCGAGCCGAGATGGACTCCATGTCAGATAACCAGGTCTGGGATTTGGTTGATCCGCCTCCGGGAGTAATCCCAATAGGCTGTAAATGGATCTTCAAGAAGAAGATTGACATGGATGGTAACGTAGTTACCTATAAAGGCAGGCTAGTTGCGAAAGGTTTCAAACAAATCTACGGGATAGATTATGATGAAACTTTCTCTCCTGTAGCCATGTTTAAGTCTATTCGGATTCTTTTCGCAATAGCTGCATATTACGATTATGAGATCTGGCAGATGGATGTGAAGACAGCTTTCCTTAATGGAAATCTGGATGAGGATGTGTATATGACACAACCGGAAGGTTTCACTGATCCATCAGATCGTCATAAAATATGCAAGTTAAAGAAGTCCATTTATGGACTGAAACAAGCATCTAGAAGCTGGAACATTCGTTTTGATGAATCAATCTCTGAGTTTGGTTTCATCAAGAACGAAGATGACCCGTGTGTTTATAAGAGGTTTAGTGGGAGCGTAATTACATTCCTAATCCTCTACGTCGATGATATCTTAATCATTGGAAATGATATTCCTGAAATGCATGCTGTTAAAGCATGGTTAAGGAAATGTTTCCAGATGAAAGATTTGGGAGAAGCAGCCTATGTGTTAGGTGTGAAGATCTACAGGGATAGATCTAAGAGGCTTCTCGGGCTGTGCCAGAGTACTTACATCGATAAAGTCCTGGAGAGATTTCATTTAGAGAATTCTAAACGAGGATATCTTCCAGTCAGACATGGTCTGAATCTTTCGAAGAGTCAGTGTCCACAAACACGGACTGAGAAAGATGAAATGGACAATACGCCTTATGCTTCGGCTATTGGGTCCATTATGTATGCGATGTTATGTACTCGCCCAGACGTCGCTTACGGGTTAAGCGTGACCAGTCGATTCCAAAGTAATCCAGGTATGGCGCACTGGATTGCAGTCAAGAACATTTTAAAATATCTGCGGAGGACCAAAGATATGTTCTTGATATATGGTGGTCAGGAAGAACTCAGTATAGAAGGATATACTGACGCTTCGTTCCAGTCAGACCAGGATGATTTCCGATCGCAATCAGGCTATGTTTTTAGCTTGAATGGTGGAGCAGTGGTGTGGAAGAGTTTCAAACAGTCAACTGTTGCTGATTCCACAACAGAAGCCGAGTATGTTGCAGCCTCGGAAGCATCCAAGGAGGCAGTGTGGATTCGTAAGTTCGTGAGAGAACTTGGTGTCGTTCCTTCGAGTGCAGATCCTTTGGTTATCTTCTGTGATAACACTGGAGCAATTGCACAAGCAAAGGAACCATGGTCGCACCAGAAGTCCAAGCACATACAGAGACGGTTTCACTTGATCCGGGAGATCATTGATCGTGGCGAGATCAAAATATGCAAGGTTCATACAGATGACAATCTGGCAGACCCGCTTACCAAGCCTCTGGCGCAGCAGAAGCATGAGAAGCACTGTAATAATATGGGTTTGAGATTTCTCAACCATTAGATTAAGTGCAAGTGGGAGATTGTTGGGGTATGCCCTTATGGCTAATGTTTGAGGCCTTGGGATTGTATAAGTATCATGTAATAAACTCTTATGTTTATAAAGGCATGGTTATTATTCAGGTTGCTACCTTGTCTGCTGTAATAAGTGTACTTCTGAATAATGTCTCAAAGCTGTTCAGCTAGGCTGACATGCATATGTCCTTAGTCGAGATATCTTGGTGAACATGAGACAGCCTTGATATGATTGAGACTAATATGTGTTCTAATCTTATAGGATGCTTCGAGCATGGAATAAGATGTAGACTCATGGGTACATTGGATGTACTAGACAGACCCTACTAGGATATTCAATTGCTTGTCACAATGTGAATGATCCTTGTAAGCACCAAGTGGCACATGTCCTCTGACTTGAGATCACTTGTGTTTCTAAATGATGATTGTCATTGTCTTGAGGTAGTTCAATATCATTTGAAACATAATGATTATAGACTATCTTGGATGGTGAGCTTGAATCAGGTTAGGGCACTAGTGATAGACATAGGATTGCCGTCTCCTTGTTTAAGGAGTGTGATGTTCTAAAGGGCCCCCCCTATATGAGATGATTGAGATAGTGTATGGCCATACCCAGATGACTATGTTCATCTGATCTAATCATGCTCATCGTATTGGAGTTACAAGCTTGACCCGCTTGTCCAATAAGAACATCCAGTGGCAAAGGACACATGTATGCCTAGTGAAGTTGATTCACACTTGTGCTGTGGTTTGGGTGAAGTCTCGGAAGACTCTTTCCTTTATATCGGGAGACAGTGATGTGTTGCTAGATACCCCTCACTGATCGTGATAACGAAAGTTATCGTTACCGACATTTAAAGGAAACCTTCAGGGTCGCACAATTTGATGATATGGCTTACTTAAGTCAGATCGTGTGGACTGAATTGTTTGGGTTCAGTTTAAAGGGATAAAGGCTCTGATTGTAAGTGAGATCTGGTCTGATCATGTTTGATTGATTGGGACTTGAGATCGGTAAGCTTCGATCGAGAGTATTGATGCTAGATCGGTGAGATCAAGAGTATCACGAGATCAACGGTTAGATATTGAACCATTGGTTCAATGAGATCTAGACCATGGCTTGGGCTGGTTTAATTTGGTTCTTGAACCAAATTGAAATGGATTGAAGTGGCTTGAACCGGTTCACAAGGGTGAACGCTTGGTTCAAGGGGTTAGGCGTTTTGGTTCGGTAATGGGCGCATAGCTTCATCTCTTCCATTTATGGAAAGTATTGAAGGCGACTTCACCTTAACGCCAAAGCGTTTTGGAACGCTCGACTTCACTCCTCTCTTCTCAACGTTCATCCTTGGAGGTGAGTGCATTCGGACGAGAAGAGGAGGAAGGTTGCTCTCGCCAAGCTTGATCTCCAAAACTCCTTCATGCGACAAGGGATACTTTGGAGCCTTGCTAGCACAAGGGACGTTCAAGGTGTAGGCCTTCTTCTTCTTGTGTGCGATTCCTTTGGAGAAGTTCTCTTTGAACTTTGCTTCCAAGCCGACATCCGATCTATGGCATTGGTATGATCACATTCTTGATCTAATGAAATATTATAGTTGATCATATGAGCACATAAGCGATTGAATTCTTGAAACCCTAGCAAAATGCATGCGCCCCCTTGTTTAGGGTTTTCGGCCCCCCCCCCCTCTTGAAAGGGGTTTTTAACCGCTTGCGCTCCCCCTTGAAGGGGACCCTTCAATAAGATGTAGACTCATGGGTACATTGGATGTACTGGACAGACCCTACTAGGATATTCAATTGTTTGTCACAATGTGAATAATCCTTGATTGCAACAAGTGGCACATGTCCTCTGACTTGAGATCACTTGTGTTTGTAAATGATGAATGTCATTATTTTGAGGTAGTTCAATATCATTTGAAACATAATGATTATAGACTATCTTGGATAATGATCATGAGTCAGGTTAGGACACTAGTGATAGATAAAGGATTGCCGTCTCCTTGTTCAAGGAGTGTGATGTTCTAAAGGGGCCCCCCTGTATGAGATGATTGAGATAGTGTATGGCCATACCCAGATGACTATGTTCATCTGATCTAATCATGCTCATTGTATTGGAGTTACAGGCTTGACATGCTTGTCCAATAAGAACATCCAGTGGCAAAGGAAACATGTATGCCTTGTGAAGTGGATTCACACTTGTGCTGTGGTTTGGGTGTAGTCTTGGAAGACTCTTTCCTTTATATCGGGAGACAGTGATGTGTTGCTAGATACCCCTCACTGATTGTGATGACGTGAGTTATCGTTACCGACATTTAAAGGAAACCCTTAGGGTCGCACAATTTGGTGATATGACTTACTTGAGTCAGATCGGGTGGACTGGATTGTTTTGATTCAGTTTAAAGGAGATTAAACTCTGATTGTAAGTGAGATCCAGTCTGATCATGTTTGATTGATTAGGGCTTGAGATCGGTAAGCTTTGATCGAGAGTGTGGATGCTAGATCTGGGAGATCAAGAGCATCAAAGGATGAACGGTCAGATCTTGAACCTTAGGGTTTATTTTGGTCTGGACCAATACTTGGGCTGATTTGGTTTGGTCATTGGACCATCTACATTGAACCGGCTCATATGTGAGCGCTTGGTTCATTTGTGAGATGAGATATGCGTTTGGTTCACTTCATGTGAACGCATAACGCATGTGTTGAAGACTTACCATTTATGGCATTTCGGTTTTGCCATAGTGATGAATGTCTCCACATTCGATCACAAGCTTGGAAAAACGCTCATCTCCCCTTTGGCTCTCGACGACACTCGAACTCTCGGGTGGTAGAGGTTGACGAGAAGAAGGATCGGCCAAGAAAGCTTTCATCATCTCCTTCCATTCGACAAGGAACCTTGGGTGCCTTGCTAGCACAAGTGACGCCAAGGAAGTAAGAGATCTTCACCTTGTGTGTGAACTTTTGGAGGAGATCAAAGTTGCTCTCTTCTTCCAAGCCGACATCCAACTTCATGGCGTTGGTATGATCCCTTTAAAGATCCTTTCGCTTATACATAAGTTAACCATATGATCTACATGCGATCATGAGGGTGACACCCCTAAAATTGCATTTGCGCCCCCCCTCTAGAAAGGGGCTTTATCCGCTTGCGCTCCCCCTTGAAGGGGACCTAACACACATGCAGTGTCCAACACCCATGAAATAGAAGAAGATACCATGACTTCAGTCACAAAAATACCTGAGCCAGAAGCGAAAGGCTTGCTTCCCTTCTTGTCTCCTTGGAGCGCTTTACAGTCCTTCTTCCAGTGACCCAGCTGGCCACAATGGAAGCATCTGTATTCCTTCGACCGCTTCATCTTTTGTTTCAGAGCTTTGTTATAGCTCTTGATAGGGGCTTTGCCCTTCTTCCCCTTCTTCTTGTTCCTAGAAGGAACCATCAAGACAGAGGATGAAGGCTTTCCCTTTTCAAGAGTCTGCTTTGTAGTACAGAGCATGTTCAGTAACTCTGCCGGTGTACAGTCGATCTTGTTCATATTAAAATTAATGATGAACGGATCGAAAGAGACTGGGAGAGACTGCAAGATAATGTCTACAACAAGTTCCTGATTGATGGTGTGTCCCAGTTTCTCTAGAGCCTCTTTGTACCCAATCATCTTGAGTACGTGAGCTCCCACTGGACTCACTTCAGTCAGTTTGCTCTGAAAGAAAAGTTTTGTCAAGTTATAGCGTTCTGTCCTTGCCTGTGCAGCATACAGCATCTTGAGATTTGCTATAATTTCAATAGCAGATAAATCTTCATGCTGACGCTGCAGCTCTGGTGTCATAGACGCAAGCATAAGGCAAGCAACATCAATGCTATCATTGACATGCTTCTCATAAGCATCCCGAACCGCCCTTGCGGCGTTCGCAGCAGGTTGAGGCGGTATTGCCGTCTCAAGGGCATACAGCTTCCTCTCAGCCTTAAGAACAATCTTAAGGTTGTTGGGGTATGCCCTTAAGGCTAATGTTTGAAGCCTTGGGATTATTTCAGTATCATGTTTAAACTCTACGTTTATAAAGGCAATGGTTGTTATTCAGGTTGTTACATCATCTGCTGCAATATGTATACTTCTGAATAATGTCTCAATGCTGTTCAGCTTGGCTGACATGTAGTTTTGTCCTTAGTCGAGATATCTTGGTGAACATGAGACAGCCTTGATATGATTAAGACTAATATGTGTTCTAATCTTATAGGATGCTTCGAGCATGGAATAAGATGTAGACTCATGGGTACATTGGATGTACTGGACAGACCCTACTTAGGATATTCAATTGCTTGTCACAATGTGAATAATCCTTATATGCAAACAAGTGGCATATTTCCTCTGACTTGAGATCACTTGTGTTTCTAAATGATGATTGGCATTGTTTTGAGGTAGTTCGATATCATTTGAAACATAATGGTTATAGATTATCTTGGATAATGAGCATGAGTCATGTTAGGGCATTAGTGATAGATATAGGATTGCCGTCTCCTTGATTGGAGTGTGATGTTCTATAGGGGCCCCCCTGGATGAGATGATTGAGAAAGTGTATGGCCATACCCAGATGACTATGATCATCTGATCTAATCATTCTCATCATATTGGAATTACAGGCTTGACACGCTTGTCCAATAAGAACGTCCAATGGCAAAGGAAACACATATGATTAGTGAGTTGGGTTCACACTTGTGCTGTGGTTTGGGTGTAGTCTTGGAAGACTCTTTCCTTTATATCGGGAGACAGTGATGTGTTGCTAGATACCCCTCACTGATCGTGATAACGTAAGTTATCGTTACCGACGTTTAAAGGAAACCCTTAGGGTCGCACAATTTGATGATATGGCTTACTTAAGTCAGATCGTGTGGACTGAATTGTTCTGGTTCAGTTTAAAGGGATTTAATCTCTGATTGTAAGTGAGATCTGGTCTGGTCATGTTTGATTGATTAGGGCTTGAGATCGGTAAGCTTCGATCGAGAGAATTGATGCTAGATCGGTGAGATCAAGAGCATCAAGAGATGAACGGTTGGATCTTGAACCTTTAGGGTTTCTTGTGATCTGAACCAGATGCTTGGCTTAATTGGTCTTTGAACCAAACCAAAATTGAACCAGCTCATCATGTGAGCGCATGGTTCAAGGGGAGAGCAAAATGCGTTCGGGTAAACCCATGGTCGCATGAACGTTGGTGGTTTGCTATTTTTAGAAACCATGAGGCCACACCTCACGTTCACGCCAAGAGAAGGTTTATTCTCGCCTCTCGCCCCTCTCTCTAGAGGTTCACTCGTTGTGTGTCACCTTGACGCTTTGGAGAGGATTCGGCCAAGAAGAAAAAACATCTCCTTCCCTTCCATCCAATCAGGAGACCTTGGAACCTTGCTAGCACAAGGAGCACTAAGGGAGTAGGCGCATTGATCACCTTGTTGTTGGGGTATGCCCTTAAGGCTAATGTTTGAGGCCTGTGGGAATGTATCTGTATCATGTAATAAACTGTTATGTTTATAAAGGCATGGTTATTATTCAGTTGTTTACATTGTCTGCTGCAATATATGTTCTTCTGAATAATGTTTCAAAGCTGTTCAGCTGGGCTGACATGCTGTATGTCCTTAGTCGAGATATCTTGGTGAACATGAGACAGCCTTGATATGATTGAGACTAATATGTGTTCTAATCTTATAGGATGCTTCGAGCATGGAATAAGGTGTAGACTCATGGGTACGTTGGATGTACTGGACAGACCCTACTAGGATGTTCAATTGTTTGTCACAATGTGAATATTCCTTGAATGAGACAAGTGGCACATTTCCTCTGACTTGAGATCACTTGTGTTTTCTAAATGATGATTGTCATTGTTTTGAGATAGTTCAATATCATTTGAAACATAATGATTATAGACTATCTTGGATGGTGAGCTTGAGTCAGGTTAGGGCACTAGTGATAGATATAGGATTGCCGTCTCCTTGTTTAAGGAGTGTGATGTTCTAAAGGGGCCCCCCCGGATGAGATGATTGAGAAAGTGTATGGCCATACCCAGGTGACTGTGTTCATCTGATCTAATCATGCTCATCATATTGGAGCTGCAAGCTTGACACGCTTGTCCAATAAGAACATCCAGTGGCAAAGGAAATATGTATGCTTTGTGAATTGATTCACACTTGTGCTGTGGTTTGGGTGTAGTCTTGGAAGACTCTTTTCTTTATATCGGGAGACAGTGATGTGTTGCTAGATACCCCTCACTGATCGTGATGACGTGAGTTATCGTTACCGACATTTAAAGGAAACCCTCAGGGTCGCACAATTTGATGATATGGCTTACTTAAGTCAGATCGTGTGGACTGAATTGTTTGGGTTCAGTTTAAAGGGATTTGATCTCTGATTGTAAGTGAGATCTAGTCTGATCATGTTTGATTGATTAGGGCTTGAGATCGGTAAGCTTCGATTGAGAGAATGAATGCTAGATCGGTCAGATCAGCAGCATCTAGAGATCAACGGTCAGATCATGAGCCTTATGGTTTAATTATGATTTGGACTAGTTGCTTGGCTTATTTGGTTTGTGAACCGAACCAATGTGAACCAGCTCAAGTGAGCGCATGGTTCAAAAGGATGAAGAGAAGTTTGCGCTTGGGGTAAACCCATGGTATGCGCATGTGAACGTTGAGAGGTGGATTGCTATTTTTAGATAGCACCTCTCTAAACGTGGGCATGTCTCACGTTCACGCAAGAGACGCTCTCATCTCTTGCCTATTCTTTTCTTTCGGTCGCCAACTTGAATATAGAGTTTTTGTACTCTCGTGAAAACAAGTGATGACGCAAAAGGAAGAAGGTGATCGCTAAGCAATGGATTTTCTCCCCTTCCATTCGACAACGACTTCTTGGAACCTTGCTAGCACAAGGAGCACCAACAGAAGAGTAGGCGACATCTCTTGTGTGCGTCACCTTAGGAGAAGGAGCACTTGCGCCTTTCCTTCCAAGACAACATCTAAGTGATGGCAATGGTAAGAATCTCCTTGCATTAAAAGTTGATCATATGATATGTTAAGATCTCTATGAAACCCTAGCTTCCCATGCGGTTTTTTATATATGCGCCTCCCTTAGGGTTTCGGCCCCCTTAGATTAAGGGGACTTTCAACTGGTATCAGAGCATAGGTTGTTATATATTCATATGATTGCTTATGGTGATCCATGTATGTTGAATGTTTAGATCTTATTTTTCTCATCATGCGAAAATACTAGATAGATGTATTTTGTTTGTGGCGCATGTATGAGATAAACTCTTGTTGGCGCATGCTTTACATGTTTCAGTTTTTGTTTTCAAAAACCTTTCATGACTTGCGCGACACATTTTAGATCTAAAGCCTTGCATTAAACCCTTAGACGGGTTATTAGGGTTGAAGTCACCCCCTAGTTTAGATCCAACAGTCTGATCAGACCATCTGACAGCCTGAATGGGTCGACCAGATAGCACCTTGGCGCAAGCCTGTGGTGGCTATAGGTCGACTGCAGACAGGTGTGTAGCGATGTCTGATTGAGACAACCTCTGAACGCACATGAGTTAGGCCCGGGCTCACACCCGCTTGCCAGACCTCATTGTGGTTGTTCAGCCCTGGCGCATGCATGGTTGACCTTATGGTCGACTCAAGTCAGTTAGGACTTGGTGCATGCAAGGGCAGTGGATCTGACTAGGTTGGATGAGTGGATCCCTAGTAATGGACCGTTGTAAGGTTGTAGGGCAAATAAGGAAAAATTAAAATTGATCCCATGGGGTTTTTCGAAAAATTTAATTTTTATGATGGATCACATGATTGCTGATTGGATGCATATGTTTGTCTATTTAGTCTTATGTGGGCTGCCCATATTAATTGTGTGCTGTGCTGGGGCCTGCGTGCCTGGGATTTAAAATTGTAAATTAATTATTGTGATCTGCGCATCACATTGCTTTAATTTATAAAATGTAATTGACCTGCGTGTCAATCTTGTCTAGATAGTTAAATTTGTAATTTAATTAGACAAGAGCACAAAGCACACTTGGCAGAGGCGCTTGCAGCAGAGGCTGACCAGGAGGGAGGTCCAGGGTTCGACTCTGGGACCAGGCGCATTTTCCCTGGTGGGCGCACCTGTGCTGTAATTGGCGCTTGGGCCCTGGTTTGGGCCAGATGAGCAGCTAAAAGACCCATGAAGAGCAAGTGAAGACTTAAACTAGGTTAAGGTCTTCTAGGGCTATGGGCTTTTACCACATAAGAACCATGCTTTCTTTTATTGCTTATATAAGTAGAACAGCATGTTTTAATTTATCTTCTGCTATCACCATAGGAATTGCATGATAGTGAAGAAGATAAAAGACCGTGAAAATCCAACGCTAAATATCAAGCTCGTAAGCCTTCTGACGCGAAACCTCACTGTTCTGATTATCGTTGGAGCCGTGTTGTACCCACTCAGTGGGCACGTCCATCTATCTTCAGACGGTGTGGGACTACACCTGTGTGTTACAGAGTAGGGATTTATCCCTTCTCGTTGCTCAGCATAACACATGGTGGTCCAGGGAGTAGGTCGGGTCAGCTTGACCATGTAGGCTACATATGTGGCGCATATGGTAGCACATGGAGGCAGCCATCTGTGGGGTCAGAGACTGTGTTGTACCAACTCAGTTGGCACAGTCTGCTGGATTGCCCAGATGAAGGGGAATCGCACGGGTTGGCGATTGGCTGGGACAGCCTACCAGAAATTAGTGCTTGTACTCTCTGTGCATCTTATCTCGCCTGCGCGGGACGCGGAGACCAAGTATGAAATCTGGATCCCATCTCACTAAAAGAGTATTACTCTTTCGGGCTGTTTTACTGGATTTATCAGCCAGATAAAATAGTGAGAAAAAGAATCTTTCTTAAGTCCTGATCGATTCTTATACATTGATACTGACCTTGCTGTTCTTGCATTGTTGTAGATACCTGCAGCAACGAACACCATGAACTTCAATGTGCGATCCCTACTGGAAAGGGAGAAGTTTGCTGGGCCGAACTTCTCTGACTGGTTTGGACACCTTAAGATCGTTCTTAAGGCAGAGAGGAAACTGTATGTCCTCGAGACGGCGATACCGCCGCAGCCCGCTCCGAACGCCGCAAGGGCGGTTCGGGAAGCCTATGAAAAGCACGTCAATGATAGCATTGATGTCGCTTGCCTGATGCTAGCGTCTATGACGCCACCGCTGCAGCGTCAGCATGAGGACATGTCTGCTATAGACATGATAGCGAACCTCAAGATGCTGTATGCTGCACAGGCGAGGACAGAGCGCTACAATTTGACGAAGCTCTTCTTTCAGAGCAAACTGGCTGAAGGGAGCCCAGTGGGAGCTCACGTGCTCAAGATGATTGGGCACAAGGAAGCTCTGGAGAAACTGGGGCACACCATCAACCAGGAGCTTGCTGTGGATATTATTCTGCAGTCTCTCCCACCTTCATTCGACGCGTTCATTATTAATTTTAATATGAACAAAATCGATTGTACTCCGGCAGAGCTGCTGAATATGCTCTTGACCACTGAGGAGACTCTGAAGGGAAAGCCTTCGACCTCTGTCTTAATGGTTCCTTCAAGGAACAAGAAGAAGGGGAAGAAGGGCAAGACCCCTGTCAAGAGCTACAGCAAGGCTTTGAAGCAAAAGGTCAAGCGGTCCAAGGAATACAGGTGTTTCCACTGTGGCCAGTTGGGTCACTGGAAAAAGGACTGTAAAGCGCTCCAAGGAGATAAGAGGGGAAGCTTCGCTTCTGGCTCAGGTATATTCGTGACTGAGGTCATGTTTTCTTCTTCTATATCATGGGTGTTGGACACTGCATGTGGAGTTCACATTTGTTCAAATGTACAGGAACTCAAGAGAAGAAGGCAGGTGGGACAGCATGAGGTGGACCTACGCGTTGGAAACGGGGCACGGGTTGCTGCTGTTGCTGTAGGAGACTACTTCATTTCTTTACCATCTGGAATTGTATTGGAACTAAACAATTGTTATTTTGTTCCCAGTATTACTAAAAATATTATCTCCATTCCTGCTCTTGTCAGGAAGGGATTTTCCTTTGAATGCAATATTTCAAAGTGTATTTTGTCTTTTGATAATATTGTTTATGCAACTGGTTCAATTAACAATGGGTTATTCGTGTTGGACATGGAAAGTTCGATACAAAATATTGATATTAAGAAAGCCAAGTATGCTGATGAAAGCACCTTGCTATGGCATAGTCGTTTAGGCCATATAAACGAGAAACGCATTAAGCGGTTGCATGATTATGGACTGCTGGGATCATTCTCCTACAAGGAGATTGATACATGCAAGGCTTGTTTAATGGGTAAAATGACGAAGTCACCTTTTCCTCACAAAGGTCAAAGGGCTTCAGGTTTACTTGACCTTATACACAGTGATGTGTGTGGGCCATTTAGTAAACATGCCAGAGGTGGCTATCAGTACTTCATTACCTTTACTGATGATTTCAGTAGGTATGGGTATGTCTATCTGATGAGACATAAGAGTGAATCTTTTGACAAGTTCAAAGAGTTCAAAAATGAAGTACAGAATCAGCTAGGCCGAAATATCAAGGCACTTCGTTCAGATCGAGGTGGTGAATACCTAAGTCATGTGTTTACTGACTATCTAAAGGAGTGTGGGATCATTTCACAGCTCACTCCACCAGGAACACCGCAATGGAATGGTGTGTCCGAGAGGAGAAATAGAACGTTACTTGATATGGTTCGTTCTATGATGAGTCAGGCTACTCTTCCATACTCCTTTTGGGGTTTTGCGCTGGAAACAGCTGCAAAGGTACTAAACCGAGTGCCATCCAAGGCCGTTTCAAAGACGCCATATGAGTTATGGTATGGGAAACAGCCAAGCTTGACATTTATCAGGATCTGGGGCTGCGAGGCTTATGTCAAAAAGCTCGCCTCTGGGAAACTAGAGAGCAGATCTGACAAATGTATCTTTGTCGGTTACCCTAAGGAAACTAAGGGTTATTATTTCTACGATCCCAAAGAGAACAAGGTTTTTGTTGCTCGGACGGCCATATTTCTTGAGAAGGAGTTTCTTCTGCAAGAGGCCAGTGGGAGAGAAATAAAGTTGGATGAGAATCCAGAGGAAGGACAAAGAGCTCAAGCACAGTTGGATGAGCCTGAGCCGGTAGATCAGGTTATTGAACAACCTGAGGCTCAGATATCACGGGAACCGCGAAGATCGGGAAGGATCCGTAGACAACCTGAGCGTTATGACGGAGTCTACATCATTGATAATGATGAACCCCTCACTTATGCGGATGCGGTCAGTGGACCGGAGTCAGCGAGATGGCTTGAAGCTATGCGCGCCGAGATGGACTCCATGTCAGATAACCAAGTTTGGGATTTGGTTGATCCGCCTCCGGGAGTTATCCCTATAGGCTGTAAATGGATCTTCAAGAAGAAGATTGACATGGATGGTAACGTGGTTACCTATAAAGGCAGGCTAGTTGCGAAAGGTTTCAAACAAATCTACGGGATAGATTATGATGAAACTTTCTCACCTGTAGCTATGTTTAAGTCTATTCGGATTCTTTTCGCGATAGCTGCATACTATGATTATGAGATTTGGCAGATGGATGTGAAAACAGCTTTCCTGAATGGAAATCTGGATGAGGATGTGTATATGACACAACCTGAGGGTTTCACTAATCCAGCAGATCGTCATAAGATATGCAAGTTAAAGAAGTCCATTTATGGACTCAAGCAAGCATCAAGAAGCTGGAATATTCGTTTTGATGAATCAGTCACTGAATTTGGTTTCATCAAGAACGAAGATGACCCGTGTGTATATAAGAGGTTTAGTGGGAGCGTGATTACTTTCCTAGTCCTCTACGTCGATGACATCTTGATCATTGGAAATGACATTCCTGAAATGCATGCTGTGAAGGCATGGCTGAGGAAATGTTTCCAAATGAAAGATCTAGGAGAAGCAGCCTATGTGTTAGGTGTGAAGATCTACAGGGATAGATCTAGGAGGCTTCTCGGGTTGTGCCAGAGTACTTACATCGATAAAGTCCTGGAAAGATTTCATTTAGAGAATTCTAAACGGGGATATCTTCCAGTCAGACATGGTCTGAATCTTTCGAAGTGTCAGTGTCCACAAACACAGACTGAGAAAGATGAAATGGACAATACGCCTTATGCTTCGGCTATTGGTTCCATTATGTATGCGATGTTGTGTACTCGCCCAGACGTCGCTTACGGGTTAAGCGTGACCAGTCGTTTCCAAAGTAATCCAGGTATGGCGCACTGGATTGCAGTCAAGAACATTTTAAAATATCTGCGGAGGACCAAAGATATGTTCTTGATATATGGTGGTCAGGAAGAACTCAGTATTGAGGGATATACTGACGCTTCATTCCAGTCTGACCAGGATGATTTCCGATCGCAATCAGGCTATGTTTTTAGCTTGAATGGAGGTGCAGTGGTGTGGAAGAGTTTCAAACAGTCAACTGTTGCTGATTCCACAACAGAAGCCGAGTATGTTGCAGCCTCGGAAGCATCCAAGGAGGCAGTGTGGATTTGTAAGTTCGTGAGAGAACTTGGTGTCGTTCCTTCGAGTGCAGATCCTTTGGTTATCTTTTGTGATAACACTGGAGCAATCGCACAAGCAAAGGAACCACGGTCGCACCAGAAGTCCAAGCACATACAGAGACGGTTTCATTTGATCAGGGAGATCATAGATCGTGGCGAGATCAAAATCTGCAAGGTTCATACAGATGACAATCTAGCAGACCCGCTTACCAAGCCTCTGGCGCAGCAGAAGCATGAGAAACACTGTAATAATATGGGTTTGAGATTTCTCAACCATTAGATTAAGTGCAAGTGGGAGATTGTTGGGGTATGCCCTTAAGGCTAATGTTTGAGGCCTGTGGGAATGTATCTGTATCATGTAATAAACTGTTATGTTTATAAAGGCATGGTTATTATTCAGTTGTTTACGTTGTCTGCTGCAATATATGTTCTTCTGAATAATGTCTCAAAGCTGTTCAGCTGGGCTGACATGCTGTATGTCCTTAGTCGAGATATCTTGGTGAACATGAGACAGCCTTGATATGATTGAGACTAATATGTGTTCTAATCTTATAGGATGCTTCGAGCATGGAATAAGGTGTAGACTCATGGGTACGTTGGATGTACTGGACAGACCCTACTAGGATGTTCAATTGTTTGTCACAATGTGAATATTCCTTGAATGAGACAAGTGGCACATTTCCTCTGACTTGAGATCACTTGTGTTTTCTAAATGATGATTGTCATTGTTTTGAGATAGTTCAATATCATTTGAAACATAATGATTATAGACTATCTTGGATGGTGAGCTTGAGTCAGGTTAGGGCACTAGTGATAGATATAGGATTGCCGTCTCCTTGTTTAAGGAGTGTGATGTTCTAAAGGGGCCCCCCCGGATGAGATGATTGAGAAAGTGTATGGCCATACCCAGGTGACTGTGTTCATCTGATCTAATCATGCTCATCATATTGGAGCTGCAAGCTTGACACGCTTGTCCAATAAGAACATCCAGTGGCAAAGGAAATATGTATGCTTTGTGAATTGATTCACACTTGTGCTGTGGTTTGGGTGTAGTCTTGGAAGACTCTTTTCTTTATATCGGGAGACAGTGATGTGTTGCTAGATACCCCTCACTGATCGTGATGACGTGAGTTATCGTTACCGACATTTAAAGGAAACCCTCAGGGTCGCACAATTTGATGATATGGCTTACTTAAGTCAGATCGTATGGACTGAATTGTTTGGGTTCAGTTTAAAGGGATTTGATCTCTGATTGTAAGTGAGATCTAGTCTGATCATGTTTGATTGATTAGGGCTTGAGATCGGTAAGCTTCGATTGAGAGAATGAATGCTAGATCGGTCAGATCAGCAGCATCTAGAGATCAACGGTCAGATCATGAGCCTTATGGTTTAATTATGATTTGGACTAGTTGCTTGGCTTATTTGGTTTGTGAACCGAACCAATGTGAACCAGCTCAAGTGAGCGCATGGTTCAAAAGGATGAAGAGAAGTTTGCGCTTGGGGTAAACCCATGGTATGCGCATGTGAACGTTGAGAGGTGGATTGCTATTTTTAGATAGCACCTCGCTAAACGTGGGCATGTCTCACGTTCACGCAAGAGACGCTCTCATCTCTCGCCTATTCTTTTCTTTCGGTCGCCAACTTGAATATAGAGTTTTTGTACTCTCGTGAAAACAAGTGATGACGCAAAAGGAAGAAGGTGATCGCTAAGCAACGGATTTTCTCCCCTTCCATTCGACAACGACTTCTTGGAACCTTGCTAGCACAAGGAGCACCAACAGAAGAGTAGGCGACATCTCTTGTGTGCGTCACCTTAGGAGAAGGAGCACTTGCGCCTTTCCTTCCAAGACAACATCTAAGTGATGGCAATGGTAAGAATCTCCTTGCATTAAAAGTTGATCATATGATATGTTAAGATCTCTATGAAACCCTAGCTTCCCATGCGGTTTTTTATATATGCGCCTCCCTTAGGGTTTCGGCCCCCTTAGATTAAGGGGACTTTCACTTATGTGCGCACCATTTGGAGGAGAAGCATTTGACTCTCTACTTCCTAGACGCCATCCAAGAAATGGCATCGGTAAGGATCGATTCTCATGTATACAAAATTTTAAAGTTGATCATACTGCATGCATCGATCTAGAAATCTTTTCCGCTGTGTTAAAACCTCTGCATGCGCCTATTAGGGTTTCGCCCCCCCCCTGGTAGGGGACTTTCAATTGGTATCAAAGCCTAGTTATTAGCATGTTTTTATGATTGCTTGAGGTTTTTGTGATCCATGTTTGCGCTTGCATGCTTAGATCTAAACTACATGCGAAAATTACATGTTAAGTTGTTCATGCGAAAACTTGATGAGCATGTTTTCTATTTGGCGCATGTATGTTGGCGCTTATTAGTTTTTCTCAAAACTATATTACTTGCGCAACTCACCTTAGATCTAAGAGGCGCCTACTTTAAAAACTTAGACGGGTTATTAGGGTTGAAGTCACAGTCGAGTCTAGATCCAATCAGTCTGATCAGACTATCTGACAGCCTAGATGGGTTGACCAGATGGCACCTGTGCGCAAGCACGAGGCGGCTATAGGTCGACTGCGGACAGGCGTATAGCGATGTCTGATTGAGACAACCATTGAACGCGCATGAGTTAGGCCCGGGGTCACGACCGCTTGCCAGAACTCATGCAGGTCATTCAGCCCAAGGCATGCATTGTTGATCACTGGGTCGACTCAAGTCAGTTAGGACTTGGTGCATGCCAGGGCAGAGGATCTGACTAGGTCTGATGAGTGGATCCCTATTAATGGACCGTTGTAAGGTAGTAGGGCACATAGGGAAAATAAAATTGATGCCAATGGGTTTTCGAAAATTTTATTTTCTTATTGTTGGATCACATGTTGATTGTATACCATGATGATTGTTTATTTAATCTTATGTGGGCTGCCCGTTTTAATGTGTGCTGTGCTGGGGCCTGTGTGCCTGGTTAATAAATGTAAATTATTTATTGTGATATGCGCATCACATTTTATTTAATTTATAAAGTGTAATTGACCTGCGTGTCAATCTTGTCTAGATAGATTAAATTGTATTTTAATCAGACGAGAGCACAGAGCACACTTGGCAGAGGCGCTTGCAGCAGTGGCTTGACCAGGTGGGAGGTCCAGGGTTCGACTCTGGGACAGGCACAATTACTTGGTGGGTGCACCTGAGCTGAAGTGGGCGCTTGGGCCCTGGGTTGGGCCAGATGAGATGCAAAAGACCCATGAAGAGCTCAAGTGAAGACTTAAGTTAAATTAAGGTCTTACCTAGGCTTAATGGGCTTTTACCACATAAGATCATCATGCTTTCATTTATTGTTAAGAATTGCATGATTTAATCTTCTGCTATCACCATAGGATTTGCATGATAGTTGAGAAGATAAAAAGACCGTTAAAATCCAACTCGAAATATCAAGCTCGTAAGCCTTCTGACGCGAAACCTCACTGTTCTGACTATCGTTGGGGCCGTGTTGTACCCACTCAGTGGGCACGCCCATCTATCTTCAGACGGTGTGCGATTACACCTGCGTGCTACAGAGAAGGGATTTATCGCTTCTCGTTGCTCAGCATAGCACGTGGTGGTCCAGGGAGTAGGTCGGGTCAGCTTGACCATGTAGGCTACATATTGAGCATATGGTAGCCATATGGAGGCAGCCATCTGTGGGATCAGAGACTGTGTTGTACCAACTCAGTTGGCACAGTCTGCTGGATTGCCCAGATGAAGGGGAATCGCACGGGTTGGCGATTGGCAGGGATTGCCTACCAGAGATTAGTGCTTGTACTCTCTGTGCATCTTATCTCGCCTGAGTGGGACGCGGAGACCAAGTATGAAATCTGGATCCCATCTCACTAAAAGAGTTTTACTCTTTCGGGCTGTTTTGCTGGATTTTTCAGCCAGATAAAATAGTGAGAAAAGAATCTTCCTTAAGTCCTGGATTGATTCTAACATTGATACTGACCTTGCTGTTCTTGCATTGTTGTAGATTACTGCAGCAACGAACACCACAAATTTCAATGTGCGATTCCTACTGGAAAGGGAGAAGTTTGCTGGGCCGAACTTCTCAGACTGGTACGGACACCTTAAGATTGTTCTTAAGGCTGAGAGGAAGCTGTATGTCCTCGAGATGGCTATACCGCCTCAACCCGCTCCGAACGCCGCAAGGGCGGTTCGGGAAGCTTATGAAAAGCATGTCAATGATAGCATTGATGTCGCTTGCCTGATGCTTGCGTCTATGACACCAGAGCTGCAGCGTCAGCATGAGGATCTACCGGCTATAGATATTATAGCGAACCTCAAGCTGCTGTATGCTGCACAGGCGAGGACTGAACGCTATAATTAGACAAAACTTTTCTTTCAGAGCAAACTGGCTGAAGGGAGTCCAGTGGGAGCTCACGTACTCAAGATGATTGGGTACAAGGAGGCTCTAGAGAAACTGGGACACACCATCGATCAGGAGCTTGTTGTAGACATTATTCTGCAGTCTCTCCCGGCCTCTTTCGATCCATTCATTATTAATTTTAATATGAACAAGATCGACTGTACGCCGGCAGAGTTGCTAAACATGCTCTTGACTACAGAGCAGACTCAGTCTCGTGAGAAGGGAACGCCTTCATCCTCTGTCCTAATCGTTCCTTCTAGGAACAAGAAGAAGGGGAAGAAGGGCAAAGCCCCTATCAAGAGCTACAACAAGGCTCTAAAGCAAAAGATAAAGCGGTCGAAAGAATACAGATGTTTCCATTGTGGCCAGTTGGGTCACTGGAAAAAGGACTGTAAAGCGCTCCAAGGAGATAAGAAGGGAAGTAAGCCTTTCGCTTCTAGCTCAGGTATTTACGTGACTGAAGTCATGGTATCTTCTTCTTCTATTTCATGGGTGTTGGACACTGCATGTGGAGTTCACATTTGTTCAAATGTACAGGAACTCAAGAGAAGAAGACAGGTGGGACAGCATGAGGTGGACCTACGAGTAGGAAAGGGGGCACGGGTTGCTGCTGTTGCTGTAGGAGTTTATCACATCTCTTTACCATCTGGTCTTGTATTAGAACTGGACAATTGTTATTTTTGTTAGGGAATGCCGGATGTAATTTTAAAATTTTGCAGTCCTAGGACGCAGCGGAAGAAGTATTACACCCGAAACACATTCCTTTCCCAAGGATCCATGCGAGTGAGTATACATAAGGATGTGATAGAGATATACCTCTTTTGCTTGTCTAGATGTCGAAGCCATGTTGAAGGCACCCATGTGTTTGCCCTCTACAAGTATCCACGCGTCGACTCCTTGATCGTTGCTCCCTTCCACGCTCGGTGCTAGCCTCGGGAGGAGAATCGAGCCTTCACTTCCACTTGCGCCACCTTCAAGAGAAGTTGCGCCAAGGAGGGGATAGGGAAGATGATGCCGCCAAGGACTTCCCTCTTCTTCTTTGCTTGCGCCACCTCCAAGGTGCGCCTATGGCCAAGGAACGATGAGGGCTTGTGACAAGAAGATGCCACCAAGCACAAAGAATCCTTGCGCCAAGAAGAGAGGAAGAGGAAGAACTTGCGGCTCCAAGGAAGAAGTTTGCACCACCTTGTTATCGCCCTTTGCTTTGCTCTCTCTCCCTTCTATGTGTGTTCACGCCTCCTTAAAGTCCAACCATGGAAGGGGCGGTAAGGGGTCCTATAAATAGGACAAGAGGCGGCAAGGCAATGGCTCAGATCATGCCAAGTGGGCGGCTAGGATAAAGGGGTCTTGAGGTAAGGAAAGTCTCCAAGACTTTACCATAAACCTCATTCAACCTATCCTAATTTGCCCAATGGCCATATCAGCCCAAGACATGCCTTAGATGCATGCATTCCATCCAAGGGAAGGGCAAGGCGCAACAAGCATGAGGAGTTTCGGCTAGGGTAAGAATTTTGAGAGAAACTAGGGTTTTAGGTAAGGTAAGTCTCCAAGACATTACCATATACCTTACCCTACTATCCATATGCGCCCAAGCTCTTTCCAAAAGAGCCATCAAGCCATATCAGCCCCAAGAATTACCTTAGAGGCAAGTATTCCTTCCAAGGAAGAAGGGCTAGGCGCCCTTTACTTCCATAATGAAGCAAAGGCGCCTCCCTCACCCCATTATGCCCCTAGGCGCCAATGGGGTGAGATTTCTCCCCATTATACCCTTTTAAGCTAATTCCTCTTCATGACAACTAATTAGTGGGCCTCATTGGATAATGAGCTAGCCCAAACTTCTTGGCATGGGTTGATTAAGCCATTGGATCTAATCCAATGCAACCCTAATCCAAATGTGACCAATCTAGGTCAATTTTGGGTCAACCTGCCAAAAATGAAGTTTGGCTCCAATAACTTTCTTCCAACTCATCAGGCCCATTGGCGCTGATGAAATCTTCCAAATGGATCCAAGTTATCCAATAACTTGATCCTAAGGCTTCTGATTAAAGCAACGTCAAGAGTCTATTGCGTGTGACCCCGTAGGATCCATATGACGATGGCAATGATGTAAACATCATAAGTAGTGAGGGGTATCTAGCAACACATCACTACTACCCATGTCATAGGACTTAAGTCATTATGGCAACAACTCCTAACAAGCAACGAGGATTCCCATTGCATTACAGATCCCTTTGCCTAAGCTGATATCCTGCCATTGGATTAGTCTCAAGTTTATTATCCAATGCATTGGTCATGACTCAACAAGTGTGGCCACACTTTCCTGTCATGCACCAATAATGTGGGGTGCCCTGAGGTGGATATCATGCTTCCTCGGAAGGAAGGGGCAAATCCTACTATTGGTCATCCATGTCTCTACGTGACTTATGACATGCCCAATGACAGTCGTTTTGATCTCCCAATTATGGAGAGACGTAAGACTGTATTAAAGCATACCCTTCATCAAGTCTAGACATGAATACCTCAAGTCTAAGGATCAATGCAAACCTCTTGCATGTGACATTGACTTGTTGACTAGACAAGTCAATCCTCACGGTGGATCACTCCAGTGCATCCAATGCACCTGTATGTCTGCGTTACTGTGCCCCGCACCTAACCAGCCCATACACCAGTCTCACATGTACCAAAGCTGTCCCATATCTGCTAAGGTACCTTGTCTGGGGATAGCTTATGAGAATGGATCCAATCCAAACTCCTGGGACATTATTTATGCAACTCAATACATCAACGCAGGTAGAGAAGTCTGCATAATAACGACCATGCCTATATAAAGAGTAATAGTTCTATCAAAGTACATTCAAACAATGCTTGACCATGTCCATACATTGGTCTTTAGGGCATATACACCAACAATCTCCCACTTGCACTAAGACCAAGGGCAACTGATGTTTGATCAGTTCCAATGTCTCTAGTATGACCCATTTAGCTTCCGCTGCGCCAGAGGCTATGTCAGTGGGTTTTTCCAGATTGCTTTCTGTGTTTATTTTAACAAATTTGATCATCATCCTTATCCATGATCTCTAAGATCAGATGATATGCAGCAGTACATACTTGAGCATTAAGTTCCTTCTCTCATGCAATGGTCCCAGTAAGAACTATACTGGACCATCAAGCACTATGAACTAGATCAAGTTCAAATGAATGAAGCTGCCTCCTTGGCTGCCACAAGGAGCTGCAATGTACTCAGCCTTATTTGTAGAATTTTGCCACTTTGGTTTGCATAATGCTCTTTCAGCACACAACACCATAACAAGGCAAAGCGCAACTCCTGGCTGTGATCAATAGTCACTAGACTGGAACGAAGTGTCAGTGTACCCCTTGTACACAAAATTCTTTCCTGTCTATTATAGACTAGACTCCAATTCTTTATACTTCCCAAGTATATGTATAAGGATTGCTTTCACAGTTATCTAGTGTTAAACACTAAGATATGATTGAAATTTGCTGGCTATGCTCCAAGCATTTGCCAGAAATGGTCTTCAAAACATGATCCATCCTACATACAATGTATCGGGACATTGGACCCATGTTAATACTCTCCAGCTGTGCCATAGGCTACAACATCTTTGAGAGACTTAGACCATATCTTCCTGGAAGGTATCAGTATTTGGAATCATCCAATATAATCCTCTCCAGAAACTCTTGGATGAACATAGATTGACTAAAGGGGAATGACTTTCTTGGATCTCTATAGATCCTCATGCCTAGGATGTAGGCATCATTCCCTAGATCATTCTTCTCGAAATACATATTAAACCTTTTCTTCACCATGTGAAGAGCTGAGATGTTATTCCTCATGAGGAGAATATCATCAATCATCTAGACAAGAAATATTATTAGTAAGGTGCTCCCACTGATCTTCTTGTAAACACAGGCTTTTTCAACCATGCTTGCATAACATCATGCATATCTATATGGCCTTGATATGAAAACCTTCTGGCTATTTCCTTATAGATATCTTTTCAGATGTCCTTGCAAGAAAAGCAGTTATCATAACAAGATACCATAATTGATCATGCAATTACAACAAGCAGATCCCTAATGGACTTAAAGCTCAGCTATTAGTGAAAATTTCATTATTATCCACCCAGTGGATTTGCCTGAAATTATTGTTCACTAGCTTGTCTTTTAAGGTAACAATGTTACCTTCCATGTCTATCTTCCTAGAAGATTTATTATAGCCTGTGGGAATTACCCCTTATGGCAGCTTATCCAAGTCCCAGACTTGATTAGCAGACATGGAGTCCATTATGGTTCTCATGGCCCTTAGCCATTTCTTGGAATCTGGTCCACCGACCGCTTCCATTTCCTCATAAGTCTTAGGTTCATGCTTGATGAGAAATTCGTCATGCCCAGCATATCGAATCGATCCAGACTTATGTTATTCCTGTGTTACTTGAACCTCAGGTTGACTTTCAACCTGTATGTGAGATTTTTCTCTCCATATGTGTCTAATTATATTGTGGTTGATTCTGGACCTTGTCCAAATCAGATCTACTCCCACTGGCTTCTTTCAAGAGAAATACTTTCTCAAGAGAGACAGCAGTTTGAGCAACAAATATTTTGTTCTCCTTGGGATAGAATTAGCACTCTATAGTGCACCACAAACACATACTTTTTGAATCACTGCACATTACATTCCCAATTCCATTGAAGAAATGAGATATTTGCACTTCTTAACTCAAAAGCTAACTTAGACATTTTCTTATGGAGTAGCAGTACATCTGTTTGCATGGCAACATAGTAGTATATTTGCATGACTTACTCAAAGTTGGAACCACATCCAATGTGTTCCTTTTCTTTCTTTGAAATTTACCACACAGTGGTGTACTAAGAAAGCTGTGAGATCACTCCACACTTCTTAGGAAGGTCATCAAATTCTCCACTAATCATCTTGATCCAATCAAGGTGCTTTATTAGATCCTTATCTTTGACTCAATACTTCATTTGTGAACTTCTTGGAATTTTCCAAAGTTCTTGGGTTGCGTAAGGCATACCCACACTCAATGAAGTATATATAACTCCTCTTAGTGTTTGCTTGCATGGGTTCACTTACATCGCTGTGTAATAGATCCAACAAGTCACTACTCCTTTCCACCCTTTTGGTGAAAGCAGCATCTGTCATATTGTTCCTTTGAACTAGGCTCACATGTATCATAATCCTGAAAGGACAATGATCCCAATAGTCCATGGACTTTCGGATGTGACCATTGTTCTATAGTTCAAGAGACAGTGCTATAAGAGGAAGTTTATTGAATCATTAGATCTGATCTTGTGTTACATATAGAACCACAAACTATTGTCAATTGTATCACTTCAATAGAACATCTCAGATTAAAGAAAAATATTATTTATTATTTCAAACTGAAGTCCTTTCCAAAAGAAATGATGGTCTAATACATAAGCTGATACAATAATAGCAAAGTTCTATATAAAGTCTTCAAGGCAGTGAGATGATATCAACAGCAGCATCTAATGCTCCGTCCCTGACCCGAGAGTCGATCCCATCAAGCCTCTTCGTCCTACTTCTTTTGAGCTCCTGCACATGTAAAACATATGTGAGCCTCACATACGGTACCCAGTACCCATGAATAAGAAGTAGACAAAAGACCTCGGTAACACAATACCTGAAGCGGATGGATTACATCCCTTCCTCTTTGCCATGCTCTTCTTGGCCATCAATCCTCTTCGAAATACCCATGCATTCCCAGTCTTCCGAAGTATTAGCTTCGAAGATACAGAACCATGGTCTTTCTCAGATTCAGGCACACATTCTGAAGATCCAACAGAACTCTCCTGATCATTGTCTATAGAGCATGGTGTGAAGAGACTTTTGAGATGTATGATTAGATCATAGATCCCCATCTCATCACATTCAACCTTGACCTCTGGGGTCATGCACTCTAAGACAAGAGCAGTGTACTGTTCGTTATCTTCACAATGTTCAAGATAGACATTCCACTCCCAGTCATTAGTGAAATATACACTGGGCTGGGATGGAGGTCTTTCAAGAAGATGCACCTTATTTTCTTGTTCCAGTATCTTGGACAAAGTCTTGAACCATTTTGTCCAATTTGTCCCATCCAGTTTATGTTTATAAAGTTTCAATCTTAGATCAGGAGATGCTTTCTACAATAAGCAAATAAGCAAAATAAGTACTATGATAAAGCATTTAACAAGGACTTTAAATTAAATGCTATGCTCCCACTACTTCCAAAATAAGTTGAGAACTCTCTAACTCAACATGGAAATAAGTGAGTAGGATCCTAATTTCACATAAGGTCTCCGCGACTCACGAGGGTGAGTTGAGATGCACAGAGAGTCTCATGCTTCCTTAGGTAGGCATCCTAGCCAATTGTGCCATGCACAATTCCTCTTAGTTGAGACAGACTAGGCGCCTTGTGTCCAGCGAGGGCTGGATACAACACAAAACCCTATCCTCTCAACAGCTGCCTCTAGTGATTCATCATGTCAGTGACATATGAAAAACTAGTCAAGTCTGGTCCTAACCGTTATGCCCAGGGCCAACGAATTTCCTTGCGAAGGCACGCCCAGGTTAAAACTGGACTGGGGAAATCATTGTCACCACACACCTCCTAAAGATAAGTGAGTGTGTCCCACGAGGGTGGGAAACAGTTCACAACATCACCGATCGATAGTTTGATGAGGGCTACGCGTTAGAAGGCTATTGACTTGATATTTTAATGAGAGTTTTGCATGTTCGTTTTATTCTTTTCTAGCATGCATCTTTCCTATGGTTATGGCAGCAAGGAAAAACATCACAGGCATGCTATGGACAAAATAATAAACCATCACAGGCATGCTATTTTGGTCGATATGGTCATAGCCCTTTTCATACACATAACTTGTCACGAGCCATGTGACATGTTATTGTGCATCCAAGGGTTGCGAGTCCCTGAAGCAAATCAGCCCATGCCAAAAGCCGAAAGCGTGTGTCCTTCCTTCAGCCGCAAGTCTAACACCATGTTTCCAAAGCTGGCGCCACCTCTGACTCCAGTTGAAGAAGACTCCTTGTTGTCTAGATGAAGCTTTAACCTATCATATAATTCTACATCTATTCTAAACTAGATGAAAAATTCTTTACAACAAGATAGGGAGAGAACCACACGCAGGTGGAAAGAGATTTTACAAGCATTCATCACAAGTGGAAACATGCTTCCACATCACAACACAGGAGGGCACTCGCTATGACCATATCAACCCAATCAAGTGGCGCATGTAAAATTTGAAAATCCGGAAAAGTCAAATTTTAGCACCTTATGCGCCAACATCATCCAAAGCACTCTCTTAACCAATTTTATGCCAAAATTTAGATCAAGTTCCATGATGATTTCATAGACCCTATCGGCTGGCAGTTTTGTCAGATCAAGAGACCCGGCCAGTCCGAAGACACAATGCCCGTCCTACTTGACAAAACCTACGTGCGCTTTTGGTCTTAAATCAAGCATAAACAAGATTCAAGTTTCGGCCATAAAGTTGAGAAGAGAAGATTGGATGAAAAATGCTTTCTAAGTGAAACGCGCATGGATAGAAGAAAAATTTTTCAAAAATTTTTCACACAAGCAAACGTACACCTTGTGTTTCTCGCAAGTAGCTCTGATACCACTGTTAGGGAATGCCGGATGTAATTTTAAAATTTTGCAGTCCTAGGACGCAGCGGAAGAAGTATTACACCCGAAACACATTCCTTTCCCAAGGATCCATGCGAGTGAGTATATACAAGGATGTGATAGAGATATACCTCTTTTGCTTGTCTAGATGTCGAAGCCATGTTGAAGGCGCCCATGTGTTCGCCCTCTACAAGTATCCACGCGTCGACTCCTTGATCGTTGCTCCCTTCCACGCTCGGTGCTAGCCTCGGGAGGAGAATCGAGCCTTCACTTCCACTTGCGCCACCTTCAAGAGAAGTTGCGCCAAGGAGGGGATAGGGAAGATGATGCCGCCAAGGACTTCCCTCTTCTTCTTTGCTTGCGCCACCTCCAAGGTGCGCCTATGGCCAAGGAACGATGAGGGCTTGTGACAAGAAGATGCCACCAAGCACAAAGAATCCTTGCGCCAAGAAGAGAGGAAGAGGAAGAACTTGTGGCTCCAAGGAAGAAGTTTGCACCACCTTGTTATCGCCCTTTGCTTTGCTCTCTCTCCCTTCTATGTGTGTTCACGCCTCCTTAAAGTCCAACCATGGAAGGGGCGGTTGTCACATCCCGTTATCTTAACCCCAAACAAGCAACACAAGTCATAGAAGAACAGGATGTTATCATACAAGATCGATGCACATGCTAAGTAAAACCAAGTTCAGGAAAACCCGATCTGAAAATTTTTGAGAATACATACATAGAATCTCCACAAAACACAATTTCATAAATGTACCTGCCACCACGCAATCCTTGCACTAGACATATGCAAGGCAACAGTTATATCAAAGCCACATAAAATCCGTAAAATCCATAAATCACATAAAGGTACCTGTCACCAGGCAATACTTGCACTAGACATATGCAAGTTCACATTTATATAAAATCTGATCGCAAAAATATAAATCGACTCGAATTTAGAACCAAAGCCACAATGTCGATTCTATAAATTCATAACTAACATCAATAATATCAAACACCGAAACCAGGTCAAAGCCAGCGGTGACACAAAATCAAACTCTCAAAACTGCCACAATCCGGCAACACAATTTCACAAAGTTTGGCCATAACCGGCCCCAGTTAAACACAAAAGTTTTATACATTAAATCAGCATGGTTGTAGAGAAAATCACAATATCCATATCAACGTTAACTCAGGCAGTGCGCCCCTGCTCTACACCTGAAAATAGTGAAGGGTGAGCTACACAGCCCAGTGAGTGGATAGTCTCACTCGACCATCCATAGCATACAATCAAAGATACATGCAGATTATTTTAAAAACATTTAGCAGAACATCATGTTAACATATAACAAAAACAAAGAATAGAACTCATATAAATAAATAGATGTACAGACATCACACACTTGTCACCACAGAGTAACCAAGGTTCTAGAGTCATACTCTAAACCAACTAAACCCACCAACCACTTAGTTGACCTAGTTGTCCAGCATAAATCAAGAGTGACCACTATGGTCCAACCCGGCTCTGGCCTAAGCACTGGGAGAAGCCTGCAAATCACATGCAACATAAACATGGATAGTGTGTAGACTCAAGAGGTAATCCCCACTCGGTCAAGATGTTATACCTTGATCTACACCACCCCATAACACAAAAATCTAAACGTCTAAGAGGAATGACATCAAGAGGTGGCCCCTGTCCGACCAAGACATGGCACTTTGCGTCAATCACTCGTTCTCCCAAAGGGTTCCTTACCTGGACAACCACTAGACACATCTTATATCTTATTTCACAAAAGTGGACTCCTAAGTGTCGACCAGACTCTAGGATAGTCATTTTCATCACGATAATCACAACAGGCGGCTGAAACATCAACCCCTCACATATCACAAACACAGGGCTGAAATCTCTAACCCCTAACATATCACATATAGACTATCCCCTTGAGTACACGGTTACACTTAGCCTTAGTCCTATCCATCCCATAATGGTTACACAGACCACAACACATAATATTCGAAAATCACATAACCACATAATGTAGTGTAGTCCTTAGGTTTCATGCTGATCAGTTCAGTATAACCTTGCTAAGTTATCACCCAAGTTTCTCAAACAGAATACATGGCCATAAAAATTATTAGCATTGTTAGCATTTATCAGGGCATTCAAATATTTAACATAAGAGGCGGTTTTCAACATAAATACACCTTTGCAAATTTCGTTTTTCAACATAAATACTCCTTTGCAAATTTCGGTTTTCAACATAAATACACCTTTGCAAATTTCGGTTTTCAACATAAATACTCCTTTGCAAATTTCGGTTTTCAACATGGTGAAGTCTTGAGTTTCGGTTTTCTAACATGGTAAATTTCCAATCAATCCAATGTATCAACTAACACAACCAAATTGATAGAATTTGAATGAGACACCCCACTCACCTCTTATTTTGAACCGTGAACACCAAGGTGAAATCCTCTCCAAAACTCGTCTAAGGCTTTGAAATTCCACCAATGTCGCCACCAATGGAAGAGAGACGCCACCAAGCACCCAAGAACGCCGGCCAAAGGAAAAGAAGAGGAAGAAAGGAATTTCGTCTAAGCCTTCAAGGTCGCCCAAGCCTCCAAGCCGCCGCCCTAAGGTTTCTTCCAAGCCAAAAAAAATGCCAACTTTCCTTCCCTAACCGCAATTACCCACTTAAAATTTTGGTTTTAAATTTTAAACCCGTTAACCAATTAATTCGAATTTTAGATCTAATTTAAGTGTAAACCCATTAACCCATAGTTAATTATTCATTTAAGCGAAAATCCAATAAGGATTAACTTAACATCCAAAATGTCCCAATTAATTAGCAACCAATAAACTCTAATTAATTAATTATAAATTAACAACCAATAAACACTAATTAATTAATTACTAGGGTCAAAATCACAACATAGGAAAATATCACAACCAATGATTTTATTTAAATCAAGAATAAAATATCACAGTCAATGATTTTATTTAAATCAAGAATTGTACTTACCAGGAATTAAGATCCTTGGATCTTACATCCCTCCCTCCTTATAAAGCTTTAGTCCTCTAAAGCTCAGCATCCATATCATCAAAAAGATAAGCGTAAAACTTCCTCATATCCGCTTCAGTCTCCCAGGTCGCCTCCTCAACCGACTGATTTCCCCAGATAACCTTTACCAAAGGTATAGACTTGTTCCTCAGAACTTTTTCCTTTCTATCCACAATCCGGAGAGGTCTTTCCTCAAAGGTCAAATCACTCTGAATCTGAAGAGGTTCCAACTCCAATACATGAGATGGATCAGGATGATATTTCCTCAAAGTAGAAACATGGAACACATTATGCAAATGTTCCAAAGCAGGAGGTAAAGCTAACCTGTAAGCCACTGGACCAACTCTCTCAATAATGTCAAAAGGTCCAACAAACCTAGGGCTCAGCTTTCCTTTCTTGCCAAACCGCATAACACCCTTAGTAGGTGACACCTTTAAGAAAACATGATCCCCTACTACAAACTCTAGGGAACGACGACGGTCATCAGCATAACTCTTCTGTCTGTCCCGAGAAATCTTCAGTTTATCCTGAATCTCTTTGACCTTATCAGTAGTCTCCTGTACTGTATCAGATCTCAAAATCAATCTATCACCAGTTTCCTCCCAACACAAGGGAGTCCTACATCTTCTCCCATACAAAGCCTCATAAGGAGCCATTTGAATACTGGAGTGGAAGCTATTATTATAGGTGAACTCTATCAAAGATAGATCCCGGTTCCACTCAGAACTCCAATCAACCACATAAGCTCTCAACAGATCTTCTAAAGTCTGGATAGTACGCTCCGTCTGGCCATCAGACTGAGGATGGTATGCTGTACTAAAACTCAACTTAGTACCCAAACCCTCCTGTAAGCTCTTCCAAAACCTGGACAAAAATCGAGAGGCCCTATCAGACACAATATCAACAGGCACTCCATGCAGTCTGACTATCTCATCAATGTACACTCTAGCCAGTCTCTCCAAAGGATAAGTCATCTTGATCGGAAGAAAATGGGCTGATTTAGTGAGTCTATCAACAATCACCCAAATAGCATCATGACCCAATCTGGTTCTGGGCAAACCACACACAAAGTCCATACTAATACATTCCCACTTCCACTCAGGAATTGGAAGGGGCTGCAACAAACCACCAGGCTTCTGGTGTTCAGCCTTTACAGTCTGACAGGTTAAACACCTAGAGACAAAATCAACTACCTCTTTCTTCATACCCGGCCACCAAAAACTCTTCTTGAGATCCTGATACATCTTAGTCACACCAGGGTGTAGAGAATATTTGGAGTTATGGCTATCCTCCAATATTTCTTTCCTCAAGCTCGGTTCCTCAGGGACACACACCCTTCCACGGAACCGGAGAACACCATCATCAGACAAGCTAAAATCCTGAACTTCACCTGCAACCAAACTATCCCTGATCTGAACTAATTTCGGATCCATAGACTGCTGATCTCTGATCTTCTGCAACAAAACAGACTGTACTCTGAGGAAAGCCACATAACCCGACTGAACTCTAGGAGAAACACTGATCCTGAGATCTCTGAACTCCTGCAATAACTGCCACTCACTGACTCGTAGTGCCGCTACTGAAGCTACTGGATGTCTGCTCAGTGCATCAGCCACTACATTGGCCTTTCCAGCCTGATACTGAATAGCGAAGTCATAGTCTTTGATCAACTCCATCCATCTTCTCTGTCTCATGTTCAACTCCTTCTGAGTGAAGATGTACTTGAGACTCTGGTGGTCAGTGAACAGATCAAACTCTTGACCCAACAAATAGTGACGCCATATTTTCAGAGCAAAGACTACGGCCGCCAACTCCAAGTTATGAGTAGGGTAGTTCGACTCATACTCCTTCAGTTGTCTCGAAGCATAAGCTACCACATTACGCTTCTGCATCAAGACACAACCCAACCCCTTGCCTGAAGCATCCGTATAGACAGTAAACCTTTCCCCATCACTAGGAATAATGAGGATCGGTGTACTAGTCAACCTTCTCTTCAGCTCCTGAAAGCTCTCTTCACACTTGTCATCCCAATTAAACTTGGCCTCCTTTCTGGTCAATTTAGTTAAAGGACCCGCCAGCTTGGAGAATCCCTCAACAAACCTCCGGTAGTAACCTGCTAGACCCAGGAAACTTCTGATCTCAGTAGCACTAGTCGGTCTTCCCCAATTAAGGATGGCTTGCACTTTAACTGGATCCACAGACACCCCCTGACCAGAAATCACATGCCCAAGGAAGCTGATCTTTTCTAGCCAAAACTCACACTTACTAGCCTTGGCATATAATCAGTTTTTCCTTAGGATCTCCAGCACTCTGCGCAAGTCACTGACATGATCCGAAGTAGTCCGAGAGTACACCAAGATATCATCTATGAAGACTACCACACAAGAATCGAGCAATTCATGAAATACCCTGTTCATCAAATCCATGAAGACAGCAGGTGCATTCGTCAGTCCAAAAGGCATAACTAGAAATTCAAAATGCCCATACCTGGTCCTGAAAGCAGTCTTAAATATATCCTCATCCTTGACCCTAAGCTGGTAATACCCTGATCTCAGATCGATCTTACAGAACACTGTAGCTCCCTGTAATTGATCAAATAGATCATCAATTCTGGAGAGAGGATACCTATTCTTGATAGTCACTTGGTTCAGTTGCCTGTAGTCTATACACATCCTCAGGGTTCCATCCTTCTTCTTAACGAACAGCACTGGTGCTCCCCAGGGAGAAGCACTAGGCCGGATGTAGCCTTTCTCCAGCAATTCCTCCAGTTGCTTCTTAAGTTCAGCCAACTCTGAGGTAGCCATGCGGTAAGGAGCTCTGGAGATAGGTGCAGTACCTGGCACCAACTCAATGCCAAACTCTACCTCTCGTATTGGTGGCAAGCCTGAAAATTCTTCAGAGAACACATCAGGAAACTCTTGCACCACCGCCATCTGAGTCAAATCAGGAGTAGAATCATTCTGCACCTTAACATGCGCAAGATAACCCTTGCACCCACTAGCAAGTAACTTTCTGGCCTGCAGGAAAGATATCACATGTGGTCCTTGGTCTGACACTAGACCTCTCACAAAAATCCGACCCCCATCTAGCAGATTCAAGGTGATTACTTTCTCAAAGCAATCCACAGTAGCATGATGTGAGGATAACCAATCCATACCTAGGATGACATCATAGTCTTGCATGTCTAAGAGGATTAGATCTACAAGAAACTCATAACCCTCTACATGCACTACACAATCAACACAAACAGTGTCTGTAGATGATGATTTTCCTAAGGGAGTACTTACAGACACAACATAATCCATCACCTTAGGTAATACAGGTAAACATGCAGCAAATCTAACAGATACAAAAGATAAATTTGCACCAGGGTCAAATAAGATGCGAGCTAACTGATCGAATACAAATAAAGTACCTTCCACGACGGATCGGGAAGCCCGTGTATCCTTCTCAGCCACGGCATAAACTCGAGTCTGGACTGTAGGCTTATCTGTGCCTCTCTGCTGCATCTCAGGCTCTTTGCAGTCTTTGATCATGTGCCCAGGTTTCTTACACCTGAAGCATACACCATTCTTCTTATAACAGTCCCTCATCAGATGTCCTTTGAGCCCACAATGATGACAAATCCGATCCTCTGTGTTACCATTCCTTGCATCCCTGGATTGCTGCGGTGCATCCCTGGACTGCTGCGGTGCCTTGTGAGAGTAAGGCTTATACCTGCCCTTCTTGTAGTCCTTATGCTTAGGGTACTTCTTACCCTTGCCGCCATCACCAAACTGAGGAGCTGCCGCCTCAGCTGCAGGAATCACAGTCACGGTCCTCTCAGATATGTATCTCTCGATGGTGCGTGCTCGCCCAACAGTCTCACTATAAGTCTCCAAGTGCTGAGCACCAACCTGTTCTCGAATGTCCCATCTGAGACCTCTGAGAAACTTGGTAGCCCTCCTCTTTTCAGTGTTTATCAGGTGAGGGGCATACTTTTCCAATTTAGTGAACTGCAACTCATACTGGTCCACAGTCATATCACCCTGCTCCAGGTGAATAAATTCCACCTCTCGGTCCTCTACCAAGCTATTAGGGAAATACTTCTCGTTAAATTGAGACAAGAAGTAGGGCCAATCTACTGCTTCATGTCTTTCTGCAGCTAACCTCACCACGCCCTTCCACCACTCATCTGCGTCACCACGCATCATATAGGTGGCCAGACACAGCTTGTCCTCATCTGAGCAACGCATGACTTGAAAAATCTTGTCCAAAACCAACTGCCAGTTCTCTGCCGTACTTGATTCTGAGCCCCCATAAAAGGAACTAGGACCAGTTTCTGGAATTCACTCACTAGCGAGGCATAGCGCCTGTGAGCGTCTTCCCGATAGTCATTCCCCACCGCCCGAGTGGTAGTCTGAGATCTCTCCTGAGTCAATTGCTGCAAGAGCTGCTATTGCGCTTCTTGATGCTGAGTCTGTTGCTGCTGCAGCATCTGAGCTTGCCTCTCTATCATGGTACCCTGTTGCCGTACCATGCCTGTCAGAGCCTCAATGGTTCTCGTGAGATCTGAGGTCTGCTCACCCTCGCTGCTAGCATTTCCTCTGGATCGCACCATCTTAAATTCCTACACACACACACCATAGTAAGGAAAACAAACATAAACCTATCAGGTGTCTAGCAATACACAAACATGTTTGCCCCCGAACTAAGTTTTAGCTAGCCAACTCCTCTGATACCATTCTGTCACATCCCGTTATCTTAACCCCAAACAAGCAACACAAGTCATAGAAGAACAGGATGTTATCATACAAGATCGATGCACATGCTAAGTAAAACCAAGTTCAGGAAAACCCGATCTGAAAATTTTTGAGAATACATACATAGAATCTCCACAAAACACAATTTCATAAATGTACCTGCCACCACGCAATCCTTGCACTAGACATATGCAAGGCAACAGTTATATCAAAGCCACATAAAATCTGTAAAATCCATAAATCACATAAAGGTACCTGTCACCAGGCAATACTTGCACTAGACATATGCAAGTTCACATTTATATAAAATCTGATCGCAAAAATATAAATCGACTTGAATTTAGAACCAAAGCCACAATGTTGATTCTATAAATTCATAACTAACATCAATAATATCAAACACCGAAACCAGGTCAAAGCCCGCGGTGACACAAAATCAAACTCTCAAAACTGCCACAATCCGGCAACACAATTTCACAAAATTTGGCCATAACCGGCCCCAGTTAAACACAAAAGTTTTATACATTAAATCAGCATGGTTGTAGAGAAAATCACAATATCCATATCAACGTTAACTCAGGCAGTGCGCCCCTGCTCTACACCTGAAAATAGTGAAGGGTGAGCTACACAGCCCAGTGAGTGGATAGTCTCACTCGACCATCCATAGCATACAATCAAAGATACATGCAGATTATTTTAAAAACATTTAGCAGAACATCATGTTAACATATAACAAAAACAAAGAATAGAACTCATATAAATAAATAGATGTACAGACATCACACACTTGTCACCACAGAGTAACCAAGGTTCTAGAGTCATACTCTAAACCAACTAAACCCACCAACCACTTAGTTGACCTAGTTGTCCAGCATAAATCAAGAGTGACCACTATGGTCCAACCCGGCTCTGGCCTAAGCACTGGGAGAAGCCTGCAAATCACATGCAACATAAACATGGATAGTGTGTAGACTCAAGAGGTAATCCCCACTCGGTCAAGATGTGATACCTTGATCTACACCACCCCATAACACAAAAATCTAAACGTCTAAGAGTAATGACATCAAGAGGTGGCCCCTGTCCGACCAAGACATGGCACTTTGCGTCAATCACTCGTTCTCCCAAAGGGTTCCTTACCTGGACAACCACTAGACACATCTTATATCTTATTTCACAAAAGTGGACTCCTAAGTGTCGACCAGACTCTAGCATAGTCATTTTCATCACGATAATCACAACAGGCGGCTGAAACATCAACCCCTCACATATCACAAACACAGGGCTGAAATCTCTAACCCCTAACATATCACATATAGACTATCCCCTTGAGTACACGGTTACACTTAGCCTTAGTCCTATCCATCCCATAATGGTTACACAGACCACAACACATAATATTCGAAAATCACATAACCACATAATGTAGTGTAGTCCTTAGGTTTCATGCTGATCAGTTCAGTATAACCTTGCTAAGTTATCACCCAAGTTTCTCAAACAGAATACATGGCCATAAAAATTATTAGCATTGTTAGCATTTATCAGGACAGTCAAATATTTAACATAGGATTAAAATACAACACATATAGCCCACGGTTCTACAACATATTATCTAACTTAAAATTTAAACCTAGTTAACAAGAATTTCATGCTCAAGAATCACTGATTTAATACTACCTAAATCCCCTATAAGAATACCTTAAATTTCATGTTGCAAAATTTCGGTATTTCAACATAGATACACCTTTGCAAATTTCGGTTTTCAACATGGTGAAGTCTTGAGTTTCGGTTTTCTAACATGGTAAATTTCAAATCAATCCAATGTATCAACTAACACAACCAAATTGATAGAATTTGAATGAGACACCCCACTCACCTCTTATTTTGAACCGTGAACACCAAGGTGAAATCCTCTCCAAAACTCGTCTAAGGCTTTGAAATTCCACCAATGTCGCCACCAATGGAAGAGAGATGCCACCAAGCACCCAAGAACGCCGGCCAAAGGAAAAGAAGAGGAAGAAAGGAATTTCGTCTAAGCCTTCAAGGTCGCCCAAGCCTCCAAGCCGCCGCCCTAAGGTTTCTTCCAAGCCAAAAAAAATGCCAACTTTCCTTACCTAACCGCAATTACCCACTTAAAATTTTGGTTTTAAATTTTAAACCCGTTAACCAATTAATTCGAATTTTAGATCTAATTTAAGTGTAAACCCATTAACCCATAGTTAATTATTCATTTAAGCGAAAATCCAATAAGGATTAACTTAACATCCAAAATGTCCCAATTAATTAGCAACCAATAAACTCTAATTAATTAATTATAAATTAACAACCAATAAACACTAATTAATTAATTACTAGGGTCAAAATCACAACATAGGAAAATATCACAACCAATGATTTTATTTAAATCAAGAATAAAATATCACAGTCAATGATTTTATTTAAATCAAGAATTGTACTTACCAGGAATTAAGATCCTTGGATCTTACAGCGGTAAGGGGTCCTATAAATAGGACAAGAGGCGGCAAGGCAATGGCTCAGATCATGCCAAGTGGGCGGCTAGGATAAAGGGGTCTTGAGGTAAGGAAAGTCTCCAAGACTTTACCATAAACCTCATTCAACCTATCCTAATTTGCCCAATGGCCATATCAGCCCAAGACATGCCTTAGATGCATGCATTCCATCCAAGGGAAGGGCAAGGCGCAACAAGCATGAGGAGTTTCGGCTAGGGTAAGAATTTTGAGAGAAACTAGGGTTTTAGGTAAGGTAAGTCTCCAAGACATTACCATATACCTTACCCTACTATCCATATGCGCCCAAGCTCTTTCCAAAAGAGCCATCAAGCCATATCAGCCCCAAGACTTACCTTAGAGGCAAGTATTCCTTCCAAGGAAGAAGGGCTAGGCGCCCTTTACTTCCATAATGAAGCAAAGGCGCCTCCCTCACCCCATTATGCCCCTAGGCGCCAATGGGGTGAGATTTCTCCCCATTATACCCTTTTAAGCTAATTCCTCTTCATGACAACTAATTATTGGGCCTCATTGGATAATGAGCTAGCCCAAACTTCTTGGCATGGGTTGATTAAGCCATTGGATCTAATCCAATGCAACCCTAATCCAAATGTGACCAATCTAGGTCAATTTTGGGTCAACCTGCCAAAAATGAAGTTTGGCTCCAATAACTTTCTTCCAATTCATCAGGCCCATTGGCGCTGATAAAATCTTCCAAATGGATCCAAGTTATCCAATAACTTAATCCTAAGGCTTCTGATTAAAGCAACGTCAAGAGTCTATTGCGTGTGACCCCGTAGGATCCATATGACGATGGCAATGATGTAAACATCATAAGTAGTGAGGGGTATCTAGCAACACATCACTACTACCCATGTCATAGGACTTAAGTCATTATGGCAACAACTCCTAACAAGCAACGAGGATTCCCATTGCATTACAGATCCCTTTGCCTAAGCTGATATCCTGCCATTGGATTAGTCTCAAGTTTATTATCCAATGCATTGGTCATGACTCAACAAGTGTGGCCACACTTTCCTGTCATGGACCAATAATGTGGGGCGCCCCGAGGTGGATATCATGCTTCCTCGGAAGGAAGGGGCAAATCCTACTATTGGTCATCCATGTCTCTACGTGACTTATGACATGCCCAATGACAGTCGTTTTGATCTCCCAATTACGGAGAGACGTAAGACTGTATTAAAGCATACCCTTCATCAAGTCTAGACATGAATACCTCAAGTCTAAGGATCAATGCAAACCTCTTGCATGTGAGATTGACTTGTTGACTAGACAAGTCAATCCTCACGGTGGATCACTCTAGTGCATCCAATGCACCTGTATGTCTGCGTTACTGTGCCCCGCACCTAACCAGCCCATACACCAGTCTCACATGTACCAAAGCTGTCCCATATCTGCTAAGGTACCTTGTCTGGGGATAGCTTATGAGAATGGATCCAATCCAAACTCCTGGGACATTATTTATGCAACTCAATACATCAACGTAGGTAGAGAAGTCTGCATAATAACGACCATGCCTATATAAAGAGTTAATAGTTCTATCAAAGTACATTCAAACAATGCCTGACCATGTCCATACATTGGTCTTTAGGGCATATACACCAACAATTTTGTACCGAGCATAACTAAGAATATTATCTCTATTCCTGCTCTTGTCAGGAAAGGGTTTTCCTTTGAATGCAAGATTTCAAAGTGTTATATTTCCTTTGATAATATTGTTTATGCTACTGGGTCAATTAACAATGGGTTATTCATGTTGGACATGGAATGTTCAATACAACGGATTGATATTAAGAAAGCCAAGTATGCTGATGACAGCACCTTGCTATGGCATAGTCGTTTAGGCCATATTAACAAGAAGCGCATTAAGCGGTTGCATGACTATGGACTGCTGGGATCATTCTCCTATGAGGAGCTTGATACATGCCAAGCTTGTTTTATGGTTAAAATGATGAAGTCTCCTTTTTCTAATAAAGGTCAAAGGGCTTCAGGTTTACTAGACCTCATTCACAGCAATGTGTGTGGGCCATTTAGTAAACATGCCAGAGGTGGCTATTCATACTTCATTACCTTTACTGATGATTTCAGTAGGTATGGTTATGTCTATTTAATGAGACATAAGAGTGAATCTTTTGACAAGTTCAAAGAGTTCAAAAATGAAGTACAAAATCAGCTAGGCCGAAATATCAAGGCACTTCGTTCAGATCGAGGTGGTGAATACTTGAGTCGAGAGTTTACTGACTATCTGAAGGAGTGTGGGATTATCTCACAGCTCACTCTGCCAGGAACACCGCAATGGAATGGTGTGTCCGAGAGGAGAAATAGAACCTTACTTGATATGGTTCGTTCAATGATGAGTCAGGCTACTCTACCTTACTCCTTTTGGGGATTTGCACTGGAAACAGCTGCAAAGGTACTAAACCGAGTGCCATCCAAGGCAGTTTCAAGGACTCCATATGAATTATGGTATGGGAACAGCCGAGCTTGACATTTATTAAAATCTGGGGTTGCGAGGCTTATGTCAAAAAGCTCGCCTCTGGGAAACTGGAGAGCAGATCTGATAAATGTATCTTTGTCGGTTACCCTAAAGAAACTAAGGGTTATTATTTCTACAATCCTGAGGAGAACAAGGTATTTGTTGCTCGGACGGCTATTTTTCTTGAGAAGGAATTTCTTCTGCAAGAGGCCAGTGGGAGAGAAATAAAGCTGGATGAGAATCCAGATGCAGGACAAAGTAGTCAAGCACAGTTGGATGAGCCTGAGCCAGTAGAACAGGTTATTGAACAACCTGAGGCTCAGATATCACGGGAACCGCGAAGATCGGGAAGGATCCGTCGACAGCCTGAGCACTATGACGGAGTCTACATCATTGATGATGAACCCCTCACTTATGCGGATGCGGTCAGTGGACCGGACTCAGCGAGATGACTTGAAGCTATGCACGCCGAGATGGACTCCATGTCAGATAACCAAGTCTGGGATTTGGTTGATCCGCCTCCGGGAGTAATCCCTATAGGCTGTACGTGGATCTTCAAGAAGAAGATTGACATGGATGGTAACGTCGTTACCTATAAAGGCAGGCTAGTTGCGAAAGGTTTCAAACAAATCTACGGGATAGATTATGATGAAACTTTCTCTCCTGTAGCCATGTTCAAGTCTATTCGGATTATTCTTGCGATAGCAGCATATTATGATTATGAGATCTGGCAAATGGATGTGAAGACCGCTTTCCTTAATGGAACTCTAGAACAGGATGTGTACATGACACAACCTGAAGGTTTCACTAATCCATCAGATCGTCATAAAATATGCAAATTAAAGAAGTCCATTTATGGACTTAAACAAGCATCGCGAAGCTGGAATATTCATTTTGATGAATCAATCTGTAAGTTTGGTTTCATCAAGAATGAAGATGACCCGTGTGTATATAAGAGGTTTAGTGGGAGCGTGATTACTTTCCTAGTTCTCTACGTTGATGATATCTTGATCATTGGAAACGATATTCCTGAACTGCATGCTGTCAAAGCATGGTTAAGAAAATATTTCCAGATGAAAGATTTAGGAGAAGCAGCCTATGTATTAGGTGTGAAGATCTACAGAGATAGATCTAAGAGGCTTCTCGGGCTGTGCCAGAGCACTTACATCGATAAAGTCCTGGAGAGATTTCATTTAGAGAATTCTAAAAGAGGATATCTTCCAGTCAGACATGGTCTGAGTCTTTCAAAGAGTCAGTGTCCACAAACACAGACTGAGAAAGATGAAATGGACAATACGCCTTATGCTTCGGCTATTGGGTCCATTATGTATGCGATGTTGTGTACTCGCCCAGACGTCGCTTACAGGTTAAGCGTAACCAGTCGATTCCAAACTAATCCAGGTAAGGCACACTGGATTGCAGTCAAGAACATTTTGAAATATCTTCGGAGGATCCAAGGATCTTAAGTCCTGGTAAGCATTATTTTTTATTTAAATAAAATTATTGACTGTGGTATTTTTCTATGTATTGGTTGTTAATTTATAGTTAATTAACTAGAGATTTTTTTGGTTGTTAGTTTATAGTTAGTTAATTAGAGATTAATGGTGGTTAATTTATTCGATTATTGGTTGCTAATTTATGATAAATTAATTAGAGCTTAGTGGTTAATTAAATCCTTATTGGATTTTCGTTAAGTGAGTGGTTAAATGGATTAAAACCTATGTGAATTAGCTAATTGGGTTTAAAATTCAAATTTAGTTAGTTAAATGGGTTAAACCCTATTTGAATTAATTGGTTAATGGGTTAAAGAATTAAAAACCAAAAATTCAAATTGGTAATTCGGTTAGGGAAGGGAAATTGGCGATTTTGGGTTCAGGAAATCTTGGGGCGGCTAGGGCAAAGAAGTGGGCGATTTTTGAAGAACTTGGCGATTTCTTGAGGAGCTTGGACGATTCTTGAAGGCTTGGAGGAATTTTCCTTTCTTCCTCTTCCTTCTTCCTTTGGCCGGCATTCCTTGGTGTTTGGTGGCATCTTTCAAAGCTTTAGGCGAATTTTTGGAAAGGTTTTTCATATTGGTGATCACGGTTAAGAGGTGAGTGGAGTGTCTATTCGATTCTATCTATTGTTTGTGTTAGATGATGTGTTAAATGATACCTTTGCTTGTTGGAATTTTTACTATGCTAAAACCGATACCTTCACCATGTTAAAACCGAATTTAGGACATGAAAACCGAAATTAATATGTTCTTCATGAAAATCAAATCTAAAGTATTTTTCCATGAAATCGAATAGATATTCTTGTTCTTCATGAAAACCGAATTTAGGGTATTTTCCATGAAAACCTAAAAACCGAAATCTTGATGATCTTGATAATTGTTTATGAAAACCGAATTTTGATGTTGTAGTTAACATGTTACATGTGGTAATTTGTAAAGTAGTTTATATGAACACTTGTTTTAAATTTTAAGTTGATTTTATGGATGCTTGATATGATTGTTTCTTGGTGTGTGTAACATGTTAAATATTTATGATTCTATATTTATGGCTATGTATTTGTATTTGAGAAACTTGGGTGATAACATAGCAAGGTTTGACTGAACTAATCAGCATGAAATCTAAGGACTACACTATTAGGTGATTATGTGATTTTTGATTATTATGTGGTTACGTGATCCTTGATTATTATGTGGTTATGTGATTTTTTTTTAAATTATGTGGTTATGTGATTTTCGGTTATTATGTGTTATGTGATGGGTAGGACTAAGGCTAAGTGTGACTGTGTACTCAAGGGGATAGTATGTGTAATATGTTAAGGGTTTGAGATTTCAGCCCTGTATTGTGATATGTGAAGGGGTTGATGTTCAGCCTACCTGTTATGATTATTGTGATGGGGGTTGATGTTCAGCCTGCCCGATATGATTATTGTGATGACTATCCTAGAGTCTAGTTAACACTTAGAAGTCCACCGTTGTGAAATAAGATATAAGATGTGTCTGTTGTCCAGTAGGAACCTTTTGGGAGAACGGGTTTTGACGCAAAGTGCCATGTCTTGGTCGGACAGGGGCCACCTCTTGATGTCATCACTCTTTTTGTGATATGGGGTGTCGTAGAGCAAAGTGCCACGTCGTGACCCGGCGGGGGCCACCTCTTGAATCTACACACTATCCATCGATGTGTTATGGGGTGTTTTAGAGCAAAGTGCCACGTCGTGACCTGGCGGGGGCCACCTCTTGATTCTACTCACTGTCCATGTTTATATGTTGCATGAAATTTTGCAGTCTCCCAGTGCTTAGGCCAAAGCCGGGTTAGACCATAATGGTCACTACTGAATATGCTGGACAACTAGGTTAATTAAGTGTTGGTGTGTACATCTGAGTTGGTTTAGAGTATAACTCTAGAACCTGAGTTTGTTATATGTTGGTGTGTACATCTGACTGTTTATATGACTTCTGTTTTCTTTATGTTGTTATATGTTGACATAATGTTCCTGTTAAAGATTTTTAAAATAATCTGTCTATATTTTTGAGTGTATGTTATGGATGGTCGATTTAGACTATCCACTCACTGGGCTGTGTAGCTCACCCCTCACTATTTTCAGGCATAGAGCAGGGGCGCATTTCTTGAGTTAGCATTGGCATGGATATCGCTAGTTTGCTGTTTAAGAACTTTTGTGCTTAATTATTTGGGGCCGGTTGTGGCCGAACTATATGAATGATATGAGCTATGTGAACCATGTGAACTATGTGAACTTGTGATGTCAGATTGTGGCTGTTAAATGAGTTTGATTTTTGTGTCACCGCGGGCTTCAGCCTGGTTTCGGTGTTTGGTATGAGTTTATAAAAATCGATTTTGTGATTTTGTTTTGAAATTCGGTTTGTGGTGTATTCTTTGTAATCGGTTTTGATATACCTGTAACTTGCATATGTCTAGTACAAGTATTGCCTGGTGGCAGGTACCTTTATGGATTTTATGGATTTGATACGGATTTGATATAACTGTTGCCTTGCATATGTCTAGTGCAAGGAATGCGTGGTGGCAGGTACCTTTATGAAATTGTGTTTTTGTGGAGATTTATATGTATGGATTTTCGAAATTTTCAGATCAGGTTTCCTGAACGGGGTTTTACCTAGCATATGTATCGATCTTGTATGATAACATCCTGTTTCTTTCATGATTTGTGTTGCTTGTTTGGGGTTAAGATAACGGGATGTTACAGAATGGTATCAGAGGAGTTGGCTAGCTAAAACTTAGTTCGGGGGGAAAACATGTTTGTGTATTGCTAGACACCTGATAGGTTTATGTTTGTTTTCCTGACTATGGTATGTGTGTGTAGGAATTTAAGATGGTGCGAACCAGAGGAAATGCTAGTGGCGAGGATGAGCAGCCTTCGAACCTCACGAGAACTATTGAGGCTCTGACTGGCATGGTACAGCAACAAGGTGCCATGATAGAGAGGCAAGCTCAGATGCTGCAGTAGCAACAGACTCAGCATCAAGAGGCACAACAGCAGCTTTTGCAGCAGCTGACTCAAGAGAGACCCCAGACTACTACTCGAGCGGTGGGGGATGACTCTCAGGAGGACGCTCACAGGCGCTATGCCTCACTTGTGAGTGAATTCCAGAAACTGGGTCCCAGCTCTTTTTATGGGGGCTCAGAATCCAGTACTGCCAAGAACTGGCAGTTGTGCTTGGAAAAGATTTTCCAAGTCATGCGGTGCTCGGACGAAGACAAGTTATGTCTGACCACCTATATGATGCGTGGTGACGCAGATGAGTGGTGGAAGGGCGTGGTGAGACTTGCTGAGGAAAAACTTGAGACAGTAGATTGGCCCTATTTCTTGTCTCAATTTAATGAGAAGTACTTCCCTGATAGCTTGGTGGAGGACCGAGAGGTGGCATTTATTCACCTGGAGCAGGGTGATATGACAGTGGACCAGTATGAATTGCAGTTCACTAAGTTGGGAAAGTATGCTCCTCACCTAATAAACACTGAAAAGAGAAGGGCTACTAAGTTTCTTAGAGGTCTCAGATGGGACATTCGGGAGCAGGTTGGTGCTCAGCATTTGGAGACTTATGTTGAGACTGTTGGGCGAGCACGCACCATTGAGAGATACATAGTTGAGAGGAGTTCTCATGTTGCCGTGACAGTGGTTCCTGCAGCTGAGGCGGCGGTTCCTCAGTATGGTAGTGGCGGCAAGGGTAAGAAATACCCTAAACATAAGGACTACAAAAAGAGCAGGTATAAGCCTTACTCCTACAAGGCACAGCAGCAGTTCAGGGATGCCAGGGATGTAAGAAACAGTATCACAGAGGACCGGACTTGTAATTATTGTGGGCTCAAGGGACATCTAGTGAAAGACTATCATAAGAGGAATGGTGTATGCTTCAGGTGTAAGAAACCAGGGCACATGGTCAAGGACTGTAAAGAACCTGAGATGCAGCAGAGAGGCGCAGATAAGCCTACAGTCCAGACTAGAGTTTATGCTGTGGCTGAGAAGGATACACGAGCTTCCCGATCCGTCGTGGATGGTAACTTATTTGTATTTGATCAGTTAGCTCGTATCTTATTTGATCCTGGTGCAAATCTGTCTTTTGTGTCTGTTAGATTTGCTGCATGTTTACCTGTGGTACCTAAGATGCTAGACTATGTTGTGTCTGTGAGTACTCCCTTAGGAAAATCATTGTCTACAGATACTGTTTGTGCTGATTGTGTAGTGCATGTAGAGGGTTATGAGTTTCTGGTAGATCTAATCCTTTTAGACATGCAAGACTATGATGTCATCCTAGGTATGGATTGGTTGTCTTCACATCATGCCACTGTGGATTGCTTTGAGAAAGTAATCACTTTAAATCTGCTAGATGGGAGTAGGATTTTTGTGAGAGGTCTAGTGTCGGACCAAGGACCGCATGTAATATCTTTCCTGCAGGCCAGGAAGTTACTTGCTAGTGGATGCAAGGGTTATCTTGCGCATGTTAAGGTGCAGGATAATTCTACTTCTGATTTGACTCAGATGGCGGTGGTGAAAGAATTTCCTGATGTGTTCTCTGAAGAATTTTCAGGCTTGCCACCAATTAGAGAAGTGGAGTTTGGCATTGAGTTGGCGCCAGGTACGGCACCTATCTCTAGAGCTCCTTATCGCATGGCTACCTCAGAGCTGGCCGAGCTTAAGAAACAACTGGAGGAACTGCTAGAGAAAGGGTACATTCGGCCTAGTGCTTCTCCCTGGGGAGCGCCAGTGCTGTTTGTAAAGAAGAAAGATGGAACCCTGAGGATGTGTATAGACTACAGGCAACTGAACCAAGTGACTATCAAGAATAAGTATCCTCTTCCCAGAATTGATGATCTGTTTGATCAGTTACAGGGAGCTACAGTGTTCTCTAAGATTGATCTGAGATCAGGGTATTATCAGCTTAGGGTCAAGGATGAGGATATATTTAAGACTGCTTTCAGGACCAGGTATGGGCATTTTGAATTCCTAGTTATGCCTTTTGGACTGACGAATGCACCTGCTGTCTTCATGGATTTGATGAACAGGGTATTTCATGAGTTGCTTGACTCTTGTGTGGTAGTCTTTATAGACGATATTTTGGTATACTCACGGACTACTTCAGATCATGTCAGTGACTTGCGCAGAGTGCTGGAGGTTCTGAGGAAGAACCGATTATATGCCAAGGCTAGTAAGTGTGAGTTCTGGCTAGAAAAGATCAGTTTCCTTGGGCATGTGATTTCTGGTTAGGGGGTGTCTGTGGATCTAGTTAAAGTGCAAGCCATCCTTGATTGGGGAAGACCGACTAGTGCTACTGAGATCAGAAGTTTCTTGGGTTTAGCAGGTTACTACCGGAGGTTTGTTGAGGGATTTTCCAAGCTGGCGGGTCCTTTAACTAAATTGACCAGAAAGGAGGCCAAGTTTATTTGGGATGACAAGTGTGAAGAGAGCTTTCAAGAGCTGAAGAGAAGGTTGACTAGTACACCGATCCTCATTATTCCTAGTGATGGGGAAAGGTTTACTGTTTATACGGATGCTTCAGGCAAAGGGTTGGGTTGTGTCTTGATGCAGAAGGGTTCTGTAGTAGCCTATGCTTCGAGACAACTGAAGGAGTATGAATTGAACTACCCTACTCATGATTTAGAGTTGGCGGCCGTAGTCTTTGCTTTGAAGATATGGCGCCACTATTTACTGGGTCAGGAGTTCGATCTGTTCACTGATCACTAGAGTCTCAAGTATATCTTCACTCAGAAGGAGTTGAACATGAGACAGAGAAGATGGATGGAGTTGATCAAAGACTATGACTTCTCCATTCAGTATCAGGCTGGAAAGGCCAATGTAGTGGCGGATGCACTGAGCAGACATCCAGTTACTTCAGTAGCAGCACTACGGGTCAGTGAGTGGCAGTTGCTGCAGGAGTTTAGCGATCTCAAGATCAGTGTTTCTCCTAGAGTTCAGTCGGGTTATGTGGCTTTTCTCAGAGTACAGTCTGCTTTGTTGCAGAAGATCAGAGATCAGCAGTCGGTGGATCCGAGATTAGTTCAGATCAGGGATAGTTTGGTTGATGGAGCAGTTCAGGATTTTAGCTTGTCTGATGATGGTATTCTTCGGTTTCGTGGAAGGGTATGTGTCCCTGAGGAACCGAGCTTGAGGAAAGAAATATTGGAGGACAGCCATAACTCCAAATATTCTCTACATCCTGGTGTGACTAAGATGTATCAGGACCTTAAGAAAAATTTTTGGTGGCCGGGTATGAAGAAAGAAGTATCTGATTTTGTCTCTAGGTGTTTAACTTGTCAGACTGTAAAGGCTGAACACCAGAAGCCTGGTGGTTTGTTGCAGCCTCTTCCTATTCCTGAGTGGAAGTGGGAATGCATCAGTATGGATTTTGTGTGTGGTTTGCCCAGAACCAGATTGGGTCATGATGCTATTTGGGTGATTGTTGATAGACTCACTAAATCAGCCCATTTTCTTCCGATTAAGATGACTTATTCTTTAGAGAGGCTGGCTAGATTATACATTGATGAGATAGTCAGACTGCATGGAGTGCCGGTTGATATTGTGTCTGATAGGGACTCTCGGTTTTTGTCCAGATTTTGGAAGAGTTTACAGGAGGGTTTGGGTACTAAGTTGAGTTTTAGTACAGCATACCATCCTCAGTCTGATGGCCAGACGGAGCGTACTATACAGACTCTAGAAGATTTGTTGAGAGCCTATGTGGTTGATTGGAGTTCTGAGTGGAACCGGGATCTATCTTTGATAGAGTTCACTTATAATAATAGTTTCCACTCCAGTATTCAGATGGCTCCCTATGAGACTTTGTATGGAAGAAGGTGCAGGACTCCCTTGTGTTGGGAGGAGACTGGTGACAGAATGATTTTGAGATCTGATGCAGTTCAGGAGACTACTGATAAGGTCAGAGAGATACAGAATAAACTGAAGATTTCTCGGGACAGACAGAAGAGTTATGCTGATGACCGTCGTCGTCCCTTGGAGTTTATGGTAGGGGATCATGTTTTCTTAAAGGTATCACCTACTAAGGGTGTTATGAGGTTTGGCAGAAAGGGCAAGCTGAGCCCTAGGTTTGTAGGACCTTTTGACATTATTGAGAGAATTGGTCCAGTGGCTTACCGGTTAGCTTTACCTCCTGCTATGGATCATGTGCATAATGTGTTTCATGTTTCTGTTTTGAGGAAATATCATCCTGATCCATCTCATGTATTGGAATTGGAACCTCTTCAGATTCAGAGTGATTTGACTTTTGAGGAAAGACCTCTCCGGATTGTGGATAGAAAGGATAAAGTTCTGAGAAACAAGACTATACCTTTGGTAAAGGTTATCTGGGGAAATCAGTCGGTTGAGGAGGCAACTTGGGAGACTGAAGCTGATATGAGGAAGTTTTATGCTTATCTTTTTGATGATATGGATGCTGAGCTTTAGAGGACTAAAGCTTTATAAGGAGGGAGGGATGTAAGATCCAAGGATCTTAAGTCCTGGTAAGCATTATTTTTGATTTAAATAAAATTATTGACTGTGGTATTTTTCTATGTATTGGTTGTTAATTTATAGTTAATTAACTAGAGATTTTTTTGGTTGTTAGTTTATAGTTAGTTAATTAGAGATTAATGGTGGTTAATTTATTCGATTATTGGTTGCTAATTTATGATAAATTAATTAGAGCTTAGTGGTTAATTAAATCCTTATTGGATTTTCGTTAAGTGAGTGGTTAAATGGATTAAAACCTATGTGAATTAGCTAATTGGGTTTAAAATTCAAATTTAGTTAGTTAAATGGGTTAAACCCTATTTGAATTAATTGGTTAACGGGTTAAAGAATTAAAAACCGAAAATTCAAATTGGTAATTCGGTTAGGGAAGGGAAATTGGCGATTTTGGCTTGAGGAAATCTTGGGGCGGCTAGGGCAAAGAAGTGGGCGATTTTTGAAGAACTTGGCGATTTCTTGAGGAGCTTGGACGATTCTTGAAGGCTTGGAGGAATTTTCCTTTCTTCCTCTTCCTTCTTCCTTTGGCCGGCATTCCTTGGTGTTTGGTGGCGTCTTTCAAAGCTTTAGGCGAATTTTTGGAAAGGTTTTTCATATTGGTGATCACGGTTAAGAGGTGAGTGGAGTGTCTATTCGATTCTATCTATTGTTTGTGTTAGATGATGTGTTAAATGATACCTTTGCTTGTTGGAATTTTTACTATGCTAAAACCGATACCTTCACCATGTTAAAACCGAATTTAGGACATGAAAACCGAAATTAATATGTTCTTCATGAAAATCAAATCTAAAGTATTTTTCCATGAAATCGAATAGATATTCTTGTTCTTCATGAAAACCGAATTTAGGGTATTTTCCATGAAAACCTAAAAACCGAAATCTTGATGATCTTGATAATTGTTTATGAAAACCGAATTTTGATGTTGTAGTTAACATGTTACATGTGGTAATTTGTAAAGTAGTTTATATGAACACTTGTTTTAAATTTTAAGTTGATTTTATGGATGCTTGATATGATTGTTTCTTGGTGTGTGTAACATGTTAAATATTTATGATTCTATATTTATGGCTATGTATTTGTATTTGAGAAACTTGGGTGATAACATAGCAAGGTTTGACTGAACTAATCAGCATGAAATCTAAGGACTACACTATTAGGTGATTATGTGATTTTTGATTATTATGTGGTTACGTGATCCTTGATTATTATGTGGTTATGTGATTTTTTTTAAAATTATGTGGTTATGTGATTTTCGGTTATTATGTGTTATGTGATGGGTAGGACTAAGGCTAAGTGTGACTGTGTACTCAAGGGGATAGTATGTGTAATATGTTAAGGGTTTGAGATTTCAGCCCTGTATTGTGATATGTGAAGGGGTTGATGTTCAGCCTACCTGTTATGATTATTGTGATGGGGGTTGATGTTCAGCCTGCCCGATATGATTATTGTGATGACTATCCTAGAGTCTAGTTAACACTTAGAAGTCCACCGTTGTGAAATAAGATATAAGATGTGTCTGTTGTCCAGTAGGAACCTTTTGGGAGAACGGGTTTTGACGCAAAGTGCCATGTCTTGGTCGGACAGGGGCCACCTCTTGATGTCATCACTCTTTTTGTGATATGGGGTGTCGTAGAGCAAAGTGCCACGTCGTGACCCGGCGGGGGCCACCTCTTGAATCTACACACTATCCATCGATGTGTTATGGGGTGTTTTAGAGCAAAGTGCCACGTCGTGACCTGGCGGGGGCCACCTCTTGATTCTACTCACTGTCCATGTTTATATGTTGCATGAAATTTTGCAGTCTCCCAGTGCTTAGGCCAAAGCCGGGTTAGACCATAATGGTCACTACTGAATATGCTGGACAACTAGGTTAATTAAGTGTTGGTGTGTACATCTGAGTTGGTTTAGAGTATAACTCTAGAACCTGAGTTTGTTATATGTTGGTGTGTACATCTGACTGTTTATATGACTTCTGTTTTCTTTATGTTGTTATATGTTGACATAATGTTCCTGTTAAAGATTTTTAAAATAATCTGTCTATATTTTTGAGTGTATGTTATGGATGGTCGATTTAGACTATCCACTCACTGGGCTGTGTAGCTCACCCCTCACTATTTTCAGGCATAGAGCAGGGGCGCATTTCTTGAGTTAGCATTGGCATGGATATCGCTAGTTTGCTGTTTAAGAACTTTTGTGCTTAATTATTTGGGGCCGGTTGTGGCCGAACTATATGAATGATATGAGCTATATGAACCATGTGAACTATGTGAACTTGTGATGTCAGATTGTGGCTGTTAAATGAGTTTGATTTTTGTGTCACCGCGGGCTTCAGCCTGGTTTCGGTGTTTGGTATGAGTTTATAAAAATCGATTTTGTGATTTTGTTTTGAAATTCGGTTTGTGGTGTATTCTTTGTAATCGGTTTTGATATACCTGTAACTTGCATATGTCTAGTACAAGTATTGCCTGGTGGCAGGTACCTTTATGGATTTTATGGATTTGATACGGATTTGATATAACTGTTGCCTTGCATATGTCTAGTGCAAGGAATGCGTGGTGGCAGGTACCTTTATGAAATTGTGTTTTTGTGGAGATTTATATGTATGGATTTTCGAAATTTTCAGATCGGGTTTCCTGAACGGGGTTTTACCTAGCATATGTATCGATCTTGTATGATAACATCCTATTTCTTTCATGATTTGTGTTGCTTGTTTGGGGTTAAGATAACGGGATGTTACACATACTGCATGCATCGATCTAGAAACCTTTTTCCGCTGTGTTAAAACCTCTGCATGCGCCTATTAGGGTTTCGCCCCCTTCGTAGTAGGGGACTTTCATAGACTAGCATGTATTTTTCGCATGATGTTTAGGTTTAGATCTCTTCAACGCATACATGGATCACACAAAAAGCAATCATATAAGATCAAGCCATAACGCTGCTCTGATACCAATTGAAAGGGGGGGGGCGAAACCCTAGACACATGCACTTCTAAAATTTTGCATGGGCAGAAATAAGGATTTCAACATGATCGCATGTGGCATCAACATATGATTAACTTAAAGTCTGCAAAGATCAAGTTGTGATCTTACCATTGCCATTGGTCGGAAGGCGACTTGGAAGCAAGAGGGCGATGTGGCTCTCCTCCAAAGTGAACGCACACAAGATGGTGATGGCTTCCTTCTTGGCGTTCCTTGTGCTAGCAAAGCTCTCCAAGGTGTCCTAGCCGTGTGAGGAGAATGAGATGCTCTCTTGGCGTTTTCGAACCTCCTCCTTGACGTGAAGTCACTCTACCCAAATGAGAGAGGAGTCTCGAGAGTAGAAGATGGGCGACGAGAGAGGCGTTCCTCTCGAACGTGGAGGTGTGCTTCTATTTTGGAAATATTCAACTTCCAAAAATAGCAAGCCCTCAACGCATGATGCGTTCACTCCAAGTGAACCGATCGCATCTTCTTCTCCCTTTGAACCATGCGTTCATATAATGAACCGGTTCTATAGAATTTGGTTCAAAGACCAAATCAAACCAAGCCTTGGTCTAGACCTTATTAAACCGAAAGGCTCAAGATCTAACCACACATCTCTTGATGCTCTTGATCTCATCGATCTAGCATCAATTCTCTCGATCGAAGCTTACCGATCTCAAGCCCTAATCAATCAAACATGATCAGACCAGATCTCACTTACAATCAGAGTTTAAACTCCTTTAAACTGAACCAAAACAATTCAGTCCACACGATCTGACATAAGTAAGCCATATCATCAAATTGTGCGACCCTAAGGGTTTCCTTTAAATGTCGGTAACGACAACTTACGTTATCACGAACAGAGAGGGGTATCTAGCAACACATCACTGTCTCCCGATATAAAGGAAAGAGTCTTCCAAGACTACACCCAAACCATAGCACAAGTGTGAATCCAATTCACTTGACATATGTGTTTCCTTTGCCACTGGATGTTCTCGTTGGACAAGCTTGTCAAGCCTGTAACTCCAACATGATGAGAGTGGTTAGATCAGATGAACATAGTCATCTGGGTATGGCCATACACTTTCTCAACCATCTCATACAGGGGGCCCCTTTAGAACATCACACTCCAAACAAGGAGAAGGCAATCCTATATCTATCACTAGTGTCCTAACATGACTCATGCTCATTATCCAAGATAATCTATAACCATTATATTTCAAATGATATTGAACTACCTCAAGACAATGCCAATCATCATTTAGAAACACAAGTGATCTCAAGTCAGAGGAAATATGCCACTTGTTTGCATATAAGGATTATTCACATTGTGACAAGCAATTGAATATCCTAAGTAGGGTCTGTCCAGTACATCCAATGTACCTATGAGTCTACATCTTATTCCATGCTCGAAGCATCCTATAAGATTAGAATACATATTAGTCTCAATCATATCAAGGCTGTCTCATGTTCACCAAGATATCTCGACTAAGGACTATACTACATGTCAGCGAAGCTGAACACCATTGAGACATTATTCAGAAGTATACATATAGCAGCAGATAATGCAACAACCTGAATAACAACCATTGCCTTTATAAACATAGAGTTTATACATGATACTGATAATAACCCAAGGCCTCAAACATTAGCCTTAAGGGCATACCCCAACAAGAAACTCAAATACCCAGGTAGCTTCTCTATACCTTGCCAGATTGGGGAGATGACTTTCTAGTGAGCCTTATGCGATTTGGGAGCAAGTGATAGCCTTATGCCTCTATCTTTATGTAAGAAGGTGGACTTGGGAGATTTGAAGAGCACTAATATTTCTTTACAGCCGGCAGACATATCAGTTCGCCGTCCCATTGGTATCCTGGAGAACGTGTCAATAAAAGTGGGTGATTATTTTGTTCCTGCTGATTTTATTGTTTTACAAATTAATGAGGATGACAGACTCCCTATCATTCTAGGGAGACCTTTTCTTACTACAGTTGGTACAGTCATCGATGTCAAAAATGGGAAACTGGATTTGAACATCGGTGACAATGTTGTTTAGTTTGATTTGTCTGACTCTTTGAAAAAACCTTCTCTAACAGGTACATGGTTTAGTGTGGACATCATTGAGAAAGCTGTGAAGCATTTTGAACCTTACAGAAGAAAGGTAAATCCGATGGAGTTGAGCCTAATTAAGGCCGACGAACACAATATCGAGGAGAAAGCCAAAGAGTACACTGCACTTCTGGACTCAGACCCAATCATGGGCTCTGCTTCTATGGAGCCAGAAGCAACACCTGAAGATAATCATGAAGAACAAGGACCAAAGAAACTTGAATTCAAAAGCCTACCCATCACATTGAGATACAAATTCTTAGGTGACAATTCTACATACCCGGTGATAGTAAGTGTTGAATTGAATAAAGAGCAAACTAAACTCCTCCTTGGAGAACTCCGTCTTCACAAAAAGGTAATCGGCTATTCACTTGATGACATTAAGGGAATTAACCCTTCGATTTGCATGCATAGGATCTTACTAGAGGAAAATAGCAAGCCTTAAATAGAATTTCAACGCCGACTCAATCCACATATGAAAGATATTGTGAAGAAGGAGGTGCTCAAACTTTTGGATGCTGGAGTTATATACCCCATATCTGACAGCTCTTGGGTGAGCCTGGTACATGCTGTACCAAAGAAGGGAGGTATCACTGTAATTAAGAATGATTTTGATGAATTGATACCTACACGTACAGTAACAAGTTGGAGAATGTGTATCAATTATAGGAAGTTGAATTCCGCTACCAGAAAAGATTGCTTTCCTTTACCATTCATTGATCAAATGTTAGATAGACTAGCTCATAACTCTTATTTTTGTTTTTTTGGATGGATTTTCAGGTTTCTTCCAAATTCCCATCCATCCAGACGATCAAGAGAAAATGACATTTACCTGTCCCTATGGTACTTATGCATATAGGAGGATGCCCTTCGGGCTTTGCAACGCCCCTGCGACCTTTCAACGGGCAGTGATGGCAATATTTGCTTATTATAATGAGGATTTTATGGATATATTCATGGATGACTTTTCTGTGGATGGTTTTTCCTTTAACCACTGCTTGTCTAACTTATCTAAGGTTTTGCAGAGTTATGAAGAAGTGGACCTAGTGCTAAACTGGGAGAAGTGTCACTTCATGGTCAGGGAAGGCATAGTCCTTGGGCATCTAATCTCTAAGCGCGGGATAGAAGTAGACAGAGTGAAAGTTGAAGTAATTGAGAATCTGAGGCAGCCAACAATAGTAAAGGGAATCCAGAGCTTTCTGAGGCACGCTGGGTTTTATAGGAGATTTATCAAGGATTTCTCTAAAATAGCCCATCCTTTAACTAATTTGCTTGCTAAGGATTCAATCTTCTTTTTTGATAGGGAATGTGATGAAGCCTTTTGGAAACTCAAAGAGGCCCCGATAACTGCATCAATAATCCTACCTCCAAACTGGTCCCTACCTTTTGAACTCATGTGTGATAGAAGTGACCAAGCTATGGGGGTTGTCTTAGGACAGAGAAAGGACAAGAAGTTACATGCCATATACTATGCTAGTAGAACACTTGATGATGCACAGATGAAATATGTCACCACAGAAAAGGAGCTACTTGCAATAGTTTTTGCTTTTGATAAGTTTCACTCATACTTAGTTAATTCGAAAGTAATTATTTTTACTGATCATGTAGCTATTAAATATCCGGTCAACAAGAAAGATGCCACGCCAAGACTCATTAGATGGATCCTTCTTATACAAGAATTTGATGTGGAGATTAGAGATAAGAAGGGGAGTGAGAACCTTGTGGTAGACCACCTCTCACGGCTAGAGCGAGATGTTCAAAAAAGCCCTGAAGAACAGTTGGAAATAAATGACACATTCCCAAAAGAGCATCTCTATGCACTCCTAGGGCAACAAGTACCATGGTATGCCAATTTTTTGAACTATATTATTTCTAACATTCTTCCCCCCTGATCTTACTTTTCAGAAAAAGAAGTTCCTGCATGATGTGAAGTTCTACTACTAGGATGAACCTTATCTATACCGGTGGTGCGCGGACGAATTCTACAGATGATGCATCCCTGGAACTAAAATACATGATGTGCTAACACATTGTCACTCTTCACCTTATGGAGGACACGCTGGAGCAGCCAAAACAGCCTTCAAAGTCTTGCAGTTAGGTTTATTTTGGCCCTCTATTTTTCATGATGCTAGACATTTTTTTCTTACATGTGACAGCTGCCAACAAACTGAAAACATCTCAAGGAGGGACGAACTTCCACTGAGCGATATATTGGAGGTGAAGATTTTTGATGTATGGGGGATTGATTTCATGGGACCCTTCCCATCTTCTTGTGCTAAATGGTATATTCTTGTTGCTATCGACTACGTGTCTAAATGGGTTGAGGCCTCCGCGGAGGCTACTAATCACTCCAGGGTCATTATGAAGCATATGAAGTGAATAATTTTCCTCCGATTTGGAGTTCCACATATTTTGATAAGTGATGGAGGTTCTCACTTCATAGAGCAGCGATTTGGAGCACTCTTGAAGAAGTATGGTGTAAAGCACAAGGTGGCCACGTCCTATCATCCTCAGACTAGAGGTCAGGTAGAGGTTTCTAATAGAGAGGTAAAGTAGATCCTTGAGAAAACCATATTAAGATCACAGAAGGATTGGGCACTAAAAGTACCTAGTGCTCTATGGGCTTATAGAACCGCATACAAGACTGTTGGTGTATATGCCCTAGGACCTAGTTTTGGTCCATCTTTGTACTACTTGACTCTGATATTCATATATATATCTTTCTGGCATTGTCGTTATCATTGTTTGTCTACACCTGCAATTGTGTACTTACATAATAATGTCCCTGGAGACAGATTGGATCTGTGCTCAAACTATAGTCCCCAGTCGATGTACCTTAGTGGATATGGGACAGCTATGGTACCTGTGAGACTGGTATGTGGGCTGGTTAGGCACGTGGTGCTAACACAGACACATGGGTATATCATTGGAGGATATACTGGATCGACCCGCTGTGAGGCTATGACTTGGTGTCATGAGTTATCCTCACAAGTGACAGGAGATGCATTGATCCCTTGACTTGAGGTCATTGACCATTCTATATGGTTAGGGACTTGCTTTAATACAACCTAACACCTCGCAGTAGTTGGGAGATAATAACGGTTGTCATTGAGCATGTCACGACCCATATGAGAAGGTCAATGGACAGACACAAGATTTGCCCCTTCCTAAGGGAAGTATGATATCCATGGAGCTCCTCTATGGTTCTATGACTGAAAGTGTATGGCCATACCCAGGTGAGAACCGGATTTAGTCATAGCCATGTGATTGGGTGAAAACGAGTTGTGACACACTTGTCCAATCGGATATCAGTTCGGCAAAGAGACTGTAATGCATCTGTACCTTGTTGCAATGATGGGGATGTCGATGTTGATATCCATTCCGATGACTTGGGTAGCAGTGATGCACTGCTAGGTGCCACTCACTGCTTATGGTGATATTTGGTCAGCACTGCCAACGTCAGAGGGACCTACAGGGTCGCACACCTTGATACTCGAGTTCTCGTATTGATCGGGAAGCCTTATGATCGAGTTATTGGATAACTCGGATCTATTTTGGAGATTTCATCAGCACCAATGGGCCTGATGAGATGGAAGGATGTTATTGGAGCCAAACTTCATTTTTGGCAGGTTGACCCGTATTTGACCATGGTTGGTCACATTTGGATTAGGGTTGCATTGGATTGGATCCAAGTGCTTAATCAACCCATGTAATGAAGTTTGGGCTAGCTCATTATCCAATGAGGCCCAATAACAAGTTCTCATGAAGTGAGAAAAGGCTAAAAGGGTATAATGGGGACAAAACTTCTCCCTTAGGCGCCTATGGGCATAATGGGGAGAAGTGGCGCAATTTGCTTCATTAGGAAGCTTTAGGCACCTTGCCCCTCTACCTTGGATGGTATGCTTGCTTCTATGGCAAGTCTTGGGGCTGATATGGCTTGGTAGACTTCTTTGGAAGGTCTCATGCGCATATGGATAATTAGGAGAGGTTTATGGAAAAGTCTTGGAGACTTTCCTTTCCTCAAACCCTAATTACTCCCTCCCCTTTACCCTAGCCGCCTCCTCCTTTGAGAATTGCGCCCACACCCTATTATTGCTGCCCCCTCTTGCCTCTCTATATATACATGGGTATATGCGAGAGCAAAAGTTGATTTTGGCATGGGCAAGAATTAGAAGGGCAAAGAGGGAGGCTTTGGCAAAAGTCTTCTCTTCCATCTTTGTAACATCCCATTATCTTAACCCCAAACAAGCAACACAAATCACAGAAGAAACAGGATGTGTCATGCAAGATCGATTCACATGCTAGGTAAAACCGAGTTCAAGAAACACGATCTGAAAATTTCCAAAAATCCATACATACAATCTCCAAGAAACACAATTCATAAAGGTACCTGCCACCACGCAATACTTGCACTAGACATATGCAAGTTACATGTATATCAAAACCGATTGCAAAAATACACATCAAACTGAAATTCAAAACAAAATCACAACGTCGATTCCATAAAGTTTCACAGTGATACCAAACACCGAAACCAGGCCAAAGCCCGCGGTGACACAAAAATCATAATATCAAAACCGCCACAACCGGCAACACAAGTTCACACATAGTTTGGCCACAACTGGCAACCCAAGTTCATATAATTCGGCCACATCCGGCCTTAGTTAATTAAGAACAAAAGTTATACATCCAACCAGCATGGAGAATCACAATATCCGTATAACATGCTAACTCATGCAGTGCGCCCCTGTTCTACACCTGAAAACATTGAGGGGTGAGCTACACAGCCCAGTGAGTGGATAGTCTCAAACGACCATCCATAGCATACATTCAAAAATACAGGCAGATTATTTTAAAAATCTTTAACAGATTATCATATCAACATATAACAAAATTAAAGAACAAAACACATATGAACAATCAAGTATACACTGCCAAGACATCACACAACTGTCCCCATAGAGTAACTAAGGTTCTAGAGCTACACTCTAAACCACTGTACACATTAACCACTTAGTTAACCTAGTTGTCCAGCATATTCAGTAGTGACCATCATGGTCTAACCCGGCTTTGGCCTAAGCACTGGGAGAAGCCTGCATGCAACATAGAGATGGACAGTGTATAGAATCAAGAGGTGGCCCCCCGCCAGGTCACGACGTGGTACTTTGCTCTACTACACCCCATAACACAAAAAGATGTGTAGATTCAAGAGGTGGCCCCCGCCAGGTCATGACGTGGCACTTTGCTCTATGACACCCCATAACACAAAAGAGTGATGACATCAAGAGGTGGCCCCCTGTCCGACCAAGACATGGCACTTTGCGTCAAAACTCATTCTCCCAAAGGGTTCCTACTGGACAATAGACACATCTTATATCTTATATCACAAAGGTGGACTCCTAAGTGTCAACTAGACTCTAGGATAGTCATCACAATAATCATATCAGGCAGGCTGAACATCAACCCCCATCACAATAATCATAACAGGCAGGCTGAACATCAACCCCCTTCACATATCACAATACAGGGCTGAAATATCCAACCCTTAACATATCACATATCAACTATCCCATTGAGCACACAGTTACACTTAGCCTTAGTCCTAACCATTCCATGATCACAACATATAATATTTGAAATCACATAACCACATAATATTCAAAATCACATAACCGCATAATATTCAAAATCACATAATCACATAACATTCAAAAAAATCACATAATGTAGGGTAGTCCTTAGGTTTCATGCTGATCAATTCAGTGCAGCCTTGCTAAGTTATCACCCAAATTTCTCAAACAAAGATTCATGGTCATAAATAAACAAACATGACTCTTATAATATTATTAGCATTTATTAGGGCATCCATAAAATCAACATAAGATTAAATCCATGCTCTTACAATCTGGTTCACAAAACATCACATCTAGCCCACGGTTTCAAACATAATATCTATTTAAAACAAGATTCTCATGCTACCAAAAATCAATGATTTAATATTACCAAAATTCCCTATAAAATACCTAGTTAACAAGAATTTCATACTCCCAATTCAATGGTTTAATGCTACCAAAATTCCCTATAAAAATACCTTAAATTTCAAGCTACAAGTTTCGGTTTTCATGAGATATACACCTATACAAACTTTCGGTTTTCATGAAGATACATCATAATTTGGTTTTTAGCATGATAAAATTTCCAACTTAAATAAAACCTTAGTTAACAAGGAGTCTTGAGTTTTCATGATAATTATACCATTGTAACTTTCGGTTTATAACAAAGAGAAGTCTTGAGTTTTCGGTTTTTAACATGGTAAAATTTCTAATCAATCTAATGCATCAATTAACACAACCAAAATGCTAGAAATCAATTAAGACACCCCACTCACCTCTTAAACCGAAAATCCTCCACACAAAAAATCGTCTAAAGCCTTGATGTCGCCCAAAGGATCTCCAAGAACTCGCCAAGGAAACTTCTTCACCTCAAGGAAATTCGCCAAGGGAAGAAGATGAAGAAAATCACCTCAAAAATTCCAAGAACACCAAGATCGCCTTCTTCCTCCTAGCTGTCGCCCAAGGTTTCTTCCAAGCCAACAATTTCGCCAAAAACTCTACCCTAGCCGAAAATTCCCCACTTAACATTTCGGTTTTTAATTTTTAACCCATTAACCAATTAATTCAAATAGGGTTTAATCCATTTAACTAACTAATTCGAATTTTAAATCTAATATCCATCTAACCCAATAACCCATAGTTTAAGTGAAAGTCCAATAAGAATTTAAATTAACATCCATTTAATGAATTCACTTAAACGCAAATCCAATAAGGATTTAATTAATATCCAATAAGCTAGTTAATTAACCAATAAGGTCTAATTAATTAACCAATAAACTCTAATTAATTAACTGAAAATTAACATCCAATAAGTTAGTTAATTAATTAACATTAACATCCAAAAATCTCTAGTTAATTAACTATTAACAACCAATACATAGAAAAATATCACAGTCAATAATTCTATTTAAATCATGAACACAATATCACAGCCAACGAGTTTATTTAAATCAAAAATAATGCTTACCAGGACTTAAGATCCTTGGATCTTACAATCATCATCCTAACCGCAAGTCTCTTCTATCCTTCTTCTCTTGGAGCAAGGAGGGATAGGACTTGGTGTCATCACCCTCTTGCCTCTTATCTTGGCGCATCTTCTCTAGGAGTTGGCGCAAGTAAGGATGAGGAGTTGAAGACATGGCGGCAACATCTCCATCTTTCTTCTTCATTGGCGCTTCTACTTTGGAAGTGGCGCAAGGGTTGAAGAAAGTGCATGAAGGCTTGGATCTTCTTCCCGTGGCTAGCACTGGGCATGGAAGAAGAGGACTCGAGGCATCCGTGTGTGTGAGACTTCAGAGGGCGCACGCTTGGGCGCCTATCACGACATTGACCTCATCTTGCTCTATGGTATTTCCTAACTCATCGTGTCGACTCTCTTGCTTGCGATCTTCACTGGGTGTTTGGGACCGGCCTGTTTCGGGGATATTGCTTCCGCTGTGCAATGTATTTTGTAATCTCTATCTCTGAAAATTGTAAAATATCCCCGGGGTTTCCCAACAAAGACACCGCTAGATATGTCTCCTTTCCAAATCATCTATGGGAAATCCTGTCACTTACCCATTGAACTTGAGCACAGGGCATTTTGGGCTGTCAATTATGACTTCAAGAGTGCCGGTGAGAAAAGGAATCTACAACTTGATGAATTGGAAGAGATGCACCTCTACGCATATGAAAATGCCAAGATATACAAGGCACGTACCAAATATTGGCATGATAAGCGCATAGTGAAGAAAGTGTTGGGGTATGCCCTTAAGGCTAATGTTTGAGGCCTTGGGATTCTTTCAGTATCATGTATAAACTCTTAAGTTTATAAAGGCAATGGTTGTTATTCAGTTTGTTACATTGTCTGCTGTAATAAGTGTACTTCTGAATAATGTCTCAATGCTGTTCAGCTAGGCTGACATGCTCTATGTCCTTAGTCGAGATATCTTGGTGAACATGAGATAGCCTTGATATGATGGAGACTAATATGTGTTCTAATCTTATAGGATGCTTCGAGCATGGAATAAGATGTAGACTCATGGGTACATTGGATGTACTGGACAGACCCTACTAGGATATTCAATTGCTTGTCACAATGTGAATAATCCTTGTTTGCAACAAGTGGCACATGTCCTCTGACTTGAGATCACTTGTGTTTCTAAATGATGATTGTCATTGTTTTGAGGTAGTTCAATATCATTTGAAACATAATGGTTATAGACTATCTTGGATAATGATCATGAGTCATGTTAGGGCACTAGTGATAGATATAGGATTGCCGTCTCCTTGTTTAAGGAGTGTGATGTTCTAAAGGGGCCCCCTGGATGAGATGATTGAGAAAGTGTATGGCCATACCCAGGTGACTATGATCATCTGATCTAATCATGCTCATCATATTGGAGCTACAGGCTTGACACGCTTGTCCAATAAGAACATCCAGTGGCAAAGGAATCATGTATGCCTCGTGAAGTGGATTCACACTTGTGCTGTGGTTTGGGTGTAGTCTTGGAAGACTCTTTCCTTTATATCGGGAGACAGTGATGTGTTGCTAGATACCCCTCACTGATCGTGATAACGTAAGTTATCGTTACCGATATTTAAAGGAAACCCTCAGGGTCGCACAATTTGATGATATGGCTTACTTAAGTCAGATCGTGTGGACTGAATTGTCAGGGTTCAGTTTAAAGGGATTTAATCTCTGATTGTGAGTGAGATCTGGTCTGATCATGTTTGATTGATTAGGACTTGAGATCGGTAAGCTTCGATCGAGAGAATGGATGCTAGATCGGTGAGATCAGGGTGCATCAAGAGATGAACGGTTAGATCTGGAACCTTAGGGTTTAATTTGATCTGGACTAAAGGCTTGGCTTGATTGGTTTTTGAACCAAATCAAAATGAACCAGCTCATCAAGTGAGCACATGGTTCAAGGGGAGAGGGTGTAACGACTAGTTCACTTGGCGTGAACGTTTAAGCGTATGTGGGTTTCTATTTTTGGAAACCATGATCTCCACATGAGACACGCTTCACGTTCGAATAGAAGTGAGTTCTATTCTCGCCTTTCCTGAGATTCCTCTTGACGTTTTCGTGTGTGGCGATACCTTGAAGTTTCGTGAGGATTCAGCCAAGAAGGAAAAATCTTCTCATCCCTTTCACTCGACAAGAACTCCTTAGAACCTTGCTAGCACAAGGAGCACTAAGGGAGTAGGCGACATCATTTGTGTGCGCACCATTTGGAGGAGAAGCGCTTGAGTCTCTTCTTCCTAGACGCCATCCAAGCAATGGCTTTGGTGAGAATCGATTCCTTGATTCTTATTTGCAGTCGTTTATAAGTTGATCATATAATATTGAAAGATCCTAGAAACCCCTTTCCGCTGCATGAAAACCTCCATATGCGCCTATCTAGGGTTTCGCCCCCCTTTGTTTAGGGGACTTTCAGAAAGAATTTCGTAAATGGGACAAGGTGTTGCTATTCAATTCTAGGCTTCTACTCTTTCCAGGAAAACTTCGAACAAGGTGGTCCGGTCCCTTTGTGGTACAGCAAGTCCAACCCTATGGTGCCATCACAATTTGGACAGAACGCACTAGGAGTTTTACCATCAATGGACATAGGCTCAAGCATTACTTTGATGATGAGCGGGTTGAGAAAGGGGTTGTTCTTACACTTTCTGATCCCATAGATTTGGTGACTTAGAAACCTTTCACGGTCAAGCTATTGATCGTAAACTAGCGCTTTTGGGAGGCAACCCAAGTTTTTGTTTGCTTGATTCATATTGAGTTGATTTTTAGTTTCTAGTTTATCTTAGATGAGTTCTTTGATTGTCTAGTTTTGTTTAGTCTCTTTTGGTGGGTTTTGATCAAGAATTTATGCTGATAAGAGTATTATTTTGTGATGTAGGTTTAATTGGGTGAACAGGAAATTTTCGTAGGACTTTTTTAGTAGCACAGTGCACTTCATGGCCAGGAGAACCCCATGAGGTTCACGTGTGAAGTCTACTGTCCCTGATGAAAAATCGGGTTGCCACGGAAATATTTGTAGCAACAGAGTGAATTCGGCGATCTAGGATGGAGTATAATGCTTTGGGATGTTAAGTTTCACACAAAGGACATCACGGCCAGGTGAACCCCATGGGGTTCACTCGTGAAGTCTACTATATTCGGGCACAGCACTTTTCCTACAGAGAACTTCACGGGCGAGTGAACCCAGCGACCCCGCTGGGTTCACCAGTGATTCTGAGTATACTAAAAACATCCAAAGGACTTCACGGATAGGTGAACCCCATGGGGTTCACCCGTATTTGTGACAAAGCCTATACCTTCTAGAGAACTTCATGGGCGAGTGAACCCAGCGGGGTTCACCGGTGCTTTCGATTTTATCTCCACTATATTTATGGAAAGTCACGGGTAGGGTTTTTGCCCAACCCCTTGCGCCGCCAGCCCCTTTCTCCCTGATCCTCCCTCTTCAGGTGATCTTTCTTCTCATTAGCACTAGTGGAGGACTTCTTCCTCCCCGATCTGCATTTCCCCCAAGGTTTGTGCCATCAAGATCAGCGATTTGCGACGGATTTCTACTTTTTCTCCCTATTTGAGGTATTTGGCTTCTTTCTCCTCCACACCATTACTAAGGGACTTGCACAAGTTCTCTAGAACTCCCATGGCACCCAAGCGCAAAAGGTTGGTATCTTGGCGCAACACTTCAAGACCAGTCTCTGACTCGTCGACTAATGACGACGAGTACACACCTACGCAGCCGTCGTTCCCTCCTCAGTAGTGACCTCAACATCATCTGCCCATGAACCCTTCTTCACACCAGCAGACATCTTCTCCCTTCAGCCGTTAGCCTTTGCTCCAATGCCGAACGAGTTCGGCATTATATTCCGCAACGCTGATTTGGAAGATCGTTACAATCTACTCACCCAACGCATGGTCATCAATACGTGCTACCTCGATTGCAGTACTTTGGGGATGCTTGGGTTACTTGATGACATGGAGTTCATGTACTCTAATATCGGCTAGGACCAATTTATGCACATGGCGCACCCCACATACATCGGGATCACACTTAAGTTCTTTAGTTCTATCGACGTACGAGCTGACACCATCGTTGACCAAGATCCTGGTCGACTCACGTTCTTGAAGATCCCCTAGACAAGGGGGCGAAACCCTAATAGGAGGCGCAACAAAAACTTCTAGCGGAATCTAGGGTTTCTAATAGATCGCATAGCATATAATATGATCAACTTTTAATGAGAAGCGATACTCACCATTGCCATCACTTGGATGGTGTCTTGGAGGCAAAGGCGCAAGCGAACCTTCTCCTAAGTCTCGCACACAAGATGATCAATGCGCTTCTTCCTTGGTGCTCCTTGTGCTAGCAAGGTTCCAAGGTTGTCTTGCCGAATGGAAAGGAAAAGAGAGATCCTTGCTTGGTCGAATGTTTCCTCTTGTCGTCCACTCCTTCACCCACGAGAGTGCAAGAGACGAATGCTCAAGCGGCGTCAAGAGAGCAAGAGACGAGAATAGTATTCTCTTGGCGTGAACGTGAGATGTGGTCACGTTAAGAGATGTGCTATCTAAAAATAGCATCCCATTTCTTCACTTGCGACCATGTATCACCCCAATCGCCAATGCCTCTTATCACTTGAACCATGCGCTCAACCAATGAGCTGGTTCAAATCCATTTGGTTCAATAACCAAATAAACCAAGCAATCAGTCCAGACCATAATAAAACCTTAAGGCTCTTAATCTGACCGTCGATCTCTTGATGCTTCTGATCTGACCAATCTAGCATCCATTCTCTCGATCGAAGCTTACCGATCTCAAGCCCTAATCAATCAAACATGATCAGACCAGATCTCACTCACAATCAGAGATTAAATCCCTTTAAACTGAACCCGAACAATTCAGTCCACACGATCTGACTTAAGTAAGCCATATCATCAAATTGTGCGACCCTGAGGGTTTCCTTTAAATGTCGGTAACGATAACTCACGTTTATCACGATCAGTGAGGGGTATCTAGCAACACATCACTGTCTCCCGATATAAAGGAAATAGTCTTCCAAGACTACACCCAAACCATAGCACAAGTGTGAATCCACATCACTAGGCATACATGTTTCCTTTGCCACTGGGTGTTCTTATTGGACAAGCGTGTCAAGCTTGTAGCTCCAATATGATGAGCATGATTAGATCAGATGAACACAGTCACCTGGGTATGGCCATACTCTTTTCTCAATCATCTCATCCAGGGGGCCCCTTTAGAACATCACACTCCTAAACAAGGAGACGGCAATCCTATGTCTATCACTAGTGCCCTAACCTGACTCAAGCTCATTATCCAAGATAGTCTATAATCATTATGTTTCAAATGATATTGAACTACCTCAAAACAATGACAATCATCATTTAGAAAACACAAGTGATCTCAAGTCAGAGGAAATGTGCCACTTGTCATATTCAAGGATTATTCACATTGTGACAAACAATTGAATATCCTAGTAGGGTCTGTCCAGTACATCCAATGTACCCATGAGTCTACATCTTATTCCATGCTCGAAGCATCCTATAAGACTACAACACATATTAGTCTTAACCATATCAAGGCTGTCTCATGTTCACCAAGATACATCGACTAAGGACTTAACTGCATGTCAGCCCAGCTGAACAGCATTGAGACATTATTCAGAAGAACATATATTGCAGCAGACAATGTAGCTAACTGAATAATAACCATGCCTTTATAAACATAAACGTTTATTACACGATACTGTTACAATCCCAAGGCCTCAAACATTAGGCTTAAGGGCATACCCCAACAGTTCTGGCTCAGTAACGTTGAGCACTCCTTATCTCTATCACAGCTGCGTGGTGTATATGGCTTCCCGGAACCTTACACGCACAAGGTACCGATGGACTACTCTGAACAAGGTTTTTGGGGAGTAATCACCAATGAGCATATCTACTCTGCATGTGTTGCTAGGGCTTCTAGCATCTGTAATCCGGCCATCCGTTATGTTCATCGAGTTCTAGCCCACACCGTCTTCAAACATGGGGAAAGTGACGGTATGATCCATTAATCTGAATTGTTTTACTTATGGTGTATGCTGCATGCTTTTTGGGTCGACTCGGGATATTATTTGGCGAAATAATTTATCCGCATGGCACATTCACAGAAGGGGGCGATTGTTATGGGTGGTCTTGTCACCCCACTGGTTGTCTCTCTACGGGTCATCTCCTATGGTACCGCAGAAGCTAGTGGCAACAACAGGCTCGATATCGAGTCGTGTGTCACCATGAAGCTTATTATTCGTCGAGGTGACTCCTACTGTCTCACTTTCAAAGGAAGTTAGTTTTCCCTCCCTTTACCGAACATAGAGCGGACCACCGTGCACGTGCGACAAAACTGGCGCATCCAGCCCGTCCCTGACCCTTAGCCCGACCCAATTCACATGGCACTTGCGGCCCCCGATGCCTTCCATTTTGGTGGCTCTTCCTCAACCAGGTGTATAATGACCCTCTTACAGGAGATGCACAAGGAGCAGCTTCGCCAGGGAGGGTAGCTATTTCACTACCGGGAGGCACTAGATGAGATGGAAACCACTCTCAGCTATCTCTGCCAGGAGCAGTCCACGCATTGGTTGGCCATGGAAGCAATGATGCAGTGTCAGCACAAGATGATCAGTTGGCCTTTCTCTCTAAAGAGAACATGGAGCGAGCTACTGTCTCTTCAGATGAGGAGGACCAACCCCATTATTCGCACCGCAGCAAGAGCAAGAGCTCTAGAGCTTCTGGTTCTAGGTCATGAAGGACGAAGTGAGCTCGTCATCCCAGCCTGCCACCCACTCCTCTCTCGTATCAGGCATTCGCATAGAGGACTATGCGATATTTAGAGTGGGTGAGCTGTCTTCTTTCTAGTCTCTCATCTTTATTCGCCTTGGTTTCCTTTCAACTGGGTACTTATTTTACTTAGTTTATGTTTTTGCCACTTACTTTGATTGGTTGGTTATTTATTTGGCATTGTTCTTTTATACCACTATTCGAGGGCCTAGTCCCATCTTCAGGCCCCTTGACTGCGATGTATGACATGTCGACACATTTGGATCCGTTTCCATGCATTATCTTAGTATTTTGTTATGATCCTTACATTGTTGTGTTGAACTGTGGATGAATTGATCTACCCATCATGTTAGATTAAATGAGTTGCACATGTGGTCGTTTTGATATATTTACATTCTGAAGTTGTGGTTGAGGGTTTAGTCATGTGTTCACCATGCTTTAGTGAAATAATTTTGATCCTATGATAGCTAGGCCTAATTCTTGAAGTTGAATTCATTCTTGGTTAGGAATAATTATGATCCATTGAATGCACCACCCAATTAGAAATACTCTATGATCATACCCATGTGCTCAATGATTTTGATATCTTTTGATTTGGATTACTTTAGACTGTTCATTAGTGGGTCGAATATTTCTGAGACTGTTCAATTAACTTATGCTGGTGATTTACATGTGATTTCATATTAAGATATGCATCTACTTATTCGTTCCTTGAGTCCTTTCTCTTGTTGGGAGAAAACTACATTTGTGATAAGATGAAAGGCCTTATCAACACCATATATTGTTATTGTGCCCTAGTTCAAAAAAAAACTCTTAGATTCCTCTACTTGGCACTGCAAAAAATTGGCAGTGGTACCTAAGAACTTGAGTTGAAATCTAAAAGAGGCTCCTCTACTTGGCACTGAGAAAAATTGGCACTGGTACCTAAGGACATGAGTTGAAGTCTAATATCAAAATTAGCCATTTGAGTTTTGCATCCTAAATAATACATTTGAGTTAATACCAACAAGTTGATTTGGATGGATTGGAATAGCATGAGTAATGCATATGCTTGATTGAGTTCTCTGTTTGTAGCTGGCTGAGTTCCTTGACTTCTATAAATTATGGGAACAAACTGCTAAACGTTCAAAACACCTAATAACTTGATTTCTTCTGATTAAATCCGGGATAACTAGTAGATGTTTTTATGATTTGGATGCATGTTTTCAACCAGAATGATTACTTCCATACCTTTCATGATTCACTTTAATTTATTGCTTGAGGACAAGCAAAGATTTAAATCTGGGAGTATTTGATGCCTCGCATTTTAACAATTATTTCTAGTATTCTTTTATCTCAAATTTAGGCCTATTTTAATGTTTTTATACTCCATTTAGGCTTATTTACTTATTTGCTTTGGAATCTTCACTTTTTCTTGTTTTCGTGGAATTTCAAGCAAAATCGCCCAATTTTGAAGTCTTTTAAAGATTCTAATATCATGGGGTGATTCCTTACGAGAAGACAAAGCCGCACACCAAATTTGGGCCCAATCCGGCTTCTTTGGAAAATATGGCCAGGTGAACCCGGCGGGGATCACCGGTGCTTTCATGGGATGTCCGAAAATTCACAGAACACATGACGGCCTTCTCGTGCTTTTGGTTTTCACCCGTGATTCTCTCGGAGGAAGCTTGCATAGAAACATACCGAAGACTTCACTAGTGGGTGCACCCCAACGGGGTTCACCGGTGATTCTTAGATGAAAGAACTGCATAGTAGACTTCACAGCCAGGTGAACCCGACGGGGTTCCCCCGTAATCGTGACTTTGTAGACGGACATTCACTCAATTTTTCTTTGATTCCCTAGAAAAATCTAAAAAAGGCAAAAAAAATTATTTTGGAAAGCTAAGAGGGAGGCGAATCCAAAGAATATAAAAGCCCTCTTTATTGTTGCCAAATTATCGAGCAATCGGCACACGAAGTAGCTAGGGCGAATAGAACAAGTGACTCAGTGTTTTCGGGGCGATTTTAAGAGATTGGAGCGTCAGATGTTCACGATTTTTGGGGATCTTGTTCGGTTCATCCTTTCCTTTCTCTGAAAAATGTTTTGTAGCAATTTTCCTAATATTTTAGAGAGATTTATGTGAGCTTTCATGACTATTGTAGCGTAAAACCCTTTTCGGGACTTCATTGAAGCCCATTGATGAATTCTTTCATGGAATTTTAATCGATTATGTTATTTTGATGTTCATACTAGCATATTTTACATTGGTGTTGTTATTTCTTGATATTGCTTTGGCAGCATAGTATCATGTGGCAGTTGACACAATCCTAACCGAGAGGAGGATTGTGTTGGCGGATTCCCTAGGTAAAACTTGCAAATCTTTGACACGAGAGTGCTTAGATTTTGCTTGAGGGTAACATAATCGTCCATTGAACTCATTGGGTTTATCTAAAACGATCCAGTGCGAGAGTAGGAGATCATTCTGGATAAGCACTAGGGTATACCGACCGAGAGGGGGCATCCTGTACTTTTGGGAAGATTCCTTGTGCAATTTTATGAACACTTATAATAGATAACTTTTACTGTAGTTAGATTTATTAGTGCGGTGGATACCGAAGTCCTGATCTCTCTCTATAGATATGTACTGCATCATTGTGTTTGATTTCCTCATTCTCACTTACTATTTCTAAAACCCTGCTATGAATTTACCTAGCTGTTGAGACTTAGATTTTCTGATACTTAACCTTTCTCCATGTTGGTTCAACAACCTTTTATATTATTTCGACATTATCATGCACTTGCGGGATGTGTTAACCATCACTACCATGATGGGTGCAGGATTCTGGGCCAAGGTGTTCACGGCCGTGACGGCTTTTGCGCCTAGGCATCCCGTCTATCGCCGCGAGAGTCATGCCTAAGACAATGAGTTGAGGCACGGGCGTGCCTCCCCACACCGAGACGATCATGGGCGTGATCTTCTTCATGCCCCTGGTGGTGAAGTCCGTGTAGGACTCTAAATCATTTAAAATTTTTAGGGAGCTTCCTTAGCTCCTTGGGAGTCCTCCCAGGTGTCTTTCATGAGTCCTTAGGCATCTATAGCCCTGTCGATGACTCCATCAATAGTCCATGCCTTCTAGCTTTAGTCCGTTTATTATAAATTTCAACATGAACCAAATTGAATGCACGAGGGAGGAACTATTGAATATGCTCTAGACGACTAAGTGAAAGATGGTCAAGACCAAACCCCATTCTGTTTTTATGGTCCCTAAAACCAAGAAGATAAACAAGGGTAACACACATGTAAAGGGTAGTGCCAAGGGTCCGACTAAAGCACTGAGGAAAAACATGAAGAAGACAAAGGAACAGAGGTGTTTTCACTGTGGCGAGTAGGGCCACTGGAGAAAGGACTATAAGCTACTTCAGAACAAGGTGAAGAGAGGCAAGGCTTTGTCTTCTGGCTTAGGTATTTATGTTACTGAAGTTAACTTTTATACTTCTATGTCATTGATATTGGATACTACATGCAGAGCTCATATTTGTACAAATATGCGGAGCTCATATTTGTACAAATATGCAGAGCTCATATTTGCTGGTGTTTATGCCCTTGGACTCGTTGTTAGTCTATCTTTGTACTACTTAACATTGTCATTATATATATATATATATATATATATATATATATATATATATATATATATATATATATATATATATATATATATATATATATATATATATATATATATATGTCCTAGCATTGTTGTAATTATGCTATGTCCACACCTACGCCTTTTGTACATTTGTATAATAATATTCCTAGAGACAAATTTCATCTGGTCTCGAACTTATGTCCACAATCAAGTACCTAAGTGGATAAGGGATAGCTCTAGTACATGTGAGACTGGTATATGCACTGGTTAGGCACGTGGTGCTAATGCAGACATATGGGTATATCAGTTGTGGATATACTGGATCGACCCACTGTGAGGCTCTAACTTAGTGTCACAAGTTAACCTCACAAGTGACAAGAGATGCATTGTTATTTTGACTTGAGGTCATTGAATCTTCTATATAGTTATAGACATACTTTGATACAATCTAACACCTCACTGTAGTTATGAGGTTATAATGGTTGTCATTGGGTATGTCACAACCCATATGAAAGTTCAATTGACAAATAGAGAATTTGCCCCTTCCTGAGGGAAGCTTGATGTCCATGGGTTCTATACGGATGCATGACTAAAAGTATATAGTCATACCTAGGTGAATGTCTGATTTAGTCATTACCATGTGATTGGTTATAAACAAAGTGGTGACACACTTTGTCCAATTGGGACGTTAGTGTGGTAAAGGGATTGTAATGCATGGATACCTTATTGCAATAAGGGGATGTCGATGTAGACAACCATTCATAAGACTTTGGTAGTAGCGATGCACTACTTGCGATGACATGAGCTCAATACTGCCAACGCCAGAGGAACCTACATGGTCACACACCTTGATACTCGAGTTCTTGTATTGATCAAGTAGCCTTATGATCGAGTTATTTCATAACTCAGATCGATTTGGGAGATTCTATCAACATAAATATGCGTGATGAGATGGAGGAGACATATTGGAGCTAAATTTTATTTTTGGCAGGTTGACCCCGAGTTAACCATGGTTTGTCGTGTTTGACTGGGGTTGCATCGAATTAAGTCTGATGACTTAATCAGCATGTTTAATGAAATATAACATGGCTAATTATTTAATGGGACCTACCAATAAGTGAATTGTTGGGGTATGCCCTTAAGGCTAATGTTTGAGGCCTTGGGATTGCATCAGTATCATGTATAAACTCTTTGTTTATAAAGGCAATTGTTGTTATTCAGGTTGTTGAAGAGTCCCCTTCAAGGGGGAGCGAAACCCTACTTAGCGCAAATTAATTCTTTTGGCAGCGGAAATTAGGGTTTCAAAGATAAGATCGCATGTAGTTCATATGATCAACTTGTAACAATGGAATAGATCATAAGGGATCATACCAACGCCATTGGATTGGATGGTGTCTTGGAAGCAAAGACGCAATTGCTTCTTCTCCGAAGATGACGCACACAACGAATGAAGATGGCTTCTCCTTGTCGTCTTTGTGCTAGCAAAGCTTCAAGGGGTCCTTTGTGTGGAGGAAGATGGAGATGCGAGATTGATGTTCACCTTGGCCGAAATCTTCTCAACTCTCTCGTGAAGACAAGCCACACACGAGAGCGCAAATGAGAGAGGCGAGCGTTGAAGCGTTTTTGGCGTTGAAGGGAACATGCGCTAATGACTTTCCAAAAATAGGAAAGACACGAAGCCATGCGCCCATGATGTCAAAACCGATCAAAAATGCCTCAAGCATTGAACCATGCGTTCACTCTCTTGAACCGGTTCAATGCAATTGCATTTGGTCCAAAGACCAAATCAAACCAGCCCAAGCCATTTGGTCTAGATCATCTTAAACCCTAAGGCTCCAGATCTAACCGTTCATCTCCTGATGCTCTTGATCTCACTGATCCAGCATCAATTCTCTCGATCGAAGCTTACCGATCTCAAGCCCCAATCAATCAAACATGATCAGACCAGATCTCACTTACAATCAGAGTTTAAACTCCTTCAAACTGAACCTAAACAATTCAGTCCACACGATCTGACTTAAGTAAGCCATATCATCGAATTGTGCGACCCTAAGGGTTTCCTTTAAATGTCGGTAACGATAACTTACGCTATCACGATCAGTGAGGGGTATCTAGCAACACATCACTGTCTCCCGATATAAAGGAAAGAGTCTTCCAAGACTACACCCAAACCACAGCACAAGTGTGAATCCACTTCACGAGGCATACAAATTTCCTTTGCCACTGGATGTTCTTATTGGACAAGCGAGTCAAGCCTGTAACTCCAATATGATGAGCATGATTAGATCAGATGAACATAGTCACCTGGGTATGGCCATACACTTTCTCAATCATCTCATCCAGGGGGGCCCCCAGTAGAACATCACACTCCTTAAACAAGGAGACGGCAATCCTATATCTATCACTAGTGCCCTAAGCTGACTCATGATCATTATCCAAGATAGTCTATAACCATTATGTTTCAAATGATATTGAACTACCTCAAAACAATGACAATCATCATTTAGAAACACAAGTGATCTCAAGTCAGAGGATATGTGCCACTTGTTGCATTCAAGGATTATTCACATTGTGACAAGCAAATGAATATCCTAGTAGGGTCTGTCCAGTACATCCAATGTACCCATGAGCCTACATCTTATTCCATGCTCGAAGCATCCTATAAGATTAGAACACATATTAGTCTCAATCATATCAAGGCTGTCTCATGTTCACCAAGATATCTCGACTAAGGACTTTATAGCATGTCAGCCTAGCTGAACAGCATTGAGACATCATTCAGAAGTACACTTGTTGCAGCAGACAATGTAACAACCTGAATAACAACCATTGCCTTTATAAACATAAGAGTTTATACATGATACTGATACAATCCCAAGGCCTCAAACATTAGCATTAAGGGCATACCCCAACAGTTGTTGCATTATCTGCTGTCATATGTATACTTCTGAATAATGTCTCAATGCTGTTCAGCTTGGCTGACATGCACTTTTGTCCTTAGTCGAGATATCTTGGTGAACATGAGACAGCCTTGATATGATTGAGACTAATGTGTGTTCTAATCTTATAGGATGCTTCGAGCATGGAATAAGATGTAGAATCATGGGTACATTGGATGTACTGGACAGACCCTACTAGGATATTCAATTGCTTGTCACAATGTGAATAATCCTTGTATGCGAACAAGTGGCATACTTCCTCCGACGTGAGATCACTTGTGTTTCTAAATGATGATTGGCATTGTTTTGAGGTAGTTCAATATCATTTGAAACATAATGGTTATAGACTATCTTGGATGATGAGCATGAGTCATGTTAGGGTGCTAGTGATAGACATAGGATTGCCGTCTCCTTGTTTGGAGTGTGATGTTCTAAAGGGGCCCCCTGGATGAGATGATTGAGAAAGTGTATGGCCATACCCAGATGACTATGTTCATCTGATCTGATCATTTTCATCATATTGGAGTTACAGGCTTGACACGCTTGTCCAATAAAGAACATCCAGTGGCAAAGGAAGCATGTATGCCTTGTGAAGTGGATTCACACTTGTGCTGTGGTTTGGGTGTAGTCTTGGAAGACTCTTTCCTTTATATCGGGAGATAGTGATGTGTTGCTAGATACCCCTCACTGATCGTGATAACGATAGTTATCGTTACCGACATTTAAAGGAAACCCTTAGGGTCGCACAATTTGATGATATGGCTTACTTAAGTCAGATCGTGTGGACTGAATTGTTTTGGTTCAGTTTAAAGGGATTTAATCTCTGATTGTAAGTGAGATCTGGTCTGATCATGTTTGATTGATTAGGGCTTGAGATCGGTAAGCTTCGATCGAGAGAATGGATGCTAGATCGGTGAGATCAGAAGCATCAAGAGATGAACGGTTAGATCTTGAACCTTAGGGTTAATATGATCTAGACCAAATCGCTTGGGTTAATTGGTCTTTGAACCAAACCAAAAAAAAAAAAAATGAACCAACTCATTATGTGAGCGCATGGTTCAATGAGGAGAGAAAAATGCGATTGGTTCGTGGGCACATGAATGCATGATCGCATGAGAGAGTAAGGCTAGCTATTTTTAGTAGCCACGCCTCCACGTTTTGAGTGGAACGCATCTCTTGTCGCCCCTCTCCTATTCTCGTCGCTTGCTCTCGTGTGGAAGTTGTTGTTCACGCCTTGGAGAGAGTTTGCTCAAGCGAGACATCATCTCAACTTCCCTTCCATTCGACAAGGACACTTGGAGATCCTTGCTAGCACAAGGTTCGACAAGGAGAAGCGAACATCCATCTTGTGTGCGCACCATTTGGAGGAGAAGCGCTTGACTCTCTGCTTCCTAGACGCCATCCAAGCAATGGCACTGGTAAGAATCGATTCTCTTGTATGCAAGTTAAAGTTGATCATACTGCATGCATCGATCCAGAAACCCTTTCCCCTGCAAAAGGTTTTATCATATGCGCCATTAGGGTTTCGACACTTCCCCCTTGTTTAAGGGACTTTCAATTGGTATCAGAGCAGGTTAATGCATGTTAATATGATTGCTATCTTTACATTGTGATCCATGTTTGCGCAAAAGACTAGATCTATAGGACATGCGAAACTTGTTGTATAGTTTTATTTTTGGCGAAAATACATGATGTTATTTTCTCCTTGGCGCATGTTTCTTGTTGGCGCATGTTGCATGTTGGTTTTATTAAAACAAAATAACTTGCGCACTTACCATTAGATCTAAGAGGTGCCTACTTTAAATCCTTAGACGGGTTGATAGGGTTGAAGTCATCGTCTAGTCTAGATCCAACCAGTCTGATCAGACCATCTGACAGCCTAGATGGGTTGACCAGATAGCACCTGTGTGCAAGCACGAGGTGGCTATAGGTCGACTTCGGACAGGCGTGTAGCGATGTCTGATTGAGACAACCATTGAACGCGCATGAGTTAGGCCCGGGGTCACGCCCGCTTGCCAGAACTCATGCAGGTCGTTCAGCCTATGGCATGCATTGTTGACCACTGGGTCGACTCAAGTCAGTTAGGACTTGGTGCATGCAAGGGCAGTGGATCTGACTAGGTCTGATGAGTGGATCCCTATTAATGGACCGTTGTAAGGTAGTAGGGCACATAAGGAAAATAAAAATGATGCCAATGGGTTTTCGAAAATTTTATTTTCTTAATTGGATCACATGATGGTGGTATACATGATGCTTGTTTATTTAATCTTATGTGGGCTGCCTAATTTAATGTGTGCTGTGCTGGGGCCTGTGAGCCTGGTTAATAAATGTAAATTATTTATTGTGATCTGCGCATCACATTTGATTTAATTTATAAAGTGTAATTGACCTGCGTGTCAATCTTGTCGAGATAGATTAAATTGTATTTTAATCAGACGAGAGCACAGAGCACACTTGGCAGAGGCGCATGCAGCAAGTGGCTTCACCAGTGGGAGGTCCAGGGTTCGACTCTGGGACAGGCGCAATTACCTGGTGGGCGCACCTGAGCTGCAGTGGGCGCTTGGGCCCCGGGTTGGGCCAGATGAAAAGCAAAAGACCCATGAAGAGCTCATGTGAAGACTTAAGTTAAAATTAAGGTCTTACCTAGGCTTAATGGGCTTTTACCACATAAGATCATCATGCTTTCTACTTATTGTTTATATAATTAGAACTGCATGATTTAATCTTCTGCTATCGCCATAGGTTATGCATGATAGTTAAGAAGATAAAAGACCGTTAAAATCCAACGCTAAAATATCAAGCACGATAGCCTTCTGACGCGAAACCTCACTATTCTGACTATCGTTGGGGCCGTGTTGTACCCACTCAGTGGGCACGCCCATCTATCTTCAGACGGTGTGTGATTACACCTGCGTGTTACAGAGAAGGGATTTATCGCTTCTCGTTGCTCAGCATAGCACGTGGTGGTCCAGGGAGTAGGTCGGGTCAGCTTGACCATGTAGGCTACATATGTGGCGCATATGGTAGCTATATGGAGGCAACCATCTGTGGGATCAGAGACTGTGTTGTACCAACTCAGTTGGCACAGTCTGCTGGATTGCCCAGATGAAGGGGAATCGCACGGGTTGGCGATTGGCAGGGATTGCCTACCAGAAATTAGTGCTTGTACTCTCTGTGTATCTTATCTCGCCTGAGCGGGACGCGGAGACCAAGTATGAAATCTGGATCCCATCTCACTAAAAGAGTTTTACTCTTTCGGGCTGTTTTGCTGGATTTTTCAGCCAGATAAAATAGTGAGAAAAGAATCATTCTTAAGTCCTGAATTGATTCTCACATTGATACTGACCTTGCTGTTCTTGCATTGTTGTAGATTACTGCAGCAACGAACACCACGAATTTCAATGTGCGATCCCTACTGGAAAGGGAGAAGTTTGCTGGACCAAACTTCTCAGACTGGTACGGACACCTTAAGATTGTTCTTAAGGCAGAGAGGAAGCTGTATGTCCTCGAGACGGCTATACCGCCTCAACCCACTACGAACGCCGCAAGGGCGGTTCGCGATGCTTATGAAAAGCATGTCAATGATAGCATTGATGTCGCTTGCCTGATGCTTGCGTCTATGACGCCAGAGCTGCAGCGTCAGCATGAGGATCTACCTGCTATACAAATTATAGCAAACCTCAAGCTGCTGTATGCTGCACAGGCTAGGACTGAACACTACAATTTGACTAAACTTTTCTTTCAGAGCAAACTGGCTGAAGGGAGTCCAGTGGGAGCTCACGTACTCAAGATGATTGGGTACAAGGAGGCTCTAGAGAAACTGGGACATACCATCAATCAGGAGCTTGCTGTAGACATCATATTGCAGTCTCTCCCGACCTCTTTCGATCCGTTCATCATTAACTTTAATATGAACAAGATCGACTGTACGCCGGCAGAGTTACTGAATATGCTCTTGACTACAGAGCTGACTCTTAAGGGAAAGCCTTCATCCTCTGTCTTGATGGTTCCTTCAAGGAACAAGAAGAAAGGGAAGAAGGGCAAAGCCCCTGTCAAGAGCTACAGCAAGGCTCTGAAACAAAAGGTTAAGCGGTCGAAGGAATACAGATGTTTCCATTGTGGCAGCTGGGTCACTGGAAAAAGGACTGTAAAGCGCTCCAGGGAGACAAGAAGGGAAGTTTCGCTTCTGGCTCAGGTATTTTCGTGACTGAAGTCATGGTTTCTTCTTCTATATCATGGGTGTTGGACACTGCATGTGGAGTTCACATTTGTTCAAATGTACAGGAACTCAAGAGAAGAAGACAGGTGGGACAGCATGAGGTGGACCTACGAGTTGGAAACGGGGCACGGGTTGCTGCTGTTGCTGTAGGAGTTTATAACATCTCATTACCATCTGGACATGTATTGGAACTAAACAATTGTTACTTTGTACCAAGCATTACAAAAAATATTATCTCTATTCCTGCTCTTGTCAGGAAAGGGTTTTCCTTTGAATGCAATATTTCAAAATGTGTTATTTCTTATGATAATATTGTTTATGCTACTGGGTCAATTAACAATGGGTTATTCATGTTGGACATGGAATGTTCTATACAGCAAATTGATATTAAGAAAGCCAAATATGCTGATGACAGCACCTTGCTATGGCATAGTTCCGGAAATTTATTAGCAGGTAAGAAAAATAAAATTTTGGTTATCTAGCATTTTTGTGGAAATTTTTATGAGATAAGGTGTTGATTTGTGTATTTTCCTGCAATGTAAAAATATGTGTCGCGGAGAGGATTCGAACCTGCGACTTAAGGCGTAGGTTGTGTGCTGTGTACCACTAGGCTAGTGGTGTCTTTCTATTAGAAAAGGGTAAGAGCTCTTGATAAGGGTGAGGTGGAGATTAACTTATACTAAAGGGTTATTGGATCTTCCACTTATGTTTGCTATTGGGTTTGGATTCTTTGGAGGTAGAAAACGAAAGTGTGAGGGTTTACTCACGTTTTTCCCTCAATTCCCTCTTTGCTCACGATTTTCTCCCTTGGGCGAGTGGTGGTGAAGGTGGCGGCTTCTTCTTCTCCTTCTCCTCTTCTTGTGGCCGGCGGCGATTGGTGGTGGAGGCGAATTCCGGCGGTCCTTGGGTGCTCCGGCGACGTGAGTGGTGTGAGGGGAGGCGTGAGGGTGTTGGCTTGGAAGAAACAAAATTGAAGGTGAGTGGATTTTCTCTCCACCTAGTTCACGCATATTGAAGGTGTTGCATGATTTAGAGAGGATTAATGTCTAGAAATATGATATGAACTCATGCTTGCAAAATTGTACACGTTTTCTTGCTTTCCCCCAAAAATTTTGAAACCCTAGTTGCATGAAAATTAGGGCTTTTCATTTTTGAGACTTCTAATCATCAATTAGACCTTGATTGAACATGTATGTAACTTTGGATTTTTCAATTGCATGAAGATTAGGGCTTGAATGAGAATTTCGCCCCTTCATCATGAAATTACGCCTAAACGTATGGGTAAAAATTGGGGCAAACCTGATTTTCATGATATTGGGTATATGAGGATTCTATAGTTTTTTTTTGGGAATTTTTGGAAATAAAAATTTCTGTTGACTGACATTGACCGAGGGGTAATTCGGTAAATTTTCTAGTTAAATTGGGGAAAAACTTGAAATTACGAATCTAGGGATCATGAGGGACGTAATGACTATTTTTACGAAATTTTTGGATAACTTTTCTTGCATGACTTAACTTTGAACTAGGGGCATTTCTGTCTTTTGTTATAAGAACTAGGAGAAAACTATGAATCTGTAATATTCTGTATGTATGTTATCTGTGGATGAAATTTGGTGTATTTTCTGCATTAATATGTATTTTTAGTTGAATGGTGTATGTAGGAAGTAATGACATGAAATATTGATTGGTAACCTTTGATGATAACTTAGAAAAGGTTAAACCATACTTGCATGAAATCTAAGGACCTTTCCTGAACTCGATTGATGTGATGTCTAAGATAATGTTCGTGTTGTATGATTGAGGATAAGAGTCCTAGACTTGTGTGGACTGAACCTAAGGGTTAACTAGAGCACTCAGTGAACAGTCATTCTGATTTGGGGTTGGAGAATCCACCCATCCTATTCTGACATGTTTCCGGTAATGGAGGGACTGTTCTAGAGTCTAGTGACCAGGTTAGAGGTTCAGGTTTCCGGTTTGTGTTAAGGGTATTTTGTCCAAGTGATAAACCTTTTGAGAGTTGGGTGTTTGAAGCAAAGTGCCACGTCTTGGTCAGACGGGGGCCACCTCTTGAATTCATTCACCTCCCGTTCTGTTCTGTTTGTGTTCCCGGTAAGGGGGTGGTTGAGTGTCGTAGAGCAAAGTGCCACGTCGTGACCTGGCGGGGGCCACCTCTTGAATCTACACCTCACCGATATTTGTTGCTGCAGGTTACTCTCAGTGCCTTGACGAGGGCCGGGTTGGACCCACGGGGTCAATTCTGTAATCACTGGACAATAGTTGTGTGAGTCGTAGTCTGTTTAGCCGGATAGGCCAATTTGTGATCTTGTTGCCCAGGATTGTGGGCGTATTGTTTTCTGATAATGATTGTGATTTATGATTTCGGTTTTATTGTGTATCATACTTGATATCTTCCATTAAAGTTTTGAAAAGATATCTGCATCTATTTTTGATTGTATATGCGTGGATGGTCGAATGAGACTATCTACTCACTGAGCCGTGTAGCTCATCCCACCAATATTTTCAAATACAGGGCAGGAGCCTACAGCCTGAGCGGATGTTAGTTTACTGACTTGATATTTTGGGGCCTGCGAGCCTGTGCTATTTTGAGGGCCGGATGTGGCCAAGGTTTTATGATTTTTGGTCCATGGACATGTTGGCCGGATGTGGCTGTTTCTTTCTCGATTACTGTGATATTGTTGCCGGGTGGGCATTTGGTTTTGGTACGACTGTTAAACCGAGGGCTTAAGCCTGTTTTCGGTGAATTCTGTTTTATCTAGAATTATTGATTATCGTGGTTTATTAATTTGATTTTGTGATAAGGATTGAGCATGTTGATTTAGAAATGGTGTGTTTCTGTTTGTGGTCAGCATGTTGACCCAATTGGTAGTATTATGGAATATGTACAGGAATTTTCCTTAGTTTTTCTGGGGACATGCTGCCGAAATTTTTCGTATCGGTTTTTTTTTTTGTAAGCTATTATTCCCTAGCATCTGTCTTGTTGATTGTGTGTGACGTTCCCTATCTTCCGCGGATTCTGTCTGTGTTTTGGGTTATTTCTGAGGGGGCGTTACAGAGTGGTATCAGAGGGAATGAGCTAGCTAATAATAGCTGTTTCGGGGGTGGAAAACCTTGCTTGTGTATTGCTAGACAGCTAGGAAGCTTGTTTGAGAACTGACTTGATTGTAAATCTGATTTGTGTGTATTTGTTTTGTGTGTGTTTAAGGAGCCAGTATGGTACGCCTCAGGTCGAGTGATAGTGCTGGCAGCAGTAATCAGACTGCTGAATTCCTGCGGGCTATGGAGTCTTTGACTGGTATGGTGCAGCAGCAGAACGCACTAATCCAGCAACAGGCTCAGATGCTGCAGCAGCAGCAGACCCAGCACCAAGAAGTGCAGCAGCAGCTGTTACAGCAGAATCGCGAACAGCAACGCGAGTTCAGAGAGCAGTTGCAGCTTCTGTCTCAGACACAGATACCGGCGCAGGGGCGAGGGTCTGAGGCTGGCTCGGGCCCGGGGGTTAGCTTGCCGGAGGACACCCATAAGCGCTATGCCTTGCTTGTGGGTGAATTCCAGCGGTTGGGCCCTAGCTCTTTTTATGGGAGTCCAGATTACAGGACGGCAGAGGACTGGCTTTTGGGCTTGGATAAGATCTTCCAGGTGATGCGATGCTCAGATGAGGACAGATTATGTTTGGCTACTTATATGATGCGTGGTGACGCAGATGTGTGGTGGAAGAGTGAGCAGAGACTCGCAGTGGACAGATCTGAACCGGTGACGTGGCAATACTTCTTGTCCTGGTTCAATGAGAAATTCTTTCCCACCAGCCTGGTTGAGGATAGGGAGGTGGAGTTCATCCACTTGGAACAAGGAGACATGACAGTGGATCAATATGATTTGATGTTCTCAAAGCTTGGGAAGTATGCTCCACACTTAATAAATACTGAGGAGAGACGAGCTAAGAAATTTCTCAGGGGTCTCAGAAGGGATATCAGACAGAAGGTAGGACTGCAGCACTTGGAGACTTATGCTGAGATGCTGGACCGTGCCCGTACCGCAGAGAAGTACATCCTGGAGGAGCAGGCCGAGACGGCCCTAGTTGTAGCCCCTATAGCTGAGGTACCGGTTTCCCAGCAGACTGGTGGAGGCAGTAGGAAATACCATAAGGGGAAGGATCAGAAGAGAGGCCGATACAGACCTTACCAAGGGAAGGGACCTCAGAGACCGCAACAGACATCTCAGCCACAGCAGAGACCGCAGCAGACATCTCAGCCACAGCAGCAGGGTACTGATGGCCGGGTAGAGGACAGAGTCTGCTACCATTGTGGGGCCAAGGGTCACCTGAGGGCGGACTGCCACAAGAAGTCCGGGGCGAGCTTCAAGTGCGGGAAAGTGGGGCACAGGATGAAAGATTGCACGGCGCCTGGGCCACAGATCCGGGGTACCGATAGACCAGCTGTCCAGGCCAGAGTCTACGCTATAGCAGAGAAGGACACTCGAGCTTCCCGATCCGTCGTGGAAGGTACTTTATATGTATTTGATCAGTTAGCTCGTATTTTGTTTGATCCGGGGTCCAATTTGTCCTTTGTGTCTGCTAATTTTGCTTCTAGACTACCTGTCTCACCTAGAGTACTAGATTACACAGTTTCAATATGTACACCCTTGGGGGATAGTTTATCCACTGACATAGTCTACCCTGACTGTGTTATTCACGTAGAGCAGTACCAGTTTATAGTTGATTTGATACTGCTAGGCATGCAGGATTATGATTTGATCCTAGGCATGGATTGGTTATCTTCTCACCACGCTATAGTGGATTGCTTTGAGAAGATTGTTACTCTGCACCTGCTTGATGGGAGTCAGCTGCTGGTAAGGGGCCTGGTGTCTGATCAAGGGCCACATGTGATATCATTTGTGCACGCCAGCAAGTTGCTAGCCAGTGGGTGCAAAGGATACCTGGCACATGTTAAGGTGCAAGAAGACTCAGCTCCAGACTTAGCTCAGATGGAGGTAGTTTGTGAGTTTCCTGATGTTTTCTCAGATGAGTTTTCAGGTTTGCCTCCCCACAGGGATGTGGAGTTTGGTATTGAGCTGGTGCCTGGTACAGCTCCAATATCAAAGGCTCCTTATCGTATGGCCACCTCAGAGTTAGCTGAGTTGAAGAAGCAGTTAGAGGAACTGCTTGAAAAGGGGTATATCAGACCGAGTGCTTCACCCTGGGGAGCGCCAGTCTTGTTTGTAAAGAAGAAGGACGGAACACTGAGGATGTGCATAGATTACCGCCAGTTGAATCAGGTGACGGTAAAGAATAAGTATCCTCTTCCGAGGATAGATGATCTGTTCGATCAGTTGCAGGGTGCCACTGTGTTCTCCAAGATCGATCTGAGGTCAGGATACCATCAGCTCAGGGTCAAGGATGAAGATATCCTGAAGACTGCTTTCAGGACCAGGTATGGGCACTACGAGTTTGTAGTTATGCCTTTTGGACTGACCAATGCACCTGCTGTTTTTATGGATCTGATGAACAGGGTGTTTCATGAGCTGTTAGACACTTGTGTGGTGGTGTTCATAGATGATATACTGGTATACTCCCGTACTTCTCAGGATCACGCTAGGGACTTGCGCAGGGTACTAGCAATTCTGAGGAAACACCAGTTGTATGCTAAGGCCAGCAAGTGCGAGTTTTGGTTGGATCAGATCAGCTTTTTGGGGCATGTGATATCTGGTAAGGGCGTGTCTGTGGATCCAGTGAAGGTACAGGCTATCCTGAACTGGGGAAGACCAACTAGTGCCACAGAGATCCGGAGCTTTCTGGGTTTAGCAAGTTATTACAGGAGGTTTGTGGAGGGGTTCTCCAAGTTGGCGGGTCCCTTAACCAAGCTGACCAGGAAAGAGGCTAAGTTTGTTTGGGACGAGAAGTGTGAGGAAAGCTTCCAGGAGTTAAAGAGGAGATTGACCAGTACGCCCATCCTTATCATTCCTACTGATGGGGAGTGGTTTACTGTTTATACTGATGCCTCAGGCAAAGGACTGGGCTGTGTCCTGATGCAAAAAGGGGCCGTAGTAGCTTATGCTTCGCGGCAATTGAAGGAGTATGAGTTAAACTACCCCACCCATGATTTGGAGTTGGTGGCAGTGGTTTTTGCACTGAAAATATGGCGCCACTATCTATTGGGACAGGAGTTTGACTTATTTACTGATCATCAGAGTCTCAAGTACATTTTCACTCAGAAGGATTTGAATATGAGGCAGAGAAGGTGGATGGAGCTAATAAAGGATTATGATTTCTCTATTCAGTATCAGGCCGGGAAAGCCAATGTGGTAGCTGATGCATTGAGCAGACACCCAGTTACTTCGGTAGCTGCACTGAGGGTCAGTGAGTGGCAGTTACTGCAGGAGTTCCGAGAGCTCAGGGTTGAGGTGTCTCCCAGAGTTCAGTCTGGATATGTGGCTTTTCTCCGGGTTCAGTCTGCTTTACTACAGAGGATCAAGGATCAGCAGCTGGTAGATCCGAGTCTAGTTCAGATCAGGGAGAGGTTGGCTGCCGGGCCAGTGGAGGATTTCAGTTTATCTGGTGATAGTATTCTGCGGTTCCGTGGAAGGGTGTGTGTCCCTGAGGAACCTAGTCTGAGGAGAGAGATCTTGGAGGAGGGTCATAACTCCAAGTATTCCTTGCATCCAGGAGTCACAAAAATGTATCAGGATTTGAAGAAAGATTTCTGGTGGCCGGGCATGAAGAAGGAGGTCGCGGTGTTCGTATCTCGGTGTTTGACCTGTCAGACTGTGAAGGCTGAACACCAGAGGCCTGGGGGATTATTGCAGCAGCTCCCTATCCCGCAGTGGAAGTGGGAGTGCATTAGTATGGATTTTGTTTGTGGGTTGCCTCGGACTAGGAGAGGGCATGATGCGGTTTGGGTCATCGTAGACAGGCTCACGAAGGATGCACACTTTTTGCCAATTCGGATGACTTATCCACTCGATCGGCTGGCTAAGCTGTATATCGATGAGATCGTCAGATTACACGGAGTGCCTGTGGATATTGTATCAGATCGCGATTCCAGATTCCTTTCCAGATTCTGGAAGAGTTTACATGAGGGTCTTGGCACTAAGTTGAGTTTTAGTACCGCCTACCATCCGCAGTCAGATGGTCAGACAGAGCGTACTATACAGACTTTGGAGGATTTGTTGAGGGCTTATGTTGTAGATTGGAGTTCTGAGTGGGACAGTGATTTATCCCTGATAGAGTTCACCTATAATAACAGCTTTCACTCCAGTATTCAGATGGCTCCGTACGAGGCTCTGTATGGCAGGAAGTGCAGGTCACCTCTGAGTTGGGAGGAATCGGGGGACCGGATGATTTTGAGATCAGAGGCTGTACAGGAGGCTACAGATAGAGTCAGAGTTATCCAGGAAAAACTGAAGGTTGCTCGGGACAGGCAGAAGAGTTATGCTAATGATCGCCGTCGTCCCTTAGAGTTTATGGTGGGGGATCATGTGTTTCTGAAGGTTTCACCAACCAAGGGTGTCATGCGGTTTGGCAAGAAAGGAAAGCTGAGCCCGAGGTTTGTTGGACCTTACGATATTGTAGAGAGGGTTGGTCCTGTAGCTTACAGATTGGCTCTGCCACCATCTCTGGAGCATCTTCATAACGTATTTCATGTGTCAGTTTTGAGGAAATACTGTGCAGATCCATCACATGTGCTTGATTCTGCTCCCCTGCAGATCCAGAGTGATCTGACTTTTGTAGAGAGACCACTGAGGATTGTGGATAGGAAAGACAAAGTCCTAAGGAACAAGATAATACAGCTTGTAAAAGTTATCTGGGGAAACCAGTCAGTCGAAGAAGCTACTTGGGAGACAGAGTCAGTTATGCGAAGAGAGTTCCCTCAGCTGTTTGATGATTTGAGTGGTGAGCTTTAGAGGACTAAAGCTTTTTAAGGGGGGAGGAATGTAAGATCCGAAAATTTATTAGCAGGTAAGAAAAATAAAATTTTGGTTATCTAGCATTTTTGTGGAAATTTTTATGAGATAAGGTGTTGATTTGTGTATTTTCCTGCAATGTAAAAATATGTGTCGCGGAGAGGATTCAAACCTGCGACTTAAGGCGTAGGTTGTGTGCTGTGTACCACTAGGCTAGTGGTGTCTTTCTATTAGAAAAGGGTAAGAGCTCTTGATAAGGGTGAGGTGGAGATTAACTTATACTAAAGGGTTATTGGATCTTCCACTTATGTTTGCTATTGGGTTTGGATTCTTTGGAGGTAGAAAACGAAAGTGTGAGGGTTTACTCACGTTTTTCCCTCAATTCCCTCTTTGCTCACGATTTTCTCCCTTGGGCGAGTGGTGGTGAAGGTGGTGGCTTCTTCTTCTCCTTCTCCTCTTCTTGTGGCCGGCGGCGATTGGTGGTGGAGGCGAATTCCGGCGGTCCTTGGGTGCTCCGGCGACGTGAGTGGTGTGAGGGGAGGCGTGAGGGTGTTGGCTTGGAAGAAACAAAATTGAAGGTGAGTGGATTTTCTCTCCACCTAGTTCACGCATATTGAAGGTGTTGCATGATTTAGAGAGGATTAATGTCTAGAAATATGATATGAACTCATGCTTGCAAAATTGTACACGTTTTCTTGCTTTCCCCCAAAAATTTCAAAACCCTAGTTGCATGAAAATTAGGGCTTTTCATTTTTGAGACTTCTAATCATCAATTAGACCTTGATTGAACATGTATGTAACTTTGGATTTTTCAATTGCATGAAGATTAGGGCTTGAATGAGAATTTCGCCCCTTCATCATGAAATTACGCCTAAACGTATGGGTAAAAATTGGGGCAAACCTGATTTTCATGATATTGGGTATATGAGGATTCTATAGTTTTTTTTTGGGAATTTTTGGAAATAAAAATTTCTGTTGACTGACATTGACCGAGGGGTAATTCGGTAAATTTTCTAGTTAAATTGGGGAAAAACTTGAAATTACGAATCTAGGGATCATGAGGGACGTAATGACTATTTTTACGAAATTTTTGGATAACTTTTCTTGCATGACTTAAACTTTGAACTAGGGGCATTTCTGTCTTTTGTTATAAGAACTAGGAGAAAACTATGAATCTGTAATATTCTGTATGTATGTTATCTGTGGATGAAATTTGGTGTATTTTCTGCATTAATATGTATTTTTAGTTGAATGGTGTATGTAGGAAGTAATGACATGAAATATTGATTGATAACCTTTGATGATAACTTAGAAAAGGTTAAACCATACTTGCATGAAATCTAAGGACCTTTCCTGAACTCGATTGATGTGATGTCTAAGATAATGTTCGTGTTGTATGATTGAGGATAAGAGTCCTAGACTTGTGTGGACTGAACGTAAGGGTTAACTAGAGCACTCAGTGAACAGTCATTCTGATTTGGGGTTGGAGAATCCACCCATCCTATTCTGACATGTTTCCGGTAATGGAGGGACTGTTCTAGAGTCTAGTGACCAGGTTAGAGGTTCAGGTTTCCGGTTTGTGTTAAGGGTATTTTGTCCAAGTGATAAACCTTTTGAGAGTTGGGTGTTTGAAGCAAAGTGCCACGTCTTGGTCAGACGGGGGCCACCTCTTGAATTCATTCACCTCCCGTTCTGTTCTGTTTGTGTTCCCGGTAAGGGGGTGGTTGAGTGTCGTAGAGCAAAGTGCCACGTCGTGACCTGGCGGGGGCCACCTCTTGAATCTACACCTCACCGATATTCATTGCTGCAGGTTACTCTCAATGCCTTGACGAGGGCCGGGTTGGACCCACGGGGTCAATTCTGTAATCACTGGACAATAGTTGTGTGAGTCGTAGTCTGTTTAGCCGGATAGGCCAATTTGTGATCTTGTTGCCCGGGATTGTGGGCGTATTGTTTTCTGATAATGATTGTGATTTATGATTTCGGTTTTATTGTGTATCATACTTGATATCTTCCGTTAAAGTTTTGAAAAGATATCTGCATCTATTTTTGATTGTATATGCGTGGATGGTCGAATGAGACTATCTACTCACTGAGCCGTGTAGCTCATCCCACCAATATTTTCAAATACAGGGCAGGAGCCTACAGCCTGAGCGGATGTTAGTTTACTGACTTGATATTTTGGGGCCTGCGAGCCTGTGCTATTTTGAGGGCCGGATGTGGCCAAGGTTTTATGATTTTTGGTCCATGGACATGTTGGCCGGATGTGGCAGTTTCTTTCTCGATTACTGTGATATTGTTGCCGGGTGGGCATTTGGTTTTGGTATGACTGTTAAACCGAGGGCTTAAGCCTGTTTTCGGTGAATTCTGTTTTATCTAGAATTATTGATTATCGTGGTTTATTAATTTGATTTTGTTATAAGGATTGAGCATGTTGATTTAGAAATGGTGTGTTTCTGTTTGTGGTCAGCATGTTGACCCAATTGGTAGTATTATGGAATATGTACAGGAATTTTCCTTAGTTTTTCTGGGGACATGCTGCCGAAATTTTTCGTATCGGTTTTTTTTTGTAAGCTATTATTCCCTAGCATCTGTCTTGTTGATTGTGTGTGACGTTCCCTATCTTCCGCGGATTCTATCTGTGTTTGGGGTTAATTCTGAGGGGGTGTTACACTTATACACAGTGATGTGTGTGGGCCTTTTAGTAAACATGCCAGAGGTGGCTATCTATACTTCATTACCTTTACTGATGATTTCAGTAGATATAGGTATGTCTATTTAATGAGACATAAGAGTGAATCTTTTGACAAGTTCAAAGAGTTCAAGAATGAAGTACAGAATCAATTAGGCCGAAATATCAAGGCACTTCGCTCAGATCGAGGTGGTGAATACTTGAGTCATGAGTTTACTGACTATCTGAAGGAGTGTGGGATTATCTCACAGCTCACTCCGCCAGGAACACCGCAATGGAATGGTGTGTCCGAAAGGAGGAACAGAACCTTATTGGATATGGTTCGTTCTATGATGAGTCAGGCTACTCTACCTTACTCCTTTTGGGGATTTGCACTGGAAACAGCTGCAAAGGTACTAAACCGAGTGCCATCCAAGGCAGTTTCAAAGACGCCATATGAGTTCTGGTATGGGAAACAGCCAAGCTTGACATTTATCAAGATCTGGGGTTGCGAGGCTTATGTCAAAAAGCTCGCCTCTGGGAAACTAGAGAGCAGATCTGAGAAATGTATCTTTGTCGGTTACCCTAAGGAAACTAAGGGTTATTATTTCTATGATCCCAAAGAGAACAAAGTATTTGTTGCTCGAACGGCCATTTTTCTTGAGAAGGAGTTTCTTCTGCAAGAGGGCAGTGGGAGAGAAATAAACCTGGATGAGAATCCAGAGGAAGGACAAAGTAGTCAAGCACAGTTGGATGAGCCTGAGCCAGTAGAACAAGTTATTGAACAACCTGAGGCTCAGATATCACGGGAACCGCGTAGATCGGGAAGGATCCGTCGACAGCCTGAGCGCTATGACGGAGTCTACATCATTGATCATGATGAACCCCTCACTTATGCGGATGCGGTCAGTGGACCGGATTCAGCAAGATGGCTTGAAGCTATGCAAGCCGAAATGGACTCCATGTCTGATAACTAAGTTTGGGATTTGGTAGATCCGCCTCCGGGAGTAATCCCTATAGGCTGTAAGTGGATCTTCAAGAAGAAGATTGACATGAATTGTAACGTGGTTACCTATAAAGGCAGGCTAGTTGCGAAAGGTTTCAAACAAATCTACGGGATAGATTATGATGAAACTTTCTCTCCTGTAGCTATGTTCAGGTCTATTCGGATTCTTTTCGCGATAGCAGCATATTACGATTATGAGATCTGGCAAATGGATGTGAAGACCGCTTTCCTTAATGGAAAACTGGATGAGGATGTCTATATGACACAACCTGAAGGTTTCACTAATCCATCAGATCGTCATAAAATATGCAAGTTAAAGAAGTCCATTTATGGACTTAAGCAAGCATCAAGAAGCTGGAATATTCGTTTTGATGAATCAATCAATGAATTTGGTTTCATCATGAATGAAGATGACCCGTGTGTATATAAGAGGTTTAGTGGGAGCGTGATTACTTTTCTAGTCCCCTACGTCGATGATATCTTGATCATTGGAAACGATATTCCTGAAATGCATGCAGTTAAGGCATGGCTAAGGAAATGTTTCCAGATGAAAGATTTAGGAGAAGCAGCCTATGTCTTAGGTGTGAAGATCTATAGGGATAGATCTAAGAGGCTTCTCGGGCTGTGCCAGAGTACTTACATCGATAAAGTCCTGGAGAGATTCCATTTAGAGAATTCTAAAAGAGGATATCTTCCAGTCAGACATGGTCTGAATCTTTCAAAGAGTCAGTGTCCACAAACACAGACTGAGAAAGATGAAATGGACAATACGCCTTATGCTTCGGCTATTGGATCCATTATGTATGCGATGTTGTGTACTCGCCCAGACGTCGCTTACGGGTTAAGCGTGACCAGTCGGTTCCAAAGTAATCCAGGTCAGGCGCACTGGATTGCAGTCAAGAACATTTTAAAATATCTTCGGAGGACCAAAGATATGTTCTTGATATATGGTGGTCAGGAAGAACTCAGTATTGAAGGATATACTGACGCTTCGTTCCAATCTGACCAGGATGATTTCCGATCGCAATCAGGCTATGTTTTTAGCTTGAATGGAGGAGTAGTGGTGTGGAAGAGTTTCAAACAGTCTATAGTTGCTGATTCTACCACGGAAGCCGAGTATGTTGCAGCCTCAGAAGCATCCAAGGAGGCAGTGTGGATTCGTAAGTTCATTCAAGAACTTGGTGTTGTTCCTTCGGGTGCTGATCCTTTGGTTATCTTCTGTGATAACACTGGAGCAATCGCACAAGCAAAGGAACCACGGTCGCACCAGAAGTCCAAGCACATACAGAGACGGTTTCACTTGATCCGGGAGATCATTGATCGTGGCGAGATCAAAGTTTGCAAGGTTCATACAGATGACAATCTGGCTGACCCGCTTACAAAGCCTCTGGCGCAGCAGAAGCATGAGAAGCACTGTAATAATATGGGTTTGAGATTTCTCAACCATTAGATTAAGTGCAAGTGGGAGATTGTTGGGGTATGCCCTTAAGGCTAATGTTTGAGGCCTTGGGATTGCATCAGTATCATGTATAAACTCTTTGTTTATAAAGGCAATTGTTGTTATTCAGGTTGTTGCATTATCTGCTGTCATATGTATACTTCTGAATAATGTCTCAATGCTGTTCAGCTTGGCTGACATGCACTTTTGTCCTTAGTCGAGATATCTTGGTGAACATGAGACAGCCTTGATATGATTGAGACTAATGTGTGTTATAATCTTATAGGATGCTTCGAGCATGGAATAAGATGTAGAATCATGGGTACATTGGATGTACTGGACAGACCCTACTAGGATATTCAATTGCTTGTCACAATGTGAATAATCCTTGTATGCGAACAAGTGGCATACTTCCTCTGACTTGAGATCACTTGTGTTTCTAAATGATGATTGGCATTGTTTTGAAGTAGTTCAATATCATTTGAAACATAATGGTTATAGACTATCTTGGATGATGAGCATGAGTCATGTTAGGGTGCTAGTGATAGACATAGGATTGCCGTCTCCTTGTTTGGAGTGTGATGTTCTAAAGGGGCCCCCTGGATGAGATGATTGAGAAAGTGTATGGCCATACCCAGATGACTATGTTCATCTGATCTGATCATTTTCATCATATTGGAGTTACAGGCTTGACACGCTTGTCCAATAAAGAACATCCAGTGGCAAAGGAAGCATGTATGCCTTGTGAAGTGGATTCACACTTGTGCTGTGGTTTGGGTGTAGTCTTGGAAGACTCTTTCCTTTATATCGGGAGATAGTGATGTGTTGCTAGATACCCCTCACTGATCGTGATAACGATAGTTATCGTTACCGACATTTAAAGGAAACCCTTAGGGTCGCACAATTTGATGATATGGCTTACTTAAGTTAGATCGTGTGGACTGAATTGTTTTGGTTCAGTTTAAAGGGATTTAATCTCTGATTGTAAGTGAGATCTGGTCTGATCATGTTTGATTGATTAGGGCTTGAGATCGGTAAGCTTCGATCGAGAGAATGGATGCTAGATCAGTGAGATCAGAAGCATCAAGAGATGAACGGTTAGATCTTGAACCTTAGGGTTAATATGATCTAGACCAAATCGCTTGGGTTAATTGGTCTTTGAACCAAACCAAAAAAAAAAAAATGAACCAACTCATTATGTGAGCGCATGGTTCAATGAGGAGAGAAAAATGTGAATGGTTCGTGGGCACATGAACGCATGATCTCATGAGAGAGTAAGGCTAGCTATTTTTAGTAGCCACGCCTCCACGTTTTGAGTGGAACGCATCTCTTGTCGCCCCTCTCCTATTCTCGTCGCTTGCTCTCGTGTGGAAGTTGTTGTTCACGCCTTGGAGAGAGTTTGCTCAAGCGAGACATCATCTCAACTTCCCTTCCATTCGACAAGGACACTTGGAGATCCTTGCTAGCACAAGGTTCGACAAGGAGAAGCCAACATCCATCTTGTGTGCGCACCATTTGGAGGAGAAGCGCTTGACTCTCTGCTTCCTAGACGCCATCCAAGCAATGGCACTGGTAAGAATCGATTCTCTTGTATGCAAGTTAAAGTTGATCATACTGCATGCATCGATCCAGAAACCCTTTCCGCTGCAAAAGGTTTTATCATATGCGCCATTAGGGTTTCGACACCTCCCCCTTGTTTAAGGGACTTTCATGAATGAGATCTATCCACACAGGAAGCTTATTTTAGAATGTTTGTAAAGGATTAGTACCATATCTTTGGCTGATTTATTAGATCTGTCCACACACACTATAGTGCATGAGATCCAATATGACTCCTACTCTTCCACCTCTAAAAGGTGAAGAACCTTTCTACTGTTTTCCTTAATAAATAAGGCTCGCATGAATCAAGCTCCCGAAAGAGGTTGAATCGACTCATTCTCCTCAAAGGAGAGTGATTCTAAGAATCCATTTACATGGCGGCAATGGATGAGATTCTTGTTTTATAAGGCAAAGCAACAAAAGTGCCAAAGTTATGTACAAAACCACATAATTCTATCCATATTGTATTTATGTTACTCATAGAACTTCCCATACATATATTACATGAAAATAATGAAATTCTAACAAAGTCTTGAACCAGAGAGAGTGAGGTCTCCTACAGCTATGGTAGCAACATATGCTCCAACTGGTAGGTCAATCTTTCTATGTCAAAACCATCCTATTTCTGTGGAAGCTAGATCAATCACCCTTGTTAGATAATAAAGTAATATAGAAATAGGATATTGGTATGTAGCCAAAAGGGTTTCATATATTTACAAAATACGAAAGATTACATACTCACAAACAGAAGGTTAGATAGACATGAGATCATTCGATTTTCTAACTCTGACTTTGCTGGATGTTAAGAAACTCGTAAATTGATATCAAATTATATATTATTATTAGTTGGAGGTGTAATAGCTTTGATAAGTGCTAAGCAAACACTTATTGCATCTTCCACTATGGAGGCTAATTTTATTGCATATTATGAGGCATCCAATCATATTGTATAACTATCTAATTTCATTTCAAGGCTATAGATAGTGAGTGATATTGAAAGCAAGGAATCAAATACCCTAAACGTATATTAGGGTATTGGGGTAATCCCTTTTAATTGATGCATTGAAACGTGTGCCAGAAGGGTTCAGCCCAGCTCGGCCCATAATGGCCCATTGACCAAGCCAATGAGCTGTGAGGGCCATGGGCCAGCCTGGCCCGTTGGCCACCTCTACTTACCATAAAGAGATGTAAACTACCTCAAGTCAAAGGGCAAATGTTAGTCTATTGAGATTAACTTAGACACAAAGTTGCATCCTCATAGCGGGTGAAAGTCCCCTTCAAGGGGGAGCGAAACCCTAATAGGCGCATGTGTAAAAATTTTTCATTGCGGAAGCTTGGGTTTCAATGATCGCATGTATGTTTCATTGATCAACTTATATAAACTTGCATAGATTGGAAGAGATTCATACCATGGCCATCGCTTGGATGGAGATTTGGAAGCAAGAGGATGATGAGATTCTCCTCCAAAGTGTGCGCACACGAGATGAGACTTAGCCTACTCCTTGTTGCTCCTTGTGCTAGCAAGGCTCCAAGAATCCTGATCGCTTGAGGGAGAAGAGATGATGTCTCTAGCTTGGCCGAGTCTCTCCTTGTCATCCACCCTTTTCTCCACACGCGAAGACGTCGAGAGGAAGAGGCAAAAAGGGCGAGAATAGGATGAGTGCTCTCGAACGTGAGGTGAGTTAACTATTTTGGAAAACGCCTCTTCCAAAAATAGTAAAAACTTCACTTCATGCGTTCACGCATTCATGAACCATGCGCTCATTCAAGGCAAACCGCCCAAAGCGCCATCAAGCCTTTGAACCATGCGTTCACCTATGTGAACCGGTTCAAGCCATTCGGTTCAACCCAATTTGGTTCAAAGACCAAATCAAACCAAGCCTTGGTCCAGATCACCTAAAACACTAAGGTTCATGATCTAACCGTTCATCTCTTGATGCCCTTGATCTCATCGATCTAGCATCAACTCTCTCGATCGAAGCTTACCGATCTCAAGCCCCAATCAATCAAACATGATCAGACCAGATCTCACTTACAATCAGAGTTTAAATCCCTTTAAACTGAACCAAAACAATTCAGTCCACACGATCTGACTTAAGTAAGCCATATCATCAAATTGTGCGACCCTGAGGGTTTCCTTTAAATGTCGGTAACGATAACTTACGTTATCACGATCAGTGAGGGGTATCTAGCAACACATCACTGTCTCCCGATATAAAGGAAAGAGTCTTCCAAGACTACACGCAAACCACAGCACAAGTGTGAATCTATTTCACAAGGCATACTTGTTTCCCTTGCCACTGGATGTTCTTATTGGACAAGCGTGTCAAGCCTGTAGCTCCAAATATGATGAGCATGATTAGATCAGATGAACATAGTCACCTGGGTATGGCCATACACTTTCTCAATCATCTCATCCAGGGGGGCCCCTTTAGAACATCACACTCCTTAAACAAGGAGACGGCAATCCTGTATCTATCACTAGTGTCCTAACCTGACTCATGATCATTATCCAAGATAGTCTATAACCATTATGTTTCAAATGATATTGAACTACCTCAAAACAATGCCAATCATCATTTAGAAACACAAGTGATCTCAAGTCAGAGGACATTATGCCACTTGTTGCAAACAAGGATTATTCACATTGTGACAAGCAATTGAATATCCTAGTAGGGTCTGTCCAGTACATCTAATGTACCCATGAGTCTACATCTTATTCCATGCTCGAAGCATCCTATAAGATTAGAACACATATTAGTCTCAATCATATCAAGGCTGTCTCATGTTCACCAAGATATCTCGACTAAGGACTTCATTGCATGTCAGCCTAGCTGAACAGCATTGAGACATTATTCAGAAGCACACTTATTGCAGCAGACAATGTAACAAACTGAATAACTGAAGGCACCCCTAAACCTAAGGGGGGGCGAAACCCTAATAGGAGGCGCAACAAAAATTCTAGCGGAATCTAGGGTTTCTAAAAGATCGCATAGCATGTAATATATTCAACTTTCAAAGTGAAACGATTCTCACCATTGCCATCACTTAGATGATGTCTTGGAAGGAAAGGCGCAAGCGAACCTTCTCCTTAGTTTCGCACACAAGGTGATCAATGCACCTACTCCCTTGATGCTCCTTGTGCTAGCAAGGCTTCAAGGTTGTCTTGTCGAAATGGAAGGGAAAAGAGAGATCGCCTTGCTTAGTCGAATGGTCCCTCTTGTCGTCCACAATGCTCCACACGAGAATGCCTTTCGAACGAAAAACCAAAAGGGCGACAAAGGCGTGAAGAGGCAAGTGAGATGCAACGTGAGATCATAGCCACGTTTGAGGACATGCTATCTAAAAATAGCCAAGTCCAAACGTTCATGCGACCATGTATTAACCCACTCGCAAATGCCTTATCAATTGAACCATGCGCTCAACCAATGAGCCGGTTCAAATCAATTTGGTTTAATAACCAAATAAACCAAGCAATCAGTCCAGACCATAATAAACCCTAAGGCTCTTGATCTGACCGTCGATCTCTTAATGCTTCTGATCTGACCGATCTAGCATCTATTCTCTCGATCGAAGCTTACCGATCTCAAGCCCTAATCAATCAAACATGATCAGACCAGATCTCACTCACAATCAGAGATTAAATCCCTTTATACTGAACCCGAACAATTCAGTCCATACGATCTGACTTAAGTAAGCCATATCATCAAATTGTGCGACCCTGAGGGTTTCCTTTAAATGTCGGTAACGATAACTCACATTATCACGATCAGTGAGGGGTATCTAGCAACACATCACTGTCTCCCGATATAAAGGAAAGAGTCTTCCAAGACTATACCCAAATTACAGCACAAGTGTGAATCAACTCACAATGCATGCAAATTTCCTTTGCCACTGGATGTTCTTATTGGACAAGCGTGTCAAGCTTGTAGCTCCAATATGATGAGCATGATTAGATCAGATGAACACTGTCACCTGGGTATGGCCATACTCTTTTCTCAATCATCTCATCCAGGGGGCCCCTTTAGAACATCACACTCCTTAAACAAGGAGACGGCAATCCTATGTCTATCACTAGTGCCCTAACCTGATTCAAGTTCACCATCCAAGATAGTCTATAATCATTATGTTTCAAATGATATTGAACTACCCCAAAACAATGACAATCATCATTTAGAAAACACAAGTGATCTCAAGTCAGAGGAAATGTGCCACTTGTCTCATTCAAGGAATATTCACATTGTGACAAACAATTGAACATCCTAGTAGGGTCTGTCCAGTACATCCAATGTACCCATGAGTCTACATCTTATTCCATGCTCGAAGCATCCTATAAGACTAGAACACATATTAGTCTTAATCATATCAAGGCTGTCTCATGTTCACCAAGATACATCGACTAAGGACTTAACTGCATGTCAGCCCAGCTGAGCAGCATTGAGACATTATTCAGAAGAACATATATTGCAGCAGACAATGTAGCTAACTGAATAATAACCATGCCTTTATAAACATAAACGTTTATTACACGATACTGTTACAATCCCAAGGCCTCAAACATTAGGCTTAAGGGCATACCCCAACAATCTCCCACTTGCACTTAATCTAATGGTTGAGAAATCTCAAACCCATATTATTACAGTGCTTCTCATGCTTCTGCTGCGCCAGAGGCTTAGTAAGCGGGTCTGCCAGATTGTCATCTGTATGAACCTTGCAGATTTTGATCTCGCCTCGATCTATGATCTCCCTAATCAAATGAAACCGTCTCTGTATGTGCTTGGACTTCTGGTGCGACCGTGGTTCCTTTGCTTGTGCGATTGCTCCAGTGTTATCATAGAAGATAACCAAAGGATCTGCACTCGAAGGAATAACACCAAGTTCTCCCACGAACTTACGAATCCACACAGCCTCCTTGGATGCTTCCGAGGCTGCAACATACTCGGCTTCTATTGTGGAATCAGCAACAGTTGACTGTTTGAAACTCTTCCACACCACTACTCCTCCATTCAAGCTAAAAACATAGCCTGATTGCGATCGGAAATCATCCTGGTCAGACTGGAACGAAGCGTCAGTATATCCTTCAATACTGAGTTCTTCCTGACCACCATATATCAAGAACATATCTTTGGTCCTCCGCAGATATTTTAAGATGTTCTTGACTGCAATCCAGTGCGCCACACCTGGATTACTTTGGAAACGACTGGTCACACTTAACCCGTAAGCGACGTCAGGGCGAGTACACAACATCGCATACATAATGGAACCAATAGCCGAAGCATAAGGCGTATTGTCCATTTCATCTTTCTCAGTCTGTGTTTGTGGACACTGACTCTTCGAAAGACTCAGACCATGTCTGACTGGAAGATATCCTCGTTTAGAATTCTCTAAATGAAATCTTTCCAGGACTTTATCGATGTAAGTACTCTGGCACAGCCCGAGAAGCCTCTTAGATCTATCCCTGTAGATCTTCACACCTAATACATAGGCTGCTTCTCCTAAATCTTTCATCTGGAAACATTTCCTTAACCATGCCTTCACAGCATGCATTTCAGGAATGTCATTTCCAATGATCAAGATATCATCGACGTAGAGGACTAGGAAAGTAATCACGCTCCCACTAAACCTCTTATATACACACGGGTCATCCTCGTTCTTGATGAAACCAAATTCCGTGACTGATTCATCAAAACGAATATTCCAGCTTCTTGATGCTTGCTTAAGTCCATAAATGGACTTGTTTAACTTGCATATCTTATGACGATCTGATGGATTAGTGAAACCCTCAGGTTGTGTCATGTACACATCCTCATCCAGATTTCCATTAAGGAAAGCTGTTTTCACATCCATCTGCCAAATCTCATAATCATAATATGCAGCTATCGCGAAAAGAATCCGAATAGACTTAAACATAGCTACAGGTGAGAAAGTTTCATCATAATCTATCCCGTAGATTTGTTTGAAACCTTTCGCAACTAGCCTGCCTTTATAGGTAACCACGTTACCATCCATGTCAATCTTCTTCTTGAAGATCCATTTACAGCCTATAGGGATAACTCCCGGAGGCGGATCAACCAAATCCCAAACTTGGTTATCTGACATGGAGTCCATCTCGGCTCGCATAGCTTCAAGCCATCTAGCTGACTCCGGTCCACTGACCGCATCCGCATAAGTGAGGGGTTCATCATGATCAATGATGTAGATTCCGTCATAGCGCTCAGGCTGTCGACGAATCCTTCCCGATCTTCGCGGTTCCCGTGATATCTGAGCCTCAGGTTGTTCAATAACCTGATCTACTGGCTCAGGCTCATCCAATTTTGCTTGAGCACTTTGTCCTTCCTCTGAATTCTCATCCAGCTTTATTTTTCTCCCACTGGCCTCTTGCAGAAGAAACTCCTTCTCAAGAAATATGGCCGTCCGAGCAACAAAAACCTTGTTCTCTTTGGGATCGTAGAAATAATAACCCTTAGTTTCCTTAGGGTAACCGACAAAGATACATTTGTCAGATCTGCTCTCTAGTTTCCCAGAGGCGAGCTTTTTGACATAAGCCTCGCAGCCCCAGATCCTGATAAATGTCAAGCTCGGCTGTTTCCCATACCATAACTCATATGGAGTTTTTGAAACGGCCTTGGATGGCACTCGGTTTATTACCTTTGCAGCTGTCTCCAGTGCAAATCCCCAAAAGGAGTATGGAAGAGTAGCCTGACTCATCATAGAACGAACCATATCGAGTAACGTTCTATTTCTCCTTTCGGACACACCATTCCATTGCGGTGTTCCTGGCGGAGTGAGCTGTGAGATAATCCCACACTCCTTCAGATAGTCAGTAAACATATGACTCAAGTATTCACCACCTCGATCTGAGCGAAGTGCCTTGATATTTCGGCCTAGCTGATTCTGTACTTCATTCTTGAACTCTTTGAACTTGTCAAAAGATTCACTCTTATGTCTCATCAGATAGACATAGCCATACCTACTGAAATCATCAGTAAAGGTAATGAAGTACTGATAGCCACCTCTGGCATGTTTACTAAATGGCCCACACACATCACTGTGTATAAGGTCAAGTAAACCTGAAGCCCTTTGACCTTTGTGAGGAAAAGGTGACTTCGTCATTTTACCCATCAAACAAGCTGTGCATGTATCAATCTCCTTGTAGGAGAATGATCCCAGCAGTCCATGATCATGCAACCGCTTAATGCGTTTCTCGTTAATATGGCCTAAACGACTATGCCATAGCAAGGTGCTGTCATCAGCATACTTGGCTTTCTTAATATCAATATTTTGTATAGAACGCTCCATGTCCAACATGAATAATCCATTGCTAATTGAACCAGTTGCATAAACAATATTATCATAAGATAAAACACACTTTGAAATATTGCATTCAAAGGAAAATCCTTTCCTGACAAGAGCAGGAATGGAGATAATATTTTTAGTAATACTGGGAACAAAATAACAATTGTCAAGTTCCAATACAATTCCAGATGGTAAAGAAATGAAATAGTCTCCTACAGCAACAGCAGCAACCCGTGCCCCGTTTCCAACGCGTAGGTCCACCTCATGCTGTCCCACCTGTCTTCTTCTCTTGAGTTCCTGCACATTTGAACAAATGTGAACTCCACATGCAGTGTCCAACACCCATGATATAGAAGAAGAAAACATGACCTCAGTCACGAATATACCTGAGCCAGAAGCGATGCTTCCCCTCTTATCTCCTTGGAGCGCTTTACAGTCCTTTTTCCAGTGACCCAGCTGGCCACAATGGAAACACCTGTATTCCTTAGACCGCTTCACCTTCTGCTTCAGAGCCTTGCTGTAGCTCTTGACAGGGGTCTTGCCCTTCTTCCCCTTCTTCTTGTTCCTTGAAGGAACCATTAAGACAGAGGTCGAAGGCTTTCCCTTCAGAGTCTCCTCAGTAGTGAGGAGCATATTCAGCAGCTCTGCCGGAGTACAATCGATTTTGTTCATATTAAAGTTAATAATGAACGCGTCGAATGAAGGCGGGAGAGACTGCAGAATAATATCCACAGCAAGCTCCTGGTTGATGGTATGCCCCAGTTTCTCTAGAGCCTCCTTGTGCCCAATCATCTTGAGCACGTGAGCTCCCACTGGGCTCCCTTCAGCCAGTTTGCTCTGAAAGAAGAGCTTCGTCAAATTATAGCGTTCAGTCCTCGCCTGTGCAGCATACAGCATCTTGAGGTTTGCTATCATGTCTATAGCAGACATATCCTCATGCTGACGCTGCAGCGGTGGCGTCATAGACGCTAACATCAGGCAAGCGACATCAATGCTATCATTGACGTGCTTTTCATAGGCTTCCCGAACCGCCCTTGCGGCGTTCGGAGCGGGCTGAGGCGGTATCGCCGTCTCGAGGACATACAGTTTCCTCTCTGCCTTAAGAACAATCTTAAGGTGTCCAAACCAGTCAGAGAAGTTCGGCCCAGCAAACTTCTCCCTTTCCAGTAGGGATCGCACATTGAAGTTCATGGTGTTCGTTGCTGCAGGTATCTACCACAATGCAAGAACAGCAAGGTCAGTATCAATGTTAAGAATCAATCAGGACTTAACAAAGATTCTTTTTCTCACTATTTTATCTGGCTGAAAAATCCAGCAAAACAGCCCGAAAGAGTAGACACTCTTTTAGTGAGATGGGATCCGGATTTCATACTTGGTCTCCGCGTCCCGCTCAGGCGAGATAAGATGCACAGAGAGTACAAGCACTAATCTCCGGTAGGCAGTCCCTGCCGATCGCCAACCCGTGCGATTCCCCTTCATCTGGGCAATCCAGCAGACTGTGCCAACTGAGTTGGTACAACACAGTCTCTGATCCCACAGATGGCTGCCTCCATGTGCTACCATATGCGCCACATATGTAGCCTACATGGTCAAGCTGACCCGACCTACTCCCTGGACCACCATGTGCTATGCTGAGCAACGAGAAGGGATAAATCCCTACTCTGTAACACACAGGTGTAATCCCACACCGTCTGAAGATAGATGGACGTGCCCACTGAGTGGGTACAACACGGCTCCAACGATAATCAGAACAGTGAGGTTTCGCGTCAGAAGGCTTACGAGCTTGATATTTTAGCGTTGGATTTTAACGGTCTTTTATCTTCTTCACTATCATTCAATTCCTATGGTGATAGCAGAAGATAAACTAATCATGCAATTCTAATATTTTAAACAATAATAAAAGAAAGCATGAATCTTATGTGGTAAAAGCCCAAAGCCTAAGTAAGACCTTAACCTAACTCAAGTCTTCACTTGCTTTTCTTCATAGGGCTTTTGCTGCTCATCTGGCCCAAACCTGGGCCCAAGCGCCATCTGCAGCTCTGGTGCGCCCACCAGGAATATGCGCCAGGTCCTAGGGTCGAACCCTAGACCTTCCACCTGGTCCAGCCACTGTTGCAAGCGCCTCTGCCAAGTGTGCACTGTGCTCTTGTCTAATTAAATTACAAATTTAACTATCTAGACAAGATTGACACGCAGGTCAATTACACATTATAAATTAATTAAACTGTGATTCGCAGATCACAAAAATAAAAATTAATTTACAATTAATTCCCAGGCACGCAGGCCCCAGCACAGCACTCATTAAACACGGGCAGCCCACATAAGATTAAATAGACAAACATATGCATCAACTAACATGTGATCCTTTCAAGAAAATTAAATTTCGAAAACCCCTTGGGATCAATTTTAATTTTCCTTATTTGCCCTACTACCTTACAATGGTCCATTACTAGGGATCCACTCATCAGACCTAGTCAGATCCACTGCCCTTGCATGCACCAAGTCCTAACTGACTTGAGTCGACCAAAAGGCCAACCATGCATGCGCCAAGGGCTGAACGACCACACTGAGGTCTGGCAAGCGGGAGTGACCCCGGGCCTAACTCATGTGCGTTCATAGGTTGTCTCAATCAGACACCGCTACACGCCTGTCTGCAGTCGACCTACAGCCACCTCTGGCTTGCGCCAAGGTGCTATCTGGTCGACCCATCTAGGCTGTCAGATGGTCTGATCAGACTAATTGGATCTAGACTAGATTGAGATTTCAACCCTAATAACCCATCTAAGGATTTAAAGTAGGCGCCTTAGATCTAAGGTGAATCGCGCATATAATACAGGTTTTGAAAAACATACATATGCGCCAAGAACAAGCGCCAACATAAAATGTAACATGAAACATTTCGCATGAAACATCTAAGATGCGCAAGTTATAGATCTAAGCATGTAATGAGTAACAAGGATCACAAAGAAAGCAAACATATTATCATGCATGAAAAACAAGGCTCTGATACCAATTGAAGGCACCCCTAAACCTAAGGGGGGGCGAAACCCTAATAGGAGGCGCAACAAAAATTCTAGCGGAATCTAGGGTTTCTAAAAGATCGCATAGCATGTAATATATTCAACTTTCAAAGTGAAACGATTCTCACCATTGCCATCACTTAGATGATGTCTTGGAAGGAAAGGCGCAAGCGAACCTTCTCCTTAGTTTCGCACACAAGGTGATCAATGCACCTACTCCCTTGATGCTCCTTGTGCTAGCAAGGCTTCAAGGTTGTCTTGTCGAAATGGAAGGGAAAAGAGAGATCGCCTTGCTTAGTCGAATGGTCCCTCTTGTCGTCCACAATGCTCCACACGAGAATGCCTTTCGAACGAAAAACCAAAAGGGCGACAAAGGCGTGAAGAGGCAAGTGAGATGCAACGTGAGATCATAGCCACGTTTGAGGACATGCTATCTAAAAATAGCCAAGTCCAAACGTTCATGCGACCATGTATTAACCCACTCGCAAATGCCTTATCAATTGAACCATGCGCTCAACCAATGAGCCGGTTCAAATCAATTTGGTTTAATAACCAAATAAACCAAGCAATCAGTCCAGACCATAATAAACCCTAAGGCTCTTGATCTGACCGTCGATCTCTTAATGCTTCTGATCTGACCGATCTAGCATCTATTCTCTCGATCGAAGCTTACCGATCTCAAGCCCTAATCAATCAAACATGATCAGACCAGATCTCACTCACAATCAGAGATTAAATCCCTTTATACTGAACCCGAACAATTCAGTCCATACGATCTGACTTAAGTAAGCCATATCATCAAATTGTGCGACCCTGAGGGTTTCCTTTAAATGTCGGTAACGATAACTCACATTATCACGATCAGTGAGGGGTATCTAGCAACACATCACTGTCTCCCGATATAAAGGAAAGAGTCTTCCAAGACTATACCCAAATTACAGCACAAGTGTGAATCAACTCACAATGCATGCAAATTTCCTTTGCCACTGGATGTTCTTATTGGACAAGCGTGTCAAGCTTGTAGCTCCAATATGATGAGCATGATTAGATCAGATGAACACTGTCACCTGGGTATGGCCATACTCTTTTCTCAATCATCTCATCCAGGGGGCCCCTTTAGAACATCACACTCCTTAAACAAGGAGACGGCAATCCTATGTCTATCACTAGTGCCCTAACCTGATTCAAGTTCACCATCCAAGATAGTCTATAATCATTATGTTTCAAATGATATTGAACTACCCCAAAACAATGACAATCATCATTTAGAAAACACAAGTGATCTCAAGTCAGAGGAAATGTGCCACTTGTCTCATTCAAGGAATATTCACATTGTGACAAACAATTGAACATCCTAGTAGGGTCTGTCCAGTACATCCAATGTACCCATGAGTCTACATCTTATTCCATGCTCGAAGCATCCTATAAGACTAGAACACATATTAGTCTTAATCATATCAAGGCTGTCTCATGTTCACCAAGATACATCGACTAAGGACTTAACTGCATGTCAGCCCAGCTGAGCAGCATTGAGACATTATTCAGAAGAACATATATTGCAGCAGACAATGTAGCTAACTGAATAATAACCATGCCTTTATAAACATAAACGTTTATTACACGATACTGTTACAATCCCAAGGCCTCAAACATTAGGCTTAAGGGCATACCCCAACAATAACAACCATTGCCTTTATAAACATAAGAGTTTATACATGATACTGAAAGAATCCCAAGGCCTCAAACATTAGCCTTAAGGGCATACCCCAACAATCTCCCACTTGCACTTAATCTAATGGTTGAGAAATCTCAAACCCATATTATTACAGTGCTTCTCATGCTTCTGCTGCGCCAGAGGCTTGGTAAGCGGGTCAGCCAGATTGTCATCTGTATGAACCTTGCAGATTTTGATCTCGCCACGATCAATGATCTCCCGGATCAAGTGAAACCGTCTCTGTATGTGCTTGGACTTCTGGTGCGACCGTGGTTCCTTTGCTTGTGCGATTGCTCCAGTGTTATCACAGAAGATAACCAAAGGATCTGCACTCGAAGGAACAACACCAAGTTCCTGAACGAACTTGCGAATCCACACTGCCTCCTTAGATGCTTCCGTGGCTGCAACATACTCGGCTTCCGTTGTGGAATCAGCAACGATAGACTGTTTGAAACTTTTCCACACCACTGCTCCTCCATTCAAGCTAAAAACATAGCCTGATTGCGATCAGAAATCATCCTGGTCAGATTGGAACGAAGCGTCAGTATATCCTTCAATACTGAGTTCTTCCTAACCTCCATATATCAAGAACATATCTTTGGTCCTCCGAAGATATTTCAAAATGTTCTTGACCGCAATCCAGTGCGCCTGACCTGGATTACTTTGGAATCGACTGGTCACGCTTAACCCGTAAGCGACGTCTGGGCGAGTACACAACATCGCATACATAATGGACCCAATAGCCGAAGCATAAAGCGTATTGTCCATTTCATCTTTCTCAGTCTGTGTTTGTGGACACTGACTCTTTGAAAGATTCAGACCATGTCTGACTGGAAGATATCCTCTTTTAGAATTCTCTAAATGAAATCTCTCCAGGACTTTATCGATGTAAGTACATTGGCACAGCCCGAGAAGCCTCTTAGATCTATCCCTGTAGATCTTCACACCTAATACATAGGCTGCTTCTCCTAAATCTTTCATCTGGAAACATTTTCTTAACCATGCTTTAACAGCATGCAGTTCAGGAATATCGTTTCCAATGATTAAGATATCATCGACGTAGAGGACTAGGAAAGTAATTACGCTCCCACTAAACCTCTTATATACACACGGGTCATCTTCATTCTTGATGAAACCAAATTCACAGATTGATTCATCAAAACGAATATTCCAGCTTCTAGATGCTTGCTTAAGTCCATAAATGGACTTCTTTAACTTACATATTTTATGACGATCTGATGGATTAGTGAAACCTTCAGGTTGTGTCATATACACATCCTCATCCAGTTTTCCATTAAGGAAAGCAGTCTTCACATCCATTTGCCAGATCTCATAATCATAATATGCCGCTATCGCAAGTATAATCCGAATAGACTTGAACCTGGCTACAGGAGAGAAAGTTTCATCATAATCTATCCCGTAGATTTGTTAGAAACCTTTCGCAACTAGCCTGCCTTTATAGGTAACCACGTTACCATCCATGTCAATCTTCTTCTTGAAGATCCATTTACAGCCTATAGGGATAACTCCCGGAGGCGGATCAACCAAATCCCAGACTTGGTTATCTGACATGGAGTCCATCTCGGCTCACATAGCTTCAAGCCATCTAGCTGACTCCGGTCCACTGACCGCATCCGCATAAGTGAGGGGTTCATCATGATCAATGATGTAGACTCCGTCATAGCGCTCAGGCTGTCGACGGATCCTACCCGATCTTCGCGGTTCCCGTGATATCTGAGCCTCAGGTTGTTCAATAACCTGCTCAACTGGCTCAGGCTCATCCAACTGTGCTTGACTACTTTGTCCTTCCTCTGGATTCTCATCCAGCTTTATTTCTCTCCCACTGGCCTCTTGCAGAAGAAACTCCTTCTCAAGAAAAATGGCCGTCCGAGCAACAAATACCTTGTTCTCTTTGGGATCGTAGAAATAATAACCCTTAGTTTCCTTAGGGTAACCGACAAAGATGCATTTCTCAGATCTGCTCTCTAGTTTCCCAGAGGCGAGCTTTTTGACATAAGCCTCGCAACCCCAGATCTTAATAAATGTCAAGCTCGGCTGTTTCCCATACCATAATTCATATGGCGTCTTTGAAACTGCCTTGGATGGCACTCGGTTTAGTACCTTTGCAGCTGTTTCCAGTGCAAAACCCCAAAAGGAGTAAGGTAGAGTAGCCAGACTCATCATAGAACGAACCATATCCAATAAGGTTCTGTTCCTCCTTTCGGACACACCATTCCTTTGTGGTGTTCCTGGTGGAGTGAACTGTGAGATAATCCCACACTCCTTCAGATAGTCAGTAAATTCTCGACTTAGGTATTCTCCACCTCGATCAGAACGAAGTGCCTTGATATTTCGGCCTAGCTGATTCTGTACTTCATTTTTGAACTCTTTGAACTTGTCAAAAGATTCACTCTTATGTCTCATTAGATAGACATACCCATATCTACTGAAATCATCAGTAAAGGTAATGAAGTACGAATAGCCACCTCTGGCATGTTTACTAAATGGCCCACACACATCACTGTGTATAAGGTCAAGTAAACCTGAAGCCCTTTGACCTTTGTGAGGAAAAGGAGACTTCGTCATTTTGCCCATTAAACAAGCTTTTCATGTATCAATCTCCTCATAGGAGAATGATCCCAGCAGTCCATGATCATGCAACCGCTTAATGCGCTTCTTGTTAATATGGCCTAAACGACTATGCCATAACAAGGTGCTGTCATCAGCATACTTGGCTTTCTTATTATCAATATTTTGTATAGAATATTCCATGTCCAACATGAATAAGCCATTGTTAATTGAACCAGTAGCATAAACAATATTATCTAAAGAAATAACACACTTTGAAATATTGCATTCAAAGGAAAATCCTTTCCTGACAAGAGCAGGAATAGAGATAATATTTTTGGTAATGCTAGGTACAAAATAACAATTGTTTAATTCCAATACAAGTCCAGATGGTAATGAGATGTAATAGTCTCCTACAGCAACAGCAGCAACCCATGCCCCGTTTCCAACTCGTAGGTCCACCTCATGCTGTCCCACCTGTCTTCTTCTCTTGAGTTCCTGTACATTTGAACAAATGTGAACTCCACATGCAGTGTCCAACACCTATGAAATAGAAGAAGAAGATATCATGACCTCAGTCACAAATATAACTGAGCCAGAAGTGATGCTTCCCTTCTTTTCTCCTTGGAGCGCTTTACAGTCCTTTTTCCAGTGACCCAGCTGGCCACAGTGGAAATATCTGTATTCCTTCGACCGCTTAACCTTTTGTTTCAGAGCCTTGTTGTAATTCTTGACAGGGGCTTTGCCCTTCTTCCCCTTCTTCTTGTTCCTAGAAGGAAACATCAAGACAGAGGTTGAAGGCTTTCCCTTTAGAGTTTCCTCTGTAGTCAAGAGCATATTCAGCAACTCTGCCGGTGTGCAGTCGATCTTGTTCATATTAAAATTAATAATGAACGGATCAAAAGAGGCCAGGAGAGACTGCAGAATAATGTCTACAGCAAGCTCCTGATTGATGGTATGCCCCAGTTTCTCTAGAGCCTCTTTGTGCCCAATCATCTTGAGCACATGAGCTCCCACTGGACTCCCTTCAGTCAGTTTGCTCTGAAAGAAAAGCTTAGTCAAATTATAGCGCTCAGTCCTCGCCTGTGCAGCATATAGCATCTTGAGGTTTGCTATGATTTCCATAGCAGACATATCCTCATGCTGACGCTGCAGCGGTGGCGTCATAGACGCTAGCATCAGGCAAGCGACATCAATGCTATCATTGACATGCTTTTCATAGGCATCGCGAACCGCCCTTGCGGCGTTCGCAGCGGGTTGAGGCGGTATAGCCGTCTCGAGGACATACAGTTTCCTCTCAGCCTTAAGAACAATCTTAAGGTGTCCGTACCAGTCTGAGAAGTTTGGCCCAGCAAACTTCTCCCTTTCCAGTAGGGATCGCACATTGAAGCTCATGGTGTTCGTTGCTGCAGGAATCTACAACAATGCAAGAACAGCAAGGTCAGTATCAATGTTTAGAATCAATCCAGGACTTAAGAATGATTCGTTTCTCACTATTTTGTCTGACTGAAAAATCCATTAAAACAGTCCGAAAGAGTAACACTCTTTTAGTGAGATGGGATCCAGATTTCATACTTGGTCTCCGCGTCCCGCTCAGGCGAGATAAGATGCACAGAGAGTACAAGCACTAATTTCTAGTAGGCTATTCCTGCCAATCGCCAACCCGTGCGATTCCCCTTCATCTGGGCAATCCAGCAGACTGTGCCAACTGAGTTGGTACAACACAGTCTCTGATCCCACAGATGGCTGCCTCCATGTGCTATCATATGCCCCATATGTAGCCTACATGGTCAAGCTGACCCGACCTACTCCCTGGACCACCACGTGCTATGCTGAGCAACGAGAAGCGATAAATCCCTTCCCTGTAACACGCAGGTGTAATCCCGCACCGTCTGAAGATAGATGGACGTGCCCACTGAGTGGGTACAACACGGCTCCAACGATAGTCAGAACAGTGAGGTTTCGCGTCAGAAGGCTTACGTGCTTGATATTATAGCGTTGGATTTTAACGGTCTTTTATCTTCTTAACTATCATGCAAACCCTATGGTGATAGCAGAAGATAAATAAATCATGCAATTCTAATTATTTAAACAATAAAAGAAAGCATGATGATCTTATGTGGTAAAAGCCCATTAACCCTAAGTAAGACCTTAATTTTCACTTAAGTCTTCACTTGAGCTTTCCATGGGTCTTTTGCTTCTCATCTGGCCCAACCCAGGGCCCAAGCGCCCACTGCAGCTCGGGTGCGCCCACCAGGTAAATGCGCCTGTCATAGGGTCGAACCCTAGACCTCCCACCTGGTCAACCCTCAAGCTGCTGCGCCTCTGCCAAGTGTGCTCTGTGCTCTTGTCTGATTAAATTACAATTTAATCTATCTAGACAAGATTGACTCGTAGGTCAATTACATTTTATAAATTAATTAAAAAGTGATTCGCAGATCACAATAAAAATTAATTTACAATTTTAATCCAGGCTCGCAGGCCCCAGCACAGCACACATTAAAAGGGCAACCCACATAAGATGAAATAAACATATATCATGGCATCCAATCAACATGTGATCCTTTAACAAGAAAATAAAATTTTTGAAAACCCATTGGCATCAATTTTTAATTTTCTTATGTGCCCTACAACCTTACAACGGTCCATTGATAGGGATCCACTCATCATATCTAGTCAGATCCACTGCCCTTGCATGCACCAAGTCCTAACTGACTTGAGTTGACCTAATGGTCAACCATGCATGCGCCAAGGGCTGAACAACCCTCATGAGTTCTGGCAAGCGGGTGTGACCCCGGGCCTAACTCATGTGCGTTCACTGGTTGTCTCAATCAGACCTCGCTACACGCCTGTGATGCAATCGACCTATAGCCACCTCATGCTTGCGCATAGGTGCCATCTGGTCGACCCATCTAGGCTGTCAGATGGTCTGATCAGACTATTTGGATCTAACCTAGAGGATGACTTCAACCCCATCAACCCGTCTAAGGGTTTATAGTAGGTGCTTAGATCTAAGGTAGGGGCGCGCAAGTTAAGTTTTGATAAAACTCTATAGCATGCGCCAACACATCATACATGCGCAAATCATAAATAAACATACATCTAAGTTCTCAAACTAGCATGTAGTTTTCGGCATGTAATTAGATCTACTCTTAGCAAGCGCAAACAAGGATCACAAATAAGCAATCAAATGAACATACATAGAACCTGCTCTGATACCATTTGAAAGTCCCCTTCAAGGGGGAGCGAAACCCTAATAGGCGCATGTGTAAAAATTTTTCATTGCGGAAGCTTGGGTTTCATTGATCGCATGTATGTTTCATTGATCAACTTATATAAACTTGCATAGATTGGAAGAGATTCATACCATGGCCATCGCTTGGATGGAGATTTGGAAGCAAGAGGACGATGAGGTTCTCCTCCAAAGTGTGCGCACACGAGATGAGACTTAGCCTACTCCTTGTTGCTCCTTGTGCTAGCAAGGCTCCAAGAATCCTGATCGCTTGAGGGAGAAGAGATGATGTCTCTAGCTTGGCCGAGTCTCTCCTTGTTGTCCACCCTTTTCTCCACACGCGAAGACGTCGAGAGGAAGAGGCAAAAAGGGCGAGAATAGGATGAGTGCTCTCGAACGTGAGGTGAGTTAACTATTTTGGAAAACGCCTCTTCCAAAAATAGTAAAAACTTCACTTCATGCGTTCACGCATTCATGAACCATGCGCTCATTCAAGGCAAACCGCCCAAAGCGCCATCAAGCCTTTGAACCATGCGTTCACCTATGTGAACCGGTTCAAGCCATTCGGTTCAACCCAATTTGGTTCAAAGACCAAATCAAACCAAGCCTTGGTCCAGATCACCTAAAACCCTAAGGTTCATGATCTAACCGTTCATCTCTTGATGCCCTTGATCTCATCGATCTAGCATCAACTCTCTCGATCGAAGCTTACCGATCTCAAGCCCCAATCAATCAAACATGATCAGACCAGATCTCACTTACAATCAGAGTTTAAATCCCTTTAAACTGAACCAAAACAATTCAGTCCACACGATCTGACTTAAGTAAGCCATATCATCAAATTGTGCGACCCTGAGGGTTTCCTTTAAATGTCGGTAACGATAACTTACGTTATCACGATCAGTGAGGGGTATCTAGCAACACATCACTATCTCCTGATATAAAGGAAAGAGTCTTCCAAGACTACACCCAAACCACAGCACAAGTGTGAATCTATTTCACAAGGCATACTTGTTTCCCTTGCCACTGGATGTTCTTATTGGACAAGCGTGTCAAGCCTGTAGCTCCAAATATGATGAGCATGATTAGATCAGATGAACATAGTCACCTGGGTATGGCCATACACTTTCTCAATCATCTCATCCAGGGGGGCCCCTTTAGAACATCACACTCCTTAAACAAGGAGACGGCAATCCTGTATCTATCACTAGTGTCCTAACCTGACTCATGATCATTATCCAAGATAGTCTATAACCATTATGTTTCAAATGATATTGAACTACCTCAAAACAATGACAATCATCATTTAGAAACACAAGTGATCTCAAGTCAGAGGACATTATGCCACTTGTTGCAAACAAGGATTATTCACATTGTGACAAACAATTGAATATCCTAGTAGGGTCTGTCCAGTACATCTAATGTACCCATGAGTCTACATCTTATTGTAGGTCCCCAGAAGGGGGCGAAACCCTAAAGCATGGCGCGTATAAAATTTTAAACAGCGGAAGAGGGTTTCTAGGGGATCGGATTCATGCATAACATATGATCAACTTGTTAAACCCGATTGCAAACATAGAAGATGTCATACCGATGCCATTTCTAGATGGCGTCTTGGAAGCAGAGAGCGATAGGGATCTCCTCCAAAGGATGCGCACACAAGATGAAGAAGTCGCCTACTCTGATGGTGCTCCTTGTGCTAGCAAGGTTCCAAGAGGTCCTTGTCGTATGGAAGGGAAGAGAATCCTTTTCTTGGCGATTTCTTCCTTCTCCTTTTTCGTCAACCTCTTCACCACACGAGAGAGAGCTTGTTGGCGATGAGAGAGGAGGAGAAGCGAGAGAGTAGAGCGCCTTAGGCGTGAATGTGAGTGATGGTCACGTATGTGATCATGCTTTCTAAAAATAGAAAGCCACTTACTCACATGCGATCATGGGTTTACCCCCATCGCAAACTCCTCTCCATTTGAACCACACGCTCACTCAATGAGCTGGTTCAATTTGGTTTGGTCCAAAGACCAATTAACCCAAGCGATATGGTCTAGATCACAATTAAACCCTAAGGTTCCAGATCTAACCGTTGATCTCTTGATGCTGCTGATCTCACTGATCTAGCATCCATTCTCTCGATCGAAGCTTACCGATCTCAAGCCCTAATCAATCAAACATGATCAGACCAGATCTCACTTACAATCAGAGACTAAATCCCTTTAAACTGAACCCAAACAATTCAGTCCACACGATCTGACTTAAGAAAGCCATATCATCAATTTGTGCGACCCTGAGGGTTTCCTTTAAATGTCGGTAACTGTAAGATCCAAGGATCTTAAGTCCTGGTAAGCATTATTTTTGATTTAAATAATATTATTGACTGAGTTATTATTCCTGAGTATTGATAGTTAATTTATGATAAATTAATTAGAGATTTTTAGTTAATAAATTATAGTTAATTAACTAGAGATTTTGTTGTTAATTAACTGGTTTATTGCTTGTTAATTTATTGTAAGTAATTAATTAGAGCTTATTGGTTAATTAATTGGGCTTATTGGTTAATTAAATCCTTATTGGATGTTAATTAAAATCCTTAATGGATTTCGTTTAAGTGAATGGTTATTGGTTAAGTTAATTAAATTAATTGGTTAATTATGAGATATTGGGGTTGGCGCTAATTGGATTTGAAATTCAAATTTATTAGCTAAATGAATTAAACCCTATTTGAATTAATGGGTTAATGGGTTTAAAATTTTAAAATCCAAAGTTTAAGTGGGAATTGCGCTTAGGGTAAGAGTTTTTGGCGAAATTCTAGCTTGGAAGAACCCTAGGCGACGGCTTGAAAGAAGAAGGCGATTCTTGGAAGCTTGGAGGCGATTTTCTTCTTCCTTTTGACGAAATTCTTTGAGGTGGAACTTCCTTGGTGAATTCTTGGAGATTCCTTAGGCGACTTAAAGGCTTTAGGCGATTTTGTGGAAGATTTTTCACCATAGTATTCTCGGTTCAAGGTGAGTGGAAGGTCTTGTTTGATCTATTAGATTGGTTGTGATTGTATTATATGATGCAATTGAATTCTTGGGAAAATTACCATGTTTAAAATCGAATTCTTGGGAAAATTGTTATGAAAACCGAATGTTGGTGTTGACTATGAGAAACGAAACAATCTCGAAAACTATTGTAAAAACCGAATTAATTTGATGATTGTTTAACCGAAAATTTGTATGAAATTTAAGGTATTTTGGTAGCATTAAATCATTGATCTTAAGTATGAAATTCTTGTTAACTAAGGTGTATTTTTAAATTGATATTATGTTTGAAATCGTGGGTTACATGTGTGATTTGTAAAGCAATTATGCTTTAATTTTATATTGATTTTGGGGCGCATGATAAATGTTATATGTCGAATTTTATGGATGCTTGATAAATTGCCAATAACGTTATGTTGTAAAACTCATGTTTATTTAATTAAGATCATGCAATTATGTTTGAAAACATTGGGTGATAATTTAGCAAAATTACACTGAACTGACCAGCCTGAAATTTAAGGACTACACAATATTCGGTGAAAATATTATGTGTTATGTTATATGATTTTGAACAATATGTGTGACTATGTGATTTTGAACAATAAGTGTTATGTGATGGGTTTTGTGAAATTGGAAAATTATGGGTTATGTGAATTTGGAAATTAGGTGGTTATGTGATGGTTAGGACTAAGGCTAGGTGTAACTATGAACTCAAGTGGATGGTCCTTATGTGATATGTTAAGGGTTTGAATTTCAGCCCTGTATTGTGATATGTGAGGGGGTTGATGATCAGCCTGCCTATTATGGTTATTGTGATGGGGGTTGATGTTCAGCCTGCCCGATATGATTTTTGTGATGACTATCCTAGAGTCTAGTTGACACTTAGGAGTCCACCTTTGTGAAATATGTCCACCTTTGTGAAATATGAAATAAGATATGTATGTTGTCCAGTAGGAACCTTTTGGGAGAACGGGTTTTGACGCAAAGTGCCATGTCTTGGTCAGACAGGGGCCACCTCTTGATGTCACTACTCTTTTATGTGATGGGGTAATATAAGACGCAAAGTGCCATGTCTTGATCAGACAGGGGCCACCTCTTGATGTCATTACTCTTTATGTGACGGGGTGATATAAGACGCAAAGTGCCATGTCTTGATCAGACAGGGGCCACCTCTTGATGTCATCACTCTGATGTGTTATGGGGTGAGGGAGCAAAGTGCCACGTCGTGACCTGGCGGGGGCCACCTCTTGATTCTACTCACTATCCATGTTTATGTGTTGCATGCGGCTCCCAGTGCTTTGGCCAAGCCGGGTTAGACCATATTGGTCACTACTGAATATGCTGGACAACTAGGTTGCTTATGTGTTGGTGTGTTTAGTGGTTTAGAGTATAACTCTAGAACCTGAGTTTGTGAACCTAAGTTGTTATGTGTTCAGTTGGTTTAAAATATATGTGTTTAATTGGGTTAGAGTAAAACTCTAGAACCTGAGTTTGTGAACATGAGTTTGTTATATGCTAGTGTGTACATCTGACTGTCTATATGATTTCTGTTTCTTTATTTTGTTATATGTTGACATAATGTTCTTGTTAAAGATTTTTAAAATAATCTGCCTATATTTTTGAGTGTATGTTATGGATGGTCGATTTAGACTATCCACTCACTGGGCTGTGTAGCTCATCCCTCATTATTTTCAGGCATAGAGCAGGGGCGCATTTCATGAGTAACATTGACGTGGATATTATGTTTGCTGCTTAAGAACTTTTATGCTAAAATTTCTGGAGCCGGTTGTGGCTAAACCATATGATTTATATGAACTATGTGAACTATGTGATGTGAACCATGTGAACTATGTGAATTTGTGTTGCCAGATTGTGGCAGTTAACTGAGTTTGATTTTTGTGTCACCGCGGGCTTCAGCCTGGTTTCGGTGTTTGGTATGGGTTTATAAAATCGATTTTGTGATTTTGTTTTGAATTTCGGCTTGTTGTATATTCCGTGCAATCGGTTTTGATATACCCTGTAACTTGCATATGTCTAGTGCAAGTATTGCCTGGTGGCAGGTACCTTTATGGATTTTATGAATTTGAATCGGTTTTGATATAACTGTTGCCTTGCATATGTCTAGTGCAAGGATTGCGTGGTGGCAGGTACCCTTATGAGATTTGAGTTTTGTGAATTTGTGTGTATGGATTTATGAAATTTTTCAGATCGTGTTTTCTTGAACTCGGTTTTACCTAGCATATGATCGATCTTATATGAAACATCCTGTATCATTTGTGAATTGTGCCATTTGTTTGGGGTTAAGAATGTGGGATGTTACAGAATGGTATCAGAGGAGTTGGCTAGCTAAAACTTAGTTTGGGGGAAAACATGTTTGTGTATTGCTAGACACCTATTAGGTTTATGATTGTTTTCCTGACTATGATATGTGTGTGACTATGATATGCGTGTGTAGGCATTTAAGATGGTGCGAACCAGAGGAAATGCTAGTGATGAGGGCGAGCAGACCCCGAACCTCACGAGAACTATTGAGGCTCTGACTGGCATAGTTCAGCAACAAGGTGCTATGATAGAGAGACAAGCTCAGATGCTGCAGCAGCAGCAGACTCAGCACCAAGAAGCACAACAGCAGCTTTTGCAGCAGCTGACTCGAGAGAGACCCCAGACTACTACTAGGGCAGTGGGGGATGACTCTCAGGAGGGCGCTCACAGGCGCTATGCTTCACTTGTGAGTGAATTCCAGAAACTGGGTCCTAGCTCATTTTATGGGGGCTCAGAATCCAGTAATGCCGAGAACTGGCAGTTGTGCTTGGAAAAGATTTTCCAAGTCATGCGCTGCTCAGATGAGGATAAGTTATGTTTGACCACCTATATGATGCGTGCTGACGCAGATGAGTGGTGGAAAGGCGTAGTGAGACTTGCCGAAGAAAGACATGAGACTGTAGATTGGCCTTACTTCTTGTCTCGATTTAACGAGAAGTACTTCCCAGATAGCTTGGTTGAGGACCGAGAGGTGGAATTTATTCATCTGGAGCAGGGTGATATGACAGTGGACCAGTATGAATTACAGTTCACGAAATTGGGAAAGTATGCTCCTCACCTGATAAACACTGAAAAGAGGAGAGCTACCAAGTTTCTCAGAGGTCTCAGATGGGACATTAGAGAGCAGGTTGGTGCTCAACATTTGGAGACCTATGTTGAGACTGTTGGGCGAGCACGCACCATTGAGAAGTATATATCTAAGAGGAGTTCTCATGTTGCCGTGACAGTAGTTCCTGCAGCTGAGGCGGCGGTTCCTCAGCATGGCAGTGGCGGCAAGGGCAAGAAGTACCCTAGGCATAAAGATTATAAGAAGAGCAGGTATAAGCCTTACTCCTACAAGGCACCGCAGCAGTCCAGGGATGCACCGCAGCAGTTCAGGGATGCCAGGGATGCAAGAAACGGTATCACTTGTAGTCATTGTGGGCTCAAGGGACATCTAGTGAAAGACTGCCATAGGAAGAATGGTGTATGCTTCAGGTGTAAGAAACCAGGGCACATGGCTAAGGACTGCAAAGAACCTGAGATGCAACCTAGAGGCGCAGATAAGCCTACAGTCCAGACTAGAGTGTATGCTGTGGCTGAGAAGGATACACGAGCTTCCCGATCCGTCGTGGAAGGTACTTTATTCGTATTTGATCAGTTAGCCCGCATATTATTTGACCCTGGTGCAAATTTATCTTTTGTATCTGTTAAGTTTGCTGCATGTTTACCTGTGTTACCTAAGGTAATGAATTATGCTGTGTCTGTGAGTACTCCCTTAGGAAAATCGTTATCTACAGATACTGTTTGTGCTGATTGTGTAGTACATGTAGAGGGCTATGAGTTTCTGGTAGATCTAATCCTCCTAGACATGCAAGATTATGATATCATCTTAGGAATGGATTGGTTGTCTTCCCATCATGCCTCGGTAGATTGCTTTGAGAAAGTAATCACTTTGAATTTGTTAGATGGGAATCGACTTTTTGTGAGAGGTCTAGTGTCAGACCAAGGACCGCATGTAATATCTTTCCTGCAGGCCAGGAAATTACTGGCTAGTGGATGCAAGGGTTATCTTGCGCACGTTAAGGTGCAGGATGATCCTACTTCTGATTTGACTCAGATGGCGGTGGTGAAAGAATTTCCTGATGTGTTCTCTGAAGAATTTTCAGGCTTGCCACCGATTAGAGAAGTGGAATTTGGCATTGAGTTGGCGCCAGGTACGGCACCTATCTCCAGAGCTCCTTATCGTATGGCTACTTCAGAGTTGGCCGAGCTTAAGAAACAACTGGAGGAATTGTTAGAGAAAGGGTATATTCGGCCTAGTGCTTCACCTTGGGGAGCGCCAGTGTTATTTGTGAAGAAGAAAGATGGAACCCTGAGGATGTGTATAGACTACAGGCAGCTTAACCAAGTGACTGTCAAGAATAAGTATCCTCTTCCCAGAATTGATGATCTATTTGATCAATTACAGGGAGCGACAATGTTCTCTAAGATTGATCTGAGATCAGGGTATTATCAGCTTAGGGTCAAGGATGAGGATATATTTAAGACTGCTTTCAGGACCAGGTATGGGCATTTCGAATTTTTAGTTATGCCTTTTGGACTGACGAATGCACCTGCTGTCTTCATGGATTTGATGAACAGGGTATTCCATGAATTGCTTGACTCTTGTGTGGTAGTCTTTATAGACGATATTTTGGTATACTCACGGACTACTTCAGATCATGTCAGTGACTTGCGCAGAGTGCTGGAGGTTCTGAGGAAGAACCGATTATATGCCAAGGCTAGTAAGTGTGAATTCTGGCTGGAAAAGATTAGTTTCCTTGGGCATGTGATTTCTGGTCAGGGGGTGTCTGTGGATCCAGTTAAAGTGCAAGCCATTCTCAATTGGGGAAGACCGACTAGTGCTACTGAGATCAGAAGTTTCCTGGGTTTAGCAGGTTACTACCGGAGATTTGTTGAGGGATTCTCCAAGCTGGCGGGTCCTTTAACTAAGTTGACCAGAAAGGAAGCTAAGTTTATTTGGGATGACAAGTGTGAAGAGAGCTTCCAAGAGCTGAAGAGAAGGTTGACTAGTACACCGATCCTCATTATACCTAGTGATGGGGAAAGGTTTACTGTTTATACAGATGCTTCTGGCAAAGGGTTGGGTTGTGTCTTGATGCAGAAGGGTTCTGTAGTAGCCTATGCTTCGAGACAACTGAAGGAGTATGAATTGAACTACCCTACTCATGATTTAGAGTTGGCGGCCGTAGTCTTTGCTTTGAAGATATGGCGTCACTATTTGTTGGGTCAGGAGTTTGATCTGTTCACTGATCACCAGAGTCTCAAGTATATTTTCACTCAGAAGGACTTGAACATGAGACAGAGGAGATGGATGGAGTTGATCAAAGACTATGACTTCTCTATTCAGTATCAGGCTGGAAAGGCCAATGTAGTGGCGGATGCGCTGAGCAGACATCCAGTTACTTCAGTAGCTGCTTTACGGGTTAGTGAGTGGCAGTTACTGCAGGAGTTCAGAGATCTCAGGATCAGTGTTGCTCCTAAAGTTCAGACTGGTTATGTGGCTTTTCTCAGAGTACAGTCTGCTTTGTTGCAGAAGATCAGAGATCAGCAGTCTGTGGATCCGAAATTAGTTCAGATCAGGGATAGTCTGGTTGATGGCGCAGTTCAGGATTTTAGCCTGTCTGATGATGGTATTCTTCGGTTTCGTGGAAGGGTATGTGTCCCTGAGGAACCGAGCTTGAGGAAAGAAATATTGGAGGACAGCCATAACTCCAAATATTCTCTACATCCTGGCGTGACTAAGATGTATCAGGACCTCAAGAAAAGTTTTTGGTGGCCGGGTATGAAGAAAGAAGTGTTTGATTTTGTCTCTAGGTGTTTAACCTGTCAGACTGTGAAGGCTGAACACCAGAAGCCTGGTGGTTTGTTGCAGCCTCTTCCTATTCCTGAGTGGAAGTGGGAATGTATCAGTATGGATTTTGTATGTGGTTTGCCCAGAACCAGATTGGGTCATGATGCTATTTGGGTGATTGTTGATAGACTCACTAAATCAGCCCATTTTCTCCCGATCAAGATGACTTATCCTTTAGAGAGGCTGGCCAGATTGTACATTGATGAGATCGTCAGACTGCATGGAGTGCCTGTCGATATTGTGTCTGATAGGGACTCTCGATTTTTGTCCAGATTTTGGAAGAGTTTACAGGAGGGTTTGGGTACTAAGTTGAGTTTTAGTACAGCATACCATCCTCAGTCTGATGGCCAGACAGAGCGTACTATACAGACTCTAGAAGATTTGTTGAGAGCCTATGTGGTTGATTGGAGTTCTGAGTGGAACCGGGATCTATCTTTAATAGAGTTCACTTATAATAATAGTTTCCACTCCAGTATTCAGATGGCTCCTTATGAGGCCTTGTATGGGAGAAGGTGTAGGACTCCCTTGTGTTGGGAGGAAACTGGTGACAGAATGATTTTGAGATCTGATGCAGTACAAGAGACTACTGATAAGGTCAGAGAGATCCGGGATAAACTGAAAATTGCTCGGGACAGACAGAAGAGTTATGCTGATGACCGTCGTCGTTCCTTGGAGTTTATGGTAGGGGATCATGTGTTCTTGAAGGTGTCACCTACAAAGGGTGTTATGAGATTTGGCAAAAAGGGCAAGTTGAGCCCTAGGTTTGTAGGCCCTTTTGATATTATTGAGAGAGTTGGTCCAGTGGCTTACCGATTGGCTTTACCTCCTGCTATGGATCATGTGCATAATGTATTCCACGTTTCTGTTTTGAGGAAATATCATCCTGATCCATCTCATGTGTTGGAGTTGGAACCTCTTCAGATTCAGAGTGATTTGACTTTTGAGGAAAGACCTCTCCGGATTGTGGATAGAAAGGATAAAGTTCTGAGGAACAAGACTATACCTTTGGTAAAGGTTATCTGGGGAAATCAGTCAGTTGAAGAAGCGACTTGGGAGACTGAAGCTGATATGAGGAAAAATTATGCTTACCTCTTTGATGATATGGATGCTGAGCTTTAGAGGACTAAAGCTTTATAAGGAGGGAGGGATGTAAGATCCAAGGATCTTAAGTCCTGGTAAGCATTATTTTTGATTTAAATAATATTATTGACTGAGTTATTATTCCTGAGTATTGATAGTTAATTTATGATAAATTAATTAGAGATTTTTAGTTAATAAATTATAGTTAATTAACTAGAGATTTTGTTGTTAATTAACTGGTTTATTGCTTGTTAATTTATTGTAAGTAATTAATTAGAGCTTATTGGTTAATTAATTGGGCTTATTGGTTAATTAAATCCTTATTGGATGTTAATTAAAATCCTTAATGGATTTCGTTTAAGTGAATGGTTATTGGTTAAGTTAATTAAATTAATTGGTTAATTATGAGATATTGGGGTTGGCGCTAATTGGATTTGAAATTCAAATTTATTAGCTAAATGAATTAAACCCTATTTGAATTAATGGGTTAATGGGTTTAAAATTTTAAAATCCAAAGTTTAAGTGGGAATTGCGCTTAGGGTAAGAGTTTTTGGCGAAATTCTAGCTTGGAAGAACCCTAGGCGACGGCTTGAAAGAAGAAGGCGATTCTTGGAAGCTTGGAGGCGATTTTCTTCTTCCTTTTGACGAAATTCTTTGAGGTGGAACTTCCTTGGTGAATTCTTGGAGATTCCTTAGGCGACTTAAAGGCTTTAGGCGATTTTGTGGAAGATTTTTCACCATAGTATTCTCGGTTCAAGGTGAGTGGAAGGTCTTGTTTGATCTATTAGATTGGTTGTGATTGTATTATATGATGCAATTGAATTCTTGGGAAAATTACCATGTTTAAAATCGAATTCTTGGGAAAATTGTTATGAAAACCGAATGTTGGTGTTGACTATGAGAAACGAAACAATCTCGAAAACTATTGTAAAAACCGAATTAATTTGATGATTGTTTAACCGAAAATTTGTATGAAATTTAAGGTATTTTGGTAGCATTAAATCATTGATCTTAAGTATGAAATTCTTGTTAACTAAGGTGTATTTTTAAATTGATATTATGTTTGAAATCGTGGGTTACATGTGTGATTTGTAAAGCAATTATGCTTTAATTTTATATTGATTTTGGGGCGCATGATAAATGTTATATGTCGAATTTTATGGATGCTTGATAAATTGCCAATAACGTTATGTTGTAAAACTCATGTTTATTTAATTAAGATCATGCAATTATGTTTGAAAACATTGGGTGATAATTTAGCAAAATTACACTGAACTGACCAGCCTGAAATTTAAGGACTACACAATATTCGGTGAAAATATTATGTGTTATGTTATATGATTTTGAACAATATGTGTGACTATGTGATTTTGAACAATAAGTGTTATGTGATGGGTTTTGTGAAATTGGAAAATTATGGGTTATGTGAATTTGGAAATTAGGTGGTTATGTGATGGTTAGGACTAAGGCTAGGTGTAACTATGAACTCAAGTGGATGGTCCTTATGTGATATGTTAAGGGTTTGAATTTCAGCCCTGTATTGTGATATGTGAGGGGGTTGATGATCAGCCTGCCTATTATGGTTATTGTGATGGGGGTTGATGTTCAGCCTGCCCGATATGATTTTTGTGATGACTATCCTAGAGTCTAGTTGACACTTAGGAGTCCACCTTTGTGAAATATGTCCACCTTTGTGAAATATGAAATAAGATATGTATGTTGTCCAGTAGGAACCTTTTGGGAGAACGGGTTTTGACGCAAAGTGCCATGTCTTGGTCAGACAGGGGCCACCTCTTGATGTCACTACTCTTTTATGTGATGGGGTAATATAAGACGCAAAGTGCCATGTCTTGATCAGACAGGGGCCACCTCTTGATGTCATTACTCTTTATGTGACGGGGTGATATAAGACGCAAAGTGCCATGTCTTGATCAGACAGGGGCCACCTCTTGATGTCATCACTCTGATGTGTTATGGGGTGAGGGAGCAAAGTGCCACGTCGTGACCTGGCGGGGGCCACCTCTTGATTCTACTCACTATCCATGTTTATGTGTTGCATGCGGCTCCCAGTGCTTTGGCCAAGCCGGGTTAGACCATATTGGTCACTACTGAATATGCTGGACAACTAGGTTGCTTATGTGTTGGTGTGTTTAGTGGTTTAGAGTATAACTCTAGAACCTGAGTTTGTGAACCTAAGTTGTTATGTGTTCAGTTGGTTTAAAATATATGTGTTTAATTGGGTTAGAGTAAAACTCTAGAACCTGAGTTTGTGAACATGAGTTTGTTATATGCTAGTGTGTACATCTGACTGTCTATATGATTTCTGTTTCTTTATTTTGTTATATGTTGACATAATGTTCTTGTTAAAGATTTTTAAAATAATCTGCCTATATTTTTTAGTGTATGTTATGGATGGTCGATTTAGACTATCCACTCACTGGGCTGTGTAGCTCACCCCTCATTATTTTCAGGCATAGAGCAGGGGCGCATTTCATGAGTAACATTGACGTGGATATTATTTTTGCTGCTTAAGAACTTTTATGCTAAAATTTCTGGAGCCGGTTGTGGCTAAACCATATGATTTATATGAACTATGTGAACTATGTGATGTGAACCATGTGAACTATGTGAATTTGTGTTGCCAGATTGTGGCAGTTAACTGAGTTTGATTTTTGTGTCACCGCGGGCTTCAGCCTGGTTTCGGTGTTTGGTATGGGTTTATAAAATCGATTTTGTGATTTTGTTTTGAATTTCGGCTTGTTGTATATTCCGTGCAATCGGTTTTGATATACCCTGTAACTTGCATATGTCTAGTGCAAGTATTGCCTGGTGGCAGGTACCTTTATGGATTTTATGAATTTGAATCGGTTTTGATATAACTGTTGCCTTGCATATGTCTAGTGCAAGGATTGCGTGGTGGCAGGTACCCTTATGAGATTTGAGTTTTGTGAATTTGTGTGTATGGATTTACGAAATTTTTCAGATCGTGTTTTCTTGAACTCGGTTTTACCTAGCATATGATCGATCTTATATGAAACATCCTGTATCATTTGTGAATTGTGCCATTTGTTTGGGGTTAAGAATGTGGGATGTTACAGTAACGATAACTCACATTATCACGATCAGTGAGGGGTATCTAGCAACACATCACTGTCTCCCGATATAAAGGAAAGAGTCTTCCAAGACTACACCCAAACCACAGCACAAGTGTGAATCCAATTCACAAGGCATGCAAATTTCCTTTGCCACTGGATGTTCTTATTGGACAAGCGTGTCAAGCTTGTAGCTCCAATATGATGAGCATGATTAGATCAGATGATCATAGTCATCTGGGTATGGCCATACACTTTCTCAATCATCTCATACAGAGGGGGGCCCCTTTAGAACATCACACTCCAATTAAGGAGACGGCAATCCTATATCTATCACTAGTGCCCTAACCTGATTCAAGCTCACCATCCAAGATAGTCTATAATCATTATGTTTCAAATGATATTGAACTACCTCAAAACAATGACAATCATCATTTAGAAACACAAGTGATCTCAAGTCAGAGGAAATGTGCCACTTGTTACAATCAAGGATTATTCACATTGTGACAAGCAATTGAATATCCTAGTAGGGTCTGTCCAGTACATCCAATGTACCCATGGGTCTACATCTTATTCCATGCTCGAAGCATCCTATAAGATTAGAACACATATTAGTCTCAATCATATCAAGGTTGTCTCATGTTCACCAAGATATCTCGACTAAGGACATTACAGCATGTTAGCCTAGCTGAACAGCTTTGAGACATTATTCAGAAGTACACCTATTGCAGCATACAATGTAACAAACTGAATAACAACCATGCCTTTATAAACATAAGAGTTTATACATGATACTGTTACAATCCCAAGGCCTCAAACATTAGCCTTAAGGGCATACCCCAACAATCTCCCACTTGCACTTAATCTAATGGTTGAGAAATCTCAAACCCATATTATTACAGTGCTTCTCATGCTTCTGCTGCGCCAGAGGCTTAGTAAGCGGGTCTGCCAGATTGTCATCTGTATGAACCTTGCAGACTTTGATCTCGCCACGATCTATGATCTCCCTGATCAAATGAAACCGTCTCTGTATGTGCTTGGACTTCTGGTGCGACCGTGGTTCCTTTGCTTGTGCGATTGCTCCAGTGTTATCACAAAAGATAAGGATCTGCACTCGAAGGAACAACACCAAGTTCTCTCACGAACTTACGAATCCACACTGCCTCCTTGGATGCTTCCGAGGCTGCAACTGAAGGGTCCCCTTCAAGGGGGAGCGCAAGCATGTGAAACCCCTTTCAAGAGGGGGGCGAAAAACCCTTAAGGGTGGCGCATGACAATTACAAGCGGAAGCAAGGGTTTTCCATGGATCTTAGCAAGATAATATGATCAACTTGATGAAGTTTAGATCCATACCAAAGCCATGAGGAAGATGGCGACTTGGAAGCAAGAGAACAAGAGAGGTCTCCTCCACAAGGAGCGCACACAAGAAGAAGTTGGCTTGCTCCTTGTCGTCCTTTGTGCTAGCAAAGGGCTTGAAGAATCCAAATCGCTTGAAGGAGAATCCTTGGATGTCTTCTTGGTTTGGCTTGCCGAATGCCTCTCTACAACTCTCGGCGATCATGCACACTCAAGAGCACACATTTGCCCAAGAGAGAAGCCATCACGCAAAGGCGTTTCTTGGCTTAAGCGTTTAGGCGTTGAGACTTCCATATATGGTAAGTCTTCACTCCACACGTTCACACTTAGTGAACTAATCAAAACGCTTAATTAATTTGAACCATGCGTTCACATCCTTGAACCGGTTCAATTGACTTTGGTTCAACAACCAAATCAAACCAAGACCAAACCAAGACATGCCATGGTCTAAATCTAGTATGAACCATGAAGGTTCAAGATCTAACCATACATATCTAGATGCACTTGATCTCACTGATCTAGCATCAATACTCTCGATCGAAGCTTACCGATCTTAAGCTCTAATCAATCAAACATGATCAGACCAGATCTCACTTACAATCAGAGTCTACTCTCCTTTAACTGAACCAAAACAATTCAGTCCACACGATCTGACATGAGTAAGCCATATCATCAAATTGTGCGACCCTGAGGGTTTCCTTTAAATGTCGGTAACGACAACTTACATTATCACGATCAGTGAGGGGTATCTAGCAACACATCACTGTCTCCCGATATAAAGGAAAGAGTCTTCCAAGACTACACCCAAACCACAGCACAAGTGTGAATCAAACTCACGAGGCATGCATGTTTCCTTTGCCACTGGATGTTCTTATTGGACAAGCATGTCAAGCCTGTAACTCCAATAGGATGAGCATGATTAGATCAGATGATCACTGTCATCTGGGTATGGCCATACACTTTCTCAATCATCTCATACAGGGGGGCCCTCTAGAACATCACACTCCTTGAACAAGGAGACGGCAATCCTTTATCTATCACTAGTGCCCTAACCTGACTCAAGCTCATCATCCAAGATAGTCTATAATCATTATCTTTCAAATGATATTGAACTACCTCAAAACAATGACAATCATCATTTAGAAACACAAGTGATCTCAAGTCAAAGGAAAATGTGCCACTTGCTGCTATCAAGGATTATTCACATTGTGACAAACAATTGAATATCCTAGAAGGGTCTGTCCAGTACATCCAATGTACCCATGAGTCTACATCTTATTCCATGCTCGAAGCATCCTATAAGATTAGCACACATATTAGTCTCAATCATATCAAGGCTGTCTCATGTTCACCAAGATATCTCGACTAAGGACATAGAGCCTGTCAGCCTAGCTGAACAGCTTTGAGACATTATTCAGAAGTACACTTATTACAGCAGACAAGGTAACAACCTGAATAATAACCATGCCTTTATAAACATAAGAGTTTATTACATGATACTTATACAATCCCAAGGCCTCAAACATTAGCCTTAAGGGCATACCCCAACAATCTCCCACTTGCACTTAATCTAATGGTTGAGAAATCTCAAACCCATATTGTTACAGTGCTTCTCATGCTTCTGCTGCGCCAGAGGCTTGGTAAGCGGGTCTGCCAGATTGTCATCTGCATGAACCTTGCAAATCTTGATCTCGCCTCGATCAATGATCTCCCGGATCAAGTGAAACCGTCTCTGTATGTGCTTGGACTTCTGGTGCGACCGTGGTTCCTTTGCTTGTGCGATTGCTCCAGTGTTATCACAGAAGATAACCAAAGGATCTGCACTCGAAGGAACGACACCAAGTTCTCTCACGAACTTGCGAATCCATACTGCCTCCTTGGATGCTTCCGAGGCTGCAACATACTCGGCTTCTGTTGTGGAATCAGCAACAGTTGACTGTTTGAAACTCTTCCACACCACAGCACCTCCATTCAAGCTAAAAACATAGCCTGATTGCGATCGGAAATCATCCTGGTCCGACTGGAACGAAGCGTCAGTATATCCCTCTATACTGAGTTCTTCCTGACCACCATATATCAAGAACATATCTTTGGTCCTCCGCAGATATTTTATAATGTTCTTGACTGCAATCCAGTGCGCCAAACCTGGATTACTTTGGAAACGACTGGTCACGCTTAACCCGTAAGCGATGTCTGGGCGAGTACACAACATCGCATACATTATGGACCCAATAGCCGAAGCATAAGGCGTATTGTCCATTTCATCTTTCTCAGTCTGTGTTTGTGGACACTGACTCTTCGAAAGATTCAGACCATGTCTGACTGGAAGATATCCACGTTTAGAATTCTCTAAATGGAATCTCTCCAGGACTTTATCGATGTAAGTACTCTGGCACAGCCCGAGAAGCCTCTTAGATCTATCCCGGTAGATCTTCACACCTAACACATAGGCTGCTTCTCCTAGATCTTTCATCTGGAAACATTTTCCTAACCATGCTTTAACAGCATGCAGTTCAGGAATATCATTTCCAATGATCAAGATATCATCGACGTAGAGGACTAGGAAAGTAATCACGCTCCCACTAAACCTCTTATATACACACGGGTCATCCTCGTTCTTGATGAAACCAAACTTAGAGATTGATTCATCAAAACGAATGTTCCAGCTTCTAGATGCTTGTTTAAGTCCATAAATGGACTTCTTTAACTTGCATATTTTATGACGATCTGATGGATTCGTGAAGCCTTCAGGTTGTGTCATATACACATCCTCATCCAGATTTCCATTAAGGAAAGCTGTCTTCACATCCATCTGCCAGATCTCATAATCGTAATATGCAGCTATCGCGAAAAGAATCCGAATAGACTTGAACATGGCCACAGGTGAGAAAGTTTCATCATAATCTATCCCGTAGATTTGTTTGAAACCTTTCGCAACTAGCCTGCCGTTATAGGTAACCACGTTACCATCCATGTCAATCTTCTTCTTGAAGATCCATTTACAGCCTATAGGGATTACTCCCGGAGGCGGATCAACCAAATCCCAGACTTGGTTATCTGACATGGAGTCCATCTCGGCTCGCATAGCATTAAGCCATCTAGCTGACTCCGGTCCACTGACCGCATCCGCATAAGTGAGGGGTTCATCATTATCAATGATGTAGACTCCGTCATAGCGCTCAGGCTGACGACGGATCCTTCCCGATCTTCGCGGTTCCCGTGATATTTGAGCCTCAGGTTGTGTAGTAACCTGATCTACCGGCTCAGGCACATCCAACTGTGCTTGACTACTTTGTCCTTCTTCTGGATTCTCATCCAGCTTTATTTCTCTCCCACTAGCCTCTTGCAGAAGAAACTCCTTCTCAAGAAATATGGCCGTCCGAGCAACAAATACTTTGTTCTCCTTGGGATCGTAGAAATAATAACCCTTAGTTTCCTTAGGGTAACCTACAAAGATGCATTTCTCAGATCTGCTCTCCAGTTTCCCAGAGGCGAGCTTTTTGACATAAGCCTCGCAACCCCAGATCCTGATAAATGTCAAGCTAGGCTGTTTCCCATACCATAACTCATATGGCGTCTTTGAAACTGCCTTGGATGGCACTCGGTTTAGTACCTTTGCAGCTGTCTCCAGTGCAAAACCCCAAAAGGAGTATGGAAGAGTAGCCTGACTCATCATAGAACGAACCATATCAAGCAACGTTCTATTTCTCCTCTCGGACACACCATTCCATTGTGGTGTTCCTGGCGGAGTGAGCTGTGAGATAATCCCACACTCCTTTAGATAGTCAGTAAATTCTCGACTTAGGTATTCACCACCTCGATCAGAACGAAGTGCCTTGATATTTCGGCCTAGCTGATTTTGTACTTCATTCTTGAACTCTTTGAACTTGTCAAAAGATTCACTCTTATGTCTCATAAGATAGACATAACCATACCTACTGAAATCATCAGTAAAGGTAATGAAGTACTGATAGCCACCTCTAGCATGTTTACTAAATGGCCCACACACATCACTATGTATGAGGTCAAGTAAACCTGAAGCCCTTTGACCTTTGTTAGGAAAAGGTGACTTCGTCATTTTACCCATCAAACAAGCTTTGCATGTATCAATCTCCTTGTAGGAGAATGATCCCAGCAGTCCATGATCATGCAACCGCTTAATGCGCTTCTCGTTTATATGGCCCAAACGACTATGCCATAGCAAGGTGCTGTCATCAGCATACTTGGCTTTCTTATTATCAATGTTGTGTATCGAATGTTCCATGTCCAACATGAACAACCCATTGTTAATTGAACCAGTAGCATACACAATATTATCTAGAGAAAGTACACACTTTGAAGTCTTGCATTCAAAGGAAAAACCCTTCCTGACAAGAGCAGGAATGGAGATAATATTCTTGGTAATACTGGGTACAAAATAACAATTGTTTAATTCTAATACAATGCCAGATGGTAAAGAAATGAAATAGTCTCCTACAGCAACAGCAGCAACCCGTGCCCCGTTTCCAACGCGTAGGTCTACCTCATGCTGTCCCACCTGTCTTCTTCTCCTGAGTTCCTGTACATTTGAACAAATGTGAACTCCACATGCAGTGTCCAACACCCATGATATAGAAGAAGATGAAAACATGACTTCAGTCACGAATATACCTGAGCCAGAAGCGATGCTTCCCCTCTTGTCTCCTTGGAGCGCTTTACAGTCCTTTTTCCAGTGACCCAGCTGGCCACAGTGGAAACACCTGTTGTCCTTCGACCGCTTGACCTTCTGTTTCAGAGCCTTGCTGTAATTCTTGATAGGGGCCTTGCCCTTCTTCCCCTTCTTCTTGTTCCTTGAAGGAACCATCAAGACAGAGGTTGAAGGCTTTCCCTTCAGAGTTTCCTCAGTTGTCAAGAGCATATTCAGCAGCTCTGCCGGCGTACAATCGATTTTGTTCATATTAAAGTTAATAATGAACGCATCGAAAGAGGGCGGGAGAGACTGCAGAATAATATCCACAGCAAGCTCCTGGTTGATGGTATGCCCCAGTTTCTCCAGAGCCTCCTTGTGCCCAATCATCTTGAGCACGTGAGCTCCCACTGGGCTCCCTTCAGCCAGTTTGCTCTGAAAGAACAGCTTCGTCAGATTATAGCGTTCTGTCCTCGCCTGTGCAGCATACAGCATCTTGAGGTTCGCTATAATCTCTATAGCCGACATATCCTCATGCTGACGCTGCAGCGGTGGCGTCATAGACGCTAGCATCAGGCAAGCGACATCAATGCTATCATTGACATGCTTATCATAGGCTTCACGAACCGCCCTTGCGGCGTTCGCAGCGGGTTGAGGCGGCACAGCCGTCTCGAGGACATACAGTTTCCTCTCTGCCTTAAGAACGATCTTAAGGTGTCCGAACCAGTCAGAGAAGTTCGGCCCAGCAAACTTCTCCCTTTCCAGTAGGGATCGCACATTGAAGCTCATGGTGTTCGTTGCTGCAGGAATCTACAACAAGCAAGAACAGCAAGGTCAGTATCAATGTTAAGAATCAATCCAGGACTTGAGAAAGATTCTTTTTCTCACTATTTTGTCTGACTGAAAAATCCAGTAAACAGTCCGAAAGAGTAACACTCTTTTAGTGAGATGGGATCCAGATTTCATACTTGGTCTCCGCGTCCCGCTCAGGCGAGATAAGATGCACAGAGAAGACAAGCACTAATTTCTGGTAGGCTGTCCCAGCCAATCGCCAACCCGTGCGATTCCCCTTCATCTGGGCAATCCAGCAGACTGTGCCAACTGAGTTGGTACAACTCAATCTCTGACCCCGCAGATGGCTGCCTCCATGTGCTACCATATGCGCCACATATGTAGCCTACATGGTCAAGCTGACCCGACCTACTCCCTGGACCACCACGTGCTATGCTGAGCAACGAGAAGCGATAAATCCCTTCTCTGTAACACGCAGGTGAAATCCAGCACCGTCTAAAGATAGATGGACGTGCCCACTGAGTGGGTACAACACGGCTCCAACGATAGTCAGAACGGTGAGGTTTCGCGTCAGAAGGCTTTCCGAGCTTGATATGTTAGCGTTGGATTTTAACGGTCTTTTATCTTCTTCACTATCATGCAATTCCTATGGTGATAGCAGAAGATAAACTCATGCAGTTCTAATTATATAAGCAATAAAAAGAAAGCATGGATCTTATGTGGTAAAAGCCCATGAACCCTAAGTAAGACCTTAATTTTACTTAAGTCTTCACTTGAGCTCTTTGACATCTCATCTGGTCCAACCCAGGGCCCTAGCTCCAAGAGCACCTCAGGTGCGCCACCAGCTGAATGCCCCTCTTGGATGTGTGCCTTTGTGCTCTTGTCTAATCAAAATACATTTTTGATCTATCTAGACAAGCTTTGACTCGCAGGTCAATTATACAATAGATTAATAAAAAATGTGATTCGCAGATCACAATAATATTAACTTATAATTAACCAGGCACGCAGGCCCCAGCACAGCACACATTAGGGCAACCCACATAAGATTAAATAAACAAGCATATGGTCTCAATCATCATGTGATCCAATCAAGAAATTAAATTTTTGAAAACCCCATAGGCATCAATTTTAACTTCCTTATGTGTCCTACAACCTTACAATGGTCCAATGATAGGGATCCACTCATCCATCTAGTTAGATCCCCTGCCCTTGCATGCACCGAGTCCTAACTGACCCGAGTTGACCTAATGGTCAACCATGCATGCGCTAAGGGCTTGAACAGCTTTCAAGAGTTCTGGCAAGCGGGTGTGACCCCGGGCCTAACTCAAGAGTGTTCACTGGTTGTCTCAACCAGACCTCGCTACACGCCTAAGATGCAATCGACCTATGGCCACCTCGTGCTTGCGCACAGGTGCCATCTGGTCGATCCATCTAGGCTGTCAGATGGTCTGATCAGACTATTCGATCTAACCTAGAGGTGACTTCAACCCGATCAACCCATCTAAGGGTTTATAGTAGGTGCCACTTAGGTCTAGTGAGGCGCGCAAGTGATTAGTTTTTCTTAGAAAAACTACAACGACAAGCGCCAACTTACATGCGCCAAAATAACAAAATATTCTCATGTTAAGTTTCGGCATGCAACTTAGATCTAAGCATACTTTTACATGCGCAAACATGGATCACAAAAATATATATCAAGCAATCATATTAACATGCTGCAACCGCATGCTCTGATACCAATTGAAGGGTCCCCTTCAAGGGGGAGCGCAAGCATGTGAAACCCCTTTCAAGAGGGGGGCGAAAAACCCTTAAGGGTGGCGCATGACAATTACAAGCGGAAGCAAGGGTTTTCCATGGATCTTAGCAAGATAATATGATCAACTTGATGAAGTTTAGATCCATACCAAAGCCATGAGGAAGATGGCGACTTGGAAGCAAGAGAACAAGAGAGGTCTCCTCCACAAGGCGCGCACACAAGAAGAAGTTGGCTTGCTCCTTGTCGTCCTTTGTGCTAGCAAAGGGCTTGAAGAATCCAAATCGCTTGAAGGAGAATCCTTGGATGTCTTCTTGGTTTGGCTTGCCGAATGCCTCTCTACAACTCTCGGCGATCATGCACACTCAAGAGCACACATTTGCCCAAGAGAGAAGCCATCACGCAAAGGCATTTCTTGGCTTAAGCGTTTAGGCGTTGAGACTTCCATATATGGTAAGTCTTCACTCCACACGTTCACACTTAGTGAACTAATCAAAACGCTTAATTAATTTGAACCATGCGTTCACATCCTTGAACCGGTTCAATTGACTTTGGTTCAACAACCAAATCAAACCAAGACCAAACCAAGACATGCCATGGTCTAAATCTAGTATGAACCATGAAGGTTCAAGATCTAACCATACATATCTAGATGCACTTGATCTCACTGATCTAGCATCAATACTCTCGATCGAAGCTTACCGATCTTAAGCTCTAATCAATCAAACATGATCAGACCAGATCTCACTTACAATCAGAGTCTACTCTCCTTTAACTGAACCAAAACAATTCAGTCCACACGATCTGACATGAGTAAGCCATATCATCAAATTGTGCGACCCTGAGGGTTTCCTTTAAATGTCGGTAACGACAACTTACATTATCACGATCAGTGAGGGGTATCTAGCAACACATCACTGTCTCCCGATATAAAGGAAAGAGTCTTCCAAGACTACACCCAAACCACAGCACAAGTGTGAATCAAACTCACGAGGCATGCATGTTTCCTTTGCCACTGGATGTTCTTATTGGACAAGCATGTCAAGCCTGTAACTCCAATAGGATGAGCATGATTAGATCAGATGATCACTGTCATCTGGGTATGGCCATACACTTTCTCAATCATCTCATACAGGGGGGCCCTCTAGAACATCACACTCCTTGAACAAGGAGACGGCAATCCTTTATCTATCACTAGTGCCCTAACCTGACTCAAGCTCATCATCCAAGATAGTCTATAATCATTATCTTTCAAATGATATTGAACTACCTCAAAACAATGACAATCATCATTTAGAAACACAAGTGATCTCAAGTCAAAGGAAAATGTGCCACTTGCTGCTATCAAGGATTATTCACATTGTGACAAACAATTGAATATCCTAGAAGGGTCTGTCCAGTACATCCAATGTACCCATGAGTCTACATCTTATTCCATGCTCGAAGCATCCTATAAGATTAGCACACATATTAGTCTCAATCATATCAAGGCTGTCTCATGTTCACCAAGATATCTCGACTAAGGACATAGAGCCTGTCAGCCTAGCTGAACAGCTTTGAGACATTATTCAGAAGTACACTTATTACAGCAGACAAGGTAACAACCTGAATAATAACCATGCCTTTATAAACATAAGAGTTTATTACATGATACTTATACAATCCCAAGGCCTCAAACATTAGCCTTAAGGGCATACCCCAACAGCAACATACTCGGCTTCTGTTGTGGAATCAGCAACGATTGACTGTTTGAAACTCTTCCACACCACCGCTCCTCCATTCAAGCTAAAAACATAGCCTGATTGCAATCGGAAATCATCCTGGTCCGACTGGAACGAAGCGTCAGTATATCCTTCAATACTGAGTTCTTCCTGACCACCATATATCAAGAACATATCTTTGGTCCTCCGCAGATATTTTAAAATGTTCTTGACTGCAATCCAGTGCGCCATACTTGGATTACCTTGGAACCGACTGGTCACGCTTAACCCGTAAGCGACGTCTGGGCGAGTACACAACATCGCATACATTATGGATCCAATAGCCGAAGCATAAGGCGTATTGTCCATTTCATCTTTCTCAGTCTGTGTTTGTGGACACTGACTCTTCGAAAGATTCAGACCATGTCTGACTGGAAGATATCCTCTTTTAGAATTCTCTAAATGAAATCTCTCCAGGACTTTATCGATGTAAGTACTCTGGCACAGCCCGAGAAGCCTCTTAGATCTATCCCTGTAGATCTTCACACCTAATACATAGGCTGCTTCTCCAAGATCTTTCATCTGGAAACATTTCCTTAGCCATGCCTTTACGGCATGCATTTCAGGAATGTCGTTTCCAATGATCAAGATATCATCGATGTAGAGGACTAGGAAAGTAATCACGCTCCCACTAAACCTCTTATATACACACGGGTCATCTTCGTTCTTGATGAAACCAAATTCAGTGACTGATTCATCAAAACGAATATTCCAGCTTCTTGATGCTTGTTTGAGTCCATAAATAGACTTCTTTAACTTGCATATTTTATGATGATCTGATGGATTAGTGAAACCTTCTGGTTGTGTCATATACACATCCTCATCCAGATTTCCATTAAGGAAAGCAGTCTTCACATCCATCTGCCAGATCTCATAATCGTAATATGCTGCTATCGCGAAAAGAATCCGAATAGACTTAAACATGGCTACAGGTGAGAAAGTTTCAACATAATCTATCCCGTAGATTTGTTTGAAACCTTTCGCAACTAGCCTGCCTTTATAGGTAACCACGTTACCATCCATGTCAATCTTCTTCTTGAAGATCCATTTACAACCTATAGGGATTACTCCCGGAGGCGGATCAACCAAATCCCAGACTCGGTTATCTGACATGGAGTCCATCTCGGCGCGCATAGCTTCAAGCCATCTCGCTGACTCCGGTCCACTGACCGCATCCGCATAAGTGAGGGGTTCATCATGATCAATGATGTAGACTCTGTCATAGCGCTCAGGTTGTCGACGGATCCTTCCCGATCTTCGCGGTTCCCGTGATATCTGAGCCTCAGGTTGTTCAGTAACCTGTTCTACCGGCTCAGGCTCATCCAACTGTGCTTGACCACTTTGTCCTTCTTCTGGATTCTCATCCAGCTTTATTTCTCTCCCACTGGCCTCTTGCAGAAGAAACTCCTTCTCAAGAAATATGGCCGTCCGAGCAACAAATACTTTGTTCTCTTTGGGATCGTAGAAATAATAACCCTTAGTTTCCTTAGGGTAACCGACAAAGATACATTTCTCAGATCTGCTCTCTAGTTTTCCAGAGGCGAGCTTTTTGACATAAGCCTCGCAGCCCCAGATCCTGATAAATGTCAAGCTAGGCTGTTTCCCATACCATAACTCATATGGCGTCTTAGAAACTGCCTTGGATGGCACTCGGTTTAGTACCTTTGCAGCTGTCTCCAGTGCAAATCCCCAAAAGGAGTAAGGTAGAGCAGCCTGACTCATCATAGAACGAACCATATCAAGTAACGTTCTATTTCTCCTCTCGGACACACCATTCCATTGCGGTGTTCCTGGTGGAGTGAGCTGTGAGATAATCCCACACTCCTTTAGATAGTCAGTAAACTCTCGACTTAGGTATTCTCCACCTCGATCAGAACGAAGTGCCTTGATATTTCGGCCAAGCTGATTCTGTACTTCATTCTTGAACTCTTTGAACTTGTCAAAAGATTCACTCTTATGTCTCATTAGATAGACATAACCGTATCTACTGAAATCATCAGTGAAGGTAATGAAGTACTGATAGCCACCTCTGGCATGTTTACTAAATGGCCCACACACATCACTGTGTATAAGGTCAAGTAAACCTGAAGCCCTTTGACCTTTATGAGGAAAAGGCGACTTCGTCATTTTGCCCATTAAACAAGCTTTGCATGTATCAATCTCCTCATAGGAGAATGATCCCAGCAGTCCATAATCATGCAACCGCTTAATGCGTTTCTTGTTAATATGGCCTAAACGACTATGCCATAGCAAGGTGCTGTCATCAGCATATTTGGCTTTCTTATTATCAATATTGTGTATAGAACATTCCATGTCCAACATGAATAACCCATTGTTAATTGAACCAGTAGCATAAACAATATTATCTAAAGTAAGAATACACTTTGAAATATTGCATTCAAAGGAAAACCCTTTCCTGACAAGAGCAGTAATAGAGATAATATTTTTAGTAATACTTGGAACAAAGTAACAACTGTTTAATTCTAACACAAGTCCAGATGGTAAAGAGATGAAATAGTCTCCTACAGCAACAGCAGCAACCCGTGCCCCGTTTCCAACTCGTAGGTCCACCTCATGCTGTCCCACCTGCCTTCTTCTCTTGAGTTCCTGTACATTTGAACAAATGTGAACTCCACATGCAGTGTCCAACACCCATGAAATAGAAGAAGATGAAACCATGACTTCCGTCACGTAAATACCTGAGCCAGAAGCGATGCTTCCCCTCTTGTCTCCTTGGAGCGCTTTACAGTCCTTTTTCCAGTGACCCAGCTGGCCACAGTGGAAACATCTGTATTCCTTTGACCGCTTAACTTTTTGCTTCAGAGCCTTGTTGTAACTCTTGACAGGGGCCTTGCCCTTCTTCCCCTTCTTCTTGTTCCTAGAAGGAACCATTAAGACAGAGGTCGAAGGCTTTCCCTTCAGAGTCTCCTCAGTAGTCAAGAGCATATTCAGCAGCTCTGCCGGAGTACAGTCGATTTTGTTCATATTAAAGTTAATGATGAACGCATCGAAAGAGGGCGGGAGAGACTGCAGAATAATGTCTACAGCAAGCTCCTGAATGATGGTATGCCCCAGTTTCTCTAGAGCCTCCTTGTGCCCAATCATCTTGAGCACGTGAGCTCCCACTGGGCTCCCTTCAGCCAGTTTGCTCTGAAAGAACAGCTTTGTCAGATTATAGCGCTCAGTCCTCGCCTGCGCAGCATACAGCATCTTGAGGTTTGCTATCATTTCTATAGCAGACATATCCTCATGCTGACGCTGCAGCGGTGGCGTCATAGACGCTAGCATCAGGCAAGCGACATCAATGCTATCATTGACATGCTTTTCATAGGCATCCCGAACCGCCCTTGCGGCGTTCTGAGCGGGCTGAGGCGGTATAGCCGTCTCGAGGACATACAGTTTCCTCTCTGCCTTAAGAACAATCTTAAGGTGTCCGAACCAGTCTGAGAAGTTTGGCCCAGCAAACTTCTCTCTTTCCAGTAGGGATCGCACATTGAAGCTCATGGTGTTCGTTGCTGCAGGTATCTACAACAATGCAAGAACAGCAAGGTCAGTATCAATGTTAAGAATCAATCAGGACTTAAGAATGATTCTTTTTCTCACTATTTTATCTGGCTGAAAAATCCAGCAAAACAGCCCGAAAGAGTAGAACTCTTTTAGTGAGATGGGATCCAGATTTCATACTTGGTCTCCGCGTCCCGCTCAGGCGAGATAAGATGCACAGAGAGTACAAGCACTAATTTCTGGTAGGCAGTCCCTGCCAATCGCCAACCCGTGCGATTCCCCTTCATCTGGGCAATCCAGCAGACTGTGCCAACTGAGTTGGTACAACACAGTCTCTGACCCCACAGATGGCTGCCTCCATGTGCTACCATATGCGCCACATATGTAGCCTACACGGTCAAGCTAACCCGACCTACTCCCTGGACCACCACGTGCTATGCTGAGCAACGAGAAGCGATAAATCCCTTCTCTGTAACACGCAGGTGTAATCCCGCACCGTCTGAAGATAGATGGACGTGCCCACTGAGTGGGTACAACACGGCTCCAAAGATAGTCAGAACAGTGAGGTTTCGCGTCAGAAGGCTTACGAGCTTGATATTTTAGCGTTGGATTTTAACGGTCTTTTATCTTCTTGACTATCATGCAATTCCTATGGTGATAGTAGAAGATAAACTCATGCAATTCTAATTATAAAAGCAATAAATAGAAAGCATGCTGATCTTATGTGGTAAAAGCCCATTAAGCCTAAGTTAGACCTTAAATTAAACTTAAGTCTTCACTTGCTTTTCTTCATGGGGCTTTTGCTTCTCATCTGGCCCAACCTAGGGCCCAAGCGCCATCTGCAGCTCAGGTGCGCCTACCAGGGAAAATGCGCCTGGTCCCAGAGTCGAACCCTGGACCTCCCACCTGGTCAAGCCTCTGCTGCAAGCGCCTCTGCCAAGTGTGCTCTGTGCTCTTGTCTGATTAATTTACAAATTAATCTATCTAGACAAGATTGACTCGCAGGTCAATTACATTTTATAAATTAAATGCAATGTGATGCGCAGATCACAATAAAAATTAATTTACAAATTTTAACCAACCACACAGGCCCCAGCACAGCACACATTAATTAGGCGTCCCACATAAGATTAAATAAACAAGCATATGCTTACAATCAACATGTGATCCATTCATGAAAATAAAATTTTTCAAAAACCCATTGGCATCAATTTTATTTTCCTTATGTGCCCTACTACCTTACAACGGTCCATTAATAGGGATCCACTCATCAGGCCTAGTCAGATCCACTGCCCTTGCATGCACCAAGTCCTAACTGACTTGAGTCGACCCAGTGGTCAACTATGCATGCGCTAGGGCTGAACAACCTACATGAGTTTTGGCAAGCGGGTGTGACCCCGGGCCTAACTCATGCGTGTTCACTAGTTGTCTCAACTAGACCTCGCTACACGCCTTTGATGCAGTCGACCTATAGCCACCTTATGCTTGCGCATAGGTGCCATCTGGTCGACCCATCTAGGCTGTCAGATGGTCTGATCAGACTAGTTGGATCTTAACTAGAGATGACTTCAACCCTACTAACCCGTCTAAGGGTTTAATGTAGGTGCGGCTTAGATCTAATGATAGTCGCGCATGTCATTAGGGTTTTTAGAAAAACAACTACAACAACATGATAGATGCGCTATCAACACACATGTGCCAAGGAAACATACAAGTTTCGGCATGAATGAACAATGTACATGTAAGTCTCGCATGTAAGAAAGATCTAAGCATACAAGGATCACAGCAGGATAGCAATCATATAAATCATGCATATAACCGCTCTGATACCAATTGTAGGTCCCCAGAAGGGGGCGAAACCCTAAAGCATGGCGCGTATAAAATTTTAAACAGCGGAAGAGGGTTTCTAGGGGATCGGATTCATGCATAACATATGATCAACTTGTTAAACCCGATTGCAAACATAGAAGATGTCATACCGATGCCATTTCTAGATGGCGTCTTGGAAGCAGAGAGCGATAGGGATCTCCTCCAAAGGATGCGCACACAAGATGAAGAAGTCGCCTACTCTGATGGTGCTCCTTGTGCTAGCAAGGTTCCAAGAGGTCCTTGTCGTATGGAAGGGAAGAGAATCCTTTGCTTGGCGATTTCTTCCTTCTCCTTTTTCGTCAACCTCTTCACCACACGAGAGAGAGCTTGTTGGCAACGAGAGAGGAGGAGAAGCGAGAGAGTAGAGCGCCTTAGGCGTGAACGTGAGTGATGGTCACGTATGTGATCATGCTTTCTAAAAATAGAAAGCCACTTACTCACATGCGATCATGGGTTTACCCCAATCGCAAACTCCTCTCCATTTGAACCACACGCTCACTCAATGAGCTGGTTCAATTTGGTTTGGTCCAAAGACCAATTAACCCAAGCGATATGGTCTAGATCACAATTAAACCCTAAGGTTCCAGATCTAACCGTTGATCTCTTGATGCTGCTGATCTCACTGATCTAGCATCCATTCTCTCGATCGAAGCTTACCGATCTCAAGCCCTAATCAATCAAACATGATCAGACCAGATCTCACTTACAATCAGAGACTAAATCCCTTTAAACTGAACCCAAACAATTCAGTCCACACGATCTGACTTAAGTAAGCCATATCATCAATTTGTGCGACCCTGAGGGTTTCCTTTAAATGTCGGTAATGATAACTCACATTATCACGATCAGTGAGGGGTATCTAGCAACACATCACTGTCTCCCGATATAAAGGAAAGAGTCTTCCAAGACTACACCCAAACCACAGCACAAGTGTGAATCCAATTCACAAGGCATGCAAATTTCCTTTGCCACTGGATGTTCTTATTGGACAAGCGTGTCAAGCTTGTAGCTCCAATATGATGAGCATGATTAGATCAGATGATCATAGTCATCTGGGTATGGCCATACACTTTCTCAATCATCTCATACAGAGGGGGGCCCCTTTAGAACATCACACTCCAATTAAGGAGACGGCAATCCTATATCTATCACTAGTGCCCTAACCTGATTCAAGCTCACCATCCAAGATAGTCTATAATCATTATGTTTCAAATGATATTGAACTACCTCAAAACAATGACAATCATCATTTAGAAACACAAGTGATCTCAAGTCAGAGGAAATGTGCCACTTGTTACAATCAAGGATTATTCACATTGTGACAAGCAATTGAATATCCTAGTAGGGTCTGTCCAGTACATCCAATGTACCCATGGGTCTACATCTTATTCCATGCTCGAAGCATCCTATAAGATTAGAACACATATTAGTCTCAATCATATCAAGGTTGTCTCATGTTCACCAAGATATCTCGACTAAGGACATTACAGCATGTTAGCCTAGCTGAACAGCTTTGAGACATTATTCAGAAGTACACCTATTGCAGCAGACAATGTAACAAACTGAATAACAACCATGCCTTTATAAACATAAGAGTTTATACATGATACTGTTACAATCCCAAGGCCTCAAACATTAGCCTTAAGGGCATACCCCAACACTTATTCCATGCTCGAAGCATCCTATAAGATTAGAACACATATTAGTCTCAATCATATCAAGGCTGTCTCATGTTCACCAAGATATCTCGACTAAGGACTTCATTGCATGTCAGCCTAGCTGAACAGCATTGAGACATTATTCAGAAGCACACTTATTGCAGCAGACAATGTAACAAACTGAATAACAACCATTGCCTTTATAAACATAAGAGTTTATACATGATACTGAAAGAATCCCAAGGCCTCAAACATTAGCCTTAAGGGCATACCCCAACAGCAGGTCGATCAAGTATGTCCATCCCGATATATGTTAGTTTTTATGGCCTAAGGACCAATTGTTGGTCCTACCTTTTGTACTACATTCACTTTTCATATTTATATATCCTCACATTGTCATTGTCATGTTTTCGATATGTCTACGATTGTATATATTTACATAATAATGTCTCTGGAGATACATTATATGTTGTCTCAAAGCTTATCCCTAGTCAGGTGCTATAGGGACAGCTATGACGCATGTGAGACTAGTGTATATGTTGGTTGAGCACGGGTTCCTAACTGATAGCCCGAAAGGGAACACTACAAGTCTGGCACGCGTGTATCTTAGACTAATCCCCGGCAACAGCGCCAAAAACTTGATAGCCCGAAAGGGAACACTACAAGTCTGGCATGCGTGTACCTTGGACTAATCCCCAGCAAAGGTGCCAAAAACTTGATAGGCTTCCGCAAGTGCACAGAACTATCGAAGTAATAAAGAAAAGTATCGAATCCACGGGGACCTTATTGTTAAGTACCAAATAGTGGTATTCTTACTAGCTAAGCGAACCAATTCTAGTGCAAAGTAATAATGGAAAATACATGAACTCAGATAATCAGAGAGATAAATTGGGACTTAGGGTTTCATCCTCCTTGATTCTAATGACTAGACATAAATAAAAGGGTCGTCAGTCTAATTCTACCATGACAAAGACATAATTTACTTGATAAAGGTATTGTTTCACTTTCGTGCAGACAATCATGCAGATAACCAATCCTCACTTTCATGCAAGATCTATTCTCAATGCTGTAGATAAGTAAATCATCAATCAAAGAACTCAATATCACTTTCGAGCATCCGAATTCTAGGTTGATAATCTCTAGCGGAAGCCCAAGGATCACTTTCGTGCATCCGAGCCTCAACACTAGTTTTACTCATGGATCTCCAACATTCCGATCCTCACTTTCGTGCAAGATCTCCACGTTTGACAAATAGACTCGATCAATAGATTCATGTTATAATCATGGCAATTAATTTACTAGAACAGATCAAATTAGATCTAACATAAGGAAGGGATCGTAACATGCAATTCTAGGGTTCCAAGTTCTCAAGCAAATCACCTTTCAGTCTCATTGCGAAAACTCTAAAAACATAATTAGTAACATGGACTTATAGAGAGTCTAAGCACAATCCATCACAAAAGCAAAATTATCATGGCAAAGTTATCATGACGAAAAAGAAGATTATATATTCATTAAAAATCAAGGGGATTACACCCCATGTCCCAAAAGAGTGTTAAGCTTGCATGGAGGAAAAAATACAATGAATCATAGTTTAGAACAATTAGAAATGAGAGAAGGAGAAAAAAACAACGTTACAACACGGGTGTAATGTAAATTACACCCGTAATTTCGTGATGAACAGTGCTGTCACCACTGTTTTGTTGATTCCTCCTCCGATCAGACTCCGAACGCTCTGAAACATCTGTGGCATCTTTGTTTCCTCCAGACGAAGCTTCTACGTGAAAATCACGGCCTGAGATGCCCTCTACGCCTCTCGGCGCGAGGCCAAACCCTAGCCACCTCTCTGGCGATTTCTCCCTCGATACTAGATAAACGTTTCTCCTTCCACTTCTTATGCCTTATGCTCTTAAAGGCAAGTTCAGAACATCTTTCCGATTTCAATTTGGACCTCTGGATCAAAAGTTATTGCTCATGCAAGATTCGGACTCGTAAAAATCGCGTTTTGACTGGGAATTACGGCAGTGTAATATCTCACAGCACTGCCGTAAAATAGCATGAGTGTTCTGTTCTGGAAATGCTGGAAAATACGACCTGTAATTTGGTTTAGGGCAATGCCGTAATTTCGGTTGAACTTTCTGGTCGGAATATGTCTGGAAAATACGGCCCGTGTAGAAGTTTACGGCAGTGCCGTAATTTCAGCAAAGGTTTCTGTTCTGAAGACGCTCCAAAAATATGGCAATGTAATTCTTTACGGCAGTGCCGTAAAATCACAAAATCTTTTTGTTTGGAAAAGCTCCAAAATACAGCCGTGTTCTTGATAATATGATAGCTTCAAAATACGGTACCGTAAAATCCTTTACGGTACTGCCGTATTTTGGTTCGTGGCTTCGATTTGCATGAAATTTCTTGTGTATCTTCCTCTTGATGATGGTAATTCTTCCATGTGTTTGATTTTGCTTGAAAATGCCCAAAATAGTGCCTTTTTGCCTGAAAATCATGAAAAACCAAAATAGGAGTAGACTTTGCAATATTCGATGAATTTAGCATGAAAACAATCAAAAGATCTTCAATTTAGCATGAAAAGATATCTAAAATGATACAAAATATATTACATATTTTGGTGTCATCAAACACATAAGGCTCAAACTTTGCTTGTCCTCAAGCAAAAATCAAATTTTGAAGTCAAAATTTGATCACAAGAATAACTTTTTCATGCTGAATAAATTTCTAAAATACAATCATCAATGAAAAATTCCATCAATTGTTTCATAAAACTTCAAGTAAACATATCATCCTTACAACTTAACCCTTTAGATCTAGAATTCAATCAAATAAAACTTTGCAACTTGTATAATAAATAGAATTTTCAATCTCATGATTTCACCCAGTTTTTAGTTCAAATCTATCATGCTTTTGTTTACAGGAATTAGGTTTCCAAGATCTTTTTCCACACATGATTTTTTTTTCTTTTTTTTCTTTTTTTTTTATTTTGTTTGTTTTTGTGAAGATGGCATGTACCCACTTAGATACACACTTTTTATTTTTGACTTCAACTCTTGTCTTCGGTACCACTATCAATTTTATACAGTGCCAAGTACAGGAGTCTTATTATTTTTCACTCTCATTATTTTTCATGCATAGACTTCAACCCATCTCTTAGGTACCACTGTCAATTTTACACAGTGCCAAGTAGGGGAGTCTCTCACTATTTTTATGGATCTTGGCTTCTTATTTCCCAACAAATAGCAAAATAGACTAAACATCTACTAGGTTGATCAATTGACATCAATTCAATAATCATACTCATATACTCATTTTATTGAAAAGAATAGTTTCACTTTTAGATCTTATTCCTCAAATAACACATCTACCCAAAATTTCATGTATCAACCAATGTCAAATTTCAAAAATAGATATACATTGAAGAAATAAATCTAACATGATAGGGTTTTTCTCTAATCACTAGTATAAATACTCATCATATAGTAGAAAGTGGATCATATGCTTTCATCAATCTTAACAACAAATTTGAATAATATCATCATCAAAACAGTGAGTTCCACATATCCCTAAAATCATTTTTCAAGAGAAAACCAATGAGTAGTATAAATATGATAAAGTAAAAGATGCACTATAAGGAATAGTCATTAATAAGAGAGTGCAAGTGATACTCACAAAACCATATAGATCATGCTCAATCATTGTCAGGCCAATGCAGCTAGGTCCAAAGATGTGCCTTTTGAAAATTTTCTGCAAAATTTAAAGTACATAAGGCTCAGATCAAAAACAGTCTCAAAAAAAATTAATTTTAAAAATAATTTTCTCAAAGAAAGAATCAGAGATATCATCGAGAGTCTAGAAGAGTGTAAGATCCAAGGATCTTAAGTCCTGGTAAGCATCATTTTTTTTGAATTAAATAAAATTATTGACTGTGATATTTTTATGTATTGGTTGTTAATAGTTATTTAATTAGAGATTATTTGTTTGATTATTGGCTGTTAATTTATGATAAATTATTATTAGTTGTTCATGATAAATTAATTAGGAATTATGGGTTGTAAGTTGTTAGTTAATTAATTAGACCTTATTGGATATTAATTAAATCCTTATTGGATTTGCGCTTAAGTGAATTAATTAATTGGATGTTAATTTAAATTCATATTGGATTTTCACTTAAACCATGGGTTATTGGGTTATTGGATATTAGATTTAAAATTCGAAATTATTAGTTAAATGGGTTAAACCCTTTTGGAATTAATTGGTTAATGGGTTTAAAATTTAAAAACCCAAAGTTTAAGTAGTAATTTCGGCTAGGGTAGAGGTTTTGGCGATTTTGGCTTGGAGAAAAACATTGGGCGACGGCTTGAAAGAACTTGGCGATTTCCTTGAAGACTTGGCGATTTCCTTGAAGGCTTGGACGATTTTCCTCTTCCTTTTCCTTGGCCGGCATCTTTGATTTGGGTGGCGTTCTTTTCCATTGGTGGTGGCAAGGCTCTAGACGAATTTTTGGAAGGGTTTTCTTATTAGTATTCACGGTTCAAGGTGAGTGGGTTGTCTAATTGATTTCTATCTATTTGTTTGTGTTAATTGATGAGTTAGATGATATATTCGCTTGTTGGAAATCTTACCATGCTAAAACCGAATTTTGTAAAGTTGATTATATGATGAAAACCGAATTTTGTAAGGTTGATTATATCATGAAAACCGAATTTTTCAAAGGTGATTATATGATGATTATTTAACCGAAAATTTGTATGAAATTTAAGGTATTTTTATAGGAATTTTGGTAGCATTAAATCATTGAATTTTGGGTATGAAATTCTTGTTAATTATAGTTAAACCGAAATCAATTTTGGTAACATTAAATCAATGATGTTTGTAGTTAACATGAAAACCGAAATCTTGATGTTCTTGATAATTGTTTATGAAAACCGAAATTGATGTTTGTAGTTAACATGAAAACCGAAACCTTGATGACCTTGATAATTGTCTATGAAAACCGAATTTTGGTGTTTGTAGTTAATATGTTACATGTGGTAATTTGTAAAGTAATTTATATGAATACTTGTTTTAAATTTTAAGTTGATTTCATGGATGCTTGATATGACTGTTTCTTGGTGTATGTAACATGTTAAATAATTATGGTGTTATATTTATGGCTAAGTATCTGTATTTGAGAAACTTGAGTGACAACATAGCAAGGTTTGATTAAACTAATCAGCATGAAATTTAAGGACTACACTATATTCGGTGATATTCGAATATAAAATATTATGTGTTGTGTTATATAATTTTGAACAATATGTGTGATCATGTGAATTTTGAACATTATGTGTGATCTTGTGAATTTTGAACAATATGTGTGATTATGTGAATTTGGAAAATTATGTGATTATGTGATGGTTAGGACTAAGGCTAGGTGTAACTATGAACTCAAGGGGATAGTCCTTATGTGTTATGTTAAGGGTTTGAATTTCAGCCCTGTATTGTGATATGTGAGGAGGTTGATGTTCAGCCTGCCTATTATGATTATTGTGATGGGGGTTGATGCCTGCCCGATATGATTTTTGTGATGACTATCCTAGAGTCTAGTTGACACTTAGGAGTCCACCTTTGTGAAATATGTTCACCTTTGTGAAATATGAAATAAGATATGTCTGTTGTCCAGTAGGAACCTTTTGGGAGAACGGGTTTTGACGCAAAGTGCCATGTCTTGGTCAGACAGGGGCCACCTCTTGATGTCATTACTCTTTTATGTGATGGGGTAATATAAGACGCAAAGTGCCATGTCTTGATCAGACAGGGGCCACCTCTTGATGTCATTACTCTTTTATGTGACGGGGTGATATAAGACGCAAAGTGCCATGTCTTGATCAGACAGGGGCCACCTCTTGATGTCATCACTCTGATGTGTTATGGGGTGATAGAGCAAAGTGCCACGTCGTGACCTGACGGGGGCCACCTCTTGATTCTACTCACTATCCATGTTTATGTGTTGCACGAGATTTTGCAGCTCCCAGTGCTTTGGCCAAGCCGGGTTAGACCATATTGGTCACTACTGAATATGCTGGACAACTAGGTTAATTAAGTATGGTGTGTTTAGTTGGTTTAGAATATATGTGTTTAATTGGATTAGAGTAAAACTCTAGAACCTGAATTTGTTATATGCTAGTGTGTACATTTAACTGTCTATATGACTTCTGTTTCTTTATTTTGCTATATGTTGACATAATGTTCTGTTAAATATTTTTAAAATAATCTGCCTATATTTTTGAATGTATGTTATGGATGGTCGATTTAGACTATCCACTCACTGGGCTGTGTAGCTCACCCCTCACTATTTTCAGGCATAGAGCAGGGGCGCATGTCTTGAGTGCATTGGCGTGGATAATTATGCTGTTTGCTGTTTTAAGAATTTATATGCTTAATTCTTGGGGCCGGTTGTGGCCTTAACATAAACTATATGAACTATGTGAATCATGAGACTATGTGAACTATGTGAAGTATGTTGCCAGTTATGGCAGTCTTAGGAGTTTGATTTTTGTGTCACCGCGGGCTTCAGCCTGGTTTCGGTGTTTGGTATGAGTTTATAAAATCGATTTTGTGATTTTGTTTTGAATTTCGGCTTGTTGTATATTCTGTGCAATCGGTTTTGATATACCCTGTAACTTGCATATGTCTAGTGCAAGTATTGCCTGGTGGCAGGTACCTTTATGGATTTTATGAATTTGAATCGGTTTTGATATAACTGTTGCCTTGCATATGTCTAGTGCAAGGATTGCGTGGTGGCAGGTACCCTTATGAGATTTGAGTTTTGTGAATTTGTGTGTATGGATTTATGGAAATTTTTCAGATCGTGTTTTCTTGAACTCGGTTTTACCTAGCATATGATCGATCTTATATGAAACATCCTGTATCATTTGTGAATTGTGCCATTTGTTTGGGGTTAAGAATGTGGGATGTTACAGAATGGTATCAGAGGAGTTGGCTAGCTAAAACTTAGTTTGGGGGAAAACATGTTTGTGTATTGCTAGACACCTAATAGGTTTATGATTGTTTTCCTGACTATGATATGTGTGTGGCTATGATATGCGTGTGTAGGCATTTAAGATGGTGCGAACCAGAGGAAATGCTAGTGATGAGGGCGAGCAGACCCCGAACCTCACGAGAACTATTGAGGCTCTGACTGGCATGGTTCAGCAACAAGGTGCTATGATAGAGAGGCAAGCTCAGATGCTGCAGCAGCAGCAGACTCAGCACCAAGAAGCACAACAGCAGCTTTTGCAGCAGCTGACTCGAGAGAGACCCCAGACTACTACTCGAGCGGTGGGGGATGACTCTCAGGAGGGCGCTCACAAGCGCTATGCTTCACTTGTGAGTGAATTCCAGAAACTGGGTCCTAGCTCATTTTATGGAGGCTCAGAATCCAGTAATGCCGAGAACTGGCAGTTGTGCTTGGAAAAGATTTTCCAAGTTATGCGTTGCTCGGACGAAGACAAGTTATGTTTGACCACCTATATGATGCGTGCTGACGCAGATGAGTGGTGGAAAGGCGTAGTGAGACTTGCCGAAGAAAGGCATGAGACTGTAGATTGGCCTTACTTCTTGTCTCGATTTAACGAGAAGTACTTCCCAGATAGCTTGGTTGAGCACCGAGAGGTGGAATTTATTCATCTGGAGCAGGGTGATATGACAGTGGACCAGTATGAATTACAGTTCACGAAATTGGGAAAGTATGCTCCTCACCTGATAAACACTGAAAAGAGGAGAGCTACCAAGTTTCTCAGAGGTCTCAGATGGGACATTAGAGAGCAGGTTGGTGCTCAACACTTGGAGACCTATGTTGAAACTGTTGGGCGAGCGCGCACCATTGAGAGGTATATATCTGAGAGGAGTTCTCATGTTGCCGAGACAGTAGTTCCTGCAGCTGAGGCGGCGGTTCCTCAGCATGGCAGTGGCGGCAAGGGTAAGAAGTACCCTAGGCATAAAGATTATAAGAAGAGCAGGTATAAGCCTTACTCCTACAAGGCACCGCAGCAGTCCAGGGATGCACCGCAGCAGTTCAGGGATGCCAGGGATGCAAGAAACGGTATCACTTGTAGTCATTGTGGGCTCAAGGGACATCTAGTGAAAGACTGCCATAGGAAGAATGGTGTATGCTTCAGGTGTAAGAAACCAGGGCACATGGCTAAGGACTGCAGAGAACCTGAGATGCAACCTAGAAGCGCAGATAAGCCTACAGTCCAGACTAGAGTGTATGCTGTGGCTGAGAAGGATACACGAGCTTCCCGATCCGTCGTGGAAGGTACTTTATTCGTATTTGATCAGTTAGCCAGCATATTATTTGACCCTGGTGCAAATTTATCTTTTGTATCTGTTAAGTTTGCTGCATGTTTACCTGTGTTACCTAAGGTAATGAATTATGCTGTGTCTGTGAGTACTCCCTTAGGAAAATCGTTATCTACAGATACTGTGTGTGCTGATTGTGTAGTACATGTAGAGGGTTATGAGTTTCTGGTAGTTCTAATCCTCTTAGACATGCAAGACTATGATGTCATTCTAGGAATGGATTGGTTGTCTTCCCATCATGCCTCTGTGGATTGCTTTGAGAAAGTAATCACTTTGAATTTGTTAGATGGGAATCGACTGTTTGTGAGAGGTCTAGTGTCAGACCAAGGACCGCATGTAATATCTTTCCTGCAGGCCAGGAAATTACTGGCTAGTGGATGCAAGGGTTATCTTGCGCATGTTAAGGTGCAGGATGATTCTACTTCTGATTTGACTCAGATGGCGGTGGTGAAAGAATTTCCTGATGTGTTCTCTGAAGAATTTTCAGGCTTGCCACCAATTAGAGAAGTGGAGTTTGGCATTGAGTTGGCGCCAGGTACGGCACCTATCTCCAGAGCTCCTTATCGTATGGCTACTTCAGAGTTGGCCGAGCTTAAGAAACAACTGGAGGAATTACTAGAGAAAGGGTATATTCGGCCTAGTGCTTCTCCATGGGGAGCGCCAGTGTTATTTGTGAAGAAAAAAGATGGAACCCTGAGGATGTGTATAGACTACAGGCAGCTTAACCAAGTGACTATCAAGAATAAGTATCCTCTTCCCAGAATTGATGATCTATTTGATCAATTACAGGGAGCGACAGTGTTCTCTAAGATTGATCTGAGATCAGGGTATTATCAGCTTAGGGTCAAGGATGAGGATATATTTAAGACTGCTTTCAGGACCAGGTATGGGCATTTCGAATTTTTAGTTATGCCTTTTGGACTGACGAATGCACCTGCTGTCTTCATGGATTTGATGAACAGGGTATTCCATGAATTGCTTGACTCTTGTGTGGTAGTCTTTATAGACGATATATTGGTGTACTCTCAGACTACCTCAGATCATGTCAGTGATTTGCGCAGAGTATTGGAGATCTTGAGGAAGAACCGATTATATGCCAAGGCTAGTAAGTGTGAATTCTGGCTGGAAAAGATTAGTTTCCTTGGGCATGTGATTTCTGGTCAGGGGGTGTCTGTGGATCCAGTTAAAGTGCAAGCCATTCTTAATTGGGGAAGACCGACTAGTGCTACTGAGATCAGGAGTTTTCTGGGCTTGGCAGGTTACTTCCGGTGATTTGTTGAGGGATTCTCCAAGCTGGCGGGTCCTCTAACTAAATTGACCAGAAAGGAGGTCAAGTTTATTTGGGATGATAAGTGTGAAGAGAGTTTTCAAGAGCTGAAAAGGAGATTGACTAGTACACCGATCCTCATTATACCTAGTGATGGGGAAAGGTTTACTGTTTATACAGATGCTTCTGGCAAAGGGTTGGGTTGTGTCTTGATGCAGAAGGGTTCTGTAGTAGCCTATGCTTCGAGACAACTGAAGGAGTATGAATTGAACTACCCTACTCATGATTTAGAGTTGGCGGCCGTAGTCTTTGCTTTGAAGATATGGCGTCACTATTTGTTGGGTCAGGAGTTTGATCTGTTCACTGATCACCAGAGTCTCAAGTATATCTTCACTCAGAAGGACTTGAACATGAGACAGAGAAGATGGATGGAGTTGATCAAAGACTATGACTTCTCCATTCAGTATCAGGCTGGAAAGGCCAATGTAGTGGCGGATGCGCTGAGCAGACATCCAGTTACTTCAGTAGCTGCTTTACGGGTTAGTGAGTGGCAGTTACTGCAGGAGTTCAGAGATCTCAAGATCAGTGTTTCTCCTAAAGTTCAGACTGGTTACGTGGCTTTTCTCAGAGTACAGTCTGCTTTGTTGCAGAAGATCAGAGATCAGCAGTCTGTGGATCCGAAATTAGTTCAGATCAGGGATAGTATGGTTGATGGCGCAGTTCAGGATTTTAGCCTGTCGGATGATGGTATTCTTCGGTTTCGTGGAAGGGTATGTGTCCCTGAGGAACCGAGCTTGAGGAAAGAAATATTGGAGGACAGCCATAACTCCAAATATTCTCTACATCCTGGCATGACTAAGATGTATCAGGACCTCAAGAAGAGTTTTTGGTGGCCGGGCATGAAGAAAGAGGTATATGATTTTGTCTCTAGGTGTTTAACCTGTCAGACTGTAAAGGCTGAACATCAGAAGCCTGGTGGTTTGTTGCAGCCTCTTCCTATTCCTGAGTGGAAGTGGGAATGTATCAGTATGGATTTTGTATGTGGTTTGCCTAGAACCAGATTGGGTCATGATGCTATTTGGGTGATTGTTGATAGACTCACTAAATCAGCCCATTTTCTTCCGATTAAGATGACTTATTCTCTAGAGAGACTGGCTAGATTATATATTGATGAGATAGTCAGACTGCATGGAGTGCCTGTTGATATCGTGTCTGACAGGGACTCTCGATTTCTGTCCAGATTTTGGAAGAGCTTACAGGAAGGTTTGGGTACTAAGTTGAGTTTTAGTACAGCATATCATCCTCAGTCTGATGGCCAGACGGAGCGTACTATACAAACTCTAGAAGATCTGTTGAGAGCCTATGTGGTTGATTGGAGTTCTGAGTGGAACCGGGATCTATCTTTGATAGAGTTTACTTATAATAATAGCTTCCACTCCAGTATTCAGATGGCTCCTTATGAGGCTTTGTATGGGAGAAGGTGTAGGACTCCCTTGTGTTGGGAGGAAACTGGTGACAGAATGATTTTGAAATCTGATGCAGTACAGGAGACTACTGATAAGGTCAGAGAGATCCGGGATAAACTGAAAATTTCTCGGGACAGACAGAAGAGTTATGCTGACGACCGTCGTCGTTCCTTGGAGTTTATGGTAGGAGATCATGTGTTCTTGAAGGTGTCACCTACTAAGGGTGTTATGAGGTTTGGCAAAAAGGGCAAGTTGAGCCCTAGGTTTGTAGGCCCTTTTGATATTATTGAGAGAGTTGGTCCAGTGGCTTACCGATTGGCTTTACCTCCTGCTTTGGATCATGTGCATAATGTATTCCATGTCTCTGCTTTGAGGAAATATCATCCTGATCCATCTCATGTGTTGGAGTTGGAACCTCTTCAGATTCAGAGTGATTTGACTTTCGAGGAAAGACCTCTCCGGATTGTTGATAGAAAGGATAAGGTTCTGAGGAACAAGACTATACCGTTGGTAAAGGTTATCTGGGGAAATCAGTCAGTTGAGGAGGCGACATGGGAGACTGAAGCTGATATGAGGAAATTTTATGCTTACCTCTTTGAAGATATGGATGCTGAGCTTTAGAGGACTAAAGCTTTATAAGGAGGGAGGGATGTAAGATCCAAGGATCTTAAGTCCTGGTAAGCATCATTTTTTTTGAATTAAATAAAATTATTGACTGTGATATTTTTATGTATTGGTTGTTAATAGTTATTTAATTAGAGATTATTTGTTTGATTATTGGCTGTTAATTTATGATAAATTATTATTAGTTGTTCATGATAAATTAATTAGGAATTATGGGTTGTAAGTTGTTAGTTAATTAATTAGACCTTATTGGATATTAATTAAATCCTTATTGGATTTGCGCTTAAGTGAATTAATTAATTGGATGTTAATTTAAATTCATATTGGATTTTCACTTAAACCATGGGTTATTGGGTTATTGGATATTAGATTTAAAATTCGAAATTATTAGTTAAATGGGTTAAACCCTTTTGGAATTAATTGGTTAATGGGTTTAAAATTTAAAAACCCAAAGTTTAAGTAGTAATTTCGGCTAGGGTAGAGGTTTTGGCGATTTTGGCTTGGAGAAAAACATTGGGCGACGGCTTGAAAGAACTTGGCGATTTCCTTGAAGACTTGGCGATTTCCTTGAAGGCTTGGACGATTTTCCTCTTCCTTTTCCTTGGCCGGCATCTTTGATTTGGGTGGCGTTCTTTTCCATTGGTGGTGGCAAGGCTCTAGACGAATTTTTGGAAGGGTTTTCTTATTAGTATTCACGGTTCAAGGTGAGTGGGTTGTCTAATTGATTTCTATCTATTTGTTTGTGTTAATTGATGAGTTAGATGATATATTCGCTTGTTGGAAATCTTACCATGCTAAAACCAAATTTTGTAAAGTTGATTATATGATGAAAACCGAATTTTGTAAGGTTGATTATATCATGAAAACCGAATTTTTCAAAGGTGATTATATGATGATTATTTAACCGAAAATTTGTATGAAATTTAAGGTATTTTTATAGGAATTTTGGTAGCATTAAATCATTGAATTTTGGGTATGAAATTCTTGTTAATTATAGTTAAACCGAAATCAATTTTGGTAACATTAAATCAATGATGTTTGTAGTTAACATGAAAACCAAAATCTTGATGTTCTTGATAATTGTTTATGAAAACCGAAATTGATGTTTGTAGTTAACATGAAAACCGAAACCTTGATGACCTTGATAATTGTCTATGAAAACCGAATTTTGGTGTTTGTAGTTAATATGTTACATGTGGTAATTTGTAAAGTAATTTATATGAATACTTGTTTTAAATTTTAAGTTGATTTCATGGATGCTTGATATGACTGTTTCTTGGTGTGTGTAACATGTTAAATAATTATGGTGTTATATTTATGGCTAAGTATCTGTATTTGAGAAACTTGAGTGACAACATAGCAAGGTTTGATTAAACTAATCAGCATGAAATTTAAGGACTACACTATATTCGGTGATATTCGAATATAAAATATTATGTGTTGTGTTATATAATTTTGAACAATATGTGTGATCATGTGAATTTTGAACATTATGTGTGATCTTGTGAATTTTGAACAATATGTGTGATTATGTGAATTTGGAAAATTATGTGATTATGTGATGGTTAGGACTAAGGCTAGGTGTAACTATGAACTCAAGGGGATAGTCCTTATGTGTTATGTTAAGGGTTTGAATTTCAGCCCTGTATTGTGATATGTGAGGAGGTTGATGTTCAGCCTGCCTATTATGATTATTGTGATGGGGGTTGATGCCTGCCCGATATGATTTTTGTGATGACTATCCTAGAGTCTAGTTGACACTTAGGAGTCCACCTTTGTGAAATATGTTCACCTTTGTGAAATATGAAATAAGATATGTCTGTTGTCCAGTAGGAACCTTTTGGGAGAACGGGTTTTGACGCAAAGTGCCATGTCTTGGTCAGACAGGGGCCACCTCTTGATGTCATTACTCTTTTATGTGATGGGGTAATATAAGACGCAAAGTGCCATGTCTTGATCAGACAGGGGCCACCTCTTGATGTCATTACTCTTTTATGTGACGGGGTGATATAAGACGCAAAGTGCCATGTCTTGATCAGACAGGGGCCACCTCTTGATGTCATCACTCTGATGTGTTATGGGGTGATAGAGCAAAGTGCCACGTCGTGACCTGACGGGGGCCACCTCTTGATTCTACTCACTATCCATGTTTATGTGTTGCACGAGATTTTGCAGCTCCCAGTGCTTTGGCCAAGCCGGGTTAGACCATATTGGTCACTACTGAATATGCTGGACAACTAGGTTAATTAAGTATGGTGTGTTTAGTTGGTTTAGAATATATGTGTTTAATTGGATTAGAGTAAAACTCTAGAACCTGAATTTGTTATATGCTAGTGTGTACATTTAACTGTCTATATGACTTCTGTTTCTTTATTTTGCTATATGTTGACATAATGTTCTGTTAAATATTTTTAAAATAATCTGCCTATATTTTTGAATGTATGTTATGGATGGTCGATTTAGACTATCCACTCACTGGGCTGTGTAGCTCACCCCTCACTATTTTCAGGCATAGAGCAGGGGCGCATGTCTTGAGTGCATTGGCGTGGATAATTATGCTGTTTGCTGTTTTAAGAATTTATATGCTTAATTCTTGGGGCCGGTTGTGGCCTTAACATAAACTATATGAACTATGTGAATCATGAGACTATGTGAACTATGTGAAGTATGTTGCCAGTTATGGCAGTCTTAGGAGTTTGATTTTGTGTCACCGCGGGCTTCAGCCTGGTTTCGGTGTTTGGTATGAGTTTATAAAATCGATTTTGTGATTTTGTTTTGAATTTCGGCTTGTTGTATATTCTGTGCAATCGGTTTTGATATACCCTGTAACTTGCATATGTCTAGTGCAAGTATTGCCTGGTGGCAGGTACCTTTATGGATTTTATGAATTTGAATCGGTTTTGATATAACTGTTGCCTTGCATATGTCTAGTGCAAGGATTGCGTGGTGGCAGGTACCCTTATGAGATTTGAGTTTTGTGAATTTGTGTGTATGGATTTATGGAAATTTTTCAGATCGTGTTTTCTTGAACTCGGTTTTACCTAGCATATGATCGATCTTATATGAAACATCCTGTATCATTTGTGAATTGTGCCATTTGTTTGGGGTTAAGAATGTGGGATGTTACAAAGAGTGCTGGTGGAACAGATGCTAGTTGAAAAGCTGCTAGCAATGATGGTGATGGTGCCGACATAAGGGTGAGTAATCTCTAGTGGCCTGCTAGAGAATACAGTCCTGGAGGTGAGATCATCGGGCTATGGAAGATAATGCTGCATATAAAAAATCAGAGTCAGTAATGAAAAGTCCACTGCATAAATAAATAATATCATGGAATAAGAGGCAACAAAAGAAATAAGAATCTGCAGGTGGTATAATCTAGTGTCGACGGCTGGAAACAGTGATGTCAGAGGCAGATGTAGTGGTAGCTAGTGCCGGATGCAAATCTGGAGAATAAGCTATAACAGGTAGAAAGCAGTTTTTGATTTTTTTATGAAAAGTAGTCATACCCAAAAATAAGATTTAATGATCCAAAAAGAAAACAGACAAAACCATGAAGTAAAATAAAACTTGATCTTTCTAGGTATGTGAAAAAATAAAGGATCAAAATCTTTCAGGAATTTAGGGTATCAGCAGAAAGAAGGTTACTTAGATTACAAAATGAAAAACTGCACAAAATCTAATTAGAATCAAAAAGTTGCTATGTGTTTCAGAAAGATCCATGGATTCTAAAATTTAGCAAAAATATCCAAATAATAGACAAAGATCAGTACTTCGATGTCGTGCCAAAAATCAAAAATTTTCGTAACCTAGTTTCTTAAAATCAATGCGAGAAGACACCTACTCAATAACTGGGAGTAGTTTACAAATACGGTACCGTAATCTTCTTTACGGCAGTGCCGTATTTTGCAAAGAACTCTCGGGTAAGAAATAATCAGGAAATACGGTACTGTGGAATTGTTTACGGTACTACCGTAAAAATCAAAAATTTTTGGATCGAAAGCAGTCAAAATTACGGCACGTGAAGTAAAAAACGGTCAGGAAATACGGTACCGTAAAAGAAATACAGTACTGCCGTAAAATACAGAAAACTCTCGGGAGAAGAAATCAACACAGATTACGGGCATAAAATAGATTACGGCAGTGTCGTATTTGGCGCAAAAATTGATTTTCCCTCAAAAAATAAAAGAAAAATTAATTCTAAAAATAAACAAAAATAAAAGAAACTAAACTAAGACAAAAGTGCTTGGGTTGCCTCCCAAGAAGCGCTAATTTTTAGGTCCATAGCTTGAACAAAAATCAATATCATGGCGAAGCAGGTGAATCAATTCCAAAGTATAAAACATATAATTTTCTGCATTTTCTTTTTCCCAACAGTTTAGCCACTAATCCAAATATCCAAAATTCAAGACAAATCATGCTCAATGTGGCTTTCTCGAATATGCAGAAATTATAATCAGAATTTTCAAATCCAGTCAAAGTAATCTTTATGATCTTTCTATGTTTATCAAAAAGCAAAATCATAAGTCCTTTCTTCAAATTAATATTTTCAATGGCAATAACAAAAGGACTTTGATCAAAATAGTCAACTATTGGATCATCATAATAATGTTTATGTCTTTCATTAGGCTCCTCAATAAAAATAAATTTTTCAAATTCATCAAAAGATTCAACAAAAGAAAAGGGAAAACATCAGAGTGAGATTCATCAGTGTTTGTAACATTCAAATCTTTTTCAACTTCATCATGTTCATCATCAAACAATTTTTCAATATCAAAATTATCAACAAAATCAAGATGAGACTCTTCAAAATTAATTTCCTCATGCCTCCCCACAAATAATTCATCATCCGAAGAGTCAAAATCAAAATCATATGAAAAAGAATTAATAGAATCAGAGTTGACCACAAGAGATTTATCATTAATTTCAAAAATATCACCAAAATCACAGTGGTGCTCATCAATGTCTATAATTTTTGAACCTTCATCATGCTCATCAAATTTAACCATAAATAAGGTATTATCAAAATCAGAATTATCATCAAAAGAAGGTTTTTCAGTTTCAATTATCTTAATCTTTTCCTCAAATAAACTATCAGATAAATCAATATCAAAATTATCAACAACAGAGTGAGATTCATTAAAGTTCACATAAGGCTCAATCTCAAAATACTCATAATCACAGGAGGATTTTTCTAGTTCAAGTTCCGCAGTATCAAATTCAAATTGTGGTTCAGAAACATGATCATAGCAATCATCATATAAAGAAGTTCGGTTTTCCCATCTAGAATACAATTGATCTTGTTCTTGCCATGATAAATTTGGTCTGAAAAATGGGCAATCAGAGGAACAATGATCAGGATATCCACAAATAACGCAATATTCAGAAGAACAAGATTGCATATAAGAGTTAAATTGATCTACAAGAGAATTACCTTTTGGCATGTATACCTCACCTCTTTCAGTTGCCGAGGAGTTGTGATTAAATGACACGTTTTCAAAACTATCAAGAACAGAAAGATAATCCAACACCAATCAATCAATTTTTTTTTCAGAATATAGAAAAAAAAAATAGAAAATCTAAAACACAAGCAAATTCACAAATCTTCAGATATCACAGTTCTGTCACAATTGTGAAAATCCAAAACCTGCAAAAAGAAAAAAAAAGTTAAATCTAAAACAAAAAATACTTAGTCTAGCAATACTAACAACTATTTTGATATTAACAAAACTAAGGTCCCAGGCAACGGTGCCAAAAACTTGATAGCCCAAAAGGGAACACTACAAGTCTGGCACGCGTGTACCTTGGACTAATCCCCGGCAACGGCGCCAAAAACTTGATAAGCTTCCGCAAGTGCACGGAACTATCGAAGTAATAAAGAAACGTATCGAATCTACAGGGACCTTATTGTTAAGTACCAAATAGTGGTATTCTTACTAGCTAAGCGAACCGATTCTAGTGCAAAGTAATAATGGAAAACACATGAACTCAGATAATCAGAGAGATAAATTGGGACTTAGCGTTTCATCCTCCTTGAATCAAATGACTAGACATAAATAAAAGGGTCATCAGTCTAATTCTACCATGACAAAGACATAATTTACTTGATAAAGGTATTGTCTCACTTTCGTGCAGACAATCATGCAGATAACCGATCCTCACTTTCGTGCAAGATCTATTCTCAATGCTGTAGATAAGTAAATCATCAATCAAAGAACTCAAGATCACTTCGTGCATCCAAATTCTAGGTTGATAATCTCTAGCGGAAGCTCAAGGATCACTTTCGTGCATCTGAGCCTCAACACTAGTTTTACTCATGGATCTCCAACGTTCCGATCCTCACTTTCGTGCAAGATCTCCACGTTTGACAAATAGACTCGATCTATAGATTCATGTTATAATCATGGCAATTAATTTACTAGAACATATCAAATTAGATCTAACCTAAGGAAGGGATCCTAATATGCAATTCTAGGGTTCCAATTTCTCAAGCAAATCACCTTTCAGTCTCATTGCGAAAACTCTAAAAACAAAATTAGTAACATGGACTTATAGAGAGTCTAAGCACAATCCATCACAAAAGCAAAATTATCATGGCAAAGTTATCATGACGAAAAAGAAGATTATCTATTCATTAAAAATCAAGGGGATTACACCCCATGTCCCAAAAGAGTGTTAAGCTTGCATGGAGGAAAAAAATACAATGAATCATAGTTTAGAACAATTAGAAATCAGAGAAGGAGAGAAAAACAACGTTACAACACGGGTGTAATGTAAATTACACCCGTAATTTCGTGATGAACAACGCTGTCACCGCTGTTTTATTGATTCCTCCTCCAATCGGACTCCAAACGCTCTGAAACTTCTGTGGCGTCTTTCTCTCCTCTAGACGAAGCTTCTGCGTGAAAATCAAGGCCTGAGGTGCCCTCTATGCCTCTCAGCATGAGGCCAAACCCTAGCCACCTCTCTGCCGGTTTCTCCCTCGATACTGGATACAATTTTCTCCTTCCACTTCTTACGCCTTCTCCTCTTAAAGACGAGTTCAGAACATCTTTTCGATTTCAATTTGGACCTCTGGATCAAAAGTTATGGCCCACGCAATATTCGGACTCGTAAAAATTACGTTTTTGACTGGGAATTACGGCAGTGTAATATCTCACGGCACTGCCGTAAAATAGCTTGAGTGTTCTGTTCTGGAAACGCTGAAAAATACAGCTTGTAATTTGGTTTATGGCAGTGCCGTAATTTTGGTTGAACTTTCTGGTCGGAATATGTCTGGAAAATACGGCCCGTGTAGAAGTTTACGGCAGTGCCGTAATTTCAGCAAAGGTTTCTGTTCTGAAGACGCTCCAAAATATGGCAGTGTAATTCTTTACGGCAGTGCCGTAAAATCACAAAATCTTTCTGTTTGGAAAAGCTCCAAAATACGGCTGTGTTCTTGATAATACGGTAGCTTCAAAATACGGTACCGTAAAATCCTTTACGGTACAACCGTATTTTGGTTCCTGACTTCGATTTGCGTGAAATTTCTTGTGTATCTTCCTCTTGATGATGGTAATTCTTCCATGTGTTTGATTTTGCTTGAAAATACCCAAAATAGTGCCTTTTTGCCTGAAAATCATGAAAAACCAAGATAGGAGTAGACTTTGCAATATTCGATGAATTTAGCATGAAAACAAGCAAAAGATCTTCAATTTAGCATGAAAAGATATCTAAAATGATACAAAATATACTACATATTTTGGTGTCATCACTAACGTGAACATATAAGTATATCAAGGTAAAAATATACTCAATCGGCCCACCGTGAGGATTTAACTTAGTGTCTCAATTTAATTTTACAGTGACATGTGTACTTGTCCTTCAACTTCAGGTAGTTGGCATCTCTATATGGTGATATCCTTTAATACAACCTAACACCTCACTATAGCAAGGGGTCATAACGGTTATCATTGGGTATATCATGAACCATATGAGAGGTTCAACTAGCCAAGAGAGGATTTGTCCTTTCCATAATTAGAAATATGATATCCATGAGCCCCATATGGTTGCAAGACTGGAAGTGTGTGGCCACACCCAAGTGAAAGACTGATTTAGTTATGACCATTAGATTAGGTTAAACCAGTGTGATACACTTGTCCAATCAGGATATTAGTATGGCAAAAGGACTATAGTACATAGATACTTTGTTGTGGATTTAGGGGATGTTATTGATGACCTCCATTCCAATGACTTGGGTAGCAATGATGTGTTGATAGATTCCCCTCACTACTTGTGATGATTGTCACATCATCACTGCCAATGTTAGAGGAACCTACAGGGCTGCATACCTAGACACTCGAGATCCCGTATTAATAGGTAGCCTTAAATCGAATCATTGGATGATTCGAATCTGTTTGAGAGTCTATTGCATCTTTGATGCATTTGTTGAGATAGGAGATATCATATAGCTCATAGATATTAAACTTCTCTAAGAAATAGGCAAATCCTCCATTTGTCACTTGAACTTCTCATATGGGTCGTAACATGCCCCATGATAATCGTTATGACCTCCCAATAACAATGAGGTGTTAAGTTGAATCAAAGCATGTCCCTAATCATATAGAAGTGTCAATGATCTCAAGTCGGAGGATCAATGCACCTCTATCACATGTGAGGTTAACTAGTGATACCCAAGTTAAAACCTCACGGTGTGTCGATCTAGTATATCCATAACTGATATACTCATATGTTTGTGTTAGCATCATGTGCCCAACCAGTGCATATACCAATCTCTCATCCACCATAGTTATCATTTATCCACTATGGCACTTGACTAGTGATATAACTTTAAGATCGGATAAAATATATCTCCAAGGACATTATCATGTAAGCATGCAAATGTACAGATGTAACTATAGGCATAATAATGACAATGCCAGAATATATCGAATATATCAAAGTAAAATAGTACAAAGATGGACCAACAATTGGTCCTAGGGCATAAACACAAACATTGGGCTACAAAGTCAATGCACAAAAGTCAACAAACTACTATATTGAATGAAATTAAAAATACAATAGGATATCAGTAAAAAATTTTCATATTCTGAAATTGCATTTCTACATATTTCCTCACTCTCAAAGTTAAGAAAGCATAACACTTTAGCATGACTCCACTAGGGATCGAACCCAGAATCTCTAGTTCCGTAGACTAGCGCCTTATCCATTGGGCCATGGAGTCAATACACTAAATTCAACTAACTACCCTATTGAACTAAATTAGACATATAATAAGATATTAATAAAATAATTTCATGGTCTAAAATTGCATTTCTACATATTTCCTCACTCTCAAAGTTTAGAAAGCAACACTTTAGCATGACTCCAAGGACATTATCATGTAAACATACAAATATACAGATGTAACTATAAGCACAATAATGACAATGCTAGAATATATCGAATATATCAAAGTAAAATAGTACAAAGATGCACCAACAATTGGTCCTAGGGCATAAACACTAACATTGGGCCATGGAGTCAATGCACAAAAGTCAACTAACTACTCTATTGGATGAAATTAAAGATACAATAAGATATGAATACAAAATTTTCATAGTATAAAATTGCATTTCTACATATTTCATCACTCTCAAAGTTAAGAAAGCAACACTTTACCACGACTCCACTAGGGATCAAACTCAGAATCTCTAGTTTCGTAGACTAGCGCTTTATCCATTGGGCCACAGAGTCAATGCACTAAAGTCAACTAACTACCCTATTGAACTAAATTACAGATATAATAAGATATTAATAAAAAAAATTCATACTCTAAAATTGCATTTCTACATATTTCCTCACGCTCAAAGTTTTGAAAGCAACACTTTAGCATGACTCCAAGGACATTATCATGTAAACATACAAATATATAGATGTAACTATAAGCACAATAATGACAATGCCAGGATATATCGAATATATCAAAGTAAAATAGTACAAAGATGGAGCAACAATTGGTCCTAGGGCATAAACACTAACATTGGGCCTTGGAGTCAATGCACAAAAGTCATCTAACTACTCTATTGGACGAAAGTAAAGATACAATAAGATATGAATTAAAAATTTTCATAGTCTAAAATTGCATTTCTACATATTTCCTCACTCTCAACGTTAAGAAAGCAACACTTTAGCACGAATCCACTGGGGATCAAACCCAAAATCTCTAGTTCCGTAGACTAGCGCCTTATCCATTGGGCCATGGAGTCAATGCACTAAAGTCAACTAACTACCTAATTGCATTTCTACATATTTCCTCAATCTCAAAAATTAAGAAAGCAACACTTTAGTCTGACTCCACTAGGGATCGAACCTAGAATCTCTAGTTCCATCGACTAGCACCTTATCCAATGGGCCATGGAGTCAATGCACAAAAGTTAACTAACTACTATATTAAGTAGAATTAGAGATATACTAAGATATTAATAAAAAATTTTCATAGTCTAAAATTGCATTTCTACATGTTACCTTACTTAAAGTTAAGAAAGTAACACTTTAGCACGACTCCACGGGAAGGGAAAAACCAAAACCGAATCTTGATCATATAATTGAGAAGGAGATGACATGAGAGACTAATTTAAAAGGACAAACAACTATTGAAGAAGTGGCGAGCAAAAGTTATTCTAATTATGGAAACTACTCTTGGGGATGAAGCCTTCTTACTCACCTAGCATTACCTTATTCATCTCCAAGAACCGTCCCAAATCGTGGTACTCAACTGAGGGGAAGTTCTAATACTAGTTCCAATATGATAACTCAGGTAAAACGGAAAAAGAGGAAACACCTCTCACAATAATTCCAAAGAGGTGGGAATTCAACAAACATCATCAAGACCTTATAATCGCGTGAGGAGGAGTCGAGATATGTCCCACCAAGACTATGTCAACAAAAGAGAAAAGAGATTATGCTTCCGTTGTCATCAACCTTACCACCCGATGCACTAAATTTTGGCTTTAATAGGCTTCTTCCATCTCATCAAGGCCATTGGCGTTAATGAAATCCCCCAAATAGATCCGAGTTATGAAATAACAAGATCCAAAGGCTACCCGATCAATATAAAAATTTGAGCATCAAGGTGTGCGACCTTGTAGGTTCCTTTGACATTGGCAGCAATGAATTTAGGTCATCACAAGCAGTGAGTGGCACCTAGCAGTACATCACTGCTACCCAAGTCTTCGAAATTGATATCAACATCGACATCCTCAACAGCGCAAAAAGGTACCAATGCATTACAGTCCCTTTGCCAAATGGATATTTGATTGGATAAGTGTGCCACCACTTGCTTTCACCCAATCTCATGGTCATGACTAAATCAGGTTCTCACCTGGGTATGGTCATAAACTTTTAGTCATATAACCATAGGAGGCCCCATGGATATTAAGCTTCCCTTAGAAAGAGGCAAATTCTATATCTGTCTATTGATCTTCTCATATGGGTCGTGACATACTCAATGACAACCGTTATGACCTCCCAACTACGGTGAGGTGTTAGGTTATATCAAAGTATGTCCCTAACCATATAGAAGGGTCAATGACCTCAAGTCAAAAGATTAATACATCTCCTATTACTTGTGAGATTAACTCATGACACCAAGTTAGAGCCTCATAGCATGTTGGTCTAGTATATCTACCACTGATATGCCCATACGCCTGCATTAGCACCTTGTGCCTAACCAACCCATATACCAGTCTCATATGTACCAAAGCTACCCATATCTACTCAGGTACTTGATTGGGGACAGAGTTTGAGCACCAATACAATATGTCTCTATGGATATTATTATCTAAGTACATATTCGCCGATGTAAATATAGCATAATGCCAGAATGATATATATGAGATATCAATGTCAAATATTATATAAGATAGACCAACGACTGGTCCTAAGGGCATATACACTAACAATCTCCCACTTACACTTAGACATAGTTGTTGAGAAATCTCAACCCCATATCCCTGGCATGACCATCATGCTTCTACTACGCCAAAGCCTTGGTCTGTGGGTCCGCTAGATTTTTGTACACACAAATGTCATCTTCGCTTTTGACAAAGCTGTAATTTCTTACTGCCTCATCAACCCAAAGATTCCAACTTTGAGATGCTTGCTTTAGTCCATAAATGGATCTCTTTAGCCTACAAATGTTATTGGCTTTTGCAGGATGGATGAAGCCATCAGACTGTGTCATATACACATCCTCTGTCAGCTTCCCATTAAGGAATGTTGTCTTAACATCCATCTGCCATATCTCATAATCATGATATGCAGCAATAGCATGCAAGATTCGAATGGATTTAATCATGGTAACTAGCGAGAAGGTTTCTTCATTGTCCATCCCATGGACCTGTCTGAATCCTCTAGCCACAAGTCTACCATTACAGGTAACTATGTTGCCATCCATGTTAGTCTTCCTTTTGAAGACCCATTTACACCCTATGGGTTTCACCCCATCAGGTAGCTCAACCAAATCCCAGACTTGGTTTGTCGACATGGAATCCATCTCGGATCTCATGGCTTCAAGCCATTTCTTAGAGTCCGGTCCAGCGACCGCCTCATCATAGGTTCTAGGCTCATCCTCAATGATGAAGATCCCGTCATATTAGGTCGGCAGCGACTCATACCTCTTAGGTGCAAGACGAATCCTCCTAAACCTACATAGGACCTGTGTCAGAGCCTCCGGTTGCCCAGCTGTAGGTCCCCTTCAAGGGGGAGCGCAAACCCTAAGCATTCACAAATCTCAATTGCATGGGCGGAATTAGGGTTTCCATAGATCGCATGTTGTATATCTATAAGATTAACTTTGTTTGCTTATAAAGATCAAGAGAAGATCTCTTACCATAGCCATGATAAAGGGTGGCGACTTGGAAGCAAGAGGGCAAGTAAGCACTCCTCCAAAGATAACGCACACTAGATGAGAGATGGCTACCCTTTCGGATGTTCCTTGTGCTAGCAAGGGATCTCCAAAACTTCCTTGTCGTGTGTAGATGAAGAGAGGTGCTTGGCCGAGAGCTTCGTTGTACAAGAGTTCCCCTTTTTCTTTTTTCTTGTCGAATGAAGATGACAAGAGAGTAATTGGGCAAATGGCGTTAAGGCTTTCATTCAAGTGATGGCGTTACACTTCCAAATATGGAAGGTTATGAAGCCATGCGACCACTTGAAGAAAAACCGCCCAAAATGCCTTCAATCCTTGAACCATACGTTCACCCATGTGAACCGGTTCAAGCCAATTAGGTTCAACTCAATTCGGTTCAAAAACCAAATCAAACCAGCCCAAGCCATGGTCTAGATCTCTTTGAACCAAATGGTTCAAGATCCAACCGTTCATCTCTGGATGCTCTTGATCTCTCCGATCTAGCATCCACACTCTCGATCGAAGCTTACCGATCTCAAGCCCTAATCAATCAAACATGATCAGACCAGATCTCACTTACAATCAGAGTCTAAACTCCTTTAAACTGAATCCAAACAATTCAGTCCACACGATCTGACTTGAGTAAGCTATGTCATCAAATTGTGCGACCCTAAGGGTTTCCTTTAAATGTCGGTAACGACAACTTACGTTATCACGATCAGTGAGGGGTATCTAGCAACACATCACTATCTCCCGATATAAAGGAAAGAGTCTTCCAAGACTACACCCAAATCACAGCACAAGTGTGAATCCATTTCACGAGGCATACATGTTTCCTTTGCCACTGGATGTTCTTATTGGACAAGCATGTCAAGCCTGTAACTCCAATACGATGAGCATGATTAGATCAGATGAACATAGTCATCTGGGTATGGCCATACACTTTCTCAATCATCTCATATAGGGGGGCCTTAGAACATCACACTCCTTAAACAAGGAGACGGCAATCCTTTATCTATCACTAGTGTCCTAACCTGACTCATGATCATTATCCAAGATAGTCTATAACCATTATATTTCAAATGATATTGAACTACCTCAAAACAATGACATTCATCATTTAGAAACACAAGTGATCTCAAGTCAAAGGACATGTGCCACTTGTAGCATACAAGGATTATTCACATTGTGACAAGCAATTGAATATCCTAGTAGGGTCTGTCCAGTACATCCAATGTACCCATGAGTCTACATCTTATTCCATGCTCGAAGCATCCTATAAGATTAGAACACATATTAGTCTTAACCATATCAAGGCTGTCTCATGTTCACCAAGATATATCGACTAAGGACATTACTGCATGTCAGCCTAGCTGAACAGCTTTGAGACATTATTCAGTAGTACACTTATTACAGCAGACAAGGTAACAACCTGAATAACAACCATTGCCTTTATAAACTTAAGAGTTTATACAATGATAGTATTACAATCCCAAGGCCTCAAACATTAGCCTTAAGGGCATACCCCAACAATCTCCCACTTGCACTTAATCTAATGGTTGAGAAACCTCAAACCCATATTATTACAGTGCTTCTCATGCTTCTGCTGCGCCAGAGGCTTGGTAAGCGGGTCTGCCAGATTGTCATCTGTATGAACCTTGCATATTTTGATCTCGCCACGATCTATGATCTCCCGGATCAAGTGAAACCGTCTCTGTATGTGCTTGGACTTCTGGTGTGACCGTGGTTCCTTTGCTTGTGCGATGGCTCCAGTGTTATCACAGAAGATAACCAAAGGATCAGCACTCGAAGGAACGACACCAAGTTCTCTCACGAACTTACGAATCCACACTGCCTCCTTGGATGCTTCCGAGGCTGCAACATACTCGGCTTCTGTTGTGGAATCAGCAACAGTTGACTGTTTGAAACTCTTCCACACCACTGCTCCACCATTGAAGCTAAAAACATAGCCTGATTGCGATCGGAAATCATCCTGGTCCGACTGGAACGAAGCGTCAGTATATCCTTCTATACTGAGTTCTTCCTGACCACCATATATCAAGAACATATCTTTGGTCCTCCGCAGATATTTTAAAATGTTCTTGACTGCAATCCAGTGTGCCTGACCTGGATTACTTTGGAAACGACTGGTCACGCTTAACCCGTAAGCAACGTCTGGGCGAGTACATAACATCGCATACATAATGGACCCAATAGCCAAAGCATAAGGCGTATTGTCCATTTCATCTTTCTCAGTCTGTGTTTGTGGACACTGACTCTTCGAAAGATTCAGACCATGTCTGACTGGAAGATATCCTCTTTTAGAATTCTCTAAATGGAATCTCTCCAGAACTTTATCGATGTAAGTACTCTGGCACAGCCCGAGAAGCCTCTTAGATCTATCCCTGTAGATCTTAACACCTAATACATAGGCTGCTTCTCCTAGATCTTTCATCTGGAAACATTTCCTTAGCCATGCTTTAACAGCATGCATTTCAGGAATATCGTTTCCAATGATTAAGATATCATCGACGTAGAGGATTAGGAATGTAATCACGCTCCCACTAAACCTCTTATACACACACGGGTCATCTTCGTTCTTGATGAAACCAAACTCAGAGATTGATTTATCAAAATGAATATTCCAGCTTCTTGATGCTTGTTTCAGTCCATAAATGCACTTCTTTAACTTGCATATTTTATGACGATCTAATGGATTAGTGAAACCTTCAGGTTGTGTCATATACACATCCTCATCCAGATTTCCATTAAGGAAAGCTGTTTTCACATCCATCTGCCAGATCTCATAATCGTAATATGCTGCTATCGCGAAAAGAATCCGAATAGACTTAAACATAGCTACAGGAGAGAAAGTTTCATCATAATCTATCCCGTAGATTTGTTTGAAACCTTTCGCAACTAGCCTGCCTTTATAGGTAACCACGTTACCATCCATGTCAATCTTCCTTTTGAAGATCCATTTACAGCCTATAGGGATTACTCCCGGAGGCGGATCAACCAAATCCCAGACTTGGTTATCTGACATGGAGTCTATCTCGGCTCGCATAGCTTCAAGCCATCTAGCTGACTCCGGTCCACTGACCGCATCCGCATAAGTAAGGGGTTCATCATTATCAATGATGTAGACTCCGTCATAGCGCTCAAGCTATCTACGGATCCTACCCGATCTTCGCGGTTCCCGTGATATCTGAGCCTCAGGTTGTTCAATAACCTGATCCACTGGCTCATGCACATCCAACTGTGCTTGACTACTTTGTCCTTCCTCTGGATTCTCATCCAGCTTTATTTCTCTCCCACTGGCCTCTTGCAGAAGAAACTCCTTCTCAAGAAATATGGCCGTCCGAGCAACAAATACTTTGTTCTCTTTGGGATCGTAGAAATAATAACCCTTAGTTTCCTTAGGGTAACCGACAAAGATACATTTCTCAGATCTGCTCTCCAGTTTCCCAGAGGCGAGCTTTTTGACATAAGCCTCGCAACCCCAGATCCTGATAAATGTCAAGCTCGGCTGTTTCCCATACCATAGTTCATATGGCGTCTTTGAAACGGCCTTGGATGGCACTCGGTTTAGTACCTTTGCAGCTGTTTCCAGTGCAAATCCCCAAAAGGAATATGGAAGAGTAGCCTGACTCATCATAGAACGAACCATATCAAGTAACGTTCTATTTCTCCTCTCGGACACACCATTCCATTGTGGTGTTCCTGGCGGAGTGAGCTGTGAGATAATCCCACACTCCTTTAGATAGTCAGTAAACTCTCGACTTAGGTATTCTCCACCTCGATCAGAACGAAGTGCCTTGATATTTCGGCCTAGCTGATTCTGTACTTCATTTTTGAACTCTTTGAACTTGTCAAAAGATTCACTCTTATGTCTCATAAGATAGACATAACCATACCTACTGAAATCATCAGTAAAGGTAATGAAGTACTGATAGCCACCTCTGGCATGTTTACTAAATGGCCCACACACATCACTGTGTATAAGATCAAGTAAACCTGAAGCCCTTTGACCTTTGTTAGGAAAAGGAGACTTCGTTATTTTACCCATTAAACAAGCTTTGCATGTATCAATCTCCTCATAGGAGAATGATCCCAGCAGTCCATGATCATGCAACCGCTTAATGCGCTTCTTGTTAATATGGCCTAAACGACTATGCCATAACAAGGTGCTGTCTTCAGCATACTTGGCTTTCTTAATATCAACACTTTGTATAGAACTTTCCATGTCCAACATGTATAACCCATTGTTAATTGAACCAGTTGCATAAACAATATTGTCTAAAGATAAAACACACTTTGAAATATTGCATTCAAAGGCAAATCCTTTCCTGACAAGAGCAGGAATAGAGACAATATTTTTAGTAATACTGGGAACAAAGTAACAACTGTTTAGTTCTAATACAATGCCAGATGGTAATGAGATGAAATAGTCTCCTACGGCAACAGCAGCAACCCGTGCCCCGTTTCCAACGCGTAGGTCCACCTCATGCTGTCCCACCTGCCTTCTTCTCTTGAGTTCCTGTACATTTGAACAAATGTGAACTCCACATGCAGTGTCCAACACCCATGAAATAGAAGAAGATGATATCATGACCTCAGTCACAAATATACTTGAGCCAGAAGCGATGCTTCCCCTCTTATCTCCTTGGAGCGCTTTACAGTCCTTTTTCCAGTGACCCAGCTGGCCACAGTGGAAACACCTGTTGTCCTTCGCCCGCTTCACCTTTTGTTTCAGAGCCTTATTGTAGTTCTTGACAGGGGCCTTGCCCTTCTTCCCCTTCTTCTTGTTCCTCGAAGGAACCATCAAGACAGAGGTTGAAGGCTTTCCCTTCAGAGTTTCCTCAGTAGTCAAGAGCATATTGAGCAGCTCTGCCGGAGTACAATCGATCTTGTTCATATTAAAATTAATAATGAACGCATCGAAAGAGGGCGGGAGAGACTGCAGAATTATGTCTACAGCAAGCTCCTGGTTGATGGTATGCCCCAGTTTCTCTAGAGCCTCCTTGTGCCCAATCATCTTGAGCACGTGAGCTCCCACTGGGCTCCCTTCAGCCAGTTTGCTCTGAAAGAAAAGCTTGGTCAGATTATAGCGTTCTGTCCTCGCCTGTGCAGCATACAGCATCTTGAGGTTCGCTATAATCTCTATAGCCGACATATCCTCATGCTGACGCTGCAGCGGTGGCGTCATAGACGCTAGCATCAGGCAAGCGACATCAATGCTATCATTGACATGCTTTTCATAGGCTTCGCGAACCGCCCTTGCGGCGTTCACAGCGGGTTGAGCCGGCACAGCCGTCTCGAGGACATACAGTTTCCTCTCAGCCTTAAGAATGATCTTAAGGTGTCCGAACCAGTCTGAGAAGTTTGGCCCAGCAAACTTCTCCCTTTCCAGTAGGGATCGCACATTGAAGCTCATGGTGTTCGTTGCTGCAGGAATCTACAACAATGCAAGAACAGCAAGGTTAGTATCAATGTTTAGAATCAATCCAGGACTTAAGAAAGATTCTTTTTCTCACTATTTTATCTGGCTGAAAAATCCAGCAAAACATCCCGAAAGAGTAGAACTCTTTTAGTGAGATGGGATCCAGATTTCATACTTGGTCTCCGCGTCCCGCTCAGGCGAGATAAGATGCACAGAGAGTACAAGCACTAATCTCTGGTAGGCTGTCCCAGCCAATCGCCAACCCGTGCGATTCCCCTTCATTTGGGCAATCCAGCAGACTATGCCAACTGAGTTGGTACAACACAGTCTCTGACCCCACAGATGGCTGCCTCCATGTGCTACCATATGCGCCACATATGTAGCCTACATGGTCAAGCTGACCCGACCTACTCCCTGGACCACCACGTGCTATGCTGAGCAACGAGAAGGGATAAATCCCTACTCTGTAACACGCAGGTGTAATCCCGCACCGTCTGAAGATAGATGGACGTGCCCACTGAGTGGGTACAACACGGCTCCAACGATAGTCAGAACAGTGAGGTTTCGCGTCAGAAGGCTTACGAGCTTGATATGTTAGCGTTTGGATTTTAACGGTCTTTTATCTTCATACCTATCCTGTAAGTCCTATGGTGATAGCAGAAGATAAACTCATGCAATTCTAATTATAAAAGCAATAAATAGAAAGCATGCTGATCTTATGTGGTAAAAGCCCATAGCCTAAGTAAGACCTTAATTTTACTTAAGTCTTCACTTTCTTTTCATGGGTCTTTTATCTCATCAGGTCCATCCCAGGGCCCTTGCGCCAAGTTCAGCTCAGGTGCGCCCACCAGCTGAATGCGCCTCTTTAATGTGTGCTTTTGTGCTCTTGTCTAATCAAATACATTTTGATCTATCTAGACAAGGTTGACTCGCAGGTCAAATATACAATAAATTAATTAAAAAGTGATTCGCAGATCACAATAAAAATTAATTTACAAGTTTAAGTCCAGGCACGCAGGCCCCAGCACAGCACACATTTAACATGGGCAGCCCACATAAGAATAAATAAACAAGCATCATGGCATCATTCAATCAACATGTGATCCATTACAAAGAAAATAAAATTTTGAAAACCCCATTGGCATCAATTTTAATTTTCTTATGAGCCCTACTACCTTACAACGGTCCATTAATAGGGATCCACTCATCCAGCTAGTCAGATCCTCTGCCCTTGCATGCACCAAGTCCTAACTGACTCGAGTTGACCTAATGGTCAACCATGCATGCTACAAGGGCTGAACAACCCTCATGAGTTTTTGGCAAGCGGGTGTGACCCCGGGCCTAACTCATGTGTGTTCATTAGTCGTCTCAACCAGACCTCGCTACACGCCCTTGATGCAGTCAACCTATAGCCACCTCGTGCTTGCGCACAGGTGCTATCAGGTCAACCCATCTAGGCTGTCAGATGGTCTGATCAGACTAGTTGGATCTTCCCTAGAGGATGCCTTCAACCCTACTAACCCGTCTAAGGGATTATAGCAGGCGCCACTTAGATCTATGGTGATAGGCGCGCAAGATGTAAGGTTTTTCTTTGAAAAACAACTACAACAAGCGCAAACAAGTAACATGCGCCACTTTGATAAACAAGATACATCAAATATCTAGCATGTCATTCTTTGCATGTTGATAAACCAAAGATCTAGGCATAAGCGCAAACTTCTCCAAGCAATGATACAAGCGCAAACAAACTTATGTGCACACAACATCATGTAAGCGCAAGAAAACAAAGCATGAAGTGAGCGCAATATGGCATCATGAATGGATCACAACCTCAGCAAAGCAATCATATAGATGATACTGAAAAACCCTATGCTCTGATACCAATTGTAGGTCCCCTTCAAGGGGGAGCGCAAACCCTAAGCATGCACAAATCTCAATTGCATGGGCGGAATTAGGGTTTCCATAGATCGCATGTTGTATATCTATAAGATTAACTTTGTTTGCTTATAAAGATCAAGAGAAGATCTCTTACCATAGCCATGATAAAGGGTGGCGACTTGGAAGCAAGAGGGCAAGTAAGCACTCCTCCAAAGATAACGCACACTAGATGAGAGATGGCTACCCTTTCGGATGTTCCTTGTGCTAGCAAGGGATCTCCAAAACTTCCTTGTCGTGTGTAGATGAAGAGAGGTGCTTGGCCGAGAGCTTCGTTGTACAAGAGTTCCCCTTTTTCTTTTTTCTTGTCGAATGAAGATGACAAGAGAGTAATTGGGCAAATGGCGTTAAGGCTTTCATTCAAGTGATGGCGTTACACTTCCAAATATGGAAGGTTATGAAGCCATGCGACCACTTGAAGAAAAACCGCCCAAAATGCCTTCAATCCTTGAACCATACGTTCACCCATGTGAACCGGTTCAAGCCAATTAGGTTCAACTCAATTCGGTTCAAAAACCAAATCAAACCAGCCCAAGCCATGGTCTAGATCTCTTTGAACCAAATGGTTCAAGATCCAACCGTTCATCTCTGGATGCTCTTGATCTCTCCGATCTAGCATCCACACTCTCGATCGAAGCTTACCGATCTCAAGCCCTAATCAATCAAACATGATCAGACCAGATCTCACTTACAATCAGAGTCTAAACTCCTTTAAACTGAATCCAAACAATTCAGTCCACACGATCTGACTTGAGTAAGCCATGTCATCAAATTGTGCGACCCTAAGGGTTTCCTTTAAATGTCGGTAACGACAACTTACGTTATCACGATCAGTGAGGGGTATCTAGCAACACATCACTGTCTCCCGATATAAAGGAAAGAGTCTTCCAAGACTACACCCAAATCACAGCACAAGTGTGAATCCATTTCACGAGGCATACATGTTTCCTTTGCCACTGGATGTTCTTATTGGACAAGCATGTCAAGCCTGTAACTCCAATACGATGAGCATGATTAGATCAGATGAACATAGTCATCTGGGTATGGCCATACACTTTCTCAATCATCTCATATAGGGGGGCCTTAGAACATCACACTCCTTAAACAAGGAGACGGCAATCCTTTATCTATCACTAGTGTCCTAACCTGACTCATGATCATTATCCAAGATAGTCTATAACCATTATATTTCAAATGATATTGAACTACCTCAAAACAATAACATTCATCATTTAGAAACACAAGTGATCTCAAGTCAAAGGACATGTGCCACTTGTAGCATACAAGGATTATTCACATTGTGACAAGCAATTGAATATCCTAGTAGGGTCTGTCCAGTACATCCAATGTACCCATGAGTCTACATCTTATTCCATGCTCGAAGCATCCTATAAGATTAGAACACATATTAGTCTTAACCATATCAAAGCTGTCTCATGTTCACCAAGATATATCGACTAAGGACATTACTGCATGTCAGCCTAGCTGAACAGCTTTGAGACATTATTCAGTAGTACACTTATTGCAGCAGACAAGGTAACAACCTGAATAACAACCATTGCCTTTATAAACTTAAGAGTTTATACAATGATACTATTACAATCCCAAGGCCTCAAACATTAGCCTTAAGGGCATACCCCAACACCAGCAACGGTGCAAGTGGCTTAGGTTCCATCTCTGTGTCTTGTGGTTGCACTTGGACCTCATCCAAGTCAAACTTCCTCCTGCTGACTTCTTTCATGACAAATTCCTACTCTAGAAAGATAGCACCCCAAGCAACAAAGACTTTATTCTCGGTGGAAACATAGAAGTAGTATCCCTTAGTTTCCTTAGGATAACCCACAAACACACATTTATTAGATCTGAGTTCTAGCTTACTAGAATCTTGATCTTTGACATAAGCCTCACATCCCTAGATTTTGATAAAAGAGAGATTTGGGCGTCTCTCACTGCATAACTCATATGGAATCTTGGTATCGCTCTTAGAAGGAACGTTATTCAGTATGAGAGAAGCTGTTTCAAGTGCATAACCCAGCATGAAGGTGGTAGAGTTGCATGACTCATCATAGATCAAACCATGTCCAACAAAGTTTGACTTCTCCTCTCAGATACACCATTCCATTGAGGTGCTCTTGGAAGAGTAAGTTGGGATAGGATCCCACACTCTATAAGACAGTCAAAGAACTCACCGCTCAGGTACTATCCACCATGATATACTCGAACATTCTTAATAGATCTACCAAGCTGGTTCTCTACTTCATGTCTGAACTCTTTAAATTTCTCAAAGGATTCTGACTTATGTCTCATCAAATAGACATAACCATATCTACTGAAGTTATCAGTAAATATGATGAAGTAGTTGTACCCTCCTCTGGCTTGTTTACTGAATGGCCCACACATGTCACTATGTATGGGATCCAATAAACCTCCTGCCCTCTCACTTATCTTGATTGAAGGGCACTTTTGCCATTTTTCCTAATAAACAAGGCTCACAAGTATCAAACTCCTCCAAGGAGGTTGAATTTAATAAACCACTTGAATGGAGTTGTTGAATACGATTCTTGTTTATATGGGCTACTCGACAAAGCCAAAGATATTATCAAACCCTTTGGCTAACTATCGCATTGATGGACTACCTAAGAGATATGATCACTAACCGTTTCATCGAAAAGCTACTTTAGATCACTTATGATCTCAGAGGCACTTTTCTCCTCATATCGCCTTCGTAATGCAGGTGACATGTTGGTTAGCATCAGATTTACAACCTCATATGCATCCTTTTGAGGCTTATGAAAAGCATCAATCTCGGCAGCTAAGGCTGAGTATGGAAGGGATTCAAAAATAGGCTACTCATGAACATATAGCTTCTTCTCATGCCTGAGGACAATCCTCAAGTTGAGATACCAGTCCAATAAGTTGGATTCAACCAACTTGTTCCTTTCCAGGATAGATCGCAGTGACCATATGCTATTGTTCATTATCATTTGATCTACAACAACCAAGAAAAGCATATTAGTACTACTTTGAATCATTTAATTCGAACTTGTATTAAATGATCATAGCTCCCACTATTTTAATTGAATTGACAACCCACAAAGTCAATCGGGAAATCTAAGATTTCCTAGTGAGATGGGATCCTTATTTCACATGAGGCTTCACATCCCACGAGGGTGGGATGAGATGCACAAAGTCACCCATGCTTCTTAAGGTGGGCATGTCGGCCGATTGCTCTTGCCAAATCCCCATATTGAGATAGTCTAGGCATTTCATGTCTAGCAAGAGCTGGACATAGCATGAATCTCTAACCTCTCAACAATGCCTCTAGAGTTCCATTATGTGGCCACAAATATGTGAAAAACTAGTCAAGTCTATTCCTAACCGTTATGCCTAGGACCAACTATTCTCACCACGATCTTCTAAAGATAAGTATGTGTGTCCCATGAGGGTAGGAAACAGTGTACAATACCACTGATTGATAGCTTGATGAGGGCTACTATTGGGAAACACCGGGGATATTTTAAAATTTTTACAAGACATTACAGATACACAGCAGAAGCATATCCCAGAAATAGGCCGGTCCCAAAAACTCAATGGATTGAAACTTGCGAGGGGGTCGACATGATGTAGATAGGAAGTACCAAGGAGAAAGAAGATGCGATGCTGGTGTAGGCGCCCAAGCATGCGCCCTCTGCAATCTCACACACACGGATGCCTCGAGTCCTCTTCTTCCATGCCCAGTGATAGCCTCTGGAAGAAGATCCAAGCCTTTGTGAGACTCCTACACCACTTGCGCCACCCTCAAAGGAAGGAGCGCCAAGAGGAAGGAGGAAGAAGATGATGCCGCCAAGATGTTCCTTCACTTGCGCCAAGAGGAGAAAGGGAAGAAGATATTGCGGCAATGGAAGAAGACTTGCGCCAATCACCTTTGCTCTCGCCCTTCTATTGTTTGCTCATGCCAAAAGATTGGATTGATTAATTGCTCTCGCATATACTAATGTACATATGCAAGAGGGGGCGGCAACCCAAGAGGTGGAGGCACAAATCTCATGAAGTAATCAGCTAGGGTTAGGGTTAGGGAGCAATTAGGGTTAGGGTTAAGGAAACTCTCCAAAAGCTTTCCATAAACCCTTTACCATCAGGCATATGCACCAAAGACCTTCCAAAGAAGTTCATCTAGCCATATAAGCCCCAAGACTTGCCTTACAGGCAAGCCTTCCATCCAAGGAACAAAGGGTAAGGCGCCAAAAGCTTTCTAATGAAGCATTAGGCGCCTACTTATCCCCATTAAGCCCTTAGGCACCTACTTATCCCCATTAAGCCCTTAGGCACCAATGGGATAAGTTTCCTCCCAATTATACCTTTATGCCCTATACTCTCTTCATGACAACTTGTTATTGGGCCTCATTGGGTAATGAGCTAGCCCAAACTTCATTGCACAAGTTGATTAATCTATTGGATTCAATCCAATGCAACCCAAACTCAAATGTGACCAACTATGGTCAATTTCGGGTCAACCTGCTAAAAATAAACTTTGGCTCCAATAATTCTCTTCCATCTCATCAGGCTCATTGGCACTGATGAAATCTCTCAAATAGCTCTGAGCTATCCAATAATTCATTCATAAGGCTTCTCGATTAATACGAGAACTCGAGTATCAAGGTGTGTGACCCTGTAGGTTCCTCTAATGTTGGCAGTAATGTCCTAAGATCATCACAAGCAGTGATTGGCACCTACCAATGCATCATTGCTACCCAAGTCATCGGAATGGATATCGACATCGACATCCCCATCATCGCAACTAGATACATATGCATTATAGTCTCTTTGCCAAACTAATATCTGATTGGACAAGTGTTTAACCACTTATTTTTACCCAATCTCATGGTCATGACTAAATCAGATTCTCACCTTGGTATGGCTATACACTTTCAGTCATAGAACCATAGGGGGGCCCATGGATATCATGCTTCCCTCAGGAAGGAGCAAATCCTCTGTCTGTACATTGACCTTCTCATATGGGTCGTGACATATTCAATGACAACCGTTATGACCTCCCAACTATGGTGAGACATTAGGTTATATCAAAGCATGTCCCTAACCATATAAAATAGTCAATGACCTCAAGTCAAGGGATCAATGCATCTCCTGTCACCTGTGAGGATAAATCATGATACCAAGTCATTGCCTCACAGTGGGTCGGTCCATTATATTTACCACTGATATACCCATATGTCTGCGTTAGTACCTCGTGCATAACCAGCCCATATACTAGTCTCACAAGTACTAGAGCTGTCTCATATCCACTCAGGTACATCAACTAGGGACAAGAGTTTGAGCACAGATCCAATCTATCACCAGGGACATTATCATGTAAGAACACAATCGTAGATGTAAACTAAGCATGATAATGACAATGCCAGAATGTTATATAAGAAATATCAATGTCAAGTAGTACAAAGTAAAGACCAAATTAGGTCTCAGGGCATAAACACCAACAATCTCCCACTTGCACTTAGACCTAGAGGTTGAGGAACCTCAACCTCATATCCCTCGTATGACCATCATGCCTCTGCTGCACCACAACACCAACAATCTCCCACATGCCTTGCTCTTTACGTCACCATCCAAGATGCGCCACCAAGATTTGCTCCAATGCTAAAACATCATGAAGGATGCACCCCTTAATCTTCAATTTAAAAAACAAAAAAATAAAAAGAAAAAGCAGCACGCATGCCTAACACAAATACATCACAGGCATACAAGGGGCTTGACTATGACCACAACACCATGCGCAAACAAGATACCTATCTCATGCTTTTCTCTATGCTCAAGAAAAACATAAAATCTGCATTTTAATTTTTCCTCAAAACAAGTCTCTTTTCCTCAACCTCTTATCACAAATCCTTTGGTTATTTGTTTCTCTCAGGAGTCTACAAGTGGCATTCCCATTGCCCTTTTTGCAATCCTTAACTTGCTAAGCTTAGGGCATCACCCAGTCCATGCCCCGTATAATCTCAATAAGTCTCTCATGATGGGTCTATCCCACCATGAGAGGAGAAAATATTTCTTCCACATATGGGTCTATCCCAGTCATGTGAAGAAGGTAGAAAACAAAAAGAAATCGAATAGAAGTTAGGAACAAGAAAATTACAATTTTTCCAACTTTACAAAAATCGTGAGCCACATGCAATTTTTAAAGAAAAATACATATGACATGTGAGCATACAATCAAAGCATAAAACACCGTTCGAGTCTCGCAAGTCACTCTGATACCACTGTTGGAAAACCCTGAGGATTTTAAAATTTTACATACATACACAGATACAAATGATGACACCAAAATTCATAGTATATTTTGTGTCATTTCATTGGTCATTTTGTTGTCATATTTATGATCTTTTACTTGTTTTTAAGCCTTATTTGTCAAATATTGCAAAATCTACACTATTTCTTGTTTTTGATCATTTTCAGGTTAAAAGTGCCATATTTTGATGGATTTTGAAAGATTTGAGCACACCAATGGATTCCAGACGTTGAGACAAAGTTCCCTATCAAATTTCATGAAAATCGGAGACAATTTGGCAAAAATACGGCACTACCGTATTTTTGGGACTAACTTTCATGGTACCGTATTTTTGGAGGATTTCAACCAGAAAGTTTCTGAAATTTTGGCAAAAATATGGCACTACCGTATTTTGTAATTGTAGCAACTCTCTACATTTGTAGGTCAAGAAGCTTGATGACTCAGAATCTAGAAATGCATTTTCGAGGGCATGTATTAGGGTATTACTTGTGGATTGCCAATAACTTTCTTTTTATATATTGTAGCATGAGGTGGTCATTACGATGGATTTCATCCTACTCTCGCTCTCAGTATACCATTAAAATCTCTCAACCACATTTTGAATGTATATCTTTTGCTTACAAATTTTGTTTCTTTATCTTATATGATATTATTCTGGTTGCTTTGAAGTCTTAGGAATTAATTCTGTTTATACAAAGTTTAAGTTCTACAAAATATCTATCACTATGTATATTATGGTTTTACAGTCTTGCAATCCTGAGATACCATATATTCTTGAGTACTGCTTTTCCTATTTAAAATTTCTACAAACTTGTGATCTTTTGCTTTTAGCTTATAATATACACAAATATTTGTTTATCTTCTTCAAACTTTAGTAACCAAATATATAACTCTTCCCATATGTATTCCAAGCCACTAAGCGCAATTATAAACCTTGTTTTGGATATATTTATGACTTCTATACTTATATGCTTTTCATTTCTTCTTACAAATTTACTGATCCTCAATCTTTTTTTTTTCATATTTACAGTTGCTTATTGGACTTTCTTACACAATGAACTTTCATTAATTTGTAGTTAATTGACAACCTCCTCCCATCGGGGCGAGATTGAATCTCCGCCCTGGGCTCGTCCGCGTCGGATACGACGTGAATTCCACGCCCAATCACCACCACCAACCTCGCCTCGCCAACAGGACCACACCGGCGACCTTCCAAATCTGGTGCCTCCCTCCACCTAGCTAGATCAATGGCGACGGTGGGCCCTTTATACAGAATGAAGAACATGGGAGAAATCCCCTTTTCCGCGTATGATTTAGGCTAAATCGGTTTGGTTCGATTCAACCAGGTTGGTTGGTTTAGGCTATGTTTCACCCTCGGGTCGGCCCTCATTGTCGCGCTCGCTCGCGCAAGAGGGTTCGAGGTCCATTAGTCAAGTCGGGCTCCCCTGTTCGATCCATGTGTGAACTCACACTCCGTGGTTCGACTCGACCCATGCTCTATGGACTAGTGTCAACCTTAGTGTAATTGTACACTCTCAAGTCCTCTAATGTGTTTGATGATGATGGGTCCCATCATCGATCAGTCTCGGTGTCCTTTGGGATTCGTGCTAAATTCCAGGAGCATCACATTTAGTTTAGCTTTTAAATGACTAATTCAATGGTGAAACTATCAATGGTGAAACTATGCTAATTCAAATGGTTACTTTTGGTATGTTCAATATGTAGAGATCAGTTATAAAAAATTTTGTCAGATAAAATCAAGCAACTGAACTTGGACTTCTAGCATAGCATTCATCTTCATCATTATATTCCATATAGTTTTTCTTATCTGTGATGCAATCCAAGTGGTAACCATATGGGTTTGAGACAACTTTGGAAGTCAACATTGTTCTCTTTATCTTTCAGGTTTCTTGTTTATTATTTTAGAACATGTGCTTATTTTACTTTTCTCATTGTTTTCTATCAAGAATCATTTGAATGTGAGCTTTGTCATGATAGTCATTCAATTGTATTCCTTTAGAGTAGAACAAAGATCTGTTTAATGCTTATCTAGTCATTTGTGTAGCTAGTTTGAATTGTTTTCAATTCTCACATTGGTTGTCCTTGTAGATGTCAATTAATTTTGATTGTGGATCTCTTTTTTTGAAAATTTAATCATTTATTGGAGGTATCTGAATACTTATTTTTAAATAATAAAACAGTTGTGATTTCCATTGCTATCTTCTTTGTTGTTTGCATTTGAATTATATGGTAGACTAGCTAAGAATGTTTACTCAATTTGTGACAACAATATTCCTGCGTATGAAAGCAACTTTGATGTTTTTCTAAAAAATGTTGGCGATGACAATTTTATGTTATTTTTCATAAATTGGGTGCAGGAAGCTAAAAAACCAATAGTGAAAAAAAAATCAAATCACTCTAAATGGTGAAACTATGCTAATTTAATTGACTACTTTAGGAAAGTAGACTTCTAAGATACAAACTACTTGATTCTTCTTTTCTTCTTGGTCAAAAGTTGTAACAATAATAATACTAAAGAAGATGTTCTCATTAAGTATTAGAGACTTGTACGAAACTTCATTCTTACTAGAGTTGATATTCCCTACGTTGTTGGTGTGTTGAGTCAATTTATGTTGAATCTCATATAGAGTAACAAGGTAATATTCTTTATTATGTAATAAGCTTAAGAGGAAATAAATTCTTTATAAAAGACATGAGCATCAACAAATTAAATATCCTATTGGTAGGTAATATTCTTTATTATGTAATAAGCTTCCTAGGAGAGAAATCCTTTGTAAAAGATATGGATATCTACAAATTAAATATCCTACTGATGATGCTGCTGAATATGTTGGAGCTAACCTTGTCAATTTGGTGAAGTAAGAACCACATAATATTATCACAATGTTTAATATAGAGGTTGAATATAGAATTATTATTCAAATTGCTTGTCAGATGATGTATTTGCAATAATATGTAAAAAAGAAGAACATGACATTATAAAATGTGAGAACTAAGAAAATATCTATATTACAAATAATTTGGGAATGTTTAATACCTACACTTGAATAACTTGAGGGAGAGTGTTAAAATGTGTGCAAAGCCTTAGTTTCATGAGGAGTTTGGATTTCATTACATATTGTACAAGTCTATATTGGACCAATCCTTTTAATTGAATTAAAGAGTATAATTATTCTCATAACAGTACAAAAATCAACTCAAAAGGTAAGGTAGGTAGTAATGTTTACAAGATATAATTTATATAGGTTTTCTTTCCTGATTTGTTTTTTTTTTTTTTTTTTTTTTGGCTTAAGATAGTTTTTTGATTTTGGGACAGTTGAGATGGATGTTTGATATTCATATATTTTTTTCTCGCTCCCTTCAAGTTCTAGGGTTTATGGTTTAAGGTAGCAGTTTGTTTGCAAGATTCAATTTATGCAACTTTTACTTCATGATTTTAGTCCTCTTTTTGGAAGTTGAAAAGGAATCTCGGTATGCATATATTTTTGTTCTAGCTTGCTTTTTATTTCTTGTTTTATGGTTTATTATTTTTGTTTGAATGATTCAATTGTCCCTTATCATGCTTAATTTATTTTGTTTGCATGTCATTATTATGTTATTGTTGCATCATCCATTGGCCAAAGTCATTCTCAACAAAGGCATGAACATGACATAATATTTTAGGTTTGACCCGAGGACTGTACTATTACTTCAGTCAACGTGCTAATTTTGTTTCTACCTTGCATTAGTCTTGTAGTGTTATAGATGCATGAAATACTAGAATATCAGAAGCTTTGTGGGGAATCTTAGGGAGTTCAACTATCTATCTCAATCGTGGCCTTTTTTAACTGAAGCATTGACAAAATTTTTGGTTTGTAGGTGTGATTTTTATTATGGTTAGTATTTGGTTAAGGTAGTTATCTTCAAGAAATTATACGGTGGAAATGCACATGATTTGTTGTAATTTTGTGCTTTAATGTAGTAAGAATTTTTTTTATTCTTCTTAAGTATTTTTTTTTTAAATGCTGAATAACTTTCGGAGCAATTCCATTGATTTTTACCTTTGGATATTATTTTCAAGAAACTATATCTATTTGTTCTACTTTATTGCATTTAATCTTTACATTGCAACAGTCAATTAGCTGCTTTCCTTTTACAATTTTAATAGGATCCGGCTCAGACGGATAAATTATTAAAAATTCAGAGGTACCTGGATGAAACTAAGATTATCCTAGTTACTATCCTTGTGCATAAATTTTACTTGTCTAAATACCAAAATTACGGTACATGTATAGTGTTTGGCATTTTGCCTTTTATTAAAAATAGAGTATCATGAAATTTACTCTTTATTGATACCTATCATGCTCTTATTTTCATCCAAGCATCAATTTTACCCCACTTATAATAGAAATTTAGCAGATTAATGAACATATGTAACTCTGGGTCTACAATTTATAAATTTCCAAGAGTGTTGAAGGTCTTATGATGTATAATGCGTAAAAAGTACATTATGTAATTTTGCTCATGGTAAGTTTATGTTGCCTTCGTGTAGAATCATTGTATATGATGTATTTTGACGGTTTGTTGGGTAGCGCAGTTTCCTAGTTTGAAATTCGTCTTTATTTTACCACGGCAGCTTGTTAATGAGCCAACCAGAGACATGGGATTACTAGATAGGTCCAGGTCTTTTGACTAGGCATGCAAAAAGATAAAAAAAAAATTCTTATTAATGATCTTTGGACAACACTTTATTGGTTTTGTCTACTTTTTTGTGTTTGGTCAAATTTTATTTGCTTGACTACCTAATAATTCCTTATGTGGAGCAGTTTTTGATACATGCTTTTGTAGACTTAATCTCAATCAAGCAATTGTGGGGATGAAAATCATGAAAAAAAATTAATTTATACTTAAAAATATACTTGGTTCTATGTTATCTATATTGTGCTCATTTTGATTGATAAGAAAGGCTTGCATATATCCTGATTGGATGCACAAACTGAGCCAAAGTGCTAGCACCAAAGTTTAACATTCCACTCATCCTATGTGAACTTTACATGTTTGACATTAGTTAGGAAATGGAAAAATATTGATTGGATACATATTGCTTTATGTCTAAATTGATTATGTAATTTTGCTTTTGGGACTCTATACCTGCAACTGAAATATAACGATTACACCCTTTATGATGACAAATCACTCATGGATATGCTGAATGCTCTAACTATTTTCCTAAAAGGAAGTACTTAGAATTTTCTTACTGAATTACTTTAATATTAGTTTTGTTGAAAGATCATTGTTTAGTAGAAAGATGGGATGATAAACATTGTTCATTGTTTTAATGTGATAATAATCTTATAGGGAATTTTGAGTAACGTTTACCGTTATATAACTGGAATTGTTGTAGTAAAAGACTATTGATAGTGTGCTTGCACAATGAGAGAAATTGGACAGCTTATTTGAGAAGAGTTCAGACCTCACAAGTAAGTATGCTTTTGCCTTTTCACTTCATAATTAATTGAAACCCATAAAAGAAAACAACATGCACCATGAAGCTATAAGAAATGCATACATAAATTGAAACATTTGAGCATACCTCTTATAATGACATTAGACATGTACTTTTATTGTTAATTTCATATTAAGTATAATAATGACACAAAACCTCCAAGTTAGGCATGTATTTCTTGGTTTTTAGGCACTCACACAAGTTAATCACAAACCATAAAGGCTAAGATGATGATAATACAATTACTAAGAATAATTACTCATTATTCTATTACTTATCACATGGATCGTTAGTTACTGACAAAAATAAGTAGTTCTAATGTTTTAAAAACACAACTAGAGAATGATTTCTATTTTTTTCTGCAAACATAATAGTTGGCATTTAAAATTTGTGAGTTCTATTCTAATGGAATTACTTTTTTGGTGAGAATTGCATGCGAACAAATTCCGATGTTAATTGTTGTTCTAATTTCCATGCACCATCATGGACCTTATCACTAACTATACCTCTTTTGTGGTCCTGGAACTAGGAAGATATTATTGGCTCGAGCAAGTTCCAACAACTTAGATGAAATGAAAGAGAAAACATGTTGAACGAAAGAAGAATCTCTTTCTCTTTCTTTCTCATAAGAATCTGTTATGGGCCCAAATAGTGATAGTGGGTTTTAATAAAGCGGGTCAGGTTGGTTTATCATACCCGGGTCCGTTAAGTAGTGAGAGTCGATAAATAAGGGCCTAGGGTTAGGGTTGAGGGATGTCAAGTGTCTTGTTATTTTCTCATTTGGGCGTGCTTCGCACGATAGTTCGCATCAATTGGTCCGACCTGCCGAATCGATCCCCGGGGAACCGGTGGTCCGGCGACGGATAAAGGCGGAAGGAGTGTCCGTTGTCGGTATTAGATCTACACGGTGGGTCTAGTATCGTTTATCAAGCCAAAGAGAAATCCAAGGAAGACAAATCCTAAGGCGACAGATTTTTCAGCGGAGGCTTTTCCCAGTGAGCTTTAGCGTGAGCAGCATCTTCATCCAGGCAGACGGCGGAAGCAACCGGGTGGAAGGCGACACCACCGCTCCCTCCCCACGACCCTCCTCCTGGCCGGAACCCTAGCTGGCCAGAAACCCTACCTGGCAAAGCAAGCCAGCGACGCAGACGCTACGCGTGTGGATCCGCCCGATCGTTCCACCCGCTGAAAGTCGACCGTCTTCGAATCCACCTCTTCCAATCATCGTGCGAGGTCTGCGACGCCATTAACAGACGCCAAGAGTCTCGCCTCGCTAGAGTTTAGAGGACGCACGCCTCTTCCCCGTCGGAACCCTAGCCGGCGAGTGCTGTTAACCGGTGAAGCGGACGCAGGCGGACGACGACAGTGGTGAGCCTTCGTTGCCTTGTTCCGCCAGCAACTAGCAAGTGAAGACCCTCCTCCGACGGCGGAACCCTAACCGGCGAGGGTGGTGGCTGACAGCGAACGGCGCATGTGGCGTGAAACAGGCGGCTTCGTGCGGCGAGCGTGGCGTTAGAGAAAGTTACTGTAGCTAGGTTTTTGGAAAAAAAAATAGAGAATGAAAAAAAATCGGTACTGTAACTACTGTAGCAAATTACTGTAGCACTAAAAAAAATCAAAAAAAAAAAAAACATCACGAAGGAGGATGAAGAGTAGTGAGATAGATCATGTTTTAGATGAGATGAAAATGATGTTGAAGGAATTAGTACGAGAGAACAAAAGGCAAAAGGGTGTGAAGGTACGTGTTGATCGACCGACTTATCCAACCTCAAGCAATGTCCTGAAGAATACATCACAGAGTCAGAGTGCCATAGAAGATAGACAACCGCTTTGTATCTGGGTGGACTTACGTGAATTTGACGGAACTGCTCCAGCAGATTGGATTGCGCAAGCTGAATATGTTTTCAACATTCGAGGTACGCGAGATGATTACAAATTTCCTATGACATTTGTTCGTATGGAGGGACAAGCGTATGATTGGATTGTTGGGAAACCCCGGGGACATTTTACAACTTTTCAGAGTTATAAGCATACATACATACATTGCACAGCGGAAGAATGTCCCCGATACAGGCCGGTCCCAAAAACCCAGTGAAGATCGCAAGCAAGAGAGTCGACACGATGAGCTAGGAAATACCTTAGAGCAAGATGAGGTCGATGTCGCGATAGGCACCCAAGCGTGCGCCCTCTGCAGTCTCACACACACGGATGCCTCGGGTCCTCTTCTTCCACGCCCGGTGCTAGCCTCGGGAAGAAGATCCAAGCCTTAGGGAGATGCTCTAATTACCTTGCGCCACTACCAAGGAGGGATGCGCCAAAGAGGATGAAGAGGAGAGGAAACCGTCAAGAGCTTTCTTCACTTGCGCCAAGAAGAAGAAAGGAAGAAGACTTGCGGCCACTTGATGGAAGAGGAAGAGGTTGCGCCACCTTTGTTCCTTGCTCTCGCCCCTCTTGATGTGTTCACACCTCCAAGGATGAATCATCTAAAGAAGGGGCGGCTAGGGTCACATATATAGGGCAAGAGGCGGTTAGGGCAAGGGCTAGGATCATGACAAGTGTAGGGCTAGGATGAGGAGGTTTGATGCAAGGAAAGTCTCCAAGACTTTACCATAAATCTCATTCAACCTATCCATAATTGCCTAAGCACCATATCAGCCCAAGGCATGCCTTAAAGGCATACATACCATCAATGGGAGAGGGCTAGGCATATTACTTCTTAATGAAGCAATTTTTGCCACCCAAACCCCATTATGCCCCTTAGGCGCCAATGGGGTTGGGTCTCTCACCATTATACCCTTTTAGCCTATTTCCTCTTCATGACAACTTGTCATTGGGCCTCATTGGATAATGAGCTAGCCCAAACTTCATCACATGGGTTGATTAAGCATTTGGATCCAATCCAATGCAACCCTAATCCAAATGTGACCAACCATGGTCAAATACGGGTCAACCTGCCAAAAATGAAGTTTGGCTCCAATAACATTCTTCCATCTCATCAGGCCCATTGGCGCTGATGAAATCTCCCAATTAGATACGAGTTATCCAATAACTCGATCATAAGGCTTCCCGATCAATACGAGAACTCAAGTATCAAGGTGTGCGACCCTGTAGGTTCCTCTGACGCTGGCAGTGCTGACTAAAGGTCACCACAAGCAGTGAGTGGCACCTAGCAGTGCATCACTGCTACCCAGGTCATTGGAATGGATATCGACATCGACATCCCCATCATCGCAACTAGGTACAGATGCATTACAGTCTCTTTGCCGAACTGATATCCGATTGGACAACTGTGTCACCACTTGTTTTCACCCAATCACATGGCTATGACTAAAACAGGTTCTCACCTGGGTATGGCCATACACTTTCAGTCATAGAACCATAGAGGAGCTCCATGGATATCATACTTCCCTAAGGAAGGGGCAAATCCTTTGTCTGTATTGACCTTCTCATATGGGTCGTGACATGCTCAATGACAACCGTTATGACCTCCCAGCTACGGTGAGGTGTTAGGTTGTATCAAAGCAAGTCCCTAACCATATAGAATGATCAATGACCTCAAGTCAAGGGATCAATGCATCTCCTGTCACTTGTGAGGATAACTCATGACACCAAGTCATAGCCTCACAGCGGGTCTATCCAGTATATTCTCTAATGATATACCCATGTGTCTGCGTTAGCACCAGGTGCCCAACCAGCCCACATACCAGTCTCACAAGTACCATAGTTGTCCCGTATCCACTAAGGTACATCGACTGGGGACTATAGTTCGAGCACAGATCCAATCTGTCTCCAGGGATATTATCATGTTAGTACATATGCGCAGATGTAAACAAACATAGATAACGACAATGCCAGAATGATATAAATATCAAAGTCAAGTAGTACATAAGTGGACCAAAACTAGGTCCTAGGGCATATACACCAACAATCTCCCACTTGCACTAAGACCTAGAAGTTGAGGAATCTCAACCCCATATCTCTAGCGTGACCATCATGCTTCTGCTACGCCAAAGCCTTGGTCAATGGGTCTGCCAGATTGTTCTCTGTGTCAACTCTGCTAATCTTGACGTCACCTCTGTCAATGATCTCTCTAATCAGGTGAAATGTTCTAAGTATGTGTTTGGATCTTTGATGAGACCGTGGTTCCTTGGCTTGTGCAATTGCTCCATTGTTGTCACAGTAGAGTTCAATGGGATCCATTACACTAGGGACCACCCGAAGATCACATATAACTTCCTTATCCAAACGGCTTCCTTGGCTGCCTCAAAAGCGGCCACATACTCAGCCTCGGTTGTAGAATCTGCTATGGTGGATTACTTGAAGCTCTTCCAGCATACAGCGCCTTCATTTATCTTGAACACATAGCCAGCCTACGATCTAAAGTCGTTAGGGTCAGACTAGAACGATGCATCAGTATAGCTCTGCAAACTGAGCTCTTCCTGTCCCCCATAGACCAAGAACAAATCCTTAGTTCTTCTCAGATACTTTAGGATGTTCTTTACAGCCACCCAGTGCTGTAGACCTGGATTGGATTGGTATCGGCTGGTTATGCTTACAGCATATGCCACATCTAGTCTAGTACACAACATTGCATACATGATCGATCCTATTGCCGAAGCATAAGGAATTCGACTCATATCATCCCTCTCAGCCTGTGTTGTAGGACACTGGCTCTTTGAGAGAGTAAGGCCATGTCTTACTGGAAGGTATCCTTTCTTGGATTACTCCAAGTTGAACCTCTCTAGGACCCTATCAATGTAGGTACTCTGACTAAGGGCTAGGAGCCTCTTGGATCTATCCTGGTAGATCCTTACGCCTAGAATATAGGTGGCCTCCCCTAAGTCTTTCATCTCAAAACACTTCCCCAACCATGTCTTCACAGCTTGAAGACTAGGGATGTCATTTCCGATGAGCAGTATGTCATCGACATACAAGACCAGAAAAATCACCAAGCTCCCACTGAATTTTCTGTATACACAGGCGTCATCTTCGCTTTTGATAAAGCCATAATCTCTCACGGCTTCATCAAATCAAAGATTCCAACTTCGAGATGCTTGCTTTAATCCATAAATGGATCTCTTTAGCCTGCAGACCATATTAGTCTCTGCAGGATGGATGAAGCCATCAGGTTGTGACATATATACGTCCTCAGTCAGCTTCCCGTTAAGGAACGCTGTCTTCACATCCATCTGCCATATCTCATAGTCATGATATGCAGCTATAGCAAGCAGAATCCGAATGGATTTGATCATGGCAACTGGCGAGAAGGTTTCATCATAGTCCACCCTGTGGACTTGTTTAAATCCTTTAGCCACTAGTCTACCCTTATAGGTAACTATATTGCCATCCATGTGTGTCTTCCTCTTGAAGACCCATTTACACCCTATGGGTTTTACCCCATCAAGCAGCTCAACCAAATCCCAGACTTGGTTAGCCGACATGGAATCTATCTCGGATCGCATGGCGTCAAGCCATCTCTCGGAGTCCGGTCCACTGACCGCCTCATCATAGGTTCTGGGTTCATCCTCAATGATGAAGATCCCATCGTGTTGGGTCGGCAACGACCCGTACCTTTCAGGTGCACGACGAATTCTCCCAGACCTACGCAGGACCTGTGTCTGAGCCTCAGGTTGGCTAGCAACCGCAGGTGGCTCAGATTCCATCTCTTTGTCTTTGTGCTTGCACTTGGACCTCATCCAAGTCAAACTTCCTCCCACTAACTTCTTTCATGAGAAATTCTTTCTCCAGAAAGACAGTACCCCGAGCAACAAAAACTTTGTTCTCGGTTGGGACATAGAAATAGTATCCTTTAGTTTCCTTAGGATACCCCACAAACACGCATTTATCAGATCTGGGTTCTAGCTTGCTAGAATCCTGACGTTTGACATAAGCCTCACATCCCCAGATCTTGATAAAAGTGAGATTAGGGCGTCTCCTACTCCACATCTGGTATGGTATTTTGGAGACACTCTTAGATGGAACGTTATTCAGTATTAGAGAAGCTGTCTCTAGTGCATGTCCCCAGAATGAGGGAGGTAGAGTTGCATGACTCATCATAGATCGAACCATGTCCAATAAAGTTCGATTTCTCCTTTCAGACACACCATTCCATTGAGGTGTTCCAGGAGGAGTGAGTTGGGATATGACCCCAAATTCTCTCAAATAGTCAAAGAACTCACCACTCAGGTACTCTCCACCTCGATCTGATCAAAGAGCTTTAATGGATCTTCCAAGCTGGTTCTCTACTTCATTCTTGAACTCTTTGAATTTCTCAAAGGACTCAGATTTATGTCTCATTAAGTAGACATAGCCATACCTACTGAAGTCATCAGTGAAGGTAATGAAGTAGTTGTACCCTCCTCTGGCTTGTTTATTAAAAGGCCCACACACATCAGTATGTATGAGATCTAATAAACCTCCTGCCCTCTCACCAATCTTGGTGAAGGGCGCCTTTGTCATTTTTCCTAATAAACAAGGTTCACAAGTATCAAATTCCTCCAAGGAACTTGAATCTAACAATCCATTTGCATGGAGTTGTTGGATGCGATTCTTGTTTATAAGGGCTAATGGATAGTGCCATAGGAAAGCACAAACTGAACCACTCAGTTTGGTCCTTTTATTACTTATGTTACAAATAGAACTTTCTATATCCAAGATATATAGACCATTGCACAAAGTACCCTTCCCATATAACATATTTGCAAATGAAAAAGAACAAGAGTTCTTATTTATTTCAAATTTAAATCCTTTCCTTGCCAAGCAAGGAATGGATACAATGTTCTTTGTTAGCGAAGGTACACAAAAGCAATTGTCTAGTTCTAATTGAAGTCCAGAAAGCAAGGAGAGAGTCAAAATGCCTACAGCAACAACAGCAACCTGTGCCCCGTTTCCAACGCGTAGGTCAATCTCTCCAAGCCGCACCGATCTACTTTTCTTGAGCCCCTGCATATTTGTACAAATATGAGCTCCACATGCGGTATCCAATACCCATGACATAGAAGTAGAAAGGTTGACTTCTGTAACATAAATACCTGAGCTAGAGGTTAAGGCCAAGCCTTTCTTCTCCTCATTCTGAAGCTGCCTGCAGTCCCTTCTCCAGTGGCCCTACTTGCCACAGTAAAAACACCTCTGTTCCTTTGACTTCTTCGCCCTTTTCTTCAGTGCTTTGGTAGGACCTCTAGCACTACTCTTAGCACGTGCCTTACCCTTCTTCTTTATCTTCTTGGTCGCAGGGACCAAAAGAACAGAATTGGGTTTGGTCTTACCCATCTCACGCTCGGCTGTTTGGAGCATATTCATTAATTCCTCCCGTGTGCACTCAATCCGGTTCATGTTGAAATTAATAATAAACAGACTGAAGCTAGGGGGCAGGGAATGCAGAATAAGATCCACAACTAGCTCATTGTCTACGACATGTCCCAGTCTCCTGAGATGATCCACATTCCCAATGAGTTTGAGAACATGGGGTCTCACTGGTGCACCCTCAGACAACTTACACCGAAAGACTGCTTTGGCGGTGTCAAATCTCTTAGTTCTAGCCTGAGCCTCGAACATCTATTCAGATGAGTGATCATCTGAAAAGCGTTCTGCTCCTCATATTGCACATGCAGTTCAGGTGCCATGCTGGCTAGCATAAGATATGCAACTTCCAAAGAGTCATCCTGATGCTTTCTATAAGCATCTCTGTCTGCCGTTCGGGCATTAGGCAGAGGAGCCGCAGGAAGAGCCTATTCAAGGACATACAGCTTCTTCTCGAGCTTGAGGACTATCCTCAAGTTCCGATGCCAGTCCATAAAGTTAGTTCCAACCAACTTATCCTTATCAAGGAGTGATCGCAGTGATAATCCGCCAGTGTTCGTAGCCATTGTTCTACAACACCCAAGAAAAATAGATTAGTACTACTTCGAATCATTTAAACTGGACTTGTTTTAAATGATTACTGCTCCCACTATTTTAAATTCGAATTGACAACCCACAAAGTCAATCGGGAAGTTTAAGACTTCCTAGTGAGATGGGATCCTTATTTCACATGAGGCTTCGCGTCCCACGAGGGTGGGATGAGATGCACAAAGTAACCCATGTTTCCTAAGGTGGGTGCGCCGGCCGGTTGCTCCAAGCAACTCCCCTTGTTGAGACAGTATGGGCATTTCATGTCCAGCGAGGGCTGGATACAACATGAAATCCTAACCTCTCAACGATGCCTCTAGACTTTTATCATGTGCCTAGCACATGTGAACTTCTAGTCAAGTCCATTCCTAACCGTTATGCCCAGGGCCAATGAGTTTCCTTACGAAGGCACGCCCAGGTTAAAACTGGACTGGGGAAACCATTGTCACCACTGATCGATAGCTTAGTGAGAGCTACGCGTTAGAAGGCTACTAGACTTGATAATTATGAGGGTTTTTAAGGTCTCATCAGTTTTATCTTATGTCTAACAATACAGGCATGCAATCCTATAGTGATGACATAACGATAAAACATCACAGGCATGCTTTTAGCAGATAAGGAAAGCAGTAAAGGATGATGTGATCAAAGCCCTTTCAAGACATTGAACCAACCCATGCCAAAAGGAGGTTCAACTCTTGACATAGGACTCAAGCCCCTAAAATAGACCTATCCTAGCCGCCCTCTATCTTGGTCTTCAAGGTTGGCTCCAAGGTCCTTCTCACATGGTTTAGCTCTCAAACCTTAAGGGTAGAGCCCAAGGGTTCGGCCAATGCCATGGTCTTCCTCTAATGAGGATGCGCCACAATGCAAGAAGCCAAGTTAGCTAGCTCTCAAACCCAAGGGTTCGGCCATGCCGAACTTGCGCCACTAAGCAAGCTTGCGCCTCTTCCTTTGGTGCTTGTTGCGCCACCATCCAAGGTATGCATGCGCCAAGTTCCAAGTACATGCGCCACCCTAATCTTCTTCTTAGTTAAAAAGAAAAAACGGCACGCAGGCCTCACAAGGATACATCACAGGCATGCAAAGGGGGGTTTGACTAATGATCACAACATCATGCACAATCAAGGTATTTACTCATGCAATTCTACATGCTCATGAAAAACATAAAATCTAAAATTTTACTTTTTCATAAAACTAGTCTCTTTTTCTCATCTTCTTCTCACAAATCTTTTGGTTAATTGCGATTTATTTTTCATGATGATTTTAGAGATCCTTTTGGCTGGCAATTTTGTTAGATCAAGAGACTTGGCCAGTCCGAAGACACAATGCCCGTCCTACTTGACAAAATTACGTGCGCCTTTAATCTTTAAATCAGACAAGAAAAATAGTCCAAAAATCCAAAAGAGATTGAGAGGATGATAGAAACAAGAAACCCTAATTTTTCCTACTTAGAAAAAATCGTTTGCCATGCATCATGCTATTGACGAAAATAGAGATATGGCATGTGAGCATGAAAGAAAAGCGTAAAAACATCACTCGAGTCTTGCAAGTCGCTCTGATACCACTGTTGGGAAACCCCGGGGACATTTTATAATTTTTCAGAGTTATAAGCATACATACATACATTGCACAGCGGAAGAATGTCCCCGAAATAGGCCGGTCCCAAAAACCCAGTGAAGATCGCAAGCAAGAGAGTCGACACGATGAGTTAGGAAATACCTTAGAGCAAGATGAGGTCGATGTCGTGATAGGCGCCCAAGCGTGCGCCCTCTGCAGTCTCACACACACGGATGCCTCGAGTCCTCTTCTTCCACGCCCGGTGCTAGCCTCGGGAAGAAGATCCTGAAAGTCCCCAAGAGGGGCGGTGAAACCCTAATAGGCGCATATGGAATTCAGCGGAAGGGGTTTCTAGGGATCGAATGCATCTTATATAATCAACATTAAATCTTTTGTATGCAAGAAAGAAATCATACCGATGCCATTTCTAGATGGCGTCTTGGAAGCAGAAAGCGAAATGGCTTTCCTCCAGAGATGACGCACACAAGATGAGAAAGACTTTCTCCTTGTCGATCTTTGTGCTAGCAAAGCTCTCCAAGAGTCCCAATCCGTGAAGGGAGATGAGATGACCTGCTTGGCGAAAAACTTCTTCTACTCCTCGTCCGCCTTCACCACACGAGAATACTTGTTGTGACGAGAGGAAGGGGCGAGAGCAAGAATAGGAGAGCGCAAGTGGCGACATGAGACGTGTGAACATGGCTTCTAAAAATAGTAAGCCACTTCTTCATGCGACCATGAACATTTCCCAATCGCAAATTGTTCTCTATTTGAACCAAGCGCTCTTTAATGAGCCGGTTCAATTTTGGTTCGGTTTAAGAACCAAGCCAAGCAATCCAGTCTAGATCTAAATTAAACCCTAAGGCTCCAGATCTAACCGTTGATCTCTTGATGCTCTTGATCTCATCGATCTAGCATCCAATCTCTCAATCGAAGCTTACCGATCTCAAGCCCCAATCAATCAAACATGATCAGACCAGATCTCACTTACAATCAGAGATTAAATCCCTTTAAACTGAACTCAAACAATTCAGTCCACACGATCTGACTTAAGTAAGCCATATCATCAAATTGTGCGACCCTGAGGGTTTCCTTTAAATGTCGGTAACGATAACTCACGTTATCACGATCAGTGAGGGGTATCTAGCAACACATCACTGTCTCCCGATATAAAGGAAAGAGTCTTCCAAGACTACACCCAAAAACAGCACAAGTGTGAATCAACTTCACCAGGCATACATATGTCCTTTGCCACTGGATGTTCTTATTGGACAAGCGTGTCAAGCTTGTATCTCCAATATGATGAGCATGATTAGATCAGATGATCACTGTCACCTGGGTATGGCCATACACTTTCTCAATCATCTCATCCAGGGGGCCCCTTAAGAACATCACACTCCTTAAACAAGGAGACGGCAATCCTTTGTCTATCACTAGTGCCCTAACCTGACTCAAGTTCATTATCCAAGATAGTCTATAATCATTATGTTTCAAATGATATTGAACTACCTCAAAACAATGACAATCATCATTTAGAAACACAAGTGATCTCAAGTCAGAGGAAATGTGCCACTTGTCGCAATCAAGGAATATTCACATTGTGACAAACAATTGAATATCCTAGTAGGGTCTATCCAGTACATCCAATGTACCCATGAGTCTACATCTTATTCCATGCTCGAAGCATCCTATAAGATTAGAACACATATTAGTCTCAATCATATCAAGGCTGTCTCATGTTCACCAAGATATCTCGACTAAGGACTTTACTGCATGTCAGCCTAGCTGAACAGCTTTGAGACATTATTCAGAAGTACACTTATTACAGCAGACAAGGTAACAACCTGAATAACAACCATGCCTTTATAAACATAAGAGTTTATTACATGATACTGATACATTCCCAAGGCCTCAAACATTAGGCTTAAGGGCATACCCCAACAATCTCCCACTTGCACTTAATCTAATGGTTGAGAAATCTCAAACCCATGTTATTACAGTGCTTCTCATGCTTCTGCTGCGCCAGAGGCTTGGTAAGCGGGTCTGCCAGATTGTCATCTGTATGAACCTTGCAGACTTTGATCTCGCCGCGATCTATGATCTCCCTGATCAAGTGAAACCGTCTCTGTATGTGCTTGGACTTCTGGTGCGACCGTGGTTCCTTTGCTTGTGCGATTGCCCCAGTGTTATCACAGAAGATAACCAAAGGATCTGCACTCGAAGGAACAACACCAAGTTCTCTCACGAACTTACGAATCCACACTGCCTCCTTGGATGCTTCCGAGGCTGCAACATACTCGGCTTCTGTTGTGGAATCAGCAACAGTTGACTGTTTGAAACTCTTCCACACCACTGCTCCTCCATTCAAGCTAAAAACATAGCCTGATTGCGATCGGAAATCATCCTGGTCAGACTGGAACGAAGCATCAGTATATCCTTCAATACTGAGTTCTTCCTGACCACCATATATCAAGAACATATCTTTGGTCCTCCGCAGATATTTTAAGATGTTCTTGACTGCAATCCAGTGTGCCTGACCTGGATTACTTTGGAACCGACTGGTCACGCTTAACCCGTAAGCAACGTCTGGGCGAGTACACAACATCGCATACATAATGGATCCAATAGCCGAAGCATAAGGCGTATTGTCCATTTCATCTTTCTCAGTCTGTGTTTGTGGACACTGACTCTTCGAAAGATTCAGACCATGTCTGACTGGAAGATATCCTCGTTTAGAATTCTCTAAATGAAATCTCTCCAGGACTTTATCGATGTAAGTACTCTGGCACAACCCGAGAAGCCTCTTAGATCTATCCCTGTAGATCTTCACACCTAACACATAGGCTGCTTCTCCTAGATCTTTCATTTGGAAACATTTCCTTAACCATGCCTTAACCGCATGCATTTCAGGAATGTCGTTTCCAATGATCAAGATATCATCGACGTAGAGGACTAGGAAAGTAATCACGCTCCCACTAAACCTCTTATATACACACGGGTCATCCTCGTTCTTGATGAAACCAAATTCAGTGACTGATTCATCAAAACGAATGTTCCAGCTTCTTGATGCCTGCTTAAGTCCATAAATAGACTTCTTTAACTTGCATATCTTATGACGATCTGATGGATCAGTGAAACCTTCTGGTTGTGTCATGTACACATCCTCATCCAGATTTCCATTCAGGAAAGCTGTTTTCACATCCATTTGCCAAATCTCATAATCATAATATGCAGCTATCGCGAAAAGAATCCGAATAGACTTAAACATAGCTACAGGTGAGAAAGTTTCATCATAATCTATCCCGTAGATTTGTTTGAAACCTTTCGCAACTAGCCTGCCTTTATAGGTAACTACGTTACCATCCATGTCAATCTTCTTCTTGAAGATCCATTTACAGCCTATAGGGATTACTCCCGGAGGCGGATCAACCAAATCCCAAACTTGGTTATCTGACATGGAGTCCATCTCGGCGCGCATAGCTTCAAGCCATCTCGCTGACTCCGGTCCACTGACCGCATCCGCATAAGTGAGGGGTTTATCATTATCAATGATGTAGACTCCGTCATAGCGCTCAGGCTGTCGACGAATCCTTCCCGATCTTCGCGGTTCCCGTGATATTTGAGCCTCAGGTTGTTCAATATCCTGATCTACCGGCTCAGGCTCATCCAACTGTGCTTGATCACTTTGTCCTTCCTCTGGATTCTCATCCAGCTTTATTTCTCTCCCACTGGCCTCTTGCAGAAGAAACTCCTTCTCAAGAAATATGGCCGTCCGAGCAACAAATACCTTGTTCTCTTTGGGATCGAAGAAATAATAACCCTTAGTTTCCTTAGGGTAACCGACAAAGATACATTTGTCAGATCTGCTCTCTAGTTTCCCAGAGGCGAGCTTTTTGACATAAGCCTTGCAGCCCCAGATCCTGATAAATGTCAAGCTCGGCTGTTTCCCATACCATAATTCATATGGGGTCTTAGAAACGGCCTTGGATGGCACTCGGTTTAGTACTTTTGCAGCTGTTTCCAGTGCAAAACCCCAAAAGGAATATGGAAGAGTAGCCTGACTCATCATAGAACGAACCATATCAAGTAACGTTCTATTTCTCCTCTCGGATACACCATTCCATTGCGGTGTTCCTGGCGGAGTGAGCTGTGAGATAATCCCACACTCCTTTAAATAGTCAGTAAACGCATGACTTAGGTATTCTCCACCTCGATCTGAGCGAAGTGCCTTGATATTTCGGCCTAGCTGATTTTGTACTTCATTCTTGAACTCTTTGAACTTGTCAAAAGATTCACTTTTATGTCTCATTAAATAGACATACCCATATCTACTGAAATCATCAGTAAAGGTAATGAAGTACTGATAGCCACCTCTGGCATGTTTACTAAATGGCCCACACACATCACTGTGTATAAGGTCAAGTAAACCTGAAGCCCTTTGACCTTTGTGAGGAAAAGGTGACTTCGTCATTTTACCCATTAAACAAGCCTTGCATGTATCAATCTCCTCATAGGAGAATGATCCCAGCAGTCCATGATCATGCAACCGCTTAATGCGTTTCTCGTTAATATGGCCTAAACGACTATGCCATAGCAAGGTGCTGTCATCAGCATTCTTGGCTTTCTTAATATCAATTTTCTGTATAGAACATTCCATGTCCAACATGTATAACCCATTGTTAATTGAACCAGTTGCATAAACAATATTATCATAAGATAAAACACACTTTGAAATATTGCATTCAAAGGAAAATCCTTTCCTGACAAGAGCAGGAATGGAGATAATATTCTTAGTAATGCTGGGAACAAAGTAACAATTGTCTAGTTCCAATACAATTCCAGATGGTAAAGAAATGAAATAGTCTCCTACAGCAACAGCAGCAACCCGTGCCCCGTTTCCAACGCGTAGGTCCACCTCATGCTGTCCCACCTGTCTTCTTCTCTTGAGTTCCTGCACATTTGAACAAATGTGAACTCCACATGCAGTGTCCAACACCCATGATATAGAAGAAGAAAACATGACCTCAGTCACATAAATACCTGAGCCAGAAGCGAAGCTTCCCCTCTTATCTCCTTGGAGCGCTTTACAGTCCTTTTTCTAGTGACCTAGCTGGCCACAATGGAAACACCTGTATTCCTTGGACCGCTTCACCTTCTGCTTCAGAGCCTTGCTGTAGCTCTTGACAGGGGCTTTGCCCTTCTTCCCCTTCTTCTTGTTCCTGGAAGGAACCATTAAGACAGAGGTCGAAGGCTTTCCCTTCAGAGTCTCCTCAGTAGTGAGGAGCATATTCAGCAGCTCTGCTGGAGTACAATCGATTTTGTTCATATTAAAATTAATAATGAACGCGTCGAATGAAGGCGGGAGAGACTGCAGAATAATATCCACAGCAAGCTCCTGGTTGATGGTATGCCCCAGTTTCTCTAGAGCTTCCTTGTGCCCAATCATCTTGAGCACGTGAGCTCCTACTGGGCTCCCTTCAGCCAGTTTGCTCTGAAAGAAGAGCTTCGTCAAATTATAGCGTTCAGTCCTCGCCTGTGCAGCATACAGCATCTTGAGGTTTGCTATCATGTCTATAGCAGACATATCCTCATGCTGACGCTGCAGCGGTGGCGTCATAGACGCTAACATCAGGCAAGCGACATCAATGCTATCATTGACGTGCTTTTCATAGGCTTCCCGAACCGCCCTTGCGGCGTTCGGAGCGGGCTGAGGCGATATCGCCGTCTCGAGGACATACAGTTTCCTCTCTGCCTTAAGAATAATCTTAAGGTGTCCAAACCAGTCAGAGAAGTTCGGCCCAGCAAACTTCTCCCTTTCCAGTAGGGATCGCACATTGAAGTTCATGGTGTTCGTTGCTGCAGGTATCTACAACAATGCAAGAACAGCAAGGTCAGTATCAATGTTAAGAATCAATCAGGACTTAAGAAAGATTCTTTTTCTCACTATTTTATCTGACTGAAAAATCCATTAAACAGTCCGAAAGAGTAAACACTCTTTTAGTGAGATGGGATCCAGATTTCATACTTGGTCTCCGCGTCCCGCTCAGGCGAGATAAGATGCACAGAGAGTACAAGCCCTAATCTCTAGTAGGCTGTCCAAGCCAATCGCCAACCCGTGCAATTCCCCTTCATCTGGGCAGTCCAGCAGACTGTGCCAACTGAGTTGGTACAACACAATCTCTGACCCCACAGATGGCTGCCCCCATGTGCTACCATATGCGCCACATATGTAGCCTACGTGGTCAAGCTGACCCGACCTACTCCCTGGACCACCATGTGCTATGCTGAGCAACGAGAAGGGATAAATCCCTACTCTGTAACACACAGGTGTAATCCCACACCGTCTGAAGATAGATGGACGTGCCCACTGAGTGGGTACAACATGGCTCCAACGATAGTCAGAACAGTGAGGTTTCGCGTCAGAAGGCTTACGAGCTTGATATTTAAGCGTTGGATTTTATCGGTCTATTATCTTCTTCACTATCATGCAATTCCTATGGTGATAGCAGAAGATAAATTAAAACATGCTGTTCTACTTATATAAACAATAAAAGAAAGCATGGATCTTATGTGGTAAAAGCCCATAACCTAAGTAAGACCTTAATTAACTTAAGTCTTCACTTGCTTTTCTTCATGGGGCTTTTGCTGCTCATCTGGCCCAAACCAGGGCCCAAGCGCCATCTGCAGCTCTGGTGCGCCCACCAGGAATATGCGCCAGGTCCTAGGGTCGAACCCTAGACCTCCCACCTGGTCCAGCCACTGCTGCAAGCGCCTCTGCCAAGTGTGCTCTGTGCTCTTGTCTAATTAAATTACAAATTTAACTATCTAGACAAGATTGACACGCAGGTCAATTACATTTTATAAATTAAACCAATGTGATGCGCAGATCACAATATAAAATTAATTTACAAAATTAACCAGGCACGCAGGCCCCAGCACAGCATACATTAAACTTGGGCAGCCCACATAAGATTAAATAAACATACACATGGCATCAATTAACATGTGATCCAATCATTAAAATAAAATTTTCGAAAAACCCCATGGGCTTCAATTTTATTTTGCTTATGTGCCCTACAACCTTACAACGGTCCATTACTAGGGATCCACTCATCCAACCTAGTCAGATCCACTGCCCTTGCATGCACCAAGTCCTAACTGACTTGAGTCGACCATAGGGTCAACAATGCATGCGCCAGGGCTGAACGACCACAATGAGGTCTGGCAAGTGGGTGTGACCCCGGGCCTAACTCATGTGCGTTCATCGGTTGTCTCAATCAGACATCGCTACACGCCTGTCTACAGTCGACCTGTAGCCACCACGTGCTTGCGCACAGGTGCTACCTGGTCAACCCATCAAGGCTGTCAGATGGTCTGATCAGACTTTTGGATCCAACCTAGGGGGTGACATCAACCCTAATAACCCGTCTAAGGGTTTACTGCAAGGCCTTAGATCTAGAGTGTGTCGCGCATGTCAAGTAGTTTTGAAGAAAACATAAAGCATGTGCCAACAACATGCGCCAAGAAAACATTCATCAAGATTCGAATATGCAAACTTAACATGTAACTTTCGCATGTAGGTTAGATCTAAGCATATAATCGCAAACAAGGATCACAAAAGGTTAAGCAATCATAAAAAGATGCATAGAACCTTGGCTCTGATACCAATTGTAAGTCCCCAAGAGGGGCGGTGAAACCCTAATAGGCGCATATGGAATTCAGCGGAAGGGGTTTCTAGGGATCGAATGCATCTTATATAATCAACATTAAATCTTTTGTATGCAAGAAAGAAATCATACCGATGCCATTTCTAGATGGCGTCTTGGAAGCAGAAAGCGAAATGGCTTTCCTCCAGAGATGACGCACACAAGATGAGAAAGACTTTCTCCTTGTCGATCTTTGTGCTAGCAAAGCTCTCCAAGAGTCCCAATCCGTGAAGGGAGATGAGATGACCTGCTTGGCGAAAAACTTCTTCTACTCCTCGTCCGCCTTCACCACACGAGAATACTTGTTGTGACGAGAGGAAGGGGCGAGAGCAAGAATAGGAGAGCGCAAGTGGCGACATGAGACGTGTGAACATGGCTTCTAAAAATAGTAAGCCACTTCTTCATGCGACCATGAACATTTCCCAATCGCAAATTGTTCTCTATTTGAACCAAGCGCTCTTTAATGAGCCGGTTCAATTTTGGTTCGGTTTAAGAACCAAGCCAAGCAATCCAGTCTAGATCTAAATTAAACCCTAAGGCTCCAGATCTAACCGTTGATCTCTTGATGCTCTTGATCTCATCGATCTAGCATCCAATCTCTCAATCGAAGCTTACCGATCTCAAGCCCCAATCAATCAAACATGATTAGACCAGATCTCACTTACAATCAGAGATTAAATCCCTTTAAACTGAACTCAAACAATTTAGTCCACACGATCTGACTTAAGTAAGCCATATCATCAAATTGTGCGACCCTGAGGGTTTCCTTTAAATGTCGGTAACGATAACTCACGTTATCACGATCAGTGAGGGGTATCTAGCAACACATCACTGTCTCCCGATATAAAGGAAAGAGTCTTCCAAGACTACACCCAAAAACAGCACAAGTGTGAATCAACTTCACCAGGCATACATATGTCCTTTGCCACTGGATGTTCTTATTGGACAAGCGTGTCAAGCTTGTATCTCCAATATGATGAGCATGATTAGATCAGATGATCACTGTCACCTGGGTATGGCCATACACTTTCTCAATCATCTCATCCAGGGGGCCCCTTAAGAACATCACACTCCTTAAACAAGGAGACGGCAATCCTTTGTCTATCACTAGTGCCCTAACCTGACTCAAGTTCATTATCCAAGATAGTCTATAATCATTATGTTTCAAATGATATTGAACTACCTCAAAACAATGACAATCATCATTTAGAAACACAAGTGATCTCAAGTCAGAGGAAATGTGCCACTTGTCGCAATCAAGGAATATTCACATTGTGACAAACAATTGAATATCCTAGTAGGGTCTATCCAGTACATCCAATGTACCCATGAGTCTACATCTTATTCCATGCTCGAAGCATCCTATAAGATTAGAACACATATTAGTCTCAATCATATCAAGGCTGTCTCATGTTCACCAAGATATCTCGACTAAGGACTTTACTGCATGTCAGCCTAGCTGAACAGCTTTGAGACATTATTCAGAAGTACACTTATTACAGCAGACAAGGTAACAACCTGAATAACAACCATGCCTTTATAAACATAAGAGTTTATTACATGATACTGATACATTCCCAAGGCCTCAAACATTAGGCTTAAGGGCATACCCCAACAGATCCAAGCCTTAGGGAGATGCTCCAATTACCTTGCACCACCACCAAGGAGGGATGCGCGAAAGAGGATGAAGAGGAGAGGAAACCGTCAAGAGCTTTCTTCACTTGCGCCAAGAAGAAGAAAGGAAGAAGACTTGCGGCCACTTGATGGAAGAGGAAGAGGTTGCACCAACTTTGTTCCTTGCTCTCGCCCCTCTTGATGTGTTCACACCTCCAAGGATGAATCATCTAAAGAGGGAGCGGCTAGGGTCACATATATAGGGCAAGAGGCGGTTAGGGCAAGGGTTAGGATCATGACAAGTGTAGGGCTAGGATGAGGAGGTTTGATGCAAGGAAAGTCTCCAAGACTTTACCATAAATCTCATTCAACCTATCCATAATTGCCTAAGCATGATATCAGCCCAAGACATGCCTTAAAGGCATACATACCATCAATGGGAGAGGGCTAGGCGCATATTACTTCTTAATGAAGCAATTTTTGCCACCCAAACCCCATTATGCCCCTTAGGCGCCAATGGGGTTGGGTCTCTCCCCATTATACCCTTTTAGTCTATTTCCTCTTCATGACAACTTGTCATTGGGCCTCATTGGATAATGAGCTAGCCCAAACTTCATCACATGGGTTGATTAAGCATTTGGATCCAATCCAATGCAACCCCAATCCAAACGTGACCAACCATGGTCAAATACGGGTCAACCTGCCAAAAATGAAGTTTGGCTCCAATAACATTCTTCCATCTCATCAGGCCCATTGGCGCTGATGAAATCTCCCAATTAGATCCGAGTTATCCAATAACTCGATCATAAGGCTTCCCGATCAATACGAGAACTCAAGTATCAAGGTGTGCGACCCTGTAGGTTCCTCTGACGCTGGCATGTTGGAACCCCTTTCGAGAGGGGGGCAAAAACCCTAATCATGGCGCAAATGAAATTTATGCAAGCGGAAGCAAGGGTTTCAAGATCTTTTGCATGCCATATGTTCAACTATCATAGATTGATAAGAACAAGGGGAGATTCATACCAACGCCATAGGCTTGGAATTCGGCTTGGAAGAAGAGAACAAGTTAGGTCTCCTCCACAAGTCCACACACAAGATGAAGATGCTCACTTCCTTGACGTCCCTTGTGCTAGCAAGGCACCCAAGTGATGGAGGGCCTAACACAGCTCCTAGAAGATCCACTAGGGCTCGGAGGAAGCCCATCAGGTATGGCTTCACTTAGAGTCCACTTTCCTTTTTAGTACTTTCCATATTTGCATTGCATGGCATGATAGGTTAGTTCCACCCAAAAGTCTACCATGTAGTTTATTTTTATGAATGTTGTTGGTAGGTTGTGCATTGTAATATCATGGTAGGTTAGCGCATGTAGTTGGACACATTTAAAGATGGCTCAAGGGATACAAGCTAGCTAGCTCACTCTACTCCATGGAGCTAGTTCCCATTTTGGAAGGTTCACTTCAAACTAGCTCAAAGGGGACTTCCAACTCAACTCCACTTCAAAGCCCCACTTCAAGGCCCTTTCCAATTGAAGAAGATACCAAACCCATGGATTCATTTGCGCCACCCTCAAGCAACAAATGAATGCAAAGGCTCAATCTAGATCCATCAATCAAGGGGCGCCACTCTAGATCCACAAATCAAGGGGCGCCTAATCTAGATCCACAAATCATGGTGAATCCTTTCCTTCATCTCATTGCCGCCCAAACCAACTTGGAAGGAATTCAAATTCAAGTCAACTCTCCATCCATGCGACATCAACACAAGGAAGAAAGCAAATTCGAAATTCAAATGCTTTCCTTTGAAGACTCTCCAAAGAAGACAACAATATCAGCCCATTAATTGCATTAATTGCCTTGTAATTAATTTCGAAATCTCCCACTTATGTAAGGGGCGCAAGGGGCCAATGACCACCTTGCCCTCACCTTATCCTCATCCCTAGCCACCTATAAATATGTCCCCATCGCATCATGTGCATTAAGCATTGTTGAAATAAAATTGTTGACTAGTTTCCTAGCCAAAGAAAGGTGCTTGTGTCGCCTAGGTGCTTGTGTCGCCTACTTCTTCTCCTTAGGGTGCTTGTGTCGCCCAAACCCCCTCATCTTCCCCCTACTTCTCCAAGAGCCGAGACTCCTCTCCTCTTCTCTTCCTCATCACTTCATCCAAGTCAAACCGAGAGCATTCAACATCAAAGCAAGAACACAACTCAAGTGGCGCATAGAACATGGAAGCATCCTTTGATCTCTTCAAGACCATTCTATAAGTTAAGTGTTCTAACCTCTTGTGTTCTCTTTTCATATTATCTAAGAGCATCTTACTACACTTCCCTCGGATTTGTAGGAGTTGGCGCAAGGAAAGGAGCTTGGCGCATCCCTCTTCCCCTTTTCTTTCCCCCCCTCTTAGTTAGTCCAATATTTGTGTTAGCAAGAGAATTTGGAGGACTAGCCTCCCTCTTGACATTTGATTGTGTAGTTATTTTAATCTGCTTTATAACTCACCCACGCCTGTGTGGGATTGCTGATTGCCCTGTGTGTAACCTACACCTTCCATCAGAGTAGGACCGGTGAAGAACGGGAAGGACGGTCCTTCTATGCTCAAGGGCCGCACTGTAAGTCTTCTTTTCATTTATTGTCATTTACTTTGAAGCAAGTAGCATTTTCTTTCTTGCAAGTAGTTTAATTCGGTTTTCTTATTTAAAAACTACAAAAACATTATTTTCAAACCTCGTTAGTATAAGTCGGTTTCTCTACTTTATAAAACTACAAAAAAACTATTTTTCGAAAATCGTTGTTTGCATGCTTTGTGAATCACCCCTACATCATCTTGGTATCAGAGCTTAGGCTCCTAGATTAGAAATTTCAAGCCTTCAAACTTATTTTCTAACTTCTAGGCGATTTTTGGAACTAGGTTATTTGAGACAAAGGATTTTCATAATTGGCTACTAGCTCTATTATTATTTTCTCTATAAAAATCCTCTTTTCAAAAATCAAACATGCAGACTAGATCTAAGGCTCAAAGCTCCCAACCCATAACTTTGGAAACCTTAGCTGAAATGATTGCAGCCTTAAACCATAGGATAGACGATGTGGACACAAATCTACACCAACTCAATGATAAGGTGCAAGAGATAGAAGAGTCTAATAGGACTAGATCTCATAGCCAACCCCCAAGTGAACATCACTCTAGGGAACCTGTGCAAAGGCAGCAAACCCCAAGGAACAACCCTAGGAACACTCCCCAAGGCTTTGATTGGGAAGGACACCCTGTCCAAAATCATCACAACCCTCGACCTAGGGATGACTATGCCCATGTTGTGAAGCTTAACCCGCCCACTTTTAATGGATCCCTTGATCCTAGAGTTTACCTAGACTGGGCAACCAAACTCGAGCAATACTTCGAATGGAGTATGATGCCCGAGCACTCTAAGGTTAGGTTCACCAAGTGTCTGCTTGAAGGTTCTGCTAGACTCTACTGGAGTAATGTAGAAAGAAGCCTACAAAGGTCTAGACAACCCCCCATTACAAGATGGGAAGAGATGAACACTAGACTGAGAGAAAAGTATGTTCCCCTGAACTTTCATAGTAAGCTTCTTGACCAAACTAGTGGTCTTACCCAAGGAAACTCAACCGTAGAAGAATATATGGTAGAGTTTGATGAACTGTTATTGAGGAGTGAAATGGATGAAACCCCAATGTTTACCCTGAGTAGGTTCAAGAATGGTCTCAAACCAGAAATTAAGAGAGGACTTGCCTTTTACCAAATAGATACCATAGAGGAAGCTTACCAAAGAGCCCTTGAAGTTCAACAACAACTTAAGATTAGAAAGGAAGTTTTGACCTCTAAACCAACCTATAGGCCTTCTCCCAGTAGTTCACACCCTAACTCCTCAACCCCTAAACCCAAGCCAAACCAAACCACAGTTGTCTGCCATAACTGTAAACAACCAGGTCACCTCATAAGGGACTGTCCTAGAAAGATAATGGTTATGACTGAGGAACATGTAGAACCAGAAGTAGAAACTGAGGAAAACTTAGATCAAGACCCTAACTGCTGTAATGTTGAAATTAATGACTGTGGTAGTGAGGAGGATTTTTTCCTCAACACTCTGGGAGTAGTCAGGTGCACCCTGATCAACCCCACCCCTACTGAAGACTGGCGAAGAACCAGCATCTTCCACACTTACTCAAAATGCCATGGTCACATGTGCAAAGTAGTAATTGATGGAGGGAGCAGTTTGAATGCCGTCTCTCAAGTAGCAGTCACTAAACTCAACCTTAAGGCAGAACCTCACCCTAAGCCTTATAGTATTTCCTGGGTCAACCAGACTAGCGTTCCTGTCTCCCATAGGTGCCTTGTCCCACTCACTTTTGGTGCCTACCAAGGATCAATATGGTGTGACGTCATCACAATGGATGTCGCCCAAATTCTCCTAGGCCGTCCTTGGATTTTTGACATGGATGTTGTCCACTACGGTAGGACAAACACTTATGTCTTCAATCACAATGGACAGAAAATTAGGCTTAAGCCATCCTTACCTAAGGAACTTAGAGCCTCCACTAGCAAAGGTAAGATAGAAGAACCCAAACAACCAAAGCCAACCATCCAACTTATCCAACCCCAAACCTTTGCTAAGGAATGCTTAGAAGACCAACCTCTCTATACCCTTATCATTAAGGAGACCACCCCTGAAACTGAAACCAAAACCCCTCCTGAGGTAGAAAGTATCCTAGAAGACTATAGTGAACTTATCCCAGAAGACTTACCCAATGGTCTACCACCACTTAGGGATATCCAGCATGTTATAGATCTTGTCCCTGGATCCACTTTACCCAACCTTCCCCATTATAGGATGAACCCTACAGAACACACTGAACTTAAGAGACAGGTAGATGATCTCTTAGCCAAGGGTTATATTAGGGAAAGTCTTAGTCCATGTGCTGTTCCAGCCCTCTTGACTCCCAAGAAGGATGGCAGCTGGCGCATGTGCATAGACTGCCGTGCCATCAATAAGATAACTGTAAAGTACAGATTCCCTATTCCTAGGCTGGATGATATGTTAGACATGCTAGTTGGGTCTAGATGGTTCACCAAACTTGATCTTAGGAGTGGATACCACCAAGTTAGAGTTAGAGAAGGGGATGAATGGAAAACCGCTTTCAAAACGAAAGATGGTTTATATGAGTGGTTAGTGATGCCCTTTGGCTTAACTAACGCCCCTTCTACTTTTATGAGGCTTATGACACAGGTCCTGAAACCTTACATAGGTAGATTCCTAGTTGTTTATTTCGATGATATATTAATCTTTAGCAAAACTAAGGAAGCTCACCTAGATCATCTCAGGAAAACCCTTGAACTACTTAGGAAAGAGAAGCTTTATGTTAACTTAAAGAAATGTTCTTTCCTCTCTAGCAGTGTTGTCTTTCTAGGGTTCATAGTGTCTGAGCAGGGCCTTCAAGCTGACCCCTCTAAGGTCCAAGCTATCCTAGACTGGCCCGAACCCAAAACTTTAACTGAAGTTAGGAGCTTCCATGGCTTAGCTACCTTCTACCGAAGGTTTATTAGAAACTTCAGTACTATTGTTGCCCCTATCACTAGTTGTTTGAAACTAGGCGATTTTGCTTGGACTAAACCTGCTAGCCGAGCCTTTAGTGAACTTAAAGTAAGGATGACCACAGCCCCAGTCCTCAGACTCCCTGAGTTCAGCAAAGTCTTCGAGGTTGACTGTGATGCCTCTGGGATTGGCATAGGAGGGACCCTCAGTCAAGAAGGTCACCCTGTTGCCTTTTTCAGTGAAAAACTCAATGAGGCAAAACAGAAATATTCAACTTATGACAAGGAATTTTATGCTGTAGTTCAATCTCTTAGATATTGGAGGCACTACTTGATTCATAATGAGTTTATCCTTAATAGTGACCACCAGGCTTTGTCATACCTTAGTGCTCAAAAGAAGTTGAATTTTAGGCATGCCAAATGGGTAGAGTATATCCAGCAGTATACCTTTGTCCTAAAACACAAATCAGGAAAGGAAAACAAAGTAGCTGATGCTTTAAGTAGGGTTACTTTACTTATGCAAACTTTACATGTTCAAGTTACTGGCTTTGAAAATATGAAAACTGCATATCTTGATTGTCCTGATTTTGCTTCTATACATGCTGAACTTAGTGTTGACCCCCTAAGTCATCCTTTGTACACCCTTAGGGATGGGTTCTTATTTCTTGGACCTATACTTTGTGTCCCTAAGACCTCAATTCGAGAATTCCTTATTTGGGAATTACACGGAGGAGGGTCTGCAGGTCACCATGGTCGGGATAAAACCCAAACCTTGGTTGAGGAGAGGTTTTATTGGCCGAACCTCAACAGGGATGTTGCTAAGGTGGTTAGCCACTGTAGGACATGCCAAGTAACTAAGACCCATAAGCATAGTGCTGGACTCTACACCCCGCTACCCATTCCCCAAGCCCCATGGCAAGACTTGAGCATGGACTTTATCTTAGGGCTGCCCAGAATATCTAGCAAGCATGACTCCATCTTTGTAGTAGTAGATAGATTCACTAAGATGGCCCATTTCATCCCTTGCTATAAAACTTCTGATGCCTCTCACATAGCCAAGCTATTCTTTAAAGAAGTTGTTAGGCTACATGGTACCCCCCTTACCATAGTTTCTGATAGGGACACCCGATTTGTCAGTTATTTCTGGAAGACCTTGTGGACCTTACTAGGTACCAAACTGAAATTCTCTACAGCCTATCATCCCCAAACGGATGGTCAGACTGAAGTGGTCAACCGATCACTAGGGAACATCCTTAGAAGCCTTGTAGGTGAACACCCCGGCACTTGGGACAAACTCTTGCCCACCGCCGAGTTCTCCTACAATAGTGTTGTCAATAGGACTACAGGTCTCTCCCCCTTTCAGGCAAACTTAGGGTATCAGCCTAAGAAACCTATTGATCTGATTGCCTTACCCAAGAGTTTAAAGCCTTCTTTATCAGCTCGTGATTATGCTTTCAATATTTCGCAAATGCACCATGAGATTCTTAGAAAAATTCTAGACTCTACTGTTTCATATTGCGAAGCTGCTAACAAGAAACGCCGAGAAAGGTTATTCAATGTAGGCGATCAGGTGATTTTGTGAGTCCGCGAGGAGCGTATCCAAGGACACGGACGCAAGCTGGATGCAAAGGGATTGGGACCCTTCACCATCGTGGGCAAGATCAACAACAATGCATACGTGCTTGATCTGCCTCCAGATTTGGGGATCCCCACCACTGTTAACGTGGAGGATCTCACGGCATACAAGGAGCCTCTCTCACTCAAAGAACCAGAGGCCCCCTTCGATCCAGAGATAGTGGATATCCTTGAGGACCAGACCCGACTCACCCCTGACGAGGTACAACTGTTTTACCGCGTTAAGTTCTCTAACGGTGAGGAGGCATGGCTCCCCGAGGCAGAGCTAGCCCTGGCTGCTCCAGATTTGCTCCAAGGATTCAAGGATAATTCTCCTGAGGAGAATTTTTCCAACCCGGGGAGAATTGATGGAGGGCCTAACACAGCTCCTAGAAGATCCACTAGGGCTCGGAGGAAGCCCATCAGGTATGGCTTCACTTAGAGTCCACTTTCCTTTTTAGTACTTTCCATATTTGCATTGCATGGCATGATAGGTTAGTTCCACCCAAAAGTCTACCATGTAGTTTATTTTTATGAATGTTGTTGGTAGGTTGTGCATTGTAATATCATGGTAGGTTAGCGCATGTAGTTGGACACATTTAAAGATGGCTCAAGGGATACAAGCTAGCTAGCTCACTCTACTCCATGGAGCTAGTTCCCATTTTGGAAGGTTCACTTCAAACTAGCTCAAAGGGGACTTCCAACTCAACTCCACTTCAAAGCCCCACTTCAAGGCCCTTTCCAATTGAAGAAGATACCAAACCCATGGATTCATTTGCGCCACCCTCAAGCAACAAATGAATGCAAAGGCTCAATCTAGATCCATCAATCAAGGGGCGCCACTCTAGATCCACAAATCAAGGGGCGCCTAATCTAGATCCACAAATCATGGTGAATCCTTTCCTTCATCTCATTGCCGCCCAAACCAACTTGGAAGGAATTCAAATTCAAGTCAACTCTCCATCCATGCGACATCAACACAAGGAAGAAAGCAAATTCGAAATTCAAATGCTTTCCTTTGAAGACTCTCCAAAGAAGACAACAATATCAGCCCATTAATTGCATTAATTGCCTTGTAATTAATTTCGAAATCTCCCACTTATGTAAGGGGCGCAAGGGGCCAATGACCACCTTGCCCTCACCTTATCCTCATCCCTAGCCACCTATAAATATGTCCCCATCGCATCATGTGCATTAAGCATTGTTGAAATAAAATTGTTGACTAGTTTCCTAGCCAAAGAAAGGTGCTTGTGTCGCCTAGGTGCTTGTGTCGCCTACTTCTTCTCCTTAGGGTGCTTGTGTCGCCCAAACCCCCTCATCTTCCCCCTACTTCTCCAAGAGCCGATACTCCTCTCCTCTTCTCTTCCTCATCACTTCATCCAAGTCAAACCGAGAGCATTCAACATCAAAGCAAGAACACAACTCAAGTGGCGCATAGAACATGGAAGCATCCTTTGATCTCTTCAAGACCATTCTATAAGTTAAGTGTTCTAACCTCTTGTGTTCTCTTTTCATATTATCTAAGAGCATCTTACTACACTTCCCTCGGATTTGTAGGAGTTGGCGCAAGGAAAGGAGCTTGGCGCATCCCTCTTCCCCTTTTCTTTCCCCCCCTCTTAGTTAGTCCAATATTTGTGTTAGCAAGAGAATTTGGAGGACTAGCCTCCCTCTTGACATTTGATTGTGTAGTTATTTTAATCTGCTTTATAACTCACCCACGCCTGTGTGGGATTGCTGATTGCCCTGTGTGTAACCTACACCTTCCATCAGAGTAGGACCGGTGAAGAACGGGAAGGACGGTCCTTCTATGCTCAAGGGCCGCACTGTAAGTCTTCTTTTCATTTATTGTCATTTACTTTGAAGCAAGTAGCATTTTCTTTCTTGCAAGTAGTTTAATTCGGTTTTCTTATTTAAAAACTACAAAAACATTATTTTCAAACCTCGTTAGTATAAGTCGGTTTCTCTACTTTATAAAACTACAAAAAAACTATTTTTCGAAAATCGTTGTTTGCATGCTTTGTGAATCACCCCTACATCACCAAGCTATCTTGTCGAATGGAAAGGGGGTGATTAGATGAATCCCTATGGCCGAGAGCTCCTCTTCCTTGTCTTCCTCTTTCGTCAACAACCAAACGAAAAGGATCAAGGCGTTGTCGTCAAGAGACCAACGCTTAAGCGTTTTGGCGTTTAAGCAAAACCGGCTTTGAAGACTTTCCATAAATGGAAGACAATCAAGCCATGCGCTCAAGACAAACCAAAAACGCCTATTGGCATTGAACCAAGCGTTCACATTTGTGAACCGGTTCAAGCCAAATCGTCCAATCGAATTTGGTTCATCAAACCAAACCGAAATAGCTCAAGCCACTTGGTCTAGACCAAATTGAACCCTAAGGCTCACGATCTAACCACTCATCTCCTGATGCCCCTGATCTCCCCGATCTAGCATCATTTCTCTCGATCGAAGCTTACCGATCTCAAGCCCTAATCAATCAAACATGATCAGACCAGATCTCACTTACAATCAGAGATTAAATCCCCTTTAATCTGAACTCAAAGAATCCAGTCCATACGATCTGACTCAAGTAAGCCATATCATCAAATTGTGCGACCCTGAGGGTTTCCTTTAAATGTCGGTAACGATAACTTACGTTATCACGACCAGTGAGGGGTATCTAGCAACACATCACTGTCTCCCGATATAAAGGAAAGAGTCTTCCAAGACTTCTCCCAAACCATAGCACAAGTGTGAATCAAACTCACGAGGCATACATGTGTCCTTTGCCACTGGATGTTCTTATTGGACAAGCGTGCCAAGCCTGTAATTCCAATATGATGAGCATGATTAGATCAGATGCACATAGTCATCTGGGTATGGCCATACACTATCTCAATCATCTCATAAGGGGGCCCTTTAGAACACCACACTCCTTAAACAAGGAGACGACAATCCTATGTCTATCACTAGTGTCCTAACCTGACTCATGATCATTATCCAAGATAGTCTATGATCATTATCTTTCAAATGATATTGAACTACCTCAAAACAATGACAGTCATCATTTAGAAACACAAGTGATCTCAAGTCAGAGGACATGTGCCACTTGTTGCAATCAAGGAATATTCACATTGTGACAAGCAATTGAATATCCTAGTAGGGTCTGTCCAGTACATCCAATGTACCCATGAGTCTACATCTTATTCCATGCTCGAAGCATCCTATAAGATCAGCACACATATTAGTCTCAATCATATCAAGGCTGTCTCAGGTTCACCAAGATATCTCGACTAAGGACATATTAGTCTGTCAGCCTAGCTGAACAGCTTTGAGACATTATTCAGAAGTACACTTATTACAGCAGACAAGGTAACAACCTGAATAATAACCATGCCTTTTATAAACATAAGAGTTTATTACATGATACTTTTACAATCCCAAGGCCTCAAACATTAGCCTTAAGGGCATACCCCAACAATCTCCCACTTGCACTTAATCTAATGGTTGAGAAATCTCAAACCCATATTATTACAGTGCTTCTCATGCTTCTGCTGCGCCAGAGGCTTGGTAAGCGGGTCTGCCAGATTGTCATCTGTATGAACCTTGCAGATTTTGATCTCGCCTCGATCAATGATCTCCCGGATCAAGTGAAACCGTCTCTGTATGTGCTTGGACTTCTGGTGTGACCGTGGTTCCTTTGCTTGTGCGATGGCTCCAGTGTTATCACAGAAGATAACCAAAGGATCAGCACTCGAAGGAACGACACCAAGTTCTCTCACGAACTTACGAATCCACACTGCCTCCTTGGATGCTTCCGAGGCTGCAACATACTCGGCTTCTGTTGTGGAATCAGCAACAGTTGACTGTTTGAAGCTCTTCCACACCACTGCTCCACCATTCAAGCCAAAAACATAGCCTGATTGCGATCGGAAATCATCCTGGTCCGACTGGAACGAAGCGTCAGTATATCCCTCTATACTGAGTTCTTCCTGACCACCATATATCAAGAACATATCTTTGGTCCTCCGCAGATATTTTAAAATGTTCTTGACTGCAATCCAGTGCGCCAAACCTGGATTACTTTGGAATCGACTGGTCACGCTTAACCCGTAAGCGACGTCTGGGCGAGTACACAACATCGCATACATAATGGACCCAATAGCCGAAGCATAAGGCGTATTGTCCATTTCATCTTTTTCAGTCTGTGTTTGTGGACACTGACTCTTTGAAAGATTCAGACCATGTCTGATTGGAAGATATCCACGTTTAGAATTCTCTAAATGGAATCTATCCAGGACCTTATCGATGTAAGTACTCTGGCACAGCCCGAGAAGCCTCTTAGATCTATCTCGGTAGATCTTGACACCTAATACATAGGCTGCTTCTCCGAGATCTTTCATCTGGAAACATTTTCCTAACCATGCTTTAACAGCATGCAGTTCAGGAATATCATTTCCAATGATTAAGATATCATCGACGTAGAGGATTAGGAATGTAATTACGCTCCCACTAAACCTCTTATAAACACACGGGTCATCATCGTTCTTGATGAAACCAAACTCAGAGATTGATTCATCAAAACGAATGTTCCAGCTTCTAGATGCTTGTTTCAGTCCATAAATGGACTTCTTTAACTTGCATATTTTATGACGATCTGATGGATTAGTGAAACCCTCAGGTTGTGTCATATACACATCCTCATCCAGATTTCCATTAAGGAAAGCTGTTTTCACATCCATCTGCCAGATCTCATAATCGTAATATGCTGCTATCGCGAAAAGAATCCGAATAGACTTAAACATGGCTACAGGTGAGAAAGTTTCATCATAATCTATCCCGTAGATTTGTTTGAAACCTTTCGCAACTAGCCTGCCTTTATAGGTAACCACGTTACCATCCATGTCAATCTTCTTCTTGAAGATCCATTTACAGCCTATAGGGATTACTCCCGGAGGCGGATCAACCAAATCCCAGACTTGTTTATCTGACATGGAGTCCATTTCGGCTCGCATAGCTTCAAGCCATCTAGCTGACTCCGGTCCACTGACCGCATCCGCATAAGTGAGGGGTTCATCATTATCAATGATGTAGACTCCGTCATAGCGCTCAGGCTGACGACGGATCCTTCCCGATCTTCGCGGTTCCCGTGTTATCTGAGCCTCAGGTTGTTCAATAACCTGTTCAACTGGCTCAGGCTCATCCAACTGTGCTTGACTACTTTGTCCTTCCTCTGGATTCTCATCCAGCTTTATTTCTCTCCCACTGGCCTCTTGCAGAAGAAATTCCCTCTCAAGAAATATAGCCGTCCGAGCAACAAAAACCTTGTTCTCTTTGGGATCAAAGAAATAATAACCCTTAGTTTCCTTAGGGTAACCAACAAAGATGCATTTATCAGATCTGCTCTCTAGTTTCCCAGAGGCGAGCTTTTTGACATAAGCTTCGCAACCCCAGATCCTGATAAATGTCAAGCTAGGCTGTTTCCCATACCATAACTCATATGGCGTCTTTGAAACTGCCTTGGATGGCACTCGGTTTAGTACCTTTGTAGCTGTTTCCAGTGCAAAACCCCAAAAGGAGTATGGAAGAGTAGCCTGACTCATCATAGAACGAACCATATCAAGTAACGTTCTATTTCTCCTTTCGGACACACCATTCCATTGCGGTGTTCCTGGCGGAGTGAGCTGTGAGACAATCCCACACTCCTTTAGATAGTCAGTAAATGCATGACTCAGGTATTCACCACCTCGATCAGAACGAAGTGCCTTGATATTACGGCCTATCTGATTTTGTACTTCATTTTTGAACTCTTTGAACTTGTCAAAAGATTCACTTTTATGTCTCATCAGATAGACATACCCATACCTACTGAAATCATCAGTAAAGGTAATGAAGTACTGATAGCCACCTCTGGCATGTTTACTGAAAGGCCCACACACATCACTGTGTATAAGGTCTAGTAAACCTGAAGTCCTTTGACCCTTTTGAAGAAAAGGTGACTTCGTCATTTTACCCATTAAACAAGCTTTGCATGTATCAATCTCCTCATAGGAGAATGATCCCAGCAGTCCATGTTCATGCAACCGCTTAATGCGCTTCTCGTTTATATGGCCTAAACGACTATGCCATAGCAAGGTGCTGTCATCAGCATACTTGGCTTTCTTATTATCAATATTTTGTATCGAATATTCCATGTCCAACATGAATAACCCATTGTTAATTGAACCAGTGGCATACACAATATTATCATGAGATAAAACACACTTTGAAATATTGCATTCAAAGGCAAATCCTTTCCTGACAAGAGCAGGAATAGAGATAATATTTTAGTGATACTCGGTACAAAATAACAATTGTTTAATTCCAATACAATGCCAGATGGTAAAGAAATGAAATAGTCTCCTACAGCAACAGCAGCAACCCGTGCCCCGTTTCCAACGCGTAGGTCTACCTCATGCTGTCCCACCTGCCTTCTTCTCTTGAGTTCCTGTACATTTGAACAAATGTGAACTCCACATGCAGTGTCCAACACCCATGATATAGAAGAAGATAACATGATCTCAGTCACATATATACCTGAGCCAGAAGCGATGCTTCCCCTCTTATCTCCTTGGAGCGCTTTACAGTCCTTTTTCCAGTGACCCAGCTGGCCACAGTGGAAACACCTGTTGTCCTTCGACCGCTTCACCTTCTGTTTCAGAGCCTTGCTGTAGTTCTTGACAGGGGCCTTGCCCTTCTTCCCCTTCTTCTTGTTCCTTGAAGGAACCATCAAGACAGAGGTCGAAGGCTTTCCCTTCAGAGTCTCCTCAGTAGTCAAGAGCATATTCAGCAGCTCTGCCGGAGTACAATCGATTTTGTTCATATTAAAGTTAATGATGAACGCATCGAAAGAAGGCGGGAGAGACTGCAGAATAATATCTACAGCAAGCTCCTGGTTGATGGTATGCCCCAGTTTCTCCAGAGCCTCCTTGTGCCCAATCATCTTGAGCACGTGAGCTCCCACTGGGCTCCCCTCAGCCAGTTTCCTCTGAAAGAAGAGCTTCGTCAGATTATAGCGTTCTGTCCTCGCCTGTGCAGCATACAGCATCTTGAGGTTCGCTATAATCTCTATAGCCGACATATCCTCATGCTGACGCTGCAGCGGTGGCGTCATAGACGCTAGCATCAGGCAAGCGACATCAATGCTATCATTGACGTGCTTTTCATAGGCATCACGAACCGCCCTTGCGGCGTTCGCAGCGGGTTGAGGCGGCACAGCCGTCTCGAGGACATACAGTTTCCTCTCTGCCTTAAGAACGATCTTAAGGTGTCCGAACCAGTCAGAGAAGTTCGGCCCAGCAAACTTCTCCCTTTCCAGTAGGGATCGCACATTGAAGCTCATGGTGTTCGTTGCTGCAGGAATCTACAACAATGCAAGAACAGCAAGGTCAGTATCAATGTTCAGAATCAATCCAGGACTTAAGAAAGATTCTTTTCTCACTATTTTATCTGACTGAAAAATCCAGTAAAACAGTCCGAAAGAGTAAAACTCTTTTAGTGAGATGGGATCCAGATTTCATACTTGGTCTCCGCGTCCCGCTCAGGCGAGATAAGATGCACAGAGAGGACAAGCACTAATTTCTGGTAGGCAGTCCCTGCCAATCGCCAGCCCGTGCGATTCCCCTTCATCTGGGCAATCCAGCAGACTGTGCCAACTGAGTTGGTACAACACAGTCTCTGATCCCACAGATGGCTGCCTCCATGTGCTACCATATGCGCCACATATGTAGCCTACATGGTCAAGCTGACCCGACCTACTCCCTGGACCACCACGTGCTATGCTGAGCAACGAGAAGGGATAAATCCCTACTCTGTAACACGCAGGTGTAATCCCGCACCGTCTGAAGATAGATGGACGTGCCCACTGAGTGGGTACAACACGGCTCCAACGATAGTCAGAACGGTGAGGTTTCGCGTCAGAAGGCTTACGAGCTTGATATATTAGCGTTGGATTTTAACGGTCTTTTTATCTTCTTGACTATCATGCAAGTCCTATGGTGATAGCAGAAGATAAACACATGCATTTCTAATTATAAAAGCAATAAATAGAAAGCATGTTGATCTTATGTGGTAAATGCCCATGAACCCTAAGTAAGACCTTAATTTTACTTAAGTCTTCACTTGAGCTCCTTTTGCATCTCATCTGGTCCAACCCAGGGCTCTAGCTCCTAGAGCACCTCAGGTGCGCCACCAGCTGAATGCCCCTTGGGATGTGTGCCTTTGTGCTCCTGTCTAATCAAATACAATTTGATCTATCTAGACAAGATTGACTCGCAGGTCAATTACATATTATAAATTAAGTACAATGTGATTCGCAGATCACAAATTAATTTACAATTTTAAATCCAGGCACGCAGGCCCCAGCACAGCATACAATAGGGCAACCCACATAAGATTAAATAAACAAGCATAGGCATCAATCAACATGTGATCCATTCATGAAATTAAAATTTTTTGAAAAACCCCATGGCATCAATTTTAATTTCCTTATGAGCCCTATAACCTTACAACGGTCCATTGATGGGGATCCACTCATCAAGTCTAGTTAGATCCTTGCCCTTGCATGCACCAAGTCCTAACTGACTCGCGTTGACCTGATGGTCAACCATGCATGCGCCAAGGGCTGAACCACCAACATGAGTTCTGGCAAGCGGGTGTGACCCCGGGCCTAACTCATGTGTGTTCACTGGTTGTCTCAACCAGACCTCGCTACACGCCTGTGATGCAATCGACCTATAGCCACCTCGTGCTTGCGCACAGGTGCCATCTGGTCGATCCATCTAGGCTGTCAGATGGTCTGATCAGACTAGTTTGATCTAACATAGAGGATGCTTTCAACCCCATCAACCCGTCTAAGGGTTTACAATAGGTGCAACTTAGATCTAATTCATGGGCGCGCAAGATGTTTTGTTTTGTCAAAAACAACATGTAAGAAGCGCCAATCAAACATGCGCCAACAACAACACTTGTAGAGTCCCCTTCAAGGGGGAGCGCAACTTTGACAACAACAAACAACAAGCACCTATACATGCGGCTTAGAACAACAAACATCATGCATGAAGTTTTCGCATCATAAATTTTTCATGAGCTTGCGCATGTAACCAACCATAGATCTAAGCATAAATGTAAACATGGATCACATCAGCAAACATAATAGCATGCATAGAGCCGCTCTGATACCAATTGTTGGAACCCCTTTCGAGAGGGGGGCAAAAACCCTAATCATGGCGCAAATGAAATTTATGCAAGCGGAAGCAAGGGTTTCAAGATCTTTTGCATGCCATATGTTCAACTATCATAGATTGATAAGAACAAGGGGAGATTCATACCAACGCCATAGGCTTGGAATTCGGCTTGGAAGAAGAGAACAAGTTAGGTCTCCTCCACAAGTCCACACACAAGATGAAGATGCTCACTTCCTTGACGTCCCTTGTGCTAGCAAGGCACCCAAGCTATCTTGTCGAATGGAAAGGGGGTGATTAGATGAATCCCTATGGCCGAGAGCTCCTCTTCCTTGTCTTCCTCTTTCGTCAACAACCAAACGAAAAGGATCAAGGCGTTGTCGTCAAGAGACCAACGCTTAAGCGTTTTGGCGTTTAAGCAAAACCGGCTTTGAAGACTTTCCATAAATGGAAGACAATCAAGCCATGCGCTCAAGACAAACCAAAAACGCCTATTGGCATTGAACCAAGCGTTCACATTTGTGAACCGGTTCAAGCCAAATCGTCCAATCGAATTTGGTTCATCAAACCAAACCGAAATAGCTCAAGCCACTTGGTCTAGACCAAATTGAACCCTAAGGCTCACGATCTAACCACTCATCTCCTGATGCCCCTGATCTCCCCGATCTAGCATCATTTCTCTCGATCGAAGCTTACCGATCTCAAGCCCTAATCAATCAAACATGATCAGACCAGATCTCACTTACAATCAGAGATTAAATCCCCTTTAATCTGAACTCAAAGAATCCAGTCCATACGATCTGACTCAAGTAAGCCATATCATCAAATTGTGCGACCCTGAGGGTTTCCTTTAAATGTCGGTAACGATAACTTACGTTATCACGACCAGTGAGGGGTATCTAGCAACACATCACTGTCTCCCGATATAAAGGAAAGAGTCTTCCAAGACTTCTCCCAAACCATAGCACAAGTGTGAATCAAACTCACGAGGCATACATGTGTCCTTTGCCACTGGATGTTCTTATTGGACAAGCGTGCCAAGCCTGTAATTCCAATATGATGAGCATGATTAGATCAGATGCACATAGTCATCTGGGTATGGCCATACACTATCTCAATCATCTCATAAGGGGGCCCTTTAGAACACCACACTCCTTAAACAAGGAGACGACAATCCTATGTCTATCACTAGTGTCCTAACCTGACTCATGATCATTATCCAAGATAGTCTATGATCATTATCTTTCAAATGATATTGAACTACCTCAAAACAATGACAGTCATCATTTAGAAACACAAGTGATCTCAAGTCAGAGGACATGTGCCACTTGTTGCAATCAAGGAATATTCACATTGTGACAAGCAATTGAATATCCTAGTAGGGTCTGTCCAGTACATCCAATGTACCCATGAGTCTACATCTTATTCCATGCTCGAAGCATCCTATAAGATCAGCACACATATTAGTCTCAATCATATCAAGGCTGTCTCAGGTTCACCAAGATATCTCGACTAAGGACATATTAGTCTGTCAGCCTAGCTGAACAGCTTTGAGACATTATTCAGAAGTACACTTATTACAGCAGACAAGGTAACAACCTGAATAATAACCATGCCTTTTATAAACATAAGAGTTTATTACATGATACTTTTACAATCCCAAGGCCTCAAACATTAGCCTTAAGGGCATACCCCAACATGGCAGTGCTGACTAAAGGTCACCACAAGCAGTGAGTGGCACCTAGCAGTGCATCGCTCCTACCCAGGTCATTGGAATGGATATCGACATCGACATCCCCATCATCGCAACTAGGTACAGATGCATTACAGTCTCTTTGCCGAACTGATATCCGATTGGACAAGTGTGTCACCACTTGTTTTCACCCAATCACATGGCTATGACTAAAATAGGTTCTCACCTGGGTATGGCCATACACTTTCAGTCATAGAACCATAGAGGAGCTCCATGGATATCATACTTCCCTAAGGAAGGGGCAAATCCTTTGTTTGTATTGACCTTCTCATATGGGTCGTGACATTGATGTGGGACCAAAGCAGGACCTTCGGAGGTCCACCCGGGTCCGAAAGAAGCCCTCTCGGTATGGCTATCCTAGCCATTAGATATGGCTTCCTTAGGACCCCTTTTGTTGCTTATTTTGTCTTAGATTAGGGTGCATCATATGGTAGGTTAGATCCACCCTCCAATTACACCATGTAGTTACATGCCTAGGATCCGCCACTTATGTATAGTAGGTTAGTGCATGAAATTGATGTAATAGTTTAGGTCAACTCCATTCTTGGAATGCAAGTCAAAATCAGGTCAAGACAACTCCAAGAGATGCCATGGGCCATCAACCCAACTCATGAAGAAATCAGCCCACCCCAATGGATCAACACCACAAGCACCCCAAATTCCACCATCCTAGTTGGCAGCCATGTGGAGTTGCCTTCATCTCTAATCAAGTCAAGGAGCAGCCTGCTCAATGTCCCTACTTCAGCTCAACTTACGCCAGCCATCAAAGTCAAGGAGCAGCTTGAAACAATGTCCACTTCAGTCCATCATGCGCCAGCCACCAAAGTCAAGGAGCAGCCTGCACTTTGCAACAACTTCAGTCCCTTCAAGTGCCAGCCGCCCATGCCAATCTGCAGCCTGCACAAAGTCAGCCATCAGCAGCCTTTTCAGTCCATCCTCATCTCAGCTTTTGAACTCACCAACCTGCTGAAGACTCCAAAGTTCAACCTCCAAGCAACCGCCCATGTGGAAGAAGAAACCAGCCCTTGAGTTGTCTACATCATGCTTGACTTGTGTGACTTGTTTTTGAGCTTAGGAAGGGAGATAACCGTTGGAAACTCCCCTATATGATGTAACTTCTTGTAAAGCCACCAGTTTAGAGTTGAATGAATTTCAAATTTCAGAAGTGTGTCTTCTAATGGTGTGTGTCACCTAACCCCTCCCTTTCTTCCAACCTTTGCCGAGAGCCTCCTTTCCATCCCCACTTGCTCTTCAACCTTCTTCCACCACTTGCGCTTGTCTTGAAGATGGGAGCTCACGCCACTTCCTCCCCTTAACCTTGACAAGCCTTCAGTCCAAGAGGAAGAACTGAACAGCCGAGACTCAAGATGGTGTCATGCCGAGATCAAGCCACCACCTAGTTAAGCTAAGTCTCTCTACTATCTTGGTTGTTGTTCCTTGTTGCTTGTTGGACAGCCCCTTTACACCCACATTTGTTTTCTGCAGGTGGCGCAAGGCCATGGGATGATAAGCAAGCCGCCCATCTTTCTTCTCCCTCTAATCTAGTTAGTCTATGTTATGTTAGCAAGGGAATTTGGAGGCTATCCTCCCCCTTGAATGTTCTTGTGTTAAGTGGCCTCTTAATATTATTTCAAATTCACCCACGCATGTGTGGGATGCTGCAATGCCATGTGTGTAAGCTCATAGGGCCCTACTTCGTGAGATTCAACCATTGGACCGGTGAAGAACGGGAAGGTCACCCTTTCTATTCTCAAAGGGTGCAAGGTGAGTTTCTCCCCTAGAGTAGCTTTATTGCTTATGGTAGAACCGCATGCTAGATCTAATTGAGGTTATAGAATCGCATGATAAGCTTTGTCAAATTTCATTTTATCTAGAAGTGCATGCTAGGATAGTTTCGGTTTTCACTACTACTTACTAAAACAAGCTAGTTTCAAACTACGATAGTTCAAGGGGTTTACTAAGTTATACTTATTTAGCAAAACATTTTCAAAACGCGTTGTTTGAATGTTGCATGCTTGGTGACCCCATCATCTTGGTATCAGAGCTTAGGCTCTTAGAGTAGGATTTTATAAGACCAAAACTTTATTTTCCTACTACTAAGGCGATTTTGGACCTAGGTGCTTGAAAGAATTTGATTAACTATATTGTATCACCTTAGGGTCTATTTTCAAAACCTTACTCATTTCGAAAATGGCTACTAGATCCGGTGCCCCCTATGGTCTTAATCAAGCTATTGACCATGAGGTGAGTGCCCTTTCAATTGAGATGGCTTCCCTTAAAGAAACCCTAGCAACCCTTCAACACTCCATAGGTGTTATAGACAATAGGCTTAACACCCTAGAGTCTAACTCTAAGATGGATCCCCAAACTACTAGCCGACCTAATAGTGGATCCCACACAAGGGAACCAAATATTCAAGGATCTCCTTCACACACCCCTAGAGTCAATCATGCTCAACCCGAATGGGAAGGGCCTCATGCCCCACAAGCCCCCTATCATAGACCTAGAGAGTATGATGTGCAACGTGCCATCAAGATCAATCCTCCTACTTTTGGTGGATCTCTTAACCCCAAGGAATTCCTAGATTGGGCCACAAAGCTAGATCAATACTTTGATTATAGCCTTATGCACAATGAGAGTAAAGTTAGGTTCACCAAATGCCTACTAGAAGGACCCGCTAGACTCTATTGGACCCATATCGAGAGAACTATAGAAAGGGATGGTAAGCCACCCGTTGAGTCTTGGGATGAAATGAAATTCCTACTTAGGCAAAAGTATGTCCCACCTGGTTTCATGCAAAAGCTTAAGGATGAACTTGGTAGTCTCACTCAAGGCTCCTCTACTGTAGAAGCCTATCAAACCAAGCTAGAAGAACTCCTCATTAGGTGTGAAGTTAAGGAAGACCAAGGTATGATCCTAAGTCGGTTCAAGACTGGACTTAGACCTGACATTAAGAGGGCCTTGACCTACTTCCAATTAGATACCCCGGAGATAGCCTATCAAAGGGCCATTGAAGTTGAACAAGAACTTAAGAATAGGAAGGAGACTCTCCCTCCCCGACCCATCTATAGGCCAGCTCCTATGCACTTACCTTCTAGCTCAAACCCAAAACCAAGAACTGCTCAAACTACTGACAACGCCATCCCCATTTGTTATAACTGTAGGCAGAAGGGACACTTTGCAAAAGAATGCCCTAAGAAGGTCATGGTTTTATCTGAGGAAAACATAGACCCTGAGCCCACCTTTGAGGAAGACCCTGATCAAGAGATTGAGGTCAACGACTATGACAGTAGTGATGATATCTTCAACACCTTAGGGGTAGTTAGGTGTACCCTTGTCAAACCTACCCCCACTGAGGACTGGCGCCGGACCAGTATCTTCCACACCTACACCAAATGCCATGGTCACATGTGCAAGGTGGTCATTGATGGTGGAAGCAGCCTCAATGCTGTCTCCCACATAGCTGCTACAAAACTGAACCTCAAAATGGAACCCCGACCTAGCCCTTACAATATTTCCTGGGTTAACCAAACCAGTGTCCCTGTGACCCATAGGTGCCTCGTACCTATCCAGTTTGGTACATATGAGGACAAGATTTGGTGTGACGTCCTTACTATGGATGTAGCCCAAATCCTCTTAGGACGTCCTTGGTTATATGACATGGATGTTGTCCACTACGGTCGGACCAATACCTATGTCTTTACCCATAAGGATCAAAAGATTAGGTTGAAACCCTCTCTTCCCAAAGAACTTAGAGCCACAACTAGTAAGGGTAAGATAGAGGAACCCAAGAAAGGCCAACCTACCATTCAACTTATAAGGCCTCAAACTTTCACTAAGGAAATTATAGCAGATCAACCCCTTTATACCTTAGTCATCAAAGAAGTCAACCCTGAAGTAGAAGAGAAGCCTTCCCCAGAAGTAGAATCCATACTCCAAGAATTTAGTGAGCTCACTCCAGAGGACCTCCCTGAAGGACTGCCACCTCTTAGGGATATACAACATGCCATAGACCTTGTCCCTGGATCCTCTCTTCCCAACCTACCCCACTATAGGATGAACCCTACCGAGCATGAGGAGCTCAAAAGACAAGTAGATGATTTATTGTGTAAGGGTTACATCAGGGAAAGCCTAAGTCCCTGCGCCGTCCCAGCCCTTCTTACCCCAAAGAAGGATGGCAGTTGGCGCATGTGTATAGATTGCAGAGCTATCAACAAGATTACTATCAAATATAGGTTTCCCATACCTAGACATGATGACTTGCTAGATATGTTAGTAGGATCCAAATGGTTTTCCAAGCTTGACCTCAGGAGTGGATATCATCAGGTTAGGATTAGAGAAGGGGATGAATGGAAGACCGCCTTCAAAACCAAAGACGGCTTATATGAATGGTTAGTCATGCCTTTCGGGCTAACCAATGCCCCTTCCACATTTATGAGGCTTATGACCCAAGTGCTTAGACCCTACATAGGGAAGTTCCTAGTTGTATACTTTGATGACATACTTATCTATAGTAAGTCACAAAAGGAGCACCTAGGGCACTTAAGGCAGACTCTAACCCTTCTTAGAGATGAAAAGCTGTATGTCAACCTGAAGAAATGTTCTTTTCTATCTCCCAAAGTTGTCTTTCTAGGGTTTATTGTTTCTGACCTAGGGCTTCAAGCTGATCCATCTAAAGTCCAAGCCATCTTAGACTGGCCAGAGCCCAAGACCCTTACTGAAGTTAGGAGTTTTCATGGCCTTGCTACCTTCTACCGTAGGTTCATACGGAATTTTAGCACCATAGTAGCTCCTATCACCAACTGCATGAAACAAGGGGACTTTACTTGGACTAAGTCTGCCAATAGGGCTTTCACTGAGCTAAAGAGTAGGATGACCTCCGCCCCTGTTTTAAGTTTGCCTGACTTTGGCAAGGTCTTTGAGGTTGATTGTGATGCTTCGGGCATTGGCATAGGTGGGACCCTCAGTCAAGAAGGTCACCCTATTGCCTTCTTCAGTGAAAAGCTGAATGAGGCCAAGCAGAAATACTCAACCTACGACAAAGAGTTCTATGCCGTGGTTCAATCTTTGAGGCATTGGCGGCACTACCTTCTCCACCATGAGTTTACCTTAAATAGTGATCACCAAGCCCTGTCTTACCTTAGTGCCCAAAGAAAACTCAATGCTAGACATGCCAAGTGGGTAGAGTATTTACAACAGTACACTTTTGTCTTAAAGCACAAGTCTGGAGTTAACAACAAAGTTGCTGATGCTCTAAGTAGGGTAGTCTTCATTTTGCAAACTATGCATGCTGAACTTGTAGGATTTGAACATATGAAAACTGCTTACCTAGATTGCCCTGACTTTTCTGCTACTTATGCTGATATGACTAGAGATGTTATGAGTCACCCCTTGTACACCCTTCGGGATGGGTATCTCTTCCTTGGGCCAACACTCTGTGTGCCTAAGTCCTCAATCCGGGATTTCCTAGTTTGGGAACTCCATGGAGGAGGGTCTGCTGGGCACCATGGTCGAGAGAAGACCCGTGCCTTGGTCGAGGAACGATTCTTTTGGCCTCAACTCTACCGAGATGTGGCCAAGGTAGTTAGGCATTGTGGAACCTGTCAAGCCACTAAAGTCCAGAAGCATAATTTTGGACTGTACACCCCTCTGCCTATTCCCCAGGCACCGTGGCAGGACATTAGTATGGACTTTGTTCTAGGATTGCCTAGGACTGCTGCTAGGCATGACTCTATTTATGTTGTGGTAGACCGGTTCACAAAAATGGCTCATTTCATACCTTGCACTAAAACTACCGATGCCTCCCACATGGCTAGGATCTTCTTTAGAGACATTGTTAGGTTGCATGGTACCCCTCTCACTATAGTTTCGGATAGAGACACTAGATTTGTTAGTCATTTCTGGAGGACGCTATGGGCTCTATTGGGCACAAAACTGAAGTTCTCGACGGCCTACCATCCCCAAACGGATGGGCAGACCGAAGTGGTCAACAGATCACTTGGGAGCATCCTTAGGAGTCTTGTAGGAGAGCACCCCAGTGATTGGGACAAGCTGTTACCTACAGCTGAGTTTTCCTACAATAGTGTTCCTAACAGGACTACTGGTCTATCTCCTTTCCAGGCAAACTTAGGATACCAGCCTAACAAGCCCATTGATCTATTTTCAGCCCCTAAACATTGCAAGACCTCTATTTCGGCCCGAGATTATGCTTTCCACATTTCGCAATTACATCATGAGCTATTCAGTAAGATTCAAGACTCTGTTAATCTATATCGTGATGATACTAATAAACATCGCCGAGAGAAGGTATTTTCTGTAGGGGATCAGGTTATGTTGCGGGTCCGCGAGGAACGCATCCAAGGACCAGGCCACAAGTTGGACGCCAAGGGCATCGGGCCCTTCACTATTCTGAAGAAGGTCAACAATAACGCCTATCTCCTGGACCTACCGCCAGAACTGGGGATATCCTCCACCATCAATGTGGAGGATCTGACACTGTATCATCCGCCTCTCTCTATACAAGAACCAGCCACTTGCCACGACTCAGAGATTGAGGCCATACTCGAGGACCAGACCCGACTCACCCCTGATGAGGTACAGCTTTATTACCGCATCAAATTTACTGATGGTGAGGAAGCCTGGCTCCCCGAGGCTGAGCTTGCTAGGTCCGCACCCGAGCTTCTCCAAGGGTACAAAGACAATTCTCCAGAGGAGAATTTCTCCCACCCCGGGAGAGCTGATGTGGGACCAAAGTAGGACCTTCGGAGGTCCACCCGGGTCTGAAAGAAGCCCTCTCGGTATGGCTATCCTAGCCATTAGATATGGCTTCCTTAGGACCCCTTTTGTTGCTTATTTTGTCTTAGATTAGGGTGCATCATATGGTAGGTTAGATCCACCCTCCAATTACACCATGTAGTTACATGCCTAGGATCCGCCACTTATGTATAGTAGGTTAGTGCATGAAATTGATGTAATAGTTTAGGTCAACTCCATTCTTGGAATGCAAGTCAAAATCAGGTCAAGACAACTCCAAGAGATGCCATGGGCCATCAGCCCAACTCATGAAGAAATCAGCCCACCCCAATGGATCAACACCACAAGCACCCCAAATTCCACCATCCTAGTTGGCAGCCATGTGGAGTTGCCTTCATCTCTAATCAAGTCAAGGAGCAGCCTGCTCAATGTCCCTACTTCAGCTCAACTTACGCCAGCCATCAAAGTCAAGGAGCAGCTTGAAACAATGTCCACTTCAGTCCATCATGCGCCAGCCACCAAAGTCAAGGAGCAGCCTGCACTTTGCAACAACTTCAGTCCCTTCAAGTGCCAGCCGCCCATGCCAATCTGCAGCCTGCACAAAGTCAGCCATCAGCAGCCTTTTCAGTCCATCCTCATCTCAGCTTTTGAACTCACCAACCTGCTGAAGACTCCAAAGTTCAACCTCCAAGCAACCGCCCATGTGGAAGAAGAAACCAGCCCTTGAGTTGTCTACATCATGCTTGACTTGTGTGACTTGTTTTTGAGCTTAGGAAGGGAGATAACCGTTGGAAACTCCCCTATATGATGTAACTTCTTGTAAAGCCACCAGTTTAGAGTTGAATGAATTTCAAATTTCAGAAGTGTGTCTTCTAATGGTGTGTGTCACCTAACCCCTCCCTTTCTTCCAACCTTTGCCGAGAGCCTCCTTTCCATCCCCACTTGCTCTTCAACCTTCTTCCACCACTTGCGCTTGTCTTGAAGATGGGAGCTCACGCCACTTCCTCCCCTTAACCTTGACAAGCCTTCAGTCCAAGAGGAAGAACTGAACAGCCGAGACTCAAGATGGTGTCATGCCGAGATCAAGCCACCACCTAGTTAAGCTAAGTCTCTCTACTATCTTGGTTGTTGTTCCTTGTTGCTTGTTGGACAGCCCCTTTGCACCCACATTTGTTTTCTGCAGGTGGCGCAAGGCCATGGGATGATAAGCAAGCCGCCCATCTTTCTTCTCCCTCTAATCTAGTTAGTCTATGTTATGTTAGCAAGGGAATTTGGAGGCTATCCTCCCCCTTGAATGTTCTTGTGTTAAGTGGCCTCTTAATATTATTCCAAATTCACCCACGCATGTGTGGGATGCTGCAATGCCATGTGTGTAAGCTCATAGGGCCCTACTTCGTGAGATTCAACCATTGGACCGGTGAAGAACGGGAAGGTCACCCTTTCTATTCTCAAAGGGTGCAAGGTGAGTTTCTCCCCTAGAGTAGCTTTATTGCTTATGGTAGAACCGCATGCTAGATCTAATTGAGGTTATAGAATCGCATGATAAGCTTTGTCAAATTTCATTTTATCTAGAAGTGCATGCTAGGATAGTTTCGGTTTTCACTACTACTTACTAAAACAAGCTAGTTTCAAACTACGATAGTTCAAGGGGTTTACTAAGTTATACTTATTTAGCAAAACATTTTCAAAACGCGTTGTTTGAATGTTGCATGCTTGGTGACCCCATCAGACATGCTCAATGACAACCGTTATGACCTCCCAGCTACGGCGAGGTGTTAGGTTGTATCAAAGCAAGTCCCTAACCATATAGAATGATCAATGACCTCAAGTCAAGGGATCAATGCATCTCCTGTCACTTGTGAGGATAACTCATGACACCAAGTCATAGCCTCACAGCGGGTCTATCCAGTATATCCTCTAATGATATACCCATGTGTCTGCGTTAGCACCAGGTGCCCAACCAGCCCACATACCAGTCTCACAAGTACCATAGTTGTCCCGTATCCACTAAGGTACATCGACTGGGGACTATAGTTCGAGCACAGATCCAATCTGTCTCCAGGGACATTATCATGTTAGTACATATGCGCAGATGTAAACAAACATAGATAACGACAATGCCAGAATGATATAAATATCAAAGTCAAGTAGTACATAAGTGGACCAAAACTAGGTCCTAGGGCATATACACCAACAATTCAAGGATTAAGACGACAGATTCTCAATCTCTCTTGGGAAAGGTTAAAAGAAGAGATGATACTAAGATTTAGTGCAATTCCTAATCAAAGCTCCTTTGAGAAAAATGATCTAACTCATGTTGATCAAGGTTCTAGAGCATCAACCGATACCACTTTTGATCCTCTTCTGAACCGAGCAATTATCTAGCAGTTGAGGTCGATTATAGCCCCAATGTAGAAGCGAAAATGATTGGTGGTGTTGTTGAAGCTTCCATGAGGGAAGATGAGGAAAAAGGTTTGCAAGATCACCCAAGGTTGCTTGTACTAAATGATATGGTGATCGCATTTGCCTTAGAAGAATTAGAAGATATGCAGGAGAAGCAACCCTTAAATGCAAAACCTGCCAATCCTGGAGACTTCAGCTTTAGTCTTTCAGGTCCTCCACACCATGATATAAACGGACACCCTCAGTTTCATAGTTATATTTTCAAGCCACATGAGTGGGGTGTGATATCTTTTGAAGAGCAAGATGAAGCTGTCAAGCAGGAGGCTAAAATGTTTGGCATTGCATATGCAACAAATTATCAAGCCACTTGGGATCGTGGAGGCAGCTCAAGATCAAGTTTTCAGCCTTGAGGACAAGGCTGGTTTAAGAGGGGGGCAATTGTTACGGGCCCAAATAGTGATAGTGGATCTTAATAAAGCGAGTCGGGTTGGTTTGTCATACCCGAGTCCGTTAAGTAGTGAGAGTCTATAAATAAGGGCCTAGGGTTAGGGCTGAGGGATGTCAAGTGTCTTATTATTTTCTCATTTGGGTGCGCTTTGCACGATAATTCGTATCAGAATCTCTTTCTTTCTGATATTAATGTTTCCATGTAGAAAACAAACAAAGGACCAAATTAAGAAAACAACTAGGTGCCAAATTAAGAAAATTATCAAACTTTAGGACCAAACTAAAATTAAACACCTAAAGATGAAAAAAAAAATCTATCCAACACCAAAGAAAGATGAGTTGAGGCAGATGAAAATCTTTGACATGGTGTCTTGGGAACCATCAGATAGATTAGTTTTTGTCATCAATTATTTTATCCTTCACATAGAAGGATAAATTTTCTTCTTGAGTTTATCTTTTTGTGGCTGATTAGAAGGCTTGGGCTAAAAATTATCAAATCTAATGACACCAAAAGTTCTATGTGTTATTAGTTAATATGAAGGATTAAAATTCTAGAAGTACAAGAACATGAAAAAAGAGATGTAAAAGTAGGTTAGAATAGATTAAATCACTTCAAAAGAATCTCACATATAATTAGTGATGTTGCTCAAGGGAAGCAAATATTAAAGAATAAGTTAAATTGTATGATGATCAAGGTTGTGACTAAGAAGAGACTAAGCTTTGCAAAAAGATGATGTACATGGTAATTTTGTGGTGTTGCTCTTGAAAATTTGTTTTTACTCATTGAATACTTATTTCTTATCGGGTCAAAGGATTGGGGTGACATACGTCTCTATGGGATCAAGGCGGCTCTGCTCCTCAACTCGGTCCGGTGAGGGTGAGATAGGAGTGGCACCTTGGCTCGTTGGCTAGCAATGAGTTCTTCCGGATGGCGATCTCCTCGTCGGCTGTGTTCTCACCCATGGATACTGTCGCAGCTCTCCTCTCCTTCAGCTTGTGTCGAAGTCAGTGACTTGGAAGAAGGGTCGATCCATCTGCAAGCTCTCAGCTGGTCTTCTCCTTGCTAGCGTTGAGAGCTCCAGCGGCCACACTATTAGAAATTACGAAGTGTAGCAAACGGCAACTTCCATAAACTACCACATAACAAATCACAAGAACAAAAATAGAGGAGACAAAATATAATACTAATTTATTAACTATAGTTTCTAACTCAATGCATAACTTGTTGGCTCATTACTTTCTTGGCTTTTCTCACCGCTTGCTACACTTTGTAATTCCTAAAACACGTCTGGGATGTGGCTAGAGAAGCAGAGCTGTGAGCTCCTTCTGGGTGGTGACGCTCGTGTATTTCCTTCCTCTTGCGGGTTTCTAGATCAGCTTTCTCTTCTTGGTGAACGAAAGGAGATGCTGATTGTTCCTTGCACAAGGATAATTTATTATTGTAATTGTAATAAAATAAAAATTTGAATACATGATAGATGTTTGATTAACACATGTTTTTACGGTCACCCCTATGTACTGTTGGTGTTCTCCAATTTCTTATATAAATATCGTTGGTTTGTATGGTGGGTGTATTATTTTTGTTGAATTGGATTGACGACGCTAACTAATGCCCTGCCTAACAATAACATGTTCCTATATTAGAAATATGAGAACTACTTCCATTTCTACACCTAAACATTTTGGTAAATCTACAATGTTTCGTGAGTGTAACATTGAAGACAAAAGAGAAATGTTTAGACATTCATTAAAAAATAGTGCATTTAACACTTTCATTGGTCAAATATTCATATTATGGAGTGGGAAGTCCTGTGTCTCATAAGAAACCATGTGGTGTGTCTTCCATTATTCGGTAATCAAAATTTTAAAAATTGTTTTGCCTGGTACATTCTTGTCTAATAAAGGATTAGTACCAATATATGCCTGGTGGGTGCAATTGGTACTTAGATCCCTTTATATACAGAAAATAATCCTATGGTTATTTTAATGTAAAAACAATTAAAAGTGTTGCTCAAGGAATGGAATGACAATGAAAGTAGAAATAAAGGGAGAATGGTTTTTACTCTGAACACAACAGGTTGAGATCTTTAGCATTAAATGTTTTTGTAAGGTTCACCGTTAAGGGTTATGATATATATTCAATAGTTCAATCTCGATATTTCTATGATTCTTGATATAATTTGTATCTAAAATGATGTTGAGGACACGTGAAGTTTAGGAATCATTATTAAATTCAAACAAAGACAAATTAAAGTGCTTCAAATCTATCACCCAATACGTGACTGCAATGCATTTTCAATGCATGAACTCTTCAGCTTTCTTTGTGGTTCCTAACGTTGAAAGAAAAATGAAAAAGAAAAAAAATAATGGAACAAAAAAATTATATCATCTATTGATATGCATTAATGTCTCGTTTGACAGGAAAATAGATCACATTTAGAGGACTTAAGACTTTTAGAATTTATAACAACTAGATAGGTTATAAAAATGGGAATAATGGTCTTGGTAGAAATTATTTATGTGTTATAAAATTTTTAAAAATTATATAACTCATGTAGTCAGGTTCCCTAGTTTTGTTTTGGTACTCTAGAGCTATGTAATAGACGAGGCTATCCTCTTGACGACACACCAAAATTGCAGGAGTAAAGAATATTTATCATAATATTTGAGATTTTTGTAATCAGTTAATTAGCAATGGATTATAATGATAAAAAGAATGAATGTCTATAGATAATAGAACTATGTTCTTGTGATAAATACTTGGACCTTTACTGCACTTAAATATATGCTATCACCATGGTCATTGTGATGCCCCCGGGATTTAGCACGAATCTCGAAGCACATTGAGCGTAGCGGATGATGTTGATCCCGGGTCATCTGGCGCGGTCGACAGGCATTGAGATTGCCTGAGCTCAAGTCCACCAAGGGCCGACCCGATTGATCACCCTAAATTGGGGGTTTGAGCGAAGGACACGTAATAGTGATGTAGATGCTTGCCCTAACACGTGCGAAGGGTATGCACGTAATATGGGTCTGGACCCAACGTTCATATTGAACCGTTGGCGAGCCCATGGTCCGACTTATGTCGGGCCCTGGTGGCATACACGTGGCGACACGTGGTGTAAGTCCCCAGAAGGGGGCGAAACCCTAAAGCATGGCGCGTATAAAATTTTAAACAGCGGAAGAGGGTTTCTAGGGGATCGGATTCATGCATAACATATGATCAACTTGTTAAACCCGATTGCAAACATAGAAGATGTCATACCGATGCCATTTCTAGATGGCGTCTTGGAAGCAGAGAGCGATAGGGATCTCCTCCAAAGGATGCGCACACAAGATGAAGAAGTCGCCTACTCTGATGGTGCTCCTTGTGCTAGCAAGGTTCCAAGAGGTCCTTGTCGTATGGAAAGGAAGAGAATCCTTTGCTTGGCGATTTCTTCCTTCTCCTTTTTCGTCAACCTCTTCACCACACGAGAGAGAGCTTGTTGGCGACGAGAGAGGAGGAGAAGCGAGAGAGTAGAGCGCCTTAGGCGTGAATGTGAGTGATGGTCACGTATGTGATCATGCTTTCTAAAAATAGAAAGCCACTTACTCACATGCGATCATGGGTTTACCCCAATCGCAAACTCCTTTCCATTTGAACCACACGCTCACTCAATGAGCTGGTTCAATTTGGTTTGGTCCAAAGACCAATTAACCCAAGCGATATGGTCTAGATCACAATTAAACCCTAAGGTTCCAGATCTAACCGTTGATCTCTTGATGCTGCTGATCTCACTGATCTAGCATCCATTCTCTCGATCGAAGCTTACCGATCTCAAGCCCTAATCAATCAAACATGATCAGACCAGATCTCACTTACAATCAGAGACTAAATCCCTTTAAACTGAACCCAAACAATTCAGTCCACACGATCTGACTTAAGTAAGCCATATCATCAATTTGTGCGACCCTGAGGGTTTCCTTTAAATGTCGGTAACGATAACTCACGTTATCACGATCAGTGAGGGGTATCTAGCAACACATCACTGTCTCCCGATATAAAGGAAAGAGTCTTCCAAGACTACACCCAAACCACAGCACAAGTGTGAATCCAATTCACAAGGCATGCAAAATTCCTTTGCCACTGGATGTTCTTATTGGACAAGCGTGTCAAGCTTGTAGCTCCAATATGATGAGCATGATTAGATCAGATGATCATAGTCATCTGGGTATGGCCATACACTTTCTCAATCATCTCATACAGAGGGGGGCCCCTTTAGAACATCACACTCCAATTAAGGAGACGGCAATCCTATATCTATCACTAGTGCCCTAACCTGATTCAAGCTCACCATCCAAGATAGTCTATAATCATTATGTTTCAAATGATATTGAACTACCTCAAAACAATGACAATCATCATTTAGAAACACAAGTGATCTCAAGTCAGAGGAAATGTGCCACTTGTTACAATCAAGGATTATTCACATTGTGACAAGCAATTGAATATCCTAGTAGGGTCTGTCCAGTACATCCAATGTACCCATGGGTCTACATCTTATTCCATGCTCGAAGCATCCTATAAGATTAGAACACATATTAGTCTCAATCATATCAAGGTTGTCTCATGTTCACCAAGATATCTCGACTAAGGACATTACAGCATGTCAGCCTAGCTGAACAGCTTTGAGACATTATTCAGAAGTACACCTATTGCAGCAGACAATGTAACAAACTGAATAACAACCATGCCTTTATAAACATAAGAGTTTATACATGATACTGTTACAATCCCAAGGCCTCAAACATTAGCCTTAAGGGCATACCCCAACACGTGGTGTGTGAGTAGGCAGCGCCCTAGGTTACAAATAAACCTCAGGGGCCGCAGGGTGGCGTCAACAATTGACAAGTCTAGGTTTTCCTAGAGCGAACTGAGCTTACGGCCGGAGACCTAGACGAGGGAGAGGTAAGTGCGGTGCGTTTCTCCTGTTCCACACACACACACGCCATCGGGGTGTCGTACGCGGTGAGAAGAGGCGTTCATTCACGTTCACGCATGCAGACGTGATGAAGCAGAGGAAGGCAGCGGTAGCGGTGCATCCCCTAGCAGCGTTGCTCGTTTCTGGTAGCAGTAGGAGCGGCGGCGATCTTCAGGCGGCTCCCTAGGCGACGTTCGGCGGCAGGCAGGGAGGCCAGGCGGCATACGGAGTACGCTCGGTGCCATTCACGGCGTCCAGGCGTGTCCGCACGACGCGATGACGCCAACGAGCAGGCGGCTCGCCCTTGGCGTCGGCGACTTCGTCCTCACCGGCGAACGCTCCCAGGTAGCCCGTCGTTGACTTCCAGCGGCGGTGCGACTTCTCCCAGGCGTCTCCCATTCTTCCCGACGCAAGGCAACATCAGGCGGCGGCGTTTGAGGCGGCAGCTCGGTGACCCGATTAGGGTTCCGATCGAGGTGGCGGTGCGGCGCTAGGGTTCCGGCGAACCCGTCGGCGGTCGGTTGGGCGACCAGTGCTGGTCGGTGGCGAATGGTGGGTGGCGAGCGTGGGCAGAGGCGGACTCGTGAAGGAGAAAGGGGAGAAAGCCGCTCGCGTGCGTGCGGTGTCACGCGTGGGAAAAGCAGCGCACGGGGTTCTCACGTGCTGGACTGCTATTTGTGGATTTTGGCTCTTACGACACGTCTTCTTCGACCGTCCGAGGCACGAGGAGTGAGGCATGCTACAAGGGTAATATCTAACCTCCTCGGACTTAGAATTTAACTGTCGTACCTGCATCGTCGGTCGAGCTCTTTTTGGGTTTTCTGCTCGACCGGCCTCTTCTGATTATTGTGTGAGCCCATATAGGGCTAGCTATTTTAATAACTGCTATTATTCGGCCCGGCCCCTTGAAGGGTCAGCCTTGCTTGCTCTTGTGCACAGGTCCAGTTAATTATCTGTCGGCCCAATTTGGGTATTACGATGAGTGAGGAGTGTGGGCTGAGAGATTCTAGTGGTCTGACCTTTGTGAGCGTACTTGTAGGGGCGGTGAGTCACCGAACCCCTCTTGGATGCGGGTGATTGAGTGTCCTTGTGCTTCCGCTTGAGTGTCCATAACCAGACACTTCACTCTAGATTAGGGCTTGGGGGCTTCAAAAGAAGTTCTGCTGGTCTCGGTGCAAGTTTTCTAGTTAAAAGAAAAATTGCCCATGACAGTCATCATCATCATTATCATGGTCGTCATCATCATTATCATTGTCATCATCATCATCATGGTCATCATCATCATCATGGTCATTATCATCATCATCATCATCATCATCATCATCGTCATGGTCATGGTCATTATGGCCATCATGGTCATCGTTGTCATCATCATCATCTCATCATGTCATTATAGCAATATCATCATCATGTCATCATCATAATCTCATCATCATCATCATCATCTTGTCATCATGTCATCACATCATCATCATCATCATCTCATGTCATCATCATATCATCATCACATCATCATTATCATCATCATCGTCGTCATCATCATCATCATCATCATCATCATGTCATCATCATATCATCATCATCTCATCATCATCATCATCACATCATCATCTCATCATCTCATCATCATATCATTATCACATCATCATCATCATCAGCATCATCATCATCATCATCATCATCATCATCATCATCATCATTATCATCATCATCATCATCATCATCATCATCATCATCTCATCATCTCATCATCATATCATTATCCCATCATCATCATCATCGTCGTCGTGGTGTTCACGGCCATGATCATGATATCATCATGTTCACAGCCATGATCATTATCATCATCATCTACATCATCTCATCATTTGGGTATGTGGTTATGCCGAGAGGAAAGGAGTCTTGAGTGTGATTTTTGCAACATGAAGTGAGGCTAAGGTGAGTGCTAGGAGTGTCAGCCTGCCTATCATCAGATCATTATCATTATTATCACTATCTTCATCGTCATGTTCATTATCATGATTATTATTATCATTATTGTGTACATTAGTTGTAATAATAGACCTGATGCCATCTGAAATTATATTATAAGGTGTTATAGCAAGCACATGGTGTACTTTATTGTAGGCTCTACCTTGTTTGTTATACGATTTGTCATCAAATGTAGAAGGACGTGTGCACGAGGTAGGGTGCCTGTTGCACTATGCGCAGAGGCTTTAGATTGGATTAGCTAAGTAGATAAGTGGGCGTGGTGCACCCACGCGTGAAAGGACCCAGGTGAGAGCATCCATTATTATAATGCGACACAAAGGTTAGTGGAGGATAGAGATTTTTGACTCGGGTCCTCTTGGGTCTTCTTTTGTGTGGACCTTTAGCATTTAATGTTTTTGTGAGGTTCCCCATTAAGGATTGTGATACTTATTCAATGGTTAAATCTCGATATTTCTATGACATTTGATATAACTTGTATCTAAAGTGATGTTATGTTGATGACACAATTCCACTATTAAATCCAAACAAAGCTAATGTGAAACAAATGCAAATTAAAATGCTATAAACCTATCACCCAACACATTACTGCAATGCAGTTATAGTGCATGAAACTCTTATGCTTTCATTGTGGTTCCCAACGTTGAAAGAAAAATGAAAAAGAAACAAAATAATGGAACAAAAAGCAATATGAGGGAAGTGGTGGAATTTTCCCTATACTTCTCCTTTAGGCTATGTTTTGTTGGATGGAATCCATGGTGGAAAGGATGAATCTTTCCATCTAGATTCATGTATTTTCCATCCTTTTCACCGTGGATTCCATCCAACGAAATATAGCCTTAGGCTCTGGTTTGTTGTGGGGAAGGAAAACAAAAAGAAAGAAAAGAAAAGGAGAAAAGAAAAGAAGTCATGTGGATAACATATGACTATCTATATGTGCAAGCAATGCAGAGGAACTCAAGGGAGAAGAGGGGAGGTTGGCGGTGTTGGGGTATGCCCTTAAGGCTAATGTTTGAGGCCTTGGGATTGTATCAGTATCATGTAATAAACTCTTATGTTTATAAAGGCATGGTTGTTATTCAGGTTGTTATATTGTCTGCTGCAATAATTGTACTTCTGAATAATGTCTCAAAGCTGTTCAGCTGGGCTGACATGCAGTTTTGTCCTTAGTCGAGATATCTTGGTGAACATGAGACAGCCTTGATATGGTTGAGACTAATATGTGTTCTAATCTTATAGGATGCTTCGAGCATGGAATAAGATGTAGACTCATGGGTACATTGGATGTACTGGACAGACCCTACTAGGATATTCAATTGCTTGTCACAATGTGAATAATCCTTGAATGCGACAAGTGGCACATTTCCTCTGACTTGAGATCGCTTGTGTTTTCTAAATGATGATTGTCATTGTTTTGAGGTAGTTCAATATCATTTGAAACATAATGATTATAGACTATCTTGGATGGTGAGCTTGAGTCAGGTTAGGGCACTAGTGATAGACAAAGGATTGCCGTCTCCTTGTTTAAGGAGTGTGATGTTCTAAAGGGGCCCCCTGGATGAGATGATTGAGAAAGTGTATGGCCATACCCAGGTGACTGTGTTCATCTGTTCTAATCATACTTATCATATTGGAGCTACAAGCTTGACACGCTTGTCCAATAAGAACATCCAGTGGCAAAGGAAAGATGCATGCCTTGTGAGTTGGATTCACACTTGTGCTGTGGTTTGGGTGTAGTCTTGGAAGACTCTTTTCTTTATATCGGGAGACAGTGATGTGTTGCTAGATACCCCTCACTGATCGTGATAACATGAGTTATCGTTACCGACATTTAAAGGAAACCCTTAGGGTCGCACAATTTGATGATATGGCTTACTTAAGTCAGATCGTGTGGACTGAATTGTTTGGGTTCAGTTTAAAGGGATTTAATCTCTGATTGTAAGTGAGATCTGGTCTGATCATGTTTGATTGATTAGGGCTTGAGATCGGTAAGCTTCGATCGAGAGATTGGATGCTAGATCGGTGAGATCAGGAGCATCAAGAGATCGACGGTCAGATCAAGAGCCTTAGGGTTTAATGTGATCTGGACTAATGGCTTGGGTCGATTGGTCTATGAACCAGACCAAATTGAACCAGCTCATTGAGTGAGCGTGTGGTTCAAATTGAGAGGAGTTTGCGCATGGGGTAAACTCATGATCGCAAGTGAGTGAGTGGCTTTCTATTTTTAGAAAGCATGATCACATACGTGACCACTACTCACGTTCACGCCTAAGGCGCCCTCATCTCTCGTTTCTCCTCACTCTCATCGCCAACTTGGGCATTCAGCACTCGCACTCTCGTGTGGTGAAGAAGTTGACGAAAAAGAGAAGGAAGAGTTCGGCCAAAGAAAAGTGATCTTTCCCTTCCATTCGACAACGGCTTCTTGGAACCTTGCTAGCACAAGGAGCACCAAGGAAGAGTAGGCGACACCAATTGTGTGCGTCACCTTTGGAGAAGGAGCACTTGCGCCTTTCCTTTCAAGACACCATCTAAGCGATGGCAATGGTGAGAATCGTTTTAAGTTGAACATATTATATGCATAGATCCTTGAAACCCCTTCCGCTGCATCAAAATTGTCATATGCGCCTCCTATAGGGTTTCGCCCCCTTGTCTTTAGGGGACCTTTCAACTGGTATCAGAGCGGTTACATGCATATTTATATGTTTGCTTTCTTATCTATATGTTACATGCGCATGTTGTGATAGGCGAAATTTACATGCTGGTTAGAGCTATTTTTATTTCTCCTAGGCGCATGTTTTCATGTTGGCGCATATGTTTGTTTTCTCAAACTTCTTATGACATGCGCGACTCATTATAGATCTAATGCCCTACATTAAACCCTTAGACGGGTTATTAGGGTTGAAGTCATCCCCTAGGTTAGATCCAGACAGTCTGATCAGACCATCTGATAGCCTTGATGGGTCGACCAGATAGCATCTGTGCGCAAGCACGAGATGGCTATAGGTCGACTGCAGACAGGCGTGTAGCGATGTCTGATTGAGACAACCTATGAACGCACATGAGTTAGGCCCGGGGTCACACCCGCTTGCCAGACCTCATTGTGGTCATTCAGCCCTTGGCGCATGCATGGTTGACCTTTGGTTGACTCAAGTCAGTTAAGACTTGGTGCATGCAAGGGCAGTGGATCTGACTAGGTTGGATGAGTGGATCCCTAGTAATGGACCGTTGTAAGGTTGTAAGGCAAATAAGGAAATTAAAATTGATACCTATGGGGTTTTTTCAAAAATTTAATTTTCTTGATTGGATCACATGTTGGTTGATGCCTATGCTTGTTTATTTATTCTTATGTGGGCTGCCCATGTTAAATGTGTGCTGTGCTGGGGCCTGCGTGCCTGGACTTTAAAGTTGTAAATTAATTATTGTGATCTGCGTATCACATTGTATTTAATTTATAAAATGTAATTGACCTGCGTGTCAATCTTGTCTAGATAGATTAATTTGTAAATTAATCAGACAAGAGCACAGAGCACACTTGGCAGAGGCGCATGCAGCAGTGGCTTGACCAGACGGGAGGTCCAAGGTTCGACTCTGGGACCAGGCGCATTTTCCCTGGTGGGCGCACCTCAGCTGCAAATGGCGCTTGGGCCCTGGGTTGGGCCAGATGAGCAGCAAAAGACCCATGAAGAAAAGCAAGTGAAGACTTAAGTTTATTAAGGTCTTACTTAGGCTATGGGCTTTTACCACATAAGATTCATGCTTTCTTTTATTGTTTAAATAAGTAGAACAGCATGATTTATTTATCTTCTGCTATCACCATAGGAATTGCATGATAGTGAAGAAGATAAAAGACCGTTAAAATCCAACGCTAAAATATCAAGCTCGTAAGCCTTCTGACGCGAAACCTCACTGTTCTGATTATCGTTGGAGCCGTGTTGTACCCACTCAGTGGGCACGTCCATCTATCTTCAGACGGTGCGGGATTACACCTGCGTGTTACAGAGAAGGGATTTATCGCTTCTCGTTGCTCAGCATAGCACGTGGTGGTCCAGGGAGTAGGTCGGGTCAGCTTGACCATGTAGGCTACATATGTGGCGCATATGGTAGCGCATGGAGGCAGCCATCTGTGGGGTCAGAGATTGTGTTGTACCAACTCAGTTGGCACAGTCTGCTGGATTGCCCAGATGAAGGGGAATCGCACGGGTTGGCGATTGGCAGGCAGCCTACCAGAAATTAGTGATTGTACTCTCTGTGCATCTTATCTCGCCTGAGCGGGACGCGGAGACCAGTATGAAATCTGGATCCCATCTCACTAAAAGAGTTTTACTCTTTCGGGCTGTTTTGCTGGATTTTTCAGCCAGATAAAATAGTGAGAAAAAGAATCTTTCTTAAGTCCTGATTGATTCTTAACATTAATACTGACCTTGTTGTTCTTGCATTGTTGTAGATACCTGCAGCAACGAACACCATGAGCTTCAATGTGCGATCCCTACTGGAAAGGAAGAAGTTTGCTGGGCCGAACTTCTCAGACTGGTTCGGACACCTTAAGATTGTTCTTAAGGCAGAGAGGAAACTGTATGTCCTCGAAACGGCGATACCGCCTCAGCCCGCTCCGAACGCCGCAAGGGCGGTTCGGGAAGCTTATGAAAAGCACGTCAATGATAGCATTGATGTCGCTTGCCTGATGCTAGCGTCTATGACGCCACCGCTGCAGCGTCAGCATGAGGATATGTCTGCTATAGACATGATAGCAAACCTCAAGATGCTGTATGCTGCACAGGCGAGGACAGAACGCTATAATCTGACAAAGCTGTTCTTTCAGAGCAAACTGGCTGAAGGGAGCCCAGTGGGAGCTCACGTGCTCAAGATGATTGGGCACAAGGAGGCTCTAGAGAAACTGGGGCATACCATCAACCAGGAGCTTGCTGTAGACATTATTCTGCAGTCTCTTCCGCCTTCTTTCGATGCGTTCATCATTAACTTTAATATGAACAAAATCGATTGTACTCCGGCAGAGCTACTGAATATGCTCTTGACTACTGAGGAAACTCTGAAGGGAAAGCCTTCAACCTCTGTCTTAATGGTTCCTTCTAGGAACAACAAGAAGAAGGGGAAAAAGGGCAAGACCCCAGTCAAGAGTTACAGCAAGGCTCTGAAGCAAAAAGTTAAGCGGTCAAAGGAATATAGGTGTTTCCATTGTGGCCAGCTAGGTCACTGGAAAAAGGACTGTAAAGCGCTCCAAGGAGACAAGAGGGGAAGCATCGCTTCTGGCTCAGGTATTTACGTGACGGAAGTCATGGTTTCATCTTCTTCTATATCATGGGTGTTGGACACTGCATGTGGAGTTCACATTTGTTCAAATGTACAGGAACTCAAGAGAAGAAGGCAGGTGGGACAGTATGAGGTGGACCTACGAGTTGGAAACGGGGCACGGGTTGCTGCTGTTGCTGTAGGAGACTATTTCATCTCTTTGCCATCTGGGCTTGTATTAGAACTAAACAGTTGTTATTTTGTTCCCAGCATTACTAAGAATATTATCTCCATTCCTGCTCTTGTCAGGAAGGGATTTTCCTTTGAATGCAATATTTCAAAGTGTGTTTTATCTCTTGATAATATAGTTTATGCTACTGGTTCAATTAATAATGGGTTATTCATGTTGGACATGGAATGTTCTATACACGCAATTGATATTAAGAAAGCCAAGTATGCTGATGACAGCACCTTGCTATGGCATAGTCGTTTAGGCCATATTAACAAGAAACGCATTAAGCGGTTGCATGATCATGGACTGCTGGGATCATTCTCCTATGAGGAGATTGATACATGCAAGGCTTGTTTAATGGGTAAAATGACGAAGTCACCTTTTCCTAACAAAGGTCAAAGGGCTTCAGGTTTACTTGACCTTATACACAGTGATGTGTGTGGGCCATTTAGTAAACATGCCAGAGGTGGCTATCAGTACTTCATTACCTTTACTGATGATTTCAGTAGGTATGGGTATGTCTATTTGATGAGACATAAAAGTGAATCTTTTGACAAGTTCAAAGAGTTCAAGAATGAAGTACAGAATCAGCTAGGCCGAAGTATCAAGGCACTTCGTTCTGATCGAGGTGGAGAATACCTAAGTCGAGAATTTACTGACTATCTGAAGGAGTGTGGGATTATCTCACAGCTCACTCCGCCAGGAACACCGCAATGGAATGGTGTGTCCGAGAGGAGAAATAGAACGTTACTTGATATGGTTCGTTCTATGATGAGTCAGGCTACTCTTCCATATTCCTTTTGGGGTTTTGCACTGGAAACAGCTGCAAAGGTACTAAACCGAGTGCCATCCAAGGCAGTTTCAAAGACGCCATATGAGTTATGGTATGGGAAACAGCCAAGCTTGACATTTATCAGGATCTGGGGCTGCGAAGCTTATGTCAAAAAGCTCGCCTCTGGGAAACTAGAGAGCAGATCTGAGAAATGTATCTTTGTCGGTTACTCTAAGGAAACTAAGGGTTATTATTTCTACGATCCCAAAGAGAACAAGGTGTTTGTTGCTCGGACGGCCATATTTCTTGAGAAGGAGTTTCTTCTGCAAGAGGCCAGTGGGAGAGAAATAAAGCTGGATGAGAATCCAGAGGAAGGACAAAGTAGTCAAGCACAGTTGGATGAGCCTGAGCCGGTAGATCAGGTTATTGAACAACCTGAGGCTCAGATATCACGGGAACCGCGAAGATCGGGAAGGATCCGTCGACAGCCTGAGCGCTATGACGGAGTCTACATCATTGATAATGATGAACCCCTCACTTATGCGGATGCGGTCAGTGGACCGGAGTCAGCGAGATGGCTTGAAGCTATGCGAGCCGAGATGGACTCCATGTCAGATAACCAAGTCTGGGATTTGGTTGATCCGCCTCCGGGAGTTATCCCTATAGGCTGTAAATGGATCTTCAAGAAGAAGATTGACATGGATGGTAACGTGGTTACCTATAAAGGCAGGCTAGTTGCGAAAGGTTTCAAACAAATCTACGGGATAGATTATGATGAAACTTTCTCACCTGTAGCTATGTTTAAGTCTATTCGGATTCTTTTCGCGATAGCAGCATATTATGATTATGATGTTGGGGTATGCCCTTAAGGCTAATGTTTGAGGCCTTGGGATTGTATCAGTATCATGTAATAAACTCTTATGTTTATAAAGGCATGGTTATTATTCAGGTTGTTACCTTCTCTGCTGCAATTAGTGTACTTCTGAATAATGTCTCAAAGCTGTTCAGCTGGGCTGACATGCTATAAAGTCCTTAGTCGAGATATCTTGGTGAACATGAGACAGCCTTGATATGGTTAAGACTAATATGTATTCTAATCTTATAGGATGCTTCGAGCATGGAATAAGATGTAGACTCATGGGTACATTGGATGTACTGGACAGACCCTAGTAGGATATTCAATTGCTTGTCACAATGTGAATAATCCTTGTTTGCAACAAGTGGCACATGTCCTCTGACTTGAGATCACTTGTGTTTCTAAATGATGAATGTCATTGTTTTGAGGTAGTTTAATATCATTTGAAAGATAATGATTATAGACTATCTTGGATAATGATCATGAGTCAGGTTAGGGCACTAGTGATAGATATAGGATTGCCGTCTCCTTGTTGAAGGAGTGTGATGTTCTAAAGGGGCCCCCTTATGAGATGATTGAGAAAGTGTATGGCCATACCCTGGTGACTATGTTCATCAGATCTAATCATGCTCATCATATTGGAGCTACAGGCTTGACACGCTTGTCCAATAAGAACATCCAGTGGCAAAGGAAACATGTATGCCTAGTGAAGTGGATTCACACTTGTGCTGTGGTTTGGGTGTAGTCTTGGAAGACTCGTTCCTTTATATCGGGAGACAGTGATGTGTTGCTAGATACCCCTCACTGATCGTGATAACGTTAGTTATCGTTACCGACATCTAAAGGAAACCCTTAGGGTCGCACAATTTGATGATATGGCTTACTTAAGTCTGATCGTGTGGACTGAATTGTTTCGGTTCAGTTTAAAGGGATTTAAACTCTGATTGTAAGTGAGATCTGGTCTGATCATGTGTGATTGATTAGGGCTTGAGATCGGTAAGCTTCGATCGAGAGTAGTGATGCTAGATCGGTGAGATCAGAAGCGTCAAGAGATCAACGGTTAGATCTTGAACCATTTTGGTTCAGAGAGATCTAGACCATGGCTTGGGCTGGTTTCATGTGGTCTTTGAACCAAATTGGTTTGGACCAATTTGGATTGAACCGGTTCACATGGGTGAACGCATGGTTCGATCCATAAGGCGTTTTGGGCGGTTTGCTTGGAGTGGGAGCGTATGGCTTCATGACTTTCCATAATTGGAAGTCATGTAACGCCATCTCCTAAGAGAAACGCCTAACGCTTCTCCTCTTGCTCTAATCGCATCTCCACTTTGGTATGGGAGAGTGTTGACGCCAAGGCGAAGAGGAGGGAGGCTCGGCCAAGCTTTTTCTCATCACCTTCATGCGACAAGCACACCTTGGAGGTCTTTGCTAGCACAAAGAACACCAAGAAGTAGCCATCTTCATCCTCTTGTGTGCGTCCTCTTTGGAGAAGGAGCACTTGCGCCTTTGCTTCCAAGGCGCCATCGAAACTATGGCATTGGTATAATCCTTTGTTGATTTTATCAAGCTTTATGTTAGTTGATCATATATCATGCAGCCGATCCCTTGAAACCCTTGCTTCCGCTTAAAAATCAAAGATGCGCCATCCATAGGGTTTCACCCCCTTGCGCTCCCCCTTGAAGGGGACTCTACAATTGGTATCAAAGCTGGAATTATGCATGCTAATATGATTGCTATGTTTGCTCTTGTGATCCATGCTTGCGCAAGTGATTAGATCTAATTGTTTCATCATGCGAAAAACAGGATATAATACACTTATGTTGGCGCATGTTGTTTGTTCATGCTTGCGGCATGACTTGATGGTGGCGCTAGGTTTATGTTATTGTTTTATCAAACCTTCACTTGCGCGCCTATGATTAGATCTAAGTTGCGCCTACTGTAAACCCTTAGACGGGTTGATGGGGTTGAAGTCATCCCCTAGATTAGATCAAACTAGTCTGATCAGACCATCTGACAGCCTAGATGGGTCGACCAGATGGCACCTGTGCGCAAGCACGAGGTGGCTATAGGTCGACTGCATCACAGGCGTGTAGCGAGGTCTGGTTGAGACAACCAGTGAACACTCTTGAGTTAGGCCCGGGGTTACACCCGCTTGCCAGAACTCTTGAAGGTTGTTCAGCCCTTGGCGCATGCATGGTTGACCATTAGGTCAACTCGAGTCAGTTAGGACTTGGTGCATGCAAGGGCATGGATCTAACTAGATGGATGAGTGGATCCCTATCAATGGACCGTTGTAAGGTTGTAGGGCACATAAGAAAATTAAAATTGATGCCAATGGGGTTTTCAAAATCTTATTTTCTTTTAATAGGATCACATGTTGATTGATGCCTATGCTTGTTTATTTATTCTTATGTGGGGTGCCCAATTTAATGTGTGCTGTGCTGGGGCCTGCGTGCCTGGAATTAAACCTGTAAATTAATATTATTGTGATCTGCGAATCACTTTTTAATTAATTTATTGTATAATTGACCTGCGAGTCAAACTTGTCTAGATAGATCAAAATGTATTTTGATTAGACAAGAGCACAAAGGCACACATCCCAGAGGGGCATTCAGTTGGTGGCGCACCTGAGGTGCTCTTGGCGCAAGGGCCCTGGGTTGGACCAGATGAGATGCTAAAGACCCAAGAAGAGCAAGTGAAGACTTAAGTATCTTAAGGTCTTACTTAGGCTATGGGCTTTTACCACATAAGATCCATGCTTTCTGTTATTGTTTATATAAGTAGAACAGCATGATTTATTTATCTTCTGCTATAGCCATAGGATTTGCCTGATAGTAAGAAGATAAAAGACCGTTAAAATCCAAACGCTAAAATATCAAGCTCGTAAGCCTTCTGACGCGAAACCTCACTGTTCTGACTATCGTTGGAGCCGTGTTGTACCCACTCAGTGGGCACGTCCATCTATCTTCAGACGGTGCTGGATTACACCTGCGTGTTACAGAGAAGGGATTTATCGCTTCTCGTTGCTTAGCATAGCACGTGGTGGTCCAGGGAGTAGGTCGGGTCAGCTTGACCATGTAGGCTACATATGTGGCGCATATGGTAGCACATGGAGGCAGCCATCTGTGGGGTCAGAGATTGTGTTGTACCAACTCAGTTGGCACAGTCTGCTGGATTGCCCAGATGAAGGGGAATCGCACGGGTTGGCGATTGGCAGGGACTGCCTACCAGAAATTAGTGCTTGTACTCTCTGTGCATCTTATCTCGCCTGAGCGGGACGCGGAGACCAAGTATGAAATCTGGATCCCATCTCACTAAAAGAGTTCTACTCTTTCGGGCTGTTTTGCTGGATTTTTCAGCCAGATAAAATAGTGAGAAAAAGAATCTTTCTTAAGTCCTGGATTGATTCTGAACATTGATACTGACCTTGCTGTTCTTGCATTGTTGTAGATTCCTGCAGCAACGAACACCATGAGCTTCAATGTGCGATCCCTACTGGAAAGGGAGAAGTTTGCTGGGCCAAACTTCTCAGACTGGTTCGGACACCTTAAGATCGTTCTTAAGGCAGAGAGGAAACTGTATGTCCTCGAGACGGCTGTGCCGCCTCAACCCGCTGCGAACGCCGCAAGGGCGATTCGTGATGCCTATGAAAAGCACGTCAATGATAGCATTGATGTCGCTTGCCTGATGCTAGCGTCTATGATGCCACCGCTGCAGCGTCAGCATGAGGATATGTCGGCTATAGAGATTATAGCGAACCTCAAGATGCTGTATGCTGCACAGGCGAGGACAGAACGCTATAGTCTGACAAAGCTTTTCTTTCAGAGCAAACTGGCTGAAGGGAGCCCAGTGGGAGCTCACGTGCTCAAGATGATTGGGCACAAGGAGGCTCTGGAGAAACTGGGGCATACCATCAACCAGGAGCTTGCTGTAGATATTATTCTGCAGTCTCTTCCGCCTTCTTTCGATGCGTTCATCATTAACTTTAATATGAACAAAATCGATTGTACTCCGGCAGAGCTGCTGAATATGCTCTTGACTACTGAGGAAACTCTGAAGGGAAAGCCTTCAACCTCTGTCTTAATGGTTCCTTCCAGGAACAAGAAGAAGGGGAAGAAGGGCAAAGCCCCTGTCAAGAACTACAGTAAGGCTCTAAAACAGAAGGTAAAGCGGTCAAAGGACAACAGGTGTTTCCACTGTGGCCAGCTGGGTCACTGGAAAAAGGACTGTAAAGCGCTCCAAGGAGACAAGAGGGGAAGCATTGCTTCTGGCTCAGGTATATTTGTGACTGAGGTCATGATATCATCTTCTTCTGTTTCATGGGTGTTGGACACTGCATGTGGAGTTCACATTTGTTCAAATGTACAGGAACTCAAGAGAAGAAGGCAGGTGGGACAGCATGAGGTAGACCTACGCGTTGGAAACGGGGCACGGGTTGCTGCTGTTGCTGTAGGAGACTATTTCATTTCTTTACCATCTGGCATTGTATTGGAATTAAACAATTGTTACTTTGTTCCCAGTATCACTAAAAATATTATCTCCATTCCTGCTCTTGTCAGGAAGGGATTTTCCTTTGAATGCAATATTTCAAAGTGTGTTTTATCTTATGATAATATTGTTTATGCAACTAGTTCAATCAACAATGGGTTATTCATGTTGGACATGGAATATTCTATACAAAATATTGATAATAAGAAAGCCAAGTATGCTGATGACAGCACCTTGCTATGGCATAGTCGTTTAGGCCATATTAACAAGAAGCGCATTAAGCGGTTGCATGATCATGGACTGCTGGGATCATTCTCCTATGAGGAGATTGATACATGCAAAGCTTGTTTAATGGGTAAAATGACGAAGTCACCTTTTCCTAACAAAGGTCAAAGGGCTTCAGGTTTACTTGACCTTATACACAGTGATGTGTGTGGGCCGTTTAGTAAACATGCCAGAGGTGGCTATCAGTACTTCATTACCTTTACTGATGATTTCAGTAGGTATGGGTATGTCTATTTAATGAGACATAAAAGTGAATCTTTTGACAAGTTCAAAGAGTTCAAGAATGAAGTACAGAATCAGCTAGGCCGAAATATCAAGGCACTTCGTTCTGATCGAGGTGGAGAATACTTGAGTCATACGTTTACTGACTATCTGAAGGAGTGTGGGATTATCTCACAGCTCACTCCGCCAGGAACACCGCAATGGAATGGTGTGTCCGAGAGGAGAAATAGAACGTTACTTGATATGGTTCATTCTATGATGAGTCAGGCTACTCTTCCATACTCCTTTTGGGGATTTGCACTGGAAACAGCTGCAAAGGTACTAAACCGAGTGCCATCCAAGGCAGTTTCTAAGACTCCATACGAGTTATGGTATGGGAAACAGCCGAGCTTGACTTTTATCAGGATCTGGGGTTGCGAGGCTTATGTCAAAAAGCTCGCCTCTGGGAAACTGGAGAGCAGATCTGACAAATGTATCTTTGTCGGTTACCCTAAGGAAACTAAGGGTTATTATTTCTACGATCCCAAAGAGAACAAAGTATTTGTTACTCGGACGGCAATATTTCTTGAGAAGGAGTTTCTTCTGCAAGAAGCCAGTGGGAGAGAAATAAAGCTGGATGAGAATCCAGAGGATGGACAAAGTAGTCAAGCACAGTTGGATGTGCCTGAGCCGGTAGAACAGGTTACTGAACAACCTGAGGCTCAAATATCACGGGAACCGCGTAGATCGGGAAGGATCCGTCGACAGCCTGAGCGCTATGACGGAGTCTACATCATTGATAATGATGAACCCCTCACTTATGCGGATGCGGTCAGTGGACCGGAGTCAGCTAGATGGCTTGAAGCTATGCGAGCCGAGATGGACTCCATGTCAGATAACCAAGTCTGGGATTTGGTTGATCCGCCTCCGGGAGTAATCCCTATAGGCTGTAAATGGATCTTCAAGAAGAAGATTGACATGGATGGTAACATAGTTACTTATAAAGGCAGGCTAGTTGCGAAAGGTTTCAAACAAATCTACGGGATAGATTATGATGAAACTTTCTCACCTGTAGCCATGTTTAAGTCTATTCGGATTCTTTTCGCGATAGCTGCATATTACGATTATGAGATCTGGCAGATGGATGTGAAGACAGCTTTCCTTAATGGAAATCTGGATGAGGATGTGTATATGACACAACCTGAAGGTTTCACTAATCCATCAGATCGTCATAAAATATGCAAGTTAAAGAAGTCCATATATGGACTTAAGCAAGCATCTAGAAGCTGGAATATTCGTTTTGATGAATCAATCTCTGAGTTTGGTTTCATCAAGAACGAGGATGACCCGTGTGTATATAAGAGGTTTAGTGGGAGCGTGATTACATTCCTAGTCCTCTACGTCGATGACATCTTGATCATTGGAAATGATATTCCTGAAATGCATGCGGTTAAGGCATGGCTAAGGAAATGTTTCCAGATGAAAGATCTAGGAGAAGCAGCCTATGTATTAGGTGTGAAGATCTACAGGGATAGATCTAAGAGGCTTCTCGGGCTGTGCCAGAGTACTTACATCGATAAAGTCCTGGAGAGATTCCATTTAGAGAATTCTAAAAGAGGATATCTTCCAGTCAGACATGGTCTGAATCTTTCGAAGAGTCAGTGTCCACAAACACAGACTGAGAAAGATGAAATGGACAATACGCCTTATGCTTCGGCTATTGGGTCCATTATGTATGCGATGTTGTGTACTCGCCCAGACGTCGCTTACGGGTTAAGCGTGTCCAGTCGTTTCCAAAGTAATCCAGGACAGGCACACTGGATTGCAGTCAAGAACATCTTAAAATATCTGCGGAGGACCAAAGATATGTTCTTGATATATGGTGGTCAGGAAGAACTCAGTATAGAAGGATATACTGACGCTTCGTTCCAGTCGGACCAGGATGATTTCCGATCGCAATCAGGCTATGTTTTTAGCTTGAATGGTGGAGCAGTGGTGTGGAAGAGTTTCAAACAGTCAACTGTTGCTGATTCCACAACAGAAGCCGAGTATGTTGCAGCCTCGGAAGCATCCAAGGAGGCAGTGTGGATTCGTAAGTTCGTGAGAGAACTTGGTGTTGTTCCTTCAAGTGCAGATCCTTTGGTTATCTTCTGTGATAACACTGGAGCAATCGCACAAGCAAAGGAACCACGGTCGCACCAGAAGTCCAAGCACATACAGAGACGGTTTCACTTGATCCGGGAGATCATTGATCGGGGCGAGATCAAAATATGCACTAGTGATAGATATAGGATTTGTAGGGACCCCAAAGATAAAGGGGGCAAAAACCCTAAGCATGGCGCTAATGAAAAATGATGCAAGCGGAAGCAAGGGTTTTAAAATCGTTTGCATGCCAATTGTTCAACTATCAAAGATTGATAAGAACAAGATCATACCATAGCCATGTAGATGGTGCGGCTTGGAAGAAGAAAGACCGAAGGGATCTTCTCCAAAGAAATCACACACAAGGGATGAAAGCTTCCTCCTTGCGCAAGTCTTGTGCTAGCAAGATTGGCAAGCTCTTTCAACCGTGTGTAGGAGATTAGATGAAAAGGGCTGCCTTCTTTTCGAGAGCTCTTTCTTCTTTTCGCAAGAACAACGCCTTCTTTTCGCAAGAACAACGCCTTCTCCAAGAGCAAGCCGTTTTCTCCACGCCCAAAGAGCAAAACCGAAAGCATTAGAGAGTAATCAAGCCATGAACGCATATGCGTTTAGCTTATGGAACTTTCCATAAATGGCAACGATTAAGAGTTGGCGTTCATGGTTCATGTTTCCATGAACCAAACGCAACCTCTTCTCCCTCTTGAACCAAGCGCTCAACCCATGAGCCGGTTCAATTTCATTGGTTCAATTTCGAAACCAAATCAGCCCAGAATTAAGTCTAGACCAAATTAGACCACAAGGTCCTAGATCTGACCCTTCATCATCTGACGCTTCTGATCGCACCGATCTAGCATCATCTCTCTCGATCGAAGCTTACCGATCTAAAGCTCTAATCAATCAAACATGATCAGACCAGATCTCACTTACAATCAGAGATTAAATCTCTTTAAACTGAACCAAAACAATTCAGTCCACACGATCTGACTTAAGGAAGCCATATCACCAAATTGTGCGACCCTGAGGGTTTCCTTTAAATGTCGGTAACGATAACTTACGTTATCACGATCAGTGAGGGGTATCTAGCAACACATCACTGTCTCCCGATATAAAGGAAAGAGTCTTCCAAGACTGCACCCAAAACACAGCACAAGTGTGACTCAATTCACAAGGCATACATGTGTCCTTTGCCACTGGATGTTCTTATTGGACAAGCATGTCAAGCTTGTAACTCCAATACGATGAGCATGATTAGATCAGATGAACATAGTCATCTGGGTATGGCCATACACTTCCTCAATCATCTCATATAGTGTGGCCCTATAGAACATCACACTCCTTAAACAAGGAGACGGCAATCCTTTATCTATCACAAGTGCCCTAACCTGATTCAAGCTCACCATCCAAGATAGTCTATAATCATTATATCTCAAATGATATTGAACTAGCTCAAGACAATGACAATCCTCATTTAGAAACACAAGTGATCTCAAGTCAGAGGACATGTGCCACTTGTTGCTTACAAGGATCATTCACATTGTGACAAGCAATGGAATATCCCAGTAGGGTCTGTCCAGTACATCCAATGTACCCATGAGTCTACATCTTATTCCATGCTCGAAGCATCCTATAAGATTAGCACTCATATTAGTCTCTATCATATCAAGGCTGTCTCATGTTCTCCAAGATATCTCGACTAAGGACTTATAGCCTGTCAGCCTAGCTGAACAGCTTTGAGACATTATTCAGAAGTACACTTATTACAGCAGACAAGGTAACAAGCTGAATAATAACCATGCCTTTTATAAACATAAGAGTTTATTACATGATACTATTACAATCCCAAAGGCCTCAAACATTAGCCTTAAGGGCATACTCCAACAATCTCCCACTTGCACTTAATCTAATGGTTGAGAAATCTCAAACCCATATTATTACAGTGCTTCTCATGCTTCTGCTGCGCCAGAGGCTTGGTAAGCGGGTCTGCCAGATTGTCATCTGTATGAACCTTGCAAATCTTGATCTCGCCACGATCAATGATCTCCCGGATCAAATGAAACCGTCTCTGTATGTGCTTGGACTTCTGGTGCGACCGAGGTTCCTTTGCTTGTGCTATAGCTCCAGTGTTATCACAGAAGATAACCAAAGGATCTGCACTTGAAGGAACGACACCAAGTTCTCTCACGAACTTACGAATCCACACTGCCTCCTTGGATGCTTCCGAGGCTGCAACATACTCGGCTTCTGTTGTGGAATCAGCAACAGTAGACTGTTTGAAGCTTTTCCACACCACTGCTCCACCATTCAAGCTAAAAACATAGCCTGATTGCGATCGGAAATCATCCTGGTCTGACTGGAACGAAGCGTCAGTATATCCCTCTATACTGAGTTCTTCCTGACCACCATATATCAAGAACATATCTTTGGTCCTCCGCAGATATTTTAAAATGTTCTTGACCGCAATCCAGTGCGCCAAACCTGGATTACTTTGGAATCGACTGGTCACGCTTAACCCGTAAGCGACGTCTGGGCGAGTACACAACATCGCATACATTATGGACCCAATAGCCGAAGCATAAGGCGTATTGTCCATTTCATCTTTCTCAGTCTGTGTTTGTGGACACTGACTCTTCGAAAGATTCAGACCATGTCTGACTGGAAGATATCCACGTTTAGAATTCTCTAAATGGAATCTCTCCAGGACCTTATCGATGTAGGTACTCTGGCACAGCCCGAGAAGCCTCTTAGATCTATCCCGGTAGATCTTCACACCTAATACATAGGCTGCTTCTCCTAGATCTTTCATCTGGAAACATTTTCCTAACCATGCCTTAACAGCATGCAGTTCAGGAATATCGTTTCCAATGATCAAGATATCATCGACGTAGAGGATTAGGAATGTAATCACGCTCCCACTAAACCTCTTATATACACACGGGTCATCTTCGTTCTTGATGAAACCAAACTCAGAGATTGACTCATCAAAACGAATGTTCCAGCTTCTTGATGCTTGTTTCAGTCCATAAATGGACTTCTTTAACTTGCATATTTTATGACGATCTGATGGACTAGTGAAACCTTCCGGTTGTGTCATATACACATCCTCATCCAGATTTCCATTGAGGAAAGCTGTCTTCACATCCATCTGCCAGATCTCATAATCGTAATATGCAGCTATCGCGAAAAGAATCCGAATAGACTTAAACATGGCTACTGGTGAGAAAGTTTCATCATAATCTAACCCGTAGATTTGTTTGAAACCTTTCGCAACTAGCCTGCCTTTATAGGTAACCACGTTACCATCCATGTCAATCTTCTTCTTGAAGATCCATTTACAGCCTATAGGGATTACTCCCGGAGGCGGATCAACCAAATCCCAGACTTGGTTATCTGACATGGAGTCCATCTCGGCTCGCATAGCTTCAAGCCATCTAGCTGACTCCGGTCCACTGACCGCATCCGCATAAGTTAGGGGTTCATCATTATCAATGATGTAGACTCCGTCATAGCGCTCAGGCTGTCGACGGATCCTACCCGATCTTCGCGGTTCCCGTGATATTTGAGCCTCAGGTTGTTCAATAACCTGATCTACCGGCTCAGGCTCATCCAACTGTGCTTGACTACTTTGTCCTTCTTCTGGATTCTCATCCAGCTTTATTTCTCTCCCACTGGCCTCTTGCAGAAGAAATTCCTTCTCAAGAAATATGGCCGTCCGAGCAACAAAAACCTTGTTCTCCTTGGGATCGAAGAAATAATAACCCTTAGTTTCCTTAGGGTAACCGACAAAGATGCATTTGTCAGATCTGCTCTCTAGTTTCCCAGAGGCGAGCTTTTTGACATAAGCCTCGCAACCCCAGATCTTGATAAATGTCAAGCTAGGCTGTTTCCCATACCATAACTCATATGGCGTCTTTGAAACTGCCTTGGATGGCACTCGGTTTAGTACCTTTGCAGCTGTTTCCAGTGCAAAACCCCAAAAGGAGTATGGAAGAGTAGCCTGACTCATCATAGAACGAACCATATCAAGTAACGTTCTATTTCTCCTCTCGGACACACCATTCCACTGCGGTGTTCCTGGCGGAGTGAGCTGTGAGATAATCCCACACTCTTTCAGATAGTCAGTAAACGCATGACTCAGGTATTCACCACCTCGATCAGAACGAAGTGTCTTGATATTTCGGCCTAACTGATTTTGTACTTCATTTTTGAACTCTTTGAACTTGTCAAAAGATTCATTTTTATGTCTCATTAAATAGACATACCCATACCTACTGAAATCATCAGTAAAGGTAATGAAGTACTGATAGCCACCTCTGGCTTGTTTACTAAAAGGCCCACACACATCACTGTGTATAAGGTCCAGTAAACCTGAAGCCCTTTGACCTTTGTGAAGAAAAGGTGACTTCGTCATTTTACCCATCAAACAAGCTTTGCATGTATCAATCTCCTCATAGGAGAAAGATCCCAGCAGTCCATGATTATGCAACCGCTTAATGCGCTTCTCGTTTATATGGCCTAAACGACTATGCCATAACAAGGTGCTGTCATCAGCATACTTGGCTTTCTTATTATCAATGTTTTGTATAGAATTTTCCATGTCCAACATGTATAACCCATTGTTAATTGAACCAGTCGCATACACAATATTATCATAAGTCAAAACACACTTTGAAATCTTGCATTCAAAGGCAAATCCTTTCCTGACAAGAGCAGGAATAGAGATAATATTCTTGGTAATACTGGGTACAAAGTAACAATTGTTTAATTCTAATACAATGCCAGATGGTAAAGTAATGAAATAGTCTCCTACAGCAACAGCAGCAACCCGTGCCCCGTTTCCAACTCGTAGGTCTACCTCATGCTGTCCCACCTGCCTTCTTCTCTTGAGTTCCTGCACATTTGAACAAATGTGAACTCCACATGCGGTGTCCAACACCCATGATATAGTAGAAGAAGATAACATGACCTCAGTCACATATATACCTGAGCCAGAAGCGATGCTTCCCCTCTTATCTCCTTGGAGCGCTTTACAGTCCTTTTTCCAGTGACCCAGCTGGCCACAGTGGAAACACCTGTTGTCCTTCGACCGCTTCACCTTCTGTTTCAGGGCCTTGCTGTAATTCTTGACAGGGGCCTTGCCCTTCTTCCCCTTCTTCTTGTTCCTAGAAGGAACTATTAAGACAGAGGTTGAAGGCTTACCCTTCAGAGTTTCCTCAGTTGTCAAGAGCATATTCAACAGCTCTGCCGGCGTACAATCGATTTTGTTCATATTATAGTTAATGATGAACGCATCGAAAGAAGGCGGAAGAGACTGTAGAATTATGTCTACAGCAAGCTCCTGGTTGATGGTATGCCCCAGTTTATCTAGAGCCTCCTTGTGCCCAATCATCTTGAGCACGTGAGCTCCCACTGGGCTCCCCTCAGCCAGTTTGCTCTGAAAGAAGAGCTTCGTCAGATTATAGCGCTCAGTCCTCGCCTGTGCAGCATACAGCATTTTGAGGTTCGCTATAATCTCTATAGCTGACATATCCTCATGCTGACGCTGCAGCGGTGGCGTCATAGACGCTAGCATCAGGCAAGCGACATCAATGCTATCATTGACGTGCTTTTCGTAGGCTTCCCGAACCGCCCTTGCGGCGTTCGGAGCGGGCTGCGGCGGTATCGCCGTCTCGAGGACATACAGTTTCCTCTCTGCCTTAAGAACAATCTTAAGGTGTCCGAACCAGTCAGAGAAGTTCGGCCCAGCAAACTTCTCCCTTTCCAGTAGGGATCGCACATTGAAGCTCATGGTGTTCGTTGCTGCAGGAATCTACAACAAGCAAGAACAGCAAGGTCAGTATCAATGTTTAGAATCAATCCAGGACTTAAGAAAGATTCTTTTCTCACTATTTTGTCTGACTGAAAAATCCAGTAAACAGTCCGAAAGAGTAATACTCTTTTAGTGAGATGGGATCCAGATTTCATACTTGGTCTCCGCGTCCCGCTCAGGCGAGATAAGATGCACAGAGATAACAAGCACTAATTTCTGGTAGGCTGTCCCAGCCAATCGCCAACCCGTGCGATTCCCCTTCATCTTGGCGATCCAGCAGACTGTGCCAACTGAGTTGGTACAACACAGTCTCTGATCCCAGAGATGGCTGCCTCCATGTGCTACCATATGCGCCACATATGTAGCCAACATGGTCAAGCTGACCTGACCTACTCCCTGGACCACCACGTGCTATGCTGAGCAACGAGAGGGGATAAATCCCAACTCTGTAACACGCAGGTGAAATCCAGCACCGTCTGAAGATAGATGGACGTGCCCACTGAGTGGGTTCAACACGGCTCCAACGATAATCAGAAAGGTGAGGTTTCGCGTCAGAAGGCTTACGAGCTTGATATATTAGCGTTGGATTTTATCGGTCTTTTATCTTCTTAACTATCATGCAAGTCCTATGGTGATAGCAGAAGATAAACTTAAACATGCAATTCTAATTATAAGCAATAAGAAGAAAGCATGATCTTATGTGGTAAAAGCCCATGAACCCTAGTAAGACCTTAATTTACTTAAGTCTTCACTTGAGCTCCTTGGCATCTCATCTGGTCCAGCCTAGGGCCCTAGCGCCAAGAGCACCTCAGGTGCGTTACCAGCTGAATGCCCCTTTGGGATGTGTGCCTTTGCTCTTGTCTAATCAAATACATTTGATCTATCTAGACAAGGTTGACTCGCAGGTCAACTATATATTATAAATTAAGTACAATGTGATTCGCAGATCACAAATTAATTTACAATTTTAAATCCAGGCACGCAGGCCCCAGCACAGCACACAATAGGGCAACCCACATAAGACTAAATAAACAAGCAAATGGTTCAATCAACATGTGATCCAATCATCTTGAAATTAAAAGTTTTGAAAAACCCCATGGCATCAATTTTAATTTCCTTATGATCCCTATAACCTTACAATGGTCCATTGATGGGGATCCACTCATCCATCTAGCTAGATCCTTTGCCCTTGCATGCACCGAGTCCTAACTGACCCGAGTTGACCTAATGGTCAACCATGCATGCCCCAAGGGCTGAACCACCCCATGAGTTTTGGCAAGCGGGTGTGACCCCGGGCCTAACTCAAGTGCGTTCAGTAGTTGTCTCAACCAGACCTCGCTACACGCCCTAGATGCAGTCAACCTATAGCCACCTTGTGCTTGCGCATAGGTGCTATTGGGTCAACCCATCTGAGCTGTCAGATGGTCTGATCAGACTTGGATCTAACCTAGTGGTGACTTCAACCCCATCAACCCATCTAAGGGTTTATTGTAGGGACACCTTAGATCTAATCATGCGCGCAAGATGTAAGTTTGTTTTTAAAAACATCTAGTACATGCGCAAACAAACAAACAACATGCTTGATAACCCTTAGATCTAAGGGGGTCCCCTTCAAGGGGGAGCGCAAACTTCAGGGAGTCCCCTTCAAGGGGGAGCGCAAACTACATGTCATCAAATGATACATGCGCAACCTTCATGAAGCCATGATACAAGCGCAACTTTCATGAAACCAAACCAAGGTAAGCGCATCCAACATGTAAACAAAGTAGGCGCAACAAGTATGGATCACATTAGCAAACAAAATAGCATGCAAAGAGCCAAGCTCTGATACCAATTGTAGGGACCCCAAAGATAAAGGGGGCAAAAACCCTAAGCATGGCGCTAATGAAAAATGATGCAAGCGGAAGCAAGGGTTTTAAAATCGTTTGCATGCCAATTGTTCAACTATCAAAGATTGATAAGAACAAGATCATACCATAGCCATGTAGATGGTGCGGCTTGGAAGAAGAAAGACCGAAGGGATCTTCTCCAAAGAAATCACACACAAGGGATGAAAGCTTCCTCCTTGCGCAAGTCTTGTGCTAGCAAGATTGGCAAGCTCTTTCAACCGTGTGTAGGAGATTAGATGAAAAGGGCTGCCTTCTTTTCGAGAGCTCTTTCTTCTTTTCGCAAGAACAACGCCTTCTTTTCGCAAGAACAACGCCTTCTCCAAGAGCAAGCCGTTTTCTCCACGCCCAAAGAGCAAAACCGAAAGCATTAGAGAGTAATCAAGCCATGAACGCATATGCGTTTAGCTTATGGAACTTTCCATAAATGGCAACGATTAAGAGTTGGCGTTCATGGTTCATGTTTCCATGAACCAAACGCAACCTCTTCTCCCTCTTGAACCAAGCGCTCAACCCATGAGCCGGTTCAATTTCATTGGTTCAATTTCGAAACCAAATCAGCCCAGAATTAAGTCTAGACCAAATTAGACCACAAGGTCCTAGATCTGACCCTTCATCATCTGACGCTTCTGATCGCACCGATCTAGCATCATCTCTCTCGATCGAAGCTTACCGATCTAAAGCTCTAATCAATCAAACATGATCAGACCAGATCTCACTTACAATCAGAGATTAAATCTCTTTAAACTGAACCAAAACAATTCAGTCCACACGATCTGACTTAAGGAAGCCATATCACCAAATTGTGCGACCCTGAGGGTTTCCTTTAAATGTCGGTAACGATAACTTACGTTATCACGATCAGTGAGGGGTATCTAGCAACACATCACTGTCTCCCGATATAAAGGAAAGAGTCTTCCAAGACTGCACCCAAAACACAGCACAAGTGTGACTCAATTCACAAGGCATACATGTGTCCTTTGCCACTGGATGTTCTTATTGGACAAGCATGTCAAGCTTGTAACTCCAATACGATGAGCATGATTAGATCAGATGAACATAGTCATCTGGGTATGGCCATACACTTCCTCAATCATCTCATATAGTGTGGCCCTATAGAACATCACACTCCTTAAACAAGGAGACGGCAATCCTTTATCTATCACAAGTGCCCTAACCTGATTCAAGCTCACCATCCAAGATAGTCTATAATCATTATATCTCAAATGATATTGAACTAGCTCAAGACAATGACAATCCTCATTTAGAAACACAAGTGATCTCAAGTCAGAGGACATGTGCCACTTGTTGCTTACAAGGATCATTCACATTGTGACAAGCAATGGAATATCCCAGTAGGGTCTGTCCAGTACATCCAATGTACCCATGAGTCTACATCTTATTCCATGCTCGAAGCATCCTATAAGATTAGCACTCATATTAGTCTCTATCATATCAAGGCTGTCTCATGTTCTCCAAGATATCTCGACTAAGGACTTATAGCCTGTCAGCCTAGCTGAACAGCTTTGAGACATTATTCAGAAGTACACTTATTACAGCAGACAAGGTAACAAGCTGAATAATAACCATGCCTTTTATAAACATAAGAGTTTATTACATGATACTATTACAATCCCAAAGGCCTCAAACATTAGCCTTAAGGGCATACTCCAACAGGATTGCCGTCTCCTTGTTGAAGGAGTGTGATGTTCTAAAGGGGCCCCCCTTATGAGATGATTGAGAAAGTGTATGGCCATACCCTGGTGACTATGTTCATCAGATCTAATCATGCTCATCATATTGGAGCTACAGGCTTGACACGCTTGTCCAATAAGAACATCCAGTGGCAAAGGAAACATGTATGCCTAGTGAAGTGGATTCACACTTGTGCTGTGGTTTGGGTGTAGTCTTGGAAGACTCGTTCCTTTATATCGGGAGACAGTGATGTGTTGCTAGATACCCCTCACTGATCGTGATAACGTTAGTTATCGTTACCGACATCTAAAGGAAACCCTTAGGGTCGCACAATTTGATGATATGGCTTACTTAAGTCTGATCGTGTGGACTGAATTGTTTCGGTTCAGTTTAAAGGGATTTAAACTCTGATTGTAAGTGAGATCTGGTCTGATCATGTGTGATTGATTAGGGCTTGAGATCGGTAAGCTTCGATCGAGAGTAGTGATGCTAGATCGGTGAGATCAGAAGCGTCAAGAGATCAACGGTTAGATCTTGAACCATTTTGGTTCAGAGAGATCTAGACCATGGCTTGGGCTGGTTTCATGTGGTCTTTGAACCAAATTGGTTTGGACCAATTTGGATTGAACCGGTTCACATGGGTGAACGCATGGTTCGATCCATAAGGCGTTTTGGGCGGTTTGCTTGGAGTGGGAGCGCATGGCTTCATGACTTTCCATAATTGGAAGTAATGTAACGCCATCTCCTAAGAGAAACGCCTAACGCTTCTCCTCTTGCTCTAATCGCATCTCCACTTTGGTATGGGAGAGTGTTGACGCCAAGGCGAAGAGGAGGGAGGCTCGGCCAAGCTTTTTCTCATCACCTTCATGCGACAAGCACACCTTGGAGGTCTTTGCTAGCACAAAGAACACCAAGAAGTAGCCATCTTCATCCTCTTGTGTGCGTCCTCTTTGGAGAAGGAGCACTTGCGCCTTTGCTTCCAAGGCGCCATCGAAACTATGGCATTGGTATGATCCTTTGTTGATTTTATCAAGCTTTATGTTAGTTGATCATACATCATGCAGCCGATCCCTTGAAACCCTTGCTTCCGCTTAAAAATCAAAGATGCGCCATCCATAGGGTTTCACCCCTTTGCGCTCCCCCTTGAAGGGGACTCTACATATGAGATTTGGCAAATGGATGTGAAGACAGCTTTCCTGAATGGAAATCTGGATGAGGATGTGTATATGACACAACCAGAAGGTTTCACTAATCCATCAGATCGTCATAAGATATGCAAGTTAAAGAAGTCTATTTATGGACTTAAACAAGCATCGAGAAGCTGGAATATTCGTTTTGATGAATCAATCTCTGAGTTTGGTTTCATCAAGAACGAGGATGACCCGTGTGTATATAAGAGGTTTAGTGGGAGCGTGATTACTTTCCTAGTCCTCTACGTCGATGATATCTTGATCATTGGAAATGACATTCCTGAAATGCATGCGGTTAAGGCATGGTTAAGGAAATGTTTCCAGATGAAAGATCTAGGAGAAGCAGCCTATGTGTTAGGTGTGAAGATCTACAGGGATAGATCTAAGAGGCTTCTCGGGCTGTGCCAGAGTACTTACATCGATAAAGTCCTGGAGAGATTTCATTTAGAGAATTCTAAAAGAGGATATCTTCTAGTCAGACATGGTCTGAATCTTTCGAAGAGTCAGTGTCCACAAACACAGACTAAGAAAGATGAAATGGACAATACGCCTTATGCTTCGGCTATTGGGTCCATTATGTATGCGATGTTGTGTACTCGCCCAGACGTCGCTTACGGGTTAAGCGTGACCAGTCGGTTCCAAAGTAATCCAGGTATGGCGCACTGGATTGCGGTCAAGAACATCTTAAAATATCTGCGGAGGACCAAAGATATGTTCTTGATATATGGTGGTCAGGAAGAACTCAGTATTGAAGGATATACTGACGCTTCGTTCCAGTCTGACCAGGATGATTTCCGATCGCAATCAGGCTATGTTTTTAGCTTGAATGGTGGAGCAGTGGTGTGGAAGAGTTTCAAACAGTCAACTGTTGCTGATTCCACAACAGAAGCCGAGTATGTTGCAGCCTCGGAAGCATCCAAGGAGGCAGTATGGATTCGTAAGTTCATGAGAGAACTTGGTGTTGTTCCTTCGAGTGCAGATCCTTTGGTTATCTTCTGTGATAACACTGGAGCAATCGCACAAGCAAAGGAACCACGGTCGCACCAGAAGTCCAAGCACATACAGAGACGGTTTCATTTGATCCGGGAGATCATTGATCGTGGCGAGATCAAAGTCTGCAAGGTACATACAGATGACAATCTGGCAGACCCGCTTACTAAGCCTCTGGCGCAGCAGAAGCATGAGAAGCACTGTAATAATATGGGTTTGAGATTTCTCAACCATTAGATTAAGTGCAAGTGGGAGATTGTTGGGGTATGCCCTTAAGGCTAATGTTTGAGGCCTTGGGATTGTATCAGTATCATGTAATAAACTCTTATGTTTATAAAGGCATGGTTGTTATTCAGGTTGTTATATTGTCTGCTGCAATAATTGTACTTCTGAATAATGTCTCAAAGCTGTTCAGCTGGGCTGACATGCAGTTTTGTCCTTAATCGAGATATCTTGGTGAACATGAGACAGCCTTGATATGGTTGAGACTAATATGTGTTCTAATCTTATAGGATGCTTCGAGCATGGAATAAGATGTAGACTCATGGGTACATTGGATGTACTGGACAGACCCTACTAGGATATTCAATTGCATGTCACAATATGAATAATCCTTGAATGCGACAAGTGGCACATTTCCTCTGACTTGAGATCGCTTGTGTTTTCTAAATGATGATTGTCATTGTTTTGAGGTAGTTCAATATCATTTGAAACATAATGATTATAGACTATCTTGGATGGTGAGCTTGAGTCAGGTTAGGGCACTAGTGATAGACAAAGGATTGCCGTCTCCTTGTTTAAGGAGTGTGATGTTCTAAAGGGGCCCCCTGGATGAGATGATTGAGAAAGTGTATGGCCATACCCAGGTGACTGTGTTCATCTGTTCTAATCATACTTATCATATTGGAGCTACAAGCTTGACACGCTTGTCCAATAAGAACATCCAGTGGCAAAGGAAAGATGCATGCCTTGTGAGTTGGATTCACACTTCTGCTGTGGTTTGGGTGTAGTCTTGGAAGACTCTTTTCTTTATATCGGGAGTTAGTGATGTGTTGCTAGATACCCCTCACTGATCGTGATAACGTGAGTTATCGTTACCGACATTTAAAGGAAACCCTTAGGGTCGCACAATTTGATGATATGGCTTACTTAAGTCAGATCGTGTGGACTGAATTGTTTGGGTTCAGTTTAAAGGGATTCAATCTCTGATTGTAAGTGAGATCTGGTCTGATCATGTTTGATTGATTAGGGCTTGAGATCGGTAAGCTTCGATCGAGAGATTGGATGCTAGATCGGTGAGATCAGGAGCATCAAGAGATCGACGGTCAGATCAAGAGCCTTAGGGTTTAATGTGATCTGGACTAATGGCTTGGGTCGATTGGTCTATGAACCAGACCAAATTGAACCAGCTCATTGGGTGAGCGTGTGGTTCAAATTGAGAGGAGTTTGCGCATGGGGTAAACTCATGATCGCAAGTGAGTGAGTGGCTTTCTATTTTTAGAAAGCATGATCACATACGTGACCACTACTCACGTTCACGCCTAAGGCGCCCTCATCTCTCGTTTCTCCTCACTCTCGTCGCCAACTTGGGCATTCAGCACTCGCACTCTCGTGTGGTGAAGAAGTTGACGAAAAAGAGAAGGAAGAGTTCGGCCAAAGAAAAGTGATCTTTCCCTTCCATTCGACAACGGCTTCTTGGAACCTTGCTAGCACAAGGAGCACCAAGGAAGAGTAGGCGACACCAATTGTGTGCGTCACCTTTGGAGAAGGAGCACTTGCGCCTTTCCTTTCAAGACACCATCTAAGCGATGGCAATGGTGAGAATCGTTTTAAGTTGAACATATTATATGCATAGATCCTTGAAACCCCTTCCGCTGCATCAAAATTGTCATATGCGCCTCCTATAGGGTTTCGCCCCCTTGTCTTTAGGGGACCTTTCAGGCGGGTGTTGGAGGGGGTGTTATTGTTGAAGCAAAGCATCATCGCCATCATTACCAAATATCATTTGTTGCTATGCATTAATATGACTTTTAGAATTTATATCATCTAGGCAGCTTATAAAAATGGGAATAATGGTCTCGGTAGAAATTATTTATTTGTGTTATAAAATTTTTAAAAATTATATAACTCATTTAGTCAAGTTCCTTAGTTTTGTTTTGGTACTCTAGAGCTGTGTAATAGATGAGGCTATCCTCCTCTTGACGTCACTCATCGAAATTGTAGGAGTAAAGAATATTTATGAGTGTATATGAGATTTTTGTAATCAACTAATTAGCAATGGATTATAATGATAAAAAGAATAAATGTCTACAGATAATAAAATTATGTTCTTGTGATAAATAGTTGAACTTTTAATGCACTTAAATATATGTATACAAACATTACTTCATCCCAAATAGGAATTAGTGTCAAGCATTGAAACAACATACAAAATGAATATAAGATTGTAGATATGAGATTTATTTATTCTGTTAATTACCTATATATCAAAATTAGTGGAGGACAATGTTTTAGCTTGGGTTTTCCAAGTATTTCTTCCCTGCCAAATTTAGGAGTGGTCATGTCGAGAGTTGAGGGGTCTTGGGAGAGACTTTTGCAACATGGAGTGAGGTTAAGGTGAGTGCCGGGAGCGTTGTTCGTGACAAAAATTAGGTTTCAAAATTGCCGCCATGGAATTGGCATCAACATCATCATTATCATCTTCATCTTCATGATCATGATCATGATCATCATCATCCATCCTTCATGATACATGAGGACATGGTAAGCAACTTACAACACTTTGGGAATCCTTGGAGAAGACTAGTGAGACAGGAAAGATAAACTTGCTTGTATCGAGTTCGACGGTGAGGTATTGCGTTATTACATGGGCTGAGATATGAGAGGTTGGGCGGAGTGCCAAGATTGGTGCATTATGATGTGAGCCTTGTTGTGTTGAGCCTTTGGGAATCCTTTGAGTCTTTCCTTACCTCTAACACTAATTGGCCTTCCCCACTAACTCTAACAAGAGGTGGCCATGGGCCGTGCCCGGGCCGGCCCGGGCTCGGGCTCGCCTCGGCCCGGCACCTGGCGGGCCATGCCTGGCACAACCCGTTTCCAATCGTGCCGTGCCAGGCATGGCACGGCGGAGAAACATCTGGGCCAGGCACGGCCCGCAACCCGATTAGCCGTGCCGGCCCAGGCACGGTTACGGTAGAAGCTAAGCATGGATCCGGCCCGCGGGCTGGCGTCGGCACGCCGGCCGAATACGGCCCAACGGGCCAAATGTGGCACGCGGGCCGTGTCTAGCCCGGCCCGATTGTGGCCCGCGTGCCAAATTTAAAAAAAAATAAATTTTAATTAAAATAAATTAAATAAATAAGTAAATTATTAATTAATTAAATTATATAAAATAAGAAAAAATTTATAAAATGTGAAATTGAGAAATATGTGTTTTACACAAATTTTTGAAAAAAAATTAAATTATTATATATTTCAGACCGGACCCGTTACAGGCTGCCTACGTACCCCACTTAAAGGAGGAATCAGGTCTACGTAGTTCTCTTTTTACATTTCTTTTTACATTTTTTTTATAACTATTTTTTACAACGTTTATCCATTGTTGCTTCCGCTTGCACTTCCAAGACTTTGTTGATCATCATCCGATAAGGTTGAATGGCCACCTTTATCTTGAAGACGATCTTCAGCATCTAGCCAATCTTTAAGACAAATGCACATTTCCACGCTTTCCTTGTTTATTCGGCTTCGCTTCTCGTCCAGTACCCTGCTGCCTGTACTAAAACAAGACTCCGAGGCTACTGTAGACACCGGAGGTGTTAGTAGATCACGTGCCATGGCGGAAACCACAGGATATGATTTTCCTTGTGATCTCCACCATGATAAAATATCAAAATTATCTATTTGTTCTTCTGTGAGTAAAGATGTATGATTATTTTTTTAAAAAAATGTTAATTCATTAAAATTACTAGATCTACTTGTTGATGTTCCTTTTCTATTTAAAATTGAGCGTATTCTTCCTGTAATATTTTTACTACTAGTAGATACATTAGTTTGAGAGACAGTTGGATTCATTGTATTTCCAAATTTTAAATTTTAAACATTATACATTTCATCTAATAAGGTAGAAACTTCATTTTTTTTCTCATCTACCCCTTCAAGTTCCATATTTTTATAATATTCATGTAAAAAAAAATATGAACACCTTCTAATTTTAATCTAGGATCCATAATTGAACCTAAACAATATAAAGGAGATATATTTTTCCAATATTTTTTAAATTTTATTTCCATTTTAAAAATTACTTGAAAAACATTTTCATCATGTCTATATTGAGAAAAAATGTCACTAATTAAAACTAAATGTTCTAAAATTAAACATGATGTAGGATAATAAACACCAGATAAATGAGTGCTAGCATTATAAAAAATTTCTAAAATATTATGTAATAACTTTGTTTTATCCCAATCATTTTCTTCAATATTTCCATCAGGCATTCTTTCATTATAAAATAATGTAAGATGATCCTTAAATGGAAAACATGTTGTTAGCATATCATAAATAGAATTTCATCGTGTTTTAATATCAAGTTTAAATTTTTTATATGATAAACCATAAGATTTACATATTTGTCTAAAATCTTGATTTCTACAAGTAGAAGAAATATCAAATCTAACAGCATTTCTTAATTTATTTACATGTTCATCTACTTCTCTTATTCCATCTTGAACACATAAGTTAAGAATATGGCATGCACATCGTATATGAAAAAAAGCACCATTAAATATTGGATTTAACATTCTTTTTAATTTATCAATTGCACTATCATTATTACTTGCATTATCAAAACTAATTGAAAAAATTTTATTAATTATATTATATGAATGTAAAATGCTATGAAATTGTCTAACTATAGCATTTGCAGTATGAGGATATTCAAAAATTTTAAATGCAATAATTCTTTTTTGTATAAGAAAATCACTATCTATCTAATGTGCCGTAATACAAATGTATGACTGATCAGAATGATTACTAGTCCAAATATCAGATGTTAAAGAAATACAAGAAGTTAATGTAATTAAAATTTGTAAAAGATTAGTTTTATATTTAGAAAAAAATTTTAAAGCATGCCTACGCATGGTTTGTCTACTTACTTTTTTATATTTAGGTTGTAGTGATGTATGAATAAATTTTTCAAATTTATAATTTTTTGCTAAAGAAAATGGTTGTTCATCCCAAACAATAAATTTAACTAATTCTTTTCTAAGAACTTCAGTACAATAATTAAAAACTTCAAAAGAACTAGAGGAAAGGTTGAGAGTAGCCAGTGCACGATCGATTTGAGTTTGATGGCTTTTGATGTAGCGAGCCAAATGACTAGTTCCACCCGATGATTTGCAAGTCATTACTTTTCTACACTTCTTGCAGCTGGCTCTTTCTTCGTCGTTAATCATCACCACATCGAAGCTCTTCCAAACGTCGCTCGTGCGTTTTCTTGAGCCCGACACAGTTGACTCGTGAGGGTTTGCATTGCATCCCTCCTCTCCCTGCATAGTGTTAGTAGGCTCAAATTCAACATGATCTTGCTGTTGTTGATTTGGGTCGTAAGGCGGAGAGTTGACATCTTGATCGGGTGGCATAACGGGGTTAGCTGTCCCCATTAGCTCCTGCTCTAATGCCTCAAGCTCCCATGGCAAAAGATCACATCTATTGTTAAATCCCGCCATTAATTCTACATATAATATTAAAAGTTAGCTAAAAAAGTTTATAAAATAGGATTAAATACTTACTAATAATAAAAAATTTATAAAACAGGATTAAAATTTTTTTGAACGTTACCGCCCAAATACGCGTGCCGTGCCCGGGCCGGCCCACGTCGTGCCAAGCCATGCCCAGCCCGCGTCGTGCCGGACCGTGCGGGCCGCGGGCCGGCCCGGCCCGTTGGCCACCTCTAACTCTAACCGCATATCCATTCATGCTATGCGCCTATATGTTGCTTTGCCGCCCCTTGCTTGGTTAATCAATCCATCGTATGCGAGAGCTCCTCTCCTTGGCGTGAGCAAGCAAAGAGCAAGAGAAAAGGTGACATTGGCACAAGTCTTCTTCCATCAACAAGCCGCAAGCCTCCTTGCTTCTTCCTCCTCCTAACACAAGTGTTGGAGGGCTTAACGGTATCTTCCCCCTCCCCTTCCTCTTGGCGCATCCTTGCTTAAGGGTGGCGCAAGTGATCAAGGGAAGTCCATAAGGCGTGGATTTTTTTTCCTGAGTCTAGCACTGGCATGGAAGAAGAGGACTCGAGCATCGGTTGTGTGTGAGACTGCAGAGGGTGTACGCTTGGGCGCCTACACCGACATCGCTTTTCATTGCTTTGAGATTCTTTCTCCTTAAATTGTGTCGACCCCCTCACTTGTATCGATCCTTTGGGTTTTTAGGACTGGCCTATTTAGGGGATTTGCTTTCGTTGTGTATTCATATTAAAATTTTAAATTCCCGGGGTTTTCCAACAGTGGTATCAAAGGGACTTGCGAGCCTTAAACGATATTTTAATGCTTTTTGTATGCTCACATGCCATTTAAATTTTCAAAAATTATGACATGTGCATAGCTTTTCTAAAGTAGAAAAAATGTAGGTTTCTTATTCTTTCTATTCAATTTCCTTTGGTTTTTTTGCTTTTTTCACATGACTGGGATAGACTCATATGTGGAAAAAATAATTTATCCTCTCTTGGTGGGATAGACCCATCATGAGAGACTTGTTGAGATTATGCGGGGCATGGACTGGGTGATTGCCCTAATCTTAACAAGGTAAGGATCGCAAGGAGGGCAACTGGTATGTCTCTTGTAAACTCCTGAGGGAAAAAAAAACCAAGGATTTGCGATTAGAGGTAAAGGAAAAGAGTCATGTTTTATTGAAAAACTAAAATTTCAGATTTTATATTTTTCATAAGCATGCAGAATTGCATGATATAAGTACTTTGCTTGTGCATGGTGTTGTGGTCATAAGTCAAGCCCCTTGCTTGTGATGTATTCTTGTGAGGCCTACGTGCCGCCTTTTTCTTTTTATTTTGTAAATGCATAAAGAAGATTATGGGCACCCCATCATAGAGCAAGCATCTTGGCGCATGCTTGATGCTTGCATGCTTGCACACCTTGCATGGTGGCACAACATGCATAGAGAAACTTTAACCTTTGATGGCGCATCTATGCTTGATGGCGCAAGGTTGGGTTTGGCCGAGCCTTTGGGCATGAGAGCTATCCCTCTTCGCACTTGTATACTGGTGCATCACCCTTGGAGGAGACACCTTGGCATTAGCCGAACCCTTAGGGGTGCTTCTAAGGTTTGAGAGCTAAACCATAGTGAGGAGGACCTTGGAGCCGGGCATGGACAAGGATCTTAGTGGCAGCTAGGTTAGGTCTTGTTTGAGGCTTGTCATCTAGGTCAAGCATTGAACATCTTTGGCATATGTTGGTTTAATGTGTTGATTAGTCTATGACCACATCATTTGTTTACTGCATTCCTTATCTGTTAAAGCATGCCTGTAATGTTTTATCTTGTTATCACTATAAGATTGCATGTCTGTAATGTTAAACAAAAGATAAAACTAAGAGGATAAGACCTCAAAAATCCTCAAATAAAATATTAAGTCTGGTTAGCCTTCTAACTCGTAGCCCTCGTCAAGCTATCGATTAGTGATGTTGTGCATTATTTTCCACTGTCGTGGGACATACCCACTTATCTTTAGAAAGCGCGTGGTGGCAATGGTTTCCCCAGTCCAGTTTTAACCTGGATATGCCTTCGCAAGGAAACTAGTTGGCCCGGGGCATAACGATTAAGAATAGACTTGATTAGTTTTTCACATGTGGTAGCCACATGATGGAACTCTAGAAGCATCATTCAGAGGTTAGGGTTTCATGTTGTATCCAGCTCTCATTGGATATTAGATGTCCAGACTGTCTCAATAAGGGGAGTTGCCAAGTGCAATCGGCCGATGTGCCCACATTAAGATGCATGAGTCACTTTGTACATCTCATTCTACCCTCGTAGGATGCGGAACCTCATGTGAAATAAGGATCTTATCTCACTAAGAAATCTCGGATTTCCCAATTGACTTTATGGGTTGCAATTCGATTAAAATAGGGGGAGCCATGATCATTTAATACAAATCCAGATTAAATGATTCGAAGTAGTACTAATCTGCTTTTCTTAGTTGTTGTAGATCAATAGTTACGAATAATTGCGGATTGACACTGCAATCCCTTCTTGAGAAGGAAGTTAGTTGGATCCAACTTTATGGACTGGCATTAGAACTTGAGGATAGCCCTCAAGCTCGAGAATAAGCTGTATGTCCTTGAGCAATCTCTTCCCACGCCTCCTACACCTAATGCTAGAGTGGCAGATAGGGATGCTTTTAAAAAGCATTAGGATGACTCTTTGGAAGTCGCATGTCTCATGCTAGGCACCATGACACCTGAGCTTCAGGTGCAATATGAGAAGTAAAATGCTTTTTAGATGAAAACACATTTGAAATAGATGTTCGAGACTCAGGTTAGAACTGAGAGATATGACATTATCAAAGCAGTTTTTCTAGCTCAGGTATTTATGTTACCGAAGTGAACCTTAAGCGGTGAGTTCTTTGACTATCTGAGGGAGTGTGGGATTCTATCCCAACTCACTCCTCTTGCAACATCTCAATAGAATGGTGTTTGAGAGGAAGAATTGAACTTTGTTGGACATGGTTCAATCCATGATGAGTCATGCAACTCTACCACCCTTGTTCTGGGGTCATGCACTTGAGACAACTTCTCTCATGATGAATAACGTTCCATCTAAGAGTATCTCCAAGATTCCATATGAGGTATAGAGTGGGAGATGCCCGAACCTATCTTTTATCAGAGTTTGGGGATGTGAGGTTTATGTCAAATGTTAGGATTCTAGCAAACTAGAACCCAGATCTGATAAATGTGTGTTTGTGAGGTATCCTAAGGAATCTAAAGGATACTACTTCTATGTCCCTACCGAGAATAAGGTCTTTGTTGCTCGGGGTGCTTTCTTTCTAGAGAAGGAATTTCTCATGAAAGAAGTCAGTGAGAGGAAGTTTGACTTGGATGAGGTCCAAGTGCAACCACAAGACACTGAGATGGAACCTGAGCCACCTGCACTGGTTACTGGGCAACCAGAGGCTCAGACACAGGTCAAGCGTAGGTCTAAGAGGATTCGTCGTGCACATGAGAGGTATGGGTCGTTGCCGACTCAACACGATGGGATCTTCATCATTCAGGATGAACCTAGGACCTATGATGAGGTGGTCACTGATGCCTTGCATTTTAGTAGTAATTTTCCTTGATATTTCATGACATATCTGGGCCTATTTTGATATTTTCACACTGTTTTAAGACTTATTTGCTTAAAAGCTTCGGAATCTTCACTTTTTCTTGCTTTTGTGAGGCCATAGGATGATTCCTCACGTGAAAACGAAGTTGCCCATCAAATTTGGGTTCAATCGGAGTTAACCTGAAAAATACAGCCAGGTGAACCCCACCGATGCTTTTGTCAGACAACAGGATATTTCATAGAGGGCTTCATGGGCAGGTGAACCTGGCGGGGTTCACCCGTGATGCTCTCTGTTGCGCAGCACTCAAAAGCATCAAGAGCACATCACAAGCAGGTGAACCCGGCGGGGTTCACCCATGCTTCTCTCTCGACTGAACTGTGTAGAGCACTTCACGACCAGGTGAACCCGGCGGGGTTCACCCGTGATTCCGACCTAGGTGAACATGAGTCCAAAACCTAATCGGATTTTCTCCAATTTGGCAAGGAAGGATTCTTTGGAAAGCAGATTCGAAGGAGAACGTGTGGATTATAAAAGCCCTAAATTTCATGCCCTAATCATCGAGCAATCAGGCGACGAAGCGGCGAGGGCGGAAGAACACGACAACAAGGTGTTCTTGAGGCGATTTTTGGAGTTCGAACCATTAGATCATCACGATTTCTGCAGATTACTTGCGGTTTATCGTCTCCTTCTTCTCAGATTCGCTTCTTTGTAGTTTTCTTTCCCGTTAAAGAGAGATTTTGAGCGTTTCAATGATAATTGTAACGTAAACCCTTTTTCGGGGCTCGGTTGAAGCCCGTTGACGATTTTTAATTGCAATCCTTGTTCTAATTCAATTATTTGGATTATATTGTGAGCGTATTTTACTTTGATGTGCAAATCTCATGATTTGACCTTGGCCAAGTATTTTCATGTTTCAACCATTACGATTCATACCGAGAGGAGGATCGTAAGGGTAGATCTTCTTAGTAAAACATGCGAGACCTCAACACGTGAGTGCTTGGTTTTCACTCGAGGGTTTCATAATCTTCCATAGAACTCATTGGGTTTGCCTAAAATGATCCACTGCGAGAGTATGAGATTGTCTTAGACAAACACCGGGGTGTACACTCGAGAGAGGGTATATTATACCCTAGGGATAGATTCCTTGTGCAAAATCATAAATCTAGGTAATAGATATTTTTAAGCGCAATTAAGATCGTCAGCGTGGTGGAAACTATAGCCCTGATATCTCTCTCATATTTTTTCTCTACTGACGTAGCTTTGATTTCTCATTTTTGATTTAAGTTCTCAAAACCCCGTTTCGATTCGCTTAGCTATCAAGAGTTAGATTTTCTGATAGTCAACCTTGTTCCCTGTGGGATTCGACATCTTTTATATTACTTCGACATAACCATGCACTTGCGGGATGTGTCAAGTTTTTGGCGTCGTTGCCGGGGAACAACGGTTGATATTAGTATATTTCTGAGAATTGGTAGACTAGGCTTTAGTTAATTTTTCTACGCTTCTGCACTATTATTTTCTTTTTCACTATATTTGTCCGTTGTCTTAGAACTTTAAAATTTTGACTGACCCCTTTTATGCGAAGAAGTTCTAGGGCAGGTGCATTCTTTGACATTGATCCAAAGATCGAGTGCACGTTCAGGACTGGAAGAAAGAACAACCAACTTCAGAGAAAGGAAGACATGAACCATCCAGGAGGCGAAAATCAAATGGAGCACATCCAGCTTGGTGTGAATAATAATCAGATACCTAAACCAATGGGGAACAACTACAATAATAGGACGTTGAAGGACTATGCTGCTCCCTATGCTCATAGGTTACAATCAGGGATTGCGAGGCCTACTGTAGAGGCCAATTGTTGGGGTATGCCCTTAAGGCTAATGTTTGAGGCCTTGGGATTATATCAGTATCATGTATAAACTTAATGTTTATAAAGGCAATGGTTGTTATTCAGGTTGTTGCATTATCTGCTGCCATATGTATACTTCTGAATAATGTCTCAATGCTGTTCAGCTTGGCTGACATGCAGTTTTGTCCTTAGTCGAGATATCTTGGTGAACATGAGACAGCCTTGATATGATTGAGACTAATATGTGTTCTAATCTTATAGGATGCTTCGAGCATGGAATAAGATGTAGACTCATGGGTACATTGGATGTACTGGACAGACCCTACTTAGGATATTCGATTGCTTGTCACAATGTGAATAATCCTTGTATGCAAACAAGTGGCATATTTCCTCTGACTTGAGATCACTTCTGCTTCTAAATGATGATTGGCATTGTTTTGAGGTAGTTCAATATCATTTGAAACATAATGGTTATAGACTATCTTGGATAATGAGCATGAGTCATGTTAGGGCACTAGTGATAGATATAGGATTGCCGTCTCCTTGTTTGGAGTGTGATGTTTTGTTGGGGCCCCCTGGATGAGATGATTGAGAAAGTGTATGGCCATACCCAGATGACTATGTTCATCTGATCTAATCATTCTCATCATATTGGAATTACAGGCTTGACACGCTTGTCCAATAAGAACGTCCAGTGGCAAAGGATACACATATGTCAAGTCACTTGGGTTCACACTTGTGCTGTGGTTTGGGTGTAGTCTTGGAAGACTCTTTCCTTTATATCGGGAGACAGTGATGTGTTGCTAGATACCCCTCACTGATCGTGATAACGTAAGTTATCATTACCGACATTTAAAAGAAACCCTTAGGGTCGCACAATTTGATGATATGGCTTACTTAAGTCAGATCGTGTGGACTGAATTGTTTTGGTTCAGTTTAAAGGAGTTTAAGCTCTGATTGTGAGTGAGATCTGGTCTGATCATGTTTGATTGATTAGGGCTTGAGATCGGTAAGCTTCGATCGAGAGATTTGATGCTAGATCGATGAGATCAAGAGCATCAAGAGATGAATGGTTAGATCTTGAGCCTTATGGTTTAATATGATCTAGACCAAAGCTTGGTTTGATTTGGTCCTTAAACCAAATTCAATTAAACCAAACCGATTGGAACCGGTTCACTTTGGTGAACGTGTGGTTTGAATGGTTCGATTAAGAGATGGTAACGTGGGAGTTGAAATGGAGTTAGTACTTTCTAAAAATAGAAAGGCGTTTTCCCTTGTTGAGAACGTCAAAACGTTTTCGAACATGAAGGGGCTTCTCACTCTCTCGCGAACTGGTCTTCATCTTGCTCATGTCTTGGGTGGTCTTCACGCTAAGAAGAGTTTTCGGCCAGAAAAGGAAAAGGAATTCATCTCTTCTCCTCCACACAAAAGGACACCTTGGAGCCTTGAGCACAAGGATCGACAAGGAGTAGGCGATCAATCATCTTGTGTGCACACGCTTTGGAGGAGAGCTACTTCGTTCTCTGCTTCCAAGTCGCCATTCAATCATGGCTATGGTATGATCTTAATTTGATCTATGCAATCTTCAAGTTGATCATATATTCATGCATGCGATCTTAGAAACCCTAGCTTCCGCTATGCAAAAAGTTTTAATCTGCGCATATTAGGGTTTCGCTCCCCCTTGTGGGACTTTCACCAATAAATTTGAAATAAACCCTGAGTTACTCTCTATGGTGCAACAAAATCAATTTGGTGGTTCTCCACTTGAGGACCCTAACATGCACCTCTCTATATTTCTAGAGTATTGTGATATGCTGAAGATTGATAGTGTTTCTGCTGATGCTATCAGGTTGAGATTGTTTCCCTTCTCTTTAAGGGACAGAGCAAGAGCTTGGCTTCACACGCTACCTTCGGCTTCAATAAGAACATGGGCGGAGTTGTCTCAAGCCTTTCTCTCCAAATATTTTCCTCCATCCAAGACAATTCAATTGCGGAATCAGATAACAAGTTTTATGCAGAAAGATGGAGAATCCCTATACGAAGCTTGGGAGAGATTTAAAGAGCTCCAAAGGATGTGTCCACATCACGGAATTGAGACTTGGGTCTTAATCCAAATGTTCTACAGCGGGTTGGATTACAACACAAGACTTACAGTGGATGCCACAGTAGGAGGAGCTTTGATGAATAGGAGAGTTGAAGATGCAATGAACCTCCTTGAAGACATGGCGATCAACCATCACCAATGGACATCTAAGCGAGGTACATCTAACAAGAAATCAGGTAAGTACGACCTAGACACTCTGACTGCTCTCACAGCTAAGGTGGATAATTTAACCAGAAAAAACAATTCTTGGTCTGTAAATTCAATGGATGTTAACTCTATATCTTGTGAGGTCTGTAGAGTTGCAGGTCATGCAGGAGCAGATTGTCAGATAGGAGATGAGCGGATGGCTGCAAATCACTCCGAGCAAATAAATGTTGTTGGAAACTTTAATCCTAACAACAATTCTTATTCCAACACTTACAACTCAGGATGGCGCAACCACCCGGACTTCTTATATCGAACAATTCAGCCATTGTAACCTGGACAAGCATCATCACAAGCCCAACCCCCACAAGGAAATTTCAGGCAGCCTCCACAAGGCGACTACAGACAACCACCAGGATTTCAAAATAGAAACTTCAACCCACAACCAAGACCAAATAATGATTCACAATTGAGCAAGCAACTTGAATGACTGGCCAACATGATGAAGCTTATGATGACAAGGATGGACTCCCTGGAGACACACAACAAGATGCTGGAGAGTCAACTAGCCCAACAAGCTAGCTCATCCTCCAGAGCACCAGGCAAGCTACCATTTCAGCCAAAAGTAAACCCAAGGGAGCATTGCAATGCAATCTCCACTCGGACTGGCAAACAACTTGATGATCCAAAAATGCCGACCGATGACAGTAGAGATGACGTGACTCCTGAGATTGTGGAACCACATTCATATGCAACACCGGTGGCACCTGAACCGGTTGAAGAAGAGCGGCCCTACATTGGACCGCCTCCGTATAAGCCACCGATCCCTTTTCCACATAGGCTTGTCAAGGCTAAATTGGATAAGCAGTTCGGTAAGTTTTTAGAAGTGTTGAAGAAACTCTATATTAACATCTCTTTCGTTGATGCTCTTGCACAAATGCCGACTTATGTAAAATTCCTGAAAGACATATTATTAAATAAGAGGAAGCTGGGAGATCAAGGGACCGTTGTACTTACTGAGGAGTGTAGCGCCATCATTCAGAACAAGCTCCCTTAGAAGCTTAAGGACCCAAGCAGTTTCTCCATACCCTGCCAGATTGGGGAGATGTCTTTTTAGAGAGCTTTGTGCGATCTAGGAGCAAGCGTCAGCCTCATGCCGTTGTCACTATGTAAAAGGCTAGACTTAGGGGATTTGAAACCTACTAATATTTCTTTATAGCTTGCAGACATATCAGTTTGTCAACCAGTTGTTATTTTAGAGGACATGCCTATTAAAATAGGAGATTACTTTGTTCCTGCTGATTTTGTTGTTTTAGAGATTGATGAGGATGACAGGCTCCCTGTCATTCTAGGGAGACCTTTTCTTGCTACTACTGGCGCTGTCATGGATGTCAAGAATAGGAAACTGTCCTTGAACATCTATGGCAATGTTATTCAATTTGATCTGGCTAACACCTTGAAAAAACCCTCTCTTGCAGGGACATGTTGCAGCGTGGACATAGTGGAAAAAGCTATACAACATGTTGAGCCCTTCAGGAAAGAGGTAGACCCATTGGAACTTGCCCTGACAAACTCTATTGATGGCACCAGTGAAAGGAGAAAGCTACAACTTGATGAGTTGGAGGAGATGTACCTTTTTGCCTACGAGAATGCCAAGATTTACAAAGCACGCACGAAATTTTTGCATGACAAGCGCATAGCAAAGAAAGAATTTTGTAAAGGGGATAAAGTGCTTCTCTTTAATTCAAGACTTCAACTATTCCCAAGGAAACTCCGCACAAGTTGGTCTGGGCCTTTTACAGTTCAGCAAGTTCAACCATACGGTGCCATCACAATTTAGACAGAACGAAATGGGAGTTTCACAGTTAACGAGCACCGTCTCAAGCACTATTTTAAAGATGAGCAGGTTGAAAAAGAGGAAGTTCCCACTCTTTCAGACCCCACAGATTTGATACTCTGATAACTCTTATGGTCGAGCTATAGACCCTAAACTAGCACTCTTGGGAGGCAACCCAAGTTTTTCATCATTTTTAGTTTCAGACATTGTTTCTTCATGTTATTAGAGTCATTCCTTACCTTGTTGATTTGTTTTCACTTAATTTTTGGTTTTCTAAAGAGGGATTGTCGCTGATTTAATGTCTCTTTCCATTGCAGGACGAATATGAGGCACATGGTATTCATTCCAGAATTTTTTAGGCTTATCAGTGTACTTCATCACCTAGTGAACCCCACGGGGTTCACCCGTGAAGGCCACTGTACCAGGAACTTCATAAAACTCTATAGAATACTTCACGGGGTTCACACGGGGTTCACCTGTATTTCTATATGCAGGAAGCCCCCCAGAGTGTTTCACGGCCTGGTGAACCCGAGCGGATTCACCCATGTTTCTGTCGCCCTAGTTCCCTCTAATGAACTTCACAGACAGGTGAATGTTGTGATCCGCAAGTGTACGGATACTCGAAGTAATAAAAGATATCGAACCCACAGAGACCTATGTTGTCAAATACTGATCAATTGATTTTTCACTATCTAGGTAATCGAATGAAAGTCAGGTAAATATCGCAAACACACGGAAAGATACTATCAGAGAGAGAAAACTGGGACTAGGGTTTCATTCACTTAGATTTTCATGACTAGATGTACAAAGATGTCCATCAATCAAATTCTATTTTGATAAAGACATAATTTACCTAAAAAGGGATTATCTCACTCTCGTGCAGATAACCATGCAAGAATAAATCCTCACTTTCGCGCAAGATTCATCTCCAGCTAATGATAGGTAAATCATCAATCGAAGAACTCGAGGATCACTTTCGTGCATCCGTATTCTAAGTTGATCGTCTCAAGTGGAAACTCAATGATCACGTCGTGCATCCGAGTCTCAACACAAGTTTTGCCTATGGTTCTCTAACGTTCCGATCCACACTTTCGTGCAAGATCTCCACGTTTGATACAATAACTCAATCCTAAGTTTGTAATTGTTATCATGGCAATACAAATCACTAAAATTAAATAATATGAACAATCCTAAGAATATTCCTATCATACAGTTCTAGGGTTTCAAGTTCTCAAGTAAGTCACCTTTCGGTCCTTATTGCGAGAACTCTAAATCATGATGACAAAAATAAACTTAAGAGAATCTTAGAGCAATAATCACATAGGCAAAATTATCAAAGTAGAACAATCATGATGAAAATAAAAATAATCTAGTCATTAAGAAAATCAAAGGGAATTACTCTCCCATGTCCCAAAAGTAGTTTAAGCTATCATCGTGAAGGAATTACAATAAGTCATGGTTTCAGAAGATCAAAAATCAAGGAAAAAGAAGAGTTTAAGAAAATATAGCACGGCTGTGAAATAAAACACAGTCGTAATTTGCAATTTGAGGCGATGAACAGTGTCGGCGCCTGTTCTTTCTTCGATTTCTCTTCCAATTGATCTCCTTTCGATCTGAAACTTCTGGCGTGTGCTCACCTCCTTCAGACGAAGCTTCAGTACGAAATTCACGGCCGGAGGTGGTCTGGATTGATCACGGCAGTGGAACCCTAGGCGGCGGCGTGAATCCTGATTTCTCTCTTGACAGACAATGAAAATTGGGGCTTTCGGTGTGTGTGTAATCCTCCTCTCTTCCTCGCCCCCATTGTTTCTTACGGCTTTGAACATAGAGCCTTGGATCGTTCGCAATCATCTCCACAAGAATCGGGCGTCAGGATTTGTCACGCCCCGGCAGGAAGCCGGCTATTTCTAGCTCAGGGTTCCCTAGGGAGTAACAATATTCATAGGAACCAGAGAACTACAATAATCACATATCCTTTATTTAATAAACAATCCAAATTTAACATCAACGACTTTATAACACAATATCTGAATACAACTATCCAAATTATCAACTGAATAAAATACAAAAGACAACTATCTCAACTCGGGCTGGTATCTACTATCTACTCTATCCCTCCCAGAAGCTAACTCTGTACCTGGAAGAGAAACAAAGGGAGTTAGCAGAAATGCTAAGTAGGAATCAACAAACATGGTGAGGGAATCAAATAACAGGATAATACAATAACTAAAACAACGATATACAAATAATATAAGAATGTCGTACAAATCATCAAGCTGGCCAACAAATCTCACTTAAGAGCCGCACTCATTTTCAGAGTGTTTCCACTGTTGCTCGTGCAATGGAACGACTGTCCTCAATAGCCCGGAGTGTTGCGTCCAACACTGACATCCGTAGTATTGTCCTCAAGACAACTGGCGGTACCGTACCAGCATCTCAGATAGTCCGATGCGCGTCGGAACTATAACTCAGATAAACAGGCCACTGGAGAATAAATCATCCAGGTCATAGGTCAATATATATATCACGACTTTATCATCACAGATTTACAACGGTTCTACATATTCATGTGTCAATATCACAGATACACAGTTGTTCAACCATGCTCATAAGCCAATATATCAGATATCTCAAAACAGGTTTGTTAACCATTCATACAGAATAGAATATGACCAAATAAACAAGATAATTGAGGTCAACAGGAATTTCATAAACAAACCAAGCAGATGAATCAAACAGATATCAGTGTCAATTAATTCGATCATATGCATCATATATCAACTCAAAGGATTAAGTAGCAAATCCTATTATTGACACTGTAAGAAAGGAGTAGGGACAGATTCCTACCTCGAACAATGTTATCCTGAATCCTTTTGGAAAGCCAGTAAGTTGTATATCAAACAATGCAAGCTGATTATTGGATCAACCACTCTGTAACATGAATTTGTACATGAACTCTATCATTAAACATTCTAATTTGAAAACCAAAACTACCAACAGGTAGAACATAACCCTAAACCAAGTTAAACCGAACAGAAATGCACTGAACCGATCAAATTCACCCTGAACCAAGTTAAACCGAGACTTCTAACTTAAATTACACAAAATATAAAACTCATATAAAGCTATACAGACTACCATTAGATAGGAAATTTCATAAGCTTTCCAACGGCTACCTGAACCCCCGGATTCAACCAAATCAGGGTCGAACCGGTCGAAATTCAAGTACTGACCCAAAAACAGAATTGAACCGCTCAATCCAATTGAACCGGTTTAAATCGATTTCAACATAGCTGACGGTTTATTTTTAAATAAACCGCCAAACCCGAAAATTGAACATGGTCCAACCATTCAGACTCGCGTCCGCTGCTTGCGCCGGCGAGCTCGCGAGGGTGCGTCGAAGGTCGGATCGACTCCAAATTTCTCCAGAAGACTTATAACAATGAAACGAAGCTCCTCGATGAACTTCGGCAGGATTTCGACGCCCGGTCGAAGCTCTCGAAACAGACGAAAGTATCGACGATGGCGCCGCCACCGTCGATACTCAAAACTCAACCAAAGCCCAACAGAACTTCACGAAAACTTTAGGAAAGGAAGTATACCTTGCTATGGATCTGTATCGTGGCCCGAAACTGAGAGATCGCTGTTGATGGAGGCGCTGGATGGTTGGAACACGAGGCGGCGCCGCTCGAGCTCCGGTGACGAGTTCAAGCTCGGATTTCTCCCTCCTGGCGGCGCTTTGAGGCTTGAAGACAGGCTAGATTTTGATTTTCCTTGAGTCGAGCAGAAGCCCTCTAATATAGAGGCAAAACGCGTCCGAGACGGCGAGAACGCGGTGGCGACGCGATCGCCGCAAAAGTCGGAGAAGATGACGCGTTGACTCAGTCCCCAAATTCGAAATTTAAATTTAAATCAAGTAAATCAAATCCGATGTTATATTAAAATCGCAACTCGGCTCGGTGGTTAGACGGAGTCGAAAATGAACGCTGGACGCGGGTTCGAATCCCCGCGGACGCGTTTTGATAAAATCCAATCAACTTTAACTTAACTAAACAAAGCATAGTTTAATATCAGAAACGAGGACTTAGCCTAGTGGTTGGGTTGTGTCCTAATTACACATGCGTCGCGGGTTTGATTCCCAACAAACGCATTTAATGTTTTTTAATTATTTTTAACCCTTTAAAATTCCAAAACAATCCCAGAAAATTATAAAAATTTATAAATTCTTAATTAAGGTTATAACAGGATTGACCTCGGAGTCGCGTTCAGAATGAGAATTACGGCAGTGTAATAGTTCACGGCAGTGCCGTAAAATCGGTCGAGTTTTTTGATCTGATGTCGTCTGGGAAATACAGCACCGTAATATGGTTTACGGTACTGTCGTAAAATCATTTGAACTCTCTGTTCGGAAGTGACTGGAAAATACGGCCCGTGTAATCTTTTATAGTGGTGCCATAAAATCAAGCAAAGTTTCTGTTCTGAAGCCCTCTGCAATACGGTACCGTGTAATAGTTTACGGCCGTGCCGTAAAATCCGAAAATCCTTCTGTACAGAAACTCGTCAAAATACGGCAGTGGCTCAGATTTTACGGTAGCGTATGAAAATACGGTACCGTAAAATAGGTTACGACATTACCGTAATTTGCTGACTTGCTCTGTTTTGCGTGAAATTTCTTGGGTGATCTCCTCTTGATGATGGTAACTCTTCTATGTGTTTGATTTTGCTTGAAAACGCCTTGAAATAGTGCCTTTTTGCCTGAAAATCATGAAAAACCAAAATAGAAGTAGACTTTGCAATATTCAACGAATTTAGCATGAAAACAAGTAAAAGATCCTAAATTTAGCATGAAAAGATATCTGGAATGATACAAAATATACTATATATTTTGGTGTCATCAAAATACATAAGGCTCAAACTTTGCTTGTCCTCAAGCAAAAATCAAATTTGAAATCAAAATTTGATCAAAAGAATAAGCTTTTCATACTCAATAAATTTCTAAAATACAACTCATCAATGAAAAATTCTATCAATTGATTTATAGAACTTCAAATAAACATATCATCTTTATAACTCAACCCTCTAGATCCACAATTCAATCAAATAAAACTTTGCAACTTGTATAATAAATAGAATTTTCAATCTCAAGACTTCACCCAATTTCAGTTCAATCTATCATGCTTTTGTTTACAGGAATTAGGTTTCCAAGATCTTTTTCCACACATATTTATATATTTTTTTGTTTTTCGTGACAGTTATTTTGTTGTTTTTGCATGGATGGCATGTACCCACATAGATACATGCCTTTTATTTTGACTTCAACTCTTTTCTTAGGTACCACTGTCAATTTTACACAGTGCCAAGTAGAGGAGTCTTATTCTTTTCCACTCTCATCATTTTTTATAGACTTCAACCCATGTCTTAGGTACCACTATCAATTTTACACAGTGCCGAGTAGGGGAGTCTCTCACTATTTTTGTGGATCTTGGATTCTTATTTCCCAACAAATAGCAAAAATAGACTAACATCTACTAGCTTGATCAATTGATCTCAATTCACAAGTCATACTCATATACTCATTTTATTCGAAAGAAAAGTTTCACTTTTAGATTTTATTCTTCAAACAATACATCTATCCAAAATTTCATGCATCAACTAATGTCATATTTCGATAGACAAATATGTATCGAAGAAATAAATTTAACATGATAGGGCTATATTTCTAATCATGAATTTGATCTCTTTCATCATCAAAATTCATCAACACACCTCAAAACATGACCATATATCACATTATTTGAAATATATTCAACATTACATCATGTCAAAAAGAAGTAATATCATCATCATGTAGTACAACCATATCGAAAAATAAAAATAGGCGTGTCAAGTAGAACAGCAGTAGTGGTAGTCGTGAAGCATTATCCTTCCCTTTAAATCATATGTAGTGTCAAAGAAGTAAGGGAAATTAATACTCACAAAATTTTCTTCTTCATTGTCCGGTCTGATTTCTTTCTGTATCCCCAGGTGAGTAGTCAGCATTGATGCTCCTCCCTTTTCTTATCTTTCTCTAATATATACTTTTTTTTGTAAACAAAATATGGTTCCGTAAAAGATATTACGACACTACCGTATTTTCAAAAGAACTCTCGAGATGATTTTGGTGACAAAATACGGTACCGTATAACACATTACGGCTGTACCGTAATTTCGAGGCAACTTTCTGATCGAAAGTGGACTGAAAATACGGGTACCGTAAAATACTTTTCGGTAGTGCCGTAATTTGTACCAAATCACGCTTTTCCTACAAAAATAAAGGAGAAATTAGTATTAAGTTAAAGAAAACAAAATAGAGGTTAGAAAGCTTGGGTTGCCTCCCAAGAAGAGCTAATTTAAAGGTCATTAGCTTGACCGTTCTGCACTCAGATTTGATCTTGGTTCGTCGAGGTAAAAGCTCTCCTTTTCGTTAATCAGTTCTTCTTGATAATAGTGTTTCGATCTTTGTCCATTAACTTTAAATTCTCCTATATCTTTACTCCATATGTCCACAGATCCGTAGGGATAAATTTTCTTCACCTGAAAAGGTCCGGACCATAGAGATTTAAGTTTTCCAGGAAAAAGTCTCAATCTAGAATTGAATAAAAGGACAAAGTCACCTGGTTGGATATCTCTCCTGAAAATATGTCGATCGTGCCATCTTTTTGTCCTCTCCTTATAAATTTTTGCTTTATCATACGCAGAGAGTCTAATTTCATCTAGCTCATTTAATTGTAATCTCCATATTTCTCCCGCACTCTTCAGGTCGAAATTCAGCATCTTGATTGCCCAGTATGCTTTATGCTCAAGTTCTACAAGCAAATGACATGATTTTCCATAAATCAATTGAAATGGAGACATTCTTATTGGTGTTTTGAAAGCAGTCCGGTATGCCCACAAGACATCATCAAGTTTGAATGCCCAATCTTTCCTAGTGCGTGACACTGTCTTCTCTAAAATTCCCTTGATTTCTCTGTTTGATATCTCCACTTGTCCACTTGTTTGAGGATGATAAGGCGTTTCTACTCTACGATTCACCCCATATTTTCTAAGTAAGGTTGAAAATTTGTGTTCTATGAAATGCGAGCCCCCATCACTGATTACTACCCGCGGGGTCCCATACCATGGAAATATGATCTTTTTGAAAAATTTAGCAACAACTCTTGAATCATTGGTAGGTGAAGCAAGAGCTTCAACCCATTTTGTAACATAGTCAACTGCTACCATAATGTACTTGTTACCTCCTGAAGATGGGAAAAGTCCCATAAAGTCTATCCCCCAAACATCAAATATTTCAACTTCAAGAATGTTGGACAGTGGCATCTCGTATAATGTAGGATGGAAATCCTCGCCCAAGAATCACCTTAGGTATGGGGCTCTTCTAAAATAATAGTGAAACAATGTTCTAACATGGGGATGTCTAGCATGCGATTCTAAAGATTTGAGAGGGAAAGAAGGCACCAGAGGCCTCCTTGAAAGAAGGGGCCCGAATCCTTTCTTGGTCCTTTGCCAAATGAGTTGCTGCTGAGAGGTTCTCCCAAGAATTTTGTTGTCGTGAAGAGAAGAGAAATAGTCTTGACGAGAAGAGGAGAGATTGGTAGGAGAAAAGTAGAAGAGAACCCTTAACTTAGCAAGCAAGGGGGAAGAGAAGGATAAGAGAGGAGCAAACTCAACTCTCGGTACAAAAGAGGAGCAAGCTCCACTCTCGGCACACAAGAGGAGCAAGCTCCACTCTCGGCACAAGCAACACAACACAAACACAAGTTTTCCAAAAACAAAATCGACTCCCTGCAAAGTGTAAATTACAAGGGCTTTAAACCCCTTTCTCCCTCAACGGTACAAATTCCTCAAGTTCATCTAATGGCTGCCTTCTCTTGGTTTGAATTTGGATGGTGATGATGATGCAATCCTTCAAGCAATTCTATTGGTGGGTGTGGGCAGTTTCTTGAGCTTCATTGGTGCATGCAAGAGGTGGTGAAGGTTGATTGGCATTTGATGCATGCATGGCATTTATTGGATGGTTTGAAGAGTTGTCTTTGACTTGGATAAGTGTTGAAGCTGATTTGTGAAAAGGTTCGGTGGAGGCTTGGATGCATGCTGTCCATGCATTGGTCCATTCGAAGAGGTGCCTTTGAGTTTTCAAATTGTAGCCGCATGGTTGAAGATCTTTGACTTATTGTCCATGTCTTGAATTGAAACTTCAACCGAGTAGGATGATGCATGCGCCTCTTAATAGCTGTTGGTGAAGAGGCGTGTCTTGAATTGAAACTTCAACCAAGTAGGATGATGCATGCGCCTCTTAATAGCTGTTGGTGAAGAGGCGTGTCTTGAATTGAAACTTCAACCGAGTAGGATGCTGCATGTTGTCTTGATGAGGTGGCAGTTGCCTTGACTTGCATGAGTATTGGCAGTGGTGACTTGATGTTGACTTTGACTCCATCCATTGTTGACCGAAGTTTGCTGATAGTGGATGAAGCTTGAGGGTTGTTATTGGGAGTTGATTGAAATTGGATGTGGGCGTTGACCATGTTGGATGTTGACTTGAAGATGTTGATGTTGACCTTTTGACTTCTTCAATATTGAGGGCTGATTTGTAGTTGAGGGGTTTAGAGGTGCCTTGTAAGTGCATTACAGGTGCATACTCCCTAGGCTAAGCAACAACATCAGCTATCTCCTCCTTTGAGAATTCTCCTCCGGAGAATTAAACGTGAAGCATGTGGAGGTTCCGGTGGCAAGCCAAGTGTGTGGAGATCATCTCGGTTCCCGATCCCTACATCATCGTGTCTTCTGCTGATGTTCCCCTTTCTTTGACATCTATCACAAGATAACACAAAGTTTCTAGCATCCTTGAAGATGGTGGGCTAATAAAATCCTGATTGTAACACTTTATAAACAGTCTTTTCAGTACTAGCATGACCGCCATAAGAGGATCCATGACATTGGCATAATATATCTATGATCTCTTCTTCAGGCACACATCGTCTATAAATATCGTCTGTACATCTTCTAAACACATAAGGCTCATCTCAAAAATAGTGTTTTGCCTCAGCCAAGAATTTCTTCCTTTTTTGGTAGTTCAAATCAGGAGGAAAAACATTAGCAACAAGGTAATTCACTATGTCAGCATACCAGGGGCTCTGATCTGTTCAATGGTTAAGAGCTATTCTTCAGGGAAGGAATCATTGATTTCATCGTGCTTTTCAGTATCCACCATTATCCTTGAAAGATGATCTGCAACAAAGTTCTCTGATCCCTTTTTATCTTTAATTTCCAAATCAAATTCTTGTAAAAGTGATATCCATCTGAGCAATCGTGGTTTGCTGTCTTTTTTATGCATTAAGTATTTCACAGCTGCATGGTCTGTGTATACTACCACTTTGGAGTTAATCAAGTATGATCTAAATTTGTCAAAAGCAAATACAATAGCCAAAAGTTCCTTTTCAGTGGTAGTGTAATTCCTTTGTGTTTCATCCAAGGTCCTGCTTGCATAATGGATAACATATGGCTTTTTATCCTTCCTTTGCCCTAAAACTGATCCAATTGCATAATCACTAGTATCGCACATGAGTTCAAAAGGTAAATCCCAATCTGGGGGCTGAATGATAGGTGCTGAGACCAAAGCCTTCTTCAATTCCTGAAAAGCAGATAAATAACTTTCATCAAAAGAAAATTTTACATCCTTACAAAGTAAATTTGTAAGAGGTCTAGCAAGTTTAGAGAAATCCTTGATGAATCGTCGGTAGAATCCTGCATGTCCTAGGAAACTTCGGATCTACTTCACAGTTGTGGGTGGTTCCAATTTCTCTATCACCTCAATTTTTGCCTTGTCAACTTCAATTCCTCTCTCCGAGATTAAGTGTCCCAAAACTATACCTTGCTTAACCATGAAATGACATTTTTCCCAATTAAGCACAAGGTTAGTTTCCTCGCATCTCTGCAATACCCGAGATAAATTAGCTAAACACACATCAAAAGAAGAGCCATATACAGAAAAATCATCCATAAAGACATCCATAAAATTAGAAAAAATAGCCATCATGCATCTTTGAAATGTAGCAGGAGCATTACATAAACCAAAGGGCATTCTCCTGTATGCAAAAGTTCCATATGGGCATGTGGAAGTGGTTTTATCTTGATCATCAGGATGTATAGGAATTTGAAAAAAACCAGAATATCCATCTAAAAAATGAAAACGAGAGTGGTTTGCTAATCTTTCAACCATCTGATCAATAAAGGGTAAAGGGAAGTGGTCTTTTCTAGTAGCAGCATTCAGTTTTCTATAATCTATGCACATTCGCCAACAAGTAATAGTTCTAATAGGAATTAGTTCATTATCTTTGTTTTTCATGAAAGTTACCCCTCCTTTCTTAGGAACACAATGTACAGGACTTACCCATTTGCTATCAGAGATAGGATAGATAATACCTGAATCAAGTAATTTCAGAACTTCCTTTTTTACAACCTCTTTCATGGAGGGGTTCAACCTTCTTTGGAAATCTGCATGTGGCTTGTGCTCTTCTTCCATCAAGATCCTGTACATATAAAAAGAAGAATTAATTCCTTTCAGGTCATCAATAGAATACACAATTACCTTTCTATGAATCCTTAATTCCTTGAGAAGCAACTCCGTTTCCCTTTTTCCAAGCTGTGCATCGACTATAACATGATAAGTAGAATTAGGACCAAGAAACTCATAACGAAGGTTATCAGGTAAGGCTTTGAGCTCTATTTTTGGAGTTTGTTCTTTTTCATCACAAGTATTGCAATCTAGAAATTCATTACTTTCAGAATTGGTTCCTTCCTTAAGAATAAAATCAGAATTATATTCAGGGGTTTTAGCAAATAAATCATTAAGATCATAAATAATGTCATCCCTATCATGTACACTACAACAATATTCAGAATTTGAAGGATTTTTCATGGCTTCATGCAAATCATACTCGATCTTTTCACCCCCAATGTTAAGTGAAAGCTTACCATTTTTTACATCAATGAGTGCATCTGCTGTGGCTAAAAATGGTCTACCAAGTATTATGGGGATTTTTGCATCTTCCTCCATCTCAAGAACTACAAAATCTGCTGGGATGAAATACTTCCCTATTTGAACAGGCACATCTTCAAGAATCCCCACAGGATATTTAACTGAATGATCAGCGAGCTGCAAAGATATTGAAGTTGGTTTAAGCTCTCCCATGTCCATCCTCCTGTAAACAGATAATGGTATTAGACTCACACTAGCTCCTAAATCACATAAGGCTCAGTCAAAAGCCATACTACCAATAAAACAAGGGATAGAGAAACTACCTGGATCCTTCAACTTAGGTGGCAACTTGTTTTCAATAATAGCACTACATTCCTCGGTTAGAGCCACAGTACCAAAGTCTTCTATTTTCCTCTTATTAGACAGAATTTCTTTTAAAAATTTAGCATATGTAGGCATTTGCAATAAAGCTTCAGCAAATGGAATGTTAATGTAAAGCTTTTTTAAAATATCTAAAAAATTCCGAAATTGTTTGTCTAGTTTTTCCTGTACTAACCTTTGAGGAAAAGGTATTGGTGGTCTATAGGGTGGAGGCAAATCAGATTTAGAATTATCTTCTTTACATGGCACATCCCCTTTTGGTTCATCACCCTTTTGAGGTGTTAAACTAGTAGGGTTTGTTCAAGTTTAGAGGAATTTTCTAATTCTAATTCTTCATCATGATCACAGTAAGACTCTTTTTCTTTAAGTTCAACCTTCCTGTTAAGTTCTCCTAGCTTCTTTCCACTTCTAGTGACAACAACATTGCAATGTTCATTAGGCATCTAATTTTCTATGAAGTTCTCGTGAGAAGTTAAAGATTCTACTTGAGAAGCAATTTGGTTAACCATTCCCTTAAGATTTTGCATAAATTGAGTTTGATGAGTCATAAACTTGTCAAGCCAGGATTCTATACTAAAAGAATTTACCTCTTCAGTTGGAGTTTGCAATTCCTCATTCTTATTCTTACCATGATGATGACCATGTAACATTCTTTCCTCAGGATTCCATTGGTTATGGTTTAGGGATATTTCTTCAAACAGTGCAAAAGCATCTTCCACGGTCTTACTCATAATGGCTCCTGCTGCAGAAGTATCAACAATTAGATGGGTGTCATCATGTAAGCCATAATAAAATGTATGAAGTAAATTCCAATTTTCAAGGCTATGGTGCGGGCACTTCCATTGCAATTCATTAAATCTCTCCCATGCCTCACTGAATGACTCCCCATCTTTTTGTTGAAAGCTTATAATTTGATTTCTTAGTCGAATTGTTTTGCTTGGAGGGAAGTACTTTGTCAAGAAGGAATTTGAAAGTTGATTCCAAGTTGTGAAGGTTCCAGTAGGTTGTGATTGTAGTCATCATTTCGCCCGGTCCCTAAGAGAAAAAGGAAATAATCTCAGTTTTAATGCATCATCAGAAACTCCACTAATCTTAATGGTATCACAATATTCAAGAAAAAGATGTAAGTGTTGATAGGGATCTTCAATTGGATCTCCTCCAAATTGATTCTGCTGGATCATGGTCAAGAAGGCAGGATTAATCTCAAAATTATCGGCTTCAATGCTGGGTTTGATAATGCTATAGTGTATTTCTCGTGGCCTAGGGGCAGCATAGTCCCTAAGTAATCTCTGTCCTGCCATTGGATTTTAATTTCCTATATAGTCTAAAGTAGACAGATTAAGTAACTCAAGTAAACAGAGAAGAACAGATAGATAAAACATTAATTAATCCTAGTCTAGCAATAATCTCAATATTTTCAATATTAACAAAACTAAGGTCCCTGGCAACGGCGCCAATAACTTGTTGTGATCCGCAAGTGTACGGATACTCGAAGTAATAAAAGATATCGAACCCACAGAGACCTATGTTGTCAAATAGTGATCAATTGATTTTTCACTATCTAGGTAATCGAATGAAAGTCAGGTAAATATCGCAAACACACAGAAAGATACTATCAGAGAGAGAAAACTGGGACTAGGGTTTCGTTCACTTAGATTTTCATGATTAGATGTACAAAGATGTCCATCAATCAAATTCTATTTTGATAAAGACATAATTTACCTAAAAAGGGATTATCTCACTCTCGTGCAGATAACCATGCAAGAATAAATCCTCACTTTCGCGCAAGATTCATCTCAAGCTAATGATAGGTAAATCATCAATCTAAGAACTCGAGGATCACTTTCGTGCATCCGTATTCTATGTTGATCATCTCAAGCGGAAAATGAATGATCACCGTCGTGCATCCGAGTCTCAACACAAGTTTTGCCTATGGTTCTCTAACGTTCCGATCCTCACTTTCGTGCAAGATCTCCACGTTTGACACAATAACTCAATCCTAAGTTTGTAATTGTTATCATGGCAATACAAATCACTAAAATTAAATAATAAGAACAATCCTAAGAATATTCCTATCATACAGTTCTAGGGTTCCAAGTTCTCAAGCAAGTCACCTTTCAGTCCTTATTGCGAGAACTCTAAATCATGATGACAAAAATAAAATTAAGAGAATCTTAGAGCAATAATCACATAGGCAAAATTATCAAAGTAGAACAATCATGATGAAAATAAAAATAATCTAGTCATTAAGAAAATCAAAGGGAATTACTCCCCCATGTCCCAAAAGTAGTTTAAGCTATCATCGTGAAGGAATTACAATAAGTCATGGTTTCAGAAGATCGAAAATCAAGGAAAAAGAAGAGTTTAAGAAAATACAGCACGACTGTGAAATAAAACACAGTCGTAATTTGCAATTTGAGGCGATGAACAGTGTCGGTGCCTCTTCTTTCTTCGATTCCTCTTCCAATTGATCTCCTTTCGATCTGAAACTTCTAGCGTGTCCTTTCCTCCTTCAGATGAAGCTTCAGTACGAAAATCACGGCCGGAGGTGGTCTGTATTGATCGCGACGGCAGAACCCTAGGTGGCGGCGTGAATCCTGATTTCTCTCTTGACAGTCGATGAAAATTGGGGCTTTCAGTGTGTGTGTAATCCTCCTCTCCTCCTCGCCCCCATTGTTTCTTACGGCTTTGAACATAGAGCCTTGGATCGTTCGCAATCATCTCCGCAAGAATCAGGCATCGGGATTGACCTCGGAGTCGCGTTCAGAATGAGAATTATGGCAGTGTAATAGTTCACAGCAGTGCCATAAAATCGGTCGAGTTTTCTGATCTGATGTCGTCTGGGAAATACGGCACCGTAATATGGTTTATGGTACTGCCGTAAAATCGTTTGAACTCTTTGTTCGGAAGTGACTGGAAAATACGGCCCGTGTAATCTTTTACGATGGTGCCGTAAAATCAAGCAAAGTTTCTGTTCTGAAGCGCTCTACAATACGGTACCGTGTAATAATTTACGGCCTTGCCGTAAAATTTAAAAATCCTTCTACTCGGAAACTCGTCAAAATACGGTAGTGGCTCAGATTTTACGGTAGCGTATGAAAATACGGTACCGTAAAATAGGTTACGACACTGCCGTAATTTGCTGACTTGCTCCGTTTTGCATGAAATTTCTTCGGTGATCTTCTCTTGATGATGGTAACTCTTCTATGTGTTTGATTTTGCTTGAAAACGCATTGAAATAGTGCCTTTTTGCCTGAAAATCATGAAAAACCAAAATAGAAGTAGACTTTGCAATATTCAACGAATTTAGCATAAAAACAAGTAAAAGATCCTCAATTTAGCATGAAAAGATATCTGGAATGATAAAAAATATACTATATATTTTGGTGTCATCAGTGAACCCGAGCGGGTTCACCCGTGTTTTCACCCTGTCTTCGCCGTGACTCAAGGCACCGCACGACTAGGGTTTCTACCGCCGCCTCCATATCTTGAAGAATCTGACCAGATCACGCCGCCTTCTCTTCATCTCAGCACCCGAAGGAAATCTTCCCCACTTCGATCCACACTTCCCCTGCGATCTGGACAGGTCTCATCTCCTCTCATCTCAATTTCGCCTGCTCGCGAGTTTTTCCGCCAATTGCTCCAGCCGATCCGTCGCCACCCTTTTCCTGGTGTTTCTTCGATCGGATCTTCTCCTCCAAGCTCCCCTATCGATCTCAATTTTCGCCAGCACCCATGGCTCCAAAAACAAAGGCCGTCGCCTCGAAGCGAACCGCACCTCCGCAAGATCAAGATTGTTGAATGAATATACTAGGATCAACCACAATAGCAAGTTGATGCCTAAGAGTATTCAGCCAACTTGTGACCATATAGCTCCATTGGATTTGAGGGCTTAGAGCTACAAACTAGATAATATCAATAGTATCGCAAGTGACTTATCTTGTAGTGTCCATTTGCAAGTTCTATCAAGCTGGTTCCTCAATTGATCAAGAAAGTCTCAATATGATGCTTTAGAGGACAAATATATTACTCAACAATCATGTAGTGTGTATGTTCTTTTGTATCATATTGGCATAGAATAAAGGCTCGTGGTAGCTAACCTTCTTGACACTCTAACCCTTTGTTTCCTTGGAGGGAAGGAAAATTGTAAGGAATGAAAAACTGCAAGGAAAGAAAATTCTAGGGAAAGAAAAAAATTCATATCCTGTTTCCTTGGAAGGAAAGAAAAGTAGAAGAAAAATTAATTTCGAAGGTCGGGCGAAGTGGCGTTGTGTTTTCTCTAACTTTTCCGTTCGATTTAGGCGAAAAAATTTTGGAGGAAAAGTTACAAAATTTTCCATCCACTTTTCCACTCAAATTTTTCCTTCCGCCCAAGGAAACAGTAGAAAACTTAATTTTCTTTCCTTTCCCTCTAGTTTTCCTCCCAAGGAAACATCCCCTAAGAGTATGAAGGTAGAAAAGAGGCACCAAGGCACTTTTTATGGTGGGCAAACACTACGAGACAAAACAATATAACACTACAAGGACCAACATCATGATGCAAACGCTCACAAAGGCACTTTATAACTCTTGGTACAATATTCAAAGGATTACAAAGCTTGGATAATGCATGGATACATTAGACTTTAGGACAACTCCTAAGTCTAATTAGCAATTTAAATTAAATTCTTTTTATGAAATTACATGGATTATTATTTGATCTGTTTCTTGATTTTTTTAGTTTTAAATTTTTTATGTACTAAATTTAATGTGAGTGATTGAGCATTTGAATCCTTCATTAAGACAAAATGAGTGTTCCCAACTTGCATGAAAAATAAATAAAATATGCCAATGGGCTTGGTAGTTGGTATTTAAAGTGTTTCATACACTTGAATTTGTTCCCAGCACTCAACTTGGACTCTACATAGTTTTCCATGATTGTTGCAATTGAATTTGATTTTATATAAATGGGTTGGATATATACATGCTTACCTCCACCTGCCTTTGTTACCATCATTGTACTTTCATTTATTGTCGTCTACTTCAAGGCTTTCTCTCTTATCTTTGGTGTCATCTATAAATACGATACACGAATTTTACTACTTTAGATTATTCTTGTTTAATGTTGTTTATTTCAGAAATATTCTTACTCTTTATCTATTGTCACACCCAGAATTAGGCTAACAAAATTTTTAATAAATTACACACGAGTCGACACTTGACTCGCACCCAAGCACACCCACGCAGGGGCAAAGTGGTCGAACCTCAATCTGGACGCGACCGGCAGGAGAACGTTCCCAACATGCTCCTCAGCCTAATCCGGACGACCACCTGTCTGCTCGTCATGACGAGTTGGGGACCGCCACGCGTCCGCCAAGGACCGCAACACGAACCAGCTCCAAAGTCCACCAAAGTACATCACCCGAGACTCGATGCCGGCACAGCACGCATACGAGTCTGGTACACTAGAAAAGAGGCAAGAACTGCAAGCAGGTGGTGGCGCACACACATGCAAGAGACAGTATCACACAGGATGCCAGGCACACGCTCTAACTCCGACCAGACCGCACACAAGCGGTCGAACTCACCACTCGCCCAAAAGGGGCGTCTCGCAGACGTCCGGCACAAACAATCTGGCAAACACTGGGCAACAACACACAAGGCCGGTGCACATGACTGGAGCGCGGAGAGGGGCGAGGAGTTGCGAACCAGGAAAGACAACTCGGCCCGGAGCGCGAAGCACGCAGAGCCGCAGAGAGGAAGACGCCGGCCAAGGGCAGCTAATCGGCTGGGAACAGGAACCGCATCTGAAACCCATTAGAGATGCGCGCACGTAAACCGTGGCATGTGCACACCAACCGAAGTGTGTGCACGCAAACCAAGGCAGCGGATCGATAGATGGAGGATCGTTAGAAACTGCCTAAGGCTCCCCGGAACACTGTCCGGCCGAGCCTAGCCACACCGGAGCCAAAGGCAACACCGGCGAACTCACAGGAGTCGTCGGACGCCAACCAAAGAGGGGGAACTGCATCCCTACTTCACCGGACGATGCAGGAAGGGCAGGCGAGGCACCCAGGCATGCCGGTCATCCACGTTCTCGCCGGAAAAGGGGAGAAGGCAAAGGACGCATTGGAGGGGTGGAATAAGAAAGCTGTCGGTGTCACTTACCGATGAAAATCTACCCACCGGACGAAGCCGGAGCGGGAGGAGGAAGAAGCGTACCTCGGTGGACGTCCGTCCGCCATCTCCACCACCGGCAATGCCAAAGAAATCGGAGGAGGGAAAAGGGGGACGCCGCCCTTGCTCCGTTGCCTCCTGTACCGCCACACCCAACCCACCGGGAGATTGCTAGAGACCGCCGCAGCCACCAGACCCTCGCTAGAAGCCCGCTCGACAACTAGGAAAGAAGATCGTGGGAGAAGGGGAAGATTGGTTGCTGCTGACGTCTCATTCCCAAAGCGTCGCGTGAGAGCACCCGGGCACTGTAGCCCTAGTGCACGCTGAGTAAGCAAGCTCCAAATGGATCTCCGTGCCCAACTGACCCGACCCGCCAATGCTAACCCGCTAGCCCGATAAGAGGGGTTGGGTTTGGGTAGTTGCATGGGCCTGGGCCTCACACTCTCCCCCACCTCAGGTGGTCGCCGTCCTCTGCGACTCGAGATAGCTCCTCAGCTAAACCTCGTATATCAAACTTTGAAGCTTCATACCAGATGGCTTCTTCTTCAGGCATATCTCTCCCAATGAATGAGAAACACCCATTGTTTACTCATCCAACTATGACCCAAGAGTCGAACCTCATTCGAACCATTAGAGAATTACTATTTAGAAGCTTTATGCCAGGTTGCTTCCCCCCTAGGGGATTTATCCCATCGGATGAGAAACTCCATACGTCGGTTCAGCTTACTTTGCCCCAACATCCAATGATATAATTATCATAGATCTCTCAGTCGAACTCTGTTCGCACCATTGATGGGGCTTGGTAAGACAATGACTGAGAAGGATCGTCCGATCCTTGTGAAGCTTCCTCAAGCTCACATGGAATGTAAGGTGTATCTACATTCCCTATTGGAGTTACAAACAGTATGCTACTGAGTCCATTCAACTCAGCATCTCATATGGACCGTCGTATCTTCGGATAAAACCTCGGTGAGCCTCCCTCACCGAGATCTTCCTACAGATTTGTGAGGTAAGTTAGAGAAAAACTAAGTCATCTACGATGAATTTTTCATCTCGACGTCGACGGTTTGCATACCTTTGCATCCACTGTACAGCCAACTCCTAGCTAATTCTAGCCTCGTGGAGTGAATCGATTTGTTCCCGAGCTTCCCGTTGGGTCGTAGGGCAGTTCCCCTAGAAATCCCTGTGGATATTGACCTTTGAAAGTCGAAGGCATACCATGCCACATCCATCCACTTCACCTAGTCATCCTAACTGGTGATCACAAAGTGACAGAGGAAATCTTCCATAAGAGTCTTCACCCGCTCTATTTGCCCATCCGTCAGAGGATGATTGACTATGGAGAAACATAACCTAGACCAATGTTTGTTGAACAACGTGGTTCAATAGCATCTAGTAGAAACAGGCATCCCCATCGCTCATGATATCCACTGGAATGCAAAAATATTTCACCACATTTTGGAAGAATAAGTCTATAGCAACCCTTGCTGTACCCTACTCCAGTGCTGGGATAAAAACTCCACCTATGGAGAATCTATCCGCAACTAGTGGTTCTGAGCTTTTCCCATCAACTGTAGGAGCCCACCAATAAAGTCCTTGGACACCCTTCTCCAGGACGTCTTGGGAATAGGCAGTGGTTGTAATAGCCCTACCTCTAGTCTCTGATCGATCTTACCTTCATGACAATTTCGGTTAGCGCAGACATATATCCCCATGTTTACGCATGTATTGGGCTAATAGCATAGTCATGGTGATAGGATAATTTTCCCCTTTTGTCCTAGATGACTTGCCCAAACTCTATCATGGAGCTCCCTTAGTAGCTCCTGATGCCGTCTCCTAAAGATGGGACTAGTGGCCAATCGTCTCTGGCCATAAATAAATCACTTGGACCCAATTAGAAATGTCAGATCATGTCCAACCTAACCTGCTGAACTTAGCTTTTGATCCTCCCTATCAAAAGCTATGGCTGCTTTTATTTTGTCTAGCAGATCCCCTTCTACTCTGGAGAGGGTACAACACATAAGGGCATTAAGTCTACTGAGCTTGTCCGGAACGACGTTGGAACTGGAACTGGAATTCACCTAAAAATTCCGGCCAATGTGCCTAGTTTTGCCGACAACTTCGTTTAGGTGGTGTAGTGTCATCGAACTTCAGTGCCTCGAGAAGGTTCTACGTGTCCGGAGATAGTGGACTCCTACCACCTTTTCCTTCTCATGATAAAATATCGTCGCTCAGTCCTGTTAGCTTTCACCGATAGTTTGGTCCGAAGCATCAGTGTGAAATTTGAAAGACATGCTGAAGTCGGGTTGTTGGTGTATATGCCCTAAAGACCAATGTATGGACATGGTCAGGCATTGTTTGAATGTACTTTGATAGAACTATTACTCTTTATATAGGCATGGTTGTTATTATGCAGACTTCTCTACCTGCGTTGATGTATTGAGTTGCATTAATAATGTCCCAGGAGTTTGGATTAGATCCGTTCTCATAAGCTATCCCCAGACAAGGTACCTTAGCGGATATGGGACAGCTTTGGTACATGTGAGACTGGTGTATGGGCTAGTTATGTGCGGGGCATAGTAACGCAGACATACAGGTGCATTGGATGCACTGGAGTGATCCACCGTGAGGATTGACTTGTCTAGTCAACAAGTTAATCTCACATGCAAGAGGATTGCATTGATCCTTAGACTTGAGGTATTCATGTCTAGATTTGATGATGGGTATGCTTTAATACAGTCTTACGTCTCTCCGTAATTGGGAGACCAAAACGACTGTCATTGGGCATGTCATAAGTCACGTAGAGACATGGATGACCAATAGTAGGATTTGCCCCTTCCTTCAGAGGAAGCATGATATCCACCTTGGGGCGCCCCACCTTATTGGTACATGACAGGAAAGTGTGGCCACACTTGTTGAGTCATGACCAATGCATTGGATAATAAACTTGAGACTAATCCAATGGCAGGATATCAGCTTAGGCAAAGGGATCTGTAATGCAATAGGAATCCTAGTTGCTTGTTAGGAGTTGTTGCCATAATGACTTAAGTCCTATGACATGGGTAGTAGTGATGTGTTGCTAGATACCCCTCACTACTTATGATGTTTACATCATTACCATCGTCATATGGATCCTACGGGGTCACACGCAATAGACTCTTGACGTTGCTTTAATCAGAAGCCTTATGATCAAGTTATTGGATGACTTGGATCAATTTGGAAGATTTCGTCAGCACCAATGGGCCTGATGAGTTAGAAGAAAGTTATTGGAGCCAAACTTCATTTTTGGCAGCTTGACCCGAAATTGACCTAGATTGGTCACATTTGGATTAGGGTTGCATTGGATTAGATCCAATGGCTTAATCAACCCATGCCATGAAGTTTGGGCTAGCTCATTATCCAATGAGGCCCAATAATTAGTTGTCATGAAGAGGAATTGGCTTAAAAGGGTATAATGGGGAGAAATCTCACCCCATTGGCGCCTAGGGGCATAATGGGGTGAGGAAGGCGCCTTTGCTTCATTATGGAAGTAAAGGGCGCCTAGCCCTTCTCCCTTGGATGGAATGCTTGCCTCTAAGGCAAGTCTTGGGGCTGAAATGGCTTGAGAACTTTTATGGGAAGTTCCTAGGCGCATATGGATATAGGGAAGAGGTATATGGTAATATCTTGGAGACTTACCTTACCTCAAACCCTAGTTTCTCCCAAGACACCACCCTAGCCGAATTCCTCATGCATGTTGCGCCTGGCCCTTCTCCTTGCATGGAAAGAATGTCTCTAAAGCATGTCTTGGGCTGATATGGCCATTGGGCAAATTAGGATAGGTTGAATGAGGTTTATGGTAAAGTCTTGGAGACTTTCCTTACCTCAAGACTCCTTTATCCTAGCAGCCCACTTGGCATAATCCTAGCCATTGCCCTAACTGCCCCTTGTCCTATTAATAGGACCCTTGTCGCCCCACTAAAAGATTGATTCATGTGGACAACATCTAGGAGGGGTGACATATCTCTTGGAGAGACTTGGAGTGCAAGGGGCGAGAGTAAATAAAGCTTGGCGCAAACTTCTTCCTTGGAGCCGCAAGTTCTTGCTCTCCCTCTCTTCTTGGCGCAAGGACTCTTAGTGCTTGGTGGCATCTCCTTGCCACAAGCTCTCTCCCTTCCTTGGCCATAGGCGCACCTTGCTTGAAGGTGGCACAAGCAAAGAAGAAGAAGGAAGCAACTTGGCGGCATCATCTTCCTCCTCATCTCCTCTTGGCGCTTTCATCTTGGAGGTGGCGCAAGAGAAGTAAAGATACCATAAGGCTTGATTCTCTTCCCGAGGCTAGCACCAAGCGTGGAAGGGAGCAACGATCAAGGAGTCGACGCGTGGATACTTGTAGAGGGCGAACACTTGGGCGCCTTCAACATGGCTTCGACATCTAGACAAGCAAAAGAGGTACATCTCTAACACATCCTTGTGTCTTCTCTCTCGCATGGATCCTTGGGACTGGAATGTGTTTCGGGTGTAATGCTTCTTCCGCTGCATCCTGGGACTGATAAAATATCGTCGCTCAGTCCTGTTAGCTTTCAACTCTCAAACTACAAGATGCCCATACTATAAAAGTATTTCACCGATAGTTTGGTCCGAAGCATCAGTGTGAAATTTGAAAGACATACTGAAGTCGGGTAACTTCAGGATCAGTTCGGAGGTGATACAGACCTTCAACTCCCAGAAGGCTGACTGATATTGATCAAGTCACTCCCATTTCAAGTTTTCTCTCAGCAGATTATTGAGGGTAAGGCTTTCCTCGAACAGCCTATGATGAACCTTCGATAGAAGTTCACCACACCGAGAAAACTCCATACTCTGTTTAGTTTAAGAGGGCGCGCCATTTCGCAATGGCTTGGACCTTTATCTTGTCCATGAACACTTGTCCGTGGTCCATACCAATACCTAGGAAAGAAATCTCATCCACCACAAATGAGCATTTCTCCAACTCCAAATAGAGTTAGTTTTTCCCTCAACACCAGCCATATATGACTCAGGTGTTCCTCAATGCTTTAGGAGAAGACCACGATATCATCCAAATATACAACTATGTAGTCATCTAAGAAAAGGGGCCAACACTTATCCTTTAGATGACAAAACGTAGAAGGGGCCTTAGTAGTTCAAGGGGCATCACTTTGAACTCAAGGACTCATATCGAGTTATCCGGTTTTCTTATTCGTTGCTTTCAGTAAAATGAATTTGCTAGTGACTTGCCCTGAGGTCTAGCTTTGAGGAAACTTGTGCTTTCTCTAGTCGATCTCTTAGAGCGGCGATAAATAGTATAAGATAACAGTCCTGCACCGTTATCTTATTCAAGATTCTATAGCCTACCTAGTGTTGGGGTATGCCCTTAAGGCTAATGTTTGAGGCCTTGGGTTATTATCAGTATCATGTATAAACTGAGTATATGTTTATAAAGGCAATTGTTGTTATTCAGATTGTTGCATTGTCTGCTGCTGTATGTATACCTCTGAGTAATGACTCAATGATGTTCAGCTTTGCTGACATTCAGAGTTGTCCTTAGTCGAGATATCTTGGTGAACATGAGACAGCCTTGATATGATGAAGACTAATATGTGTTCTGGTCTTATAGGATGCTACGAGCATGGAATAAGATTTAGACACATAGGTGCATTGGATGTACTGGACTGACCCTACTTAGGATATTCAATTGTTTGTCACAATGTGAATAAATCCTTATAAGCAAGCAAGTGGTATATTCCCTTTGACTTGAGATCACTTGTGTTACTGAGTGATGATTGGCATTGTCTTGAGGTACTTCAATATCATTTGAAAGATAATGGTTAAGGATTATCTTGGATAGTGGGCATGAGTCATGTTAGGACACTAGTGATAGATATAGGATTGCCTCTCCTAGTTGGAGTGTGATGTTCTAAAGGGGCCCCCTGGATGAGATGGTTGAGAAAGTGTATGGCCATACCCAGATGACTATGTTCATCTGATCTAACCATTCTCATCGTGTTGGAATTACAGGCTTGACACGCTTGTCCAACGAGAACATCCAGTGGCAAAGGGAACATGTATACTGAGTGAATTGGATTCACACTTGTGATGTCGTTTGGGAGTGGTCTTGGAAGACTCTTTCCTTCATATCGGGAGACAGTGATGTGTTGCTAGATACCCCTCTCTGATCGTGATAACGTAAGTTATCGTTACCGACATTGAAGGAAACCCTCAGGGTCGCACAATTTGATGATATGGCTTACTTATGTCAGATCGTGTGGACTGGAATTATTCTAGTTCAGTTTAAAGAAATTTAAACTCTGATTGGAAGTGAGATCTGGTCTGATCATGTTTGATTGATTAGGACATATGATCGGTAAGCTTCGATCGGGAGAATTGATGCTTGATCGAAGAGATCAAGAGCGTCAAGAGATGTGTGGTTGGATCTTGAGCCACTTGGTTCAATAAGATCAAAACCAGGGTTGGTTTGATTTGGTCCTTGAACCAAATAAAATTGAACCGGTTCACTTAGTGTGAGCGCATGGTTCAATTAAAGAGGGAAGTTTCGGTTGGTTCACTTAGGGTGAACGCATGGGAGTTAAGAGAGGGAGTTACATTTTTGGTTATTACCATAAGTGGTAACCGAATCTTTCCATCTTGGTCTCTCACGTTTTCGAAGCTTGCTCTCTCGCCTACTCTTTTGTGTGGTTGCTTGATCATCTTCAAGAACAACAAAAGGAAAGGAGTTCGGCCAACAAAAGAAAAAGGACATCTCCTCTCCAAGTTTCGATCAAGGACTCCTTAGTGCCTTGCTAGCACAAAGAGCACAAGGAAGAAGCCATCAACATCTTGTGTGTGATTCCTTTGGAGAAGAGGAGCCTTTCCCTTTCTTCTTCCAAGCCGCCACACAAACTATGGCCATGGTAATGCTTCAACTTATCCTTTCATGGTTGATTATATTTCAAGTCAAGCGATCCATGAAACCTAGTTTTTCCGCCTATGCAAAATTTTCGAAATGCATGTTACCTAGGTTTCCTTTCAGTGGTATCAGAGCCAGGTTTTTGGCTTGATATATATGATTGCCATCTTGTGTTCCATGTTTGATTTTATGCTTTGGATAGATCTACTAGATGCGCATGCTTTTGTTATCATGTGAAAATACATGCCATGTGTTCATACCACATGTTAGATCTACATGAATTTTTCATTTAAGCTTGCGCATGTGATGTTTGTTTGCGCTTGTCATAGAAGTTTTCAATCAAAATTTATCATCATGCGCGACCCTCACATAGATCTATCTAAAAGCCTACTTCAAATACTTAGACGGGTTAACAATGTTGAAGTCGTCAGTCAAGTCTGGACCCAATAGCCTAATCAGACCATCTGACAGCCTAGATGGGTCGGCCGGATAGCACCTGTGCGCAAGCAATACAGGTGGCTATAGGCCGACTGCAGAAGGGCGTGTAGCGATGTCTGATTGAGGCGCCTAGTGAATGATCATGATTAAGGCACGGGGTCACACCCACTTGCCAGAAATCATGTGGGACGTTCAGCCCTTAAGGCATGCATAGTTGACCATGTGGTCGACGCAAGTCAGTTATGACTGGGTGCATGCAAGGGCAGTAGGTCTGACTTGGTCTAACGAGTGGATACCTGTTAATGGACCGTTGTAAGGTAGTAGGGCACATAAGGAAATAAAATTGATGCCATGGGTTTTTTCAAAACTTTTATTTCTATTTGGATCACATGTATGCATGTTTAACATGTTGAATGGGTGTTTATTTAATCTTATGTGGGCTGCCCTTATCTTGTGTGCTGTGCTGGGGCCTGCGTGCCTGGAATTAAATATAAATTTTGCTGTGATCTGCGAATCACACTTTAATTTATGAAAATGTATAATTGACCTGCGTGTCAAACCATGTCTAGATAGATTAAAATGTAATTTGATCAGACATGAGCACATGAGCACACATGGCAGAGGCGCGCAGTCAGTGGCTTCACCAGGTGGGAGGTCTAGAGTTCGACTCTAGAGCAGGCGCATACTGCCTAGAGGGCATTTGTACCCGGGCTGGGCCAGATGAAGTACAAGAGTCCCATAAAGAGCTCAAGTGAAGACTTTTGTGAAACTAGGGTTTTACTTAGGCATTTATGGGCGTTTACCACATAAGATAATGGTGCTTTCATTTACTGTTTTAAGTAATATTAGCACAAGCATGTTTTATTCTTCTGCTATCACTATAGAATTTGCATGATAGTAAGAAGATAAAAGACTGAAAATAAATCCAACGTTAATATCAAGCTCGATTGCCTTCTGACGCGAAAGCTCACTGTTCTGACTATCGTTGGGGCCGTGTTGTACCCACTCAGTCGGCACGCCCAGCTATCTTCAGACGGTGCGTGATTAAACCTACATGCTACAGAGAAGGGATTTATCGCTTCTCGTTGCTCAGCATAGCATGTGGTGGTCCAGGAAGTAGGTCAGGTCAGCTTGACCATATAGGCTACATATTGAGCATATGATAGCTAGATGGAGGCAGCCATCTGAGGAATCAAAGACCGTGTTGTACCAACTCAGTTGGCACAGTCTTCTGGATTGCCTAGATGAAGGGGAATCGCACGGGATGGCGATTGGCATGGATAGCCTACCAGTGACTAGTGCTTGAACTCTCTGTGTATCTTATCTCGCCTGAGCGGGACGCGGAGATCAAGTATGAAATCTGGATCCCATCTCACTAAAAGAGTTTCACTCTTTCGGGCTGTTTTATTGGATTTTTCAGTCAGATAAAATAGTGAGAAAAGAATCATTCTTAAGTCCTGGATTGATTCTAACATGCATACTGATGTAAGATCCAAGGATCTTAAGTCCTGGTAAGCATTATTTTGATTTTGTCTAAAATTATTGACTGTGATATTTTTCTATGTATTGGTTGTTAATAGTTAATTAACTAGAGATTTTTGGTTGTTAATTTATTGTAAATTAATTAGAGATTATTTATTTGATTATTGGCTGTTAATTTATGATAAATTATTATTGGTTGTTCATGATAAATTAATTAGGATTTATGGGTTGTAAATTGTAAGTTAATTAATTAGACCTTATTGGTTAATTAAATCCTTATTGGATGTTAATTAAATCCTTATTGGATTTTCATTAAGAGAATGGTTAGTTAATGGTTAAATTAATTAGTATTATGGGTTATTGGGTTTGCGCTAATTGGGTTAAAATTCAAATTATTGGTTAAATGGATTAAACCCTATTTGAATTAATTGGTTAGTGGGTTTAAAATTTAAAAACCCAAAGTTTAAGTGGTAATTTTCGGTTAGGGTAGAATTTTGGCGTTTTGTTTGGCTTGGAGGAAAGCTTGGGCGACGGCTAGGAAGAAGTGGGCGATTCTTGGAGGCTTGGAGGCGAAATTCCTTTCTTCCTCTTCCTCTTCCTTTGGCCGGCATTCCTTGGTGTTTGGTGGCGTCTTTCAAAGCCTTAGACGAATTTTTGGAAGGGTTTTTCTTATTGGTGTTCACGGTTCAAAGTGAGTGGAATGTCTTAATTGATTTAACAATTTGGTTGTGTTTGTGTTAAATGATACACTTGAGTTCTTGGAAAATTTACCATGTTAAAACCGAAATTATGCAAAGTGTATTTAGGGTATGAAAACCGAATTTAGGGTATTGTTCTTCATGAGAACCGAATTGTATTTTTCCATGAAAACCTAAATTTCCATGTAAACCGAAATAATCTTGATGATTGTTTATGAAAACCGAAAATTGGTAATATGAAATTTAAGGTATTAATTTATGGAATTTCGGAAGTTTTAGACCAATGGTTTGAGCATGAAATTCATGTTAATTCAAGGTGTAAAATTTAATAGATAATATGTTATGTTAACCGTGGGTTATATGTAGAGATTCGTAAAATAGTTTGTATGAATACATGTTTTAGTTTTTGTTAATTTTATGGATAGTTTGTATGACTACATGTTTTAGTTTTATGTGAATTTTTATGGATGCTTGTTAACTGCAATGTTGAGAAATTGTTTGAGAAATTTGGGTGATAACCTAGTAAGGTTCGACTGAACTAATCAGCATGAAACCTAAGGACCACACTACATTATATGATGGTTAATATTATGTAATTATGTGATTTTTAAATATTAGGCGTTTATGTGATTTTTGGAATATTATGTTGTTATGTGATTTGTGAACATTATGTGATTATGTGAATTGTGAACATTATGTGGTTATGAGATTTTTGAAAATTATGTGATTATGGAAATTTTGAATATTATGTGTTATGTGTTGGTTAGGACTATGGCTAAGTGTAACCGGGTACTCATAGGATAGTCCTTATGTGATATGTTAAGGGTTTGAATTTCAGCCCTGTATTTGATATGTGAGGGGGTTGATGTTCAGCCTGCCTATTATGATTATTGTGATGGGGGTTGATGTTCAGCCTGCCCGATATGATTTTTGTGATGACTATCCTAGAGTCTAGTTGACACTTAGGAGTCCACCTTTATGAAATATGATATAAGATGTGTCTGTTGTCCAGTAGGAACCTTTTGGGAGAACGGGTTTTGACACAAAGTGCCATGTCTTGGTCAGACAGGGGCCACCTCTTGATGTCATCACTCTCTTTTTGTGATATGGGGTGTCGTAGAGCAAAGTGCCACGTCGTGAACCGGCGGGGGCCACCTCTTGAATCTGCACACAATCCATCGATGTGTTTATGGGGTGTTTTAGAGCAAAGTGCCACGTCGTGACCTGGCGGGGGCCACCTCTTGATTCTACTCACTGTCCATGTTTATGTGTGTTGCACGAGATTTTGCAGCTCCCAGTGCTTAGGCCAAAGCCGGGTTAGACCATATTGGTCACTACTGAATATGCTGGACAACTAGGTTAACTAAGTATTGGTGTGTTTAGTTGGTTTAGAGTATAACTCTAGAACCTGAGTTTGTTTAGAACCTGAGTTTGTTATATGTTGGTGTGTACATCTGGCTGTTTATATGACTTCTGTATTTAATCTTGTTGTATATTGACATAATGTTCTGTTAAAGATTTTTAAAATAATCTGCCTATATTTTTGAATGTATGTTATGGATGGTCGATTTAGACTATCCACTCATTGGGCTGTGTAGCTCACCCCTCACTATTTTCAGGCATAGAGCAGGGGCGCATTTCTTGAGTTAGCATTGGCGTGGACATTATGCTAGTTTGCTGTGATTATATTTAAGAACTTTTGTGCTTAAATATGAGGCCGGTTGTGGCCGAACTATATGAGTTATACGAACTATATGAATGATGTGAACTATGTGAATTTGTGTGAACCACGTGAACTATGTGAAATTTGTGTTGCCAGATTGTGGCAGTTAAATGAGTTTGATTTTTGTGTCACCGCGGGCCTCAGCCTGGTTTCGGTGTTTGGTATGAGTTTATAAAATCGACTTTGTGGCTTTGCTTTGAATTTCGAATCGAATTGTATTTATGCCATCGGATTTGATATAACTATTGCCTTGCATATGTCTAGTGCAAGGGTTGCGTGGTGGCAGGTACCCTTATGTGATTTATGAGATTTGTGTTTTGTGGATATTTATGTATGGGTTTGTGGAAATTTTCAGATCGTGTTTTCTTGAACTCGGTTTTACCTAGCATATGAATCGATCTTATATGAAACATCCTGTATCATTCATGAATTGTGCCATTTGTTTGGGGTTAAGATAACGGGATGTTACAACTGACCTTGTTGTTCTTGCTATGTTGTAGATTCCTGCAGCAACGAACACCACAGGGCTCAATTTGCGATCCATATTGGAAAGAGAGAAGTTTGCTGGGCCAAACTTCTCAGACTGGTACAGACAGCTTAAGATTGTTCTCAAAGCTGAGAGGAAGCTGTATGTCCTTGAGTGGCAATACCGGCTCAACCCGTTGCGAACGCCGCAAGGGCGGTTCGAGATGCTTATGAAAAGCACGTCAGTGATAGTACTGATGTCGCTTGCCTTATGCTTGCGTCAATGACGCCTGAGCTCCAGCGTCAGCATGAGGATTTGTCAGCTATTGATATTATAGCAAATCTCAAAATTCTGTATGCTGCACAGGCAAGGACAGAACGCTATAACTTGACAAAACTTTTCTTTCATAGCAAACTGACTGAAGGGAGTCCAGTGGGAGCTCACGTACTCAAGATGATTGGGTACAAGGAGGCTCTAGAGAAACTGGGACATACCATCAATCAAGAACTTGTTGTAGACATTATTTTGCAGTCTCTCCCGGCTTCTTTCGATCCGTTCATCATTAATTTTAATATGAACAAATTCGACTGTACTCCGGTAGAGTTACTGAACATGCTCTGCACCACAGAGCAGACTCTTAAGAAAGGAAAGCCTTCATCCTCTGTCTTAATGGTTCCTTCAAGGAATAAGAAGAAGGGGAAGAAGGGCAAAACCCCTATCAAGAGCTATAACAAGGCTTTGAAACAAAAGGTGAAGCGGTCAAAGGACAACAGATGCTTCCATTGTGGCCAGCTGGGTCACTGGAAGAAGGACTGTAGAGCGCTCCAAGGAGAGAAGAAGGGAAGTAAGCCTTTCACTTCTGGCTCAGGTATTTACGTGACTGAAGTCATGGTTGCTTCTTCTATATCATGGGTGTTGGACACTGCATGTGGAGTTCACATTTGTTCAAATGTGCAGGAACTCAAGAGAAGAAGACAGGTGGGACAGCATGAGGTGGACCTACGAGTTGGAAACGGGGCACGGGTTGCTGCTGTTGCTGTAGGAGAATATAACATCTCTTTACCATCTAGACTTGTATTAGAACTTGACAATTGTTATTTTGTACCAAGCATAACTAAGAATATTATCTCTATTCCTGCTCTTGTCAGGAAAGGCTTTTCTTTTGAATGCAAAACTTCACAGTGTTGTATTTCATATGATAATATTGTTTATGCAACTGGATCGATTAACAATGGGTTATACATGTTGGACATGGAATGTTCTGTACAACAAATTGATAACAAAAGGGCCAAGTATGCTGATGATAGCACCTTGCTATCGCATAGTCGTTTAGGCCATATTAACAAGAAGCGCATTAAGCAGTTGCATGATCATGGACTGCTGGGATCATTCTCCTATGAGGAGCTTGATACATGCAAAGCTTGTTTAATGGGTAAAATGACGAAGAATCCTTTTACTAATAAAGGTGAAAGGGCTTCATGTTTACTTGACCTTATTCACAGTGATGTGTGTGGGCCGTTTAGTAAACATGCCAGAGGTGGCTATTCATACTTCATTACTTTTACTGATGATTTCAGTAGGTATGGTTATGTCTATCTAATGAGACATAAAAGTGAATCTTTTGACAAGTTCAAAGAATTCAAAAATGAAGTACAGAATCAGTTAGGCCGTAATATCAAGGCACTTCGTTCAGATCGAGGTGGAGAATACTTGAGTCGAGAATTTACTGACTATCTGAAGGAGTGTGGGATCATCTCACAGCTCACTCCACCAGGAACACCGCAATGGAATGGTGTGTCCGAAAGGAGAAATAGAACCTTATTGGATATGGTTCGTTCTATGATGAGTCAGGCTACTCTACCTTACTCCTTTTGGGGATTTGCACTGGAAACAGCTGCAAAGGTGCTAAACCGAGTGCCATCCAAGGCCGTTTCAAAGTCACCATATGAGTTATGGTATAGGAAGCAGCCGAGCTTGACACTTATCAAAATCTGGGGTTGCGAGGCTTATGTCAAAAAGCACGTCCCTGGGAAACTGGAGAGCAGATCAGATAAATGTATCTTTGTCGGTTACCCTAAAGAAACTAAGGGTTATTATTTCTACGATCCCAAAGAGAACAAAGTATTTGTTGCTCGAACGGCTATTTTTCTTGAGAAGGAATTTCTTCTGCAAGAGGCCAGTGGGAGAGAAATAAAGCTGGATGAAATTCCAGAAGAGGGACAAAGTAGTCAAGCTCAGTTGGATGAGCCTGAGCCAATAGATCAGGTTAATGTTCAACCTGAGGCTCAGATATCACGGGAACCGCGTAGATCGGGAAGGATCCGTCGTCAGCCTGAGCGCTATGACGGAGTCTACATCATTAATGATGAACCCCTCACTTATGCGGACGCGGTCAGTGGACCGGAATCAGCAAGATGGCTTGAAGCTATGCGAGCCGAGATGGACTCCATGTCAGACAACCAAGTTTGGGATTTGGTTGATCCGCCTCCGGGAATAATCCCTATAGGCTGTAAGTGGATCTTCAAGAAGAAGAAAGACATGGATGGTAACGTGGTTACCTATAAGGGCAGGCTAGTTGCGAAAGGTTTTAAACAAATCTACGGGATAGATTATGATGAAACTTTCTCTCCTGTAGCCATGTTCAAGTCCATTCGAATTATTCTCGCGATAGCAGCATATTATGATTATGAGATCTGGCAAATGGATGTGAAGACTGCTTTCCTTAATGGAAAACTGGAAGAGGATGTGTATATGACACAGCCTGAAGGTTTCATCAATCCATCAGAACGTCATAAGATATGCAAATTAAAGAAGTCCATTTATGGACTAAAACAAGCATCGAGAAGCTGGAATATTCGTTTTGATGAATCAGTCTGTGAATTTGGTTTCATCAAAAATGAAGATGACCCGTGTGTATATAAGAGGTTTAGTGGGAGCGTGATTACTTTCCTAGTCCTCTACGTCGATGATATTTTAATCATTGGAAATGATATTCCTGAACTACATGCAGTCAAGGCATGGTTAAGAAAATGTTTCCAAATGTAAGATTTGGGAGAAGCAGCCTATGTATTAGGTGTGGAGATCTACAGAGATAGATCTAATAGGCTTCTCGGGCTGTGCCAGAGTACTTACATCGATAAGGTCCTGGAGAGATTCCATTTAGAAAATTCTAAAAGAGGATATCTTCCAGTCAGACATGGTCTGAATCTTTCAAAGAGCCAGTGTCCTCAAACACAATCTGAGAAAGATGAGATGGACAATACGCCTTATGCTTCGGCTATTGGGTCCATCATGTATGCGATGTTATGTACTCGCCCAGACGTCGCTTACGGGTTAAGCGTGACCAGTCGGTTCCAAAGTAATACAGGGAAGGCACACTGGATTGCAGTCAAGAATATTTTAAAATATCTTCGGAGAACCAAAGATATGTTCTTGATTTATGGAGGTCAGGAAGAACTCAGTATTGAAGGATATACTGATGCTTCGTTCCAATCTGACCAAGACGATTTCCCATCGCAATCAGGCTATGTTTTTAGCTTGAATGGAGGAGCAGTGGTGTGGAAGAGTTTCAAACAATCAATTGTTGCTGATTCTACAACAGAAGCCGAGTATGTTGCAGCCTCAGAAGCATCAAAGGAGGCAGTATGGATTCGTAAGTTCATTCAAGAACTTGGTGTTGTTCCTTCAAGTGCAGACCCATTGGTTATCTTCTATGATAACACTGGAGCGATTGCTCAAGCAAAGGAACCACGGTCACACCAGAAGTCCAAGCACATACAGAGAAGGTTTCATTTGATCCGTGAGATCATAGATCGAGGAGAGATCAAGATCTGCAAGGTACATACAGATGACAATCTAGCTGACCCACTTACAAAGCCTCTGGCGCAGCAGAAGCATGAGAAGCACTGTAATAATATGGGTTTGAGATTTCTCAACCATTAGTTTAAGTGCAAGTGGGAGATTGTTGGGGTATGCCCTTAAGGCTAATGTTTGAGGCCTTGGGTTATTATCAGTATCATGTATAAACTGAGTATATGTTTATAAAGGCAATTGTTGTTATTCAGATTGTTGCATTGTCTGCTGCTGTATGTATACCTCTGAGTAATGTCTCAATGATGTTCAGCTTTGCTGACATTCAGAGTTGTCCTTAGTCGAGATATCTTGGTGAACATGAGACAGCCTTGATATGATTGAGACTAATATGTGTTCTGGTCTTATAGGATGCTACGAGCATGGAATAAGATTTAGACACATAGGTGCATTGGATGTACTGGACTGACCCTACTTAGGATATTCAATTGTTTGTCACAATGTGAATAAATCCTTATAAGCAAGCAAGTGGTATATTCCCTCTGACTTGAGATCACTTGTGTTACTAAGTGATGATTGGCATTGTCTTGAGGTGCTTCAATATCATTTGAAAGATAATGGTTAAGGATTATCTTGGTGAAGGTCCCCTAAACAAGGCGAGCGAAACCCTAGATAGGCGCATATGGAGGTTTTTCATGCAGCGGAAGGGGGTTTCTAGGATCTTTGCATATTATATGATCAACTTTATATGCGATTGCAAACAAGAATCAAGAAATCGATTCTTACCAAAGCCATTGCTTGGATGGCATCTAGGAAGAAGAGATCGATAAGGTTCTCCTCCAAAGTGTGCGCACACAAGATGAGACTTAGCCTACTCCTTGTCGCTCCTTGTGCTAGCAAGGCTCCAAGAATCCTGATCGCTTGAGGGAGAAGAGATGATGTCTCTAGTTTGGCTCGAGTCCTTTCTTGTTGTCCACGCTCTTTTCCACACGAGAAGACCTCGAGAGGAAGAAGCAAAAGAGCAAGAGTCCAATTGAGTGCAACCGAACGTGAGGCGTCTTAACTATTTCGGAAACGTTTCTTCCAAAAATAGTAAAACTTCACTTCATGCGTTCATGGACCATGCGCTTACACAAAGTAAACCGCCCAAAACGGCATCAAGCCTTTGAACCATTCGTTCAACCATGTGAACGGGTTCAAGCCATTCGGTTCAACTCAATTTGGTCCAAAGACCAAATCACTTAAGCCACTTGGTCTAGATCATATTAAACCCTAAGGTTCCAGATCTAACCGTTCATCTCTTGATGCTCTTGATCTCACCGATCTAGCATCAACTCTCTCGATCGAAGCTTACCGATCTCAAGCCCTAATCAATCAAACATGATCAAACCAGATCTCACTCACAATCAGAGATTAAATCCCTTTAAACTGAACCCTGACAATTCAGTCCACACGATCTGACTTAAGTAAGCCATATCATCAAATTGTGCGACCCTGAGGGTTTCCTTTAAATGTCGGTAATGATAACTTACGTTATCACGATCAGTGAGGGGTATCTAGCAACACATCACTGTCTCCCGATATAAAGGAAAGAGTCTTCCAAGACTACACCCAAACCACAGCACAAGTGTGAATCCACTTCACCAGGCATACATGTTTCCTTTGCCACTGGATGTTCTTATTGGACAAGCGTGTCAAGCCTGTAGCTCCAATATGATGAGCATGATTAGATCAGATGAACATAGTCACCTGGGTATGGCCATACACTTTCTCAATCATCTCATTTAGGGGGGCCCCTTCAGAACATCACACTCCTTAAACAAGGAGACGGCAATCCTATATCTATCACTAGTGCCCTAACATGACTCATGATCATTATCCAAGATAGTCTATAACCATTATGTTTCAAATGATATTGAACTACCTCAAAACAATGACAATCATCATTTAGAAACACAAGTGATCTCAAGTCAGAGGACATGTGCCACTTGTTGCAATCAAGGATTATTCACATTGTGACAAGCAATTGAATATCCTAGTAGGGTCTGTCCAGTACATCCAATGTACCCATGAGTCTACATCTTATTCCATGCTCGAAGCATCCTATAAGATTAGAACACATATTAGTCTCAATCATATCAAGGCTGTCTCATGTTCACCAAGATATCTCGACTAAGGACAAAATAGCATGTCAGCCAAGCTGAACAGCTTTGAGACATTATTCAGAAGCACACTTATTGCAGCAGACAATGTAACCAACTGAATAACAACCATTGCCTTTATAAACATAAGAGTTTATACATGATACTGAAAGAATCCCAAGACCTCAAACATTAGCCTTAAGGGCATACCCCAACAATCTCCCACTTGCACTTAATCTAATGGTTGAGAAATCTCAAACCCATATTATTACAGTGCTTCTCATGCTTCTGCTGCGCCAGAGGCTTGGTAAGCGGGTCAGCCAGATTGTCATCTGTATGAACCTTGCAGATTTTGATCTCACCACGATCAATGATCTCCCGGATCAAGTGAAACCGTCTCTGTATGTGCTTGGACTTCTGGTGCGACCGTGGTTCCTTTGCTTGTGCGATTGCTCCAGTGTTATCACATAAGATAACCAAAGGATCTGCACTCGAAGGAACAACACCAAGTTCCTGAACGAACTTACGAATCCACACTGCCTCCTTAGATGCTTCTGAGGCTGCAACATACTCGGCTTCTGTTGTGGAATCAGCAACGATAGACTGTTTGAAACTTTTCCATACCACTGCTCCACCATTCAAGCTAAAAACATAGCCTGATTGCGATCGGAAATCATCCTGGTCCGATTGGAACGAAGCGTCAGTATATCCTTCTATACTGAGTTCTTCCTGACCACCATATATCAAGAACATATCTTTGGTCCTCCGCAGATATTTCAAAATATTCTTGACTGCAATCCAGTGCGCCTGACCTGGATTACTTTGGAATCGACTGGTCACGCTTAACCCGTAAGCGACGTCTGGGCGAGTACATAACATCGCATACATAATGGACCCAATAGCCGAAGCATAAGGCGTATTGTCCATTTCATCTTTCTCAGTCTGTGTTTGCAGACACTGACTCTTTGAAAGATTCAGACCATGTCTGACTGGAAGATATCCTCTTTTAGAATTCTCTAAATGGAATCTCTCCAGGACTTTATCGATGTAAGTACTCTGGCACAGCCCGAGAAGCCTCTTAGATCTATCCCTGTAGATCTTCACACCTAATACATAGGCTGCTTCTCCTAGATCTTTCATCTGGAAACATTTTCTTAACCATGCTTTAACAGCATGCAGTTCAGGAATATCGTTTCCAATGATTAAGATATCATCGACGTAGAGGACTAGGAAAGTAATCACGCTCCCACTAAACCTCTTATATACACACGGGTCATCTTTGTTCTTGATGAAACCAAACTCACAGATTGATTCATCAAAATGAATATTCCAGCTTCTAGATGCTTGCTTAAGTCCATAAATAGACTTCTTTAACTTGCATATTTTATGACGATCTGATGGATTGGTGAAACCTTCAGGTTGTGTCATATACACATCCTCATCCAGTTTTCCATTAAGGAAAGCGGTCTTCACATCCATTTGCCAGATCTCATAATCATAATATGCTGCTATCGCGAGAATAATCCGAATAGACTTGAACATGGCTACAGGAGAGAAAGTTTCATCATAATCTATCCCGTAGATTTGTTTGAAACCTTTCGCAACTAGCCTGCCTTTATAGGTAACCACGTTACCATCCATGTCAATCTTCTTCTTGAAGATCCATTTACAGCCTATAGGGATTACTCCCGGAGGCGGATCAACCAAATCCCAGACTTGGTTATCTGACATGGAGTCCATCTCGGCTCGCATAGCTTCAAGCATCTCGCTGAATCCGGTCCACTGACCGCATCCGCATAAGTAAGGGGTTCATCATGATCAATGATGTAGACTCCGTCATAGCGCTCAGGCTGTCGACGGATCCTTCCCGATCTTCGCGGTTCCCGTGATATCTGAGCCTCAGGTTGTTTACTAACCTGTTCTACCGGCTCAGGCTCATCCAACTGTGCTTGACTACTTTGTCCTTCTTCTGGATTCACATCCAGCTTTATTTCTCTCCCACTGGCCTCTTGCAGAAGAAACTCCTTCTCAAGAAAAATGCCCGTCCGAGCAACAAATACCTTGTTCTCTTTGGGATCGTAGAAATAATAACCCTTAGTTTCCTTAGGGTAACCGACAAAGATGCACTTATCAGATCTGCTCTCTAGTTTCCCAGAGGCGAGCTTTTTGACATAAGCCTCGCAACCCCAGATCTTGATAAACGTCAAGCTCGGCTGTTTCCCATACCATAACTCGTATGGAGTCTTTGAAACTGCCTTGGATGGCACTCGGTTTAGTACCTTTGCAGCTGTTTCCAGTGCAAATCCCCAAAAGGAGTAAGGTAGAGCAGCCTGACTCATCATAGAACGAACCATATCAAGTAATGTTCTATTTCTCCTCTCGGACACACCATTCCATTGCAGTGTTCCTGGCGGAGTGAGCTGTGAGATAATCCCACACTCCTTCAGATAGTCAGTAAACTCTCGACTTAGGTATTCACCACCTCGATCAGAACAAAGTGCCTTGATATTTCGGCCTAGCTAATTTTGTACTTCATTCTTGAACTCTTTGAACTTGTCAAAAGATTCACTCTTATGTCTTATTAAATAGACATACCCATATCTACTGAAATCATCAGTAAAGGTAATGAAGTATGAATAGCCACCTCTGGCATGTTTACTAAATGGCCCACACACATCACTGTGTATAAGGTCAAGTAAACCTGAAGCCCTTTGACCTTTGTTAGGAAAAGGAGACTTCGTCATTTTACCCAATAAACAAGCTTTGCATGTATCAATCTCCTCATAGGAGAACGATCCCAGCAGTCCATGGTCATGCAACCGCTTAATGCGTTTCTTGTTAATATGGCCTAAACGACTATGCCATAGCAAGGTGCTGTCATCAGCATACTTGGCTTTCTTATTATCAATATTTTGTATAGAACATTCCATGTCCAACATGAATAATCCATTGTTAATTGATCCAGAAGCATAAACAATATTATCATAAGAAAGAACACACTTTGAAATATTGCATTCAAAGGAAAATCCTTTCCTGACAAGAGCAGGAATGGAGATAATATTCTTGGTAATGCTAGGTACAAAATAACAATTATTAAGTTCTAATACAAGTCAAGATGGTAATGAGATGTGATATTCTCCTACAGCAACAGCAGCAACCCGTGCCCCGTTTCCAACTCGTAGGTCCACCTCATGCTGTCCCACCTGTCTTCTTCTCTTGAGTTCCTGTACATTTGAACAAATGTGAACTCCACATGCAGTGTCCAACACCCATGAAATAGAAGAAGAAGATATCATGACCTCAGTCACAAAAATACCTGAGCCAGAAGCAATGCTTCCCTTCTTGTCTCCTTGGAGCGCTTTACAGTCCTTTTTCCAGTGACCCAGCTGGCCACAGTGGAAACATCTGTATTCCTTCGACCGCTTAACCTTTTGTTTCAGAGCCTTGTTGTAACTCTTGACAGGGGCTTTGCCCTTCTTCCCCTTCTTCTTGTTCCTGGAAGGAAACATCAAGACAGAGGTTGAAGGCTTTCCCTTTAGAGTTTCCTCTGTAGTCAAGAGCATATTCAGCAACTCTGCCGGAGTACAGTCGATCTTGTTCATATTAAAATTAATAATGAACGGATAGAAAGAGGCCGGGAGGGACTGCAGAATAATGTCTACAGCAAGCTCCTGATTGATGGTATGTCCCAGTTTCTCTAGAGCCTCTTTGTGCCCAATCATCTTGAGCACATGAGCTCCCACTAGACTCCCTTCAGCCAGTTTGCTCTGAAAGAAAAGCTTGGTCAAATTATAGCGCTCAGTCCTCGCCTGTGCAGCATACAACATCTTGAGGTTTGCTATCATTTCTATAGCAGACATATCCTCATGCTGACGCTGCAGCTGTGGCGTCATAGACGCTAGCATCAGGCAAGCGACATCAATGCTATCATTGACATGCTTTTCATAGGCTTCCCGAACCGCCCTTGCGGCGTTCGGAGCGGGTTGAGGCGGTACAGCCGTCTCGAGGACATACAGTTTCCTCTCAGCCTTAAGAACAATCTTAAGGTGTCCATACCAGTCTGAGAAGTTTGCTTGAAGCTCATGGTGTTCGTTGCTGCAGGAATCTACAACAATGCAAGAACAGCAAGGTCAGTATCAATGTTAGAATCAATCCAGGACTTAAGAATGATTCTTTTCTCACTATTTTATCTGACTGAAAAATCCATAAAACAGTCCGAAAGAGTAACACTCTTTTAGTGAGATGGGATCCAGATTTCATACTTGGTCTCCGCGTCCCGCTCAGGCGAGATAAGTTGCACAGAGAGTATAAGCACTAATTTCTGGTAGGCAGTCCCTGCCAATCGCCAACCCGTGCGATTCCCCTTCATCTGGGCAATCCAGCCGACTGTGCCAACTGAGTTGGTACAACACAATCTCTGACCCCACAGATGGCTGCCTCCATATAGCTAACATATGCGCCACATATGTAGCCTACATGGTCAAGCTGACCTGGCCTACTCCCTGGACCACCACGTGCTATGCTGAGCAACGAGAAGCGATAAATCCCTTCCCTGTAACACGCAGGTGTAATCACACACCGTCTGAAGATAGATGGACGTGCCCACTGAGTGGGTACAACACGGCTCCAACAATAGTCAGAACAGTGAGGTTTCGCGTCAGAAGGCTATCGAGCTTGATATTTTAGCGTTGGATTTTAATGGTCTTTTATCTTCTTAACTATCATGCAAACCCTATGGTGATAGTAGAAGATAAATAAATCATGCAAGTCTAATTATTTAAACAATAAAAGAAAGCATGATGATCTTATGTGGTAAAAGCCCATTAACCCTAAGTAAGACCTTAAATTAACTTAAGTCTTCACTTGAGCTCTCCATGGGTCTTTTTGCATCTCATCTGGCCCAACCCAGGGCCCTAGCACCCAATGCAGCTCGGGTGCGCCCACCAGGTAAATGCGCCTGTCATAGGGTCGAACCCTAGACCTCCCACCTGGTCAAGCCTCTACTGCATGCGCCTATGCCATATGTGCTCTGTGCTCTTGTCTGATTAAAATTACAATTTAATCTATCTAGACAAGATTGACTCGCAGGTCAATTACACTTTATATATTAAATAACATGTGATGCGCAGATCACAAAAAATTAATTTACAATTTTAATCCAGGCTCGCAAGCCCCAGCACAGCACACATTAAAAGGGCAACCCACATAAGATGAAATAGACACTCATCATGATATGCAATCATTATGTGATCCAATAATAAGAAAATAAAAATTTTCGAAAACCCATTGTGATCAATTTTAATTTTCTTATGGGCCCTACAACCTTACAACGGTCCATTGATAGGGATCCACTCATCATGTCTAGTCAGATCCACTGCCCTTGCATGCACCAAGTCCTAACTGACTTGAGTTGACCTAATGGTCAACCATGCATGAGCCAAGGGCTGAACAACCACCATGAGTTCTGGCAAGCAGGTGTGACCCCGGGCCTAACTCAAGAGTGTTCACTGGTTGTCTCAACCAGACCTCGCTACACGCCCTTGATGCAGTCGACCTATAGCCACCTAATGCTTGCGCATAGGTGCCATCTGGTCGACCCATCTAGGCTGTCAGATGGTCTGATCAGACTATATGGATCTTACCTAGAGGATGATATCAACCCTACCAACCCGTCTAAGGGTTTATGGTAGGCACACCTTAGATCTAATGAGGATGCGCGCAAGATATAACAAGTTTTTGATAAAAACAACATCCAAGCGCCACCATGCAACATACATGCGCAAATATAAACATACTAGCATGTAGTTTTGTTTTCGGCATGTGATTAGATCTACTCTTAGCAAGCGCAAACAAGGATCACATATAAGCAATCAAATGAACATACATAAAACCGCATCCTCTGATACCAATTGAAGGTCCCCTAAACAAGGGGAGCGAAACCCTAGATAGGCGCATATGGAGGTTTTTCATGCAGCGGAAGGGGGTTTCTAGGATCTTTGCATATTATATGATCAACTTTATATGCGATTGCAAACAAGAATCAAGAAATCGATTCTTACCAAAGCCATTGCTTGGATGGCGTCTAGGAAGAAGAGATCGATAAGGTTCTCCTCCAAAGTGTGCGCACACAAGATGAGACTTAGCCTACTCCTTGTCGCTCCTTGTGCTAGCAAGGCTCCAAGAATCCTGATCGCTTGAGGGAGAAGAGATGATGTCTCTAGTTTGGCTCGAGTCCTTTCTTGTTGTCCACGCTCTTTTCCACACGAGAAGACCTCGAGAGGAAGAAGCAAAAGAGCAAGAGTCCAATTGAGTGCAACCGAACGTGAGGCGTCTTAACTATTTCGGAAACGTTTCTTCCAAAAATAGTAAAACTTCACTTCATGCGTTCATGGACCATGCGCTTACACAAAGTAAACCGCCCAAAACGGCATCAAGCCTTTGAACCATTCGTTCAACCATGTGAACGGGTTCAAGCCATTCGGTTCAACTCAATTTGGTCCAAAGACCAAATCACTTAAGCCACTTGGTCTAGATCATATTAAACCCTAAGGTTCCAGATCTAACCGTTCATCTCTTGATGCTCTTGATCTCACCGATCTAGCATCAACTCTCTCGATCGAAGCTTATCGATCTCAAGCCCTAATCAATCAAACATGATCAGACCAGATCTCACTCACAATCAGAGATTAAATCCCTTTAAACTGAACCCTGACAATTCAGTCCACACGATCTGACTTAAGTAAGCCATATCATCAAATTGTGCGACCCTGAGGGTTTCCTTTAAATGTCGGTAACGATAACTTACGTTATCACGATCAGTGAGGGGTATCTAGCAACACATCACTGTCTCCCGATATAAAGGAAAGAGTCTTCCAAGACTACACCCAAACCACAGCACAAGTGTGAATCCACTTCACCAGGCATACATGTTTCCTTTGCCACTGGATGTTCTTATTGGACAAGCGTGTCAAGCCTGTAGCTCCAATATGATGAGCATGATTAGATCAGATGAACATAGTCACCTGGGTATGGCCATACACTTTCTCAATCATCTCATTTAGGGGGGCCCCTTCAGAACATCACACTCCTTAAACAAGGAGACGGCAATCCTATATCTATCACTAGTGCCCTAACATGACTCATGATCATTATCCAAGATAGTCTATAACCATTATGTTTCAAATGATATTGAACTACCTCAAAACAATGACAATCATCATTTAGAAACACAAGTGATCTCAAGTCAGAGGACATGTGCCACTTGTTGCAATCAAGGATTATTCACATTGTGACAAGCAATTGAATATCCTAGTAGGGTCTGTCCAGTACATCCAATGTACCCATGAGTCTACATCTTATTCCATGCTCGAAGCATCCCATAAGATTAGAACACATATTAGTCTCAATCATATCAAGGCTGTCTCATGTTCACCAAGATATCTCGACTAAGGACAAAACAGCATGTCAGCCAAGCTGAACAGCTTTGAGACATTATTCAGAAGCACACTTATTGCAGCAGACAATGTAACCAACTGAATAACAACCATTCCCTTTATAAACATAAGAGTTTATACATGATACTGAAAGAATCCCAAGACCTCAAACATTAGCCTTAAGGGCATACCCCAACACTTGGATAGTGGGCATGAGTCATGTTAGGACACTAGTGATAGATATAGGATTGCCTCTCCTAGTTGGAGTGTGATGTTCTAAAGGGGCCCCCTGGATGAGATGGTTGAGAAAGTGTATGGCCATACCCAGATGACTATGTTCATCTGATCTAACCATTCTCATCGTGTTGGAATTACAGGCTTGACACGCTTGTCCAACGAGAACATCCAGTGGCAAAGGGAACATGTATACTGAGTGAATTGGATTCACACTTGTGCTGTCGTTTGGGAGTGGTCTTGGAAGACTCTTTCCTTCATATCGGGAGACAGTGATGTGTTGCTAGATACCCCTCTCTGATCGTGATAATGTAAGTTATCGTTACCGACATTGAAGGAAACCCTCAGGGTCGCACAATTTGATGATATGGCTTACTTATGTCAGATCGTGTGGACTGGAATTATTCTAGTTCAGTTTAAAGCAATTTAAACTCTGATTGGAAGTGAGATCTGGTCTGATCATGTTTGATTGATTAGGACATATGATCGGTAAGCTTCGATCGGGAGAATTGATGCTTGATCGAAGAGATCAAGAGCGTCAAGAGATGTGTGGTTGGATCTTGAGCCACTTGGTTCAATAAGATCAAAACCAGGGTTGGTTTGATTTGGTCCTTGAACCAAATAAAATTGAACCGGTTCACTTAGTGTGAGCGCATGGTTCAATTAAAGAGGGAAGTTTCGATTGGTTCACTTAGGGTGAACGCATGGGAGTTAAGTGTCACATCCCGTTATCTTAACCCCAAACAAGCAACACAAGTCATAGAAGAACAGGATGTTATCATACAAGATCGATGCACATGCTAAGTAAAACCAAGTTCAGGAAAACCCGATCTGAAAATTTTCGAGAATACATACATAGAATCTCCACAAAACACAATTTCATAAATGTACCTGCCACCACGCAATCCTTGCACTAGACATATGCAAGGCAACAGTTATATCAAAGCCACATAAAATCCGTAAAATCCATAAATCACATAAAGGTACCTGTCACCAGGCAATACTTGCACTTGACATATGCAAGTTCACATTTATATAAAATCTGATCGCAAAAATATAAATCGACTCGAATTTAGAACCAAAGCCACAATGTCGATTCTATAAATTCATAACTAACATCAATAATATCAAACACCGAAACCAGGTCAAAGCCCGCGGTGACACAAAATCAAACTCTCAAAACTGCCACAACCGGCAACACTGGTTCACAAAGTTTAGCCACAACCGGCCCCAGTTAACTAAGCACAAAAGTCTTATACATCAAACCAGCATAATATCCATATCAACACAAGTCCCATATAAAACGCTAACTCAGGTAGTGCGCCCCTGTTCTACACCTGAAAATATTGAGGGGTGAGCTACACAGCCCAGTGAGTAGATAGTCTCACTCGACCATCCATAGCATACAATCAAAGATACATGCAGATTATTTTAAAAACATTTAGCAGAACATCATGTTAACATATAACAAAAACAAAGAACAGAACTCATATAAATAAATAGATGTACAGACATCACACACTTGTCACCACAGAGTAACCAAGGTTCTAGAGTCATACTCTAAACCAACTAAACCCACCAACCACTTAGTTGACCTAGTTGTCCAGCATAAATCAAGAGTGACCACTATGGTCCAACCCGGCTCTGGCCTAAGCACTGGGAGAAGCCTGCAAATCACATGCAACATAAACATGGACAGTGTGTAGACTCAAGAGGTAATCCCCACCCGGTCAAGATGTGATACCTTGATCTACACCACCCCATAACACAAAAATCTAAACGTCTAAGAGTGATGACATCAAGAGGTGGCCCCTGTCCGACCAAGACATGGCACTTTGCGTCAATCACTCGTTCTCCCAAAGGGTTCCTTACCTGGACAACCACTAGACACATCTTATATCTTATTTCACAAAAGTGGACTCCTAAGTGTCGACCAGACTCTAGGATAGTCATTTTCATCACGATAATCACAACAGGCGGCTGAAACATCAACCCCTCACATATCACAAACACAGGGCTGAAATCTCTAACCCCTAACATATCACATATAGACTATCCCCTTGAGTACACGGTTACACTTAGCCTTAGTCCTATCCATCCCATAATGGTTACACAGACCACAACACATAATATTCGAAAATCACATAACCACATAATGTAGTGTAGTCCTTAGGTTTCATGCTGATCAGTTCAGTATAACCTTGCTAAGTTATCACCCAAGTTTCTCAAACAGAATACATGGCCATAAAAATTATTAGCATTGTTAGAATTTATCAGGGCATTCAAATATTTAACATAGGATTAAAATACAACACATATAGCCCACGGTTCTACAACATATTATCTAACTTAAAATTTAAACCTAGTTAACAAGAATTTCATGCTCAAGAATCACTGATTTAATACTACCTAAATCCCCTATAAGAATACCTTAAATTTCATGTTGCAAAATTTTGGTATTTCAACATAGATACACCTTTGCAAATTTCGGTTTTCAACATAAATACACCTTTGCAAATTTCGGTTTTCAACATAAATACTCCTTTGCAAATTTCGGTTTTCAACATGGTGAAGTCTTGAGTTTCGGTTTTCTAACATGGTAAATTTCCAATCAATCCAATGTATCAACTAACACAACCAAATTGATAGAATTTGAATGAGACACCCCACTCACCTCTTATTTTGAACCGTGAACACCAAGGTGAAATCCTCTCCAAAACTCGTCTAAGGCTTTGAAATTCCACCAATGTCGCCACCAATGGAAGAGAGACGCCACCAAGCACCCAAGAACGCCGGCCAAAGGAAAAGAAGAGGAAGAAAGGAATTTCGTCTAAGCCTTCAAGGTCGCCCAAGCCTCCAAGCCGCCGCCCTAAGGTTTCTTCCAAGCCAAAAAAAATGCCAACTTTCCTTCCCTAACCGCAATTACCCACTTAAAATTTTGGTTTTAAATTTTAAACCCGTTAACCAATTAATTCGAATTTTAGATCTAATTTAAGTGTAAACCCATTAACCCATAGTTAATTATTCATTTAAGCGAAAATCCAATAAGGATTAACTTAACATCCAAAATGTCCCAATTAATTAGCAACCAATAAACTCTAATTAATTAATTATAAATTAACAACCAATAAACACTAATTAATTAATTACTAGGGTCAAAATCACAACATAGGAAAATATCACAACCAATGATTTTATTTAAATCAAGAATAAAATATCACAGTCAATGATTTTATTTAAATCAAGAATTGTACTTACCAGGAATTAAGATCCTTGGATCTTACATCCCTCCCTCCTTATAAAGCTTTAGTCCTCTAAAGCTCAACATCCATATCATCAAAAAGATAAGCATAAAACTTCCTCATATCAGCTTCAGTCTCCCAGGTCGCCTCCTCAACCGACTGATTTCCCCAGATAACCTTTACCAAAGGTATAGACTTGTTCCTCAGAACTTTATCCTTTCTATCCACAATCCGGAGAGGTCTTTCCTCAAAGGTCAAATCACTCTGAATCTGAAGAGGTTCCAACTCCAATACATGAGATGGATCAGGATGATATTTCCTCAAAGTAGAAACATGGAACACATTATGCAAATGTTCCAAAGCAGGAGGTAAAGCTAACTTGTAAGCTACTGGACCAACTCTCTCAATAATGTCAAAAGGTCCAACAAACCTAGGGCTCAGCTTTCCTTTCTTGCCAAACCGCATAACACCCTTAGTAGGTGACACCTTTAAGAAAACATGATCCCCTACTACAAACTCTAGGGGTCGACGACGGTCATCAGCATAACTCTTCTGTCTGTCCGGAGAAATCTTCAGTTTATCCTGAATCTCTTTGACCTTATCAGTAGTCTCCTGTACTGCATCAGATCTCAAAATCAATCTTTCACCAGTTTCCTCCCAACACAAGGGAGTCCTACACCTTCTCCCATACAAAGCCTCATAAGGAGCCATCTGAATACTGGAGTGGAAGCTATTATTATAGGTGAACTCTATCAAAGATAGATCCCGGTTCCACTCAGAACTCCAATCAACCACATAAGCTCTCAATAAGTCTTCTAGAGTCTGGATAGTACGCTCCGTCTGGCCATCAGACTGAGGATGGTATGCTGTATTAAAACTCAACTTAGTACCCAAACCCTCCTGTAAGCTCTTCCAAAATCTGGACAGAAACCGAGAGTCCCTATCCGACACAATATCAACAGGCACTCCATGCAGTCTGACTATCTCATCAATGTACACTCTAGCCAGTCTCTCCAAAGGATAAGTCATCTTGATCGGAAGAAAATGGGCTGATTTAGTGAGTCTATCAACAATCACCCAAATAGCATCATGACCCAATCTGGTTCTGGGCAAACCACACACAAAGTCCATACTAATACATTCCCACTTCCACTCAGGAATTGGAAGGGGCTGCAACAAACCACCAGGCTTCTGGTGTTCAGCCTTTACAGTCTGACAGGTTAAACACCTAGAGACAAAATCAACTACCTCTTTCCTCATACCCGGCCACCAAAAACTCTTCTTGAGATCCTGATACATCTTAGTCACACCAGGGTGTAGAGAATATTTGGAGTTATGGCTATCCTCCAATATTTCTTTCCTCAAGCTCGGTTCCTCAGGGACACACACCCTTCCACGGAACCGGAGAACACCATCATCAGACAAGCTAAAATCCTGAACTTCACCCGCAACCAAACTATCCCTGATCTGAGCTAATTTCGGATCCACAGACTGCTGATCTCTGATCTTCTGCAACAAAACAGACTGTACTCTGAGGAAAGCCACATAACCCGACTGACCTCTAGGAGAAACACTGATCCTGAGATCTCTGAACTCCTGCAATAACTGCCACTCACTGACCCGTAGTGCCGCTACTGAAGCTACTGGATGTCTGCTCAGTGCATCAGCCACTACATTGGCCTTTCCAGCCTGATACTGAATAGCGAAGTCATAGTCTTTGATCAACTCCATCCATCTTCTCTGTCTCATGTTCAACTCCTTCTGAGTGAAGATGTACTTGAGACTCTGGTGGTCAGTGAACAGATCAAACTCTTGACCCAACAAATAGTGACGCCATATTTTCAGAGCAAAGACTACGGCCGCCAACTCCAAGTCATGAGTAGGGTAGTTCAACTCATACTCCTTCAGTTGTCTCGAAGCATAGGCTACCACAGAACCCTTCTGCATCAAGACACAACCCAACCCCTTGCCTGAAGCATCCGTATAGACAGTAAACCTTTCCCCATCACTAGGAATAATGAGGATCGGTGTACTAGTCAACCTTCTCTTCAGCTCCTGAAAGCTCTCTTCACACTTGTCATCCCAATTAAACTTGGCCTCCTTTCTGGTCAATTTAGTTAAAGGACCCGCCAGCTTGGAGAATCCCTCAACAAACCTCCGGTAGTAACCTGCTAGACCCAGGAAACTTCTGATCTCAGTAGCACTAGTCGGTCTTCCCCAATTAAGGATGGCTTGCACTTTAACTGGATCCACAGACACCCCCCTGACCAGAAATCACATGCCCAAGGAAGCTGATCTTTTCTAGCCAAAACTCACACTTACTAGCCTTGGCATATAATCGGTTTTTCCTTAGGATCTCCAGCACTCTGCGCAAGTCACTGACATGATCCGAAGTAGTCCGAGAGTACACCAAGATATCATCTATGAAAACCACCACACAAGAATAGAGCAATTCATGAAATACCCTATTCATCAAATCCATGAAGACAGCAGGTGCATTCGTCAGTCCAAAAGGCATAACTAGAAATTCAAAATGCCCATACCTGGTCCTGAAAGCAGTCTTAAATATATCCTCATCCTTGACCCTAAGCTAGTAATACCCTGATCTTAGATCAATCTTAGAGAACACTGTAGCTCCCTGTAATTGATCAAATAGATCATCAATTCTGGGGAGAGGATACCTATTCTTGATAGTCACTTGGTTCAGTTGCCTGTAGTCTATACACATCCTCAGGGTTCCATCCTTCTTCTTAACGAACAGCACTGGTGCTCCCCAGGGAGAAGCACTAGGCCGGATGTCGCCTTTCTCCAGCAATTCCTCCAGTTGCTTCTTAAGTTCAGCCAACTCTGAGGAGAAATATGGTATGAGGCCTTTGATAGAGAAGTAGATCTTGTCACAAGTGTAATCTTGTGATTGATCTCTCTCCTTGGGGAAAGGTGTTTGGGAAGCTCCGAGGATAACTCGTCGGAGAACTTTTCCAACAAACCCTTCCCCATCGAGGGGGCCTCTCCTTCGCAAGGAGAGTCGTTAGTTCCTGTCTCTCTACGACATTACCTTATAGGGCATTGCTAACAAACGAACCCCTCTACCTCAAGCATCACCTGGGCATACAGCAGGATGTAGTTGCGTATGGCCCAGTATGCTTAGTCATTTTAGGTTGCCTCGTGCAGCCCAGGACAAGTTTTCCCAAGTAGAAATCACTCCTTGATCTCGTCTCTTTTGAGATCTCCTCACGGGAGCTCAAGAGTGGGATTAAACCCCAAAAAGGTTGTGTGCGTCTTGAGTCCACACCATAGCTTTGCATCTCTGGAGAGATACGATACATATATGTACCTGCTCCTCAGCAGGAACCTGGGTATTATGGAAACATAATTCCAATACGCCATAGGAAGTCCTCAACTTAGCGTAGCAACCCCTAAAAAGGGTATTAGCAAATGAGCGCGCTATCGCACGACGATCACATGGCCACTCTTGGCCGGTGTTTTGGACATGTCGTCGCACAACATTCCTTAGGCTACAATTTGCCAATCCCTAGAACGTGTCATCGCATGACAGTTATTTGGTTGCCATCGGCCGGTCTCTACGATACGTCGTCGCATGACAATCCTATGGAGACATAGGCTGGTCTGGGACACATCGTCGCACGATTGCCCCTTTTTGGACCATGTTGTTGCGCGACAGTCCCCATGGCCACCCCTAGCCTCGATCGGTGCAGTAGAAGCTATGGTAATGTGCTTCAATTATGTGACGTCCATAATTTGTCTCCACTAGGGAGACACGAAAATTGAGCCGTGAGGCTCTAGTTAGACAAAGCCAACTCTGTCGATATCTCTGAAGCAAAGCTCCCCCATATCAGATAGTCTCCACCAGCATCTCAATGGCGTGGACGCTTGTGATCATTGTATAGATCACTGCTGCCAACACATGTACAATGCCAGTGTACAAGTTGGAACGTGCAGAACTTGGGCTTTGACACCAATATGTCACGCCCAGAATTAGGCTAACAAAATTTTTAATACATTACACGCAAGTCAATGCTTGACTCGCACCCAAGCATGCCCACATAGGAGCAAAGTGGTCGAACCTCGATCTGGATGCGACCGGCAGGAGAACGTTCCCAATGCGCTTCTCAGCCTAACCCGAACGACCACCTGTCTACTCGTCATGACGAGTTGGGGATGACCACGCATCAGCCAAGGACCGCTGCACGAACTAGCTCCAAAGTCCACCGAAGTACATCACCCGAGACTCGACGCCGGTGCAGCGCGTGTACGAGTCCATACACTGAAAAAGAGACAAGAACCGCATGCAGGTGGTGGCGCACACACGCGCAAGAGACAGTGTAAAGTAGGGGATGATTCTAGGGTTTAATATGCTCAAAACATGGTAAACCCTAAGCATGTGGATCTAGTAAAACACATAAATAAGAAAGGAAGAAGAAGAGAAAAGGGTAGAAATCACCTTGTGGCCCCTTTTAGGGAAAGGGGCCTTAACCCCTTTCTTTGTCCTCTCTCCTGGATCTTGGCGACGAGGCTTAGAATGGGGTTATTAAATGTCCAACAATCAAATCAAAACAATCAAGGGGAGGCCGGTAAGGAGACAAGTCCCGAACCTCCCTAAACTACAACAAGTGGTGTCCTTAGGGGTTCTTGTTCATGGCTTCAATGTTGCTTCCCTTGTCATGGCGTTGGAGATGGATGAAGATCATCATGTTGATGGCGTCACAAAGAACTTCAAGGAGAGAAAGAGAACTTTGGTGGAGTAGAAGAAGAGAAGAGGAAGAAGAAACTCTCGCACAAGACTTAGAGGAAGAGAAGGGGAAGAGGAGATACTTGGTTGGAATCCACTATACCAAAACAATGCTCACGCATCAACACTTAGTTTTCTTTCTCAAAATAGCATAGACTAATTGCAAGGTCACAAATACAAGGGCTTAAAACCCCTAATCCTCAACGTTACAAAATCCCTCAAGTATATCCAACGGTTATCCTCTCTAGGTTTGAATTGGATGGATTGGATGGGATGTATTCCTTCAGCCTTTCATTGGGTGGAATGGGTGGTGATGTGCAAGGGTTGTGGCCGAAGTGCTTTGTTGGAAACAGTAAAAAAAACCTGGCATTGAAGTTGCATGGCTGTATGCTGAAAGTTGATTGGGCAAGAGCTGTATGTTTATCTTTGTGTAGAGGTGCCTTTACCCGGATCCTTTGGCAGAGTAGATGCACGCGCATGCTGATTGGATGAGGGATGCATGCGTGAAGGGGTGCTGTGGTTTGAAATTGCAGCCGGATATGCTTGGAGCTGCATGTTGTTGCCGAAAGTTGATTGGTTGGAGTTGTATGCATGAAAGGGTGCTTCGGTTGTGATTTCAGCTGAGTGAGGTGGAAGCTTGCATGTTGACGTGATTGGCTTGAAGTGGAAGTTGACTTGACTTTGATAGGGTGGGCTCTTTGGGCCTTGCTTGTGGATTGCTTCTTAGTGCATATATGGAAGTAGACTGGCGCTATTGAGAGTGTTGATTGGTCTTGACTTGAGGATGGGCTGTTGAGGACTAGTGGTGCCTTGTAGTGCAATTACAGGTGCATATAAATCCTAGGCTAAAGAACAACCTACTACATCATCTAGGAAAATAAAACATGCTTAAAGGAAATAAAATCCTAGGCTAATCCTATTCTAAAGCAAAAACATGAAATTAAAGACAAGCATAATTAAACCTGGAAGATGCTCCTGCATCATAGTGTCACGCTGGACGCCGGGCACATGCCCTAACTCCGACTAGACCGCATGCAAGCAGTCAAACTCACCACTAGCCCAAAGGGACGTCCCGCAGATGTCTGGCACAAACAATCTGGCGAATGCCGGGCAACAACACACAAGGCCGGCGCACATGACCGAAGCGTGGAGACGGGCGAGGAGTCACCGACCGAGAAAGACAACTCAGCCGGAAGCGCGAAGCGCACAGAGCCGAAGAGAGGAAGACGCCGGCCAAGGGCAGCTGATTGGCCGAGAACAAAAATCGCATCCGGAACCTGTTAGAGATACACACACAGAAATCGAGGCACGTGCACACCAACCAAAGCATGTGTACGTAAACCAAGGCAGTGGATCGAGTGCCAGAGGCTCATCAAAAATTGCCTGAGACTTGCCGGAACACCATCCGACCGAGCCCAGTCTCGCCGGAGCCAAATGCAGCGCCAGCGAACTTCCAGGAGTCGTCAGACGCCAGCCAAAGAGGGGGAACCGCATCCGAACTTCACCGGACGACGCCGGGAAGGGCAGGCGAGGCACATAGGCATGCCGGTCATCCACGTTCTTGCCGGAAAAGGGAAGAAGGTGGAGGATGCAGTGGAGGGGAGGAAGAATAAAGCTGTCGATGACACTCGCCGACGAAAACCCACCCGCCATATGAAGCCGGAGTGGGAGGAGGAAGAAGCGTACCTCGGCGGACGTCCATCCACCGGCAACGCCGAAGAAATTCGAGAATGAGGGAAAAGGGGGACGCCGCCCCTTGCTCCGTTGCTTCCCGTACTGCCACACCCATCGGGAAGTTGCTCTAGACCGCCGCCACCACCGGAACCCTCGCCGGAAGCCCGCTCTACGGCTGGGGAAGAAGATCGGGGGAGAAGGGAAAGATCGGCCGCCGCTGCCGTCTCATTCCCAATGCATCACGCGAGAGCACCCGGGCACTGTATGTTGGTAATCCTCAGACCTTATAAAATTTTAAAACACAGCGGAAGCAAAGGTCCGAAACAAAATTCCTAGAAACACTAGGATCCCTTACGAGAGAAAATCGGAGAATGTGAAGAGTAATACCTTATTAAACAACTTTAGAAGCAATCGATGACGAAGACGCGCAAGTGCCCATCCTCTGCAATCGCGCACACACGGGCTCCTCGAGTCCTCTCCAATCTCCATGCTAGGTGCTAGCCCTGGGAAATGAGATCCACGCCTCTTGATCTTCTCAACTTGCGCCAATGCCAAGGAGAAGAGGGAGTGTCGGCGACAAGGAGTGGATAACACTACCACTTGTCCCAACCCTTGATGCAAAAACTTTTATTGTAGTCTAGTACAAAAATTCTCCCACGTGGGCCTCTCTATTTATAATAGATAGGCAAGCTACTATTGGAGAATTTTATCCATATGGGACTATGATTAAGCGCCTCCACAACTAAACAAATCAGCGTCTCAGGTTTGAACCCTCACAAACGCAATTAAATATTTAATTACAAATTGTGCCTAAGCATATTAATTAACCAAGAGAAAATTTCTCTTGTTAATTAATATATTTTATTTATTCAAGTGACTTAAGTGCCAAGTCCGAAACTTGCACCAAGACCCTTATTTGACTTCTTTTTGTTGGGGTATGCCCTTAAGGCTAATGTTTGAGGCCTTGGGATTGTATCAGTCTCATGTAATAAACTCTTGTGTTTATAAAGGCATGGTTGTTATTCAGGTTGTTACCTTGTCTGCTGCAATTAGCGTACTTCTGAATAATGTCTCAAAGCTGTTCAGCTAGGCTGACATGCTATAAAGTCCTTAGTCGAGATATCTTGGTGAACATGAGACAGCCTTGATATGCTTGAGACTAATATGTGTTCTAATCTTATAGGATGCTTCGAGCATGGAATAAGATGTAGACTCATGGGTACATTGGATGTACTGGACAGACCCTATTAGGATATTCAATTGCTTGTCACAATGTGAATGATCCTTGATTGCAACAAGTGGCACATGTCCTCTGACTTGAGATCACTTGTGTTTCTAAATGATGATTGTCATTGTTTTGAGGTAGTTCAATATCATTTGAAACATGATGGTTATAGACTATCTTGGATAATGAGCTTGAGTCAGGTTAGGGCACTAGTGATAGATAAAGGATTGCCGTCTCCTTGTTTAAGGAGTGTGATGTTCTAGAGGGGCCCCCCTGAATGAGATGATTGAGAAAGTGTATGGCCATACCCAGGTGACTATGTTCATCTGGTCTAATCATACTCATCATATTGGAGCTACAGGCTTGACACGCTTGTCCCATAAGAACATCCAGTGGCAAAGGATACATGTACGCCTTGTGAATAGATTCACACTTGTGCTGTGGTTTGGGTGTAGTCTTGGAAGACTCTTTCCTTTATATCGGGAGACAGTGATGTGTTGCTAGATACCCCTCACTGATCGTGATAACGTGAGTTATCATTACCGACATTTAAAGGAAACCCTCAGGGTCGCACAATTTGATGATATGGCTTACTTAAGTCAGATCGTGTGGACTGAATTGTTTGGGTTCAGTTTAAAGGGATTTAATCTCTGATTGTAAGTGAGATCTGGTCTGATCATGTTTGATTGATTAGGGCTTGAGATCGGTAAGCTTCGATCGAGAGAGATGATGCTAGATCGGTGAGATCAGGAGCATCAGGAGATGAACGGTTAGATCTTGAGCCTTAGGGTTCAATTTGGTCTAGACCAAGTGGCTTGAGCTATTTTGGTTTGGTTTATGAACCAAATTCGATTGGACGTTTTGGCTTGAACCGGTTCACAAAGGTGAACGCTTGGTTCAATGCTAATATGCGTTTTTGGGTTGGCATGAGCGCATGGCTTGATTATCTTCCATTTATGGAAAGTCATCAAGGCCGATTTCACTTTCAACGCCAAAACGCATATGCGTTGTGCACTTCACTTCAACGCCTTAAACTTTCGTTTGAAGGAGGTTGACGAAGTGGAGAGGTTTTGCAAGAGGAGCTCTCGGCCAAAAGGGAATCATCTCATCATCCCCTTCCATTCGACAAGAAAGATTGGGTGCCTTGCTAGCACAAGGGACGCCAAGGAAGTAAGCGTTCTTCATCTTGTGTGTGAACTTTTGGAGGAGATCTAAGTTGCTCTCTTCTTCCAAGCCGACCTCCAAGCCAATGGCGTTGGTATGAATCTCCCTCTTGATCTAATCCATCTATCAAAGTTGATTATATGAGCATATAAGCGATTGTATTGATGAAATCCTAGCAAACTTGCATGCGCCCCCTAAATTAGGGTTTCATCTGCTTGCGCTCCCCCTCGAAGGGGACTCTTCAATTGGTATCAGAGCTAGGATCTTATATGGTTCATTTGATTGCTTAAGGTGATCCTTGTTTGCGCTTATGATCTAAGTTTTCTCATCATGCGATAATACTAGTTGAAAGTATTTTGATGGCGCATATATGAGATTGTTTTTGATGGCGCATGTGTAAGGTTGATTTTGTTGATGCATGTATATTGCTTACATTATTGCACATGTTACATGTTGTTGTTTTGACAAAACTTTACTTGCGCGCCTTTGACTAGATCTAAGTTGCGCCTACTGTAAACCCTTAGATGGGTTGATGGGGTTGAAAGCATCATCTAGTTTAGATCAACCTAGTCTGATCAGACCATCTGACAGCCTAGATGGATCGACCAGATGGCACCTATGCGCAAGCACAAGGTGGCTATAGGTCAATTGCATCACAGGCGTGTAGCGAGGTCTGGTTGAGACAACCTGTGAACACACATAAGTTAGGCCCGGGGTCACACCCGCTTGCCAGAACTCATGTTGGTTGTTCAACCCTTGGCGCATGCATGGTTGACCATTAGGTCAACTCGAGTCAGTTAGGACTTGGTGCATGCAAGGGTATGGATCTAACTAGATTGTTGAGTGGATCCCTATCAATGGACCGTTGTAAGGTTGTAGGGCACATAAGGAAATTAAAATTTGATGCCAATGGGGTTTTCAAAATTTTATTTTCTTTGTAAGGGATCACATGATGATTGATTGATGCCATATGCTTGTTTATTTATTCTTATGTGGGTTGCCCATGTTAAATGTGTGCTGTGCTGGGGCCTGCGTGCCTGGAATTAAACCTGTAAATTAATATTATTGTGATCTGCGAATCACTTTTTAATTAATTTATTGTATAATTGACCTGCGAGTCAATCTTGTCTAGATAGATCAAAATGTATTTTGATTAGACAAGAGCACAAAGGCACACATCCCAGAGGGGCATTCAGCTGGTGGTGCACCTGAGGTGCTCTTGGCGCAAGGGCCCTGGGTTGGACCAGATGATGCTAAAGACCCAAGAAGAGCAAGTGAAGACTTAAGTATCTTAAGGTCTTACTTAGGCTATGGGCTTTTACCACATAAGATCCATGCTTTCTGTTATTGTTTATATAAGTAGAACAGCATGATTTATTTATCTTCTGCTATAGCCATAGGATTTGCCTGATAGTAAGAAGATAAAAGACCGTTAAAATCCAAACGCTAAAATATCAAGCACGTAATGCCTTCTGACGCGAAACCTCACCTTTCTGATTATCGTTGGAGCCGTGTTGTACCCACTCAGTGGGCACGTCCATCTATCTTCAGACGGTGCGTGATTTCACCTGCGTGTTACAGAGAAGCGATTTATCACTTCTCGTTGCTCAGCATAGCACGTGGTGGTCCAGGGAGTAGGTCGGGTCAGCTTGACCATGTAGGCTACATATGTGGCGCATATGGTAGCGCATGGAGGCAGCCATCTGTGGGATCAGAGACTGTGTTGTACCAACTCAGTTGGCACAGTCTGCTAGATTGCCCAGGTGAAGGGGAATCGCACGGGTTGGCGATTGGCTGGGACAGCCTACCAGAAATTAGTGCTTGTCATCTCTGTGCATCTTATCTCGCCTGAGCGGGACGCGGAGACCAAGTATGAAATCTGGATCCCATCTCACTAAAAGAGTATTACTCTTTTGGACTGTTTAATGGATTTTTCAGTCAGATAAAATAGTGAGAAAAAGAATCTTTCTTAAGTCCTGGATTGATTCTAAACATTGATACTGACCTTGCTGTTCTTGCATTGTTGTAGATTCCTGCAGCAACGAACACCATGAGCTTCAATGTGCGATCCCTACTGGAAAGGGAGAAGTTTGCTGGGCCAAACTTCTCAGACTGGTTCGGACACCTTAAGATCGTTCTTAAGGCAGAGAGGAAACTGTATGTCCTCGAGACGGCTGTGCCGCCTCAACCCGCTGCGAACGCCGCAAGGGCGGTTCGTGATGCTTATGAAAAGCACGTCAATGATAGCATTGATGTCGCTTGCCTGATGCTAGCGTCTATGACGCCACCGCTGCAGCGTCAGCATGAGGATATGTCGGCTATAGAAATTATAGCGAACCTCAAGATGCTGTATGCTGCACAGGCTAGGACAGAACGCTATAATCTGACAAAGCTTTTCTTTCAGAGCAAACTGGCTGAAGGGAGCCCAGTGGGAGCTCACGTGCTCAAGATGATTGGGCACAAGGAGGCTCTGGAGAAACTGGGGCATACCATCAACCAGGAGCTTGCTGTAGACATTATTCTGCAGTCTCTCCCGCCCTCTTTTGATGCGTTCATTATTAATTTTAATATGAACAAGATCGATTGTACCCCGGCAGAGCTGCTGAATATGCTCTTGACAACTGAGGAGACTCTGAAGGGAAAGCCTTCAACCTCTGTCTTAATGGTTCCTTCTAGGAACAAGAAGAAGGGGAAGAAGGGCAAAGCCCCTGTCAAGAACTACAGTAAGGCTCTGAAACAAAAGGTTAAGCGGTCGAAGGACAATAGGTGTTTCCACTGTGGCCAGCTGGGTCACTGGAAAAAGGACTGTAAAGCGCTCCAAGGAGATAAGAGGGGAAGCATCGCTTCTGGCTCAGGTATATATGTGACTGAGGTCATGTTATCTTCTTCTTCTATTTCATGGGTGTTGGACACTGCATGTGGAGTTCACATTTGTTCAAATGTGCAGGAACTCAAGAGAAGAAGGCAGGTGGGACAGCATGAGGTAGACCTACGCGTTGGAAACGGGGCACGGGTTGCTGCTGTTGCTGTAGGAGACTATTTCATTTCTTTACCATCTGGCATTGTATTGGAATTAAACAATTGTTATTTTGTACCCAGTATAACCAAGAATATTATCTCTATTCCTGCTCTTGTCAGGAAAGGATTTGCCTTTGAATGCAATATTTCAAAGTGTGTACTTTCTCTTGATAATATTGTTTATGCTACTGGTTCAATTAACAATGGGTTATTCATGTTGGACATGGAATATTCTATACAAAACATTGATAATAAGAAAGCCAAGTATGCTGAAGACAGCACCTTGTTATGGCATAGTCGTTTAGGCCATATTAACAAGAAGCGCATTAAGCGGTTGCATGATCATGGACTGCTGGGATCATTCTCCTATGAGGAGATTGATACATGCAAAGCTTGTTTGATGGGTAAAATGACGAAGTTACCTTTTCCTAACAAAGGTCAAAGGGCTTCAGGTTTACTTGACCTTATACACAGTGATGTGTGTGGGCCGTTTAGTAAACATGCCAGAGGTGGCTATCAGTACTTCATTACATTTACTGATGATTTCAGTAGATATGGTTATGTCTATCTAATGAGACATAAGAGTGAATCCTTTGACAAGTTCAAAGAGTTCAAGAATGAAGTACAGAATCAGCTAGGCCGAAATATCAAGGCACTTCGTTCTGATCGAGGTGGAGAATACCTGAGTCATGCGTTTACTGACTATCTGAAGGAGTGTGGGATTATCTCACAGCTCACTCCGCCAGGAACACCGCAATGGAATGGTGTGTCCGAGAGGAGAAATAGAACGTTACTTGATATGGTTCGTTCTATGATGAGTCAGGCTACTCTTCCATATTCCTTTTGGGGATTTGCACTGGAGACAGCTGCAAAGGTACTAAACCGAGTGCCATCCAAGGCAGTTTCAAAGACGCCATATGAATTATGGTATGGGAAACAGCCGAGCTTGACATTTATCAGGATCTGGGGTTGCGAGGCTTATGTCAAAAAGCTCGCCTCTGGGAAACTAGAGAACAGATCTGAGAAATGCATCTTTGTCGGTTACCCTAAGGAAACTAAGAGTTATTATTTCTACGATCCCAAAGAGAACAAAGTATTTGTTGCTCGGACGGCCATATTTCTTGAGAAGGAGTTTCTTCTGCAAGAAGCCAGTGGGAGAGAAATAAAGCTGGATGAGAATCCAGAGGATGGACAAAGTAGTCAAGCACAGATGGATATGCCTGAGCCGGTAGAACAGGTTATTGAACAACCTGAGGCTCAAATATCACGGGAACCGCGTAGATCGGGAAGGATCCGTCGTCAGCCTGAGCGCTATGACGGAGTCTACATCATTGATAATGATGAACCCCTTACTTATGCGGATGCGGTCAGTGGACCGGAGTCAGCTAGATGGCTTGAAGCTATGCGAGCCGAGATGGACTCCATGTCAGATAACCAAGTCTGGGATTTGGTTGATCCGCCTCCGGGAGTAATCCCTATAGGCTGTAAATGGATCTTCAAGAAGAAGATTGACATGGATGGTAACGTGGTTACCTATAAAGGCAGGCTAGTAGCGAAAGGTTTCAAACAAATCTACGGGATAGATTATGATGAAATTTTCTCTCCTGTAGCCATGTTTAAGTCTATTCGGATTCTTTTCGCGATAGCAGCATATTACGATTATGAGATCTGGCAGATGGATGTGAAAACTGCTTTCCTTAATGGAAAACTGGATGAGGATGTGTACATGACACAACCTGAAGGTTTCACTCATCCAGCAGATCGTCATAAAATATGCAAGTTAAAGAAGTCCATTTATGGACTTAAACAAGCATCTAGAAGCTGGAATATTCGTTTTGATGAATCAATCTCTGAGTTTGGTTTCATCAAGAACGAGGACGACCCGTGTGTATATAAGAGGTTTAGTGGGAGCGTGATTACATTCCTAGTCCTCTACGTCGATGACATCTTGATCATTGGAAATGATATTCCTGAAATGCATGCGGTTAAGGCATGGTTAAGGAAATGTTTCCAGATGAAAGATCTAGGAGAAGCAGCCTATGTGTTAGGTGTGAAGATCTACAGGGATAGATCTAAGAGGCTTCTCGGGCTGTGCCAAAGTACTTACATCGATAAAGTCCTGGAGAGATTTCATTTAGAGAATTCTAAACGAGGATATCTTCCAGTCAGACATGGTCTGAATCTTTCGAAGAGTCAGTGTCCACAAACACAGACTGAGAAAGATGAAATGGACAATACGCCTTATGCTTCGGCTATTGGGTCCATAATGTATGCGATGTTGTGTACTCGCCCTGACGTCGCTTACGGGTTAAGCGTGACCAGTCGGTTCCAAAGTAATCCAGGTATGGCACACTGGATTGCAGTCAAGAACATTTTAAAATATCTGCGGTGGACCAAAGATATGTTCTTGATATATGGTGGTCAGGAAGAACTCAGTATAGAAGGATATACTGACGCTTCGTTCCAGTCGGACCAGGATGATTTCCGATCGCAATCAGGCTATGTTTTTAGCTTGAATGGTGGAGCAGTGGTGTGGAAGAGTTTCAAACAGTCAACTGTTGCTGATTCCACAACAGAAGCCGAGTATGTTGCAGCCTCGGAAGCATCCAAGGAGGCAGTGTGGATTCGTAAGTTCGTGAGAGAACTTGGTGTCGTTCCTTCGAGTGCAGATCCTTTGGTTATCTTTTGTGATAACACTAGAGCAATCGCACAAGCAAAGGAACCACGGTCGCACCAAAAGTCCAAGCACATACAGAGACGGTTTCACTTGATCCGGGAGATCATTGATCGGGGCGAGATCAAAATATGCAAGGTTCATACAGACGACAATCTGGCTGACCCGCTTACCAAGCCTCTGGCGCAGCAGAAGCATGAGAAGCACTGTAATAATATGGGTTTGAGATTTCTCAACCATTAGATTAAGTGCAAGTGGGAGATTGTTGGGGTATGCCCTTAAGGCTAATGTTTGAGGCCTTGGGATTGTATCAGTCTCATGTAATAAACTCTTGTGTTTATAAAGGCATGGTTGTTATTCAGGTTGTTACCTTGTCTGCTGCAATTAGCGTACTTCTGAATAATGTCTCAAAGCTGTTCAGCTAGGCTGACATGCTATAAAGTCCTTAGTCGAGATATCTTGGTGAACATGAGACAGCCTTGATATGCTTGAGACTAATATGTGTTCTAATCTTATAGGATGCTTCGAGCATGGAATAAGATGTAGACTCACGGGTACATTGGATGTACTGGACAGACCCTATTAGGATATTCAATTGCTTGTCACAATGTGAATGATCCTTGATTGCAACAAGTGGCACATGTCCTCTGACTTGAGATCACTTGTGTTTCTAAATGATGATTGTCATTGTTTTGAGGTAGTTCAATATCATTTGAAACATGATGGTTATAGACTATCTTGGATAATGAGCTTGAGTCAGGTTAGGGCACTAGTGATAGATAAAGGATTGCCGTCTCCTTGTTTAAGGAGTGTGATGTTCTAGAGGGGCCCCCCTGAATGAGATGATTGAGAAAGTGTATGGCCATACCCAGGTGACTATGTTCATCTGGTCTAATCATACTCATCATATTGGAGCTACAGGCTTGACACGCTTGTCCAATAAGAACATCCAGTGGCAAAGGATACATGTACGCCTTGTGAATAGATTCACACTTGTGCTGTGGTTTGGGTGTAGTCTTGGAAGACTCTTTCCTTTATATCGGGAGACAGTGATGTGTTGCTAGATACCCCTCACTGATCATGATAACGTGAGTTATCGTTACCGACATTTAAAGAAAACCCTCAGGGTCGCACAATTTGATGATATGGCTTACTTGAGTCAGATCGTGTGGACTGAATTGTTTGGGTTCAGTTTAAAGGGATTTAATCTCTGATTGTAAGTGAGATCTGGTCTGATCATGTTTGATTGATTAGGGCTTGAGATCGGTAAGCTTCGATCGAGAGAGATGATGCTAGATCGGTGAGATCAGGAGCATCAGGAGATGAACGGTTAGATCTTGAGCCTTAGGGTTCAATTTGGTCTAGACCAAGTGGCTTGAGCTATTTTGGTTTGGTTTATGAACCAAATTCGATTGGACGTTTTGGCTTGAACCGGTTCACAAAGGTGAACGCTTGGTTCAATGCTAATATGCGTTTTTGGGTTGGCATGAGCGCATGGCTTGATTATCTTCCATTTATGGAAAGTCATCAAGGCCGATTTCACTTTCAACGCCAAAACGCATATGCGTTGTGCACTTCACTTCAACGCCTTGAACTTTCGTTTGAAGGAGGTTGACGAAGTGGAGAGGTTTTGCAAGAGGAGCTCTCGGCCAAAAGGGAATCATCTCATCATCCCCTTCCATTCGACAAGAAAGATTGGGTGCCTTGCTAGCACAAGGGACGCCAAGGAAGTAAGCGTTCTTCATCTTGTGTGTGAACTTTTGGAGGAGATCTAAGTTGCTCTCTTCTTCCAAGCCGACCTCCAAGCCAATGGCGTTGGTATGAATCTCCCTCTTGATCTAATCCATCTATCAAAGTTGATTATATGAGCATATAAGCGATTGTATTGATGAAATCCTAGCAAACTTGCATGCGCCCCCTAAATTAGGGTTTCATCTGCTTGCGCTCCCCCTCGAAGGGGACTCTTCACTTTTGACTACACAGGTCAACAGAGGTCAAACGTGGTCAACTAGAAGTCAACTAGTGGTCAAACATGAATAAACTAAAATATTATCTCCTCAGTAAAAGTCTCAATGCATCAGTTCCCAAAAATGATCCGAATCATACAATGATTCGATCAGAGGCTAAACGATTAGTATGAGAACTCTAGTGTCTAGGCATGCGACCCTGTAGGTTTTTTAGGCGTTAGTAGTGATGACTAAATCATCACAAGAAATGAGTGGCACCTAGCAGTACATCATTGCTACCCAAGTCATCAGAATGGAGTCATCATTGACATCCCCTAAAACTGCGACAAAATAGAAGTACAGCTTTGTCCTTTTGCCAACTGATGTCCAGATTGGGCAAGCGTGTCACACTTGTTAATCCCAATATTATGACATGACTAAGTTAGGTTCTCACCTGGGTATGGCCATACACTTTCAGTTATCTATAGAAGGGCGCCATGGACAATCAAGCTTCCCCGCAGGGAAGGGGAAAATCCTCTATTGGTACATTGAATCCCTCATATATCTCATGATACACCCAATGACAACTATTATGACTTCCCTTTTACGGCAAAGTGTTAGGTTGTATCAAAGTGCGTCACTCACTATATAGAAATACCAATGCCCTCAAGTCTAGGACAAGTGCAACTCTGTCACTGTGATATTCATCTCGTGACACCAAGATGAATCCTCACGGTGGGTCGATCCAGTATATCTCCCTTGATATACTCATATGCCTGCATTAGCAACTCGTGCTCAACCAGCGCATATACCAGTCTCAAGTGAATCATAGCTGTCCCATATCCATTATGCTTCTCGACCAGGGATAAACACAGAGACTAGATTGAAAGGTCCCCTAAAGACAAGGGGGCGAAACCCTATAGGAGGCGCATATGACAATTTTGATGCAGCGGAAGGGGTTTCAAGGATCTATGCATATAATATGTTCAACTTAACACGATTCTCACCATTGCCATCGCTTAGATGGTGTCTTGGAAGGAAAGGCGCAAGTGCTCCTTCTCCAAAGGTGACGCACACAATTGGTGTCGCCTACTCTTCCTTGGTGCTCCTTGTGCTAGCAAGGTTCCAAGAAGCCGTTGTCGAATGGAAGGGAAAGATCACTTTGCTTTGGCCGAACTCTTCCTTCTCTTTTTCGTCAACTTCTTCACCACACGAGAGTGCGAGTGCTGAATGCCCAAGTTGGCGACGAGAGTGAGGAGAAACGAGAGATGAGGGCGCCTTAGGCGTGAACGTGAGTAGTGGTCACGTATGTGATCATGCTTTATAAAAATAGAAAGCCACTCACTCACTTGCGATCATGAGTTTACCCCATGCGCAAACTCCTCTCAATCTGAACCACACGCTCACTCAATGAGCTGGTTCAATTTGGTCTGGTTCATAGACCAATCGACCCAAGCCATTAGTCCAGATCACATTAAACCCTAAGGCTCTTGATCTGACCGTCGATCTCTTGATGCTCCTGATCTCACCGATCTAGCATCCAATCTCTCGATCGAAGCTTACCGATCTCAAGCCCTAATCAATCAAACATGATCAGACCAGATCTCACTTACAATCAGAGATTAAATCCCTTTAAACTGAACCCAAACAATTCAGTCCACACGATCTGACTTAAGTAAGCCATATCATCAAATTGTGCGACCCTAAGGGTTTCCTTTAAATGTCGGTAACGATAACTCACGTTATCACGATCAGTGAGGGGTATCTAGCAACACATCACTGTCTCCCGATATAAAGAAAAGAGTCTTCCAAGACTACACCCAAACCACAGCACAAGTGTGAATCCAACTCACAAGGCATGCATCTTTCCTTTGCCACTGGATGTTCTTATTGGACAAGCGTGTCAAGCTTGTAGCTCCAATATGATAAGTATGATTAGAACAGATGAACACAGTCACCTGGGTATGGCCATACACTTTCTTAATCATCTCATCCAGGGGGCCCCTTTAGAACATCACACTCCTTAAACAAGGAGACAGCAATCCTTTGTCTATCACTAGTGCCCTAACCTGACTCAAGCTCACCATCCAAGATAGTCTATAATCATTATGTTTCAAATGATATTGAACTACCTCAAAACAATGACAATCATCATTTAGAAAACACAAGCGATCTCAAGTCAGAGGAAATGTGCCACTTGTCGCATTCAAGGATTATTCACATTGTGACAAGCAATTGAATATCCTAGTAGGGTCTGTCCAGTACATCCAATGTACCCATGAGTCTACATCTTATTCCATGCTCGAAGCATCCTATAAGATTAGAACACATATTAGTCTTAACCATATCAAGGCTGTCTCATGTTCACCAAGATATCTCGACTAAGGACAAAACTGCATGTCAGCCCAGCTGAACAGCTTTGAGACATTATTCAGAAGTACAATTATTGCAGCAGACAATATAACAACCTGAATAACAACCATGCCTTTATAAACATAAGAGTTTATTACATGATACTGATACAATCCCAAGGCCTCAAACATTAGCCTTAAGGGCATACTCCAACAATCTCCCACTTGCACATAATCTAATGGTTGAGAAATCTCAAACCCATATTATTACAGTGCTTCTCATGCTTCAGCTGCGCCAGAGGCTTAGTAAGCGGGTCTGCCAGATTGTCATCTGTATGTACCTTGCAGACTTTGATCTCGCCACGATCAATGATCTCCCGGATCAAATGAAACCGTCTCTGTATGTGCTTGGACTTCTGGTGCGACCGTGGTTCCTTTGCTTGTGCGATTGCTCCGGTGTTATCACAGAAGATAACCAAAGGATCTGCACTCGAAGGAACAACACCAAGTTCTCTCACGAACTTACGAATCCATACTGCCTCCTTGGATGCTTCCGAGGCTGCAACATACTCAGCTTCTGTTGTGGAATCAGCAACAGTTGACTGTTTGAAACTCTTCCACACCACTGCTCCACCATTCAAGCTAAAAACATAGCCTGATTGCGATCGGAAATCATCCTGGTCAGACTGGAACGAAGCGTCAGTATATCCTTCAATACTGAGTTCTTCCTGACCACCATATATCAAGAACATATCTTTGGTCCTCCGCAGATATTTTAAGATGTTCTTGACCGCAATCCAGTGCGCCATACTTGGATTACTTTGGAACCGACTGGTCACGCTTAACCCGTAAGCGACGTCTGGGCGAGTACACAACATCGCATACATAATGGACCCAATAGCCGAAGCATAAGGCGTATTGTCCATTTCATCTTTCTCAGTCTGTGTTTGTGGACACTGACTCTTCGAAAGATTCAGACCATGTCTGACTGGAAGATATCCTCTTTTAGAATTCTCTAAATGAAATCTCTCCAGGACTTTATCGATGTAAGTACTCTGGCACAGCCCGAGAAGCCTCTTAGATCTATCCCTGTAGATCTTCACACCTAACACATAGGCTGCTTCTCCTAGATCTTTCATCTGGAAACATTTCCTTAACCATGCCTTAACCGCATGCATTTCAGGAATGTCATTTCCAATGATCAAGATATCATTGACGTAGAGGACTAGGAAAGTAATCACACTCCCACTAAACCTCTTATATACACACGGGTCATCCTCGTTCTTGATGAAACCAAACACAGAGATTGATTCATCAAAATGAATATTCCAGCTTCTCGATGCTTGTTTAAGTCCATAAATAGACTTCTTTAACTTGCATATCTTATGACGATCTGATGGATTAGTGAAACCTTCTGGTTGTGTCATATACACATCCTCATCCAGATTTCCATTCAGGAAAGCTGTCTTCACATCCATTTGCCAAATCTCATAATCATAATATGCTGCTATCGCGAAAAGAATCCGAATAGACTTAAACATAGCTACAGGTGAGAAAGTTTCATCATAATCTATCCCGTAGATTTGTTTGAAACCTTTCGCAACTAGCCTGCCTTTATAGGTAACCATGTTACCATCCATGTCAATCTTCTTCTTGAAGATCCATTTACAGCCTATAGGGATAACTCCCGGAGGCGGATCAACCAAATCCCAGACTTGGTTATCTGACATGGAGTCCATCTCGGCTCGCATAGCTTCAAGCCATCTCGCTGACTCCGGTCCACTGACCGCATCCGCATAAGTGAGGGGTTCATCATTATCAATGATGTATACTCCGTCATAACGCTCAGGCTGTCGACGGATCCTTCCCGATCTTCGCGGTTCCCGTGATATCTGAGCCTCAGGTTGTTCATTAACCTGATCTACCGGCTCAGGCTCATCCAACTGTGCTTGACTACTTTGTCCTTCCTCTGGATTCTCATCCAGCTTTATTTCTCTCCCACTGGCCTCTTGCAGAAGAAACTCCTTCTCAAGAAATATGGCCGTTCGAGCAACAAACACTTTGTTCTCTTTGGGATCGTAGAAATAATAACCCTTAGTTTCCTTAGGGTAACCGACAAAGATACATTTCTCAGATCTGCTCTCTAGTTTCCCAGAGGCGAGCTTTTTGACATAAGCCTCGCAGCCCCAGTGCAGGAATCCCCTTCAAGGGGGAGCGAGAAAACCCTAAGGTAAGAACCCCTTTCGAGAGGGGGGCGCATTCAAATCTTTGATAGCGGAAGCATAGACTTTTAGGGTTTCATAAGATCGCAAATGGTATAGCTATATGATCAACTTAATTAAACTTTAGATCAAGTTATGATCTTACCAATGCCATGGATGGATGGCGGCTTGGAAGAAGAAAGATCGAAAGGGATCTTCTCCTTAGAAGACACACACTAAGTGATGAAGGCTTCCAACTTGCGCAACTTTTGTGCTAGCAAAATGCCAAGTTGTCCTTCTCGAGTGGTAGGATGATAAGATGATGCTAGGGCCGAGAGTTCTTGTTTTCGTCCTCCCCTTCTCCTCGTCGTGAGTGCAAGCCAAAACTCTCACTCTCGAATCCAAACCGAAAGGGAGAGAGAGCTCATCAAATGAAAGAAACGGTTACCATTTAATGTGTAACCCCCTTCATTAAAGCCCCCTTAATTCCTTGCGTTCACCCTAAGTGAACCAACCAAAAACATCTCTTAAATTGAACCATGCGTTCACCCTAGTGAACCGGTTCAATTAGGTTTGGTTCAAAGACCAATTAACCCAAGCCACTTGGTCTAAATCATATTAACCCCTAAGGTTTCAGATCTAACCGTTCATCTCTCGATGCTCCTGATCTCACCGATCTAGCATCTGCTCTCTCGATCGAAGCTTACCGATCTCAAGCCCTAATCAATCAAACATGATCAGGCTAGATCTCACTTACAATCAGAGTTTAAATCCCTTTAAACTGAACCCAAATAATTCAGTCCACACGATCTGACTTAAAGAAAGCCATATCACCAAATTGTGTGACCCTGAGGGTTTCCTTTAAATGTCGGTAACGATAACTTACGTCATCACGATCAGTGAGGGGTATCTAGCAACACATCACTGTCTCCCGATATAAAGGAAAGAGTCTTCCAAGACTACACCCAACCCATAGCACAAGTGTGATTCAGTTTCACTAGGCATACAAGTGTCCTTTGCCACTGGATGTTCTTATTGGACAAGCGGGTCAAGCTTGTAACTCCAATACGATGAGCATGACTAGATCAGATGAACATAGTCATCTGGGTATGGCCATACACTATCTCAATCATCTCATATAGGGGGGCCCTTTAGAACATCACACTCCTTGAACAAGGAGACGGCAATCCTATATCTATCACTAGTGTCCTAACCTGACTCATGATCATTATCCAAGATAGTCTATAATCATTATCTTTCAAATGATATTGAACTACCTCAAAATAATGACATTCATCATTTAGAAACACAAGTGATCTCAAGTCAAAGGACATGTGCCACTTGTTGCTTACAAGGATCATTCACATTGTGACAAGCAATTGAATATCCTAGTAGGGTTTGTCCAGTACATCCAATGCACCCATGAGTCTTCATCTTATTCCATGCTCGAAGCATCCTATAAGATTAGCACACATATTAGTCTCAATCATATCAAGGCTGTCTCATGTTCACCAAGATATCTCGACTAAGGACTTATAGCCTGTCAGCCTAGCTGAACAGCTTTGAGACATTATTCAGAAGTACTCTCATTACAGCAGACAAGGTAACAAACTGAATAATAACCATGCCTTTATAAACTTAAGAGTTTATTACATGACACTTATACAATCCCAAGGCCTCAAACATTAGCCTTAAGGGCATACCCCAACAATCTCCCACTTGCACTTAATCTAATGGTTGAGAAATCTCAAACCCATATTATTACAGTGCTTCTCATGCTTCTGCTGCGCCAGAGGCTTGGTAAGCGGGTCTGCCAGATTGTCATCTGTATGAACCTTGCATATTTTGATCTCGCCTCGATCAATGATCTCCCGGATCAAGTGAAACCGTCTCTGTATGTGCTTGGACTTCTGGTGCGACCGTGGTTCCTTTGCTTGTGCGATGGCTCCAGTGTTATGACAGAAGATAACCAAAGGATCTGCACTCGAAGGAACAACACCAAGTTCTCTCACGAACTTACGAATCCACACTGCCTCCTTGGATGCTTCCGAGGCTGCAACATACTCGGCTTCTGTTGTGGAATCAGCAACAGTTGACTATTTGAAACTCTTCCACACCACAGCACCTCCATTCAAGCTAAAAACATAGCCTGATTGCGATCGGAAATCATCCTGGTCCGTCTGGAACGAAGCGTCAGTATATCCCTCTATACTGAGTTCTTCCTGACCACCATATATCAAGAACATATCTTTGGTCCTCCGCAGATATTTTATAATGTTCTTGACTGCAATCCAGTGCGCCATACCTGGATTACTTTGGAATCGACTGGTCACGCTTAACCCGTAAGCGACGTCTGGGCGAGTACACAACATCGCATACATAATGGACCCAATAGCCGAAGCATAAGGCGTATTGTCCATTTCATCTTTCTCAGTCTGTGTTTGTGGACACTGACTCTTCGAAAGATTCAGACCATGTCTGACTGGAAGATATCCACGTTTAGAATTCTCTAAATGGAATCTCTCCAGGACCTTATCGATGTAAGTACTCTGGCACAGCCCGAGAAGCCTCTTAGATCTATCCCGGTAGATCTTCACACCTAACACATAGGCTGTTTCTCCTAGATCTTTCATCTGGAAACATTTTCCTAACCATGCTTTAACAGCATGCAGTTCAGGAATATCATTTCCAATGATCAAGATATCATCGACGTAGAGGATTAGGAATGTAATTACGCTCCCACTAAACCTCTTATATACACACGGGTCATCCTCGTTCTTGATGAAACCAAACTCAGAGATTGATTCATCAAAACGAATATTCCAGCTTCTAGATGCTTGTTTCAATCCATAAATGGATTTCTTTAACTTGCATATTTTATGACGATCTGCTGGATTAGTGAAACCCTCAGGTTGTGTCATATACACATCCTCATCCAGATTTCCATTAAGGAAAGCTGTCTTCACATCCATCTGCCAGATCTCATAATCATAATATGCAGCTATCGCGAAAAGAATCCGAATAGACTTAAACATGGCTACAGGTGAGAAAGTTTCATCATAATCTATCCCGTAGATTTGTTTAAAACCTTTCGCAACTAGCCTGCCTTTATAGGTAACCACGTTACCATCCATGTCAATCTTCTTCTTGAAGATCCATTTACAGCCTATAGGGATTACTCCCGGAGGCGGATCAACCAAATCCCAGACTTGGTTATCTGACATGGAGTCCATCTCGGCTCGCATAGCTTCAAGCCATCTAGCTGACTCCGGTCCACTGACCGCATCCGCATAGGTGAGGGGTTCATCATTATCAATGATGTAGACTCCGTCATAGCGCTCAGGCTGTCGACGGATCCTTCCCGATCTTCGCGGTTCCCGTGATATCTGAGCCTCAGGTTGTTCAATAACCTGATCCACTGGCTCAGGCTCATCCAACTGAGCTTGACTACTTTGTCCTTCCTCTGGAATCTTATCCAGCTTTATTTCTCTCCCACTGGCCTCTTGCAGAAGAAATTCCTTCTCAAGAAATATGGCCGTCCGAGCAACAAAAACCTTGTTCTCTTTGGGATCGTAGAAATAATAACCCTTAGTTTCCTTAGGGTAACCGACAAAGATACATTTGTCAGATCTGCTCTCTAGTTTCCCAGAGGCGAGCTTTTTGACATAAGCCTCGCAACCCCAGATCCTGATAAATGTCAAGCTAGGCTGTTTCCCATACCATAACTCGTATGGCGTTTTAGAAACTGCCTTGGATGGCACTCGGTTTAGTACCTTTGCAGCTGTTTCCAGTGCAAAACCCCAAAAGGAGTATGGAAGTGTAGCCTGACTCATCATAGAACGAACCATATCAAGTAACGTTCTATTTCTCCTCTCGGACACACCATTCCATTGCGGTGTTCCTGGCGGAGTGAGCTGTGAGATAATCCCACACTCTTTCAGATAGTCAGTAAACGCATGACTTAGGTATTCTCCACCTCGATCAGAACGAAGTGCCTTGATATTTCGGCCTAACTGATTTTGTACTTCATTCTTGAACTCTTTGAACTTGTCAAAAGATTCACTTTTATGTCTCATTAAATAGACATACCCATACCTACTGAAATCATCAGTAAAGGTAATGAAGTACTGATAGCCATCTCTGGCATGTTTACTAAATGGCCCACACACATCACTGTGTATAAGGTCAAGTAAACCTGAAGCCCTTTGACCTTTCTTAGAAAAAGGTGACTTCGTCATTTTACCCATTAAACAAGCTTTGCATGTATCAATCTCCTTATAGGAGAATGATCCCAGCAGTCCATGATCATGCAACCGCTTAATGCGCTTCTCGTTTATATGGCCTAAACGACTATGCCATAGCAAGGTGCTGTCATCAGCATACTTGGCTTTCTTATTATCAATGTTTTGTATAGAATATTCCATGTCCAACATGAATAACCCATTGTTGATTGAACCAGTTGCATACACAATATTATCATAAGATAAAACACACTTTGAAATCTTGCATTCAAAGGCAAATCCTTTCCTGACAAGAGTAGGAATAGAGATAATATTCTTGGTAATACTGGGTACAAAATAACAATTGTTTAATTCTAATACAATGCCAGATGGTAAAGAAATGAAATAGTCTCCTACAGCAACAGCAGCAACCCGTGCCCCGTTTCCAACGCGTAGGTCTACCTCATGCTGTCCCACCTGTCTTCTTCTCTTGAGTTCCTGTACATTTGAACAAATGTGAACTCCACATGCAGTGTCCAACACCCATGAAATAGAAGAAGAAGATAACATGACCTCAGTCACATATATACCTGAGCCAGAAGCGATGCTTCCCCTCTTATCTCCTTGGAGCACTTTACAGTCCTTTTTCCAGTGACCCAGCTGGCCACAGTGGAAACACCTGTTGTCCTTCGACCGCTTCACCTTCTGTTTCAGTGCCTTGCTGTAGTTCTTGACAGGGGCCTTGCCCTTCTTCCCCTTCTTCTTGTTCCTTGAAGGAACCATTAAGACAGAGGTTGAAGGCTTTCCCTTCAGAGTTTCCTCAGTTGTCAAGAGCATATTCAGCAGCTCTGCCGGCGTGCAATCGATTTTGTTCATATTAAAATTAATGATGAACGCATCGAAAGAGGGCGGGAGAGACTGCAGAATAATATCAACAGCAAGCTCCTGGTTGACGGTATGCCCCAGTTTCTCCAGAGCCTCCTTGTGCCCAATCATCTTGAGCACGTGAGCTCCCACTGGGCTCCCCTCAGCCAGTTTGCTCTGAAAGAAGAGCTTTGTCAGATTATAGCGTTCTGTCCTCGCCTGTGAAGCATACAGCATCTTGAGGTTCGCTATAATCTCTATAGCCGACATATCCTCATGCTGACGCTGCAGTGGTGGCGTCATAGACGCTAGCATCAGGCAAGCGACATCAATGCTATCATTGACGTGCTTTTCATAGGCATCCCGAACCGCCCTTGCGGCGTTCGGAGCGGGCTGCGGCGGTATCGCCGTCTCGAGGACATACAGTTTCCTCTCTGCCTTAAGAACGATCTTAAGGTGTCCAAACCAGTCAGAGAAGTTTGGCCCAGCAAACTTCTCCCTTTCCAGTAGGGATCGCACATTGAAGCTCATGGTGTTCGTTGCTGCAGGAATCTACAACAAGCAAGAACAGCAAGGTCAGTATCAATGTTCAGAATCATTCCAGGACTTAAGAAAGATTCTTTTCTCACTATTTTATCTGACTGAAAAATCCAGTAAACAGTCCGAAAGAGTAACACTCTTTTAGTGAGATGGGATCCAGATTTCATACTTGGTCTCCGCGTCCCGCTCAGGCGAGATAAGATGCACAGAGAGGACAAGCACTAATTTCTGGTAGGCTGTCCCAGCCAATCGCCAACCCGTGCGATTCCCCTTCATCTGGGCAATCCAGCAGACTGTGCCAACTGAGTTGGTACAACACAGTCTCTGATCCCTCAGATGGCTGCCTCCATGTGCTACCATATGCGCCACATATGTAGCCTACATGGTCAAGCTGACCTGACCTACTCCCTGGACCACCACGTGCTATGCTGAGCAACGAGAAGGGATAAATCCCTACTCTGTAACACGTAGGTGTAATCCCGCACCGTCTGAAGATAGATGGACGTGCCCACTGAGTGGGTTCAACACGGCTCCAACGATAGTCAGAACAGTGAGGTTTCGCGTCAGAAGGCATTACGTGCTTGATATATTAGCGTTGGATTTTAACGGTCTTTTATCTTCTTCACTATCATACAAGTCCTATGGTGATAGCAGAAGATAAACACATGCAATTCTAATTATTTAAGCAATAAATAGAAAGCATGATCTTATGTGGTAAAAGCCCATGAACCCTAGTAAGACCTTAATTTTACTTAAGTCTTCACTTGAGCTCATTTGCATCTCATCTGGTCCAACCCAGGCCCCTAGCGCCAAGAGCACCTCAGGTGCGCCACCAGCTGAATGCCCCCTTTTGGATGTGTGCCTTTGTGCTCTTGTCTAATCAAATACAATTTGATCTATCTAGACAAGTTTGACTCGCAGGTCAATAATACATTATAAATTAAGTACAAATGTGATTCGCAGATCACAAAATAATTTACAAGTTTGATTCCAGGCTCGCAGGCCCCAGCACAGCACACATTTAACATGGGCAGCCCACATAAGAATAAATAGACAAGCATCATGGCATCAATCATCATGTGATCCAATCAAGAAATTAAATTTTTGAAAACCCCATAGGCATCAATATTAATTTCCTTATGTGCCCTACAACCTTACAATGGTCCATTGATAGGGATCCACTCATCCATCTAGTTAGATCCTGTGCCCTTGCATGCACCGAGTCCTAACTGACCCGAATTGACCTAATGGTCAACCATGCATGCGCCAAGGGCTGAACCACCTTCAAGAGTTTTGGCAAGCGGGTGTGACCCCGGGCCTAACTCAAGAGTGTTCATTGGTTGTCTCAACCAGACCTCGCTACACACCTTTGATGCAGTCAACCTATAGCCACCTCATGCTTGCGCACAGGTGCTATCTGGTCAACCCATCTAGGCTGTCAGATGGTCTGATCAGACTAGTTTGATCCATTCTAGATGAAGCTTTCAACCCTATCAACCCATCTAAGGGTTTATAGCAAGGGCTTAGATCTAAGTATGCGCGCAAGTTCATTGAGTTTTTAAGAAAAACTATAACATGCAATAAGCGCAACTATGTAAGCAACAAACATGCGCCAACATATGTTAACCTCATACATGCGCCACAATAAACTACATACAACTAGCACTTTCGCATGATGAGAAAACTTAGATCTAACATGGAACACAATACATTAAGCAATCATAAGCATCATACCGAAACCAAACATGCTCTGATACCAATTGCAGGAATCCCCTTCAAGGGGGAGCGAGAAAACCCTAAGGTAAGAACCCCTTTCGAGAGGGGGGCGCATTCAAATCTTTGATAGCGGAAGCATAGACTTTTAGGGTTTCATAAGATCGCAAATGGTATAGCTATATGATCAACTTAATTGAACTTTAGATCAAGTTATGATCTTACCAATGCCATGGATGGATGGCGGCTTGGAAGAAGAAAGATCGAAAGGGATCTTCTCCTTAGAAGACACACACTAAGTGATGAAGGCTTCCAACTTGCGCAACTTTTGTGCTAGCAAAATGCCAAGTTGTCCTTCTCGAGTGGTAGGATGATAAGATGATGCTAGGGCCGAGAGTTCTTGTTTTCGTCCTCCCCTTCTCCTCGTCGTGAGTGCAAGCCAAAACTCTCACTCTCGAATCCAAACCGAAAGGGAGAGAGAGCTCATCAAATGAAAGAAACGGTTACCATTTAATGTGTAACCCCCTTCATTAAAGCCCCCTTAATTCCTTGCGTTCACCCTAAGTGAACCAACCAAAAACATCTCTTAAATTGAACCATGCGTTCACCCTAGTGAACCGGTTCAATTAGGTTTGGTTCAAAGACCAATTAACCCAAGCCACTTGGTCTAAATCATATTAACCCCTAAGGTTTCAGATCTAACCGTTCATCTCTCGATGCTCCTGATCTCACCGATATAGCATCTGCTCTCTCGATCGAAGCTTACCGATCTCAAGCCCTAATCAATCAAACATGATCAGGCTAGATCTCACTTACAATCAGAGTTTAAATCCCTTTAAACTGAACCCAAATAATTCAGTCCACACGATCTGACTTAAAGAAAGCCATATCACCAAATTGTGTGACCCTGAGGGTTTCCTTTAAATGTCGGTAACGATAACTTACGTCATCACGATCAGTGAGGGGTATCTAGCAACACATCACTGTCTCCCGATATAAAGGAAAGAGTCTTCCAAGACTACACCCAACCCATAGCACAAGTGTGATTCAGTTTCACTAGGCATACAAGTGTCCTTTGCCACTGGATGTTCTTATTGGACAAGCGGGTCAAGCTTGTAACTCCAATACGATGAGCATGACTAGATCAGATGAACATAGTCATCTGGGTATGGCCATACACTATCTCAATCATCTCATATAGGGGGGCCCTTTAGAACATCACACTCCTTGAACAAGGAGACGGCAATCCTATATCTATCACTAGTGTCCTAACCTGACTCATGATCATTATCCAAGATAGTCTATAATCATTATCTTTCAAATGATATTGAACTACCTCAAAATAATGACATTCATCATTTAGAAACACAAGTGATCTCAAGTCAAAGGACATGTGCCACTTGTTGCTTACAAGGATCATTCACATTGTGACAAGCAATTGAATATCCTAGTAGGGTCTGTCCAGTACATCCAATGCACCCATGAGTCTTCATCTTATTCCATGCTCGAAGCATCCTATAAGATTAGCACACATATTAGTCTCAATCATATCAAGGCTGTCTCATGTTCACCAAGATATCTCGACTAAGGACTTATAGCCTGTCAGCCTAGCTGAACAGCTTTGAGACATTATTCAGAAGTACTCTCATTACAGCAGACAAGGTAACAAACTGAATAATAACCATGCCTTTATAAACTTAAGAGTTTATTACATGACACTTATACAATCCCAAGGCCTCAAACATTAGCCTTAAGGGCATACCCCAACACCCAGATCCTGATAAATGTCAAGCTCGGCTGTTTCCCATACCATAACTCATATGGCGTCTTTGAAACTGCCTTGGATGGCACTCGGTTTAGTACCTTTGCAGCTGTTTCCAGTGCAAAACCCCAAAAGGAATATGGAAGAGTAGCCTGACTCATCATAGAACGAACCATATCAAGTAACGTTCTATTTCTCCTCTCGGACACACCATTCCATTGCGGTGTTCCTGGCGGAGTGAGCTGTGAGATAATCCCACACTCCTTCAGATAGTCAGTAAATTCTCGACTTAGGTACTCTCCACCTCGATCAGAACGAAGTGCCTTGATACTTCGGCCTAGCTGATTCTGTACTTCATTCTTGAACTCTTTGAACTTGTCAAAAGATTCACTTTTATGTCTCATCAAATAGACATACCCATACCTACTGAAATCATCAGTAAAGGTAATGAAGTACTGATAGCCACCTCTGGCATGTTTAATAAATGGCCCACACACATCACTGTGTATAAGGTCAAGTAAACCTGAAGCCCTTTGACCTTTGTTAGGAAAAGGTGACTTCGTCATTTTACCCATTAAACAAGCCTTGCATGTATCAATCTCCTCATAGGAGAATGATCCCAGCAGTCCATGATCATGCAACCGCTTAATGCGTTTCTTGTTAATATGGCCTAAACGACTATGCCATAGCAAGGTGCTGTCATCAGCATACTTGGCTTTCTTAATATCAATTGCGTGTATAGAACATTCCATGTCCAACATGAATAACCCATTATTAATTGAACCAGTAGCATAAACTATATTATCAAGAGATAAAACACACTTTGAAATATTGCATTCAAAGGAAAATCCCTTCCTGACAAGAGCAGGAATGGAGATAATATTCTTAGTAATGCTGGGAACAAAATAACAACTATTTAGTTCTAATACAAGCCCAGATGGCAAAGAGATGAAATAGTCTCCTACAGCAACAGCAGCAACCCGTGCCCCGTTTCCAACTCGTAGGTCCACCTCATACTGTCCCACCTGTCTTCTTCTCTTGAGTTCCTGTACATTTGAACAAATGTGAACTCCACATGCAGTGTCCAACACCCATGATATAGAAGAAGATGAAACCATGACTTCCGTCACGTAAATACCTGAGCCAGAAGCGATGCTTCCCCTCTTGTCTCCTTGGAGCGCTTTGCAGTCCTTTTTCTAGTGACCTAGCTGGCCACAATGGAAACACCTGTATTCCTTTGACCGCTTAACTTTTTGCTTCAGAGCCTTGCTGTAACTCTTGACTGGGGTCTTGCCCTTCTTCCCCTTCTTCTTGTTGTTCCTAGAAGGAACCATTAAGACAGAGGTTGAAGGCTTTCCCTTCAGAGTTTCCTCAGTAGTCAAGAGCATGTTAAGTAGCTCTGCCGGAGTACAATCGATTTTGTTCATATTAAAGTTAATGATGAACGCATCGAAAGAAGGCGGAAGAGACTGCAGAATAATGTCTACAGCAAGCTCCTGGTTGATGGTATGCCCCAGTTTCTCTAGAGCCTCCTTGTGCCCAATCATCTTGAGCACGTGAGCTCCCACTGGGCTCCCTTCAGCCAGTTTGCTCTGAAAGAACAGCTTTGTCAGATTATAGCGTTCTGTCCTCGCCTGTGCAGCATACAGCATCTTGAGGTTTGCTATCATGTCTATAGCAGACATATCCTCATGCTGACGCTGCAGCGGTGGCGTCATAGACGCTAGCATCAGGCAAGCGACATCAATGCTATCATTGACGTGCTTTTCATAAGCTTCCCGAACCGCCCTTGCGGCGTTCGGAGCGGGCTGAGGCGGTATCGCCGTCTCGAGGACATACAGTTTCCTCTCTGCCTTAAGAACAATCTTAAGGTGTCCGAACCAGTCTGAGAAGTTCGGCCCAGCAAACTTCTCCCTTTCCAGTAGGGATCGCACATTGAAGCTCATGGTGTTCGTTGCTGCAGGTATCTACAACAATTCAAGAACAGCAAGGTCAGTATCAATGTTAAGAATCAATCAGGACTTAAGAAAGATTCTTTTTCTCACTATTTTATCTGGCTGAAAAATCCAGCAAAACAGCCCGAAAGAGTAAAACTCTTTTAGTGATATGGGATCCAGATTTCATACTTGGTCTCCGCGTCCCGCTCAGGCGAGATAAGATGCACAGAGAGTACAAGCACTAATTTCTGGTAGGCTGCCTGCCAATCGCCAACCCGTGCGATTCCCCTTCATCTGGGCAATCCAGCAGACTGTGCCAACTGAGTTGGTACAACACAATCTCTGACCCCACAGATGGCTGCCTCCATGCGCTACCATATGCGCCACATATGTAGCCTACATGGTCAAGCTGACCCGACCTACTCCCTGGACCACCACGTGCTATGCTGAGCAACGAGAAGCGATAAATCCCTTCTCTGTAACACGCAGGTGTAATCCCGCACCGTCTGAAGATAGATGGACGTGCCCACTGAGTGGGTACAACACGGCTCCAACGATAATCAGAACAGTGAGGTTTCACGTCAGAAGGCTTACGAGCTTGATATTTTAGCGTTGGATTTTAACGGTCTTTTATCTTCTTCACTATCATGCAATTCCTATGGTGATAGCAGAAGATAAATAAATCATGCTGTTCTACTTATTTAAACAATAAAAGAAAGCATGAATCTTATGTGGTAAAAGCCCATAGCCTAAGTAAGACCTTAATTAACTTAAGTCTTCACTTGCTTTTCTTCATGGGTCTTTTACTGCTCATCTGGCCCAACCCAGGGCCCAAGCGCCATTACTGCTCGTCTGCAAATTTCGTCTGCAAATTTCGTCTGCAGCTCAATGGTTAGAGGGACTTGGTTTGTGAAGGCCAAGTCGAGGGTTCGAATCCTGCTGCAGACGAAATTTGCACAGCCCAGGCATGGGGTATAACTGTGCCAGGATTCGACACCCTGGACCTTGCGGGTTAGGTCTCTGGGATGCCTAACCTCGAGGGGATCGGTGGAGCTCCGCCGGTCCTTAGTGTTGTAGGGGAGGGGGGCGAACATGTCAGACGCGCCGAATGAGGCAGGCATGGGTCGCTTATGTCCAGACGGCCCTTGTGAGGCAGACATACATGTCCGGACGGCCCTTGTGTGGCAGGCATGGCTCTCTCCTACATCATAAAAGGTACCTTTTATGATGTAGGAGAGAGCCATGCCTGCCACACAAGGGCCGTCCGGACATGTATGTCTGCCTCACAAGGGCCGTCTGGACATAAGCGACCCATGCCTGCCTCATTCGGCGCGTCTGACATGTTCGCCCCCCTCCCCTACAACACTAAGGATCGGCGGAGCTCCACCGATCCCCTCGAGGTTAGGGATCCCAGAGACCTAACCCGCAAGGTCCAGGGTGTCGAATCCTGGCACAGTTATACCCCATGCCTGGGCTGTGCAAATTTCGTCTGCAGCAGGATTCGAACCCTCGACTTGGCCTTCACAAACCAAGTCCCTCTAACCATTGAGCTGCAGCTTCAATGGTTAGAGGGACTTGGTTTGTGAAGACCAAGTCGAGGGTTCGAATCCTGCTGCAGACGAAATTTGCACAGCCTAGGCATGGGGTATAACTGTGCTAGGATTCGACACCCTGGACCTTGCAGGTTAGGTCTCTGGGATGCCTAACCTCGAGGGGATCGGTGGAGCTCAGCCGGTCCTTAGTGTTGTAGGGGAGGGGGGCGAACATGTCAGACGCGCCGAATGAGGCAGGCATGGGTCGCTTATGTCCAGACGACCCTTGTGAGGCAGACATACATGTCCGGACGGCCCTTGTGTGGCAGGCATGGCTCTCTCCTACATCACAAGCCACTGCTGCATGCGCCTCTGCCAAGTGTGCTCTGTGCTCTTGTCTGATTAATTTATAAATTAATCTATCTAGACAAGATTGACACGCAGGTCAATTACATTTTATAAATTAAATACAATGTGATACGCAGATCACAATAATTAATTTACAACTTTAAAGTCCAGGCACGCAGGCCCCAGCACAGCACACATTGAACATGGGCAGCCCACATAAGAATAAATAAACAAGCATAGGCATCAACCAACATGTGATCCAATCAAGAAAATTAAATTTTTGAAAAAACCCCATAGGTATCAATTTTAATTTCCTTATTTGCCTTACAACCTTACAACGGTCCATTACTAGGGATCCACTCATCCAACCTAGTCAGATCCACTGCCCTTGCATGCACCAAGTCCTAACTGACTTGAGTCGACCAAAGGTCAACCATGCATGCGCCAAGGGCTGAACGACCACAATGAGGTCTGGCAAGCGGATGTGACCCCGGGCCTAACTCATGTGCGTTCATAGGTTGTCTCAATCAGACATCGCTACACGCCTGTCTGCAGTCGACCTATAGCCATCTCGTGCTTGCGCACAGATGCTATCTGGTTGACCCATCAAGGCTGTCAGATGGTCTGATCAGACTGTCTGGATCTAACCTAGGGGATGACTTCAACCCTAATAACCCGTCTAAGGGTTTAATGCAGGGCATTAGATCTATAATGAGTCGCGCATGTCATAAGAAGTTTGAGAAAACAAACATATGCGCCAACATGAAAACATGCGCCTAGGAGAAATAAAAATAGCTCTAACCAGCATGTAAATTTCGCCTATCACAACATGCGCATGTAACATATAGATCAATGCATAGGATCACACAAAGAAAGCAAACATATAAATATGCATGTAACCTCGCTCTGATACCAATTGAAAGGTCCCCTAAAGACAAGGGGGCGAAACCCTATAGGAGGCGCATATGACAATTTTGATGCAGCGGAAGGGGTTTCAAGGATCTATGCATATAATATGTTCAACTTAACACGATTCTCACCATTGCCATCGCTTAGATGGTGTCTTGGAAGGAAAGGCGCAAGTGCTCCTTCTCCAAAGGTGACGCACACAATTGGTGTCGCCTACTCTTCCTTGGTGCTCCTTGTGCTAGCAAGGTTCCAAGAAGCCGTTGTCGAATGGAAGGGAAAGATCACTTTGCTTTGGCCGAACTCTTCCTTCTCTTTTTCGTCAACTTCTTCACCACACGAGAGTGCGAGTGCTGAATGCCCAAGTTGGCGACGAGAGTGAGGAGAAACGAGAGATGAGGGCGCCTTAGGCGTGAACGTGAGTAGTGGTCACATATGTGATCATGCTTTCTAAAAATAGAAAGCCACTCACTCACTTGCGATCATGAGTTTACCCCATGCGCAAACTCCTCTCAATTTGAACCACACGCTCACTCAATGAGCTGGTTCAATTTGGTCTGGTTCATAGACCAATCGACCCAAGCCATTAGTCCAGATCACATTAAACCCTAAGGCTCTTGATCTGACCGTCGATCTCTTGATGCTCCTGATCTCACCAATCTAGCATCCAATCTCTCGATCGAAGCTTACCGATCTCAAGCCCTAATCAATCAAACATGATCAGACCAGATCTCACTTACAATCAGAGATTAAATCCCTTTAAACTGAACCCAAACAATTCAGTCCACACGATCTGACTTAAGTAAGCCATATCATCAAATTGTGCGACCCTAAGGGTTTCCTTTAAATGTCGGTAACGATAACTCACGTTATCACGATCAGTGAGGGGTATCTAGCAACACATCACTGTCTCCCGATATAAAGAAAAGAGTCTTCCAAGACTACACCCAAACCACAGCACAAGTGTGAATCCAACTCACAAGGCATGCATCTTTCCTTTGCCACTGGATGTTCTTATTGGACAAGCGTGTCAAGCTTGTAGCTCCAATATGATAAGTATGATTAGAACAGATGAACACAGTCACCTGGGTATGGCCATACACTTTCTCAATCATCTCATCCAGGGGGCCCCTTTAGAACATCACACTCCTTAAACAAGGAGACAGCAATCCTTTGTCTATCACTAGTGCCCTAACCTGACTCAAGCTCACCATCCAAGATAGTCTATAATCATTATGTTTCAAATGATATTGAACTACCTCAAAACAATGACAATCATCATTTAGAAAACACAAGCGATCTCAAGTCAGAGGAAATGTGCCACTTGTCGCATTCAAGGATTATTCACATTGTGACAAGCAATTGAATATCCTAGTAGGGTCTGTCCAGTACATCCAATGTACCCATGAGTCTACATCTTATTCCATGCTCGAAGCATCCTATAAGATTAGAACACATATTAGTCTTAACCATATCAAGGCTGTCTCATGTTCACCAAGATATCTCGACTAAGGACAAAACTGCATGTCAGCCCAGCTGAACAGCTTTGAGACATTATTCAGAAGTACAATTATTGCAGTAGACAATATAACAACCTGAATAACAACCATGCCTTTATAAACATAAGAGTTTATTACATGATACTGATACAATCCCAAGGCCTCAAACATTAGCCTTAAGGGCATACTCCAACATAGATAAAATCTATCTCTTAGGGACATTGTATATACAAATGTACATATGCGCAGATGTACAAACTTGCATAACAACGACAATGCCAGGATAACTCATCTATCAACTAGATGTGATACACATATCCCAATGGACCATCCTGAGGTCCTAGGGCATAAACACTAACATTGTAGCCCTAGTGCACACTGAGTAAGCAAGCTCCAAACGGAGCTCCGCGCTCAACTGATCCGACCCACCAACGCTAACCCGCTAGCCTGATAAGAGGGGTTGGGTTTGGGTAGCTACATGGGCCTGGGCCTGAGCTTGGGCCTAGCGCCTGGGCCTCACATTCTCCCCCACCTGATTGAGGTAACCCCTCAGCTAAACCTCGTACACCAAACTTTGAAGCCTTATACCAGATGGCTTCTTCCTCAGACATATCTCTCCCAATGAATGAGAAACACCCATTGTTTACTCATCCAACTATGACCCAAGAGTCGATAACCTCGAATCTCGACAATTCTTAAATTGAACCTCATCCGAACCAACGGAGAAGTACTATTTAGAAGCTTTGTGCCAGGTTGCTTCCCCCATAGGGGATTCATCCCATCGGATGAGAAACTCCATACGTCGATTCAACTTACTTTGCCCCAACACCCAGTAATATAAATATCACAGATCTCTCAGTCGAACTCCGTTCGCACCATTGGTGGGGCTTAGTAAGACAATGACCGAGAAGGATCGTCTGATCCTTGTGAAGCTTCCTCAAGCTCACATAGAATGTAAGGTGTATCTACATTCCCTATTGGAGTTTCAAACGGTATGCTACTGAGTCCATTCAACTCAGCATCTCATATGGACCGTCATATCTTTGGATAAAACCTCAGTGAGCCTCCCTCACCGAGATCTTCCTACAGATCTGCGAGGTAAGTCAGAGAAAAACTGAGTCGTCCATGATGAATTTTTCATCCCGATGTCGACGGTTTGCATACCTTTGCATCCATTGTACAACCAACTCCTAGCTAATTCTAGCCTCGCGGAGTGAATCGATTCGTTCCCGAGCTTCCCGTTGGGTCGTAGGGCAGTTCCCCTAGAAATCCCTATGCACCTCGTCAACAGAGTTAGGGGATGACTCCCTAATACTAGCTCGAAGCACAAATAAAGTGGGACCTGTGGATAATGACCTTTGCAAGTCGAAGGCATACCATGCCACATCCATCCACTTCACCTAGTCATCCTAACTGGTGATCACAAAGTGACAGAGGAAATCTTCCATAAGAGTCTTCACCCGCTTTATTTGCCCATCCGTCTGAGGATGATTAGCTATGGAGAAACATAACCCGGACCAATGTTTGTTGAACAACGTGGTTCAATAGCGTCCAGTAGAAACAGGCATCCCCATCGCTCACGATATCCACTGGGATGCCAAAATGTTTCACCACATTTTGGAAGAATAAGTCTATAGCAACCCTTGCTGTACCCTACTCCAGTGCTGGGATAAAGACTCTAGTGTTGGAACCCGTTAGAGATGCGTGCATGGAAACTGTGGCACGTGCACGCCAACCGAAGCATGTGCACAGTAACCAAGGTAGCGGACCGATAGCTGTAGGCTCATCGAAAATCCCCCGAGGCTCCCCAAAACACTGTCCGGCTGAGCCTAGACTCGCCAGAGCCAAAGGCAACTCTGGCGAACTCGCAAGAGTCATTGGACGCCAGCCAAGGAGGGGGAACCGCATCCCCACTTCACCGAATGACTCCAGGAAGGGCAGGCGAGGCACCAAGGCATGCCGATCATCCACGTTCTCGCAGGAAAAGGGGAGAAGGCGGAGGATGCGGCGGAGTGGAGGAAGAAGAAAGCAATCGGTGACACTAGCCCACGAAAATCCACCCACTGGACGAAGCCGGAGCGGGAGGAGGAAGAAGCGTACCTCGGCAAACATCTGTTCGCCATCTCCACCACCGGCAATGCCAAAGAAATCGGAGGAGGGCAAAGGGGACATGATGCGTTGCATTTACACCATGTTTTTGCCTATATTTTACATCATATTTTGGGCTTAATTAAATGATTTTATGCAATTTTTAATGTTTTTACTTCACTTTGCATAGAATCTTCACTTTTTATGGTTTTTATGAAAATGTAGGTAAAAAGGCACAAAAATGATGGATATTGAGAGTTTTGAGGCCATATTATGATTCCCGAGAAAATCATGAGCTTACACGTCAAATTTGGAGTCAAAATAGTGAAGAATGCGAAAATTACGGCCTTGGCCGTAATTCTAGATCAGCCGTAATTCTAAGTTCGAGCAGAAGCCAAAAAACGGCTAAGTTAAAAAGCTCACAGAAACTTTCACGGGCGAGGCTGTGAATCCATCACGGGCCGTAAAAATGTCCGCCTTTTCGATTTTTCACTCGGTTCGATTCCAAATTAAACCAGAATTGAACCAAACTCTCTAGAAACCTTCCTAGATGGGTTCTATAGGGATTAGACTATAAAAGGAAGGGTTTTGGTAGGGTTTCGGTGGCTTCTAGTCACGAAAATGAATGGCTGTAGCGGCGACGGCGGAAATCAGTTCTAGGGCAGAATTCGATCAGGAAAGCCGCGCAAAGGAAGAATTAGATGGTTCATCTTCATCTCCACGTCGAAGGGAAGCTTTTCTAATTACTTGTCTAGCGATTTCCTGTAATCTTCTTAGGTTTTCATGCGATTTTCATCGATGAACAAGTTGTTTTCTTTGTACATGAACGTGTAAACCCTATTTTTGGGATTTGGGGATTAGCTCGTTGACGATTTATGGATTGAATAAATTGTTTCAAATCTTTTACATGAATTTTATAGATTTGATTTGATTAGAATTGTACGTATCTCGCTTTAATACTCTGGCCAAGTTTTATTGCGTCTTAGATGTTGCGAGAAGGACCGAGAGGTGAATCGCAACGTCGGAACTATTCTTTTCAAACCTACAAATCCGATCATGAGAGTAGTGATGACACCGAAATCTGTAGTATATTTTGCATCATTTTAGATACCTTTTCATGCTAAATCGAGGATCTTTTTACTTGTTTTTATGTTGAATCCATCAAATATTGTAAAAGTCTACTTCTATTTTGGTTTTTCATGTTTTTCAGGCAAAAAGGCACTATTTTAGGCGTTTTCAAGCAAAATCAAATATATGGAAGAGTTCTCATCATCAAGAAGAAGTCACCCAAGAAATTTCACGCAAATTGAGGCAAGGAACCCGTGAAAAATACGGTACCGTAAGGGATTTTACGGTACCGTATTTTTCACGGCTACCGTATTATCGAGATCACGGCCGTATTTTGGTGATTTTCTAAACATAAGGTTTTCGCGAAAATACGGCACCGCCGTAAGGATTTACACGGCCATATTTTGGGGCACTTTCTAAACAGAGACTTTTGCCGAAATTATGGCACTCCCGTAACCAAGTTTATGGGCCGTATTTTGAAGCATCTTCAGAACAGAAAGTTGCCCTGAAATTATGGCACTGCCGTAAAGAATTACACGGGCCGTATTTCCCCAACGAATCCGACCAGAGAGTTCAGCCAATTTTACGGCACTGCCGTAAACAAAATTACGGTGCCGTATTTTCCAGCAATTTCAGAATAGAACGATCGATGGATTTTACGTCAGTGCCGTAAGATATTACACTGTCGTAGTTCGGTGTTTGAATGCGATTCCCAAGTCAATCTTCATGCCCGATCTTCACGGAGATTCTTCCGGGCGATCCAGGGCTTTATATTCAAAGCCGTAAGAAGCAAAAAAGAGAGCTTTGGAGGAGAGGATTAGCCAGACACCAAAAGCCCCAAACTTGGTTAACTGTCGAGGGAGAATTTGGAGTACACGCCACCGCCTAGGGTTTCGCCACCGTGCTCGATCTAGATGATCTCCGGCCGTGAGTCTTCTACTGAAGCATGACCTGGTGAAGAAGATGACGTGCCAGAAGTTTCAAAACGAAAGGAGACAAATTGCAGGAGAAATTAGAGGAAGAAGGATCGCCACCACTGTTCACGCCTTCTTTTGCAAAATACGGATGTGAAATACTTCACAGCCGTGCCTTATTTTCTAAAAACTCTTCCTTTTGTTGATTTTTGATTTTCTGAAATTATGGAATATTGTATTTCCTTCACCATGCTAGCTTAAATTACTCTTGGGACATGGGGGAGTAGTTCACTTGATTTTTAATGATTAGATAACTTCTTTCTCACTATTTCGTTGCGTTTAATCTTAGCATGATGATTTTGCTCTGGTGATAATTGTGCTTAGAGACTCTATAGATCCATGTTACTAATTATGTTAGAATTTTCGCTATTGACTGAAAGGTAATTGCTTGAGAATTTGGAACCCTAGAATTGCATGTTAGGATCCTTTCCTTAGGTTAGATCTAATTTGATCTGTTCTAGTAGATTAATTGCCATGGTTATAACATGTATCTATAGATCGAGTCTATTTGTCAAACGTGGAGATCTTGTGCGAAAGCAAGGATCGGAACATTGAAGATCCGTGAGTAAAACTAGTGTTGAGACTCGGATGCACGAAAGTGATCCTTGAATCTCCACTAGAGTATCAGCATTGAATTCGGATGCACGAAAGTGATCCTTGAATTCATTGTTTGATGATTTACTTATCTTCAGCGTTGGGATGAATCTTACACGAAAGCGCGGACAAATCCCTGTGTGGTTGTTTGCACGAAAGTGAAACAATCCTTTTATTAAGTAAATTACATCTTCATCATGATAAAATTGAACTGACGAAATCCTTATTCATATCTAGTCATAAAAGTTAAAGTGAACGAAACCCTAGTCCCAGCTTTCTCTCTAATAGTTTTCTCTCGTTTATTTGTGATATTTGCTTGACTTTAATTCGATTGCCTAGATAGTGAAAAATCAATTATTTAGTATTTGACAACGTAGGTCCCTGTGGATTCGATACTTTCTTTATTACTTCGTATACCCATGCACTTGCGGTTTAACATCAAGTTTTTGGTGTCGTTACCAAGGATTAGTCCAAGGTACACGTGTGCCAGACTTGTAGTGTTCCCTTTCGGGCTAACAAGTTTTTGGCGCCATTGCCGGGGACCTTAGTTTTTGTCGATATTAAAGACGTTGAGATTATTGCTAGATTAGGTTTTTATTTACTGTTTTTTTATTTACTACTTATTTTCTGTTTCTTGAAATCACTTAATCTATCTACTTTGCATGCACAAGAGCCTTAGGTCAGGACCACTTATACCATTGGCTCCTGAAATCAATAAGACATTAAGAGCGCGCAGAAAGTTGAGATTAGAAGAGACATCACAAGAAGAATTGCAAGAGACATTCCAACGAGAGTTAGAAGAAGAAATATTAGAGATGGGAGACAATCAGAACAATCAGAGAACACTTAGGGACTATGCAGCCCCTAATCATTATGAAATTCGTTCTAGTATTGCTAGGCCAGCAATAGAAGCCAACAATTTTGAGATTAAGCCTGGTTTCATTGCAATGTTTCAACAAGATCAGTTTGGAGGATCCCAACCAACACTTGGCCTTATTTCTTGAATTATGCGATACTATTAAATATAATGGTGTTTCTAGCGATGCAATGAGATTAAGACTTTTTCCTTTCTCTCTTAGGGACCGGGCAAAGACATGGCTTAATTCACACCCAGCCGGTAACTTCATCACTTGGAATCAATTGTCCAATTCCTTCTTAAACAAATACTTTCCCCCAAGCAAGACACTGCAGATGAGAAACCAAATTACAAGCTTTCAACAAAGAAGTGGGGAGTCGCTTAGTGAAGCCTGAGAGAGATTTAATGAACTACAGCGGAAGTGTCCTCACCATGGATTAGAACTTCAAACTTTACTGCAAACTTTTTATATTACATTATCTGATCAGACAAAAATGATTGTGGATGCTGCTGCAGGAGGAGCTCTTATGAGCAAAACACCAGATGATGCCTTCAGACTGCTAGAGGAGATGGCATTGAACCACAATCAATGGACTACCGAGAGAGGAGTACTTTACAAGCCTTCTCAAGGTAAGGGTGAAAGTGAAGGATTGCGATCCTTAGAAGAGAAGGTAACTTTTTGTGCAGTAAGTTAAATTCCATGTAAACTGCTTCTGTTTCTGCTATTACTTGTGAAAATTGTGGCAATGATGATCATACTACTGAATATTGTAGAATTGTTGATCAGGGTAATGAGCATGTGAATGTCATAGGGAATTATAATCAAAGTAGACCTAATGATCCCTATTCTAGTACATATAACCCTGGATGGAGAAATCACCCCAACCTTTCATGGAAAAACAATAACAATGTAGGGGGGAACACTGAAAACAAAGGATTCCAAAGGCAAAATCCCAACCAAAATCTGAATCAAAACAATGATCAATTTTCTGAGATAAAATCCATGTTTGAAAAAATAATGACTAGTCAAAATCAGTTTGAGCTAAAACAAGATAGAAAAATTGAAGAGTTTATGTCTGATAAAAAACAAATCCTGTCAAATCAAAATAGACAAATTGAAGAGTTTAAGGAAAGTTTTCATCAAATTAACTCTAGACTGGATAGAGTAGAAGCCCACAACAAAATTCTTGAAAACCAAATTGCACAACATGCTAGTGTACCTTACAAACCCCCAGGGAAATTGCCTGCAAAACCTGAGATAAACCCTAGGGAGCACTATAATGCCATTATGACTAGAAGTGGGAAACAACTAGGAGAACCTAGAGGGAGGTTTGAAAACACTGAAGAAAGGCTTGATGATAATGAAAGGGAATTACAGTTAGGGGAATCTTCTTCACATAAGAAACCCCAAACTTGTTTATCACCTCAAAAGGGTGATGAACCAAAAGGGGAAGAATCATGTGAAAAAGACAATCCTAAACCTAATTTGTCTTCTCCTTACCAGACACCTATACCTTTTCCTCAAAGGTTAGTTCAACATAAACTAGACAAAAAGTTTGGCAAATTTCTTGAAATCCTGAAAAAGCTTTATGTTAACATTCCTTTTACTGAAGCTATTACTGAGATGCCATCTTATGCCAAGTTTTTAAAAGAGATTTTGTCTAGTAAAAGAAAATTGGATGATTATGGCACATGCACTGTTACTTTAACTGAAGATTGTAGTGCTATCATACAGAACAAACTGCCACCTAAACTGAAAGATCTAGGTAGTTTTTCTATACCTTGTTCAATAGGCACTATGGCTTTTGACCGAGCCTTATGTGACCTCGGTGCAAGCGTTAGTCTAATGCCTCTTTCTACTTACAGGAAACTAAATCTTGGAGAGCTGAAACCTACTTCAATATCCTTACAGCTCGTGGACTCATCGGTTAAGTATCCTGTAGGTATATTAGAGAATGTTCCTATGCAAATAGGTAAGTTTTTCATTCCTGCAGATTTTGTAGTGTTAGACATGGAGGTAAATTCTAGAAATCCTATCATTCTTGGTAGACCATTATTGGCCACAGCTAAAGCAAATATGGATGTGAAAGAAGTAAAGATTACTTTTGATATATGTGACAACAAGATTGAATTTAATCTTAATGATTCATTGAATAAACTTTCAAACTCAGGATCTTGTTGTAGCGTTGAAATATTTAATGATGAAATTTATGATGTTTCAAGTTTGTTTGATGAAACCTCAAATAATGAATCTAACAATCTTTCTGAGGGTATTGTTGAGAAATTGCAGAAGAAAAAGATAAGGAGGAAGAAAAGAAGAGAAAGCTCTAGAGTGATTGACAAAATAGAAAGGATTCTGAGCAAATTTGGATACTATTTCAAGATTGAGCCTTATGTTGAAAAATCAGGAGAGCAATTTAGGAATTCATGATCAAATCCGAGTGTAAAAGGGTCAAGCTAATGACCTTTAAATTAGTGCTTCTTGGGAGGCAACCCAAGCTTTCTAACCCTTATTTTACTTTTATTTACCTTGATTTTTGCTTAGGACTAATTTTTATTTTATTTTTGTAGGTTTTTCGTGATTTGGAGCAAAATACGGCAGTACCGTAAAGGATTGCACGGTGCCGAGTGTAGGTTTTATTTTATTTTTATTTTTATTTTTATACCGTATTTCAGTCTGCTTACGAATAGAAAGCTACGACGAAATTATAGTACGGCCGTAAAGGATTGCACGGTGCCGTATTTCTTATCCAAAATCAACCCGTGTGTTCTTTCATTTTTACGGCACTACCGTGAGGTATTTTACGTGCCGTATTTTCTGAAATTTTATTTTTCATTTTTCTAAAAAAAAAAATCTTTACTGCTTGAATTTTACGGCGGTACCGTAAGGCATTTTACGGTACCGTATTTTTTATGTCATTTCAAACAGAATGTTGCCGAGATGTTACGTGATGCATTGCATTTTGGTAGTGATTTTCATAGTTATTTCATGTCAAATCTAGGCTTATTTCGGCATTTTTATACTCATTACGGACTTATTTCCTTCATATCTTCGAAATCTTCACTTTTTGGCACTTTTATGGAATTTCAGGTAAAAACACCCTTTTTTGACATATTTTGAAGATTCTGAGGCCACAGCACGATTTCTTATGCGAAAACGAAGCAGCCCGTCAAATTTGGAGTTTTGCCTGACAATCATGGCCAGGTGAACCCCACGGGGTTCACCATCCAAGTCGCCAGCCTGCGAAACTCACAGAGAGCATCAGGGTCGGGTGAACCCCGCTGGGGTTCACCCGGCCGTGATGCTCTCTATGAGTTTCACAGGCTGGCGACTGGGATGGTGAACCCCGTGGGGTTCACCTGGCCGTGATTGTCAGGCAAAACTCCAAATGACTCTAAATTTGACGGGCTACTTCGTTTTCGCATAAGAAATCGTCCTGTGGCCTCAGAATCTTCAAAATATGTCGAAAAAAGGGTGTTTTTACCTGAAATTCCATAAAAGTGCCAAAAAGTGAAGATTCCGAAGATATGAAGGAAATAAGCCCGTAATGAGTATAAAAATGCCGAAATAAGCCTAGATTTGACATAAAATAACTATGAAAATCACTACCAAAATGCAATGCATCAAAATACTCCAGACTTAAATCTTTGCTTGTCCTCAAGCAATAAAATAAGATGAGATACATGATTGGTAAAAGAGCAATCTTTCATGTCAAGATATACATCCAAGTTAGAAAAACATTTAAAACCAATGCAATATCTAATCAGGAGAAATTAAGTAAATGGTTGTCTCAAGTATTCAACAGCTTGATCCCACAATAACTAGATGCCAAACAACTTAGTAAACAACGAACATAAGATTCAATTAAGCTTACATAAAACACTCATGCAATTCCAATCCTTCCCAGTCAAATCGTTGGGGTTAACTCAAATGTTTTATTCAGGATACGATATACTGATTATTGCACTGGACTTCAACTCATAACCTTAGGTACCATTGCCCATTTTTCACAATGCCAAGTAGAGGAGTCATTTTATTGTTTTCAACTTCACATCCTTTAGATTTCAACTCATGTCCTTCGGTACCACTGCCAATTTTGCGTAGTGCCAAGTAGAGGAATCTAAGGGTGAGTAAATTTTTTATAAACATGTTCCGCAGTTGATCACATATCCTTTTTGACAAATGCAGTGTTTCCCCAACAAAAGAAAGGAATTCAAAGAGTAACTAAGCGAATATATAAGTCAATATCAATCTCATGTAAGATGCAAGCTTGAGTTGATTTAACAATCATATCAATGTTTGACCCACTAATGAATAACTCAATATCAATCCAATCACAAAATCTCTAAATCATAGAACATATGGATATGATCAAATAGTATTTCTAACAAGGAGGTATACTCCAGACTTATTTCTTTGATCATTCCTAACCAATCATGCACTCAACTCAAATTTTTGAAATAGCTTTCATAGGACAAGTCTCATAATAGACACACGAATCATGAATAATAAGCATCAAAACATTTCAAAATTTTCAATCATCATAGCAAAGCATTAATATAAGCATGAAAGTAAAATGCAATGTGTCATACATAACTGTCACAGAATGAGGCCTGAAGATGTGGACCAGGCCCACGATTAGAATGACATATAAGATACAATGCCACATAATATCCAACCATCACAGAATAAAAACATCCATCCAAACATAGCTGGGTCAAGAGAACACAGTCAAATAGCCACATGAAGCAAGAAAATAGAAATCAGAATATAGAAAGCTCACCCACTGTAAAATTTTGCATAGTCCTTTATGCAATACCATGATGTGAGAGGAGTGGATGCTGAAACAGATATCCGGGGGCATCTACTTCTTTTTGCACGAGCGAGAGCCAGAAGCTCTCGAGCTCGAGCTCTTCTTCTTCCCACGCGCACTATAAGCCGTCTCAACCTCCTCATTTGAAGGAAAAATGCTATCGGAGGAGATGTCCATCTGAGCCCTGTGCTCCTCGGATGCAAAAGTGAGGCGTTCATCTATCGTGGATAGCTTCCCCCAAATAGAGCTCAACATTTTGTGCTAGCATTGCATACCAGCTTCATTTGATTCCCATCAATCGGCGTAGTCCTGCTGCATGTGAGAGATAGTGGTGTCCATGTGATCGATCAACTCTATTTGCTAGAGCTGTTCCTCCTTGATTTCCTGCAACACAGATATCATGGAATCGCGAGAAGAGGTACCACCAAAAGAGAATGCTCCCGGTGCTGGTGGTGCTGTGTCTACTGGATCGAGCTGTGCGTCCTCAACTGGCTGGATGCGGCAGTTTCCACGAACGCGGATAGATGTGCACTCTGGATTTGGCAAAGGCAAGCAGAAGGGGCTCCCCTTGAATGTCATACAATATGAATATCCCTTGTGTATAATCAACTTCATGGCAACGCAGGACTCGATGTTGAGCTTGTTGTTGCCGATAGCCTCCAATGTGTCATAGGGAATGATGCCGAGGGAAACAGCCAGAGGTGTGATCAAGCCGCCAATAACTATCGCCCCCCTCAAAGAATGGGCGACGCGGCTGAAATGCTTTGCCAAATAATATCCTGAATTGACTCTAAAACTGTGGAGCATGCACCAGATATAAAATAATTCAGTCTGTCGAAACATACCGTCACTTTCACCGCGGCCGAAGAGAGTGTGGGCCAATACTCGGTGAACGTACTTGATCACTGGGTTGCACAGACTGGAAGCACGAGCTGTGCGAGCGGAGTAGATGTGCTTGTTAGTGACAGTGCCCCAGAAGTTTTGCTCATTATACTCAGTGGGGACTCTGCGTGCGCTAGGCTCTTAAAAATCGTAAGTGCCGTGAAACTGTGAAAGAGTGAGGATGTGTTCGATATTACCCAGGTGGAAGGATAGATGGCCTGGATCATCCTCAAGTATAGGATCAGCTTTAACTTCCAATGAACTCAGAAACTCCAGTGTGGTACCGATGTAGGTGGGTGAGAATTGTTGGGGTATGCCCTTAAGGCTAATGTTTGAGGCCTTGGGATTGTATCAGTATCATGTAATAAACTCTTATGTTTATAAAGGCATGGTTATTATTCAGGTTGCTACATTGTCTGCTGCAATAATTGTACTTCTGAATAATGTCTCAAAGCTGTTCAGCTGGGCTGACATGCTATAAAGTCCTTAGTCGATATATCTTGGTGAACATGAGACAGCCTTGATATGATTGAGACTAATATATGTTCTAATCTTATAGGATGCTTCGAGCATGGAATAAGATGTAGACTCATGGGTACATTGGATGTACTGGACAGACCCTACTAGGATATTCAATTGCTTGTCACAATGTGAATATTCCTTGATTGCGACAAGTGGCACATTTCCTCTGACTTGAGATCACTTGTGTTTTCTAAATGATGATTGTCATTGTTTTGAGGTAGTTCAATATCATTTGAAACATAATGGTTATAGACTATCTTGGATGATGAGCTTGAGTCAGGTTAGGGCACTAGTGATAGATATAGGATTGCCGTCTCCTTAATTGGAGTGTGATGTTCTAAAGGGGCCCCCTGGATGAGATGATTGAGAAAGTGTATGGCCATACCCAGGTGACTGTGTTCATCTGATCTAATCATGCTCATCATATCGGAGTTACAGGCTTGACACGCTTGTCCAATAAGAACATCCAGTGGCAAAGGAATTATGTATGCCTAGTGAGTTGATTCACACTTGTGCTGTGGTTTGGGTGTAGTCTTGGAAGACTCTTTTCTTTATGTCGGGAGACAGTGATGTGTTGCTAGATACCCCTCACTGATCGTGATAACGTGAGTTATCGTTACCGACATTTAAAGGAAACCCTCAGGGTCGCACAATTTGATGATATGGCTTACTTAAGTCAGATCGTGTGGACTGAATTGTTTGGGTTCAGTTTAAAGGGAATTAATCTCTGATTGTAAGTGAGATCTGGTCTGATCATGTTTGATTGATTAGGGCTTTAGATTGGTAAGCTTCGATCGAGAGATTGGATGCTAGATCGGTGAGATCAGGAGCATCAAAGAGATGAACGGTCAGATCTGGAGCCTTAGGGTTTAATGTGATCTGGACTTATGGCTTGGGGTGTTTGGTCATTGAACCAAACCAAAGTGAACCGGCTCATGGATGAGCGCATGGTTCAAAGGTGAAGTGGAGTTTGCGATTGGGGTAAACCCATGATCGCATGTGGAGAAGTGGCATGCTATTTTTGGATAGCACTTCTCAACGTGACCACGCTTCACGTTTTCCCTCTTCACGCCTTGTCGCCATTTTGGCTTTCGGTCTTGAGGCATTCTTGCGTGAAGGAGAGGAATAGACGACAAGAAAAAAATCGCCAAGCCAAGAAGTTCTCTTCCCTTCCACTCGACAAGGACATCTTTGGGCCTTGCTAGCACAAGGATCGCCAAAGGGAGTAGGCGACATCAATTGTGTGCGTCACCTCTGGAGAAGATCCATTTCGGTCTTTTCTTCCAAGGCGCCATCTAGAAATGGCTATGGTATGATCCTTCTCTATTTGCAATCGGGTCATTTTTGTTGATCATATAGCATGCAAGATCTAGAAAACCCCTTTCCGCTGCTTTCATCCTTCATATGCGCCTATGCTTTAGGGTTTCGCCCCCTTATGCAAACCTTCAATTGGTATCAGAGCGAGGTTAACGCATGATTTATATGATTGCTATATGTTTTGTGATCCATGATTGAAATGATGCTTAAATCTATGACATGCGAAAGTTACATATTGTGTATTCATCTTTGCGCATGTATGAAGGTGGCGCTTAATTCTTATTGTTGTTGTTTTTCTCAAAAGAACTTAACGACTTGCGCGCTTCCATTAGATTTAATTGCGCCTGCTGTAAACCCTTAGACGGGTTATTAGGGTTGAAGTCATCCCCTAGGTTAGATCCAAACAAGTCTAATCAGACTATCTGACAGCCTTGATGGGTCGACCAGATAGCATCTGTGCGCAAGCACAAGATGGCTATAGGTCGACTGCAGACAGGCGTGTAGCGATATCTGATTGAGACAACCAATGAACGCGCATGAGTTAGGCCCGGGGTCACACCCGCTTGCCAGACTTCATTGTGGTTGTTCAGCCCTGGCGCATGCATAGTTGACCACTGGGTCGACTCAAGTCAGTTAGGACTTGGTGCATGCAAGGGCAGTGGATCTGACTGGGTCTGATGAGTGGATCCCTAATGATGGACCGTTGTAAGGTAGTAGGGCATATAAGGAAATTAAAATGATCCCATGGGGTTTTCAAAAGTTTTAATTTCTTGTTTGGATCACATGCTGATTGATGCCATTTGCTTGTTTATTTAATCTTATGTGGGCTGCCCATGTTAAATGTGTGCTGTGCTGGGGCCTGCGTGCCTGGAAATTATTTTGTAAATTAATTTTTAATTGTGATCTGCGCATCACCTTGTACTTAATTTATAAAATGTAATTGACCTGCGAGTCAATCTTGTCTAGATAGATTAATTTGTAAATTAATCAGACAAGAGCACAGAGCACACTTGGCAGAGGCGCATGCAGCAGTGGCTAGACCAAGTGGGAGGTCCAGGGTTCGACTCTGGGACCAGGCGCATTTACCTGGTGGGCGCACCAGAGCTGCAGATGGCGCTTGGGCCCTGGGTTGGGCCAGATGAGCAGCAAAAGACCCATGAAGAAAAGCAAGTGAAGACTTAAGTTAATTAAGGTCTTACTTAGGCTATGGGCTTTTACCACATAAGATCCATGCTTTCTTTTATTATTTAAATAAGAAGAACAGCATGATTTATTTATCTTCTGCTATCACCATAGGAATTGCATGATAGTGAAGAAGATAAAAGACCGTTAAAATCCAACGCTAAAATATCAAGCTCGTATGCCTTCTGACGCGAAACCTCACTGTTCTGATTATCGTTGGAGCCGTGTTGTACCCACTCAGTGGGCACGTCCATCTATCTTCAGACGGTGCGGGATTACACCTGCATGTTACAGAGAAGGGATTTATCGCTTCTCGTTGCTCAGCATAGCACGTGGTGGTCCAGGGAGTAGGTCGGGTCAGCTTGACCATGTAGGCTACATATGTGGAGCATATGGTAGCACATGGAGGCAGCCATCTGAAAGTCCCCTTCAAGGGGGAGCGCAAAAGGGGGTGAAACCCTAATAAAGGGGGCGCATGAAATATTATAGGGGTGTCACCCTCAAGACCGCATGTAGATCATATGATTAACTTGGTTATATTGTAAAGATCAAGTTGAGATCTATTACCATAGCCATGAGGAAGGAGGCGGCTTGGAAGCAAGAGGGCAAATGAGCTCTCCTCCAAAGAAGACGCACACAAGGATGATGAAGGCTTCCTCCTTGCGCAATTCTTGTGCTAGCAAAAATCACCAAGTTCTCCTTGCGTGTGTCGAAGTCAAGAGATGCTTGGCCGAACTCTCTTCTCGTCAAGGAAGAAGCTCTTTCTCCTCTCTAGCCAAGACGACAATCGAATTCAATTCATCATCATCATTTAGGCGTTTTCCAAGTGATGGCGTTTTATGACTTCCAAATATGGCAAGTCATGAAGCCATGCGCTCACCCATAAGAAAACCGCCCAAATATGATTGAGCCTTGAACCATGCGTTCACATATGTGAACCGGTTCAAGCTAATTCAATTCAATTCAATTCGGTCCAAAGACCAAACCAAACCGGCCCATGGTCTAGATCTCTCTGAACCAAAATGGCTCAAGATCTAACCGTTCATCTCATGATGTTCCTGATCTCACCGATCTAGAATCATCTCTCTTGATCGAAGCTTACCGATCTCAAGCCCCAATCAATCAAACATGATTAGACCAGATCTCACTTACAATCAGAGTTTAAACTCCTTTAAACTGAACCCAAAGAATTCAGTCCACACGATCAGACTTAAGTAAGCCATATCATCAAGTTGTGCGACCCTAAGGGTTTCCTCTAAATGTCGGTAACGATAACTTACATTATCACGATCAGTGAGGGGTATCTAGCAACACATCACTGTCTCCTGATATAAAGGAAAGAGTCTTCCAAGACTACTCCCAAACCACAGCACAAGTGTGAATCCACTTCACTAGGCATACATTTTTCCTTTGCCACTGGATGTTCTTATTGGACAAGCATGTCAAGCTTGTTATTCCAATATGATGAGCATGATTAGATCAGATGATCATAGTCACCTGGGTATGGCCATACACTATCTCAATCATCCCATCTAGGGGGCCCCTATAGAACATCACACTCCAATTAAGGAGATGGCAATCCTTTATCTATCACTAGTGCCCTAACCTGACTCAAGATCATTATCCAAGATAGTCTATAATCATTATGTTTCAAATGATATTGAACTACCTCAAAACAATGACAATCATCATTTAGAAACACAAGTGATCTCAAGTCAAAGGACATGTGCCACTTGGTGCAAACAAGGATTATTCACATTGTGACAAGTAATTGAATATCCTAGTAGGGTCTGTCCAGTACATCCAATGTACCCATGAGTCTACATCTTATTCCATGCTCGAAGCATCCTATAAGATTAGAATACATATTAGTCTCAATTATATCAAGGCTGTCTCATGTTCACCAAGATATCTCGACTAAGGACTTTATAGCATGTCAGCCCAGCTGAACAGCTTTGAGACATTATTCAGAAGTACACTAATTGCGGCAGAGAAGGTAACAACCTGAATAATAACCATGCCTTTATAAACACAAGAGTTTATTACATGATACTGATACAATCCCAAGGCCTCAAACATTAGCCTTAAGGGCATACCCCAACAATCTCCCACTTGCACTTAATCTAATGGTTGAGAAATCTCAAACCCATATTATTACAGTGCTTCTCATGCTTCTGCTGCGCCAGAGGCTTGGTAAGCGGGTCAGCTAGATTGTCATCTGTATGAACCTTGCATATTTTGATCTCGCCACGATCAATGATCTCCCGGATCAAGTGAAACCGTCTCTGTATGTGCTTGGACTTCTGGTGCGACCGTGGTTCCTTTGCTTGTGCGATTGCTCCAGTGTTATCACAGAAGATAACCAAAGGATCTGCACTCGAAGGAACGACACCAAGTTCTCTCACGAACTTACGAATCCACACTGCCTCCTTGGATGCTTCCGAGGCTGCAACATACTCGGCTTCTGTTGTGGAATCAGCAACAGTTGACTGTTTGAAACTCTTCCACACCACTGCTCCACCATTCAAGCTAAAAACATAGCCTGATTGCGATCGGAAATCATCCTGGTCAGACTGGAATGAAGCGTCAGTATATCCTTCTATACTGAGTTCTTCCTGACCACCATATATCAAGAACATATCTTTGGTCCTCCGAAGATATTTCAAGATGTTCTTGACTGCAATCCAGTGTGCCTGTCCTGGATTACTTTAGAAACGACTGGTTACGCTTAACCCGTAAGCGACGTCTGGGCGAGTACACAACATCGCATACATAATGGACCCAATAGCCAAAGCATAAGGCGTATTGTCCATTTCATCTTTCTCAGTCTGTGTTTGTGGACACTGACTCTTCGAAAGATTCAGACCATGTCTGACTGGAAGATATCCTCTTTTAGAATTCTCTAAATGGAATCTCTCCAGGACTTTATCAATGTAAGTACTCTGGCACAGCCCGAGAAGCCTCTTAGATCTATCCCTGTAGATCTTTACACCTAACACATAGGCTGCTTCTCCTAAATCTTTCATCTGAAAACATTTTCCTAACCATGCTTTAACAGCATGCAGTTCAGGAACATCATTTCCAACGATTAAGATATCATCGACGTAGAGGACTAGGAATGTAATTACGCTCCCACTAAACCTCTTATATACACATGGGTCATCCTCGTTCTTGATGAAGCCAAACTCAGAGATTGATTCATCAAAACGAATATTCCAGCTTCTTGATGCTTGTTTAAGTCCATAAATGGACTTCTTTAACTTGCATATTTTATGACGATCTGATGGAATAGTGAAACCTTCAGGTTGTGTCATATACACATCCTCATTAAGATTTCCATTAAGGAAAGCTGTCTTCACATCCATCTGCCAGATCTCATAATCGTAATATGCAGCTATCGCGAAAAGAATCCGAATAGACTTGAACATGGCTACAGGAGAGAAAGTTTCATCATAATCTATCCCGTAGATTTGTTTGAAACCTTTCGCAACTAGCCTGCCTTTATAGGTAACCACGTTACCATCCATGTCAATCTTCTTCTTGAAGATCCATTTACAGCCTATAGGCATTACTCCCGGAGGCGGATCAACCAAATCCCAGACTTGGTTATCTGACATGGAGTCCATTTCGGCTCGCATAGCTTCAAGCCATCTAGCTGACTCCGGTCCACTGACCGCATCCGCATAAGTGAGGGGTTCATCATTATCAATGATGTAGACTCCGTCATAGCGCTCAGGCTGTCGACGGATCCTTCCCGATCTTCGCAGTTCCCGTGATATCTGAGCCTCAGGTTGTTCAATAACCTGTTCTACCGGCTCAGGCTCATCCATCTGTGCTTGACTACTTTGTCCTTCATCTGGATTCTCATCCAGCTTTATTTCTCTCCCACTGGCCTCTTGCAGAAGAAACTCCTTCTCAAGAAAAATGGCCGTCCGAGCAACAAATACCTTGTTCTCTTTGGGATCGTAGAAATAATAACCCTTAGTTTCCTTAGGGTAACCGACAAAGAAGCATTTCTCAGATCTGCTCTCCAGTTTCCCAGAGGCGAGCTTTTTAACATAAGCCTCGCAACCCCAGATCTTAATAAATGTCAAGCTAGGCTGTTTCCCATACCATAACTCATATGGAGTCTTTGAAACTGCCTTGGATGGCACTCGGTTTAGTACCTTTGCAGCTGTCTCCAGTGCAAATCCCCAAAAGGAGTAAGGTAGAGTAGCCTGACTCATCATAGAACGAACCATGTCAAGCAACGTTCTATTTCTCCTCTCAGACACATCATTCCATTGCGGTGTTCCTGGCGGAGTGAGCTGTGAGATAATCCCACACTCTTTCAGATAGTCAGTAAACGCATGACTCAAGTATTCTCCACCTCGATCAGAACGAAGTGCCTTGATATTTCGGCCTAGCTGATTCTGTACTTCATTTTTGAACTCTTTGAACTTGTCAAAAGATTCACTCTTATGTCTCATCAAATAGACATAACCATACCTACTGAAATCATCAGTAAAGGTAATGAAGTACTGATAGCCACCTCTGGCATGTTTACTAAATGGCCCACACACATCACTGTGTATAAGATCAAGTAAACCTGAAGCCCTTTGACCTTTGTTAGGAAAAGGAGACTTCGTCATTTTACCCAATACAATGCCAGATGATAAAGAAATGAAATAGTCTCCTACAGCAACAGCAGCAACCCGTGCCCCGTTTCCAACGCGTAGGTCCACCTCATGCTGTCCCACCTGCCTTCTTCTCTTGAGTTCCTGTACATTTGAACAAATGTGAACTCCACAAGCAGTGTCCAACACCCATGAAATAGAAGAAGAAGATAACATGACCTCAGTCACATATATACCTGAGCCAGAAGCAATGCTTCCCCTCTTATCTCCTTGGAGCGCTTTACAGTCCCTTTTCCAGTGACCCAGCTGGCCACAGTGGAAACACCTGTTGTCCTTCGACCGCTTTACCTTCTGTTTCAGAGCCTTACTGTAGTTCTTGACAGGGGCTTTGCCCTTCTTCCCCTTCTTCTTGTTCCTGGAAGGAACCATTAAGACAGAGGTTGAAGGCTTTCCCTTCAGAGTTTCCTCAGTAGTCAAGAGCATATTCAGCAGCTCTGCCGGAGTACAATCGATTTTGTTCATATTAAAGTTAATAATGAACGCATCGAAAGAAGGCGGAAGAGACTGCAGAATAATATCTACAGCAAGCTCCTGGTTGATGGTATGCCCCAGTTTCTCCAGAGCCTCCTTGTGCCCAATCATCTTGAGCACGTGAGCTCCCACTGGGCTCCCTTCAGCCAGTTTGCTCTGAAAGAAAAGCTTTGTCAGATTATAGCGTTCTGTCCTCGCCTGTGCAGCATACAGCATCTTGAGGTTCGCTATAATCTCTATAGCCGACATATCCTCATGCTGACGCTGCAGCGGTGGCGTCATAGACGCTAGCATCAGGCAAGCGACATCAATGCTATCATTGACGTGCTTTTCATAGGCATCACGAACCGCCCTTGCGGCGTTCGCAGCGGGTTGAGGCGGCACAGCCGTCTCGAGGACATACAGTTTCCTCTCTGCCTTAAGAACGATCTTAAGGTGTCCGAACCAGTCTGAGAAGTTTGGCCCAGCAAACTTCTCCCTTTCCAGTAGGGATCGCACATTGAAGCTCATGGTGTTCGTTGCTGCAGGAATCTACAACAATGCAAGAACAGCAAGGTCAGTATCAATGTTTAGAATCAATCCAGGACTTAAGAAAGATTCTTTTCTCACTATTTTATCTGACTGAAAAATCCATTAAACAGTCCGAAAGAGTGACACTCTTTTAGTGAGATGGGACCCAGATTTCATACTTGGTCTCCGCGTCCCGCTCAGGCGAGATAAGATGCACAGAGAGTACAAGTACTAATTTCTGGTAGGCAGTCCCTGCCAATCGCCAACCCGTGCGATTCCCCTTCATCTGGGCAATCCAGCAGACTGTGCCAACTGAGTTGGTACAACACAATCTCTAACCCCACAGATGGCTGCCTCCATGTGCTACCATATGCGCCACATATGTAGCCTACATGGTCAAGCTGACCCGACCTACTCCCTGGACCACCACGTGCTATGCTGAGCAACGAGAAGCGATAAATCCCTTCTCTGTAACACGCAGGTGAAATCCCGCACCGTCTGAAGATAGATGGACGTGCCCACTGAGTGGGTACAACACGGCTCCAACGATAGTCAGAACAGTGAGGTTTCGCGTCAGAAGGCATTACGTGCTTGATATTTTAGCGTTTGGATTTTAACGGTCTTTTATCTTCTTACTATCAGGCAAATCCTATGGCTATAGCAGAAGATAAATAACTCATGCAATTCTAATTATATAATCAATAAAAAGAAAGCATGGATCTTATGTGGAAAAAGCCCATAGCCTAAGTAAGACCTTAAGATACTTAAGTCTTCACTTGCTCTTCTTGGGTCTTTAGCATCTCATCTGGTCCAACCCAGGGCCCTTGCGCCAAGAGCACCTCAGGTGCGCCACCAGCTGAATGCCCCTCTGGGATGTGTGCCTTTGTGCTCTTGTCTAATCAAAATACATTTTGATCTATCTAGACAAGCTTGACTCGCAGGTCAATTATACAATTAATTAAAAATGTGATTCGCAGATCATAATAATAATAATTTACCAGGCTCGCAGGCCCCAGCACAGCACACATTAAGGGCAACCCACATAAGATTAAATAAACAAGCATCATGGCATCATTCAATCAACATGTGATCCATTACAAAGAAAATAAAATTTTGAAAACCCCATTGGCATCAATTTTAATTTCCTTATGTGCCCTACAACCTTACAATGGTCCATTGATAGGGATCCACTCAACAATCTAGTTAGATCCATGCCCTTGCATGCACCAAGTCCTAACTGACTCGAGTTGACCTAATGGTCAACCATGCATGCGCCAAGGGCTGAACAACCAACATGAGTTCTGGCAAGCGGGTGTGACCCCGGGCCTAACTCATGTGTGTTCACTGGTTGTCTCAACCAGACCTCGCTACACGCCTGTGATGCAATCGACCTATAGCCACCTTGTGCTTGCGCACAGGTGCCATCTGGTCGATCCATCTAGGCTGTCAGACGGTCTGATCAGACTATTGGATCTACACTAGATGATGCTTTCAACCCCATCAACCCATCTAAGGGTTTATAGTAGGCGCTTATAGATCTAGATGGAGCGCGCAAGATGTTACAAAGTTTTTAGGGAAAAACAACTTACAACATGCGTAACAACAAAGTAAGAAGCTTTCATCTACATTACCATGCGCAACTAGATACTTGGTAACATGCGCAACTATGATGAAACTTCAATATAGATCTATAACATGTAATGATATACACGGATCACAAACAAGCAACATGAAGCAATCATATGATTCTACAAGAAAACCATGCTCTGATACCATTTGAAAGTCCCCTTCAAGGGGGAGCGCAAAAGGGGGTGAAACCCTAATAAAGGGGGCGCATGAAATATTATAGGGGTGTCACCCTCAAGACCGCATGTAGATCATATGATTAACTTGATTATATTGCAAAGATCAAGTTGAGATCTATTACCATAGCCATGAGGAAGGAGGCGGCTTGGAAGCAAGAGGGCAAATGAGCTCTCCTCCAAAGAAGACGCACACAAGGATGATGAAGGCTTCCTCCTTGCGCAATTCTTGTGCTAGCAAAAATCACCAAGTTCTCCTTGCGTGTGTCGAAGTCAAGAGATGCTTGGCCGAACTCTCTTCTCGTCAAGGAAGAAGCTCTTTCTCCTCTCTAGCCAAGACGACAATCGAATTCAATTCATCATCATCATTTAGGCGTTTTCCAAGTGATGGCGTTTTATGACTTCCAAATATGGCAAGTCATGAAGCCATGCGCTCACCCATAAGAAAACCGCCCAAATATGATTGAGCCTTGAACCATGCGTTCACATATGTGAACCGGTTCAAGCTAATTCAATTCAATTCAATTCGGTCCAAAGACCAAACCAAACCGGCCCATGGTCTAGATCTCTCTGAACCAAAATGGCTCAAGATCTAACCGTTCATCTCATGATGTTCCTGATCTCACCGATCTAGAATCATCTCTCTTGATCGAAGCTTACCGATCTCAAGCCCCAATCAATCAAACATGATCAGACCAGATCTCACTTACAATCAGAGTTTAAACTCCTTTAAACTCAACCCAAAGAATTCAGTCCACACGATCAGACTTAAGTAAGCCATATCATCAAGTTGTGCGACCCTAAGGGTTTCCTCTAAATGTCGGTAACGATAACTTACATTATCACGATCAGTGAGGGGTATTTAGCAACACATCACTGTCTCCCGATATAAAGGAAAGAGTCTTCCAAGACTACTCCCAAACCACAGCACAAGTGTGAATCCACTTCACTAGGCATACATTTTTCCTTTGCCACTGGATGTTCTTATTGGACAAGCATGTCAAGCTTGTTATTCCAATATGATGAGCATGATTAGATCAGATGATCATAGTCACCTGGGTATGGCCATACACTATCTCAATCATCCCATCTAGGGGTCCCCTATAGAACATCACACTCCAATTAAGGAGATGGCAATCCTTTATCTATCACTAGTGCCCTAACCTGACTCAAGATCATTATCCAAGATAGTCTATAATCATTATGTTTCAAATGATATTGAACTACCTCAAAACAATGACAATCATCATTTAGAAACACAAGTGATCTCAAGTCAGAGGACATGTGCCACTTGGTGCAAACAAGGATTATTCACATTGTGACAAGTAATTGAATATCCTAGTAGGGTCTGTCCAGTACATCCAATGTACCCATGAGTCTACATCTTATTCCATGCTCGAAGCATCCTATAAGATTAGAATACATATTAGTCTCAATTATATCAAGGCTGTCTCATGTTCACCAAGATATCTCGACTAAGGACTTTATAGCATGTCAGCCCAGCTGAACAGCTTTGAGACATTATTCAGAAGTACACTAATTGCGGCAGAGAAGGTAACAACCTGAATAATAACCATGCCTTTATAAACACAAGAGTTTATTACATGATACTGATACAATCCCAAGGCCTCAAACATTAGCCTTAAGGGCATACCCCAACACTATCTGTGGGATCAGAGACTGTGTTGTACCAACTCAGTTGGCACAGTCTGCTGGATTGCCCAGATGAAGGGGAATCGCACGGGTTGGCGATTGTCTAGGGCAGCCTACCAGAGATTAATGCTTGTACTCTCTGTGCATCTTATCTCGCCTGAGCGGGACGCGGAGACCAAGTATGAAATCTGGATCCCATCTCACTAAAAGAGTTCTACTCTTTCGGGCTGTTTTGCTGGATTTTTCAGCTAGATAAAATAGTGAGAAAAAGAATCTTTCTTAAGTCCTGATTGATTCTTAACATTGATACTGACCTTGCTGTTCTTGCATTGTTGTAGATTCCTGCAGCAACGAACACCATGAACTTCAATGTGCGATCCCTACTGGAAAGAGAGAAGTTTGCTGGGCCGAACTTCTCAGACTGGTTTGGACACCTTAAGATCGTTCTTAAGGCAGAGAGGAAACTGTATGTCCTCAAGACGGCGATACCGCCTCAGCCCGCTCCGAACGCCGCAAGGGCGGTTCGGGAAGCCTATGAAAAGCACGTCAATGATAGCATTGATGTCGCTTGCCTGATGCTAGCGTCTATGACGCCACCGCAGCAGCGTCAGCATGAGGATATGTCGGCTATAGAGATTATAGCGAACCTCAAGATACTGTATGCTGCACAGGCAAGGACTGAGCGCTACAATCTGACAAAGCTTTTCTTTCAGAGCAAACTGGCTGAAGGGAGCCCAGTGGGAGCTCACGTGCTCAAGATGATTGGGCACAAGGAGGCTCTAGAGAAACTGGGGCATACCATCAATCAGGAGCTTGTTGTAGACATTATTCTGCAGTCTCTCCCGCCCTCATTCGACGCGTTCATTATTAACTTTAATATGAACAAAATCGATTGTACTCCGGCAGAGCTGCTGAATATGCTCTTGACTACTGAGGAAACTCTGAAGGGAAAGCCTTCGACCTCTGTCTTAATGGTTCCTTCTAGGAACAAGAAGAAGGGGAAGAAGGGCAAGGCCCCTGTCAAGAGTTACAGCAAGGCTCTGAAGCAGAAGGTTAAGCGGTCCAAGGAATACAGATGTTTCCACTGTGGCCAGCTGGGTCACTGGAAAAAGGACTGTAAAGCGCTCCAAGGAGATAAGAGGGGAAGCATCGCTTCTGGCTCAGGTATATTCGTGACGGAAGTCATGGTTTCATCTTCTTCTATATCATGGGTGTTGGACACTGCATGTGGAGTTCACATTTGTTCAAATGTACAGGAACTCAAGAGAAGAAGACAGGTGGGACAGCATGAGGTGGACCTACGAGTAGGAAACGGGGCACGGGTTGCTACTGTTGCTGTAGGAGACTATTTCATCTCATTACCATCTGGAATTGTATTAGAATTAAACAGTTGTTATTTTGTTCCCAGTATTACTAAAAATATTATCTCTATTCCTGCTCTTGTCAGGAAGGGATTTTCCTTTGAATGCAATATTTCAAAGTGTGTTTTATCTTTAGATAATATTGTTTATGCAACTGGTTCAATTAACAATGGGTTATTCATGTTGGACATGGAATGTTCTATACAAAATATTGATATTAAGAAAGCCAAGTATGCTGATGACAGCACCTTGCTATGGCATAGTCGTTTAGGCCATATTAACGAGAAACGCATTAAGCGGTTGCATGATCATGGACTGCTGGGATCATTCTCCTACAAGGAGATTGATACATGCAAGGCTTGTTTAATGGGCAAAATGACGAAGTCACCTTTTCTTAACAAAGGTCAAAGGGCTTCAGGTTTACTTGACCTTATACACAGTGATGTGTGTGGGCCATTTAGTAAACATGCCAGAGGTGGCTATCAGTACTTCATTACCTTCACTGATGATTTCAGTAGGTATGGGTATGTCTATTTAATGAGACATAAAAGTGAATCTTTTGACAAGTTCAAAGAGTTCAAGAATGAAGTACAGAATCAGCTAGGCCGTAATATCAAGGCACTTCGTTCTGATCGAGGTGGAGAATACTTGAGTCATGCGTTTACTGACTATCTGAAGGAGTGTGGGATTATCTCACAGCTCACTTGAAGGTTCCCTTAGACAAGGGGGGGCGAAACCCTAATAGGCGCATCTTGGAGGATTTAAAGCAGCGGAGAGGGTTTCTAGATCTATTGCATGCTATATGATCAACAAAAACATTCTATAGAAAGAATGAGATTCATACCGATGCCATTTCTAGATGGCGACTTGGAAGCAGAAAGCGATGTGGCTTTCCTCCAGAGGTGACGCACACAAGATGAGTCTTGGCTCCTCCTTGTCGCCCCTTGTGCTAGCAAGGATCGTCCAAGTATCCTGATCGAATGAAAGGGATGAGATCTTCTTGGCGATTTCTTCCTTCTCCTTTGCGTTCACCTTCTTCACCACACGAGAGAGAGCTTGTGTCGACTCGTGGAGAGGCGAAGAGAGAAGAGGCGTGAAGAGGAAAACGTGAGGCGTGGTCACGTTTAGAGAAGTGCTCTCTAAAAATAGCATGCCACTTCTCAATATGCGATCATGGGTCTACCCCAATCGCAAACCTCTTATCTCATGAACCATCCGCTCACTTAATGAGCTGGTTCAATTCGGTTCAGTTCAAGAACCAATCAAGCCAAGCGATCCAGTCTAGATCATGATTAAACCCTAAGGCTCCAGATCTAACCGTTGATCTCTTGATGCTTCTGATCTCACCGATCTAGCATCCATTCTCTCGATCGAAGCTTACCAATCTCAAGCCCTAATCAATCAAACATGATCAGACCAGATCTCACTTACAATCAGAGATTAAATCCCTTTAAACTGAACCTGAATAATTCAGTCCACACGATCTGACTTAAGTAAGCCATATCATCAAATTGTGCGACCCTGAGGGTTTCCTTTAAATGTCGGTAACGATAACTTACGTTATCACGATCAGTGAGGGGTATCTAGCAACACATCACTGTCTCCCGATATAAAGGAAAGAGTCTTCCAAGACTACACCCAAACCACGGCACAAGTGTGAATCAACTTCACCAGGCATGCAAATATCCTTTGCCACTGGACGTTCTTATTGGACAAGCATGTCAAGCTTGTAGCTCCAATATGATGAGCATGATTAGATCAGATGAACATAGTCACCTAGGTATGGCCATACACTATTCTCAATCATCTCATTCAGGGGGGCCCCTTTAGAACATCTCACTCCTTAAACAAGGAGACGGCAATCCTTTATCTATCACTAGTGCCCTAACCTGATTCAAGCTCACCATCCAAGATAGTCTATAATCATTATGTTTCAAATGATATTGAACTAACTCAAAACAATGACAATCATCATTTAGAAACACAAGTGATCTCAAGTCAGAGGACATGTGCCACTTGTAGCAATCAAGGATTATTCACATTGTGACAACCAATTGAATATCCTAGTAGGGTCTGTCCAGTACATCCAATGTACCCATGAGTCTACCTCTTATTCCATGCTCGAAGCATCCTATAAGATTAGAGCACATATTAGTCTCAATCATATCAAGGCTGTCTCATGTTCACCAAGATATATCGACTAAGGACTTTATAGCATGTCAGCCCAGCTGAACAGCTTTGAGACATTATTCAGAAGTACAATTATTGCAGCAGATAACGTAACAAACTGAATAACAACCATGCCTTTATAAACATAAGAGTTTATTACATGATACTGTTACAATCCCAAGGCCTCAAACATTAGCCTTAAGGGCATACCCCAACAATCTCCCACTTGCACTTAATCTAATGGTTGAGAAATCTCAAACCCATATTATTACAGTGCTTCTCATGCTTCTGCTACGCCAGAGGCTTAGTAAGCGGGTCTGCCAGATTGTCATCTGTATGTACCTTGCAGACTTTGATCACGCCACGATCTATGATCTCCCTGATCAAGTGAAACCGTCTCTGTATGTGCTTGGACTTCTGGTGCGACCATGGTTCCTTTGCTTGTGCGATTGCTCCAGTGTTATCACAGAAGATAACCAAAGGATCTGCACTCGAAGGAACAACACCAAGTTCTCTCACGAACTTACGAATCCACACTGCCTCCTTGGATGCTTCCGAGGCTGCAACATACTCGGCTTCTGTTGTGGAATCAGCAACAGTTGACTGTTTGAAACTCTTCCACACCACTGCTCCTCCATTCAAGCTAAATACATAGCCTGATTGCGATCGGAAATCATCCTGGTCAGACTGGAACGAAGCGTCAGTATATCCTTCAATACTGAGTTCTTCCTGACCACCATATATCAAGAACATATCTTTGGTCCTCCGCAGATATTTTAAGATGTTCTTGACTGCAATCCAGTGCGCCATACCTGGATTACTTTGGAACCGACTGGTCACGCTTAACCCGTAAGCGACGTCTGGGCGAGTACACAACATCGCATACATAATGGATCCAATAGACGAAGCATAAGGCGTATTGTCCATTTCATCTTTCTCAGTCTGTGTTTGTGGACACTGACTCTTCGAAAGATTCAGACCATGTCTGACTGGAAGATATCCTCTTTTAGAATTCTCTAAATGAAATCTCTCCAGGACTTTATCGATGTAAGTACTCTGGCACAGCCCGAGAAGCCTCTTAGATCTATCCCTGTAGATCTTCACACCTAATACATAGGCTGCTTCTCCTAGATCTTTCATCTGGAAACATTTCCTTAGCCATGCCTTAACCGCATGCATTTCAGGAATGTCATTTCCAATGATCAAGATATCATCGACGTAGAGGACTAGGAAAGTAATCACGCTCCCACTAAACCTCTTATATACACACGGGTCATCCTCGTTCTTGACGAAACCAAATTCACTGATTGATTCATCAAAACGAATATTCCAGCTTCTAGATGCTTGTTTAAGTCCATAAATAGACTTCTTTAACTTGCATATCTTATGACGATCTGATGGATTAGTGAAACCTTCTGGTTGTGTCATATACACATCCTCATCCAGATTTCCATTAAGGAAAGCTGTCTTCACATCCATTTGCCAAATCTCATAATCATAATATGCTGCTATCGCGAAAAGAATCCGAATAGACTTAAACATAGCTACAGGTGAGAAAGTTTCATCATAATCTATCCCGTAGATTTGTTTGAAACCTTTCGCAACTAGCCTGCCTTTATAGGTAACCACGTTACCATCCATGTCAATCTTCTTCTTGAAGATCCATTTACAGCCTATAGGGATAACTCCCGGAGGCGGATCAACCAAATCCCAGACTTGGTTATCTGACATGGAGTCCATCTCGGCGCGCATAGCTTCAAGCCATCTCGCTGACTCCGGTCCACTGACCGCATCCGCATAAGTGAGGGGTTCATCATTATCAATGATGTAGACTCCGTCATAGCGCTCAGGCTGTCGACGGATCCTTCCCGATCTTCGCGGTTCCCGTGATATCTGAGCCTCAGGTTGTTCAATAACCTGTTCTACCGGCTCAGGCTCATCCAACTGTGCTTGAGCACTTTGTCCTTCCTCTGGATTCTCATCCAGCTTTATTTCTCTCCCACTGGCCTCTTGCAGAAGAAACTCCTTCTCAAGAAATATGGCCGTCCGAGCAACAAACACCTTGTTCTCTTTGGGATCGTAGAAATAATAACCCTTAGTTTCCTTAGGGAAACCGACAAAGATACATTTGTTAGATCTGCTCTCTAGTTTCCCAGAGGCGAGCTTTTTGACATAAGCCTCGCAACCCCAGATCCTGATAAATGTCAAGCTCGGCTGTTTCCCATACCATAACTCATATGGCGTCTTAGAAACTGCCTTGGATGGCACTCGGTTTAGTACCTTTGCAGCTGTTTCCAGTGCAAAACCCCAAAAGGAATATGGAAGAGTAGCCTGACTCATCATAGAACGAACCATATCAAGTAACGTTCTATTTCTCCTCTCGGACACACCATTCCATTGCGGTGTTCCTGGCGGAGTGAGCTGTGAGATAATCCCACACTCCTTCAGATACTCAGTAAACTCTCGACTTAGGTATTCTCCACCTCGATCAGAACGAAGTGCCTTGATATTTCGGCCAAGCTGATTCTGTACTTCATTCTTGAACTCTTTGAACTTGTCAAAAGATTCACTTTTATGTCTCATCAGATAGACATACCCATACCTACTGAAATCATCAGTAAAGGTAATGAAGTACTGATAGCCACCTCTGGCATGTTTACTAAATGGCCCACACACATCACTGTGTATAAGGTCAAGTAAACCTGAAGCCCTTTGACCTTTGTTAAGAAAAGGTGACTTCGTCATTTTACCCATTAAACAAGCCTTGCATGTATCAATCTCCTCATAGGAGAACGATCCCAGCAGTCCATGATCATGCAACCGCTTAATGCGTTTCTTGTTAATATGGCCTAAACGACTATGCCATAGCAAGGTGCTGTCATCAGCATACTTGGCTTTCTTAATATCAATCGCGTGTATAGAACATTCCATGTCCAACATGAATAACCCATTATTAATTGAACCAGTAGCATAAACTATATTATCAATAGATAAAACACACTTTGAAATATTGCATTCAAAGGAAAAACCCTTCCTGACAAGAGCAGGAATGGAGATAATATTTTTAGTAATGCTGGGAACAAAGTAACAATTGTTCAGTTCTAATACAAGCCCAGATGGCAAAGAGATGAAATAGTCTCCTACAGCAACAGCAGCAACCCGTGCCCCGTTTCCAACTCGTAGGTCCACCTCATGCTGTCCCACCTGTCTTCTTCTCTTGAGTTCCTGTACATTTGAACAAATGTGAACTCCACATGCAGTGTCCAACACCCATGATATAGAAGAAGATGAAACCATGACTTCCGTCACGTAAATACCTGAGCCAGAAGCGATGCTTCCCCTCTTATCTCCTTGGAGCGCTTTACAGTCCTTTTTCCAGTGACCCAGCTGGCCACAGTGGAAACATCTGTATTCCTTTGACCGCTTAACTTTTTGCTTCAGAGCCTTGCTGTAACTCTTGACAGGGGCCTTGCCCTTCTTCCCCTTCTTCTTGTTCCTCGAAGGAACCATCAAGACAGAGGTTGAAGGCTTACCCTTCAGAGTTTCCTCAGTAGTCAAGAGCATATTCAGCAGCTCTGCCGGAGTACAATCGATTTTGTTCATATTAAAGTTAATAATGAACGCATCGAAAGAGGGCGGGAGAGACTGCAGAATAATGTCTATAGCAAGCTCCTGGTTGATGGTATGCCCCAGTTTCTCTAGAGCCTCCTTGTGCCCAATCATCTTGAGCACGTGAGCTCCTACTGGGCTCCCTTCAGCCAGTTTGCTCTGAAAGAACAGCTTTGTCAAATTATAGCGTTCTGTCCTCGCCTGTGCAGCATACAGCATCTTGAGGTTTGCTATCATGTCTATAGCAGACATATCCTCATGCTGACGCTGGAGCGGTGGCGTCATAGACGCTAGCATCAGGCAAGCGACATCAATGCTATCATTGACGTGCTTTTCATAAGCTTCCCGAACCGCCCTTGCGGCGTTCGGAGTGGGCTGAGGCGGTATCGCCGTCTCGAGGACATACAGTTTCCTCTCTGCCTTAAGAACAATCTTAAGGTGTCCGAACCAGTCTGAGAAGTTCGGCCCAGCAAACTTCTCCCTTTCCAGTAGGGATCGCACATTGAAGCTCATGGTGTTCGTTGCTGCAGGTATCTACAACAATGCAAGAACAGCAAGGTCAGTATCAATGTAAAGAATCAATTCAGGACTTAAGAATGATTCTTTTTCTCACTATTTTATCTGACTGAAAAATCCATTAAAACAGTCCGAAAGAGTAGAACTCTTTTAGTGAGATGGGATCCAGATTTCATACTTGGTCTCCGCGTCCCGCTCAGGCGAGATAAGATGCACAGAGAGTACAAGCACTAATCTCTGGTAGGCAGTCCCTGCCAATCGCCAACCCGTACGATTCCCCTTCATCTGGGCAATCCAGCAGACTGTGCCAACTGAGTTGGTATAACACAGTCTCTGACCGCACAGATGGCTGCCTCCATGTGCTACCATATGCGCCACACATGTAGCCTACATGGTCAAGCTGACCCGACCTACTCCCTAGACCACCACGTGCTATGCTAAGCAACGAGAAGCGAAAAATCCCTTCTCTGTAACACGCAGGTGTAATCCCGCACCGTCTGAAGATAGATGGACGTGCCCACTGAGTGGGTACAACACGGCTCCAACGATAATCAGAACAGTGAGGTTTCGCGTCAGAAGGCTTACGAGCTTGATATTTAGCGTTGGATTTTAACGGTCTTTTATCTTCTTCACTATCATGCAATTCCTATGGTGATAGCAGAAGATAAATAAATCATGCTGTTCTACTTATTTAAACAATAAAAGAAAGCATGGATCTTATGTGGTAAAAGCCCATAGCCTAAGTAAGACCTTAACTTAACTTAAGTCTTCACTTGCTTTTCTTCATGGGACTTTTGCTGCTCATCTGGCCCAACCCAGGGCCCAAGCGCCATCTGCAGCTCAGGTGCGCCCACCAAGGAAATTGCGCCTGGTCCCAGAGTCGAACCCTAGACCTCCCACCTGGTCAAGCCACTGCTGCATGCGCCAATGCCAAGTGTGCTCTATGCTCTTGTCTGATTAATTTACAAATTAATCTATCTAGACAAGATTGACTCGCAGGTCAATTACATTTTATAAATTAAATGCAATGTGATGCGCAGATCACAATAAAAAGATAATTTACAAAATTAACCAGGCACGCAGGCCCCAGCACAGCACACATTAAAAACGGGCAGCCCACATAAGATTAAATAAACAAGCAAATGGCATCAATCAGCATGTGATCCAAACAAGAAATTAAAACTTTTGAAAACCCCATGGGATCATTTTAATTTCCTTATATGCCCTACTACCTTACAACGGTCCATCATCAGGGATCCACTCATCCAACCTAGTCAGATCCACTGCCCTTGCATGCACCAAGTCCTAACTGACTTGAGTCGACCAAAGGTCAACCATGCATGCGCCAGGGCCGAACAACCCTCATGAGTTCTGGCAAGCGGGTGTGACCCCGGGCCTAACTCATGTGTGTTCGTTAGTTGTCTCAATCAGACATCGCTACACGCCTGTCTGCAGTCGACCTATAGCCATCTCGTGCTTGCGCACAGATGCTATCTGGTCGACCCATCAAGGCTGTCAGATGGTCTGATCAGACTGTCTGGATCTAACCTAGGGGATGACTTCAACCCTAATAACCCGTGTAAGGGTTTAAAGCAGGCGCCTCTTAGATCTAATGAGAGTCGCGCAAGTTTTGTTTTGTTTTGAAAACATAATGAAACAAGCGCCAAGAACATGCGCCAACATAAACATGTAACATGAAATATTTTTGCATGAAACATCTACTATGCGCATGTTATAGATCTAAGCCTACTGATACTTTCGCATATATGGATCACACAGTCTTAAGCAATCATAGAAACATGCAAACACTTGCTCTGATACCAATTGAAGGTTCCCTTAGACAAGGGGGGGGGGGGCGAAACCCTAATAGGCGCATCTTGGAGGATTTAAAGCAGCGGAGAGGGTTTCTAGATCTATTGCATGCTATATGATCAACAAAAACATTCTATAGAAAGAATGAGATTCATACCGATGCCATTTCTAGATGGCGACTTGGAAGCAGAAAGCGATGTGGCTTTCCTCCAGAGGTGACGCACACAAGATGAGTCTTGGCTCCTCCTTGTCGCCCCTTGTGCTAGCAAGGATCGTCCAAGTATCCTGATCGAATGAAAGGGATGAGATCTTCTTGGCGATTTCTTCCTTCTCCTTTGCGTTCACCTTCTTCACCACACGAGAGAGAGCTTGTGTCGACTCGTGGAGAGGTGAAGAGAGAAGAGGCGTGAAGAGGAAAACGTGAGGCGTGGTCACGTTTAGAGAAGTGCTCTCTAAAAATAGCATGCCACTTCTCAATATGCGATCATGGGTCTACCCCAATCGCAAACCTCTTATCTCATGAACCATCCGCTCACTTAATGAGCTGGTTCAATTCGGTTCAGTTCAAGAACCAATCAAGCCAAGCGATCCAGTCTAGATCATGATTAAACCCTAAGGCTCCAGATCTAACCGTTGATCTCTTGATGCTTCTGATCTCACCGATCTAGCATCCATTCTCTCGATCGAAGCTTACCAATCTCAAGCCCTAATCAATCAAACATGATCAGACCAGATCTCACTTACAATCAGAGATTAAATCCCTTTAAACTGAACCTGAATAATTCAGTCCACACGATCTGACTTAAGTAAGCCATATCATCAAATTGTGCGACCCTGAGGGTTTCCTTTAAATGTCGGTAACGATAACTTACGTTATCACGATCAGTGAGGGGTATCTAGCAACACATCACTGTCTCCCGATATAAAGGAAAGAGTCTTCCAAGACTACACCCAAACCACGGCACAAGTGTGAATCAACTTCACCAGGCATGCAAATATCCTTTGCCACTGGACGTTCTTATTGGACAAGCATGTCAAGCTTGTAGCTCCAATATGATGAGCATGATTAGATCAGATGAACATAGTCACCTAGGTATGGCCATACACTATTCTCAATCATCTCATTCAGGGGGGCCCCTTTAGAACATCTCACTCCTTAAACAAGGAGACGGCAATCCTTTATCTATCACTAGTGCCCTAACCTGATTCAAGCTCACCATCCAAGATAGTCTATAATCATTATGTTTCAAATGATATTGAACTAACTCAAAACAATGACAATCATCATTTAGAAACACAAGTGATCTCAAGTCAGAGGACATGTGCCACTTGTAGCAATCAAGGATTATTCACATTGTGACAACCAATTGAATATCCTAGTAGGGTCTGTCCAGTACATCCAATGTACCCATGAGTCTACCTCTTATTCCATGCTCGAAGCATCCTATAAGATTAGAGCACATATTAGTCTCAATCATATCAAGGCTGTCTCATGTTCACCAAGATATATCGACTAAGGACTTTATAGCATGTCAGCCCAGCTGAACAGCTTTGAGACATTATTCAGAAGTACAATTATTGCAGCAGATAACGTAACAAACTGAATAACAACCATGCCTTTATAAACATAAGAGTTTATTACATGATACTGTTACAATCCCAAGGCCTCAAACATTAGCCTTAAGGGCATACCCCAACATCACTCCGCCAGGAACACCGCAATGGAATGGTGTGTCCGAGAGGAGAAATAGAACGTTACTTGATATGGTTCGTTCTATGATGAGTCAGGCTACTCTACCTTACTCCTTTTGGGGTTTTGCACTGGAGACAACTGCAAAGGTACTAAACCGAGTGCCATCCAAGGCCGTTTCTAAGACTCCATATGAGTTATGGTATGGGAAACAGCCGAGCTTGACATTTATCAGGATCTGGGGTTACGAGGCTTATGTCAAAAAGCTCGCCTCTGGGAAACTAGAGAGCAGATCTGAGAAATGCATCTTTGTCGGTTACCCTAAGGAAACTAAGGGTTATTATTTCTACGATCCCAAAGAGAACAAGGTGTTTGTTGCTCGGACGGCAATTTTTCTTGAGAAGGAGTTTCTTCTGCAAGAGGCCAGTGGGAGAGAAATAAAGCTGGATGAGAATCCAGAAGAAGGACAAAGTAGTCAAGCACAGTTGGATGAGCCTGAGCCGGTAGAACAGGTTATTGAACAACCTGAGGCTCAGATATCACGGGAACCGCGAAGATCGGGAAGGATCCGTCGACAGCCTGAGCGCCCTGAGTGCTATGACGGAGTCTACATCATTGATAATGATGAACCCCTCACTTATGCGGATGCGGTCAGTGGACCGGAGTCAGCAAGATGGCTTGAAGCTATGCGAGCCGAGATGGACTCCATGTCAGATAACCAAGTCTGGGATTTGGTTGATCCGCCTTCGGGAGTTGTCCCTATAGGCTGTAAATGGATCTTCAAGAAGAAGATTGACATGGATGGTAACGTGGTTACCTATAAAGGCAGGCTAGTTGCGAAAGGTTTCAAACAAATCTACGGGATAGATTATGATGAAACTTTCTCACCTGTAGCCATGTTTAAGTCTATTCGGATTCTTTTCGCGATAGCTGCATATTATGATTATGAGATCTGGCAGATGGATGTGAAGACCGCTTTCCTGAATGGAAATCTGGATGAGGATGTGTATATGACACAACCAGAAGGTTTCACTAATCCATCAGATCGTCATAAAATATGCAAGTTAAAGAAGTCCATTTATGGACTTAAACAAGCATCGAGAAGCTGGAATATTCGTTTTGATGAATCAATCAGTGAGTTTGGTTTCATCAAGAACGAAGATGACCCGTGTGTATATAAGAGGTTTAGTGGGAGCGTAATTACTTTCCTAGTCCTCTACGTCGATGATATCTTGATCATTGGAAATGACATTCCTGAAATGCATGCGGTTAAGGCATGGTTAAGGAAATGTTTCCAGATGAAAGATCTTGGAGAAGCAGCCTATGTATTAGGTGTGAAGATCTACAGGGATAGATCTAAGAGGCTTCTCGGGCTGTGCCAGAGTACTTACATCGATAAAGTCCTGGAGAGATTTCATTTAGAGAATTCTAAAAGAGGATATCTTCCAGTCAGACATGGTCTGAATCTTTCGAAGAGTCAGTGTCCACAAACACAGACTGAGAAAGATGAAATGGACAATACGCCTTATGCTTCGGCTATTGGGTCCATAATGTATGCGATGTTGTGTACTCGCCCAGACGTTGCTTACGGGTTAAGCGTGACCAGTCGGTTCCAAAGTAATCCAGGTCAGGCACACTGGATTGCGGTCAAGAACATTTTAAAATATCTGCGGAGGACCAAAGATATGTTCTTGATATATGGTGGTCAGGAAGAACTCAGTATTGAGGGATATACTGACGCTTCGTTCCAGTCAAACCAGGATGATTTCCGATCGCAATCAGGCTATGTTTTTAGCCTGAATGGAGGAGCAGTGGTGTGGAAGAGTTTCAAACAGTCAACTGTTGCTGATTCCACAACAGAAGCCGAGTATGTTGCAGCCTCGGAAGCATCCAAGGAGGCAGTGTGGATTTGTAAGTTCGTGAGAGAACTTGGTGTTGTTCCTTCGAGTGCAGATCCTTTGGTTATCTTCTGTGATAACACTGGAGCAATCGCACAGGCAAAGGAACCACGGTCGCACCAGAAGTCCAAGCATATACAGAGACGGTTTCACTTGATCCGGGAGATCATAGATCGTGGCGAGATCAAAGTCTGCAAGGTTCATACAGATGACAATCTGGCAGACCCGCTTACTAAGCCTCTGGGGCAGCAGAAGCATGAGAAGCACTGTAATAATATGGGTTTGAGATTTCTCAACCATTAGATTAAGTGCAAGTGGGAGATTGTTGGGGTATGCCCTTAAGGCTAATGTTTGAGGCCTTGGGATTGTATCAGTATCATGTAATAAACTCTTATGTTTATAAAGGCATGGTTATTATTCAGGTTGCTACATTGTCTGCTGCAATAATTGTACTTCTGAATAATGTCTCAAAGCTGTTCAGCTGGGCTGACATGCTGTAAAGTCCTTAGTCGATATATCTTGGTGAACATGAGACAGCCTTGATATGATTGAGACTAATATGTGTTCTAATCTTATAGGATGCTTCGAGCATGGAATAAGATGTAGACTCATGGGTACATTGGATGTACTGGACAGACCCTACTAGGATATTCAATTGCTTGTCACAATGTGAATATTCCTTGATTGCGACAAGTGGCACATTTCCTCTGACTTGAGATCACTTGTGTTTTCTAAATGATGATTGTCATTGTTTTGAGGTAGTTCAATATCATTTGAAACATAATGGTTATAGACTATCTTGGATGATGAGCTTGAGTCAGGTTAGGGCACTAGTGATAGATATAGGATTGCCGTCTCCTTAATTGGAGTGTGATGTTCTAAAGGGGCCCCCCTGGATGAGATGATTGAGAAAGTGTATGGCCATACCCAGGTGACTGTGTTCATCTGATCTAATCATGCTCATCATATTGGAGTTACAGGCTTGACACGCTTGTCCAATAAGAACATCCAGTGGCAAAGGAATTATGTATGCCTAGTGAGTTGATTCACACTTGTGCTGTGGTTTGGGTGTAGTCTTGGAAGACTCTTTTCTTTATATCGGGAGACAGTGATGTGTTGCTAGATACCCCTCACTGATCGTGATAACGTGAGTTATCGTTACCGACATTTAAAGGAAACCCTCAGGGTCGCACAATTTGATGATATGGCTTACTTAAGTCAGATCGTGTGGACTGAATTGTTTGGGTTTAGTTTAAAGGGAATTAATCTCTGATTGTAAGTGAGATCTGGTCTGATCATGTTTGATTGATTAGGGCTTTAGATTGGTAAGCTTCGATCGAGAGATTGGATGCTAGATCGGTGAGATCAGGAGCATCAAAGAGATGAACGGTCAGATCTGGAGCCTTAGGGTTTAATGTGATCTGGACTTATGGCTTGGGGTGTTTGGTCATTGAACCAAACCAAAGTGAACCGGCTCATGGATGAGCACGTGGTTCAAAGGTGAAGTGGAGTTTGCGATTGGGGTAAACCCATGATCGCATGTGGAGAAGTGGCATGCTATTTTTGGATAGCACTTCTCAACGTGACCACGCTTCACGTTTTCCCTCTTCACGCCTTGTCGCCATTTTGGCTTTCGGTCTTGAGGCATTCTTGCGTGAAGGAGAGGAATAGACGACAAGAAAAAAATCGCCAAGCCAAGAAGTTCTCTTCCCTTCCACTTGACAAGGACATCTTTGGGCCTTGCTAGCACAAGGATCGCCAAAGGGAGTAGGCGACATCAATTGTGTGCGTCACCTCTGGAGAAGATCCATTTCGGTCTTTGCTTCCAAGGCGCCATCTAGAAATGGCTATGGTATGATCCTTCTCTATTTGCAATCGGGTCATTTTTGTTGATCATATAGCATGCAAGATCTAGAAAACCCCTTTCCGCTACTTTCATCCTTCATATGCGCCTATGCTTTAGGGTTTCGCCCCCTTATGCAAACCTTCAAGAATAGCTGCTGAAATTGCTCCCACCCTATGGATGCATACATCAAGTCAAAGTCTCCAAGCATCCCTAGCATCTGTAAGGTGGTTCGATCAAGATACCGCGTATTGAGCACGCGGCGTTGTCGCAGAATCTGATATCGTGCCTCTTGCACAGTGTTCCGAAAGATAATCCCAAACTCATTTGGGGGAGACACGTATGGCTGTGGTCGGCTGGCAAGTGTGCGACTGCGACGAGATGAAGAACCTGGCGTAGCCGAAGAAGGCCGGTAAGAAGGAGGGGTAGGCGTTGGCTCATACTCTTCATCGTCCATGGTGGACGAATCTGAAAGCGCCTGCTGTGGCCATGAGGTTCCCTTGCTGGCCATAGCTTTTGTTCGTGGAGGCATGGTGCAGAAATAGATCAAGATCAGTTGGGAAGAAGATCTGGCCGGTGGCGTGAGGAAACGTGAGTTTGTGGCGGATCGGCTAAAACCGAAATCCTTAATCTCTCGAAGCAAAGATCCGTCAAAAAAAGGGAAAAACTGGATCAAACCCTTAGAGGTCTTCTTCAAGTGCAGATAAGGGAAGTCCGGATCGAAGCCCCGAGGATCTTCTTTGTGTTTTGAGCAGATTGGAGAGAGGCGTAATCGATAGAATTTCACCGAGATTGGAGGGCGGCGGAAACCTTACGCATGCGATGCTCTAACTCGGCTGAACACGACTTGAAATTCTGGTGAACCCGCCTGGGTTCACCAGCCCGTGAAGTTTACTGAGTTCGGGTGGATGCAACAGAAGCACGGGTGAACCTGCTGGGGTTCACCGACCCGTGAAGCATTCTGAAAAATTTCTAGTCTTCGGAATTGTGGTGAACCCCATGGGGTTCACCTGCCAATGAAGCTTACTGGATAGTTTATGCGCATATAGAATACCGGTGAACCCCCTGGGGTTAACCTGCCCGTGAAGTCCTCTGGTGACAAAGCCTGGGCGGACTGTACAGTACACGTCACGGTGAACCCCATGGGGTTCACCAAGCCGTGATGTTCACTGAATGCTTGGAAAAATCTGGAAAAAATCTGAAAAAATTCCCATGTGCTCCCTCTTCTTCCTACAACATATAGAGATATCAAATTAGTAGCAATCCCTTCTAGAAAAGCAAAAATAAAAGAAAAACAAAACTATGATCTAAAACACTAACTAATGACAAAGAAAAATTATGCATAAGAATTAAAATCATCCAAAAACTTGGGTTGCCTCCCAAGAGCGCTAGGTTTAGGTCGGTAGCTCGACCCTAAGAGTGTTATTCATAGATCAGAATGTAGATGAAATTACCAAGTGGTTCATACCTTGAAGGGTCAGAAAATGATTTCATGCTTATTTTACCTTCATCAATTACCTTGGTTGTTTCCTTATGCAAATTTTCAAATTGTACCTTCCTCAAGTTGACTATTTCAGTTGAATCAAAGAGTTTCACAAAAGCTTCAGCTTCCTCATTATCCTTCACCTCATCTTCAGCTGCAAAATAGATTTTTATAGGATCCACAAACAATTCACTAATCACTTCTTGGTTAACCACTTCCTCAACAACATCAACCTTATGACAAGACCCTACAAAATAAGATATATCCTCAAGTGGTTTCTCATGTTCTATCTCCTCTTTTGATTTTTCTGGTTGAAGTATCTCAGGAGATTGAATCTCAGTGTCATGTGCAGGCATCCTAGGCTCCTCAAGTTGTTTCCCATTACAAGTTATAATTGCATCACAATATTCTCTTGGGTCTGTTTCAGATTGGGATGAGAGTTTACCAGAGGCTATTGTAGAGGTGCTAGCTTGATTAGCCAATTGGGTTTCCAACATCTTATTATGGGCCTCGAGAGCATCTACTTTATATGTTAGTTGCCTAATGACTTCATAAATACTCTCATTTTCCTTGATTTGTGCTGCCACAATAGTCTCTAGTAGTGACTCAAGGTTAGACTTTTGAGGTGACACAAACTACCTCGATTGAAATTCAGGAGGTTGCCTATAGTTAGGTTGGGGAATTGTGTTGGTATTGTTCTCATATGAAAAATTTTCATGGCCCCACCTACTTGGATTGTATGTATTGGAATATGGGTTTAACTATGGTCTAGGGTTGAGATTCCAAAAGGTATTGGCTTGCTTTCTAAAAGGTTCAAGTTGTGAGATTCCTAATTTGCATTCGGCGAAGCTGTGTCCTGACCATTGACTGTGATTGAAGGCCACATCCTCTAGCAGGCTCATAGCATCATCCACAGTCTTGTTCATCAAAGCCCCGCCAGCAGCTGCATCAACAATACGCCTCGTGTTAAAATTTAGACCATTATAAAAGGTGTGAACAATTACCCATTTTTGAAGTCCATGATGTGGGCATATTCTCTGAAGTTCTTTAAATCTATCCCATGTTTCATAGAGTGATTCTCTATCTTTCTAAGTAAAGCTTATAATCTGGTTACGAAACCACACAGTCTTGCTCTAAGGGAAGTATTTGGAAAGGAAAATTTGGGAGAGTTGGTCCCATGTAGTGATTGATCCTAGTGGTAAGGAGTGTAGCCATATCCTTGCTTGGTCCCTAAGAGAAAAAGGAAAAAGCCTTAGTCGAATTGCATTAGAGGAGACACCATTTAATTTCAAAGTATCACAATATTCCAAAAATATAGCTAAATGCATGTAAGGGTCTTCAAGTAAAGAGCCTCCAAACTGGTTCTGTTGGACCAACGATAGAAGTGTAGGCTTGATCTCAAAATTGCTGGCTTCCACATTGGGGCGAGCAATGCCTGATTGTAAGTGTTGTATAGATAGAGCAGCATAATCTCTCAAAGTCTTGTTGTTCATATTTCCAGCAGTCAAAGGTGCTTGGGCATTCTCCACATTCAATAATCACCTGTTCTTAAGCTCCTTTGCAAAAACTATTGATCATACACATTGATAAAACTTAAGAAAGGAAATAGCTAAAATACAAATAAAAATAAAAAGGAAGAAAAAGAAAAATGCTTAGTCTACCAATTCTCGGAAGTATACTAATATCAATTGTTGTTTCCCGGCAACGGCACCAAAAACTTGACACAACCGCAAGTGCACGGTTATATCGAAGTAATATAAAAGATGTCGAATCCCATAGGGAGCGAAGTTGAGTACTAGAAAGTCCGAGTCCTAATAGCTAGACGAATCGAAATGTGAGTTTGAGAACAGAAATCGTAAATAAGCAATCACAAATACGTTGGTAGAGAATCGACTTAAGAGAGAATTCAGGGCTACGGCTTCCACCACAATGATAATCTTAACCGCACAAGAAAGATATTAGTTAATTGGTATATTGTTTTTGCAAAAGGAGTCTAACCCTAGGGTACAAGGTGCCCTCTCTCGAGTGAAACACCCCGGTGTTCGTCTTAGACCGACCTCCTACTCTCGCGGTGGGTCGTTCTAAGGCAAACCCAATGAGTTCTATGGCAGACTATGAAATCCTCGAGCAAGGACCAAGCACTCTCGTGTCGAGGTCTCGCAAGTTTTACTCGGAGGTTCGACCCTTACGATCCTTCTCTCGATATGAATCGTAATGGCTAACATGTGAAAATATTCGGCCAAGATAAAATCATGAAATAAGTACGTCGAAGTAAAATATGCTCACAAGTTTATACCAAATAACGAAAATAGATATAAAGTTTGCAGTTAAAATAATCAAAGGGTTTCCACCAAGCCCCGAAATAGGGTTTACGCTATAATTGTCATTGAAACGCTCAAAATCTCTCTTTTAATGACAAAAAAAGTACAAGAAAATGAAGCTAAGGGGAAGGAGACAATGAACTGAAGGAATCCTGAAGAAATCGTGATGATCGTGTGTCTCAATCGCCGAAAATCTCCAAAAATTGCCTCTGTCGCTGTGTTCTTCCGCCCACCTCCGTTCTTCGCATGAATTCTCGATGATTAGGGCAAGAAAATTGGGGCTTTTATGTCCTCTGTGTTCGCCTCTGAAAGAGCTTTCCATAGACACCTTACTTGCCTAATTTGGCCTCCGGACGGGTGAGAAATTGAGGGAAAACCGAGTGTGGGTCGGGTCACTCACGAGCCTGGTTTAGAATCGCGGTGAACCCCGCCGGGTTCACCTGGCTGTGATGTCTTCTGAGAGTTCGGATGAAAGAAGCGTAGTGAACCCCACCGGGTTCACCTGGCCGTGATGTCTTCTGGACAGATTTTGGCCAAATGGAATTCTAGTGAACCCCGCTGGGTTCACCCGGCCGTGATGCTCTCTGTGAGTTTCGCAGGCTGGCGACTGAGATGGTGAACCCCATGGGGTTCACCTGGCTGTGATTGTTAGGCAAAACTCCAAATGACTCCAAATTTGACGGGCTGCTTCGTTTTCGCATAAGAAATCGTCCTGTGGCCTCAGAATCTTCAAAATATGTCGAAAAAAGGGTGTTTTTACCATAAATTCTATAAAAGTGCCAAAAAGTGAAGATTCCAAAGATATGAAGGAAATAAGCCTGTAATGAGTATAAAAATGCCGAAATAAGCCTAGATTTGACATGAAATAACTATGAAAATCACTACCAAAATGCAATGCATCATTACGGCGGTACCGTATTTTGCTTCGTTTTCAAACAGAGTGTTTTAACAATTTTACGGCAGTGTCGTAAGGTATTACACTGCCGTATTTTGCTTTATGTACACGAATCTTGTACCGTATTTAGGGTTTCTACCGAGCCATTTTTAGGGTTTTTACCCTCAATCTCTCTTGTTCTTGCGCCGTTTTTGGATCTCTGACCTTCCCGGCGACCCTTTCCGTTCAATCTTCATCGTCGATTAGGTAACCGATTCTCCGATTTTACTGCTTTGATGAGTTTTCACAAAGTTTCACCCCTTTCACTCATTCTCGATCGATTTGCAACTATTTTGAGCGATTTATGTTTCTATTTACTCGTTAGGGAATGAGTTTTCGATCCTGTGCTATTTGAAAAGAATTTGAACCAATTTCTGTAACCGATTTGAGCTGAAACGCAACGTGCACGATTCGGAATTACTATTCATTAACATTTTGAGTTCTAGCATGAGATTTAAAACAGATTTTTGCTTCTAAAATACTTGATTAACGTTACTAATGATGTTGAAAGAATAGTCCATGCTTGTCATATTGTATTGAGATTAAGATTACATGCATGATTCTACCCTGTTTTTTTTTCACTCTGTTCTGTATGCTAGTGGAATAAGCTGATTGAATGCACTGACCTGATTTAAACTGCTATATCATTATTTGTATGCTTTGAATGATAAGTTTGCAGCTTGAGTCCATGGCACCAAGGACAAAAGCAATTGCACCAAGAAGAAAGGGGAAAGCCCCTGCTGAATCCTCACAACCACCGAACCCACATGGAATTCTTTTCAGAAATGAAATGCAAGAGGCTAGGTACAATAAAATTCTGGAGAGGAAGATCATCAACTCAAAATATGCTGATAGAAGAACCTTGGAAGCCTTAGGGCTTTATGAGGATTTGCTATGGATGTTTGACAGAATTAAAGCTAAGGAGTTCTTCCAGATGACTCCTCACACATACTTACCTCTTGTCTTGGAGTTTTTGAGCAGTCTGATAATTGAGTTGAAAGAGTACTCTCATGGCCCTGCAGAAGGGGAAATCACATTCAGAATGGCCAATGAAGAGAGAAAGCTTACTTTGCAAGAAATTAGGGACATCTTTGGATTGAGCACTGAGGGTTACACTGACATACCCCTTGGATTTATGGAGAACGTGTTCTGGAACCAAATCACTCATGAGAGCCATTTCTATGCTGTGTCTGCCAGAGCCACAAAAATAGAGAACCCCTGTATCAGATATGCACATAGGGTTCTAGCACACACAGTATTTGGGAGAGGAGACAGTGACGGCATGGTTCGTCAACATGAGCTGTATTTTCTTTGGGGGATGCTCAATGGATTCGCAGTGGATGTTGCCTATTTTATGATCAAGCACATGGATAAAGTGGCCAGAGCTAGCAGAGGATTAGTGGTGATAGGAGGATTGGTTACTCCTATTGCTAGATACTGTTGGGGTATGCCCTTAAGGCTAATGTTTGAGGCCTGTGGGAATGTATCTGTATCATGTAATAAACTGTTATGTTTATAAAGGCATGGTTATTATTCAGTTGTTTACATTGTCTGCTGCAATATATGTTCTTCTGAATAATGTCTCAAAGCTGTTCAGCTGGGCTGACATGCTATATGTCCTTAGTCGAGATATCTTGGTGAACATGAGACAGCCTTGATATGATTGAGACTAATATGTGTTCTGATCTTATAGGATGCTTCGAGCATGGAATAAGGTGTAGACTCATGGGTACGTTGGATGTACTGGACAGACCCTACTAGGATGTTCAATTGTTTGTCACAATGTGAATATTCCTTGAATGAGACAAGTGGCACATTTCCTCTGACTTGAGATCACTTGTGTTTTCTAAATGATGATTGTCATTGTTTTGAGATATTTCAATATCATTTGAAACATAATGATTATAGACTATCTTGGATGGTGAGCTTGAGTCAGGTTAGGGCACTAGTGATAGATATAGGATTGCCGTCTCCTTGTTTAAGGAGTGTGATGTTCTAAAGGGGCCCCCCCGGATGAGATGATTGAGAAAGTGTATGGCCATACCCAGGTGACTGTGTTCATCTGATCTAATCATGCTCATCATATTGGAGCTGCAAGCTTGACACGCTTGTCCAATAAGAACATCCAGTGGCAAAGGAAATATGTATGCTTTGTGAATTGATTCACACTTGTGCTGTGGTTTGGGTGTAGTCTTGGAAGACTCTTTTCTTTATATCGGGAGACAGTGATGTGTTGCTAGATACCCCTCACTGATCGTGATGACGTGAGTTATCGTTACCGACATTTAAAGGAAACCCTCAGGGTCGCACAATTTGATGATATGGCTTACTTAAGTCAGATCGTGTGGACTGAATTGTTTGGGTTCAGTTTAAAGGGATTTGATCTCTGATTGTAAGTGAGATCTAGTCTGATCATGTTTGATTGATTAGGGCTTGAGATCGGTAAGCTTCGATTGAGAGAATGAATGCTAGATCGGTCAGATCAGCAGCATCTAGAGATCAACGGTCAGATCATGAGCCTTATGGTTTAATTATGATTTGGACTAGTTGCTTGGCTTATTTGGTTTGTGAACCGAACCAATGTGAACCAGCTCAAGTGAGCGCATGGTTCAAAAGGATGAAGAGAAGTTTGCGCTTGGGGTAAACCCATGGTATGCGCATGTGAACGTTGAGAGGTGGATTGCTATTTTTAGATAGCACCTCTCTAAACGTGGGCATGTCTCACGTTCACGCAAGAGACGCTCTCATCTCTCGCCTATTCTTTTCTTTCGGTCGCCAACTTGAATATAGAGTTTTTGTACTCTCGTGGAAACAAGTGATGACGCAAAAGGAAGAAGGTGATCGCTAAGCAACGGATTTTCTCCCCTTCCATTCGACAACGACTTCTTGGAACCTTGCTAGCACAAGGAGCACCAACAGAAGAGTAGGCGACATCTCTTGTGTGCGTCACCTTAGGAGAAGGAGCACTTGCGCCTTTCCTTCCAAGACAACATCTAAGTGATGGCAATGGTAAGAATCTCCTTGCATTAAAAGTTGATCATATGATATGTTAAGATCTCTATGAAACCCTAGCTTCCCATGCGGTTTTTTATATATGCGCCTCCCTTAGGGTTTCGGCCCCCTTAGATTAAGGGGACTTTCAACTGGTATCAGAGCAGAGGTTGTTATATATTCATATGATTGCTTATGGTGATCCATGTATGTTGAATGTTTAGATCTTATTTTTCTCATCATGCGAAAATACTAGATAGATGTATTTTGTTTGTGGCGCATGTATGAGATAAACTCTTGTTGGCGCATGCTTTACATGTTTCAGTTTTTGTTTTCAAAAACCTTTCATGACTTGCGCGACACATTTTAGATCTAAAGCCTTGCATTAAACCCTTAGACGGGTTATTAGGGTTGAAGTCACCCCCTAGTTTAGATCCAACAGTCTGATCAGACCATCTGACAGCCTGAATGGGTCGACCAGATAGCACCTTGGCGCAAGCCTGTGGTGGCTATAGGTCGACTGCAGACAGGTGTGTAGCGATGTCTGATTGAGACAACCTCTGAACGCACATGAGTTGGGCCCGGGCTCACACCCGCTTGCCAGACCTCATTGTGGTTGTTCAGCCCTGGCGCATGCATGGTTGACCTTATGGTCGACTCAAGTCAGTTAGGACTTGGTGCATGCAAGGGCAGTGTGTAACATCCCTCAGAACACACCCCACACGCATACAAGTAAAATACGGGGTTTCAAAAATTTTTTACTCTTCCATTAAAACACAAGAAGAAAGCGGCATCGAAGGACATTACTACGGAACAGAAAACCGCACAGAACTGAATAGGATCGATTACTAGGAAATAGAAATCCGGAAATCCAGAAAAAAATCCGGCAGCAAGTATTCTAAACTACTGCTGCACAGACACACATATCTTGTAACAACAACAAACGTCCACACTACACATATGTGGAATTTCAAAAATATACAGAACTGATTATTCAGATACTAAAATAAACAACACAAATTCGGTTACACATCTCAAATCGGACATTTCAAAATAAGAACCAATTCAATAAAAGAATCCAAGACTTGTATCCAATAATTTAAACGAAACAACTATAATATAATATCCTGAAAACAGGCATAAGCCCTCAGGAGATAAAACATGTCATATAGGTCATAATAAATTAGGCACGCAGGCCTGATAAATCTTTAGAAGACTATTCTTAGAAATGACATCAAACATTAGCGTCATATTAGCTGTAGCAATTATTGTCTTGAGGTCTCACCTGAAAACATTTAAACAACGGAGGTGAGCTAAAAAGCTCAGTGAGTAAAAGACACTAAAAGTCATCCATAGTACACATCAAAAATATCATACTTAAGTTGAAATTCTTTTTATTTAACAGATAAGATAAATCAACTTAACATGCATGCTCATATCAGAAACAAACACAATCAAATACAGATACTTGTAACAATAGGCATCAAACAGGTAGGATATGAATATACCAACCCATACCAACTAACCACACCGCCTAATACATCTAAATACAGATCGAAACAGAACTACAGAAATCAGAACTGACAGACAGAAAATCAGAATTTTCAGAGTCCAAACGGATAGTCTACATCGGAAACAGAAAGGCCACAGAAGGCCTGATGACCACAGAAGGTCTGACCCCACCTCTGCCGAGGACGAGACAATGCATGCATATCAGAAACAGAATGGTAAAGGAGATATCAGTGGGTGGCCCCCGTCTTGTCAGGACGTGGCACTCTGGTCTCCAATACCCAGAACAGAATGGTAGAGGAGGTATCAGTGGGTGGCCCCCGTCTTGTTAGGACGTGGCACTCTGACCTCCAAAACCCAGAACTGAATGGTAGAGGAGGTATCAGTGGGTGGCCCCCGTCTTGTTAGGACGTGGCACTCTGGCCTCCAAAACCCAGAACTGAATGGTAGAGGAGGTATCAGTGGGTGGCCCCCGTCTTGTTAGGACGTGGCACTCTGGCCTCCAAAACCCAGAACTGAATGGTAGAGGAGGTATCAGTGGGTGGCCCCCGTCTTGTTAGGACGTGGCACTCTGGCCTCCAATACCCAGAACAGAAATAGTGTCTCAAGGGTCGTAGTAGACTATCAGCACCATTACAGCGCCACAGAAGGAGGGTAAGGACACGGAAGAGTGCTACACTAGGGCATAATTTTACAGAACAGATTATACTGAAACAGAGAAGTAGGATCAACCACTACTTAATTCTTACATTATGCCCAAAGTCTAACAAACCAGAAAATGACACACCCCAATATCCAGTCCTTAAACACAGAACAGAAATTATATGAGTGAATTCCTTACAACTAACCTTAATTCATGTCAAACCATTCTATGTTCTCACAAATGTTTTAACACATTCAAGGTTTTCAGAAACTTCACAACATATAAACAGAACAGGAAATATCCACATAACAAACAATTAAATACAGAACAGAAATTATTCATATAACAAACATTTAAATACAGAACAGAAATTATTCATGAAATAATCTCCTCAAAATTCCTAAAACCGTGAGCTATAAAATTACTGTAAGGGGCGCCACTTTCAGAACCTTAACAGAACGTACAAATTTCATGTAATTAATTTCAGTCCCCCACTACAGATAATTTTAATTACACGTTTGTGAAGAAAATTGACAAAAGCCCCAAAATTGGCTCGAACTATATTTTCGAAAATTCCTAAGTTCTTAGTTAAATCCCCAATTTTGTTTTCTCTAAAATTTCTCATCAAACAAATAAATTTTAGAAGAACTACAGACCACAATTTAAGAGGTTAAACCATACAATGTAAATTTTTCTCACAAAGGAATATTCGTCTAACCAAAACATAGCAGATTTATATTGTCAGATTGCAAAATATATTTTTAGTACAATTTCGAACCAAAGCTAGTCAATATTGTATTCAAAATGAAGCTCTCTGAATCTAGTTTCCAATAAAACTGGTTTCACAAGATTTCGAATTTTAGACAGGAAGATATAAGGGTTCGAACATAAGAAGGTCAGAATTTCAGATTTCAAGAAAATAGATTCATATATCAGACTTGCGACATTTATTTCAGATCCAATAACTAATCGAAAATAGGCGTTATGGGAGTCAAAATAAAGCTCTTCGAGCCTACGGTCTAATAAAACTGATTTGACAAGATTTCGAGCTATACCTAGGGAGATATGATGGTTCGAACACATAAAGGTCGAAATCCAGAATTTCAGAAAACTGATTTTGTACAGCTAGATTGCAATACAGATTGAAATACGAATACAGCTCGGATATGGTCGATATCAGATTCAAATTAAAGCCGAATGTATCTAGTTTCATAAAAAATTTATTTCGTGCGATTTGGATCTATAGACCATGAGATATTGGGGTTATAGTACACAAAGGTCAGATTAACGAATGCAGATTTCAGCAGAACAGGATTTTAAAACCCTATAATTATTTGAATTCAACCCCATACGAATAATCATGGCAAATAACGAATTTTAATTCGGATTAGACTCCTTAGGATCGAATTACTCACCAGAAAAATCGCCCACAGAGAAAACGCCAAAACAGGGGATCAGGGGTCTCCAGAAAGTTCGTCCACCACCAGTCTGCCACCACTAGCGTCAGAAATTTTGCAGGAGCGCCAAGCACAGTGAGGGGCGACAACACAGGCGGCTAGGGCAAGAAACAAACCAAAAATCGTGAGGGAGAGGAGCTCTCACGAATTTTCCCCCTTTTTTTATTTTTTTTCCACCCCAAACGGATCCAAGATCCAATAACCCAATTAACTTAAGTGGAAATCGGCTTTAATGGGCTTACCTGGGCTTAACCACCATGCGCCACTCCAATAACACAGAAATATGCGCCACCATGGTGGAAGAATTCCAGGAGCAAATAGTCAAGGTTGAGGGTTCGAAGCCCCAACGAAAATAATTATTTTTGCCCTGTAGGAAAAAGTCCTACAATTAGGCAAAAATCCCAAAATTTTAACCGATAAAAATACAGAAACTGAATTTCTAACCTTAAATCATAATTCAGAAAATCAAGGGCGTTACATCCTCCCCCCCTTATAGAGCTTTAGTCCTCTAAAGCTGACCAAGCCCGTCACTGAACAGGTGAGGATGCTCCTTTCTCATCTCTGCTTCAACCTCCCAAGAGGCTTCTTCAACAGACTGATTTCCCCAGATGACTTTCACAAGTGGAATAACCTTATTCCTCAGCACTTTCTCTTTTCTATCTTCAATTCTGAGAGGTTTCACCACAAAAGTCATGTTCTCTTCAAGCTGGAGAGGTTCCAACTCCAGAACATGAGAAGGATCAGAACAATATTTTCTGAGTGCAGAAACATGGAACACATTATGGAGGTGTTCCAGTGATGGGGGCAAAGCAAGTCGATATGCCACAGGTCCAATCCTCTCAATGATATCAAAGGGACCAATGTACCTGGGACTCAATTTTCCTCTCTTCCCAAATCTCATCACCCCTTTCATAGGCGAGACCTTTAGGAAAACATGCTCTCCCACCAAAAACTCAAGAGGACGCCGCCTCACATCAGCATAACTCCTCTGTCTATCCTGAGCAATCTTCATCTTTTTCTGAATTTCTCTGATCTTCTCAGTGGCTTCCTGAACAGCATCAGACTTTAGCACTGTTCTGTCCCCAGTTTCCTCCCAGCATATAGGTGTTCTGCATTTCCTCCCATATAGGGCCTCATACGGAGCCATCTGTATGCTAGAGTGGAAGCTATTGTTGTAGGTGAACTCTATCAGTGATAAGTCCAGATCCCACTCAACAGACCAGTCAATCACATAAGATCTCAGAAGATCCTCAAGTGTCTGAATAGTTCTCTCTGTCTGACCATCAGATTGAGGATGATATGCAGTGCTGAAACTCAGATTAGTTCCCAAATCTTCCTGTAATTTCTTCCAAAACCTGGATAGAAATCGAGGATCACGATCAGAGACAATGTCCAAGGGAACTCCATGTAATCTGACAATCTCATCGATGTACAGTTTTGCTAACCGATCCAAACTGTAAGTCATTTTGATCGGTAAGAAGTGAGCCGACTTCGTGAGTCTGTCCACAATCACCCATACGGCATCATGATTCCTTCTGGTATTGGGCAGCCCACACACAAAGTCCATACTGATATGCTCCCACTTCCACTGAGGAATAGGGAGAGACTGCATCAAACCGCCCGGCCTCTGATGCTCAGCCTTCACGGTTTGGCAAGTCAAACATCTGGACACAAACAAATGCACATCCTTCTTCATACCATGCCACCAGAAAGTCTTTTTCAGATCCTGATACATCTTGGTACTACCAGGATGAACGGTATACTTAGTGCAATGACTTTCCTTAAGAATTTCATTTCTCAACTCAGGGTCCTCAGGGACATAGACCCTTCCACGAAATCTGAGGAGACCATCATCCGACATACTGAAATTCTCATCCCAGCCTTGCTCAGACCTCTCTTTCCACCGTAGAATATCCTGATCTGACTGCTGCCCTGATCTCAGTCAATTTTAGAGAATACAGTAGCACCCTGCAACTGATCAAAGAGATCATCAATACGGGGTAATGGGTACTTATTCTTAGCAGTCACTTGATTGAGTTGACGGTAATCGATGCACATGCGCAAAGTACCATCCTTCTTCTTCACAAATAACACAGGTGCTCCCCATGGAGAAACACTGGGCCGAATATACCCCTTCTCTAATAGTTCTTCCAGTTGCTTCTTCAGCTCTGTCAGTTCTGAAGTTGCCATCCTGTAAGGAGCTTTAGATATCGGTGCTGTGCCTGGCAACAACTCGATACCAAACTCAACTTCTCTGCTAGGTGGTAACCCAGATAAATCTGAGAAGACGTCAGCAAACTCTCTTACCACAGGAATTTTAGCCAGATCCAAATCAGGCTCAGTCTGCACCTTGACATGCGCCAGATACCCCTTGCAGCCCTGGGCTAAAAGCTTCCTGGCCTGCAGATGAGATATCACCAAAGGCCCTTGTTCTGAAATCCGGCCTTGGATAACCAATTGCTGTCCATCACTTAAATGCAGAGTAATTAGCTTTTCAAAACAATCTAAAGTAGCATGATAGGCAGACAGCCAATCCATGCCCAGAATGATGTCATAGTCTTTCATAGAAAGACTAATCAAATCAATAGGTAAATCATATCCTTCTACCTTAATCAAACAGTCAGGGTATGTTATATCTGTAGATACGGCCTCACCCATAGGTGTATGAACAGAAATACAGAAATCAAGTATCCTAGGCAACACAGGCAGACATGATGCAAAACATGCAGACACAAAGGATAAATTGGCACCAGGATCAAAAAGAATGCGTGCCAAATAACTAAACACATAAAGTGTACCTTCCACCACGGACTTCGAAGCCGAAGCATCCCTCTCCGCGATGGCATACACGCGAGTCTGCACAGTAGGCTTCTCACCCTGACCCTGTCCTCTAGCATCCGGCATAGGACAGTCCCTAATCATATGCCCCGCCTTACCACATCTGAAGCAAGCGCCAGTCTTCCTGTAGCACTCATTATCCTGATGTTTAGTGCTCCCACAGTGGAGACACTTCTTGCCATTCTGAGAAACTGTGCTGGCTGGCTTCTGATAAGGTTGGTATCTGCCCTTATTGTCTTTCTTCCTCTTGAAATTCTTCTTATCCTTACCACCCAGAGTGGGTGCGTAAGTCACAGAAGTAGGGGCGGATGCAGTGACTGGAATAGTATCTGCAGCCATCTCAACAATGCACCTCTCAGCAGTGCGAGCCCTGTCTACCACTTCAGCATAAGTTTCCAAGTGTAGCATAGCTACCCTTGTCCTGATATCTTTCCTCAAACCCCGCTGAAACTTCTTGGCTCTTCTTTCCTCGGTGTTGACTAAGTGAGGAGCATACCCCGACAACCGAGCGAATGTGGCCTCATACCGATCCACCGTCATGTCTCCCTGCTCAAGATGAATAAACTCCACCTCGCGCTCCTCAGATAAGCTAGAGGGGAAAAACTTGGCATTGAACTTCATCATGAAGTACTGCCAATCAACATCTCTGGATTCAGTTGCCGCCAGTCTGACGACTCCCTTCCACCAGTCTTCAGCATCTCCACGCAACATAAAGACAGACAAACATAGCTTGTCTGCATCATCACAGCGCAAAACCTGGAAAATCTTCTCCAGTGTCAAAAGCCAATCCTCAGCAGCTCTAGGCCCCGGACTACCATAAAATGCAGTCGGGTTCAGGTGCTGAAACTCTCGAACCAACCGAGCATATCGTTGATGTGCGCCATCACCCAGAGGAGAACCAGCCGGTTGTGCCTGTGACTGAGACTGTGTCTGCGACAGCCGCTGCAATAACTGTTGCTGAACCTCCATGTGCTGCGCCTGCTGCTGCTGCATCATCTGAGTTTGCTGCTGAATGAATGCGTTCTGTTGTTGCATCATAGCAGTCATAGCCTCCATGGTCTGCCTCAGATCAGGCTGTTGATCACCGTTGCTACTGCTAGCTCTTGGTCGCACCATTTTTACCTGCATCACATAACACAGTAGAATAACAACCAATATTCAATCACAAATCAGATCCTAACTTGGTTTCTAGCAATACACAAACAAAGTTTTCCTTCCCCGGAGTTTCTAATTGCTAGTAAAATTGCTCTGATACCATCTGTAACATCCCTCAGAACACACCCCACACGCATACAAGTAAAATACGGGGTTTCAAAAATTTTTTACTCTTCCATTAAAACACAAGAAGAAAGCGGCATCGAAGGACATTACTACGGAACAGAAAACCGCACAGAACTGAATAGGATCGATTACTAGGAAATAGAAATCCGGAAATCCAGAAAAAAATCCGGCAGCAAGTATTCTAAACTACTGCTGCACAGACACACATATCTTGTAACAACAACAAACGTCCACACTACACATATGTGGAATTTCAGAAATATACAGAACTGATTATTCAGATACTAAAATAAACAACACAAATTCGGTTACACATCTCAAATCGGACATTTCAAAATAAGAACCAATTCAATAAAAGAATCCAAGACTTGTATCCAATAATTTAAACGAAACAACTATAATATAATATCCTGAAAACAGGCATAAGCCCTCAGGAGATAAAACATGTCATATAGGTCATAATAAATTAGGCACGCAGGCCTGATAAATCTTTAGAAGACTATTCTTAGAAATGACATCAAACATTAGCGTCATATTAGCTGTAGCAATTATTGTCTTGAGGTCTCACCTGAAAACATTTAAACAACGGAGGTGAGCTAAAAAGCTCAGTGAGTAAAAGACACTAAAAGTCATCCATAGTACACATCAAAAATATCATACTTAAGTTGAAATTCTTTTTATTTAACAGATAAGATAAATCAACTTAACATGCATGCTCATATCAGAAACAAACACAATCAAATACAGATACTTGTAACAATAGGCATCAAACAGGTAGGATATGAATATACCAACCCATACCAACTAACCACACCGCCTAATACATCTAAATACAGATCGAAACAGAACTACAGAAATCAGAACTGACAGACAGAAAATCAGAATTTTCAGAGTCCAAACGGATAGTCTACATCGGAAACAGAAAGGCCACAGAAGGCCTGATGACCACAGAAGGTCTGACCCCACCTCTGCCGAGGACGAGACAATGCATGCATATCAGAAACAGAATGGTAAAGGAGATATCAGTGGGTGGCCCCCGTCTTGTCAGGACGTGGCACTCTGGTCTCCAATACCCAGAACAGAATGGTAGAGGAGGTATCAGTGGGTGGCCCCCGTCTTGTTAGGACGTGGCACTCTGACCTCCAAAACCCAGAACTGAATGGTAGAGGAGGTATCAGTGGGTGGCCCCCGTCTTGTTAGGACGTGGCACTCTGGCCTCCAAAACCCAGAACTGAATGGTAGAGGAGGTATCAGTGGGTGGCCCCCGTCTTGTTAGGACGTGGCACTCTGGCCTCCAAAACCCAGAACTGAATGGTAGAGGAGGTATCAGTGGGTGGCCCCCGTCTTGTTAGGACGTGGCACTCTGGCCTCCAAAACCCAGAACTGAATGGTAGAGGAGGTATCAGTGGGTGGCCCCCGTCTTGTTAGGACGTGGCACTCTGGCCTCCAAAACCCAGAACTGAATGGTAGAGGAGGTATCAGTGGGTGGCCCCCGTCTTGTTAGGACGTGGCACTCTGGCCTCCAAAACCCAGAACTGAATGGTAGAGGAGGTATCAGTGGGTGGCCCCCGTCTTGTTAGGACGTGGCACTCTGGCCTCCAATACCCAGAACAGAAATAGTGTCTCAAGGGTCGTAGTAGACTATCAGCACCATTACAGCGCCACAGAAGGAGGGTAAGGACACGGAAGAGTGCTACACTAGGGCATAATTTTACAGAACAGATTATACTGAAACAGAGAAGTAGGATCAACCACTACTTAATTCTTACATTATGCCCAAAGTCTAACAAACCAGAAAATGACACACCCCAATATCCAGTCCTTAAACACAGAACAGAAATTATATGAGTGAATTCCTTACAACTAACCTTAATTCATGTCAAACCATTCTATGTTCTCACAAATGTTTTAACACATTCAAGGTTTTCAGAAACTTCACAACATATAAACAGAACAGGAAATATCCACATAACAAACAATTAAATACATAACAGAAATTATTCATATAACAAACATTTAAATACAGAACAGAAATTATTCATGAAATAATCTCCTCAAAATTCCTAAAACCGTGAGCTATAAAATTACTGTAAGGGGCGCCACTTTCAGAACCTTAACAGAACGTACAAATTTCATGTAATTAATTTCAGTCCCCCACTACAGATAATTTTAATTACACGTTTGTGAAGAAAATTGACAAAAGCCCCAAAATTGGCTCGAACTATATTTTCGAAAATTCCTAAGTTCTTAGTTAAATCCCCAATTTTGTTTTCTCTAAAATTTCTCATCAAACAAATAAATTTTAGAAGAACTACAGACCACAATTTAAGAGGTTAAACCATACAATGTAAATTTTTCTCACAAAGGAATATTCGTCTAACCAAAACATAGCAGATTTATATTGTCAGTTTGCAAAATATATTTTTAGTCCAATTTCGAACCAAAGCTAGTCAATATTGTATTCAAAATGAAGCTCTCTGAATCTAGTTTCCAATAAAACTGGTTTCACAAGATTTCGAATTTTAGACAGGAAGATATAAGGGTTCGAACATAAGAAGGTCAGAATTTCAGATTTCAAGAAAACAGATTCATATATCAGACTTGCGACATTTATTTCAGATCCAATAACTAATCTAAAATAGGCGTTATGGGAGTCAAAATAAAGCTCTTCGAGCCTACGGTCTAATAAAACTGATTTGACAAGATTTCGAGCTATACCTAGGGAGATATGATGGTTCGAACACATAAAGGTCGAAATCCAGAATTTCAGAAAACTGATTTTGTACAGCTAGATTGCAATACAGATTGAAATACGAATACAGCTCGGATATGGTCGATATCAGATTCAAATTAAAGCCGAATGTATCTAGTTTCATACAAAATTTATTTCGTGCGATTTGGATCTATAGACCATGAGATATTGGGGTTATAGTACACAAAGGTCAGATTAACGAATGCAGATTTCAGCAGAACAGGATTTTAAAACCCTATAATTATTTGAATTCAACCCCATACGAATAATCATGGCAAATAACGAATTTTAATTCGGATTAGACTCCTTAGGATCGAATTACTCACCAGAAAAATCGCCCACAGAGAAAACGCCAAAACAGGGGATCAGGGGTCTCCAGAAAGTTCGTCCACCACCAGTCTGCCACCACTAGCGTCAGAAATTTTGCAGGAGCGCCAAGCACAGTGAGGGGCGACAACACAGGCGGCTAGGGCAAGAAACAAACCAAAAATCGTGAGGGAGAGGAGCTCTCACGAATTTTCCCCCTTTTTTTATTTTTTTTCCACCCCAAACGGATCCAAGATCCAATAACCCAATTAACTTAAGTGGAAATCGGCTTTAATGGGCTTACCTGGGCTTAACCACCATGCGCCACTCCAATAACACAGAAATATGCGCCACCATGGTGGAAGAATTCCAGGAGCAAATAGTCAAGGTTGAGGGTTCGAAGCCCCAACGAAAATAATTATTTTTGCCCTGTAGGAAAAAGTCCTACAATTAGGCAAAAATCCCAAAATTTTAACCGATAAAAATACAGAAACTGAATTTCTAACCTTAAATCATAATTCAGAAAATCAAGGGCGTTACACAGTGGATCTGACTAGGTTGGATGAGTGGATCCCTAGTAATGGACCGTTGTAAGGTGGTAGGGCAAATAAGGAAAAATTAAAATTGATCCCATGGGGTTTTTCAAAAATTTTATTTTTTATGATGGATCACATGATTGCTGATTGGATGCATATGTTTGTCTATTTAGTCTTATGTGGGCTGCCCATATTAATTGTGTGCTGTGCTGGGGCCTGCGTGCCTGGGATTTAAAATTGTAAATTAATTATTGTGATCTGCGCATCACATTGCTTTAATTTATAAAATGTAATTGACCTGCGTGTCAATCTTGTCTAGATAGTTAAATTTGTAATTTAATTAGACAAGAGCACAAAGCACACTTGGCAGAGGCGCTTGCAGCAGAGGCTGACCAGGAGGGAGGTCCAGGGTTCGACTCTGGGACCAGGCGCATTTTCCCTGGTGGGCGCACCTGTGCTGTAATTGGCGCTTGGGCCCTGGTTTGGGCCAGATGAGCAGCTAAAAGACCCATGAAGAGCAAGTGAAGACTTAAACTAGGTTAAGGTCTTCTAGGGCTATGGGCTTTTACCACATAAGAACCATGCTTTCTTTTATTGCTTATATAAGTAGAACAGCATGTTTTAATTTATCTTCTGCTATCACCATAGGAATTGCATGATAGTGAAGAAGATAAAAGACCGTGAAAATCCAACGCTAAATATCAAGCTCGTAAGCCTTCTGACACGAAACCTCACTGTTCTGATTATCGTTGGAGCCGTGTTGTACCCACTCAGTGGGCACGTCCATCTATCTTCAGACGGTGTGGGACTACACCTGTGTGTTACAGAGTAGGGATTTATCCCTTCTCGTTGCTCAGCATAACACATGGTGGTCCAGGGAGTAGGTCGGGTCAGCTTGACCATGTAGGCTACATATGTGGCGCATATGGTAGCACATGGAGGCAGCCATCTGTGGGGTCAGAGACTGTGTTGTACCAACTCAGTTGGCACAGTCTGCTGGATTGCCCAGATGAAGGGGAATCGCACGGGTTGGCGATTGGCTGGGACAGCCTACCAGAAATTAGTGCTTGTACTCTCTGTGCATCTTATCTCGCCTGCGCGGGACGCGGAGACCAAGTATGAAATCTGGATCCCATCTCACTAAAAGAGTATTACTCTTTCGGGCTGTTTTACTGGATTTATCAGCCAGATAAAATAGTGAGAAAAAGAATCTTTCTTAAGTCCTGATCGATTCTTATACATTGATACTGACCTTGCTGTTCTTGCATTGTTGTAGATACCTGCAGCAACGAACACCATGAACTTCAATGTGCGATCCCTACTGGAAAGGGAGAAGTTTGCTGGGCCGAACTTCTCTGACTGGTTTGGACACCTTAAGATCGTTCTTAAGGCAGAGAGGAAACTGTATGTCCTCGAGACGGCGATACCGCCGCAGCCCGCTCCGAACGCCGCAAGGGCGGTTCGGGAAGCCTATGAAAAGCACGTCAATGATAGCATTGATGTCGCTTGCCTGATGCTAGCGTCTATGACGCCACCGCTGCAGCGTCAGCATGAGGACATGTCTGCTATAGACATGATAGCGAACCTCAAGATGCTGTATGCTGCACAGGCGAGGACAGAGCGCTACAATTTGACGAAGCTCTTCTTTCAGAGCAAACTGGCTGAAGGGAGCCCAGTGGGAGCTCACGTGCTCAAGATGATTGGGCACAAGGAAGCTCTGGAGAAACTGGGGCACACCATCAACCAGGAGCTTGCTGTGGATATTATTCTGCAGTCTCTCCCGCCTTCATTCGACGCGTTCATTATTAATTTTAATATGAACAAAATCGATTGTACTCCGGCAGAGCTGCTGAATATGCTCTTGACCACTGAGGAGACTCTGAAGGGAAAGCCTTCGACCTCTGTCTTAATGGTTCCTTCAAGGAACAAGAAGAAGGGGAAGAAGGGCAAGACCCCTGTCAAGAGCTACAGCAAGGCTTTGAAGCAAAAGGTCAAGCGGTCCAAGGAATACAGGTGTTTCCACTGTGGCCAGTTGGGTCACTGGAAAAAGGACTGTAAAGCGCTCCAAGGAGATAAGAGGGGAAGCTTCGCTTCTGGCTCAGGTATATTCGTGACTGAGGTCATGTTTTCTTCTTCTATATCATGGGTGTTGGACACTGCATGTGGAGTTCACATTTGTTCAAATGTACAGGAACTCAAGAGAAGAAGGCAGGTGGGACAGCATGAGGTGGACCTACGCGTTGGAAACGGGGCACGGGTTGCTGCTGTTGCTGTAGGAGACTACTTCATTTCTTTACCATCTGGAATTGTATTGGAACTAAACAATTGTTATTTTGTTCCCAGTATTACTAAAAATATTATCTCCATTCCTGCTCTTGTCAGGAAGGGATTTTCCTTTGAATGCAATATTTCAAAGTGTATTTTGTCTTTTGATAATATTGTTTATGCAACTGGTTCAATTAACAATGGGTTATTCGTGTTGGACATGGAAAGTTCGATACAAAATATTGATATTAAGAAAGCCAAGTATGCTGATGAAAGCACCTTGCTATGGCATAGTCGTTTAGGCCATATAAACGAGAAACGCATTAAGCGGTTGCATGATTATGGACTGCTGGGATCATTCTCCTACAAGGAGATTGATACATGCAAGGCTTGTTTAATGGGTAAAATGACGAAGTCACCTTTTTCCTCACAAAGGTCAAAGGGCTTCAGGTTTACTTGACCTTATACACAGTGATGTGTGTGGGCCATTTAGTAAACATGCCAGAGGTGGCTATCAGTACTTCATTACCTTTACTGATGATTTCAGTAGGTATGGGTATGTCTATCTGATGAGACATAAGAGTGAATCTTTTGACAAGTTCAAAGAGTTCAAAAATGAAGTACAGAATCAGCTAGGCCGAAATATCAAGGCACTTCGTTCAGATCGAGGTGGTGAATACCTAAGTCATGCGTTTACTGACTATCTAAAGGAGTGTGGGATCATCTCACAGCTCACTCCACCAGGAACACCGCAATGGAATGGTGTGTCCGAGAGGAGAAATAGAACGTTACTTGATATGGTTCGTTCTATGATGAGTCAGGCTACTCTTCCATATTCTTTTTGGGGTTTTGCGCTGGAAACAGCTGCAAAGGTACTAAACCGAGTGCCATCCAAGGCCGTTTCAAAGACGCCATATGAGTTATGGTATGGGAAACAGCCAAGCTTGACATTTATCAGGATCTGGGGCTGCGAGGCTTATGTCAAAAAGCTCGCCTCTGGGAAACTAGAGAGCAGATCTGACAAATGTATCTTTGTCGGTTACCCTAAGGAAACTAAGGGTTATTATTTCTACGATCCCAAAGAGAACAAGGTTTTTGTTGCTCGGACGGCCATATTTCTTGAGAAGGAGTTTCTTCTGCAAGAGGCCAGTGGGAGAGAAATAAAGTTGGATGAGAATCCAGAGGAAGGACAAAGAGCTCAAGCACAGTTGGATGAGCCTGAGCCGGTAGATCAGGTTATTGAACAACCTGAGGCTCAGATATCACGGGAACCGCGAAGATCGGGAAGGATCCGTAGACAACCTGAGCGTTATGACGGAGTCTACATCATTGATAATGATGAACCCCTCACTTATGCGGATGCGGTCAGTGGACCGGAGTCAGCGAGATGGCTTGAAGCTATGCGCGCCGAGATGGACTCCATGTCAGATAACCAAGTTTGGGATTTGGTTGATCCGCCTCCGGGAGTTATCCCTATAGGCTGTAAATGGATCTTCAAGAAGAAGATTGACATGGATGGTAACGTGGTTACCTATAAAGGCAGGCTAGTTGCGAAAGGTTTCAAACAAATCTACGGGATAGATTATGATGAAACTTTCTCACCTGTAGCTATGTTTAAGTCTATTCGAATTCTTTTCGCGATAGCTGCATACTATGATTATGAGATTTGGCAGATGGATGTGAAAACAGTTTCCTGAATGGAAATCTGGATGAGGATGTGTATATGACACAACCTGAGGGTTTCACTAATCCAGCAGATCGTCATAAGATATGCAAGTTAAAGAAGTCCATTTATGGACTCAAGCAAGCATCAAGAAGCTGGAATATTCGTTTTGATGAATCAGTCACTGAATTTGGTTTCGTCAAGAACGAAGATGACCCGTGTGTATATAAGAGGTTTAGTGGGAGCGTGATTACTTTCCTAGTCCTCTACGTCGATGACATCTTGATCATTGGAAATGACATTCCTGAAATGCATGCTGTGAAGGCATGGCTGAGGAAATGTTTCCAAATGAAAGATCTAGGAGAAGCAGCCTATGTGTTAGGTGTGAAGATCTACAGGGATAGATCTAAGAGGCTTCTCGGGTTGTGCCAGAGTACTTACATCGATAAAGTCCTGGAAAGATTTCATTTAGAGAATTCTAAACGGGGATATCTTCCAGTCAGACATGGTCTGAATCTTTCGAAGAGTCAGTGTCCACAAACACAGACTGAGAAAGATGAAATGGACAATACGCCTTATGCTTCGGCTATTGGTTCCATTATGTATGCGATGTTGTGTACTCGCCCAGACGTCGCTTACGGGTTAAGCGTGACCAGTCGTTTCCAAAGTAATCCAGGTATGGCGCACTGGATTGCAGTCAAGAACATTTTAAAATATCTGCGGAGGACCAAAGATATGTTCTTGATATATGGTGGTCAGGAAGAACTCAGTATTGAGGGATATACTGACGCTTCGTTCCAGTCTGACCAGGATGATTTCCGATCGCAATCAGGCTATGTTTTTAGCTTGAATGGAGGTGCAGTGGTGTGGAAGAGTTTCAAACAGTCAACTGTTGCTGATTCCACAACAGAAGCCGAGTATGTTGCAGCCTCGGAAGCATCCAAGGAGGCAGTGTGGATTCGTAAGTTCGTGAGAGAACTTGGTGTCGTTCCTTCGAGTGCAGATCCTTTGGTTATCTTTTGTGATAACACTGGAGCAATCGCACAAGCAAAGGAACCACGGTCGCACCAGAAGTCCAAGCACATACAGAGACGGTTTCATTTGATCAGAGAGATCATAGATCGTGGCGAGATCAAAATCTGCAAGGTTCATACAGATGACAATCTAGCAGACCCTACTAGGATGTTCAATTGTTTGTCACAATGTGAATATTCCTTGAATGAGACAAGTGGCACATTTCCTCTGACTTGAGATCACTTGTGTTTTCTAAATGATGATTGTCATTGTTTTGAGATAGTTCAATATCATTTGAAACATAATGATTATAGACTATCTTGGATGGTGAGCTTGAGTCAGGTTAGGGCACTAGTGATAGATATAGGATTGCCGTCTCCTTGTTTAAGGAGTGTGATGTTCTAAAGGGGCCCCCCCGGATGAGATGATTGAGATAGTGTATGGCCATACCCAGGTGACTGTGTTCATCTGATCTAATCATGCTCATCATATTGGAGCTGCAAGCTTGACACGCTTGTCCAATAAGAACATCCAGTGGCAAAGGAAATATGTATGCTTTGTGAATTGATTCACACTTGTGCTGTGGTTTGGGTGTAGTCTTGGAAGACTCTTTTCTTTATATCGGGAGACAGTGATGTGTTGCTAGATACCCCTCACTGATCGTGATGACATGAGTTATCGTTACCGACATTTAAAGGAAACCCTCAGGGTCGCACAATTTGATGATATGGCTTACTTAAGTCAGATCGTGTGGACTGAATTGTTTGGGTTCAGTTTAAAGGGATTTGATCTCTGATTGTAAGTGAGATCTAGTCTGATCATGTTTGATTGATTAGGGCTTGAGATCGGTAAGCTTCGATTGAGAGAATGAATGCTAGATCGGTCAGATCAGCAGCATCTAGAGATCAACGGTCAGATCATGAGCCTTATGGTTTAATTATGATTTGGACTAGTTGCTTGGCTTATTTGGTTTGTGAACCGAACCAATGTGAACCAGCTCAAGTGAGCGCATGGTTCAAAAGGATGAAGAGAAGTTTGCGCTTGGGGTAAACCCATGGTATGCGCATGTGAACGTTGAGAGGTGGATTGCTATTTTTAGATAGCACCTCTCTAAACGTGGGCATGTCTCACGTTCACGCAAGAGACGCTCTCATCTCTCGCCTATTCTTTTCTTTCGGTCGCCAACTTGAATATAGAGTTTTTGTACTCTCGTGGAAACAAGTGATGACGCAAAAGGAAGAAGGTGATCGCTAAGCAACGGATTTTCTCCCCTTCCATTCGACAACGACTTCTTGGAACCTTGCTAGCACAAGGAGCACCAACAGAAGAGTAGGCGACATCTCTTGTGTGCGTCACCTTAGGAGAAGGAGCACTTGCGCCTTTCCTTCCAAGACAACATCTAAGTGATGGCAATGGTAAGAATCTCCTTGCATTAAAAGTTGATCATATGATATGTTAAGATCTCTATGAAACCCTAGCTTCCCATGCGGTTTTTTATATATGCGCCTCCCTTAGGGTTTCGGCCCCCTTAGATTAAGGGGACTTTCATATACTTTGGGATAGAGCCCTATGGAGCTAACACGGCAAGAGGGAATGCAAGGCTCGATATTGAGGCTTGCATAGCGATGAAGATGATAGTTAGAGAGGGAGACACTTTCTGTTTGGTCCTTGGACCAAACATCTCTCCTCTACCCTTTCCATACATTGAGAAGACTACAATTAGAGAAAGGGCCAATTGGAAGCTATGTCTTAATGAAGCTGAGGGAGCTTTTATTCCATCACCTGATATAGTACCACCACCCATCGGGGGTAGTAGGAGCGATCCTTATGGGATGGAGTCACCCCCTCATGACTCTTCACAGCTAGCTGGTACCTCCTCACACACACCTATGGGCAGATATGCTAGCCACCACGATCCAGGCTTTCCAGGCACTCACAGCACAGATGTTCAGTCAGGAGCGCCGCCTGGATAGGATGGATGAGACTCTGGGGTACATCCATAGAGATATGGAGAGGCTATGCAACCATATAGAAGACATGGGTAATTTCCTCTATGACCATTTTGGTTATGCTGATCACAGGGACTATGGCTATCATGGTGATTAGGGAGGAACCCCATACTTTGATCCTGAGGAGACTGCTGCGAGAGACTCGGAGGCTACGCGATCTGATGATGATGAGTAGAGGCTTTGTGAGTATTTTCTTTATCTCACTGTTGTTTCATATGATGAAGGGAAGGATGATGCTTCCATGACTGCCACCACTGCATATTGTTATTCTCATTCGATATGGTTGTATGATGATATTCTGATGATAGATATTCGATATGGTTGTATTATGATGATGATATTGATTTTTACTGTTTCGATGGGGTTGTATGATATTTTGATATTCTGATGTTTGATATGATGTACATTGTGATATATTTTTGATGATTTGATATTGTAATGATGATGATGAGTTCACTCTTGATTTATACTGTTGATAACTTGAATGATTGATGATCTCAAATTCATGATTGAAGATATAGCCCTATCATGTCAAATTTATTTCTTCAATACATATTTGTCTATTGAAATATAACATTGATTGATGCATAAAATTTTGGGTAGATATATTATTTGAGGAATAAAATTTAAAGGTGAAACTTTTCTTTTGAATAAAATGAGTATATTAGTATGATTTGAGAATTTAAATCAATTGATCAACCTAGTTGAGGCTTAGTCTATTTTTGCTATTTGTTGGGAAATAAGAATCCAAGATCCATAAAAATAGTGAGGGACTCCCCTACTTTGCACTATGTAAAATTGATAGTGGTACCTAAAACATGGGTTGAAGTCTAAACATGAAAAATAATGAGAGAGAAAAAGAATAAGACTCCTCTACTTGGCACTGTGTAAAATTTACAGGGGTACCGAAGAAAGAGTTGAAGTAAAAAATAAAAAGTATGTCTCTTTGTGGATACATGCCATCTATGCAAAAAGATAACAAAATGCATAAAAAAGAAAAAAAATTGTGTGGAAAAAGATCTTGGAGACCTAATTCTTGTAAACAAAAACCATGATAGATTTAAATTGATACTGGGTGAAATCATGAGATTGAAAATTCTATTTATTATACGGTTGCAAAGTTTTATTTGATTGAGTTGTGAATCTAGAAAATTGAATTTTTAGGATGATATGTTTACTTGAAATTTTGTAAATCAATTGATAGAATTTTTCATTGACAAGTTGTATTTTAGAAATTTATTGAGCATGAGAAGGTTATTCTTTCAATCGAATTTTGATTTCAATTTCTGATTTTTGCTTGAGGACAAGCAAAGTTTGAGCCTTATGTGTTTGATGACACCGAAATATGTAGTATATTTTGCATCATTTTAGGTACCTTTTCATGCTAAATCGAGGATCTTTTTACTTATTTTTATGCTGAATCCATCAAATATTGCAAAGTCTACTTCTATTTTGGTTTTTCATGTTTTTCAGGCAAAAAGGCACTATTTTAGGCGTTTCCAAGCAAAATCAAATATATGGAAGAGTTCTCATCATCAAGAAGAAGTCACCCAAGAAATTTCACGCAAATCGAGGCAAGGAACCCAAAATACGGCAGTGCCGTAAGGGATTTTACGGTACCGTATTTTTCACGGCTATCGTATTATCGAGATCACGGCCGTATTTTGGTGATTTTCCAAACAGAAGGCTTTCGCGAAAATACGGCACCGCCGTAAGGATTTACACGGCCGTATTTTGGGGCACTTTCTGAACAGAGACTTTTGCCGAAATTACGGCACTGCCGTAACCCAGTTTACGGGCCATATTTTGAAGCATCTTCAGAACAGAAAGTTGCCCTGAAATTACGGCACTGCCGTAAAGAATTACACGGGCCGTATTTCCCCGACGAATTCGACCAAAGAGTTCAGCCGATTTTACGGCACTGCCGTAAACAAAATTACAGTGCCGTATTTTCTAGCAATTTCAGAACATAATGATCGATGGATTTTACGGTAGTGTCGTAAGATATTACACTGCCGTATTTCGGTGTTTGAACGCGATTCCCAGGTCAATCTTCACGCCCGATCTTTGCGGAGATTCTTGCGGGCGATCCAGGGCTTTATATTCAATGCTGTAAGAAGCAAAAGGGGAGCTTTTCACGAGAGGATTAGCCAGACACCAAAAGCCCCAAACTTGGTTAACTGTCGAGGGAGAATTCGGAGTACACGCCACCGCCTAGGGTTTCGCCAGCGCGCTCGATCCAGACGATCTCCGGCCGTGAGTCTTCCACTGAAGCATCACCTGGTGAAGAAGACGACATGCCAGAAGTTTCAGATCGAAAGGAGACAAATTGGAGGAGAAATCAGAGGAAGAAGGATCGCCACCACTGTTCACGCCTTCTTTTGCAAAATACGGCTGTGAAATACTTCAGAGTCGTGCCTTATTTTCTAAAAACTCTTCCTTTTGTTGATTTTTGATTTTTTGAAATTATGGAATATTGTATTTGCTTCACCATGCTAGCTTAAATTACTCTTGGGACATGGGGGAGTAATTCACTTGATTTCCAATGACTATATGACTATTTTTACTATTTCATTGAGTTTAATATTACCATGATGATTTTGCTCATGTGATAATTGTGCTTAGACTCTCTATAAGTTCATGTTACTAATTATGTTCTTAGAATTTTCGCTTGAGACAGAAAGGTAATTGCTTGAGAATTTGGAGCCCTAGAATTGCATGTTAGGAACCCTTCCTTGGGTTTGATCCAACTTGATCTGTTCTAGTAAAATTACTGCCATGATTATTACATGAATTTATAGATCGAGTCTATTTGTCAAACGTGGAGATCTTGCATGAAAGTGAGGATCGGAACGTTGGAGATCTATGAGTAAAATTGTGTCGAGGTTTGGATGCACGAAAGTGATCCTTGAGTTTCTGCTAGATATTGTCAACTTAGAATTCGGATGCATGAAAGTGATCCTTGAGTTCATAGATTGATAATTTGCTTATCTTCAGCGTTGGGACAAATCTTGCACGAAAGCGAAGATAAATCCCTGCGTGATTGTTTGCACGAGAGTGAAATAATCTTTTATGAGGTAAATCGTATCTTCATCATGATAAAATTAAACCGACAAAATCATTATTCATATTTAGTCATAAGAGTTAAGTGAACGAAACCCTAGTCCCAGCTTTCTCTCTAACAGTTTTCTTTTGTGTGTTTGCAATATTTGCTTAACTTTCATTTGATTGCCTAGATAGCGAAAAATCAATTATTTAGTACTTAACAACGTAGGTCCCTGTGGATTCGATACTTTCTTTATTACTTCGTGAACCCGTGCACTTGCAGGATCACAACAAGTTTTTGGCGCCGTTACTGAGGATTAGTCCAAGGTTCACGCGTGTCATAATTGTAGTGTTACCTTATGGTACAACAATGATGCATAACTATGGCATGACATAAACATGAAGCATGACATAGAGCATGGTATGACCATGGCGTGCAAGGAGCATGAGGATGACATAAGCATAACATGCTATAGCCTAATAGGGAATGGGGATAAGACATGACATGATCACGACATGGTGGTATATGGTCATACCATATGCCATTCACATGCCTTGTGCTAGAGCATGCAACCATGCCATTACCATACCTCATTCCATGCCTATGTGCTATAGGGAAGGACCATGGCATAAGGAATGACATAACATACGAGATGCTCATGATTTGGGGAATGGGGCAAATATGACATGCGACATTGTGTGATATGGGGCATAAGGGATGGCATCGAGCATGGGATGACTGTCACACCCCGAGACACACATCGAGCCGCCCTACCTCGGGACGCGACAAAGGTGGGACCTGCCAGGTTAAACATAGATCCAAGAGACAAACAGGATCATAAGGTACAACCCAATCGAACTATGATAACATAGCACAGACCGGCACAACGGTCAAAGTCAACAACATATGGGACCGACATCCTCGGTCAAAGTCCACACTGGTCCATGACCAGCAAAATACAATCCATCATAATACAATCCAACATAATGTAACAACGGCAATAATACATGCAGTAAAATAGAATCGACAACACAAGACAGGTGGGTAACTACCTATCTATCTATTGCGCACCAGAAGGAGCCGAGCCCGAACCTAAGGCAAGGTGAAAGGGGGGGGGTTGGGGGGTTAGCCGGGAGTCTCAGTAGGGATTAGTAAGTAATATGGTGCATAGCAGAGTACGAGAGGATACAACAATAATATGAAGGGAAAGAGGAAGCTGGGAGGAGATGTGTGAGGATCGGTGATAGGTCTCCCGCAAGTGCACAGGTCTATCGAAGTAGTTAAAATATCGATCTCACAGGAACTAATGAATAAGTACCGACTGATTTTGAATTTACTAGCTGGAGAGAGTCGAAATGGGTGAATTTTAAATTCTAGACTAATTACATGAGCAGGAATGTAGACTGCAAGAACTATTCGAGAGAGATTCAATGAGAAATGCATCAGGATATGGGTTCACCGCTTTGACTCCTTATGAAAGAATAATTGAACTCCAAGACTAATAGCCTATCTAGTTCAAGAGAATCCGTACCGAATGTACAGATTGCTCCCACCGATGACCCTATCCACTCCCATGGATTGGTTATTGTTCTAATCCGTATGGTTTTGACGCATAGACGACCTTTCGGTCTACCTAACACGTCTAAGGCCCTGATATTCTCACAGGGCGAGTATAGGTTTATCAAAAGGGTCCCCCCAGATTTCTTGATTTACAAACCTCCACCAAGGGAGTAAAGGCTCAAGTGCTCCCTTTTGAGCAACGCAGGCAAAAAGTGCTGTGACAATCTGATGCGCCGACGACCTTTCGGTCTACCTTCCGCGTCTAAAATCCTGATACTCACACCAAGGGAGTATAGTTCGTCAATGGGTTTCCCCTAGCCCTTGATTTACAAACCTGGCACAGGAAAATATAGGCTCAAGCGCTCCCTTTTGGGTAACGTAGGCAAAGGATACAAAATGGTTTTGATAAACATTCAACCAAATGGTTCCAACATGTAGATGACCTTTCGGTTCACCAACGCGTCTAGGATCCATACAATCTCCCTAGGTGAGTACAGTTCGTCAAAGGGTTTCCCCAGATCCCCTAATTTACAAACCTCACCCAGGTGACTGTAGGCTCAAGCGTTCCCTTTCGGGTAACGCAGGCAAGGCGCACACATAAAGTTAAGCAAGGATCTAAGCACTTGGAGTAAGTATTATTACAATCATAAAAATGTCAAAGGGTTACCCCACATCCTGATTTAAGGATTTAGCCTATCATATTCATCATAAAAGTACGAATAACGTTCCTTAACAATACACACATTTGCAGATTTGTGCAGGAATTACAAAATAAGGATAAGATCATAAGGTATTTTGCATGGATTATACAATAAACTTGACAAAATCGAATGTAGCTGAAGGTCTTCCTTACAAGTTTATCCTTGAGGGGCTTACTCAATTGTAGGTCTTCGATATCCTAAGATGCACAGCCCTCTTCCTGCAATGGCTTCCTTGTCCCCAAGTTTGGCCGCCCCCTCTCTCATCTATCCTCTATGGTTAATCCCTTCTCAAAGGCTTTTATCTTCTCTCCTCCTAGTGGGCTGCTTTTCCCTTCCCCAAGCTCTGCAAAGCCGCTGCAATTGATCAGCCGAAGAAAGTCTTCGCCAGCCTCCATACCCTGCAAACTCAGCCGCCCTTATCTCCACGAAATCATCATTTCGTGGCAGATTTTTCTCCTAAAAGCTGCTCCACGGCCTCTTGTCAATGGGGGAGAAAGGACCTGGATGCCCTTTGCCTTTCCTTTAGGTTAGGTTAAAGAAATCCTAATTAAAAATTTTGGTTTTGAAACAGGCGGGTCCGTGATCACGGGCATGATTCTAGTCGTCAGCCGGTCGTGATTGGTCAGTTGTAGCTTCAAGTGCAGAGATGAGTCACGGACATGATTCTGATCATGACTCGGTCGTGATTTCCAACGAAGGCTCCAATAAATTCAAAAATTTTTAGTTAGAATCTTCTTGAATTAGGAGAGATTCCCTTAGTCTCAGAAGTCCCAAAATCCATCCTCTCTGTGATCGTCTTGATATGAAAACGTGAAAAATACCAAAAGAGGTGTAGATTCCATAGGTGTATAGTAATTAAGGCAATAATGGGATATAAACCCGGAAATAGAGACGATTCCATCAGTGAAATCACACATAAAATTCTATATAAATGTGTGTCAATAATCGAAAACGAAGCTTGCGTGAGGCAACGGGGAAGAAGAGGGAGATGAGGGAGGAGGAAGAGGTGAACGGGGAGAATAGGGGAAAAGTGGGGGAGTATGGGAAGCAGGGAGAGGTGGGATGGGACGGCTGTGTCTTGTCCCATCACTCAAAATTTTTTTTTTAATTTTTGAGACATTACAATGACATAGGCTAGATGTATAGAATGATATAAGGTAGGACATGCCATGATCTACATAGGGATAGGCTTTGGAATAGGATGGGATGGGGTATGTGATGTCATGGCTTGGGGGTAGGACATTGACGCAGCGGATGTATAGGTAGGGGGGTCCTTAGGTCAGTACTCTAAGGTGGGGGAAAACCCATGATGCAGAAATCGTGAGAGGGTCTTGAGGCGAGGGAATAGAAAACGTGCGAAATGAGGAAAACCCGAGGAAAGCCGATAAAATCGTTGCCGCGTCGGGCGACTTTAGCAATACCAATAGAGCGAGAGATCGATGGCACACTACTATAAATGTAAAATACTCACCTCTCAAGACGAGCCAATTTTCTTGATGCAAACATGGGCGCGAAGAACCTAGGCGGGGCTGCGGAGGCGGAATGGGGCGAACCCGAGACGCAACGCAGGGAACAAGCAGAAATTCTTAGAAAGGACCCGGAGCCTTGGAAGGGACCCCGGGTGTTTTGATTGAAAATTGAAATTACTACAAGGAGGAAGCGAGGGCTCTAGGCGAACTCCCCGGAGTTTGCTGGCCTGATCCTTCGCGTGGGGGAAGGAGAGAAACACCAAAACTAAAAAAAAACACACCAGCCCCTTAGCCCTCTTTTATAGAACTAGAGGGAAAAGGGGTCACATAAGAAACACATGAGGGAGTTGGAGAAGCCAACAACCTCAAAAGGAGTCAAGATGCTCCTTAACAACTACTAACTAACTAATCAACAACACTTTCAGCATGAAGGAGCATGGGGGGCGCATGAAGGTGGCATGGGTGCATGGGGGGAATCCTGCGTGGGCGCCGGTGTGTGTGGGCTGGGCCGCTGTCCGGGCCGTCGCGGGCTAGACCATCTCGGAGCACGCAACCACGAAGCAGCAGAACTTGCTTATCGTGGGCTGGTTTTGGACATTGGTGGCAGTCTCCCTAGCCGAGTTGAGGACGCGGTTGTTGTAGCGGTCCGTGGTCGACAGCTCCGGTTGCTCTTGACGTTGTATTGGAGGTCCGCGAGGAGGTGGCGCCATATATATGTGGGTACACTATTTTGTAGTATTTTTTTATCCCATAGTTCAATAAATGGTGAGAAATTATTTGTTATGATCATATTCATATTTTGGTTTGATTCACTACATTGTTTAATACAATAAACTCTAGATGCGTAGGGCCAACCAGATCTAGAACACTAGAGTTATTTTTTGAGTGTCTCATTTTAATATACCAACACTACAGTACTTTTTCGAGTGTCTCATCTTAATATACCAAAACTTCCACTGTCTTCCCATATGTGCCTTTGCTCTACTTGCATATCCACTACATGTTGCATCCTTAGTGATCTCTCATGGCTCTATCTGTTATAGACAAGGGTTGGTGCTCCTTTATTTTATGTACCCCAGGCTTCCATCTTGGACATTGATATATGTATATATGTATTTCGAGTTGTCATGGCTTCAATCTATATATTTTATGTTGTCTTTCGATGGATATGGATTATGCGGACGTATTATAGTGCATATGTGATGTGTCTTGGTTTATGGATTATGCTGACACAAGCACTTGTGCATTGAAGTGCATATGCGATGTGTTTGGGTTTATATAATGACTCATATCTCACCCTTAAGACGTGGCTTATGCAGACATTTATATTATATGGCCACTGTGTATTGGTGTACACATGCGAGGTGTCTAGACATTTATATTATATGGCCACTGTGTATTGGTGTACACATGCGAGGTGTCTAGGTTTCTAGCACGGCGAGCTGTCTTGGTTGGTGCCGGGCTCACAGTGAGTCGTCTGGTTAGTGCTGGACTCACATAGTTGGACATTTGAGGATCTTTGAATTTATTATGGGTCACTAATTATGTTGGTGTATATGCCCTAAGGACCTAATTCTGGTCCGTTACTTGTACTACTTGACATTGATATTTATATCATACTGGCATTGTCGTTATCATTATTTGTTTACATCTGCGAACATGTACTTATATGATAATGTCCCTGGAGACAAATTGGATCTGTGCTCAAACTATTATCCCTAGTCAATGTACCTTGGTGGATATGGGACAGCTATGGTACTTGTAAGACTGGTATATGAGCTGGTTAAGCACGAGGTGCTAACGCATGCATATGGGTATATCAGTGGTAGATATACTGGACCGACCCGCTGTGAGGCAATGACTTAGTGTCACAAGTTATCCTCACAAGTGATAGGAGATGCATTGATCCCTTGACTTGAGGTCATTGACCATTCTATGTGGTTAGGGATATGCTTTGATATAACCTAACACCTTACCATAGTTGGGAGGTAATAACGGTTGTCATTGGGCATGTCATGACCCATATGAGAAGGTCAATGCACAGACATAGGATTTGCCCCTTCCTAAGGGAAGCATGATATCCATGGAGCTCCTCTATGGTTCTATGACTGAAAGTGTATGGCCATACCCAGGTTAGACCTGATTTAGTCATAGCCATGAGACTGGATAGAAACAAGTTGTGACACACTTGTCCAATCGGATATCAGTACGACAAAGAGACTGTAATGCATCTGTACCTAATTACGATGATGGGGATGTCGATGTCGATATCCATTTTGATGACTTGGGTAGCAGCGATGCACTGCTAGGTGCCACTCACTGCTTGTGATGACCTTAGGTCAGCACTGCCAACGTCAGAGGAACCTACAGGGTCGCACACCTTGATACTCGAGTTCTCGTATTGATCGGGAAGCCTTATGATCGAGTTATTGGATAACTCGGATCTATTTTGGAGATTTCATCAACGCCAATGGCCCTGATGAGATGGAAGAAATTTATTGGGGCCAACTTCCATTTACGGCATATTAACCATGGTTAGCCCAATTTGACCTAGGGTTAAATTTGGATTGGATCCGTGGGCTTGGTTAACATGCATAATGGACATTGGGCTGGGCCCATTGATAAGTTGGGCTTAATGGGGTTAAGGAGGAGAAAAGGGATGGCGTGTGCTTAACCCTAGTTAGACTAGGGTTAACGCTTATGCATCATGAGGTTTGAAATTAATCTTGGGACTAATTATTTGAATTAATTAGAGTCCTAATTTATGAGGTTTAATGGGCTGATTTATTTGAATTAATTAGAGTCATAATTGGATTAGGATTCAATTAATTAAATAAATAATCAAATCCTAATTGGATTAGGACTTGTTCAAACCGCCCATTGAAAGTCCTAGTTGGATTAGGACTTGCGCTTGATCAAATCCTAATTAGATTAGGAATTAAACTTGATCAAACCGCCCACATGATCAAACCGTTCATGAGAGTCCTAAATGGATTAGGACATGATCTAACCGCCCAAATTAAGTCCTAATTGGACTAGGACTTAACCCCCTAAAATCTCTCCTAGCCGCACATTCAATTTGAATGGTGGCCACACATTAAACCGCCCCTTGCCCTATAAATAACACCCCAAGCCGCCCCTCTCAAGATACTTACTCATTGGAGGCGTGATCAAGAGAGGAGGCGAGTTCTAGCTCTTGAGGGCAAGAACAAAGAAGGCTTGGGCGAACACCTTCCATACCCTAGCCGCAAGCATCCTTCCTCCTTTCCTTTTGGCGCTTGGAGCTTTGGAGCTTGGCGGCTTGTCTTCTCTCCTCTTCCTCCTTGGCGCAACTTCTCTAGAAGGTAGCGCAAGTGAAGTGGTGATCTCCTCAAGGCTTGGATCTTCTTCCCGAGGCTAGCACCGGGCGTGGAAGAAGAGGACTTGAGCAATCCGTGTGTGTGAGACTGCAGAGGGCGCACACTTAGGCGCCTACGTTGACATCGGCCTCACCTTGCATTAAGATATTTTCTATCACATCGTGTTAACTCTCTCGCTTGACGATCTTCACTGGGTTTTTGGGACTAGCCTGTTTCGGGGATATTCTTCTGCTGCGCAATGTATTTGTGTCCATAAACCTCTGAAAAATTATAAAATATCCCCGGAGTTTCCCAACAGATTAAGCACTGAGTCTGTTGAGATACTAGTTAAGGTAGTGCCATAGTGATCTCTTATGCCAGAGTGTCACTCAACTGAGTCGAGCAAACTGACACACAACTGTCGCCTAGTGTCAAGGATAAGAGAGTATTGCTATGACCTCGATGTCAGTAGGTTCGTGTGTTGTTTGGTGTCGAATTTTGACGCCCCTTTTGACAAAGAAAAATATGTAGGGGTATTTTTGGTTGTTAACGTATATCATTCTTTTGCATGTACCTTTGATTTATGATGAAGAGAGAATCTTATGGTACTCACTCTATCCTGCCTCCTATGTAGACCTTCAAGAAAAATATATAACTATAATATGCAACTGGTTGTCCTGTCAACATTTTTAAAGATTCTGAGGCTTCTTGTCTTTGTTTTTTTACTATGCATTTGATAAAAAAATGTCATTTTGAATTAACAAGACATCTTTTGTCTAAAATTAGGCAAAACTTATTTTAGACCTATATAATTCCATGCAGTTTTTTTTATTTGTTCAAATTCTCAAAAATCCAGTTACATAATGAGTTATGTTACTCCTACCATGACTGTAGCAACTCTAGTCCTCTCTCTTGTGATGGATCCTTGCAAATACTTACTTTGATAGTCCTTGGCATGTTACGCTTAGCTGTCTCTTAATGCTTAAAAGGAGAAGCATTGGCCTTTCTTATGGTTAAGTGTTGAAAATTGAAAGACATTATTATTTTGCTTGATAACAAGACTTCACATTCTTACCATGTTATATTTTAGTGACGAATCTTGCCATTATCATATTCATATTAGCCTGTGACTACTTGTATACTAAAATAAGGGAAGTTAAATGTTATAAATTGCAGGTACTAATTGAATACGTTCTCCTTTCAGCAACCAGTGCTGTAACCGTGGGTCATGGACAGAGTTGATCCGCTCCAAGCTCCTCTCGCCAACAAAGCTGGAGTTGCTAATTTAGCCTTGCTTAAGGCTAGGGGTTCTTGCATTGATGCCATCGTGGAAGGAGCAGCCCAACTCTTGGGCTAGGTATCTTCTCCTACTTGCTTGCGTGAGTGTGAACCTTGGATTTTCTTTTATTGGTTCACATCTGCCACATTTACTGTATATTATGGGCTATGATTTTGGGCCATGTCGAGCCTCGGTCTTCTAGTGATCTTGAAAATAAAATGAGGTTAGGTCGTGCCTCGTGGTTCCTTGTGGTTTGAGTAACTTATTGGCTAGGTTGTGCCTCGTTTTTATTGGATTTCTGACGTGTTGGATGTTGTGGACTAGTTACTTCTGTTGCAGCCTAATTCCTTGATTATGAACTGAAGTTGTATGCTGTGTTTGTGACTCTATCTATGACTTGGTTGCATTGAATTGGACCTTGCCAAGCAGGGCACACTCCTCTTGCACCTTTTGCTTAGTTACCTCATAGGCGCTTGTAAAAGGGAAAAGTGTGCGTGAGGATTCATGTAGAGAGTGGGATGTGTGCATTGTAGCTTCTATATAGTTGGATTGAAAAGAAAAAAAAAAAGATTGGTTGGTTCGGGTTTGTGTGAACTTGCTGTGAGGCCAACTTGTTGACTGGGATTAGAGTGAGTTTGAGAGTAACCTTATCATTTCACTCCCTGCTCCTTGTCATGCAACCCTGGAAACCCCTTTTAAACCCACTATTGGTCTTATTACTGCTAACTCAAGACTTGTGCATTGGTATTATTGTTGAAGCTTGAGGTGTTCATTTTTATCTGCTGAATTTCAGTGTGCAACAATAAGAAACCGCTTTATTTATCCTCAGAAGAAAAAAAAAAAGAATCTTTGATGTGTAATTGAAAAATATAATTCCTTTATGATCCATATATAGGACTGCAAAAATGGAAGAACTTCTAACACTTGTTATATGTTGTAGCTACTCTTGGACAAGCAGCCTTTACTCTTAGAAAATATAAGTAAATAATTTTAAATTTCAACCACAAAATATACTTAGGTTTGTCCACACGAAAACTTATCATTCTATATTCAATTTGCGATAGTAACTCATACTTAATTTTGATCCACTAACTTGTTTCTTCCTAATTTATCACTCCTACGAAAAATGAATATACAATTTTTCGGATACGAAAAAATAAAGAATAGTCAAGTGACCGAAAATAAAGCCATTTCTTCAAATCCCGATGAAGCAGGAAAACATGTCATCTTTGATGATATGGAAGTATGTGATGAAAATTGATTTATGCAGATGCTTAGGCTATCCAAATTTCAATTGGTGAGATTCCTTCATACTCTAAAGCGCCAAATATCTCTGTTGTATATTTTCAAGTCTTCATTGTTTTGCCAGGTTTAGGTTTTCCATATCTTTTTATTGATTTTGACTTTGGTTTGTACATCTTTTACGCTCTTTCCTGATAGCACTAGTGGATCTTATTTATATTGCATTTAATTTCTTGGTTGTGAAATATCTTGCAGTAAGCCTGAATTATATGGACTCAAAGTAGCCTTGATTCCATAGGTATCTAAATATTCTCTAATTGTATTATTAAGACGCCTTGACTTAAATGCTAATGATTGCATCTTCAACATTTTATGCTCTAAGATCTTTCCAGGTGGCAAGACATATCTTGTGCCATTATCGCAATTGTGTTCATCAACGATTATAAAGTATATTTATATCTTTTCTGAAAGTTGTTGCATCATCCTGTTTTTGCATGTAAATAATGGACATCTAAGTGTAGAAAGGCTCGAGTAAGTATTACAATGTGATAATATCATGTTTTTTAGTTTTACATTGCTCTCTCTTGAAAGCCTTTGTGGGCAGAGTTTATTTATTTGTAGTATACTTGGTATGAAATAACTATAAAAGAGCTTCTTTCTATTCTAACTATAGATCATAATGACTTACTCTAAACCTTAACCATCACAGTCTCTCTCCTCTCTTCTTTCTAAACCTTAGTTGCAATCCTCTTTATAGCGACACTCTTGCATCATTACCATATCCACTGTCAACTTTGCCAATGGACAAATGAGATGAAGATTTCTTACAAATTTGAAATGTGAGAGTAAATGATTGCACTATCCTTGCTTTTCCTGTTCATAACTGTGCATAACAAACAGATTGGTAAAGAAATATCCAGTTGTACATTATTAGTATGTTTTCTGAGAAAGTACTCGTTATAAGACCCATAGTCTCCAAATGTCCTGCCCTTTGATTCATAATACTTCTGTCATCTTTTCGAAGAACCATTATCTCTACACTGCCTTTGACTTTGGATTTGACATGTTGGATGTTTTCAATTCGTGAAAAGAAGGTTTTGTTTTGTTACATAGATAATCTAAAGTAATCATGGGATCACCTCATGAATTTCAGACTAGTTTGTACTATCTTCGCAAGTCTTTCTTTACTTCCTGTGATCAGATACTGATAGAATGTCAGTTGCTGAATCTCTTAAGAATTTAAATTAGCGATATGCTCTCCGTACAATGGCGTTCATTTTGTTGGGAGAGCTTATAAAAGCTTAATTGTTAAAGATATGCAATGGGATGGTGAGTTCAACGTGTATCAATTGTCTATGCAATGGAATTAGTAAGACTTGTATAGATCAAACCATACATATAATGAGGAAAGGTATTGGATCATATTTAGTTGCAATTGCACGGAGGTAATTCTTTTTTTTTATTCATTTATTTTAGACGCTTGGCTGTAGACTGTACTGCTACCAAAGGTATTTTTTTAGGTTATGATGCTAGCAAAGGTTATCCTATTTTATTGGGAAAAGCCAAGTGGCTCTGATTCTGTATTACCCAGGCAAAGATTATTTTATAATCCAATTTGCTTCGCTAGCTCAGTTTCTTTTAAAAGATTGGTAGATCTTCCATTTTTCCTTCGTTATGCGTTTTAGGTCAAGGTACATATAATCCATTTGTAGTTTGGATTCAATACTGTAATAGGATGATAGCATACTGTAACTCGTCGGAGGTTGCCGCATGGAGGGAAGGGAACTCATCTCTACGAAAGCTGGTGTTTGCTCACTACTGCTCATAGAAGGATACGTCAACTTTTGCCGTCAGAGAGTTTGAAGAACTCCGTCATCGTCTTCTTCTCTGGACCTCACTCTCTGCCCTTCTTCGTCGCCTGCCTGGCGTCTTAAAGGGGGAGGATGCTTCCCACTTTGGAAGGGAAGTAGCTCGCCAGCCATTGTGTGTTGGACCTCGCTCGTGTCCGCGTCTTCGTCCCCACCAGTGACAAGAGATGCGGATCTTGTCGCAAATCGCATCCGCCCTTATCTTCGCTAGAGTTGAATTCGAAGATAGCGATGGAGACAGCTCTGCTTTCGGCAGCAAAATTGCTCGCTTGCGATTTGGCCTCTTTCCGCATTCGCAACAAAGGATGTCGCCCAATCCTGTGCTCCTCTTGACCTGGTCCGGGAGGATTAAGCATTACACTTGCCATCTTGGTCGTTACCCAGCACCATTAGAGAGATTCTACTTGCTTGCAATGAAGAATAGAAGCCCTTTGAGTTATATATCAAAGAAGATGCTTAAATTAATGACCAACTTTTCCGTGGATAATTTAGATGATAAAGAGATTGCATATAAACACCACAGCTTGGAGCGAACCATGAGTGCATCAGACTGCATTTGCATACAGGGCGTGTAGTAGAAAAACAACGAAAGGGCAGTTCAGCAAAAGCTGCCAAATCAAATACGAGGTTACAACTTAGTTAAGGTTCCAAGCACGATAACCTACAACAACTACATCTGGAGCGTACTGGTTTCTGAAATCTTACCTGAGTACCAAATCTCAAGTATATGATATTCGTTGATGGAATTGCATTCACAACAGCTTGCAGTGCACGAACCTGCCCATCAACACTCACAATCAGTTTATAAGCTCACTAATTTGAATTTGGAGAAAGATTTTAAACTAAGAGAACATAATAGGTTTAACAGGCCCTACGAGAGTGCAAAGGACAATTGAAATAGCCCAATTAACTCGAAGCCTGAATGAATATTAAAACACTTGAAATGTTACTATTACACATGAAATAAGATCATATTTGTAAGATTGATGAGCAAACTAGAAGTTGTATCCATAAACATGTGAAAAGGAAAATACTACAATTATTGTGTACCTCCAAAGTGTCACGCCCGGTCGGATCTCCCTAAAAACAGTGCTTAACCGCTGTCTTAGGACTATCCAGTAGAACACTGGAACACAACTTTCTCTAGGGTTTTCGGCCCCAAATCGAAAACCCTAACTCCCCAAATAATTTTTATCCCCAAAATTATAATTCACTCAAAGAAACCCTAATCCCCAATTTTAGAAATCAACCCTAAAGTAGAATTACCTCCCACTGGTCAAAATTCACCGTTGACCAAAAAAATCGCCGCGCACCAAATTCGAATACTTCGTTTGCTGACGTCGCGCTTGCGTCGGCGTCACCAAATCAAATCCCAAATTCAATTTTCGATCGAATCGTCCGTTGACCGCCTTGAGGTGTTGACCGTGCCTGCTGACTCAGCTCCGCACCACGTTTTGAATGCCGGCCAACGCGTTCGAAACGCTTCGCTTTTTCTTCGTCTTCCTCGACGCGACCGAGCTCGTCGTCTTCACGCGTCCACGCCGGAATAGAGAAAGTGCCCGCAGGAGGAAGGCCACCGCTCTGTCCTCGGCCTCTTGCCGTCGATGCCCAGCAGCCGTCGATGCCCAGCAGCCGTCATCGCTGCCGAAAGTTGCTGGAGATGGCGGAAATCTCTGCCGCCGAAGCACACAGAACAGGGAAGAAGGAGGATTGAAAGAAGGTCGCGTTTTATTCCCAGAAAACACTACAGATCTCTCTCTTTCTCCTCGCCGTCGACCCCCTGGCCCGGTGTCCCTCTTCCCTCCCTCACCGGTCATCCACCAACGCCGGTTACAATATCTCTAAAGCTCGCTCACAGAGTTCCCTCGATCGCTCGATGCCCCAAGCTCAGAACACTCGATTGCTGGCTCCCAGTGGTACTAGTGGAGATGTCTAATCGCTCTTCTTATAGAAAGGAAGCCGCCGCCTCTCCTTCTCTCAGTTTAGGGTAGCAGCCGCTTGTCTTCGTTCCAAATCGGGGAGTTGTCCCGATTCTTCCATCTGATGCCGCATACAAGAAGCTCGCGTCCAAGTAATCCTCCGAAGACCTCGCGTCGTCGCCTGGATTTCTCGCTGCGTTCGAATTCTTCGCTGTGGACGGAGCTCGCGGGGAAGGCGTGCGTTTCGTTCGCTTGGCTGGGTCAACATCTAATTTTGACCCTCCAAGTTCTCCAATTCGGCTGCCGCTTGCTCTGTTGTGGCGTGGGCTTGGATTTGGGCTGGGTCCGCTGGGCTCTGGGTTGAACCGGTTGAACTCGAGCCTGACAATTCTCCCCCGCCCAATTTGGACATCGTCCTTGATGTCGGCACCGGGCGGATCTTGAGCAACTATTGCTCCGATCCTCAAAGCACCGATCCGACACTGCTGCTCTCCCATGGCAGAGTGTGGAACTACCTGTGGTGATCCAATCCGCGGTTGCTCGATTTCCTCGGTCCCCTCGGTTGGATGCTGTGTCGCCATTGCCATGAGCTTTTGCCTGGATGGACAGTCCTTCACCCAATGGGCACCGCCACACATAAATCAACCCTGTGTCTTTTGCTCTCGTCGTTCCGATGAGTCCTTATTCTGTCGGTGAAAGGGCCTACCCCTCTCTGGAACCCTAGCTCCTGGCGGTGTGCGTGGGGAGCCGCGCTTCGGTGGTGACCGTTGCTTCTTCGGTGGTGATGTCTTGAACTTCCGATTATCCACCAAAGACTCTGCCACTACCGTAGCCGGCCCTCCAATCGATCGGTGCGTGCCGTCGGACCTCCGTCTCTGCCCAAGGCTGAAGGCTCCGGAGGAAGAAATACCTCCTGTCATCCTCCTCCATGCATGGAAGCTCCAACATCAGTGCTGAGAATGCCCTGACTGTTGGGGTATGCCCTTAAGGCTAATGTTTGAGGCCTTGGGATTGTATCAGTATCATGTATAAACTCTTAAGTTTATAAAGGCAATGGTTGTTATTTAGTTTGTTACATCATCTGCTGCAATATGTATACTTCTGAATAATGTCTCAATGCTGTTCAGCTAGGCTGACATGCTATATGTCCTTAGTCGAGATATCTTGGTGAACATGAGACAGCCTTGATATGATTGAGACTAATATGTGTTCTAATCTTATAGGATGCTTCGAGCATGGAATAAGATGCAGACTCATGGGTACATTGGTTGTACTGGACAGACCCTACTAGGATATTCAATTGCTTGTCACAATGTGAATAATCCTTGTATGCAACAAGTGGCACATTTCCTCTGACTTGAGATCACTTGTGTTTCTAAATGATGGTTGTCATTGTTTTGAGGTAGTTCAATATCATTTGAAACATAATGGTTATAGACTATCTTGGATAATGATCATGAGTCAGGTTAGGGCACTAGTGATAGATATAGGATTGCCGTCTCCTTGATTGGAGTGTGATGTTCTAAAGGGGCCCCCCTGGATGAGATGATTGAGAAAGTGTATGGCCATACCCAGATGACTGTGATCATATGATCTAATCATGTTCATCATATTGGAGTTACAGGCTTGACTAGCTTGTCCAATAAGAACATCCAGTGGCAAAGGAAACTTGTATGCCTTGTGAGTAGATTCACACTTGTGCTGTGGTTTGGGTGTAGTCTTGGAAGACTCTTTCCTTTATATCGGGAGACAGTGATGTGTTGCTAGATACCCCTCACTGATCGTGATAACGTAAGTTATCGTTACCGACATTTAAAGGAAACCCTCAGGGTCGCACAATTTGATGATATGGCTTACTTAAGTCAGATCGTGTGGACTGAATTGTTTGGGTTCAGTTTAAAAGGGATTTAATCTCTGATTGTAAGTGAGATCTGGTCTGATCATGTTTGATTGATTAGGGCTTGAGATCGGTAAGCTTTGATCGAGAGAATGGATGTTAGATCGGTGAGATCAGCAGCATCAGAGATGAGCGGTTAGATCTGGGACCATTGGGTCCAATTAGATCTAGACCATGACTTGGGCTATTTTGGTTTGGTCTTTGAACCAATCTTATTAGAACCGGTTCACTTAGGTGAACGCTTGGTTCAAAGAGAGTGGCGTATGCGATCGGTTCACTTGATGTAAACGCTTGATCGCATGAGAGTTGAAGGCGAGTTTATGGCTTGCTATTTTTAGAAACCACGCCCCACGTTCAATGTGAACGTTACTCTCGTCGCTCCTCTTCGCTCTTGTTCTCGTGTGGCTTGTGTCAACGAGAGATAGAGAAGCATTCGGCCAAGGAGAATTCGCCAAGCAACTCATCTCATCTTCCCTCACGGATCGAGACCTCTTGGAGCCTTGCTAGCACAAGGAGTACCAAGGGAGTAGGCGACTTCTTCATCTAGTGTGCACATCCTTTGGAGGAGATCCTCTCGCTCTCTCTTCTTCCAAATCGCCATCCAAGCGAAATGGCTATGGTATGAATCCAATCTTTATGAAGTTGATCATGTGTTCTTGCTAATGATCTTATGAAACCCTTGATTCCGCATGAAATTTTATTTGCGCCACTTATTGGGTTTCGCCCCCCCTTCTAGAAAGGGGTCTTACAATTGGTATCAGAGCGCATGTTATTGCTTGATCATATGATTGCTTCATGTTAATATGTGATCCATGTTTGAGGTGAATAGATCTAGGGTTATCATCATGCGAAAAATTTTACATGCATGCATTGTCGCATGTTTATTCTTTGTGGCGCATGTATGATGCTTATGTTGTTGCGCATGTTGAATGTATAGTTTTTCTTAAAAACTTCATCCCTTGCGCGCCTCACTTAGATCTAAGCGCCTACTATAAACCCTTAGACGGGTTGATGGGGTTGAAGTCATCCTCTAGGTTAGATCCAAAGAGTCTGATCAGACCATCTGACAGCCTAGATGGATCGACCAGATGGCACCTGTGCGCAAGCACGAGGTGGCTATAGGTCGATTGCATCACAGGCGTGTAGCGAGGTCTGGTTGAGACAACCATTGAACGCACATGAGTTAGGCCCGGGGTCACACCCGCTTGCCAGAACTCATGATGGTTGTTCAGCCCTTGGCGCATGCATGGTTGACCATTAGGTCAACTCAAGTCAGTTAAGACTTGGTGCATGCAAGGGCAGTGGATCTAACTAGACATGATGAGTGGATCCCTATCAATGGACCGTTGTAAGGTTGTAGGGCAGATAAGAAAATTAAAATGGATGACAATGGGTTTTTCAAAAATTTTATTTTCTTAGTAATGGATCACATGTTTGATTGGATGCCATGTGCTTGTTTATTTCATCTTATGTGGGTTGCCCTTTAATGTGTGCTGTGCTGGGGCCTGCGAGCCTGGTTAATTGTAAATTAATATTTATTTGTGATCTGCGAATCACATTGTGTTTAATTTATAAGTGTAATTGACCTGCGTGTCAATCTTGTCTAGATAGATTAATTTGTAATTTAATCAGACAAGAGCACAAAGCACACATGGCAGAGGCGCATGCAGCAGTGGCTTGACCAGGTGGGAGGTCTAGGGTTCGACCCTAGGACAGGCGCATTTTCTTGGTGGGCGCACCTTGAGCTGCAGTGGGCGCTTGGGCCCTGGGTTGGGCCAGATGAGAAGAAAAAGCCCCATGAAGAAAGCAAGTGAAGACTTAATTTAGGTTAAGGTCTTACTTAGGCTTAATGGGCTTTTACCACATAAGATCCATGCTTTCTTTTATTGTTTAATAATTAGAATTGCATGAGTTATTTATCTTCTGCTATAGCCATAGGATTTGCCTGATAGTAAGAAGATAAAAGACCGTTAAAATCCAACGCTAAATATCAAGCACGTAATGCCTTCTGGCGCGAAACCTCACTGTTCTGACTATCGTTGGGGCCGTGTTGTACCCACTCAGTGGGCACGCCCATCTATCTTCAGACGGTGTGTGATTTCACCTGCGTGTTACAGAGAAGGGATTTATCGCTTCTCGTTGCTCAGCATAGCACGTGGTGGTCCAGGGAGTAGGTCAGGTCAGCTTGACCATGTAGGCTACATATGGGGCATATGTTAGCTATATGGAGGCAGCCATCTGTGGGATCAGAGACTGTGTTGTACCAACTCAGTTGGCACAGTCTGCTGGATTGCCCAGATGAAGGGGAATCGCACGGGTTGGCGATTGGCAGGGACTGCCTACCAGAGATTAGTGCTTGTACTCTCTGTGCATCTTATCTCGCCTGAGTGGGACGCGGAGTGTTGGGGTATGCCCTTAAGGCTAATGTTTGAGGCCTTGGGATTGTAATAGTATCATTGTATAAACTCTTAAGTTTATAAAGGCAATGGTTGTTATTCAGGTTGTTACCTTGTCTGCTGTAATAAGTGTACTACTGAATAATGTCTCAAAGCTGTTCAGCTAGGCTGACATGCAGTAATGTCCTTAGTCGATATATCTTGGTGAACATGAGACAGCCTTGATATGGTTAAGACTAATATGTGTTCTAATCTTATAGGATGCTTCGAGCATGGAATAAGATGTAGACTCATGGGTACATTGGATGTACTGGACAGACCCTACTAGGATATTCAATTGCTTGTCACAATGTGAATAATCCTTGTATGCTACAAGTGGCACATGTCCTTTGACTTGAGATCACTTGTGTTTCTAAATGATGAATGTCATTGTTTTGAGGTAGTTCAATATCATTTGAAATATAATGGTTGTAGACTATCTTGGATAATGATCATGAGTCAGGTTAGGACACTAGTGATAGATAAAGGATTGCCGTCTCCTTGTTTAAGGAGTGTGATGTTCTAAGGCCCCCCTATATGAGATGATTGAGAATGTGTATGGCCATACCCAGATGACTATGTTCATCTGATCTAATCATGCTCATCGTATTGGAGTTACAGGCTTGACATGCTTGTCCAATAAGAACATCCAGTGGCAAAGGAAACATGTATGCCTCGTGAAATGGATTCACACTTGTGCTGTGATTTGGGTGTAGTCTTGGAAGACTCTTTCCTTTATATCGGGAGACAGTGATGTGTTGCTAGATACCCCTCACTGATCGTGATAACGTAAGTTGTCGTTACCGACATTTAAAGGAAACCCTTAGGGTCGCACAATTTGATGACATGGCTTACTCAAGTCAGATCGTGTGGACTGAATTGTTTGGATTCGGTTTAAAGGAGTTTAGACTCTGATTGTAAGTGAGATCTGGTCTGATCATGTTTGATTGATTAGGGCTTGAGATCGGTAAGCTTCGATCGAGAGTGTGGATGCTAGATCGGAGAGATCAAGAGCATCCAGAGATGAACGGTTGGATCTTGAACCATTTGGTTCAAAGAGATCTAGACCATGGCTTGGGCTGGTTTGATTTGGTTTTTGAACCGAATTGAGTTGAACCTAATTGGCTTGAACCGGTTCACATGGGTGAACGTATGGTTCAAGGATTGAAGGCATTTTGGGCGGTTTTTCTTCAAGTGGTCGCATGGCTTCATAACCTTCCATATTTGGAAGTGTAACGCCATCACTTGAATGAAAGCCTTAACGCCATTTGCCTAATTACTCTCTTGTCATCTTCATTCGACAAGAAGAAAGAAAAAGAAAGGGGAACTCTTGTACAACGAAGCTCTCGGCCAAGCATCTCTCTTCATCTACACACGACAAGGAAGTTTTGGAGATCCCTTGCTAGCACAAGGAACATCCGAAAGGGTAGCCATCTCTCATCTAGTGTGCGTTATCTTTGGAGGAGTGCTTACTTGCCCTCTTGCTTCCAAGTCGCCACCCTTTATCATGGCTATGGTAAGAGATCTTCTCTTGATCTTTATAAGCAAACAAAGTTAATCTTATAGATATACAACATGCGATCTATGGAAACCCTAATTCCGCCCATGCAATTGAGATTTGTGCATGCTTAGGGTTTTGCGCTCCCCCTTGAAGGGGACCTACAATTGGTATCAGAGCATAGGGTTTTTCAGTATCATCTATATGATTGCTTTGCTGAGGTTGTGATCCATTCATGATGCCATATTGCGCTCACTTCATGCTTTGTTTTCTTGCGCTTACATGATGTTGTGTGCACATAAGTTTGTTTGCGCTTGTATCATTGCTTGGAGAAGTTTGCGCTTATGCCTAGATCTTTGGTTTATCAACATGCAAAGAATGACATGCTAGATATTTGATGTATCTTGTTTATCAAAGTGGCGCATGTTACTTGTTTGCGCTTGTTGTAGTTGTTTTTCAAAGAAAAACCTTACATCTTGCGCGCCTATCACCATAGATCTAAGTGGCGCCTGCTATAATCCCTTAGACGGGTTAGTAGGGTTGAAGGCATCCTCTAGGGAAGATCCAACTAGTCTGATCAGACCATCTGACAGCCTAGATGGGTTGACCTGATAGCACCTGTGCGCAAGCACGAGGTGGCTATAGGTTGACTGCATCAAGGGCGTGTAGCGAGGTCTGGTTGAGACGACTAATGAACACACATGAGTTAGGCCCGGGGTCACACCCGCTTGCCAAAACTCATGAGGGTTGTTCAGCCCTTGTAGCATGCATGGTTGACCATTAGGTCAACTCGAGTCAGTTAGGACTTGGTGCATGCAAGGGCAGAGGATCTGACTAGCTGGATGAGTGGATCCCTATTAATGGACCGTTGTAAGGTAGTAGGGCTCATAAGAAAATTAAAATTGATGCCAATGGGGTTTTCAAAATTTTATTTTCTTTGTAATGGATCACATGTTGATTGAATGATGCCATGATGCTTGTTTATTTATTCTTATGTGGGCTGCCCATGTTAAATGTGTGCTGTGCTGGGGCCTGCGCGCCTGGACTTAAACTTGTAAATTGATTTTTATTGTGATCTGCGAATCACTTTTTAATTAATTTATTGTATATTTGACCTGCGAGTCAACCTTGTCTAGATAGATCAAAATGTATTTGATTAGACAAGAGCACAAAAGCACACATTAAAGAGGCGCATTCAGCTGGTGGGCGCACCTGAGCTGAACTTGGCGCAAGGGCCCTGGGATGGACCTGATGAGATAAAAGACCCATGAAAAGAAAGTGAAGACTTAAGTAAAATTAAGGTCTTACTTAGGCTATGGGCTTTTACCACATAAGATCAGCATGCTTTCTATTTATTGCTTTTATAATTAGAATTGCATGAGTTTATCTTCTGCTATCACCATAGGACTTACATGATAGGTATGAAGATAAAAGACCGTTAAAATCCAAACGCTAACATATCAAGCTCGTAAGCCTTCTGACGCGAAACCTCACTGTTCTGACTATCGTTGGAGCCGTGTTGTACCCACTCAGTGGGCACGTCCATCTATCTTCAGACGGTGCGGGATTACACCTGCGTGTTACAGAGTAGGGATTTATCCCTTCTCGTTGCTCAGCATAGCACGTGGTGGTCCAGGGAGTAGGTTGGGTCAGCTTGACCATGTAGGCTACATATGTGGCGCATATGGTAGCACATGGAGGCAGCCATCTGTGGGGTCAGAGACTGTGTTGTACCAACTCAGTTGGCATAGTCTGCTGGATTGCCCAGATGAAGGGGAATCGCACGGGTTGGCGATTGGCTGGGACAGCCTACCAAAGATTAGTGCTTGTACTCTCTGTGCATCTTATCTCGCCTGAGCGGGACGTGGAGACCAAGTATGAAATCTGGATCCCATCTCACTAAAAGAGTTCTACTCTTTCGGGCTGTTTTGCTGGATTTTTCAGCCAGATAAAATAGTGAGAAAAAGAATCTTTCTTAAGTCCTGGATTGATTCTAAACATTGATACTAACCTTGCTGTTCTTGCATTGTTGTAGATTCCTGCAGCAACGAACACCATGAGCTTCAATGTGCGATCCCTACTGGAAAGGGAGAAGTTTGCTGGGCTAAACTTCTCAGACTGGTTCGGACACCTTAAGATCATTCTTAAGGCTGAGAGGAAACTGTATGTCCTCGAGACGGCTGTGCCGCCTCAACCCGCTGCGAACGCCGCAAGGGCGGTTCGCGAAGCCTATGAAAAGCATGTCAATGATAGCATTGATGTCGCTTGCCTGATGCTAGCGTCTATGACGCCACCGCTGCAGCGTCAGCATGAGGATATGTCGGCTATAGAGATTATAGCGAACCTCAAGATGCTGTATGCTGCACAGGCGAGGACAGAACGCTATAATCTGACCAAGCTTTTCTTTCAGAGCAAACTGGCTGAAGGGAGCCCAGTGGGAGCTCACGTGCTCAAGATGATTGGGCACAAGGAGGCTCTAGAGAAACTGGGGCATACCATCAACCAGGAGCTTGCTGTAGACATAATTCTGCAGTCTCTCCCGCCCTCTTTCGATGCGTTCATTATTAATTTTAATATGAACAAGATCGATTGTACTCCGGCAGAGCTGCTCAATATGCTCTTGACTACTGAGGAAACTCTGAAGGGAAAGCCTTCAACCTCTGTCTTGATGGTTCCTTCGAGGAACAAGAAGAAGGGGAAGAAGGGCAAGGCCCCTGTCAAGAACTACAGTAAGGCTCTGAAACAAAAGGTGAAGCGGGCGAAGGACAACAGGTGTTTCCACTGTGGCCAGCTGGGTCACTAGAAAAAGGACTGTAAAGCGCTCCAAGGAGATAAGAGGGGAAGCATCGCTTCTGGCTCAGGTATATTTGTGACTGAGGTCATGATATCATCTTCTTCTATTTCATGGGTGTTGGACACTGCATGTGGAGTTCACATTTGTTCAAATGTACAGGAACTCAAGAGAAGAAGGCAGGTGGGACAGCATGAGGTGGACCTATGCGTTGGAAACGGGGCACGGGTTGCTGCTGTTGCTGTAGGAGACTATTTCATCTCATTACCATCTGGCATTGTATTAGAACTAAACAGTTGTTACTTTGTTCCCAGTATTACTAAAAATATTGTCTCTATTCCTGCTCTTGTCAGGAAAGGATTTGCCTTTGAATGCAATATTTCAAAGTGTGTTTTATCTTTAGATAATATTGTTTATGCAACTGGTTCAATTAACAATGGGTTATACATGTTGGACATGGAAAGTTCTATACAAAGTGTTGATATTAAGAAAGCCAAGTATGCTGAAGACAGCACCTTGTTATGGCATAGTCGTTTAGGCCATATTAACAAGAAGCGCATTAAGCGGTTGCATGATCATGGACTGCTGGGATCATTCTCCTATGAGGAGATTGATACATGCAAAGCTTGTTTAATGGGTAAAATGACGAAGTCTCCTTTTCCTAACAAAGGTCAAAGGGCTTCAGGTTTACTTGATCTTATACACAGTGATGTGTGTGGGCCATTTAGTAAACATGCCAGAGGTGGCTATCAGTACTTCATTACCTTTACTGATGATTTCAGTAGGTATGGTTATGTCTATCTTATGAGACATAAGAGTGAATCTTTTGACAAGTTCAAAGAGTTCAAAAATGAAGTACAGAATCAGCTAGGCCGAAATATCAAGGCACTTCGTTCTGATCGAGGTGGAGAAACCTAAGTCGAGAGTTTACTGACTATCTAAAGGAGTGTGGGATTATCTCACAGCTCACTCCGCCAGGAACACCACAATGGAATGGTGTGTCCGAGAGGAGAAATAGAACGTTACTTGATATGGTTCGTTCTATGATGAGTCAGGCTACTCTTCCATATTCCTTTTGGGGATTTGCACTGGAAACAGCTGCAAAGGTACTAAACCGAGTGCCATCCAAGGCCGTTTCAAAGACGCCATATGAACTATGGTATGGGAAACAGCCGAGCTTGACATTTATCAGGATCTGGGGTTGCGAGGCTTATGTCAAAAAGCTCGCCTCTGGGAAACTGGAGAGCAGATCTGAGAAATGTATCTTTGTCGGTTACCCTAAGGAAACTAAGGGTTATTATTTCTACGATCCCAAAGAGAACAAAGTATTTGTTGCTCGGACGGCCATATTTCTTGAGAAGGAGTTTCTTCTGCAAGAGGCCAGTGGGAGAGAAATAAAGCTGGATGAGAATCCAGAGGAAGGACAAAGTAGTCAAGCACAGTTGGATGTGCATGAGCCAGTGGATCAGGTTATTGAACAACCTGAGGCTCAGATATCACGGGAACCGCGAAGATCGGGTAGGATCCGTAGACAGCCTGAGCGCTATGACGGAGTCTACATCATTGATAATGATGAACCCCTTACTTATGCGGATGCGGTCAGTGGACCGGAGTCAGCTAGATGGCTTGAAGCTATGCGAGCCGAGATAGACTCCATGTCAGATAACCAAGTCTGGGATTTGGTTGATCCGCCTCCGGGAGTAATCCCTATAGGCTGTAAATGGATCTTCAAAAAGAAGATTGACATGGATGGTAACGTGGTTACCTATAAAGGCAGGCTAGTTGCGAAAGGTTTCAAACAAATCTACGGGATAGATTATGATGAAACTTTCTCTCCTGTAGCTATGTTCAAGTCTATTCGGATTCTTTTCGCGATAGCAGCATATTACGATTATGAGATCTGGCAGATGGATGTGAAAACAGCTTTCCTTAATGGAAATCTGGATGAGGATGTGTATATGACACAACCTGAAGGTTTCACTAATCCATCAGATCGTCATAAAATATGCAAGTTAAAGAAGTCCATTTATGGACTGAAACAAGCATCAAGAAGTTGGAATATTCGTTTTGATGAATCAATCTCTGAGTTTGGTTTCATCAAGAACGAAGATGACCCGTGTGTGTATAAGAGGTTTAGTGGGAGCGTGATTACATTCCTAATCCTCTACGTCGATGATATCTTAATCATTGGAAACGATATTCCTGAAATGCATGCTGTTAAAGCATGGCTAAGGAAATGTTTCCAGATGAAAGATCTAGGAGAAGCAGCCTATGTATTAGGTGTGAAGATCTACAGGGATAGATCTAAGAGGCTTCTCGGGCTGTGCCAGAGTACTTACATCGATAAAGTTCTGGAGAGATTCCATTTAGAGAATTCTAAAAGAGGATATCTTCCAGTCAGACATGGTCTGAATCTTTCGAAGAGTCAGTGTCCACAAACACAGACTGAGAAAGATGAAATGGACAATACGCCTTATGCTTCGGCTATTGGGTCCATTATGTATGCGATGTTATGTACTCGCCCAGACGTTGCTTACGGGTTAAGCGTGACCAGTCGTTTCCAAAGTAATCCAGGTCAGGCACACTGGATTGCAGTCAAGAACATTTTAAAACATCTGCGGAGGACCAAAGATATGTTCTTGATATATGGTGGTCAGGAAGAACTCAGTATAGAAGGATATACTGACGCTTCGTTCCAGTCGGACCAAGATGATTTCCGATCGCAATCAGGCTATGTTTTTAGCTTGAATGGTGGAGCAGTGGTGTGGAAGAGTTTCAAACAGTCAACTGTTGCTGATTCCACAACAGAAGCCGAGTATGTTGCAGCCTCGGAAGCATCCAAGGAGGCAGTGTGGATTCGTAAGTTCGTGAGAGAACTTGGTGTTGTTCCTTCGAGTGTCGATCCTTTGGTTATCTTCTGTGATAACACTGGAGCCATCGCACAAGCAAAGGAACCACGGTCGCACCAGAAGTCCAAGCACATACAGAGACGGTTTCACTTGATCCGGGAGATCATAGATCGTGGCGAGATCAAAATATGCAAGGTTCATACAGATGACAATCTGGCAGACCCGCTTACCAAGCCTCTGGCGCAGCAGAAGCATGAGAAGCACTGTAATAATATGGGTTTGAGGTTTCTCAACCATTAGATTAAGTGCAAGTGGGAGATTGTTGGGGTATGCCCTTAAGGCTAATGTTTGAGGCCTTGGGATTGTAATAGTATCATTGTATAAACTCTTAAGTTTATAAAGGCAATGGTTGTTATTCAGGTTGTTACCTTGTCTGCTGTAATAAGTGTACTACTGAATAATGTCTCAAAGCTGTTCAGCTAGGCTGACATGCAGTAATGTCCTTAGTCGATATATCTTGGTGAACATGAGACAGCCTTGATATGGTTAAGACTAATATGTGTTCTAATCTTATAGGATGCTTCGAGCATGGAATAAGATGTAGACTCATGGGTACATTGGATGTACTGGACAGACCCTACTAGGATATTCAATTGCTTGTCACAATGTGAATAATCCTTGTATGCTACAAGTGGCACATGTCCTTTGACTTGAGATCACTTGTGTTTCTAAATGATGAATGTCATTGTTTTGAGGTAGTTCAATATCATTTGAAATATAATGGTTGTAGACTATCTTGGATAATGATCATGAGTCAGGTTAGGACACTAGTGATAGATAAAGGATTGCCGTCCCCTTGTTTAAGGAGTGTGATGTTCTAAGGCCCCCCTATATGAGATGATTGAGAATGTGTATGGCCATACCCAGATGACTATGTTCATCTGATCTAATCATGCTCATCGTATTGGAGTTACAGGCTTGACATGCTTGTCCAATAAGAACATCCAGTGGCAAAGGAAACATGTATGCCTCGTGAAATGGATTCACACTTGTGCTGTGATTTGGGTGTAGTCTTGGAAGACTCTTTCCTTTATATCGGGAGACAGTGATGTGTTGCTAGATACCCCTCACTGATCGTGATAACGTAAGTTGTCGTTACCGACATTTAAAGGAAACCCTTAGGGTCGCACAATTTGATGACATGGCTTACTCAAGTCAGATCGTGTGGACTGAATTGTTTGGATTCGGTTTAAAGGAGTTTAGACTCTGATTGTAAGTGAGATCTGGTCTGATCATGTTTGATTGATTAGGGCTTGAGATCGGTAAGCTTCGATCGAGAGTGTGGATGCTAGATCGGAGAGATCAAGAGCATCCAGAGATGAACGGTTGGATCTTGAACCATTTGGTTCAAAGAGATCTAGACCATGGCTTGGGCTGGTTTGATTTGGTTTTTGAACCGAATTGAGTTGAACCTAATTGGCTTGAACCGGTTCACATGGGTGAACGTATGGTTCAAGGATTGAAGGCATTTTGGGCGGTTTTTCTTCAAGTGGTCGCATGGCTTCATAACCTTCCATATTTGGAAGTGTAACGCCATCACTTGAATGAAAGCCTTAACGCCATTTGCCTAATTACTCTCTTGTCATCTTCATTCGACAAGAAGAAAGAAAAAGAAAGGGGAACTCTTGTACAACGAAGCTCTCGGCCAAGCATCTCTCTTCATCTACACACGACAAGGAAGTTTTGGAGATCCCTTGCTAGCACAAGGAACATCCGAAAGGGTAGCCATCTCTCATCTAGTGTGCGTTATCTTTGGAGGAGTGCTTACTTGCCCTCTTGCTTCCAAGTCGCCACCCTTTATCATGGCTATGGTAAGAGATCTTCTCTTGATCTTTATAAGCAAACAAAGTTAATCTTATAGATATACAACATGCGATCTATGGAAACCCTAATTCCGCCCATGCAATTGAGATTTGTGCATGCTTAGGGTTTTGCGCTCCCCCTTGAAGGGGACCTACAATTGGTATCAGAGCATAGGGTTTTTCAGTATCATCTATATGATTGCTTTGCTGAGGTTGTGATCCATTCATGATGCCATATTGCGCTCACTTCATGCTTTGTTTTCTTGCGCTTACATGATGTTGTGTGCACATAAGTTTGTTTGCGCTTGTATCATTGCTTGGAGAAGTTTGCGCTTATGCCTAGATCTTTGGTTTATCAACATGCAAAGAATGACATGCTAGATATTTGATGTATCTTGTTTATCAAAGTGGCGCATGTTACTTGTTTGCGCTTGTTGTAGTTGTTTTTCAAAGAAAAACCTTACATCTTGCGCGCCTATCACCATAGATCTAAGTGGCGCCTGCTATAATCCCTTAGACGGGTTAGTAGGGTTGAAGGCATCCTCTAGGGAAGATCCAACTAGTCTGATCAGACCATCTGACAGCCTAGATGGGTTGACCTGATAGCACCTGTGCGCAAGCACGAGGTGGCTATAGGTTGACTGCATCAAGGGCGTGTAGCGAGGTCTGGTTGAGACGACTAATGAACACACATGAGTTAGGCCCGGGGTCACACCCGCTTGCCAAAACTCATGAGGGTTGTTCAGCCCTTGTAGCATGCATGGTTGACCATTAGGTCAACTCGAGTCAGTTAGGACTTGGTGCATGCAAGGGCAGAGGATCTGACTAGCTGGATGAGTGGATCCCTATTAATGGACCGTTGTAAGGTAGTAGGGCTCATAAGAAAATTAAAATTGATGCCAATGGGGTTTTCAAAATTTTATTTTCTTTGTAATGGATCACATGTTGATTGAATGATGCCATGATGCTTGTTTATTTATTCTTATGTGGGCTGCCCATGTTAAATGTGTGCTGTGCTGGGGCCTGCGCGCCTGGACTTAAACTTGTAAATTGATTTTTATTGTGATCTGCGAATCACTTTTTAATTAATTTATTGTATATTTGACCTGCGAGTCAACCTTGTCTAGATAGATCAAAATGTATTTGATTAGACAAGAGCACAAAAGCACACATTAAAGAGGCGCATTCAGCTGGTGGGCGCACCTGAGCTGAACTTGGCGCAAGGGCCCTGGGATGGACCTGATGAGATAAAAGACCCATGAAAAGAAAGTGAAGACTTAAGTAAAATTAAGGTCTTACTTAGGCTATGGGCTTTTACCACATAAGATCAGCATGCTTTCTATTTATTGCTTTTATAATTAGAATTGCATGAGTTTATCTTCTGCTATCACCATAGGACTTACATGATAGGTATGAAGATAAAAGACCGTTAAAATCCAAACGCTAACATATCAAGCTCGTAAGCCTTCTGACGCGAAACCTCACTGTTCTGACTATCGTTGGAGCCGTGTTGTACCCACTCAGTGGGCACGTCCATCTATCTTCAGACGGTGCGGGATTACACCTGCGTGTTACAGAGTAGGGATTTATCCCTTCTCGTTGCTCAGCATAGCACGTGGTGGTCCAGGGAGTAGGTTGGGTCAGCTTGACCATGTAGGCTACATATGTGGCGCATATGGTAGCACATGGAGGCAGCCATCTGTGGGGTCAGAGACTGTGTTGTACCAACTCAGTTGGCATAGTCTGCTGGATTGCCCAGATGAAGGGGAATCGCACGGGTTGGCGATTGGCTGGGACAGCCTACCAGAGATTAGTGCTTGTACTCTCTGTGCATCTTATCTCGCCTGAGCGGGACGTGGAGACCAAGTATGAAATCTGGATCCCATCTCACTAAAAGAGTTCTACTCTTTCGGGCTGTTTTGCTGGATTTTTCAGCCAGATAAAATAGTGAGAAAAAGAATCTTTCTTAAGTCCTGGATTGATTCTAAACATTGATACTAACCTTGCTGTTCTTGCATTGTTGTAGATTCCTGCAGCAACGAACACCATGAGCTTCAATGTGTGATCCCTACTGGAAAGGGAGAAGTTTGCTGGGCTAAACTTCTCAGACTGGTTCGGACACCTTATGATCATTCTTAAGGCTGATAGGAAACTGTATGTCCTCGAGACGGCTGTGCCGCCTCAACCCGCTGCGAACACCGCAAGGGCGGTTCGCGAAGCCTATGAAAAGCATGTCAATGATAGCATTGATGTCGCTTGCCTGATGCTAGCGTCTATGACGCCACCGCTGCAGCGTCAGCATGAGGATATGTCGGCTATAGAGATTATAGCGAACCTCAAGATGCTGTATGCTGCACAGGCGAGGACAGAACGCTATAATCTGACCAAGCTTTTCTTTCAGAGCAAACTGGCTGAAGGGAGCCCAGTGGGAGCTCACGTGCTCAAGATGATTGGGCACAAGGAGGCTCTAGAGAAACTGGGGCATACCATCAACCAGGAGCTTGCTGTAGACATAATTCTGCAGTCTCTCCCGCCCTCTTTCGATGCGTTCATTATTAATTTTAATATGAACAAGATCGATTGTACTCCGGCAGAGCTGCTCAATATGCTCTTGACTACTGAGGAAACTCTGAAGGGAAAGCCTTCAACCTCTGTCTTGATGGTTCCTTCGAGGAACAAGAAGAAGGGGAAGAAGGGCAAGGCCCCTGTCAAGAACTACAGTAAGGCTCTGAAACAAAAGGTGAAGCGGGCGAAGGACAACAGGTGTTTCCACTGTGGCCAGCTGGGTCACTAGAAAAAGGACTGTAAAGCGCTCCAAGGAGATAAGAGGGGAAGCATCGCTTCTGGCTCAGGTATATTTGTGACTGAGGTCATGATATCATCTTCTTCTATTTCATGGGTGTTGGACACTGCATGTGGAGTTCACATTTGTTCAAATGTACAGGAACTCAAGAGAAGAAGGCAGGTGGGACAGCATGAGGTGGACCTATGCATTGGAAACGGGGCACGGGTTGCTGCTGTTGCTGTAGGAGACTATTTCATCTCATTACCATCTGGCATTGTATTAGAACTAAACAGTTGTTACTTTGTTCCCAGTATTACTAAAAATATTGTCTCTATTCCTGCTCTTGTCAGGAAAGGATTTGCCTTTGAATGCAATATTTCAAAGTGTGTTTTATCTTTAGATAATATTGTTTATGCAACTGGTTCAATTAACAATGGGTTATACATGTTGGACATGGAAAGTTCTATACAAAGTGTTGATATTAAGAAAGCCAAGTATGCTGAAGACAGCACCTTGTTATGGCATAGTCGTTTAGGCCATATTAACAAGAAGCGCATTAAGCGGTTGCATGATCATGGACTGCTGGGATCATTCTCCTATGAGGAGATTGATACATGCAAAGCTTGTTTAATGGGTAAAATGACGAAGTCTCCTTTTCCTAACAAAGGTCAAAGGGCTTCAGGTTTACTTGATCTTATACACAGTGATGTGTGTGGGCCATTTAGTAAACATGCCAGAGGTGGCTATCAGTACTTCATTACCTTTACTGATGATTTCAGTAGGTATGGTTATGTCTATCTTATGAGGTATAAGAGTGAATCTTTTGACAAGTTCAAAGAATTCAAAAATGAAGTACAGAATCAGCTAGGCCGAAATATCAAGGCACTTCGTTCTGATCGAGGTGGAGAATACTTAAGTCATGCGTTTACTGACTATCTGAAGGAGTGTGGGATTATCTCACAGCTCACTCCGCCAGGAACACCGCAATGGAATGGTGTGTCCGAGAGGAGAAATAGAACGTTACTTGATATGGTTCGTTCTATGATGAGTCAGGCTACTCTACCTTACTCCTTTTGGGGATTTGCACCGGAAACAGCTGCAAAGGTACTAAACCAAGTGCCATCCAAGGCAGTTTCAAAGACTCCATATGAATTATGGTATGGGAAACAGCCGAGCTTGACATTTATCAGGATCTGGGGTTGCGAGGCTTATGTCAAAAAGCTCGCCTCTGGGAAACTGGAGAGCAGATCTGAGAAATGTATCTTTGTCGGTTACCCTAAGGAAACTAAGGGTTATTATTTCTACGATCCCAAAGAGAACAAGGTATTTGTTGCTCGGACGGCAATATTTCTTGAGAAGGAGTTTCTTCTGCAAGAAGCCAGTGGGAGAGAAATAAAGCTGGATGAGAATCTAGAGGAAGGACAAAGTAGTCAAGCACAGTTGGATGAGCCTGAGCCGGTAGAACAGGTTATTGAACAACCTGAGGCTCAGATATCACGGGAACCGCGAAGATCGGGAAGGATCCGTCGACAGCCTGAGCGCTATGACGGAGTCTACATCATTGACAATGATGAACCCCTCACTTATGCGGATGCGGTCAGTGGACCGGAGTCAGCTAGATGGCTTGAAGCTATGCGAGCCAAAATGGACTCCATGTCAGATAACCAAGTCTGGGATTTAGTTGATCCGCCTCCGGGAGTAATCCCTATAGGCTGTAAATGGATCTTCAAGAAGAAGATTGACATGGATGGTAACGTGGTTACCTATAAAGGTAGGCTAGTAGCGAAAGGTTTCAAACAAATCTACAGGATAGATTATGATGAAACTTTCTCTCCTGTAGCCATGTTCAAGTCGATTCGGATTCTTTTCGCGATAGCTGCATATTATGATTATGAGATCTGGCAGATGGATGTGAAAACGGCTTTCCTTAATGGAAAACTGGATGAGGATGTGTATATGACACAACCTGAAGGTTTCACTAATCCATCAGATCGTCATAAAATATGCAAGTTAAAGAAGTCCATTTATGGACTTAAGCAAGCATCTAGAAGCTGCAATATTCGTTTTGATGAATCAATCTCTGAGTTTGGTTTCATCAAGAATGAAGATGACCCGTGTGTATATAAGAGGTTTAGTGGGAGCGTGATTACTTTCCTGGTCCTCTACGTCGATGATATCTTAATAATTGGAAATGATATTCCTGAACTGCATGCTGTTAAGGCATGGTTAAGGAAATGTTTCCAGATGAAAGATTTAGGAGAAGCAGCCTATGTATTAGGTGTGAAGATCTACAAAGATAGATCTAAAAGGCTTCTCGGGCTGTGCCAGAGTACTTACATCGATAAAGTCCTGGAGAGATTCCATTTAGAGAATTCTAAAAGAGGATATCTTCCAGTCAGACATGGTCTGAATCTTTCAAAGAGTCAGTGTCCACAAACACAGACTGAGAAAGATGAAATGGACAATACTCCTTATGCTTCGGCTATTGGGTCCATTATGTATGCGATGTTGTGTACTCGCCCAGACATCGCTTACGGGTTAAGTGTGACCAGTCGGTTCCAAAGTAATCCAGGTCAGGCGCACTGGATTGCAGTCAAGAACATTTTAAAATATCTTCGGAGGACCAAAGATATGTTCTTGGTGTATGGTGGTCAGGAAGAACTCAGTATTGAAGGATATACTGACGCTTCATTCCAATCTGACCAGGATGATTTCCGATCGCAATCAGGCTATGTGTTTAGCTTGAATGGAGGTGCTGTGGTGTGGAAAAGTTTCAAACAGTCCATCGTTGCTGATTCCACAACAGAAGCCGAGTATGTTGCAGCCTCAGAAGCATCTAAGGAGGCAGTGTGGATTCGTAAGTTCATTCAGGAACTTGGTGTTGTTCCTTCGAGTGCAGATCCTTTGGTTATCTTCTGTGATAACACTGGAGCAATCGCACAAGCAAAGGAACCACGGTCGCACCAGAAGTCCAAGCACATACAGAGACGGTTTCACTTGATCCGGGAGATCATTGATCGTGGCGAGATCAAAGTCTGCAAGGTTCATACAGATGACAATCTGGCTGACCCGCTTACCAAGCCTCTGGCGCAGCAGAAGCATGAGAAGCACTGTAATAATATGGGTTTGAGGTTACTCAACCATTAGATTAAGTGCAAGTGGGAGATTGTTGGGGTATGCCCTTAAGGCTAATGTTTGAGGCCTTGGGATTGTATCAGTATCATGTATAAACTCTTAAGTTTATAAAGGCAATGGTTGTTATTCAGTTTGTTACATCATCTGCTACAATATGTATACTTCTGAATAATGTCTCAATGCTGTTCAGCTAGGCTGACATGCTATATGTCCTTAGTCGAGATATCTTGGTGAACATGAGACAGCCTTGATATGATTGAGACTAATATGTGTTCTAATCTTATAGGATGCTTCGAGCATGGAATAAGATGTAGACTCATGGGTACATTGGTTGTACTGGACAGACCCTACTAGGATATTCAATTGCTTGTCACAATGTGAATAATCCTTGTATGCAACAAGTGGCACATTTCCTCTGACTTGAGATCACTTGTGTTTCTAAATGATGGTTGTCATTGTTTTGAGGTAGTTCAATATCATTTGAAACATAATGGTTATAGACTATCTTGGATAATGATCATGAGTCAGGTTAGGGCACTAGTGATAGATATAGGATTGCCGTCTCCTTGATTGGAGTGTGATGTTCTAAAGGGGCCCCCTGGATGAGATGATTGAGAAAGTGTATGGCCATACCCAGATGACTGTGATCATCTAATCTAATCATGTTCATCATATTGGAGTTACAGGCTTGACTAGCTTGTCCAATAAGAACATCCAGTGGCAAAGGAAACTTGTATGCCTTGTGAGTAGATTCACACTTGTGCTGTGGTTTGGGTGTAGTCTTGGAAGACTCTTTCCTTTATATCGGGAGACAGTGATGTGTTGCTAGATACCCCTCACTGATCGTGATAACGTAAGTTATCGTTACCGACATTTAAAGGAAACCCTCAGGGTCGCACAATTTGATGATATGGCTTACTTAAGTCAGATTGTGTGGACTGAATTGTTTGGGTTCAGTTTAAAAGGGATTTAATCTCTGATTGTAAGTGAGATCTGGTCTGATCATGTTTGATTGATTAGGGCTTGAGATCGGTAAGCTTTGATCGAGAGAATGGATGTTAGATCGGTGAGATCAGCAGCATCAGAGATGAGCGGTTAGATCTGGGACCATTGGGTCCAATTAGATCTAGACCATGACTTGGGCTATTTTGGTTTGGTCTTTGAACCAATCTTATTAGAACCGGTTCACTTAGGTGAACGCTTGGTTCAAAGAGAGTGGCGTATGCGATCGGTTCACTTGATGTAAACGCTTGATCGCATGAGAGTTGAAGGCGAGTTTATGGCTTGCTATTTTTAGAAACCACGCCCCACGTTCAATGTGAACGTTACTCTCGTCGCTCCTCTTCGCTCTTGTTCTCGTGTGGCTTGTGTCAACGAGAGATAGAGAAGCATTCGGCCAAGGAGAATTCGCCAAGCAACTCATCTCATCTTCCCTCACGGATCGAGACCTCTTGGAGCCTTGCTAGCACAAGGAGTACCAAGGGAGTAGGCGACTTCTTCATCTAGTGTGCACATCCTTTGGAGGAGATCCTCTCGCTCTCTCTTCTTCCAAATCGCCATCCAAGCGAAATGGCTATGGTATGAATCCAATCTTTATGAAGTTGATCATGTGTTCTTGCTAATGATCTTATGAAACCCTTGATTCCGCATGAAATTTTATTTGCGCCACTTATTGGGTTTCGCCCCCCCTTCTAGAAAGGGGTCTTACACTGACGTACTCCTGGATCGAGCCAGTATGCCTCAGCCGATCCAGTTTGCCACGTGCCTGATCTGCCGAGTTTCTGGGAAGAAACTGCCGCCGCAGTTCCTCACGGAAAATCTCCCAAGAACAGCTAGGAGCCCCCGGTGTAGAGCTAACTTTGGTTCGCCACCAAAGCTTTGCGTCGCCGGTGAGGTATGCGATGCACACCCGCACCCGATCTCCTTCTGGAACATAGTTAGTAGAAAATAGTTGTTCCATATCCCAAATATCTACCTCTTTGGATGATCGAGTCCCCCCGAACATCGCTGGCTCAGATACTCGTACCTTTGGCTTAGGAGCCTCCTGCTCCACTGTTGATCGTGATGCTTGCGCTAGGGCCAAGCGCAGCACCTTAATCTCTGCTTTCATGTCCTCCTTCATGCGAGCCATCTCCCCTGGTAGATGATTCAGACTATCAATAGTCTGCTGCATGCGTACCATCCCTGCCTGTTGCTCCTCGCATCTTGGCCATCTACTCTGGCAGGTCGAGCAGACTCTCCAGGGCCTGTTGCAAGTTTTCAATTTGTAACCTCTGTTGCTCCACTTTCCTCTGAAGTTTTTCCATCTGAGGGAACACCGCCGAGTCCCTATCACCCGTCATACCGAGCGTTTGCTCGATCTCCGCTATGCGATCACCTTGGTTCACCATCTTCTCAGGTTTAGCTGTCTCCTTGGCTTTACCTTTGGGCCAGGCGTCCTCTGACGCTCCTCTGGTGGTGTGGGTGATCTTTTGGAACTTCAAACCCTTCTTCACCTTCGAGGGTGAAGCAGCCGTGTTTGCTGTAACACGTTAACCAGCTCTGATACCAGTTGTCACGCCCCGGTCAGATCTCACTAAAAACAGCGCTTAACCGCTGTCTCAGGACTATTCGGCGGAACACCGGAACACAACTTTCTCTAGGGTTTCCGGCCCCAAATCAAAAACCCTAACTCCACAAATAATTTATATCCCCAAAATTACAATTCACTCAAAGAAACCCTAATCCCCAATTTTAGAAATCAACCCTAAAGTTGAATTACCTCCCACTGGTCAAAATTCACTGTTGACCAAAAAAATCGCCGCGCACCGAATTCGAATACTTCGTTTGTTGACGTCGCACTTGCGTCGGCGTTGCCAAATCGAATCCCAGAGTCAATTTTCGATCGAATCATCCGTTGACCGCCTCGAGGTGTTGACCATGCTTGCTGACTTAGCTCCGCACCTCATTTCGAACGCCGGCCAAAGCGTTCGAAACGCTTTGCTCTTTCTTCGTCTTCCTCGACGTGACCAAGCTCGTTGTCTTCATGAGTCCTCGCCGGAACAGAGAAAGTGCCCGCAGGAGGAAGGCCAGCACTCTGTCCTCGGCCTCTCGCCGTCGATGCCCAGCAGTCGTCGTCGCTGCCGGAACTTGCTGGAGATGGCAGAAATCGCTGCCGCCGAAGCACACAGAATAGGGAAGAAGGAGGATTGAAAGAAGGTCGCATTTTATTCCCAAAAAACACTACAGATCTCTCTCTTTCTCCTCACTGTCGACCCCCTGGCCCGGTGTCCCTCTTCCCTCCCTCACCAGTCGTCCACCGACGCCGGTTACAATATCTCTAAAGATCGCTCACAAAGTTCCCTCGATCGCTTGATGCCCCAAGCTCAGAACACTTGATTGCTGGCTCCCAGTGGTACTGGTGGAGATGTCTGATCACTCTTCTTATAGAAAGGAAGCCGCCGCCTCTCCTTCTCTCGGTTTAGGGCAGCCGCCGCTCGCCTTCGTTCCAAATCGGGGAGTTGTCCCGATTCTTCCGTCTGATGCCGCATCCAAGAAGCTCGCATCCAAGTAATCCTCCGAAGCCCTCGCATCATCGCCTGGATTTCTCGCCGCGTCCGAATGCTTCGCTGTGGACGGAGCTCGTGGGGAAGGCAGGCGTTTCATTCGCTTGGCTGGGTCAACATCCGATTTTGACCCTCCAAGTTCTCCGATTCGGCTGCCGCTTGCTCTGTTGTGGCGTGGGCTTGGATTTGGGCTGGGCCCGCTGGGCTCTGGGCTGAACCGGTTGAACCCGGGCCTGACACAAAGTGTACCCATTGCAAGACCAACTACTCCATGCATAAGTTGCAAGCAGCAAAGAATGTGCATAAAAATCAATACCAACATTTTTTGTCGAGCACGGAGTAATAATTGTATATACAAGATACTAAGTTAGAGATTCTTCATGAGGAAGGTGCAATAACTAATAGGGTTTTACGTGGTTATGTTAAAATTGTATCAAGTAATTCAAATTTGCATATGCGAGGAAAATAAGAGCAAGTCTTCAGGGCGTGAAATTGACAAATAAAATAGATTGCAATTATAGCTTAGACATCTCCCCGAAGATAAAAATTGATCACAATACATTGTTATTATGTAAAACGGTTACAAAATTCTACATAATCACAAGTATCTGGTTATTTAAAAATTCGAATAATCCTACAAGCTTAAAAAATAGTAATAGAAGAATGGCAAATGAAGGGAAATTCAAGTCAAGAAGAGGAGAATTTAATTCAGGCATGGAGCAGGGCTTTCCATTTCTGAAGTTGATTTGAACCCTTGAATTTGATTATGAGCGACTGCATTCTAAAGTTGAAAGGATCACACTACAACACAGGTCTGCATTGATATTTGATGAAATATAGTGTAATGTTGGGGTATGCCCTTAAGGCTAATGTTTGAGGCCTTGGGATTGTATAAGTATCATGTAATAAACTCTTATGTTTATAAAGGCATGGTTATTATTCAGGTTGCTACCTTGTCTGCTGTAATAAGTGTACTTCTGAATAATGTCTCAAAGCTGTTCAGCTAGGCTGACATGCATATGTCCTTAGTTGAGATATCTTGGTGAACATGAGACAGCCTTGATATGATTGAGACTAATATGTGTTCTAATCTTATAGGATGCTTCGAGCATGGAATAAGATGTAGACTCATGGGTACATTGGATGTACTGGACAGACCCTACTAGGATATTCAATTGCTTGTCACAATGTGAATGATCCTTGTAAGCACCAAGTGGCACATGTCCTCTGACTTGAGATCACTTGTGTTTCTAAATGATGATTGTCATTGTCTTGAGGTAGTTCAATATCATTTGAAACATAATGATTATAGACTATCTTGGATGGTGAGCTTGAATCAGGTTAGGGCACTAGTGATAGACATAGGATTGCCGTCTCCTTGTTTAAGAAGTGTGATGTTCTAAAGGGCCCCCCTATATGAGATGATTGAGATAGTGTATGGCCATACCCAGATGACTATGTTCATCTGATCTAATCATGCTCATCGTATTGGAGTTACAAGCTTGACCCGCTTGTCCAATAAGAACATCCAGTGGCAAAGGACACATGTATGCCTAGTGAAGTTGATTCACACTTGTGCTGTGGTTTGGGTGAAGTCTTGGAAGACTCTTTCCTTTATATCGGGAGACAGTGATGTGTTGCTAGATACCCCTCACTGATCGTGATAACGAAAGTTATCGTTACCGACATTTAAAGGAAACCCTCAGGGTCGCACAATTTGATGATATGGCTTACTTAAGTCAGATCGTGTGGACTGAATTGTTTGGGTTCAGTTTAAAGGGATAGAGGCTCTGATTGTAAGTGAGATCTGGTCTGATCATGTTTGATTGATTGGGACTTGAGATCGGTAAGCTTCGATCGAGAGTATTGATGCTAGATCGGTGAGATCAAGAGTATCACGAGATCAACGGTTAGATATTGAACCATTGGTTCAATGAGATCTAGACCATGGCTTGGGCTGGTTTAATTTGGTACTTGAACCAAATTGAAATGGATTGAAGTGGCTTGAACCGGTTCACAAGGGTGAACGCTTGGTTCAAGGGGTTAGGCATTTTGGTTCGGTAATGGGCGCAGAGCTTCATCTCTTCCATTTATGGAAAGTATTGAAGGCGACTTCACCTTAACGCCAAAGCGTTTTGGAACGCTCGACTTCACTCCTCTCTTCTCAACGTTCATCCTTGGAGGTGAGAGTATTCGGACGAGAAGAGGAGGAAGGTTGCTCTCGCCAAGCTTGATCTCCAAAACTCCTTCACGCGACAAGGGATACTTTGGAGCCTTGCTAGCACAAGGGACGTTCAAGGTGTAGGCCTTCTTCTTCTTGTGTGCGATTCCTTTGGAGAAGTTCTCTTTGAACTTTGCTTCCAAGCCGACATCCGATCTATGGCATTGGTATGATCACATTCTTGATCTAATGAAATATTATAGTTGATCATATGAGCACATAAGCGATTGAATTCTTGAAACCCTAGCAAAATGCATGCGCCCCCCTTGTTTAGGGTTTTCGGCCCCCCCCTCTTGAAAGGGGTTTTTAACCGCTTGCGCTCCCCCTTGAAGGGGACCCTTCATGTAAATTATGAAATCACTGAGCTCTCACTAGAGAGAGACTAATCTAGTTTTATGTAAATCATGTCCCATTTTTAGTATGAGGAAAGAAGTTATGACACATGTTTTTCCCATTTCCAATACTAGGAATGGAAAAAAAATGGTTTTTTTTATAAAGGTCCTTTTTGTCCAACTATCATCTAACTCTAATAATAAACTAAAAGCTATCTTTGGAGATATCTCATTTTGCAAGGTCCCTATGATGGGCGTAGCTAGGCAAACAATACCAAAGCTTATTTATTCATATGGATTAGTACTCATAACACTAGTGACGGAGTCAGCAACGAGGGTATGCATGTCCATGTACCCCTGGAAGACACCTGTGAAGACTCCCTAGGACCTGAGGAAGAGACCCTTAAATTTTCAGCCCAAAAAGAGCTCCAAAACCCACTAGTCCCAAAATTCACAAGCCATGATGGATTCATGGCCACAGCCATGAACGCGCCTATGCCTATAGTCCAGACCGCACATTCACTGCCGCTGCTATTCACGTGCTGTGATCTGGCCGTGAATGTTTCTGTGCCCAAACAGAAGGGTGCGAACTCTGCCCAGCTGAGATTCACGAGCCATGACGGACTCACGGTCGTGAATAATTCTGTGCTCGGACGAAAGATCGCAAATTCTCCCCAGCCGAAACTCACGAGCCATAATCAAGCCGTGAAAGTCTCGGTGACTTCTAGCCAGCCTGTAGAATCCTCCTAGCTGAAATTCACGAGCCGTGATGGACTCACGGCCACAACCGTGAATCTCGCGGAAAGCCAGAAAACATGAGTACTGCTCGTGGGGAAGTGTTCCGGGCCTAGCCTCCATGCTTTAGACTCGATTGTGGGGATTGTTAGCTCGTCATCCGTCTCAACGGAGCCGATTCATCCAATGAACTTCACAAGTTTCCCAACAAGGCCCCCTCACAACTCGAGCAACGACCGCTATAATAACCACCTGCTCAATATAGCCCGAGAGTCGGCCAGTACTATGCATAATCAGCCCACCATTAGTAGGTTTTGCTGCTTCGTCGCAGCCTGGTCGGAGATGGTATAGAGGGTCATGATGTGTCTTACTTTCATTAGATTAAAGTCTTATTCTTACATGTTTCGCAGACTAAATTCTTGTTTTCTATACTATTTTGACTTATTTTTTTACATTATGTAAAATCTTCACTATTTTCAATTATGAAATATAGAATTTTTTTTTTATTTTTCATGAAGATTTTGGATACTTGAAATGATGAGAAGATTCCTCACAGTGCTAGGAGGTCACAGGTTAAATTTCAAGCAAATCAGAGTTTTTTTTGCAGAGAACATGGGCAGACCATGTTCATCATCATGGTCATGATCTCAATCACAGCCAGGGTGTGATCATGTTCACGACCGTGAAGAGATATAATGCTCTACAATAAAACAATCACGGCTAGGGTGTGACCATGTTCATGGCCGTGAAGAGGTAAAAATCTATGCGATGAGATGATCATGGCCAGGCCCTGATCATGATCACGGCCGTAATTGTTGGGGTATGCCCTTAAGGCTAATGTTTGAGGCCTTGGGATTATTTCAGTATCATGTATAAACTCTATGTTTATAAAGGCAATGGTTGTTATTCAGGTTGTTACATCATCTGCTGCAATATGTATACTTCTGAATAATGTCTCAATGCTGTTCAGCTTGGCTGACATGCAGTATTGTCCTTAGTCGAGATATCTTGGTGAACATGAGACAGCCTTGATATGATTGAGACTAATATGTGTCTAGTCTTATAGGATGCTTCAAGCATGGAATAAGATGTAGACTCATGGGTACATTGGATGTACTGGACAGACCCTACTTAGGATATTCAATTGCTTGTCACAATGTGAATAATCCTTATATGCGAACAACTGGCATATTTCCTCTGACTTGAGATCACTTGTGTTTCTAAATGATGATTGGCATTGTTTTGAGGTAGTTCAATATCATTTGAAACATAATGGTTATAGACTATCTTGGATAATGAACATGAGTCTTGTTAGGGCGCTAGTGATAGATATAGGATTGCCGTCTCCTTGATTGGAGTGTGATGTTCTATAGGGGCCCCCTGGATGAGATGATTGAGAAAGTGTATGGCCATACCCAGATGACTATATTTCATCTGATCTAATCATTCTCATCATATTGGAATTACAGGCTTGACACGCTTGTCCAATAAGAACATCCAGTGGCAAAGGAAACACATATGTCAAGTGACTTGGGTTCACACTTGTGCTGTGGTTTGGGTGTAGTCTTGGAAGACTCTTTCCTTTATATCGGGAGACAGTGATGTGTTGCTAGATACCCCTCACTGATCGTGATAACGTAAGTTATCGTTACCGACATTTAAAGGAAACCCTTAGGGTCGCACAATTTGATGATATGGCTTACTTGTGTCAGATCGTGTGGACTGAATTGTTTGGGTTCAGTTTAAAGGGATTTAAACTCTGATTGTAAGTGAGATCTGGTCTGATCATGTTTGATTGATTAGGGCTTGAGATCGGTAAGCTTTAATCGAGAGAGTTGATGCTAGATCGGTGAGATCAAGAGCATCAAGAGATGAACGGTTAGATCTTGAACCTTTAAGTTTAATGAGATCTAGACCAAAAGGCTTGGGTTAATTGGTCTTTGAACCAAACCAAAATGAACCGGCTCATCATGTGAGCGCATGGTTCAAAGGGGAGAGCAAAAATGCGCTTGGGGTAAACCCATGGTCGCATTGAGAGGTGGTTTGCTATTTTTAGAAGCCATGATCTCAAGTTGAGACCACGTCTCACGTTTGTAGAGAGCAAGCTCTATTCTCGCCTCTCGCCCACCCCTCTCGACACACTCTTGTATGGTAAAGCTTTGACGCTTTGGAGAGGATTCGGCCAAGCAAAGAAAACATCCCTTTTCTTTCCATTCGATCAGGAGACTTGGAGAACCTTGCTAGCACAAGGAGCGACAAGGAGAAGCCAAGATTCATCTTGTGTGCGCACGCTTTGGAGGAGAGCCCTTTCGATCTCTGCTTCCAAGACGCCATCCAAGAAATGGCATCGATATGTATCTTTTGATGTATACAAGTTTATCAAAGTTGATCATATGACAAGCATGCAATCGATCTAGAAATCCTTTCTTCCGCTGTGTTAAAACCTCTAATTGCGCCTATTAGGGTTTCGCCCCTTTTTTAGGGGACTTTCAATTGGTATTAGAGGATGCGTTTTATGTTTGAATCATATGATTGCTTGATCTAAGATGTGATTCATGTTTGCACTTATAATTGATCTAATGGCTGTTTACATGCGAATCTACATGATATGCGAAACTTGATGTATATTTTTTGTTGGCGCATGAATGTTTGCGCTTGTTGTTTTTGTCAAAACAAAATTACTTGCGCGCTCCTCATTAGATATAATGCGTCTGCTTTAATAACTTAGACGGCTTATTAGGGTTGAAGTCATCAATCGAGTCTAGACCCAACAGTCTGATCAGACCATCTGACAGCCTAGATGGGTCGACCAGATGGCACCTATGCGCAAGCATGAGGTGGCTATAGGTCGACTGCTGAAAGGCGTGTAGCGATGTCTGATTGAGACAACCAGATGAACGCCCATGATTAAGGCCCGGGGTCACACCCGCTTGCCTAAACTCATGAGGGATGTTCAGCCCTTCACGCATGCATTGTTGACCATGAGGTCGACTCAAGTCAGTTAGGACTTGGTGCATGCAAGGGCAGTGGGTCTGACTAGGTTTGATGAGTGGATCCCTATTAATGGACCGTTGTAAGGGAGTAGGGCATATAAGGAAATAAAATTGATGCCAATGGGATTTTCAAAAATTTTATTTTCTTGATTGGTGCACATGATGTTTGTATAACATGATTGAATGTTTATTTAATCTTATGTGGGCTGCCCGATTAATGTTTGCTGTGCTGGGGCCTGCGTGCCTGGATTATAAATTGTAAATTTTTATTGTGATCTGTGCATCACATTTTCATTAATTTATAAAGTGTAATTGACCTGCGTGTCAATCATGTCTAGATAGATTAAATTGTAATTTGATCAGACATGAGCACAGAGCACACATGGAAGAAGCGCTTGCAGCAAGTGGCTTCACCAGTGGGAGGTCTAGAGTTCGACTCTAGGATAGGCGCATTTTACCTGGTGGGCGCACCTGAGCTGCAGTGGGCGCTTGGGCCCGGGTTGGGCCAGAGGAAATGCAAAAGACCCAAGAAGAGCTCAAGTGAAGACTTAAGTTGATTAAGGTCTTACTTAGGCTTAATGAGCTTTTACCACATAAGATCATCATGCTTTTAATTTACTGTTTAAGTAATTTCATAACTGCATGATTTATTCTTCTGCTATCACCATAGGGTTTGAATGATAGTAAGAAGATAAAAGGACCGTTAAAATCCAACGTTAAATATCAAGCACGTAAGCCTTCTGACGCGAAACCTCACTGTTCTGACTATCGTTGGGGCCGTGTTGTACCCACTCAGTGGGCACGCCCATCTATCTTCAGACGGTGTGTGATTACACCTGCGTGTTACAGAGAAGGGATTTATCGCTTCTCGTTGCTCAGCATAGCACGTGGTGGTCCAGGGAGTAGGTCGGGTCAGCTTGACCATGTAGGCTACATATTGAGCATATGGTAGCCATATGGAGGCAGCCATCTGTGGGATCAGAGACTGTGTTGTACCAACTCAGTTGGCACAGTCTGCTGGATTGCCCAGATGAAGGGGAATCGCACGGGTTGGCGATTGGCAGGGATTGCCTACCAGAAATTAGTGCTTGTACTCTCTATGCATCTTATCTCGCCTGAGCGGGACGCAGAGACCAAGTATGAAATCTGGATCCCATCTCACTAAAAGAGTTTTACTCTTTCGGGCTGTTTTGCTGGATTTTTCAGCCAGATAAAATAGTGAGAAAAGAATCATTCTTAAGTCCTGAATTGATTCTAACATTGATACTGACCTTGCTGTTCTTGCATTGTTGTAGATTACTGCAGCAACGAACACCACAGCGTTCAATGTGCGATCCCTACTAGAAAGGGAGAAGTTTGCTGGGCCAAACTTCTCAGACTGGTACGGACACCTTAAGATTGTTCTTAAGGCTGAGAGGAAACTGTATGTCCTCGAGACGGCTGTACCGCCTCAACCCGCTGTGAACGCCGCAAGGGCGGTTTGGGAAGCTTATGAAAAGCATGTCAATGATAGCATTGACGTCGCTTGCCTTATGCTAGCGTCTATGACGCCACAGCTGCAGCGTCAGCATGAGGATTTATCTGCTATAGAAATTATAGCAAACCTCAAGATGCTGTATGCTGCACAGGCAAGGACTGAACGCTATAATTTGATGAAACTTTTCTTTCAGAGCAAACTGACTGAAGGGAGTCCAGTGGGAGCTCACGTGCTCAAAATGATTGGGTGCAAGGAGGCTCTAGAGAAACTGGGACATACCATCAATCAGGAGCTTGTTGTAGACATCATCCTGCAGTCTCTCCCATCTCTTTCGATCCGTTCATCATTAATTTTAATATGAACAAGATCGACTGTACGCCTGCAGAGTTACTGAACATGTTCCTGACTACTGAGCAAACTCAGTCTCGTGAGAAGGGAACGCCTTCATCCTCTATCCTAATGGTTCCTTCAAGGAACAAGAAGAAGGGGAAGAAGGGCAAAGCCCCTGCCAAGAGCTACAACAAGGCACTGAAACAAAAGGTTAAGCGGTCGAAGGAATACAGATGTTTCCATTGTGGCCAGCTAGGTCACTGGAAAAAGGATTGTAAAGCGCTCCAAGGAGAGAAGAAGGGAAGCAACTCTTTCGCTTCTGGCTCAGGTATTTACGTGACTGAAGTCATGTTATCTTCTTCTATTTCATGGGTGTTAGACACTGCATGTGGAGTTCACATTTGTTCAAATGTACAGGAACTCAAGAGAAGAAGACAGGTGGGACAGCATGAGGTGGACCTACGAGTTGGAAACGGGGCACGGGTTGCTGCTGTTGCTGTAGGAGTTTATCACATCTCTTTACCATCTGGTCTTGTATTAGAACTGGACAATTGTTATTTTGTACCGAGCATAACTAAGAATATTATCTCTATTCCTGCTCTTGTCAGGAAGGGTTTTCCTTTGAATGCAAGATTTCAAAGTGTTATATTTCTTTTGATAATATTGTTTATGCTACTGGGTCGATTAACAATGGGTTATTCATGTTGGACATGGAATGTTCTATACAACAAATTGATATTAAGAAAGCCAAGTATGCTGATGACAGCACCTTGCTATGGCATAGTCGTTTAGGCCATATTAACAAGAAGCGCATTAAGCGGTTGCATGAGCATGGACTGCTGGGATCATTCTCCTATGAGGAGATTGATACATGCAAAGCTTGTTTAATGGGTAAAATGACGAAGTCTCCTTTTTCCAACAAAGGTCAAAGGGCTTCAGGTTTACTTGACCTCATTCACAGTGATGTGTGTGGGCCATTTAGTAAACATGCCAGAGGTGGCTATTCATACTTCATTACCTTTACTGATGATTTCAGTAGGTATGGTTATGTCTATCTTATGAGACATAAGAGTGAATCTTTTGACAAGTTCAAAGAGTTCAAGAATGAAGTACAGAATCAGTTGGGCCGAAATATCAAGGCACTTCGTTCAGATCGAGGTGGAGAATACTTGAGTCATGAGTTTACTGACTATCTGAAGGAGTGTGGGATTATCTCACAGCTCACTCCGCCAGGAACACCGCAATGGAATGGTGTGTCCGAGAGGAGAAATAGAACTTTACTGAATATGGTTCGTTCTATGATGGGTCAGGCTACTCTACCTTACTCCTTTTGGGGATTTGCACTGGAAACAGCTGCAAATGTACTAAACCGAGTGCCATCCAAGGCAGTTTCAAAGACTCCATATGAGTTATGGTATGGGAAACAGCCAAGCTTGACATTTATCAAGATCTGGGGTTGCGAGGCTTATGTCAAAAAGCTCGCCTCTGGGAAACTGGAGAGCAGATCTGAGAAATGTATCTTTGTCGGTTACCCTAAGGAAACTAAGGGTTAATATTTCTACGATCCCAAAGAGAACAAAATATTTGTTGCTCGGACGGCTATTTTTCTTGAGAAGGAATTTCTTCTGCAAGAGGCCACTGGGAGAGAAATAAAGCTGGATGAGAATCCAGAAGAAGGACAAAGTAGTCAAGCACAGTTGGATGAGCCTGAGCCAGTAGATCAGGTTACTGAACAACCTGAGGCTCAGATATCACGGGAACCGCGAAGATCGGGCAGGATCCATCGACAGCCTGAGCGCTATGACGGAGTCTACATCATTGATGATGAACCCCTCACTTATGCGGATGCGGTCAGTGGACCGGAATCAGCAAGATGGCTTGAAGCTATGCGAGCCGAGATGGACTCCATGTCAGATAACCAAGTTTGGGATTTGGTTGATCCGCCTCCGGGAGTAATCCCTATAGGCTGTAAGTGGATCTTCAAGAAGAAGATAGACATGGATGGTAACGTGGTTACCTATAAAGACAGGCTAGTTGCGAAAGGTTTCAAACAAATCTACGGGATAGATTATGATGAAACTTTCTCTCCTGTAGCTATGTTCAAGTCTATTCGGATTATTCTTGCGATAGCGGCATATTATGATTATGAGATCTGGTAGATGGATGTGAAGACCGCTTTCCTTAATGGAAAACTAGAAGAGGATGTGTATATGACACAACCTGAAGGTTTCACTAATCCATCAGATCGTCATAAAATATGCAAATTAAAGAAGTCCATTTATGGACTTAAAGAAGCATCAAGAAGCTGGAATATTCGTTTTGATGAATCAATCTGTGAATTTGGTTTCATCAAGAATGAAGATGACCCGTGTGTATATAAGAGGTTTAGTGGGAGCGTGATTACTTTCCTAGTCCTCTACATCGATGATATCTTAATCATTGGAAACGATATTCCTGAACTACATGCGGTTAAAGCATGGTTAAGAAAATGTTTCCAGATGAAAGATTTAGGAGAAGTAGCCTATGTATTAGGTGTGAAGATCTATAGAGATAGATCTAAGAGGCTTCTCGGGCTGTGCCAGAGTACTTACATCGATAAAGTCCTGGAGAGATTCCATTTAGAAAATTCTAAAAGAGGATATCTTCCAGTCAGACATGGTTTGAATCTTTCAAAGAGTCAGTGTCCACAAACACAGACTGAGAAAGATGAAATGGACAATACGCCTTATGCTTCGGCTATTGGGTCCATTATGTATGCGATGTTGTGTACTCGCCCAGACGTTGCTTACGGGTTAAGCGTGACCAGTCGATTCCAAAGTAATCCAGGGCAGGCACACTGGATTGCGGTCAAGAACATTTTGAAATATCTTCGGAGGACCAAAGATATGTTCTTGATATATGGAGGTCAGGAAGAACTCAGTATTGAAGGATATACTGACGCTTCGTTCCAGTATGACCAGGATGATTTTCGATCGCAATCAGGCTATGTTTTTGGCTTGAATGGAGGTGCAGTGGTGTGGAAAAGTTTCAAACAATCAATTGTTGCTGATTCCACAACAGAAGCCGAGTATGTTGCAGCCTCAGAAGCATCCAAGGAGGCAGCGTGGATTCATAAGTTCGTTCAGGAACTTGGTGTTGTTCCTTCGAGTGCAGATCCTTTGGTTATCTTCTGTGATAACACTGGAGCAATAGCACAAGCAAAGGAACCACGGTCGCACCAGAAGTCCAAGCACATACAGAGAAGGTTTCACTTGATCCGGGAGATCATTGATCGTGGTGAGATCAAAATCTGCAAGGTTCATACAGATGACAATCTAGCTGACCCGCTTACAAAGCCTCTGGCGCAGCAGAAGCATGAGAAGCACTGTAATAATATGGGTTTGAGATTTCTCAACCATTAGATTAAGTGCAAGTGGGAGATTGTTGGGGTATGCCCTTAAGGCTAATGTTTGAGGCCTTGGGATTATTTCATTATCATGTATAAACTCTATGTTTATAAAGGCAATGGTTGTTATTTAGGTTGTTACATCATCTGCTGCAATATGTATACTTCTGAATAATGTCTCAATGCTGTTCAGCTTGGCTGACATGCAGTATTGTCCTTAGTCGAGATATCTTGGTGAACATAAGACAGCCTTGATATGATTGAGACTAATATGTGTCTAGTCTTATAGGATGCTTCGAGCATGGAATAAGATGTAGACTCATGGGTACATTGGATGTACTGGACAGACCCTACTTAGGATATTCAATTGCTTGTCACAATGTGAATAATCCTTATATGCGAACAAGTGGCATATTTCCTCTGACTTGAGATCACTTGTGTTTCTAAATGATGATTGGCATTGTTTTGAGGTAGTTCAATATCATTTGAAACATAATGGTTATAGACTATCTTGGATAATGAACATGAGTCATGTTAGGGCGCTAGTGATAGATATAGGATTGCCGTCTCCTTGATTGGAGTGTGATGTTCTATAGGGGCCCCCTGGATGAGATGATTGAGAAAGTGTATGGCCATACCCAGATGACTATGTTTCATCTGATCTAATCATTCTCATCATATTGGAATTACAGGCTTGACACGCTTGTCCAATAAGAACATCCAGTGGCAAAGGAAACACATATGTCAAGTGACTTGGGTTCACACTTGTGCTGTGGTTTGGGTGTAGTCTTGGAAGACTCTTTCCTTTATATCGGGAGACAGTGATGTGTTGCTAGATACCCCTCACTGATCGTGATAACGTAAGTTATCATTACCGACATTTAAAGGAAACCCTTAGGGTCGCACAATTTGATGATATGGCTTGCTTGTGTCAGATCGTGTGGACTGAATTGTTTTGGTTCAGTTTAAAGGGATTTAAACTCTGATTGTAAGTGAGATCTGGTCTGATCATGTTTGATTGATTAGGGCTTGAGATCGGTAAGCTTTAATCGAGAGAGTTGATGCTAGATCGGTGAGATCAAGAGCATCAAGAGATGAACGGTTAGATCTTGAACCTTTAAGTTTAATGAGATCTAGACCAAAAGGCTTGGGTTAATTGGTCTTTGAACCAAACCAAAATGAACCGGCTCATCATGTGAGCGCATGGTTCAAAGGGGAGAGCAAAAATGCGCTTGGGGTAAACCCATGGTCGCATTGAGAGGTGGTTTGCTATTTTTAGAAGCCATGATCTCAAGTTGAGACCACGTCTCACGTTTGTAGAGAGCAAGCTCTATTCTCGCCTCTCGCCCACCCCTCTCGACACACTCTTGTATGGTAAAGCTTTGACGCTTTGGAGAGGATTCAGCCAAGCAAAGAAAACATCCCTTTTCTTTCCATTCGATCAGGAGACTTGGAGAACCTTGCTAGCACAAGGAGCGACAAGGAGAAGCCAAGATTCATCTTGTGTGCGCACGCTTTGGAGGAGAGCCCTTTCGATCTCTGCTTCCAAGACGCCATCCAAGAAATGGCATCGGTATGTATCTTTTGATGTATACAAGTTTATCAAAGTTGATCATATGACAAGCATGCAATCAATCTAGAAATCCTTTCTTCCGCTGTGTTAAAACCTCTGATTGTGCCTATTAGGGTTTCGCCCCTTTTTTAGGGGACTTTCAATAATAACTTCTGCTAGATTTGACTTTTCGACGATTTTTTGCTCGATTTGGATGATTGAAGTCAGAATTTGCAAAAATTTTAGGAAAAACTTTCTAATTGCCTGAGGAAGAGATTGAGCCATAAAAAGAGGATTTTTGGGTGGTTATAGGGGTTGAACTTTTCATTGGCATGGACTAGGGCGAAAGTTGGGCGAAATTTGCGTTCGAGGGCTCGTTTGGATGGATTTCTTCGGGGCTATTGAGAGAAAACCGAAGATTTATCATCTCATACCATAAGATATGTTATTTCTCCACCTTTTGATTGTATTTTTCTAGAGTTTTCACGTATTACACGATGTATTTTTTAGGTTAAGCTCTATTTCGGGACTCGGGCGTAGCCCGTTCAACAAATTCATGTCTTGAATGCTTTCTAAGTCTAAGTGACATATAATTAAACTTTCTTATTCAATTTGGGTGTGTTTATTGTGCATAATCATTTTGGCCAAACTTTCTATATGTGTTAAGTGTTAGAGAAGAGCCGAGAGGTGAATCGTAATACTCGACTTTCCCAATTTAAGCTTATGACTTGAATTACGAGAGTCGTTCAAAGTCACTCAAGGATTAACGATTTTTCATATAGCCCATTGGGTCTACCCTAAGTCAATAAACCACGAAGTAGGAGATTGACTTAGGTAGACACCATATTACACTTCGAGAGAAGGTAATATGTACAAGTGGATTGATCGCCTTAAGCAGTTTAAGTTTTCTTACTTTGATTGTTTAACGTTTGAGGATCAACAGCTTGAGGAAGCCAATCCAAACAACTCTACAATGGACCAGAATCGTTCGCTGAAGGACTTTGCTGCACTGAACGTACAAGGCTTGAACTCTAGTATTGCTTGACCAGTGGTTAAAGCAAATAATTTCGAGATAAAGCTAGCCCTGGTTCATATGGTTCAGCAAAATCAATTTAGCGGATCACCACAAGATGACCCTAATCTTCATTTGTCCATTTTATTCGAATACTATGATACCCTAAAAATTAATGGGGTAACATTTGATGCTATTCATTTAAGACTCTTTCCTTTTTCCCTCAGGGACCGTGCGCGAGTATGACTACAGTTCCTCCCTCAAGGCTCCATCACTACATGGGACCAGCTTTCCCATGTGTTACACTCCAAATACTTCCCACCGAGCAAGATGACTCAATTGAGGAATCAGATCACTAATTTCTGCTAGAGAGATGGGGAATTGCTATATGAGGCCTAAGACCATTATAAGGAATTACTGAGAATGTGCCTGCATCACGGGCTTGAAAAATGGGTATTAGTGCACACCTTTTATAACAGTTTTCTATACAATACTCGTTTATCTGTAGATGCAGCTGCGGGAGGAGCCCTGATGAATAAGAATGTAGATAATGCAATGAACCTGATAGAAGACATGACTCTGAATCATTACCAGTGGACGGGCGAGAGAAATGTCTATGTAAGAGGAGGAGGTAAGCATGACTTAGACAAGCTGAATTCATTAGTGGCAAAGGTTGATTATTTGTCGCATCAACTGACTTCTATGAACTTTTATGCAACGTCTATTAATTCGCTTACCTGTGAAATTTGTGGGAACTCTAGGCATGGTGCTACTAATTGCCAAATTATGGTTTCTTCTGCTTCTTCTGATCTATCTTTAGACCAGGTTAATGTTGAACAACAAAATCAGAAGAACCAAAATGACCCATTTTCAAGCACCTATAACCCCCGGTGGAGAAATCATCCCAACTTCTCCTACCAGAATAATCAAAACCAAGCAAATCCATAGAACTTCAACAATCAAGCTCAATAGGGTAATTATAGCAATCAGCTCTCTCATCCACATTTCAGGAAACCACGAGGACTTTAGTAAGGGCAGTTTATCCAACTGCAGAAGTCCAATCTTGAAATACTGCTAGAGAACTGCGTCACCACCTAGTCGAAATGAAATGAGAGTGTTGATGAGTCTATCCGGCAGTTAAATTCCAAGGTGAACTCCCTGATTTCCCATTCCAAGATACTTGAGAACCAGATTGCACAACAAGCCAGTTCATCCTCTAGGCCATTAGGGAAGCTTCCCTCTCAACCCGAGGCAAATCCAAGGGAGCACTACAACTTGATTATGACATGCAGTGGCACCTAGTTGGAGGATCCCGAGATGGCGACTAGAGATGATATTGTTGGAGAGACTGAAGATGAAAGTAAAGATGCCCAGTATTCAAAGGAGATACCTAGGGAGCCGAAGGTCGGGCAAGAGCCAGTCTATGTTCCTTCACCATCTCACAAGCCACCTATCCCCATTCCCCAAAGGTTGGCCAAAACATTGACAGGATAATATAGTGCAATCATTTAGAGATCACTGCCTCCAAAGCTTCAAGATCCTAGTATTTTTTCTATCCCTTGCAAAAGTTAGCAATTTTTCATTCGAGAGAGCACTCTGTGACTTGGGGGCTAGTGTTAGTCTCATGCCTCTCTCCCTTTTCAAAAATCTGGACTTGGGAGGCCTGAAACCAACATCCATAGCCCTTCAGCTTGCGAACGGCTCTATACACCACCCAGTGGGCATAGTCAAGGATGTGTCGATTAATGTCGGGGAACTTTTTATTCCTATGGACTTTGTAGTCTTGAATGTGATAGAGAATTCTAGACTACTGCTTATATTAGGCCGCCCCTTCCTTGCTACCGCTGTAGCAGTTATAGATGTCAAGAATAGGAAGCTATCTCTGAACATTGGTACTACTATTTTGGAATTTAACATTTCTGTTGATATACCAGAATTGTCTTTTGTAGGGTCATGCTGCAGAGTTGCAGTAGTAATAGGACTTGCCGATTGTTCATGGGCCATGCGGGATCCTCTAGCGTCTTACCTTTTCAACAATCTGGAAGAATGTGCCAAATAGATGAGGGAGGAGGTGATTACTTATGTGGACTTGTTCGATGCAAACCACAAAGTTGATTCCAAGAAGGTGCTCGAATACATGCTTGAAGACAAAGCAACACAAGGCGCTGGAAAGAAAGACTTTGAGTTTAAATCTATTCCTAATCCATGCTATTTGAGGACATTTTTTGTTGTACACCTATTATATTTGATGCTCATCTCTATAGGTGTAACTTTTAGGCGACAAAAAAAGTGTCATCTACATGCCATTTCTTCCACCTCTGATCCACCAAATGTATCATGATAGGCATTGGTCAAGCTAATGACCTTAAACAAGCGCTTCTTGGGAGGCAACCCAAGCTCTATCTTTTATTCTTTGAGTTGTATTTGTGTAAATAGTTTTTATCTTTGTTTTTGTTGTTATTATTTAGTGGTGTGCCATAGCAAGTTTATCTTATATTTATTCACTGAATAGCATCAAGTTTACTGTGGCTATCTCTAGTATTTTTCAAAAAAAATTTTGCTAATCGCCAAAGAGATCACGGCCAGGCCGTGTATGCTTGTATGGCTGTGATGATGGCTGACCAGATTTTCAACGAGATTGTCACAGCTATGGCGTGAACTCCTTCACGCCTGTGCTTCTGAGGATTTGTCTTCGCCGCAACTATTGATTTCATTTTTAGTAAGTTTTTGGGTTCTCTTCAACCATTGCTTTTATTTGATGCTGCATAGGAGACTATGCAGTTCTTTTTCTGTGGGTAGAAGGGTATTTGTTCTCTCCTTTATTTCATTCTATTTTGTACTTATGAGACTTGCTTGCTTTTTGGTTGGCCGCATATGCCCTTATGAAACTTTACCTTTAGTTGCTTTTCATGCTTATGGTGATATCTGATTTTGTTCTAATCTACTGATTTGATGATAGTGATTTGATGATAGTGCAAAATTCTATGTTTGTGATGGTTTTTTGTGAGATATCTTTATCTGTTTTGGTAATTAAGCTATTTATTGTTACCACTATGGAGTGAAATTGTGTTTGTTCTTTGGTTAAAGTACTTCTTATCATGTCTACTTTTACACATTTACTTAAGCTTTTAGATTATTATTGAGTATGATTTTATTGTGGCTTGAATGATGTTCGATAGGTGACCTTTTCCTTTGACCTAATTTTGGAGCACAAGTTTATGATTAGCTTTGGTCTATTTTGTTCTATTCACTCAGCCATTTGATATGGAGATACCAAGGATGTAGCAAGGATGTCAAAAACAAAACAAAAACAAAAACAAAAAAAGAGTTTGAATGAGAAAAAAAAGGGCAGTGGTACGAAGTGATGATGACTTATAATTCATCTAACTTGGCACTGTCGAACAAGAACAAAAAAAATTAATAAATCAAAAAGAGAGGATCATGTGAAAAGAAGGGGTTTGGTAAAAGTGAACAACTCTACTTTCTTCTAACTTTGACTTAGTGTAAAGAAATGAGTTTGTGTGCATTATGTAATGTACACACTCTGAATTTGTTTTCTAATCAGGTACTGGGGGTGCATTCATCACAAATGTTTGTCCTTGGCATAATAAGGTTAAAGATAAATTCAGGGAAGTAGCTTGTGCCAACTGATTATAATTCATGATTTTATGTTTGTGATATCGAACTAGTTAGTTTGGCTGATTGTTTTAGAAAGAATTGATGATGATGCATAGTTGTAGTATGATAGCAGTGCTTTATTCTTCTTCAAATTTGTAGGTTTAATCTTGTGAAAAGATTTCTGCTTTCAGTATTGATTGTATCTCAATTTTATTCTAAGAGCGAAGGTTAAATGTAATGGTTTTTATATTAGCAAATGCTTTAACTTTAGAACATTCTTCCTTCAATACCACTTGGTTTCTAGATAGTTTGATTGCTTGAAGACAAGCAAGATTTTAAGTCTATGATATCTTGATGTGTCTTACTTTCATTAGATTTAAAGTCTTATTCTTACATGTTTCGCAGACTAAATTCTTGTTTTCTATACTATTTTGACTTATTTTCTTACATTGTGCAGAATTTTTACCATTTTTAATTATTTGTGAAATGTAGGAAAATTTCCCATTTTTCATGAAGATTTTGGATATTTGAAGTCATGAGAAGATTCCTCACAGTGTTAGGAGGTCACAAGTCAAATTTCAGGCAAATCAGTGTTTTTTGTAGAGAACATGGGTAGGCCATGTTCATCATCACAGCCAGGGTGTGATCAAGTTCACGGCTGTGAAGAGGTAAAAATCTATGCGACGAGATGATGACGGCCAGGCCATGATCATGCCATGACAGCTTTCATCAGATTCGATGGTTCTAAGGTTTTTCGCCCGATTTGGATGATTCTGAATTCAGAATTTGCCAAAATTTTAGGAAAAACTTCCTAACTACATAAGGAAGAGATTGAGCCATAAAAAGAGGATTTTTAGGCGGTTATAGGGGTCAAACTTTTCATTGGCGTTGACTAGGGTGAAAGTTGAGCGAAATTTGCGTTCGAGGGCTCATTTGGATGGATTTCTTCAAGGCTATCGAGAGAAGACCGAAGATTTATCATCTCATACCTAAGATTTATAATTTCCCCACCTTTTGATTGTATTTTTCTAGAGTTTTCACGTATTACACGATGTATTTTATAGCATAAGCTCTATTTTGGGACTCAGGCATAGCCCGTTGAACAAATTCATGTCTTAAATGCTTTCTAAATCTAAGTGACATATAATTAAACTTGCTTATTCAATTTAGGTGTGCTTATTGTGTATAATCATTTTGGCCCAACTTTCTATACATGTTAAGTGTTAGAGAAGAGCCGAGAGGTGAATCGTAACACTCGACTTTCCCAAATTAAACTTATGACTTAAATTATGAGAGTCATTCAAAGTCACTCGAGGATTAACGATCTTTCATAGAGCCCATTGGGTCTACCCTAAGTCAATAAGCCACGAGAGTAGGAGATTGGCTTAGGTAGACACCGGATTACACTTTGAGAGAAGGTAATCTGTACAAGTGGATTGATTGCTTTAAGGGGTTTAAGTTTTCTTACTTTGATTGTTTAACATTTTAACATAATCATTCAGTGCAGTGAAACCTGATTTCTCGATCTTTCCTAAATTACAATTTTCCATTTTAGTCACTGAATCTTCGATTTAGTTTTATTAATTTAGTTTTGATTTCTTAATCCATTTTGAATTGTCTAGCTACCAATAAAAAGATATGTTGGTACTTGACACCTAGTCCCTATGGGATCGATAACTTTTATTACTTCGATAGAAATCGTGCACTTGCGGTTATTATGTCACAATCGCCTGGTCAACGGTCCAAGGTATTCAGTCCATCCGCCAATGCCCTAAGATTCCAGCCCTTGAGTTGGTGGCTACAACTTTACTCTTATGCTTTTGGTGTGTAAGAGGGTAGTTGGCTTCCCCAACAACCCCTCCCTCGTCTTTTGTGTGAAACCTTGTCCTCTTTATCTACAAAAGAGGGTGGGCTGCTAGCTTTGTTTTGGAGTTCTTGTTGTAGTAGTCACTTCCCCCATGCGAAACCTAGGTCTAGCATTAACTCCAAGGAAGCTACGAGTGAGGTTGTAGTCCCGCCTAGTGAGGTCCGACCAATGTTGTAATCCCTCCTTTGTACTTTTTTGGCACTTGAAGTTCAATCAAAAGAGCCAGGTGACACCAACTCACCCCCGCCGCCTTTCTTTTCCAACTTGTGTGCGCATCTCGCCTCCTCCCTTACATCGACGGACGAGAGGGAATATGACTTTTCGCAGCACCATGAAGGAAACCTCGAACATGTGCTTGCATAGAAAATTGGCTCTCCAACTGAGGTGAGTATTTTCATTCGTAGTTTGTGCCGTTTCCTCGACTTACTGGTATTGCTCAATTATGTATCTTGGCGTGACATTTTCATCGGGTTTTCCCGGGTTTCCCTCCGACGCGCTTTCTTCTTCCCTCATCTCAAGACCCTCTCATGGCTTTCCGCACCATTGTTCCACCACCACTAGAGTACTGATTTAAGGACCACCCTCCCAAAGTTCTGCTGTGTCAGTTTTTCGTATCAAAGGGCGATTGGTGTTAACTCTTGTCTAGCTCCATCGATCTCTCCACTTCATATCATTTGGCTTCTCCAGCTTTGTTTTCCGCATACATCTCCTGCATTTGCGCATCATCATGACCACTAGATCAGGAGCCCCGTATCAAAACCTCACCACCTAGGTGCCCGTTACGAATGATGAAAGTACTCCGCCTAGGGTAGAGTCAGTCAAAACGTTGTCCACTCACATAGAAGCGATGGAAGTGATGTTTCAACACCTCATGACGTCGGTTCAGGACCTCTCGAAACTAGTCTTGGAACTTCGGTCCAAACCTGTAGAAGGTAGACCCGCACTTAGTGTTCTACCTCCGTTGGCTCTGCTGGTGTATATGCCCTAGGACCTAATATTGCTCCATTATTGTACTACTTAACATTGATATTTATATATCATTTTGGCATTGTCGTTATCATCATTTATTTACATCTGCGAATGTGTACTTATGTGATAATGTCCCTGGAGACAGATTGGATCTGTGCTCAAACTTTTTGTCCCCAGTCAAGTACCTTAGTAGATATAGGACAACTATGGTACATGAGATACTGGTATATGGGTTGGTTAGGTACGAAACGCTAACGCAGACATATGAGTATATCAGTGGTAGATATACTGGATCGACCCGCTATGAGGCATTGACTTGGTGTTATGAGTTATCCTCAGAAGTGGCAGGAGATGTGTTGATCCCTAGACTTGAGGTCATTGACTCTTCTATGTGGTTAGGGACATACTTTGATACAACCTAACATCTCGCCGTAGTTGGGAGGTCATAACGGTTGTCATTGAGTATGTCACGACCCATATGAGAAGATCAATTGACAGATAGAGGATTTGCCCCTTCCTGAAGGAAGCTTGATATCCACAGGGCCCCTTATGGTTCTATGACTGAAAGTGTATGACCATACCCAGGTGAGAACCTGATTTAGTCATAACCATGTGATTGGGTTAAGACAAGTGGTGACACACTTGTCCAATCGGATATCAGTTTGGCAAAGGGACTATAATGCATCAGTGCCTAGTTGCGATGATGGGGATATCGATGTCGATATCCATTCCGATGACTTGGGTAGCAGCGATGCACTGCTAGGTGCCACTTACTGCTTGTGGTGACCTTAGGTCAGCACTGCCAATGTCAAAGGAACCTATAGGGTCGCACACCTTGATGCTCGAGTTTTCGTATTGATCGGATGGCCTTTGGATCGAGTTATTGGATAATTCAGATCTATTTGGGAGATTCATCAGCGCCAATGGGCCTGATGAGATGGAAGAAACTTATTAAAGCCAACTTCCATTTTTCGCATATTGACCAAATTAACCATGGTTAACCTCGTTTGACCTTGGGTTAAATTGGATTGGATCCAATGGGTTGATTAACATGCATAATGGACCTTGGGCTAGGCCCATTATATAGTTGGGTTTATTGATAAGTTAATTGGGTTTAAGGAGAAGAAAAGGTAAGCGCATATTTAACCCTAGTTAGACTAGGGTTAGCGCCTATGCCTTAATTAATATCATGTGATTAATTAAAGTTGATTTTGAATTAATCATTTGAGATAAAATAGGGGCTAATTAATTAATTAATTAGAGTCCTATTTTTGTGGAGATTTAATAGGGCTGATTTTATTTAAATTAATTAGAGTCCTAATTGGATTAGGATTTAATTAATTAATTCCTAAAATCATGCTCTCCTAATTCTTCTCCAAGCCACACATGATCTCTATAAAAGAGACCCTAGCCCGCCCCTCTCATGGCACTAATTCCTCTTGGAGGCGTGGAGACAAGTGGAGGGGCGAAAGCTTGGGGTTCTTAGAGATTTTCTCCTCTTCTTCCATCAAGACTAAAGAGATCTTCTTCCTCTTCTTCCCTTAGCGCTTCCCTACCTTGGTGATTGGCGCAAGTGTTCAAGAGGAACTCCCTTGGCATGGATCTTCTTCCCGAGGCTAGCACTGGGCGTGGGAGAAGAAGACTCGAAGCATCCGTGTGTGTGAGACTGCAAAGGGCGCACACGTGGGCTCCTACATCGACATCGTCTCAAATTGCTTCAAGGTACCTTCTCATCTCATCGTGTCGACTCCCTTGCATGACGATCTTCACTGGGTTTTTGGGACTGGCCTGTTTCGGGGTTATTCTTCTGCTGTGCTTTCTATGAAAATTTTTTAAAATATCCCCGGAGCATTCCCAACAGGCTCCGCTGTCGATGCACGCCAATGAGTCTACCTGGTTTGACCCCTTTGATAATGAGTCTGCATGGGCCGAGGACATCCCTCCCCCACGAAGACCGACCGAGCGTAGCCGCGAGGATGACGAGGTCCATCGGCTCACGCGTGTAGATCCACCAATCTTTAATGGTAGTCTCGACTCCCGAGTCTTCCTTGACTGGGCCGCGGCCGTAGATAACTATTTTGAGTGGAGCGCTATGTCCAACCACCTCCGCATTAGTTAATGATGACTCAAAAATTCATAGTATATTTTGTATTGATTGATTAGTTTTTTGAGTTATATTCATGCTCTTTTGCTTATTTTTATGCCTTATTTGTCAAATATTTCAGAATCTACACCGTTTCTAGTTTTTGATCAATTTCAGGCAAAAAGGCATCATTTTGATGGATTTTCAAGCAATCTGAGTGCATAGACGAGTTACAATCATCAAAAGGAGATTACATGACGAATTTCACGCCAATCAGAGTTTTTGGCTAAATTACAGTAGGGCTGTAATTTTTATTATGGGCCGTGGTTTTACTAGACTTACAGAATAAACCATGGCACTACTGTATTTTATTTTCTCTCCCATAATTTTAAGAGATTTTTGTCCAGAGGAAAATGCGGCCCTACCGTAATTTCCATCACTATGGTAATCTCAACGAGCTAGATTCTGAAGCATGAAGGATAAAACACGGCATTGCCGTGGTTTTTATTACAGCCCATAATTCTTCCAAAATGTTCTATAGAAGAAATTACGGCACTGCCGTACTTGTCTTCACGGGCCGTAATTGTAACCTAGGCGGCTGTGTTTGCTTGAGTTTTCCAGAGTTACTATAGCTGATTTTTGCAAAGCCCATTTCGGGCAATTTAAACCACTATTTCAAAAACTGAAAGAAGAGGAGTGATCTATAAGAAGAGGAGAAGTTCTCAGAATAAAAAGCTCTAATTTTTATCCACGATTAAGAGAGAAATTGACGAGTTTGCCACCGCGCTGGGTTCGTCACTGAGAAGTGTACAGACCATCATCTGCAACGAAACTTGTAGGGAAGTTACGCCTGAGGAAGGAGAACACACGCAGAAAGTTTCAAAGCAGAAGGAGCTGAGAAGATGAAGAAATCAACAAAAGTGTGGACGCCGCTAGTGTTCATCACAAAAATAGCAGATTACGGGCAGTGGAAATTTCCACACCTGAGCACAGTAACATTGTTATTCTTTCTCTTCTCCCTAATTTCTTACTCTTCTGAAATAATGTCTTATTGTAGTTTCTCCATCATGGGGGGGGGGTGTAATCCCCTTAATTTCTTAATGATTGGATAATCTTTATTTTTGTCAGTTATTCTAAATATGATAATTTTACTAAAGTGATTATTATTTTTGATTTTTTCTAGTTTCAATTATCAGTATGTTTTAGAGTTTTGTAATATATGCTGAAAAGTGACTTGCAAAACTTGGAACCCTAAAATTATGACTTAGGAACTTTTTCTAAGAGATTAGGTTTGTTCTTAATCATGATTTTTGAAGTATAATTCTTGTTGATGATCTAATCTAGGAAGTTTCATTGAGTTAAACATGAAAATATGCATTGAAAGATGGTTTTGGATTGTTGGAAAACCTTAAGTAAAACTTGTGAAACTAAGATATGAGAATATTTAGTTTTGCTTGAGATATTGACGCTGAGAGTTAAGCCACCAGAGTGATTTTAAACTCTCTTTGTCAAAGTTTACTTATTTTTAACATTGAATAATCAGTTGCGAGAGCTAGGGTTGTTCTTTGTAAATTATTATCGCGAGAGCGAGACAATTTCTTTTTAAGTAAATTTCATCTTTATTATGTTTGGAATAAACTGACGATTACTTATTTCTATCCAGTCGTTGAAATTAAGGTGGATGAAACCCTAGTCCCAATTCTCTCTCTGATAATCCATACATTTTCCGATCGTTTGCTGACATCGTATTCGATTTGCTTAGCTAGTGAGAAAAAAATTATTCGGTACTTAACACGTAGGTCCCTGTGGTTCGAGATCTTTTATTACTTCAAGTCAAAGGTCAACTCACTCACAAAATTTCAGTCAAAACGGAGTTCTCCATCAAAATTACAGGTATGCCAATAATCCTCATTACACCCATAATGGTAGCATTAAGTGTATTGGAGGGCTGCAATAAATGGGTCAGAACTTTTCTGTTACAACTCCGATTTGAGCATTTTTGGTGTCATTACGAAGAGATTTTAATGGCCCACAAGTTTATGGATGTTTCAAGAGCTGAAGAGGATCGATGACAACATTGTAGCCATGCCCGTAATCTTCATTACACCCATAATCACATTTGCGTAGCCTAAACTTAAAAGAGCCATAACTCTCTCATTATAGCTCCGTTTTGAACGTTCTTGGTGTCAAAACGTAGCTAATTAAAAGGGATTTAGTGATGGCATATCAAAGGGCACCTTAGAAATTATAAAAGGGGCCAAATTCGGTGATGAACGAAGCGCCCAGTTGGGGCTCAAGGTGGTCTAGTGAGTTTTGCAAGGGAGAAAGCTTTGGCGACAACATGGGAGGAGGAAGGAGCCATGCTATCATTCTAGAAGACTTGAAGGAAAGTCACAACGCTTCTGTAGAAGAGTTTGCTTCCTTTTACTTCTATCTTCTCTTTAGTTCTTTCTAATCCTTCAGAGATTGTACTGAATTGTCATCATGCTAGCTAATCTTTTTATCGGAGCAAGGGTGTAATCTCGTTGCGTGTATCTTATTTTTGAACTTATTTTCTCGTAGCAAATGCAATTTTATCTTGTGTTTATTCGATCTGTGTTGTTTTACTGCTAGTATTGCCTTGATCACGCAATTACTTTACTCGGGCGCCGCAAGAAGGACCAAAAGGTGAATTGCAATGCTAGATCTGCCTTATCGATCATGCTCTGACCTGTCAAGAAATTGGGCAGGATTTGTATGGGGAATTTTATAATATCTCTGAACCCATTGGATCAATCTAAGTACGATGAGCCACGAAAGTAGGACACCGATCTAGATTGATACCGGATTACGCCGTCGAAAGAGGGTAATCTGTACCATTAGATATTTCCTTGAATACTTTTAAAATTGCATTGTTATGATAATTGTCTAGTTTGAGTTTAAGATTCATCAACGAGATAAACTCGAAGTTTCGATGTCTCTAAACCTTGTTTTCTATCCAATACTTTCACTTGTTTGATTCGGCTAGCATTTGTATTTAGTTGTATTTTCATTTATTTTTAGAAAATTGAAAAACATTTACCCATTTGTCTAGCTATTGATTCGTAATCACTCGGTACTTGATCACTGTCCCTGTGGGATCAACATCTTAAGTACTACTACGACAAAGCCGTCATGCTTGCCGTTAGTGGTACGATAAAGTACACATCAAGTTTTGGCACCATTGCCGGGGACAGGCAATCAATATCGAAGTGATTTAAGAATTGGTAGACTAGACTTTATCCTGTTTATTTTTGTTTCTTTTCTTACTTTTTTTACTAACTTAGTTTTCATTCTGTTAGCATAACTCTGCTTTTTCATAGACTTTTTGAAATATTCACTGTCTTACTTTTTAAGTCATAGATGTCTTTGAAGATATGGCCATCTTGTTACAACTTGCTGATCATTTTGTGTAAAAGCCGGTGGAAATTTTAGAGTATGTTCCAATCATGCGGAGAAGGACGAGAAAGACAATGAAAATACTACAGTCCTTCACTCTTCTGAATGAATCAATTCGTGAATAGTATAAATCTGAATACCTACATGTGGAAGCACCCCAAGGTAACTATTGAAAGAAACCTATACCTGAAATCACTGATTGACAATTTAAGGTATGCATTCTTGGTGCTGCTTTATACAACTCTGCATTACACTGTGGTCAAGCTAATGACCCTAAACTAGCGTTTCTTGGGAGGCAACCCAAGTGTCTTATGTTTATCTTTATGTTTGTTTTAATTTGTTTTTCTAACATTTTTTATTTTTATTTCAGGTCATGGTTACAATTTCGGATCTGACCATAATCTTATGTAAAAAAAAAAAGAATAAAAAAAATTAGGGTAGTCGTATCTTTACAATTATCCTTCAATCCAAGTTGCAATAGTGCCGCTCTTCAACTTCGACAACCCAAATTGGCATTGTTCTTCCTGCAACGCCGACTTCCAATCGTGCGCTGCCCTCTTTTAGCCCACACGAAAAATGTCTGCCCCCTCGCCTTCAATCCAGTCTGCAGCCGCCGATTGAAAATGCTGACGCTGCTCCTTTAAATCATTCGCTCGACACTGACTCTCATCAATCCTCCTTTACTCAAAAAACAGATTAGCGCCACTTCCCAGTTTCAATGGAAGACGTTCGTTGCCACCGTTTTTAAGTCTTCGTCGACCTGATCAGTCACCGCCGCCCTTCCAGATTTGCACTTGAAACTGTTGTGACTTCCTTCTCCAGCTTCACACGGAAGACGACGCCTCACCTCCTCTGCCATTTCCAACCTCTGTCGCCGCCCTCTTTAATCCCAACAGAAATCGCCGCCGACTGCTTCAGATTAAACCAAAACAGTAGCTGTCCTTTCCTCTTCCGCCATTACTAGATTGCTCAGAACTTCCTCTGCCATCACTCCTTCGATCCCTACTGAAATTGCATCCGCCTTCTTCAAGAACAAGCGACCAACCTTCAATCTGACTTTAAAGCAGCTTGGCTCAGCGTCTCCAGCTTCAACCAAAAACGGCGATTCCAATCCTGCGTTGATCTTCAATCTTTCGCCCTCTCCTCCAATTAGAAACCTGCTGCCGCCCTCTTTCATCTAATCTGCACTTTCCAGCACTGACTTCTTCAATATCTGATCTGAAAGTCGTTGCCTCCCATCTCAACGCCAGCAACCCTCACAAAGCCATTCGCCGCCTTCCGTTCTATCGGCAAAATTACTCGGTATCGATGAAATCATTCGTGATGCTATTGAAAGTCCCCTTCAAGGGGGAGCGCAAGGAGATGAAACCCTAAATAAGGGGGGCACATGTAATATTTCTAGGGAATTCATCATCAAGATCGCATGTAGTTCATATGATTAACTTGTATAACCGAAAAAGATCTCAAAGGGATCATACCAACGCCATTAGGATGGATGTCGGCTTGGAAGCAAAGACCAAAAGAGATCTTCTCCACAAGTGACGCACACAAAATGATGTCGCCTACCCCTTGTGATCCTTGTGCTAGCAAGATTCTTCAAGGGTCCTTGCCGTATGGAAGGGGAGAGAACTTCTTGCTTGGCGAGACCTCCTCGTCGTTCACCACTTCTCTACACGAGAATGCAACGTCGAGAGCAAGAGGGAGAAGAGAGACGTTACTCTCATAAACATGTGGAGGCGTTACCATCTATTGGAATAATTCACCTTCCAAATATGGCAACCCTTCAATGTGTGATGCGTTCACACCAAGTGAACCATCGAATCTTCTCTTTGAACCAAGCGTTGAACCGGTTCATTGATTTGGTTCAATTGAATTTGGTTCAAAGACCAAATCAAACCAAGCCAAGCCATGGTCTAGACCTTCTATGAACCAAATGGCTCATGATCTAACCGTTCATCTCCTGATGCTCTTGATCTCACGATCCAGCATCCAATCTCTCGATCGAAGCTTTCCGATCTCAAGCCCTAATCAATCAAACATGATCAGTCCAGATCTCACTTACAATCAGAGACTAAAGCCCTTTAAACTGAACCCAAACAATTCAGTCCACACGATCTGACTTAAGTAAGCCATATCATCAAATTGTGCGACCCTGAGGGTTTCCTTTAGATGTCGGTAACGATAACTTTCGTTATCACGATCAGTGAGGGGTATCTAGCAACACATCACTGTCTCCCGATATAAAGGAAAGAGTCTTCCAAGACTACACCCAAACTACAGCACAAGTGTGAATCCACTTCACAAGGCATACATGTTTCCTTTGCCACTGGATGTTCTTATTGGACAAGCATGTCAAGCCTGTAACTCCAATATGATGAGCATGATTAGACCAGATGAACATAGTCACCTGGGTATGGCCATACACTTTCTCAATCATCTCATTTAGGGGGGCCCCTTTAGAACATCACACTCCTTAAACAAGGAGACGGCAATCCTATATCTATCACTAGTGTCCTAACCTGACTCATGATCATTATCCAAGATAGTCTATAACCATTATGTTTCAAATGATATTGAACTACCTCAAAACAATGAGAATCATCATTTAGAAACACAAGTGATCTCAAGTCAGAGGACATGTGCCACTTGTTGCAAACAAGGATTATTCACATTGTGACAAGCAATTGAATATCCTAGTAGGGTCTGTCCAGTACATCCAATGTACCCATGAGTCTACATCTTATTCCATGCTCGAAGCATCCTATAAGATTAGAACACATATTAGTCTCAATCATATCAAGGCTGTCTCATGTTCACCAAGATATCTCGACTAAGGACATTACAGCATGTCAGCCTAGCTGAACAGCATTGAGACATTATTCAGAAGCACACTCATTGCAGCAGACAATGTAACATACTGAATAACAACCATTGCCTTTATAAACATAAGAGTTTATATACATGATACTGATAGAATCCCAAGGCCTCAAACATTAGCCTTAAGGGCATACCCCAACAGGTATTTAAAGGAGATAGCAGCAGCCTGTTCTCACGCATATTCTGCTAGCTCTGCTTTCGATTCCTAATCTGCTGAACCTGCTCTTCCAACCACAACTTCCTCTGTTTATGGCAATTATCCAATTCGTCTACTTTGATTTTATCCATACCTGGCAGAGGTGGACTCTTCCGCACGACCATCAGCCTCCTTTCTCCTGTTCTCATGTGTGCCTCATCGACGTCGTGCCTCGCCTAACTCTGTCAAGAAGCGTTCCACTCTTTTGATTTCCGCATCCCACCCTCTTGGCTATCTTCCAGGTTATTCGTGTTGCTATCCCCTTTGATCTCACATTTCAACTTGCTGCATACCCAAGAAATCTAGAATGACCCTAGGCGAAAGATCAGAGCCCGAAAGTCTACTATGCACATCCATGCGACTCCCTTCTACCAGCCTGCTTCTTCAGCTGTTTTGCCTCTTCATCATATGCTATTTTTGAGGCCGCATGATATCTTTGGCTCTTCCTCATGCATAATTCTATTCAAGTCCACAAATGCCAACAGCTTCTCCGACTTCTTTGAATGTCTTGCTAAATTCACATGACATGTGGACGACCCTCACGAGGAAGATGCTGACACAAGCATTGACGATGACTCTGACGGATCTTATGAGTATTGCTACCCATCTCTCCAAATTTTGAGTTCTTTACATGCTATGCATAGGGACTATGCATAATTTAAGTCTGGGAGACTGTGGGTAGGATTCATTTTAAAAACATGTTATGCATTAACTCAATACTTATGCTTTGTGCTTTGATGATACATTTCATATGCTGCGCTCTAATGATATGATGAAGATAAGTGGTGATATTATTTTTGATTATATTATTTCTGATTTTTAACGGAAATCATGATAACTTGAACCTTTGTGATTGACTCCTTGGGATATTATTATTATGTTCTAAATCTTAGTTCAAAGTCAAGTAATTTATATGATCATCTTATTTGATGGAAAAAAGACTGTGGAGTGACTTATCTGATTTTCCATTGAGGTTTTTAATGCTTATGATCTTTCTATTGAAGTACATACCTCTATCTATTTGATTCACCTTACTGCTTGTTGGTTATGATCAATGCACTTATCTGATGATTGTTATCTCCTCTCAAAAAAAAAAATTAAAAAGAAAATAAAACAGACTTCTCTACTTGGCACTGCGTAAAATTGGCAGTGGTACTGAAGACATGAGTTGAAGTCTATGAAATATAATAATAATAATAATAATAATAATAATAATAATAATAATAATAATAATAATAATAATAATAATAATAATAATAATAATAATAAGACTCCTCTACTTGGCACTGCGAAAAATTGGTAGTGGTACCTAAGAAATGAGTTAAAGTCAATTTAAAAATTGAGAGGACAAAAATACAAATAAGAGTGCATTGGTATTTTTCCTACTTGTGTCTTTGGATGAATTAGGTTCGTATAGAGTACATATTTACCACATAGAATATTATTGCAGCTCATGAAGGTAAGCCTCATATAATTTTGATCTTCACACCCTTACTCCTGACGATAGATGATTATCCTGGATACCTTGACCTGCTGCGATTTGTTCATAATGATATCTCCCTTGGACGCAATATTTTACAAGCTTGACCTGATTTCATCTTTTTCTGATTACCACTCTTATCTTTTTATATGCTTGAGGACAAGCATTGATCTAAGTCTGGGAGATTTTGATGTCTCGTATTTTTATAGTCTTTTAGACCTATATTTACTTGTCAATCGAGACCTATTTTCACGCTTTTACATCTCCTTCCGGCTTATTTCATTGATTTTCTTCAGAAGTTTCATTTCTTGTTATGTTTGATGAATTTAGGATAATTCACTCGTTTCTGGAGCTATTGGGAAGTATATTTATGTCCTCGAGTGAACCAAGAACCCTGACGAGAAGTTTGGCTTCAAACGGAGCTAATTTCCAGAATTACGACCAAGGCCATAATCTGCATTATGGCCATAATTTTCAGCATGAATTCTCAAGAAGCCTGTTTTCGTTCAAGCATAATCATATTCCAAAGGCGTGCCCTTAATTTTCTCAAAAGAAGCCTTTCGGAAGACAAAAACTTCGGCAGAACACATTACGAGTATAGCCGTAATTTCACCCAGCCCGTAATCTTCACACCGGCGACCTTTGATACCATACTATGGTCGGAATTCAAGTCAATTCAAAGGTCAACTCACTCGTAAAATTTCAGACAAAATGGAGTTCTCCATCAAAATTACAGGCATGCCCATAATCCTCATTACACCCATAATGGTAGCATTAAGTGTATTGGAGGGCTGCAATAAATGGGTCAAAACTTTTCTGTTACAACTCCGCTTTGGGCATTTTTGGTGTCATTACGAAGAGCTTTTAATGGCCCACAAGTTTATGGACGTTTCAAGAGCTGAAGAGGATCAATGACAACATTGTAGCCATGCCCGTAATCTTCATTACACTCATAATCACACTTGCGTGGCCTAAACTTAAAAGAGCCATAACTCTCTCATTATAGCTCCGTTTTGAACGTTTTTGGTGTCAAAACGTAGCTAATTAAAAGGGATTTAATGATGGAATATCAAAGGGCACCTTAGAAATAATAAAAGGGGCCAAATTCGGTGAAGAACGCAGCGCCCAGTTGGGGCTCAAGGTGGGCTAGTGAGTTTTGCAAGGGAGAAAGCTTTGGCGACAACAAGGGAGGAGGAAGGAGCCATGCTATCATTCTAGAAGACTTGAAGGAAAGTCACAACGCTTCTGCAGAAGAGTTTGTTTCCTTTTACTTCTATCTTCTCTTTAGTTCTTTCTAATCCTTCAGAGATTGTACTGAATTGACATCATGCTAGCTAATCTTTTTATCGGAGCAAGGGTGTAATCTCGTTGCGCGTATCTTATTTTTGAACTTATTTTCTCATAGCAAATGCAATTTTATCTTGTGTTTATTCGATCTGTGTTGTTTTACTGCTAGTATTGCCTTGATCACGCAATTATTTTACTCAGGTGCCGCAAGAAGGACCGAAAGGTGAATTGCGATGCTAGATCTGCCTTATCGATCATGCTCTGACTTGTCAAGAAATTGGGCAGGATTTGTATGAGGAATTTTATAGTATCTCTAAACCCATTGGATCAATCTAGGTACGATGAGCCACAAAAGTAGGACACCAATCTAGATTGATACCGGATTACGCCGTCGAAAGAGGGTAATCTAGACCATTAGATATTTCCTTGAATACTTTTAAAATTTTATTGTTATGATAATTGTCTAGTTTGAGTTTAAGATTCATCAATGAGATAAACTCGAAGTTTCGATGTCTCTAAACCTTGTTTTATATCCAATACTTTCACTTGTTTGATTTGGCTAGCATTTGTATTTAGTTGTATTTTCATTTATTTTTAGAAAACTGAAAAACATTTACCCGTTTGTCTAGCTATTGATTCGTAATCACTCGGTACTTGATCACTGTCCCTGTGGGATCGACATCTTAAGTACTACTACGACAAAGCCGTCATGCTTGCGGTTAGTGGTACGATAAAGTACACATCAATCCTGAGATTAATAAAACTTTGAGATTACACAAGAAACTCAGATTTGAAGAGAAAAAGAAAGAGAAATTAATCATGGCGGAAAGAAGATCGCTTAAGGATTATGTAGTGCCGAATCCACAAAAGATACACTCTAGCATTGCTAGACCGGTGATCGAGGCTAACAATTTTGAAATCAAAGCATCCTTTCTATCTATGATCCAGCAGAATCAATTTGGAGCATCACCACTTGAAGATCCTAATCAACATCTTGCTCTTTTCCTTGAATTTTGTGACACCATTAAGATTAATGGTGTATCCAGTGATGCTTTGAAACTCACATTATTTTTCTTTTTCTCTCAGGGACTGAGCATGTGCCTAGCTACACTCTCTACCATCTGGAACATTCACTATCTGGGATCAACTTTCAAATGCCTTCTTGTTGAAGTACTTCCCACCAAGTAAAATGATTCAGTTGAGGAATCAGATTACTAGTTTTGCATAGAGGGATGACGAGTCACTAAGGCATGAGATCATTTCAATAAATTACAACGGAAGTGCCCTCACCATGGCTTGGTGATAGGTTTCCGCAAGTGCACGGAATTATAGAAGTAATAAAAATATCAATCCACAGAGACCTTATTGTTAATTACCAAATAATTGTTTTCTCATTAGCTAAGTAAACCGAATATGATGAAAGTAAGCAGTATAGCTAACACGAAGGATAATCAGAGAGATAGACATGGGACTAGGGTTTCATCCACCTTGATTTTAATGATAAGATATAAATAAAAGGTTCGTCAATCAAAACTTGCTATGATAAAGACCTAATTTACTTCATAAAAGGATTATCTCACTTTCGTGCATTCAATCATGTAGGGACCAATCCTCGCTTTCGCGCAAGATCTATCCCAATGCTATAGATAAGTAAACCATCAACAAAGAACTCAAGGATCACTTTCGTGCATCTGAATTCTAAGTTGATCATCACAAGTGGAGCCTTAAGGATCACTTTTGTGCATCCGAGTCTCAACACAGGTTCTACCTAGGGTTCTCCAACGTTTCGATCCTCACTTTCATGCAAGATCTCTACGTTTGACACAATAACTCAATCCTAGATTAATATTATTAAACATGGCAATTAATCTACTAGAACAGATCAAGTTGGATCTAACCTAAGGACGGGATCCTAACATGCAATTCTAGGGTTCCAAGTTCTCAAGCAAATCACCTTTCAGTCTCATTGCGAAAACTCTTAAACATGGACAATAACATAGATCTATGGAAAGTTAAAGACAATTCGTCACAAAAGTAGAATTATCACAGCGAAGATTATCATGACGAAAAAAAAAAGAATTATATAATCATTAGACATCAAAGGGATTAAACCCTATGTCCCAAAATATGTCTAAGCTTGCATGGAGGAAAAAATACAATGAATCATAGTCTCAGAGTGATTTGAAAATGAAAAGAAATGAGAAACAACTTTACAACACGGCTGTAATATAAATTACAGCCGTAAATTGCGAGTGAACAATGCCGGTGCTGCTCTTTTGTTGATTCCTCCTCCGATCAGACTCCTTTTGCACTAAAACTTCTGGGATGTTGTCTTCTTTTCTAGGCAAAGCTTCTGCATGAAAATCACGGCCGGAGTTGCCCTCTACGGCTCTCGGCATGAGGCCAAACCCTAGCTGCCTCTCTGGCGATTACTCCTTCGATACTTAATAAAAGTTCTCCCTTTCAGTGCGTGTGCCATTTCCTCTTAAAGACGAAGCGGCAACAACTTTCGGATTCCAATTTGGAGCTCTAGATCAAAAGTTATGGCAAGAACAATTTTTAGCCGCGGAAAACTCGCGATTTTGACTGGAAATTACGGCTGTGTAATAATTTACGGTAGTGCCGTATTTTCATTCTGTGCACTGAAAGTCAAAATTACTGCCCATAAAATATTTCTCGATGGTGCCATAAAATCGGACGAGTTCTCTGGTCTGGATCGCTTGGGAAATACGGTACCGTAGAATCGTTTACGACCGTGCCGTAAAATCAGCAAAGGTTTCTATTCTGAAAGCGCTGAAAAATACGGCAGTGTAATTCTTTACGGTAGTGCCGTAAAATCACAAAAACTTTCTATCCGGAAAATCCTCCAAATTACAGCAGTGTTCTGATTTTACGGTACTGTCTGAAATTACGGTACCGTAAAATGGATTACGGCACCGGCGTATTTTGCTGAGTTGCTCCGTTTTGCATGAAATTTCTTGGGTGACCTCCTCTTGATGATGGTAACTCTTTTATGTGTTTGATTTTGCTTGAAAATGCCTTGTAATAATACCTTTTTACCTAAAAACCATGAAAAACCAAAATAGAAGTAGACTTTGCAATATTTGATGAATTCAGCATAAAAATAAGCAAAAAAATCCTCAATTTAGCATGAAAAGATACATATAATGATATAAAATATACTATATATTTTGGTGTCATCAAAAAACATAAGGCTCAAACTTTGCTTGTCCTCAAGCAAAAATCAAAACTTGATTAAAAGAATAACCTTTTCATGCTTAATAAATTTCTAAAATACAACCATCAATGAAAAATTCCATCAATTGTTTCACAAAACTTCAAATAAACATATCATTCTAAGAATTCAATCCTCGAGATCCACAATTCAATCAAATAAACCTTTGCAACTTGTATAAAAAATAGAATTTTCAATCTCATGATTTCACCCAGTTTCTGTTCAAATCTATCATGATTTTGTTTACAGGAATTAGGTTTCCAAGATCTTTTTCCACACATGATTTTTTTCCTTTTTTTATGTATTTTGTTTGTTTTTGTGAAGATGGCATGTACCCACTTAGATACACACTTTTTATTTTTGACTTCAACTCTTGTCTTCAGTACCACTGTCAATTTTACACAGTGCCAAGTAGAGGAGTCTTATTATTTTTCACTTTCATTATTTTTCATGCATAGACTTCAACCCATGTCTTAGGTAACACTATCAATTTTACATAGTGCCAAGTAGGGGAGTCTCTCACTATTTTTATGGATCTTAGATTCTTCTTTCCCAACAATTAGCAAAATAGACTAAACATCTACTAGGTTGATCAATTGATATCAATTCACAAATCATACTCATATGCTCATTTTATTTAAAGGAGTAGTTTCACCTTTAGATCTTATTCTTCAAATAACACATCTATCCAAAATTTCATGCATCAACCAATGTCAAATTTCAAAAATAGATATGCATTGAAGAAATAAATCTAACATGATAGGGTTTTTCTCAAATCACAAGTATAAATACTCACATCATCAAGGAAGATATTTTATCAATATAAATTTTATTAATAAATCATGCCATCATATAGTAGAAAGTGGATCATATGCTTTCATCAATTTTAACAACATATTTTAATAATATCATCATCAAAACAATGAGTTCCATATATCCATAAAATCATTTTTCAACAGAAAACCAATAAGTAGTATAAATATGATAAAGCCAAATATGCACTATATGAAATAGTCATTAATAAGAGAGTGCAAGTGATACTCACAAAACTATATAGATCATGCTCAATCATTGTCAGGCTAATGCAGCTGGGTACAAAGATATGCCTTTCGAAAATTTTCTGCAAAATTTAAGTTACATAAGGCTCAGATCAAAAACAGTCCTAAAAAATAATAATGATAAAAATATAATCTCAAGGGAGAATCAGAGATGTCGCCGGAGGTCTGAAGAGTGCTGGTGGAAAAAGCTGAGAAGCAGAGGTGGAATAGATGCTAGCTGAAAAGCTGCTAGCAATGATGTGCTCGTGCCGACAGTAAAGTGAGTAATCTCCAGTGGCCTGCTGAAGACTACAGTCCTGGAGGTGAGATCGTTGGCCGGTGGTGCAAGAGATAGCACTACAAAAATAGAAAATCAGTCACTAATGAATATTCTACTGCATAAATAAAATAAATGGAATAAGAGGCAGTAGAAGAAGTAAGATTCTGCAGATGGTATAATCCAGTGTCGACGGCTGGATACAATGATGTTAGAGGCAGATGCAGTGGTGGCTAGAGGTGGAAGACAATTGCTCTTGAAGATTTCTGAATCTGGATGCAAAATAAGCAATAACTGGAAGAAAGCAAACTGTGCAATTTTTGAATTTTTTATGAAAAGTAGCCATACCCTAGAATAAAATTTAATGATCCAAATAGAAAATGGACAGAACCATGTAATAGAATGAGATATGTTCTTTTCAGACGTATCAAAATTAAAGGATCAAAATATATCAAAAATTTAGGGCATCAACAGAAAGAAGGCTAACTCAGATTAAAAACTGCACAAACTGCACAAAAGTTAATCAAATTTAAAAAGTTGCTATGTGTCCTAGAATGATCAGAAAATATTTTCAAGAAAATAATTAATCCACAAGGTAGAATGACACACAAACTTCCAATTCCAAGTGAAAAATTTGGGTTTCAAGTTATTTAAGCATCTTAAAAAGCTGTAGCAAAAGTGCTAATCAGATTAGTCAGAAGAAAACTTCTGTAGAAATTAATCAAAATCGAAAAGTTGCTATGGGTTTTAGAATGATCCATGGACTTTAAAATTCAGAAAAAATATCCAGATGAAAGACAAAGATGAGTACTTCCATGTCATGCCAAAGATAAGAACAACTCTTAGCCATTGAACAGATCAAGGCTCCATGGTATGCCGACATAGTGAATTACTTGGTTGCTAATGTTTTTCCTCTTGATTTGGGTTATCAAAGAAAGAAGAAATTCTTGGCTGAGGTAAAGAACTATTTTTGGGATGAGCCTTATGTATTTAGAAGATGTGCAGATGGGATATTTAGGAGATATATTATTTCAGTATCATGGGTCTTCATATGGAGGGCATGTTAGTACTTCGAAGATAGCTTTCAAGGTTTTACAATCTGGATTTTATTGGCCCTCGGTTTTTAAGGGTGCTAGAAATTTCATATTATTTTGTGATAGATGCCAAAAGACAGGGAATATTAATAGAAGAAATGAGATGCCACTGTCAACTATTCTTGAAGTTGAGATATTTGATGTTTGGGGGATAGACTTCATGGGACCATTCCCTCCTCTCGGTAAGTGAAAAATAGATCAGATGTCTCTAAGTGTAAGACTTCTCTCTTTGTTAGACATGCGAAAAGTAATTTCCCCTTTAACTTGTCGATCAGAGTACTCATGTAGTTCCATATCCATGCTGCTAAGAAACTCCAAAACCAAAGGGAGGTAAGTCTGAGGTGAAATCTCGAAGAACTTCTTTGTCCCTATTTGATCAAACATCCAAAACATGTCATCGTAAAGTCCTAAAACTTCCAAAGTACGCTTGTCAACATACTTGGTGTTCACAACACATCTAGTGAGCAGATGGTTGTATCTAGCCTCCTGTATCTAATCTCTAAACACAATCCCATAAGCATTAGGAGGTGGAGTTGGTGTGCGGGTCTCAGTTGGAGCCTTGCCCCTTTTCTTTGAAACCACTTGCTTGGTCCTTGGTGCCATCTTGAATGCAGGTAATGTAATATAACTTGAAAGGAAAAGCTTGAAAGTAGAGCTTGTCACTTGCACAAATAGAACCGAGCAGGAACTTGAATGTAGCTTCTGAGTCTGAGCTTCTGAACTAAAATCAACCCTCCAATCTCTTCAGGAATATGGTTCTCCTCCTCACGAAACTTTCTGGAAATAAAACTAGCTCGATCGAGACTCAACAGACGAAAAATCGAAGCAGGCGGAAGTCTCGGCGGATGAACGCTGACTGAGCTCGTTGAAGCTTCATATCTTCAGAATGTTCATCTGAAACTTGTCGAAACAGGTCAGAGACAACTGGATAAGCTCACCGGAGAGTTTTGGAAGGAAAGATCAACTCGAGTCGAAGAAATCGAAGACTCGTTTGACTGAAAATGGAAAGGGCAAAATCTCGTTGATCTCTCGCTAAAACGAATAGATTGGGCTAGAAATCACCGGAATGGAGCTTGGAGATGGACGGGAAAGGTCACCGGAGGGATTGGAGGGCAGGGACGAGCTAAAAACTCAAGGTCAGCGCTGGATCGAGTGAAAACACAAGAGAAAAACCTAAACCACGGTTGAAAACGGTAGAAATACAGTAGCAGAATAGTGTAGGGGCGACATAATTACGGCCGTAATTTTTATTACAGCACTACCGTAATTTTGTCTAGTTCAAAATCAATCAAAATTATAGCCCGTGAAGAATATAATGGCACCCCTATAAAATTTTTAGGAAAAATCTTCAAACAAAATTACGCACGTGTAAATAATTACAATACCGCCGAAATTGTCTCAGGAAAATAAATGCTCAAAAATATAGGCCGTGATAAAATTTATGGTACCACCGTAAAAGAGAGTTTTTTTTTCAAAATAAAATTATGGGTGTGAAATAAATTACACCCCCTACCGTAAATTTCTCTGGAGAAAATTAACTCTAAATTATGGCCCATAATAAAAATTATGGTAGTGCCATAAAACACGTAAAACTTTCTGGAAAGAAACAACCCAAATTTACGGCACGTAAAAATTATTACGCTACCGCCGTAAAAGATGTAAAAACTTCTGGATAAAAAATTACCAATATTATGGCCCGTAATTATAATTACGGTAGTGCCGTAATTCATGAAAATACGAGTTTTTCCTACAAAAAGAAAGACAAAATTAGTACCAAAAATAAACTAAAGTAAAAGAAACTAAACTTAAGTAAGAGTGCTTGGGTTGCCTCCTAAGAAGCACTAATTTTTAGGTCATTAGCTTGACCGCTCTACAATCAAATCCAATCGAGGTTCTTTAAGTTTAAATTTGGTTCTTTCTTCGTTTTGTTCCTCTTGGAAATAATGTTTCAACCTCTAACCATTAACCTTGAATTCTCCTGTTTTGTCACTCCATATGTCCACAACTCCATAGGGGTAAGCTTTCGCACCTGAAAAGGTCCGGACCAACGAGACTTAAGTTTACCAAGAAAAAATTTTAATCTAGAATTGAATAAAAGAACAAAGTCACCTGGTTGAAATTCCTTCCTAAGGATATGTCGATCATGCCATGTTTTAGTCCTCTCTTTATAAATCCTTGCGTTCTCGTAAGCGGAGAGTCTAATCTCATCTAGCTCGTTCAGTTGTAACCTTCGTTTTTCCCCTCACGATCTTCAAGTCAAAATTCAGTGCCTTGATAGCTTGGAATGCCTTGTGCTTGAGCTCTACAGGTAGACGACATGATTTACTAGATCAACTAAAAAGGAGACATACCAATCGGTGTTTTGAAAGCAGTTCTATATGCCTAAAGTGCATCATCAAGCTTAGAAGCCCAGTCCTTTCTTGTTCTTGACACAGTTTTTTCCAAAATCCCCTTGATCTCCCTGTTCGATATTTCAACTTGTCCACTTGTTGATATGGTGTTGCAACTCTATGATTTACTCCATATTTTTCTAAGCAAAGCTGAAAATTTATGTTCTATAAAGTGCAATCCTCCATCACTAATAACAACTCGTGGTGTCCCAAATCATGGAAATATGATCTTCTTAAATAGTTTCACAACAACCCTAGAATCGTTAGTAGGAGAAGCAAGAGCGAAGATTAGTGAAAAGCATGCGGGATTATGGCCGTATGATTATTCCTGAAGGAGAGGATAATATTCTTGAAGATATCATGGATGATGACTAATTTCTCTCCAGAAGCTATCACTGTCAAAAGGAAGAAATGACACATGTTGAAAGTGGATGCGATGCCGGTCCCTACTAGGCAGTCCCTACCTCTGTCCTTATATTCTTTATGAGAGCATAATGGCGGTCCCTACCTCTGTCCTTATCTTCTTTATGAGATCATAATGTAAGTGGGAACAATTATATGTTCCACTAATAAATGTTTCTTACATTGAGTGGGAACAATTATATGTTCCACTAGCATTTGCCTATATAAGAAACCTTAGAAGGCAGATGAAGAACAACCTAGCTTAGTCTTTAGCCTTCACTCGTGAAGTGTACGAGTTGTGAGTGCGAGGTGTTGATGACTCTAGATTTCATAGTATTTTTCGTACTTATTTAGGAGTCTTTTGAACCTTAATATTACTCTTTTGCCTTGTTTTTACACCTTTTATACCAAATACTTCGGAATCTACACAATCTTTGGTTGTTGGTCAATTTTAGGTAAAAAGGCATTATTATCGCTGGTTTTCAAGCAATATCTATGCATGAATGAATTCTAATCATCAAGAGGAGTCTACCCATCAAATTTCAAGAAAAAAGGAGCCAAACTGCAAAAATACGGCAGTACCGTGCCGTATTTTTGATCACATCTCTCACGGTACCGTATTTCTCAGAAGAAGTTTTGGGCGAAATACGACACTGCCATATGAATCTTCACGGTGCCGTATTTTTCAGCGTTCTCAAACAGAAAGTTTCAACAGAATTACGGCACTACCGTGGGAAATTACATGGTGTTGTATTATTCGACGATTCTGACCAGAGACTTTTGGAAGAATTACAGCAGTACCGTGAGGTTTTCCATGGTGCCGTATTTTGTGCAAATTCTGACCAGAAGGATTTGGCAGAAATATGACACTATCATATTTACGAGAAACATTATCACGGCACCGTAATTTTTACACAGAACTCACAGAATGAAATACGGCACTGCCGTATGACTCTTCACGGTGCCGTATTTTGGAACTCAGAATTCTGATTTTTCCGCCCGATTCTTACAAAGACCATATCTTTTGATCCAGACCTCCAAATTGAGATCTGAAATAAGGGGCGAACTCGTCTTAACGAGGAGAATATAATCAGACTGAAAGGAACGAATTTTATCACGAATCCACAAAGAAATTGAGTGAGAGGTGGAATTGCTAGGGTTCGTCAGTTCTACACCTACAGTCCACCTCCAGCCATGAAATTTGACAGAGAGCTTCACCTGGTGAAGGAGAATACGCATCTCAAGTTCCAGAGCATTCAGAGTTGAATCGAAGGAGAAATAGATACAACAGTGGTGACAACGCTGTTCAAAGCATATTACGGGTTGTAATTTCATTACAGCCCTGTTTTGTAATCTTTCTTCCCTCTTTTCGATTCCTTATCACTCTGAAAATATGTTTTATTGTAATTCCTTCATCATGGTAGCTTAATCTTTCTTTGGGACATGGGGGTATAATCTCTTTGTTTCTTAATGGCTAGAAAACCCTAATTTTGTCAACTAATCTTATTATGATAATTTTACTCTTGTGATTGATTTTTCTTTAATTCTCCTTTGTGTCTTAAATATCAGCATGTTTTAGAGTTTTGCAAAATAGACCGAGAGGTTGATTGTTTGAAATTTGGAACCCTAGGAATTGTTGAGTTTGGAACTATCGTAAGAGATTAGGTAATCCTTCGAATTCTGATTTTTAGTGATTTTATTGTCATGTTGAATTTCTGATACTTTGGATTGAGTTAATGTGTAGACTTGATTTGATATTGCAAGCGATTGAGTATCGAGTCGTTGGAAACCCTTGAGTAAAACTAGTGTTGAGACTCGGATGCACGAGAGTAATCTTTGAGTTTCCACTTGAGGTGATCTACCTAGAATTCGGATGCACGAGAGTGATCCTTGAGTTCTTAGCTGATGGTTTACTTATTTTAAGCATTGAATAGATCTTGCGCGAGAGTGGGGATCGGTTCTTTGTATGATTGTCTGCGCGAGAGTGAGACAATTTATTTATAAAGTAAATTTTACCTTTTCCATTATAGAATTAGATTGACAAATACTTATCTTAATCTAGTCATTATAAATTAAAGTAGATGAACCCCCAGTCCCAATTTCCTCTCTGATATTTTCTCCGTGTTCTTTTCGATAGTTTGATTCACTATTTTCTGATTGCCTAGCTAGCGAGAAATCGATTATTCAGTACTTGGCAACAAGGTCTCTGTGGTTCGATATTTTTATATTACTTCGAGTATCCGTGCACTTGCGGACACAACAGGTGTGCTTTCTCTTTGTAAGTTCTTTTCTCTTTGTAAGTTCTCCATGTTTCTTTAATGATTCATTGTCTCTGACCAGGGTCTCATGGTTGACCCCGCTAAGATAGAGGCCATTCATCAATGGCCTGAACCAGAGTCTATCACCGAGGTCCGTAGCTTTCTCGGCCTCACAGCCTTCTATCGACGGTTTATCAAGGAGTTTAGTACCATCGCTTCTCCTATGATTGCGTGTACTAGGCACGAGGAGTTCACCTGGACTCTAGTGGCTAGACGTGCCTTCCTAGCCCTTAAGGACATCATAACCTCTACCCCTATCCTTAGACTCCCTAACTTCTCCAAGGTCTTCGAGGTCGCCTATGATGCCTCTGGCACTGGCATTAGTGGTACACTTAATCAAGAGGGTCACCCTATTGCATTCTTCAGCGAGAAGCTGAACGAAGTACGTCAGCGTTACTCCACTTACGATAAGGAATTCTACGCGATTGTCCAGTCCCTTAGGCATTGGCGTCATTATGTCCTACATACGGAGTTCATACTCTACAGTGATCACCATTACCTCTTGCATACAAAGTACATACCTCCTGCAGCACTCGCCGGTATTGCTCAATTATGTATCTTGACATGACGTTTTCATCAGGTTTTCCCGGGTTTCCCTCTGACGCGCTTTCTTCTTCCCTCGTCTCAAGACCCTCTCATGACTTTCTACATCATTGTTCCACCACCCGTAGAGTACTGATTTAAGGACCACCCTCCCAAAGTTCCACTGTGTTAACTAGTCAGCACTAGTAAATGTTGTTTTCCAGCTAACAGCTAACTGTTGTGAAATTCTGCATCGCATAATTGTAAGGCCAAGCTATTAGTACTATTGAAATTGGTAAACACGTCATGTGTTACCATACTTATGTAGCATTAATTAGAGTTTACCATATTAGTGTATTAGCTACCATATAGGTTTATTAGTGCATACTAGTTAGATAAGTTACCTAAATAGATTAGGTTTATTTTCCTTTAAATATGCTTTGTAATTCTCTATTTTACATGCAACAATAATATTTTGTGATTCCTCTCTATGCTTTGATGTTTTTGGTGTTTCTCTCTTTCTAGCAAAGTGCTGCCGCCACGTTCCGTTGCTAACAGTGGTATCAGATGTTCTTGGTGTTTCTCTTTCTAGCGAAGTGTTGCTGCCACGTTCTTGCTATTTGACCAGCGACTGCCAAAGCCCTGTCGTCGGACGAAACAGACGCCATCCAAATTTCTGATGATGCTGAATTGTACAAAGCTTACAAAATCACCCGTTCGCATACTACTGTTCTCTGGACATTGCTTAAGATCCGACACCTGAATTGCATTGTTGATTCTTGCCAGACACTGAAAAAATTGCCTATCGAAGTTTCTGCCAAATGAAGCCGTTGCTCCCTCCATTTCTCGTCCCTTGGACCTCGCTGCTCACAGTCGAAGCAGCCTCATCCGCCTTTTGTCAACCATTGCTTCTTTGTTATGGTGAAGAAAACACTGCTCTGTTCCATTCGATGTCCACGTCCACGTGCACGTCCATGTCCGCTGAAGCCTCAGTAAAGAAGAAACGTTGCACAACCATTAGCTCCTACACTGGACGGCTGATGTCGATAGTCGTGGAAGATACTTGAAGATGTCGCTTACGTTGACGACGCTCGTGCGATCAAAGAAAGAGTGGCGGCCACCCGCTTGCGATTGCTATAGAATCAACAAATTCGATCAAATTGACCAATTCAATTCATTAGATTGGTTTATTATCAAATCTATTTGATTATCGGTTCAAGAGTGGTTTGTTTATCTGGACTATCACAACTTGGGCCAATTAATGTTTAGTCGGGCCTGATCCAATTATTTTTTTTTACTAAAAATTTTTAAAAAATTGAAAATGGCTAATAACAATATGAGCCCATTTCAAGTTCCTAAATTCTCAAGTGAGAAATTTGATAATTGGTGCATCAGAATAAAAACTTTATTAGGTGCACATGATGTTTGGGACATTGTTGAACATGAACATATAATTCCATGTGATTCAAGTAATCTCTCTCAAGCCCAGAGAGAGTTGAGAAAGAATGATCAAAAGGCCATGTCTTTGATTCATCAAGCCCTAGATGAATACACTTTTGAGAAAATTTCTAATGCAAGTACAGCTAAGCAAGTATGGGATATCCTACAAATTGCTTGCAAAGGAAGTATGAAGGCCAAAAGAGTGTGCCTTTAGAATTTGAGAGGTGAGTTTGAAGCCATCATAATGAATGAGTCTGTAAAGGTTTCAAATTACATTTCAAGAGTTGCATCAACCGCCAATCAGATAAGAAGATTGGATGATAATATTTTAGATGTAAAAGTGATTGAAAAGACAGTGAGATCACTCACTGAAAAATTTGATTATATAGTGACTGCCATTGAAGAGTCAAAAGACATAGAAGAAATAACTCTAGAAGAACTGTCAAGATCTCTAGAAGCACATGAAGAGAAACTAAATAGAAGAAAGAAAGAACCATTGGAGCAGGTTCTAAAGTCTCAACTAAATCTGATTGAGACAACAAGAATAGACAATGGCAACTATAATGGCCGAGGCCGTGGAAGAGGACAAGGTCAAAGTCCTCAATAAGGAGAAGTACATAAAATTATGAAGGTACTTCTTAGTTTACCTCGACACAAGGAAGAGGAGGAGGTCGATGTAGATCATATTAAACTCAGAATAGATATGATAAGTCACATATCAAACATTATATTTATAATAAATTTGGACATTTTGCTTCAGAATGTAATTCTAGATATGTTAGGGAATACCGGGTGTAATTTAAAATTATTGCAGTCCCAGGACGCAGCGGAAGAACCATTACACCCGAAACATATTCCGGTCCCAAGGATCCATGCGAGAGAGGAGACACAAGGATGTGTTAGAGATGTACCTCTTTTGCTTGTCTAGTTGCTGAAGCCATGTTGAAGGCGCCCAAGTGTTCGCCCTCTACAAGTATCCACGCGTCCACTCCTTGATCGTTGCTCCCTTCCACGCTTGGAGCTAGCCTCGGGAAGAGAATCAAGCCTTAGGGTTCCTTCACCTTTTTCTTGCGCCACCTCCAAGATGAAAGCGCCAAGAAGAGATGAGGAAGAAGATGATGCCGCCAAGTTACTTCCTTCTTCTTCTTTGCTTGCGCCACCTTCAAGCAAGGTGCGCCTATGGCCAAGGAAGGGAGAGAGCTTGTGGCAAGGAGATGCCACCAAGCACTAAGAGTCCTTGCGCCAAGAAGAGAGGGAGAGGAAGAACTTGTGGCTCCAAGGAAGAAGATTGCGCCAAGCCTATGTTGCTCTCGCCCCTTGCACTCCAAGTCTCTCCAAGAGATATGTCACTCCTCCAAGATGTTGTTCACACGAATCAACCTTTTTGATGGGGCGGCAAGGGTCCTATTAATAGGACAAGGGGCGGCTAGGGGAATGGCTAGGATCATGCCAAGTGGGCGGCTAGGATAAAGGAGACTTGAGGTAAGGAAAGTCTCCAAGACTTTACCATAAACCTCATTCAACCTATCCTAATTTGCCCAATGGCCATATCCACCCAAGACATGCCTTAGAGGCATGCATTCCATCCAAGGAGGATGGGCTACGCGCAACAAGCAAGAGGTATTCGGCTAGGGTAAGGGTTTGGGTGCATGTAGGGTTTATGAGGTAAGGAAAGTCTCCAAGACTTTACCATAAATCTCACCCTACTTGTCATATGCGCCCAAGCTCTTTCCAAAAGAGTTTTCAAGCCATATCAGCCCCAACCCTTACCATAGAGGCAAGGTTTCCTTCCAAGGAACAAAGGGGGAGGCGCCTAATGCTTCCTTATGAAGCAACATGCGCCCACTTCACCCCATTATGCCCTTGGCGCCAATGGGGTGAAATTCTTCCCCATTATACCCTTATTTGCTTATACCTCTTCTTGACAATTAGTTATTGGGCCTCATTGGATAATGAGCTAGCCCAAACTTCATGGCATGGGTTGATTAAGCCTTTGGATCCAACCCAATGTAACCCTAATTCAAATGTAACTAATCTAGGTCAATTTCGGGTCAACCTACCAAAAATAAAGTTTGTCTCCAATAACTTTCTTCCAACTCATCAGGCCCATTGGCGCTGATGAAATCTTCGAAATTGATCCAAGTTATCCAATAACTTGATCATAAGGCTTCTAATTAAAGCAACGTCAAGAGTCTATTGCGTGTGACCCCGTAGGATCCATATGACGATGGCAATGATGTAAACATCATAAGTAGTGAGGGGTATCTAGCAACACATCACTACTACCCATGTCATAGGACTTAAGTCATTATGGCAACAACTCCTAACAAGCAACGAGGATTCCCATTGCATTATAGATCCCTTTGCCTAAACTGATATCCTGCCATTGGATTAGTCTTATGTTTTATCAATCCAATGCATTGGTCATGACTCAACAAGTGTGGCCACACATTCCTGTCATGCACCAATAAGGTGGAGCGCCCCGAGAGGATATCATGCTTCCAATAAGGAAGGGGCAAATCCTACTATTGGTCATCCATGTCTCTACGTGATTTATGACATGCCCAATGACAGTCGTTTTTGTCTCCCAATTACGAAGAGACGTAAGACTGTATCAAAGCATACCCATCATCAAATCTAGACATGAATACCTCAAGTCTAAGGATCAATGCAAACCTCTTGCATGTGAGATTGACTTGTTGACTAGACAAGTCAATCCTCACGGTGGATCACTCTAGTGCACCCAATGCACCTGTATGTCTGCGTTACTATGCCCCCCGCACTTAACCAGCCCATACACCAGTCTCACATGTACCAAAGCTATCCCATATCTGCTAAGGTACCTTGTCTGGGGATTTCTTATGAGAATGGATCCAATCCAAACTTCTAGGACATTATACATGCAACTCAATACATCAACGCAGGTAGAGAAGTCTGCATAATAACGACCATGCCTATACCAAGAGTAATAGTTCTATCAAAGTACATTCAAACAATGCCTATCCATGTCCATACATTGGTCTTCAGGACATATACACCAACAATCTCCCACTTGCACTAAGACCAAGGGCAACTGATGTTTAGTCAGTTCCAATGTCTCTAGTATGACTCATTTAGCTTCCGCTGCGCCAGAGGCTATGTTAGTGGGTTTTTCTAGATTGCTATCTGTGTTTATTTTAACAAATTTGATCATCATCTTTGTCCATGATCTCCAAGATCAGATGATATACTGCCTTACATACTTGAGCACTAAGTTCCTTCACTTATGCTATGGCCCTAGTAAGAACCATACTGGACCATCAAGCACCAGGAACTTAATCAAGTTCAAATGAATGGAGCTGCCTCCTTGGCTGCTACAAGAAGCTACAATGTACTCAGCCTTATTTGTAGAATTTTGCCACTATGGTTTGCATAATGCTCTTTCAGCACACAACACCACAACAAGGCAAAGCGCAAATCCTGGCTGTGGTCATAAGATTGGAACGAAGTATCAGTGTACCCTTGTACACACAATTCTTCCTGTCTATCATAGACTAGACTTCAATCCTTTATACTTCCCAAGTATATATAAGGATTGCTTTCACAGCTATCCAGTGTCAAACACTAGGATCTGATTGAAACTTACTGGCTATGCTCCAAGCATTTGCCACAAATGGTCTTATGTATATTACTCATAACATGATCCATCCTATACACCATGTATCAGGATTTTAGACCCATGTTATTACTCTCCAGCTGTGTCATAGGGCACAACATCCTCATGAGAGTCAGACCATATCTCTCTGGAAGGTATCAATATTTGGAATCATCCAATATAAACCTCTCCAGAAACTCTTGGATGAATATAGATTGACTAAAGGGCAATGACTTTCTTGGATCTCTATCTATAGATCCTCATGCCTAAGATGTAGGCATCATTCCCTAGATCATTCTTCTCGAAGTACATCTCAAGCTTTTTCTTCACCATGTGAAGAGCTGAGATGTCATTCCATGTGAGAAGAATATCATCAATCTTCTAGAACAAGAATTAAGGTGCTCCCACTGATCTTCTTGTAAACACAGGCTCTTTTAAACATGCTTGCATAATACCATGCATATCTTTATGGCCTTGATATGAAAACCTTCTGGCTATTTCCTTATAGATATCTTTTCAGACGTCCATGCAAGAAAGGCAGTTTTCATAACAACACGCCACTATTGATCATGCAATTATAACAAGCAGATTCCTAATGGACTTAAGACTCAGCTATTGGTGAAAAATTTCATCATTATCCACCCAGTGGATTTTCCTGAAATTTCTGTTCACTAGCTTGCCTTTCAAGGTAACAATGTTACCTTCCATGTCTATCTTCCTAGAAGATTTATTTACAGCCTGTGGGAATTACCCCTTTGGCAGCTCATCCAAGTCCCAAACTTGATTAGCAGATATGGAGTCCATTATTGTTCTCATGGCCCTTAGCCATTTCTTGGAATCTGGTCCACCGACCGCTTCCATTTCCTCATAAGTCTTATGTTCATCCTTAGATGAAAAATTCGTCAAGCCCAGCACTTTGAATCCATCCAGACTTATGTGGTTCCTGTGTTACTTGAACCTTTGGTTGACTTTCAACCTGTATGTGAGATTCCACTCTCCATTTGTGTCTAAATGTATTGTGGTTGATTCTAGATCTTGTCCCAATCAAATATACTCCCACTAGCTTCCTTCAAAGAAGTATCTCCTCAAGGAAGACAGCAGTATCGAGCAACAAATATTTTGTTCTCCTTGGGATAGAAACAGCACCCTTTAGTGCCCCACAAACATATACTTTTTGAAATCACTGCATATTACATTCCCAATTCCATTGAAGGAATGGGATATTTGTAGTTCGCAACTCAAAAGCTACCTTAGACACTTTCTTATGGAGTGGCAGTACATCTGTTTGCATGACATCATAGTAGTATATTTGCATGACTATTCAAAGATGGAACCACATCCAATGTGTTCCTCTTTCTTTCTTTTGAAATTCACCACATAGTGGTGTTCTAAGTAAGCTGTGAGATAACCCCACACTCCTTAGGATAGTCATCAAATTCTCCACTAATTACCTTGATCCAATCAAAGTGCTTTGATAGATCCTCTAATACTTCATTTGTCAACTTCTTGGATTTCTCCAAAGTTCTTAGGTTGGATAAGGCATACCCATACTTGATGAAGCATATAACACCTCTTCGTACTTGTTTACATGAGTCCACACACATTGCTGTGTAATAGATCCAACAAGCCACTAATCCTTCCACCCTTTATGGTGAAGGTAGCATCTGTCACATTGTTCCTTTGAACTAGGCTCACATGTATCACAATCCTGAAAGGATAATGATCCCAATAGTCCATGGACCTTTGGATGTGACCATTGTTCTATGGTTCAAGAGACAATGCTATAAGAGGGTGTTTATTGAATCATTGGATCTGATCTTGTGTTACATATAGAACCACAAACTATTATTAACTGTATCACTTCAATAGAACATCTCAGGTTTAAAGAAAAATATTATTTATTATGTCAAATTGAAATCCTTTCCAAAAGAAATGATGTTCTAATACATAAGCTGATACATAATAGCAAAGTCCTAGACAAAGTCTTCAAGGCAGTGAGATGATATCAGTAGCATCCAATGCTCCGTCCCTGTCCCGAGGGTCGATCCCACCAAGCCTAATCGTCCTACTTCTTCTGAGCTCCTGCACATGTAAAATATATGTGAGTCTCACATGCGGTACCCAGTACCCATGAATAAGAAGTAGACATAAAGACTTCAGTAACACAATACCTGAAGCGGATGGATCACATCCCTTCTTCTTTGCCATGCTCTTCTTGGCCATTAATCCTCTTCGAAATACCCATGCATTCCCAGTCTTCCGAAGTATTAGCTTCGAAGATATAGAACCATGGTCATTCTCAGATTTAGGCATACATTCTGAAGATCCAACAGAACTCTCCTAATCATTGTCTATAGAGCATGGCGTGAAGAGACCTTTGAGATGTATGAAAAGATCATAAATCCCCATCTCATCACATTCAACCTTGACCTCTGGGGTCATGCACTCTAAGACAAGAGCAGTGTACTATTCGTTATCTTCACAATGTTCAAGATAGACATTCCACTCCCACTCATTTGTGAAATACACACTGGGCTGGGATGGAGGTCTTTCAAGAAGATGCACCTTATTCTCTGGTTCCAGTATCTTGGACAAAATCTTGAACCAACTTGTCCAGTTTGTCCCATCCAACTTATTTTTATAAAGTTTCAATCTTAGATCAGGAGATGCCATCTACAATAAGCAAATAAGTAAAATAAGTACTATGATAAAGCATTTAACAAGGACTTTAAATTTAAATGCTATGCTCCCACCACTTCCAAAACAAGTTGAGAACTCTCAAACTCAACATGGAAATAAGTGAGTAGGATCCTAATTTCACATGAGGTCTTCGCGACTCACGAGGGTGAGTTGGGATGCACAGAGAGTCTCGTGTTTCCTTAGGTAGGCTTGCCAGCCAATTGTGCCGTGCACAACTCCTCTTAGTTAAGAAAGACTAGGCGCCCTGTGTCCAGCGAGGGCTGGATACAACACAGAACCCTATCCTCTTAACAGCTGCCTCTAGTGATTCATCATGTCAGTGACATATGAAAACTAGTCAAGTCTGGTCCTAACCGTTATGCCCAGGGCCAACGAATTTCCTTGCGAAGGCACGCCCAGGTTAAAACTGGACTGGGGAAACCATTGTCACCACACACCTTCTAAAGATAAGTGGGTGTGTCCCACGAGGGTGGGAGACAGTTCACAACACCACCGATCTATAGTTTGATGAGGGCTACGCGTTAGAAGGCTATTGACTTGATATTTCAATGAGAGTTTTTCATGTTTATTTTATTCTTTTCTAGCATGCAGTTTTCCTATGGTTATGGCAGCAAAGGAAGAAACATCACAGGCATGCTATGGACAAAATAATAAACCATCACAGGCATGCTAGTTTGGTCGATATGGTCATAGCCCTTTTCATACATATAACTCGTCACGAGCCATGTGACATGTTATCATGCATCTAAGGGTTGCGAGTGAAAGTCCCCATCTGAAGGGGGGCGAAACCCTAATGGCGCATATAAGAGGTTTTGAAAGCAACGGAAGCTAGGGTTTCTAAACAAAATCACATGCATATCATATGATTAACTTGTAAAGATTAGACGACTCATACCAGTGCCATTTCTCTGATGGCGTCTTGGAAGCAGAAACCGAAAAAGCTTTCCTCCAAAAGGTGCGCACACAAGATGAAGATCGCCTACCCTTGTCGCTCCTTGTGCTAGCAAGGATCTCCAAGTGTCTTGATTGAATGGAAGGGAGTGAGATGACTTCCTTTTTCTTTTCGAATCCTCTCCAAGGCTTCAACCTTTCACCACGCGAGAGAGAGCGTAGCCGTTCAGAGAGATGGGCGAGAGAGAGGGACAAGAATAGAATGATTCTATTCCTACATGAGGCGTGATCTCATTTGAGATCATGGTTTCTAAAAATAGAAACCCACACTCGCTCATGTGTTCACGCCAAGTGAACAAGTCGCAACCTCCTTTCCCCTTGAACCATGCGCTCACTCAATGAACGGTTCATTTTGGTTTGGTTCAAAGACCAATTAACCCAAGCGATTTGGTCTAGATCATATTAAACCCTAAAGGTTCAAGATCTAACCGTTCATCTCATGATGCTCCTGATCTCACTGATCTAGCATCCATTCTCTCGATCGAAGCTTACCGATCTCAAGCCCTAATCAATCAAACATGATTAGACCAAATCTCACTCACAATCAGAGATTAAATCCCCTTAAACTGAACCCAAACAATTCAGTCCACACGATCTGACTTAAGTAAGCCATATCATCAAATTGTGCGACCCTAAGGGTTTCCTTTAACTGTCGGTAACGATAACTTACGTCATCATGATCAGTGAGGGGTATCTAGCAACACATCACTGTCTCCCGATATAAAGGAAAGAGTCTTCCAAGACTACACCCAAAACACAGCACAAGTGTGAATCCACTTCACCAGGCATACATGATTCCTTTGCCACTGGATGTTCTTATTGGACAAGCGTGTCAAGCCTGTAGCTCCAATATGATGAGCATGATTAGATCAGATGAACATAGTCACCTGGGTATGGCCATACACTTTCTCAATCATCTCATCCAGGGGGGCCCCTTTAGAACATCACACTCCTTAAACAAGGAGACGGCAATCCTATATCTATCACTAGTGTCCTAACCTGACTCATGATCATTATCCAAGATAGTCTATAACCATTATGTTTCAAATGATATTGAACTATCTCAAAACAATGACAATCATCATTTAGAAACACAAGTGATCTCAAGTCAGAGGACATGTGCCACTTGTTGCAATCAAGGATTATTCACATTGTGACAAGCAATTGAATATCCTAGTAGGGTCTGTCCAGTACATCCAATGTACCCATGAGTCTACATCTTATTCCATGCTCGAAGCATCCTATAAGATTAGAACACATATTAGTCTCAATCATATCAAGGCTGTCTCATGTTCACCAAGATATTTTGACTAAGGACAAAACAGCATGTCAGCCAAGCTGAACAGCTTTGAGACATTATTCAGAAGCACACTTATTGCAGCAGACAATGTAACCAACTGAATAACAACCATTGCCTTTATAAACATAAGAGTTTATACATGATACTGTTACAATCCCAAGGCCTCAAACATTTGCCTTAAGGGCATACCCCAACAATCTCCCACTTGCACTTAATCTAATGGTTGAGAAACCTCAAACCCATATTATTACAGTGCTTCTCATGCTTCTGCTGCGCCAGAGGCTTGGTAAGCGGGTCAGCCAGATTGTCATCTGTATGAACCTTGCAGACTTTGATCTCGCCTCGATCAATGATCTCCCGGATCAAATGAAACCGTCTCTGTATGTGCTTGGACTTCTGGTGCGACCGTGGTTCCTTTGCTTGTGCGATTGCTCCAGTGTTATCACAGAAGATAACCAAAGGATCTGCACTCGAAGGAACAACACCAAGTTCCTGAATGAACTTGCGAATCCACACTGCCTCCTTGGATGCTTCCGAGGCTGCAACATACTCGGCTTCTGTTGTGGAATCAGCAACGATACACTGTTTGAAACTCTTCCACACCACTGCTCCACCATTCAAGCTAAAAACATAGCCTGATTGCGATCGGAAATCATCCTGGTCAGATTGGAATGAAGCGTCAGTATATCCTTCAATACTGAGTTCTTCCTGACCTCCATATACCAAGAACATATCTTTGGTCCTCCGCAGATATTTTAAAATGTTCTTGACTGCAATCCAGTGCGCCTGACCTGGATTACTTTGGAATCGACTGGTCACGCTTAACCCGTAAGCGACGTCTGGGCGAGTACACAACATCGCATACATAATGGACCCAATAGCCGAAGCATAAGGCGTATTGTCCATTTCATCTTTCTCAGTCTGTGTTTGTGGACACTGACTCTTTGAAAGATTCAGACCATGTCTGACTGGAAGATATCATCTTTTAGAATTCTCTAAATGAAATCTCTCCAGGACTTTATCGATGTAAGTACTCTGGCACAGCCCGAGAAGCCTCTTAGATCTATCCCTGTAGATCTTCACACCTAATACATAGGCTGCTTCTCCCAAATCTTTCATCTGAAAACATTTCCTTAACCATGCCTTAACCGCATGCATTTCAGGAATATCGTTTCCAATGATCAAGATGTCATCGACGTAGAGGACTAGGAAAGTAATCACGCTCCCACTAAACCTCTTATATACACACGGGTCATCCTCGTTCTTGATGAAACCAAAATCACTGATTGATTCATCAAAACGAATATTCCAGCTTCTTGATGCTTGTTTAAGTCCATAAATGGACTTCTTTAACTTGCATATTTTATGACGATCTGATGGATTAGTGAAACCTTCAGGTTGTGTCATATACACATCCTCATCCAGTTTTCCATTAAGGAAAGTCGTCTTCACATCCATTTGCCAGATCTCATAATCATAATATGCTGCTATCGCGAAAAGAATCCGAATAGACTTGAACATGGCCACAGGAGAGAAAGTTTCATCATAATCTATCCCGTAGATTTGTTTGAAACCTTTCGCAACTAGCCTGCCTTTATAGGTAACCACGTTACCATCCATGTCAATCTTCTTCTTGAAGATCCATTTACAGCCTATAGGGATAACTCCCGGAGGCGGATCAACCAAATCCCATACTTGGTTATCTGACATGGAGTCCATTTCGGCTCGCATAGCTTCAAGCCATCTAGCTGAGTCCGGTCCACTGACCGCATCCGCATAAGTGAGGGGTTCATCATGATCAATGATGTAGACTCCGTCATAGCGCTCAGGCTATCGACGGATCCTTCCCGATCTTCGCGGTTCCCGTGATATCTGAGCCTCAGGTTGTTCAATAACCTGTTCTACTGGCTCATGCTCATCCAACTGTGCTTGACTACTTTGTCCTTCCTTTGGATTCTCATCCAGTTTTATTTCTCTCCCACTGGCCTCTTGCAGAAGAAACTTTTTCTCAAGAAAAATGGCCGTCCGAGCAACAAATACCTTGTTCTCTTTGGGATCGTAGAAATAATAACCCTTAGTTTCCTTAGGGTAACCGACAAAGATACATTTCTCAGATCTGCTCTCTAGTTTCCCAGAGGCGAGCTTTTTGACATAAGCCTCGCAGCCCCAGATCTTGATAAATGTCAAGCTCGGCTGTTTCCCATACCATAACTCATATGGAGTCTTTGAAACTGCCTTGGATGGGACTCGGTTTAGTACTTTTGCAGCTGTTTCCAGTGCAAATCCCCAAAAGGAGTAAGATAGTGTAGCTTGACTCATCATAGAACGAACCATATCCAATAAGGTTCTGTTCCTCCTCTCAGACACACCATTCCATTGCGGTGTTCCTGGTGGAGTGAGCTGTGAGATAATCCCACACTCCTTCAGATAGTCAGTAAACTCTCGACTTAGGTATTCACCACCTCGATCAGAACGAAGTGCCATGATATTTCAGCCTAGCTGATTCTGTACTTCATTTTTGAACTCTTTGAACTTGTCAAAAGATTCACTTTTATGTCTCATAAGATAGACATACCCATATCTACTGAAATTATCAGTAAAGGTAATGAAGTATTGATATCCACCTCTGGCATGTTTACTAAATGGCCCACACACATCACTGTGTATAAGGTCAAGTAAACCTGAAGCCCTTTGACCTTTATTAGGAAAAGGAGACTTCGTCATTTTGCCTATTAAACAAGCTTTGCATGTATCAATCTCCTCATAGGAGAATGATCCCAGCAGTCCATGTTCATGCAACCGCTTAATGCGTTTCTTGTTAATATGGCCTAAACGACTATGCCATAGCAAGGTGCTGTCATCAGCATACTTGGCTTTCTTATTATCAATATTTTGTATAGAACATTCCATGTCCAACATGAATAACCCATTGTTAATTGACCCAGTAGCATAAACAATATTATCAAGAGAAAGAACACACTTTGAAATATTGCATTCAAAGGAAAATCCTTTCCTGACAAGTGCAGGAATGGAGATAATATTCTTGGTAATGCTAGGTACAAAATAACAATTATTTAGTTCCGATACAAGTCCAGATGGTAATGAGATGTAATATTCTCCTACAGCAACAGCAGCAACCCGTGCCCCGTTTCCAACTTGTAGGTCCACCTCATGCTGTCCCACCTGTCTTCTTCTCTTGAGTTCCTATACATTTGAACAAATGTGAACTCCACATGCAGTGTCTAACACCCATGAAATAGAAGAAGAAAACATGACCTCAGTCACATAAATACCTGAGCCAGAAGCGATGCTTCCCTTCTTGTCTCCTTGGAGCGCTTTACAGTCCTTTTTCCAGTGACCCAGCTGGCCACAATGGAAACATCTGTATTCCTTCGACCGCTTAACCTTCTGCTTCAGAGCCTTGTTGTAGTTCTTGACTGGGGCTTTGCCCTTCTTCCCCTTCTTCTTGTTCCTTGAAGGAAACATCAAGACAGAGGTTGAAGGCTTTCCCTTTAGAGTCTCCTCTGTAGTCAAGAGCATATTCAGCAACTCTGCCGGAGTACAATCGATTTTGTTCATATTAAAGTTAATAATGAACGCATCGAAAGAAGGCGGGAGAGACTGCAGAATAATGTCTACAGCAAGCTCCTGATTGATGGTGTGTCCCAGTTTCTCTAGAGCCTCCTTGTGCCCAATCATCTTGAGCACGTGAGCTCCCACTGGACTCCCTTCAGCCAGTTTGCTCTGAAAGAACAGCTTAGTCAAATTGTAGCGCTCAGTCCTTGCCTGTGCAGCATACAGCATCTTGAGGTTTGCTATCATTTCTATAGCAGACATATCCTCATGCTGACGCTGCAGCGGTGGCGTCATAGACGCTAGCATCAGGCAAGCGACATCAATGCTATCATCGACATGCTTTTCATAGGCATCCTGAACCGCCCTTGCGTCGTTCGGAGCGGGTTGAAGCGGTATCGCCGTCTCGAGGACATACAGTTTCCTCTCTGCCTTAAGAACAATCTTAAGGTGTCCGAACCAGTCTGAGAAGTTTGGCCCAGCAAACTTCTCCCTTTCCAGTAGGGATCGCACATTGAAGTTCATGGTGTTCGTTGCTGCAGGAATCTACAACAATGCAAGAACAGCAAGGTCAGTATCAATGTAAAGAATCAATTCAGGACTTAAGAATGATTCTTTTCTCACTATTTTATCTGACTGAAAAATCCATGAAAACAGTCCGAAAGAGTAACACTCTTTTAGTGAGATGGGATCCAGATTTCATACTTGGTCTCCGCGTCCCGCTCAGGCGAGATAAGATGCACAGAGAGTACAAGCACTAATTTCTGGTAGGCAGTCCCTGCCAATCGCCAACCCGTGCGATTCCCCTTCATCTGGGCAATCCAGCAGACTGTGCCAACTGAGTTGGTACAACACAGTCTCTGATCCCACAGATGGCTGCCTCCATGTGCTACCATATGCGCCACATATGTAGCCTACTTGGTCAAGCTGACCCGACCTACTCCCTGGACCACCACGTGCTATGCTGAGCAACGAGAAGCGATAAATCCCTTCCCTGTAACACGCAGGTGTAATCCCGCACCGTCTGAAGATAGATGGACGTGCCCACTGAGTGGGTACAACACGGCTCCAACGATAGTCAGAACAGTGAGGTTTCGCGTCAGAAGGCTTACGAGCTTGATATTTAACGTTGGATTTTAACGGTCTTTTATCTTCTCAACTATCATGCAATTCCTATGGTGATAGCAGAAGATAAATAAATCATGCAATTCTAATTATATAAACAATAAATAGAAAGCATGCTGATCTTATGTGGTAAAAGCCCATTAACCCTAAGTAAGACCTTAATTAACTTAAGTCTTCACTTGAGCTCTTCATGGGTCTTTGCTCCTCATCTGGCCCAAACCAGGGCCCAAGCGCCCACTGCAGCTCAGGTGCTCCCACCAGGTAAATGCGCCTGTCTTAGGGTCGAACCCTAGACCTCCCACCTGGTCAAGCCACTGCTGCATGCGCCTCTGCCATGTGTGCTATGTGCTCTTGTCTGATCAAATTACAAATTAATCTATCTAGACAAGATTGACACGCAGGTCAATTACACTTTATAAATTAAATAACATGTGATTCGCAGATCACAATAAAAAATTAATTTACAAGTTAATTCCAGGCACGCAGGCCCCAGCACAGCACACATTAATCGGGCAGCCCACATAAGAGTAAATAAACAGGCATATGGTATTCAATCAACATGTGATCCATTTAAGAAAATAAAATATTTCGAAAACCCATTGGCATCTATTTTATTTTCCTTATGTGCCCTACTACCTTACAACGGTCCATTACTAGGGATCCACTCATCAGACCTAGTCAGATCCACTGCCCTTGCATGCACCAAGTCCTAACTGACTTGAGTCGACCAAATAGTCAACTATGCATGCGTTAAGGGCTGAACAACCACAATGAGGTCTGGCAAGCGGGTGTGACCCCGGGCCTAACCCATGTGCGTTCATCGATTGTCTCAATCAGACATCGCTACACGCCTGTCCGCAGTCGACCAATAGCAACCTCGTGCTTGCGCACAGGTGCTATCTGGTCAACCCATCTAGGCTGTCAGATAGTCTGATAGACTAGTTGGATCTAGACTCGACTGTGACTTCAACCCTAATAACCCGTCTAAGGGTTTAAAGCAGGCGCCACTTAGATCTAATGGTAAGCGCGCAAGTTATTTTGTTTAACGAAAAACATTGAACAACATGATGAAGCATGCGCCACCATGAAAATACAATATGTAAGTTTCGCATGTCACATATAGATCTATCTAAGTTGCGCTAACAAGGATCACACAAGCATCAAGCAACCATAAAAACATGCATAAACTTGCTCTGATACCTGTTGGTGTATATGCCCTACAGACCAATGTATGGACATGGTCAGGCATTGCTTGAATGTACTTTGATAGAATTAATGAAATTGATATAATCAATAAAGGCATGGTCGTTATTATGCAGATTGCTTTACCTGCGTTGATGTATTGAATTGCATAGATAATGTCCCAGGAGTTTGGATTGGATCCATTCTCATAAGTAATCCCCGGTCAAGGTGCCTTAGCCGATATGGGACAGCTTTGGTGAATGTGAGACTGGTGTATGGGCTGGTTAGGTGCGGGGCACAGTAACGCAGACATACAGGTGCATTGGATGCACTGGAGTGATCCACCGTGAGGATTGACTTGTCTAGTCAACAAGTCAATCTCACATGCAAGAGGTTTGCATTGATCCTTAGACTTGAGGTATTCATGTCTAGATATGATGATGGGTATGTTTTGATACAGTCTTACGTCTCTCCGTAAATGGGTGATCAAAACGACTGTCATTGAGCATGTCATAAGTCATGTAGAGACATGGATGACCAATAGTAGGATTTGCCCCTTCCTTCCGAGGAAGCATGATATCCACCTCGGGGCGCCCCACCTTATTGGTGCATGACAGGAATGTGTGGCCACACTAGTTAAGTCATGACCAATGCATTGGATAATAAACTTGAGACTATTCCAATGGCAGGATATCAGTTTAGGCAAAGGGATCTATAATGCAATGGGAATCCTCGTTGCTCGTTAGGAGTTGTTGCCATAATGACTTAAGTCCTATGACATGGGTAGTAGTGATGTGTTGCTAGATACCCCTCACTACTTATGATGTTTACATCATTGCCATCGTCATATGGATCCTACGGGGTCACACGCAATAGACTTTTGACGTTGCTTTTATCAAGAAACCTTTGGATCAAGTTATTGGATAACTTGGATCCATTTGGAAGATTTCATCAGCGCCAATGGGCCTGATGAGTTGGAAGAAAGTTATTGGAGCCAAACTTCATTTTTGGTAGGTTGACCCGAAATTGACCTAGATTGGTCACATTTGGATTAGGGTTGCATTGGATTGGATCCAATGGCTTAATCAACCCATGCCATGAAATTTGGGCTAGCTCATTATCCAATGAGGCCCAATAACTAGTTATGAAGAAGAGGTATAAGCAAATAAGGGTATAATGGGGAAGAATTTCACCCCATTGGCGCCAAGGGCATAATGGGGTGAAGTGGGCGCATGTTGCTTCATAAGGAAGCATTAGGCGCCTCCCCCTTTGATCCCTTGATGGTATCTTGCCTCTATGGTAAGTATTGGGGCTGATATGGCTTGATGGCTCTTTTGGAAAGAGCATAGGCGCATATATCAAGTGGGATAAGATTTATGGAAAAGTCTTGGAGACTTTCCTTATCTCCAAACCCTAATTCACCCCAAACTATTTGCTTCGCCGAATTCTTCATGCTTGTTGCGCCTAGCCCTACTTCCTTGGATGGAATTAGTGCATACAAGGTATGCTTTGGGCTGATATGGCCATTGGGAAAATTAGGAAAGGTTGAATGAGATTTATGGTAAAGTCTTGGAGACTTTCCTTACCTCAAGACTCCTCTATCCTAGCCGCCCACTTGGCATGATCCTAGCCATTGCCCTAGCCGCCCCTTGTCCTATTAATAGGACCCTTGCCGCCCTCTCTTGTAGTGGTTGGTTCGATTCCTTGGAGGTGTGAACAAACACAGAGAGGTGTGAGCTAGGGCAAAGGGCGACAACATCAAGGTGCCGCAACCTTCCTCCTCTTTGTAGCCGCAAGCCTTCTTCTCCTTCTTCTCCTCTTGGCGCAACTTGGAGAAGGGCTTGGTGGCGACATCTCTTGGAGAGAATTGGAAGTTTAAGGTGGCGACAACTTGAGGGCTTGGAGCTCTCCTTCTTCCATCAAAGGCGCAAGCAAGTTCTTCTTGTTCTCCTTCTTCTCCTCTTGGCGCAAGGATTCTTTGAGCTTGGTGGCGTCTTCTTGCCACAAGCCCTCATCGTCCCTTGGCCATAGGCGCACCTTGGAGGTGGCGCAAGCAAAGAAGAAGAAGGAAGTACTTGGCGCATCATCTTCCTCCTCATCTCTTCTTGGCGCTTCTACCTTGGAGGTGGCGCAAGTTTTGAAGAGAGTGATAAGGCTTGATTCTCTTCCCGAGGCTAGCACCAAGCGTGGAAGGGAGCAATGATCAAGGAGTCGACGCGTGGATACTTGTAGAGGACGAACACTTGGGCGTCTTCAACTTGGCACCTTCATCCTAACAAGCAATAAAGGTACTAACCCTAACACATCCTTGTGTTCTCTCTCTCGCATGGATCCTTGGGACTGGAATGTGTTTCGGGTGTAATGCTTCTTCCGCTGCGTCCTGGGACTGCAAAAATTTTAAATTACACCCGGCATTCCCTAACAGTGGTATCAGAGCTACTTGCGAGAAACACAAGGTGTACGTTTGCTTGTGTGAAAAATTTTTGAAAAAATTTTTCTTTCATCCATGCGCGATTCACCTAGAAGGCGCTTTCATCCAAACTTCTTTTATCAATTTTATGGCCGAAATTTGGATTGTGTTTATGATGGATTTAAGACCAAAGGCGCACGTAGTTTTGTCAAGTAGGACGGGCATTGTGTCTTCGGACTGGCCGGGTCTCTTGATCTGACAAAATTGCCAGCCGATAGGGTCCATGAAATCATCATGAAACTTGATCCCAATTTTAGCATAAATTTGATTGAGAGAGTGCTTTGGATGGAGTTGGCGCATAAGGGGATAAAATTGAAGGTCCCCTAAAGGGGGGCGAAACCCTAAAGTGGCGCAAATATGAATATGGGCAGCGGATACTAGGGTTTCATAGAATCGGATAGCATGCATTATACGATCAACTATCAAAACTTGAATAGATAAGAAAAGTTCTCACCATTGCCATCGCTTGGACGATGTCTTGAAATCAAAGACCAAAAGAGATCTTCTCCAGAGGATGCGCACACAAGATGAGAATGCGCTTACTTCCTTGGTGCTCCTTGTGCTAGCAAGGTTCCAAAGGCGTCCTTGATCGAATGGAAGGGATGGAGAGTTGCTTGGCGAGAGTCTCCTTCTTTCCTTTTGTCCACCTTCACGCATCCGAGAGTTCTATCTCGAGAGGAAGAGGCGGGGCACAAGAAAAGGAGAGAGCAATGTGGCGACGTGAGGCGTGTGAAAGTGGCTTCTAAAAATAGTAACCACCTCTTCATGCGACCATGAAGTTTTACCCCAATCGCAACTTGTTCTAGATTTGAACCAAGCGCTCATCCATGAGCTGGTTTAATTTGATTCGGTTCAAATACCAAATAACCCAAGCCACTTGGTCTAGATCTCAATTAAACCCTAAGGCTCCAGATCTGACCGTTCATCTCTTTGATGCTTCTGATCTCACTGATCTAGCATCCATTCTCTCGATCGAAGCTTACCGATCTCAAGCCCTAACCAATCAAACATGATCAGACCAGATCTCGCTTACAATCAGAGATTAATTCCCTTTAAACTGAACCTGAACAATTCAGTCCATACGATCTGACTTAAGTAAGTCATATCATCAAATTGTGCGACCCTGAGGGTTTCCTTTAAATGTCGGTAACGATAACTCACGTTATCACGATCAGTGAGGGGTATCTAGCAACACATCACTGTCTCCCGATATAAAGGAAAGAGTCTTCCAAGACTACACCCAAACCACAGCACAAGTGTGAATCAACTTCACAAGGCATACATGTTTCCTTTGCCACTGGATGTTCTTATTGGACAAGCCTGTCAAGCTTGTAACTCCAATATGATGAGCATGATTAGATCAGATGAACAGAGTCACCTGGGTATGGCCATACACTTTCTCAATCATCTCATAGGGGGGCCCCATTAGAACATCACACTCCTTAAACAAGGAGACGGCAATCCTTTATCTATCACTAGTGCCCCTAACCTGACTCAAGCTCACCATCCAAGATAGTCTATAATCATTATGTTTCAAATGATATTGAACTACCTCAAAACAATGACAATCATCATTTAGAAAACACAAGTGATCTCAAGTCAGAGGAAATGTGCCACTTGTTACAATCAAGGATTATTCACATTGTGACAAGCAATTGAATATCCTAGTAGGGTCAGTCCAGTACATCCAATGTACCCATGAGTCAACATCTTATTCCATGCTCGAAGCATCCTATAAGATTAGAACACATATTAGTCTCAATCATATCAAGGCTGTCTCATGTTCACCAAGATATATCGACTAAGGACTTAACTGCATGTCAGCCTAGCTGAACAGCTTTGAGACATTATTCAGAAGAACATATATATATATTGCAGCAGACAATGTAGCAACCTGAATAATAACCATGCCTTTATAAACATAAGAGTTTATTACATGATACTGATACAATCCCAAGGCCTCAAACATTAGCCTTAAGGGCATACCCCAACAATCTCCCACTTGCACTTAATCTAATGGTTGAGAAATCTCAAACCCATATTATTACAGTGCTTCTCATGCTTCTGCTGCGCCAGAGGCTTAGTAAGCGGGTCTGCCAGATTGTCATCTGTATGAACCTTGCAGACTTTGATCTCGCCACGATCAATGATCTCCCTGATCAAATGAAACCGTCTCTGTATGTGCTTGGACTTCTGGTGCGACCGTGGTTCCTTTGCCTGTGCGATTGCTCCAGTGTTATCACAGAAGATAACCAAAGGATCTGCACTCGAAGGAACAACACCAAGTTCTCTCACGAACTTACGAATCCACACTGCCTCCTTGGATGCTTCCGAGGCTGCAACATACTCGGCTTCTGTTGTGGAATCAGCAACAGTTGACTGTTTGAAACTCTTCCACACCACTGCTCCTCCATTCAAGCTAAAAACATAGCCTGATTGCGATCGGAAATCATCCTGGTCCGACTGGAACGAAGCGTCAGTATATCCTTCAATACTGAGTTCTTCCTGACCACCATATATCAAGAACATATCTTTGGTCCTCCGCAGATATTTTAAGATGTTCTTGACTGCAATCCAGTGTGCCTGACCTGGATTACTTTGGAACCGACTGGTCACGCTTAACCCGTAAGCAACGTCTGGGCGAGTACACAACATCGCATACATTATGGACCCAATAGCCGAAGCATAAGGCGTATTGTCCATTTCATCTTTCTCAGTCTGTGTTTGTGGACACTGACTCTTCGAAAGATTCAGACCATGTCTGACTGGAAGATATCCTCTCTTAGAATTCTCTAAGTGGAATCTCTCTAGGACTTTATCGATGTAAGCACTCTGGCACAGCCCGAGAAGCCTCTTAGATCTATCCCTGTAGATCTTCACACCTAATATATAGGCTGCTTCTCCTAGATCTTTCATCTGGAAACATTTCCTTAACCATGCCTTAACCGCATGCATTTCAGGAATATCGTTTCCAATGATTAAGATATCATCGACGTAGAGGACTAGGAAAGTAATCATGCTCCCACTAAACCTCTTATATACACACGGGTCATCTTCGTTCTTGATGAAACCAAATTCAGTGACTGATTCATCAAAACGAATATTCCAGCTCCTTGATGCTTGCTTAAGTCCATAAATGGACTTCTTTAACTTGCATATCTTATGACGATCTGATGGATTAGTGAAACCCTCAGGTTGTGTCATGTACACATCCTCATCCAGATTTCCATTCAGGAAAGCTGTTTTCACATCCATCTGCCAGATCTCATAATCATAATATGCAGCTATCGCGAAAAGAATCCGAATAGACTTAAACATGGCTACAGGTGAGAAAGTTTCATCATAATCTATCCCGTAGATTTGTTTGAAACCTTTCGCAACTAGCCTGCCTTTATAGGTAACCACGTTACCATCCATGTCAATCTTCTTCTTGAAGATCCATTTACAGCCTATAGGGATAACTCCCGGAGGCGGATCAACCAAATCCCAAACTTGGTTATCTGACATGGAGTCCATCTCGGCTCGCATAGCTTCAAGCCATCTTGCTGACTCCGGTCCACTGACCGCATCCGCATAAGTGAGGGGTTCATCATTATCAATGATGTAGACTCCGTCATAGCACTCAGGCTGTCGACGGATCCTTCCCGATCTTCGCGGTTCCCGTGATATCTGAGCCTCAGGTTGTTCAATAACCTGATCTACCGGCTCAGGCTCATCCAACTGTGCTTGACTACTTTGTCCTTCTTCTGGATTCTCATCCAGTTTAATTTCTTTCCCACTGGCCTCTTGCAGAAGAAACTCCTTCTCAAGAAATATGGCCGTCCGAGCAACAAATACCTTGTTCTCTTTGGGATCGTAGAAATAATAACCATTAGTTTCCTTAGGGTAACCGACAAAGATACATTTCTCAGATCTGCTCTCTAGTTTCCCAGAGGCGAGCTTTTTGACATAAGCCTCGCAGCCCCAGATCCTGATAAATGTCAAGCTCGGCTGTTTCCCATACCATAACTCATATGGAGTCTTAGAAACTGCCTTGGATGGCACTCGGTTTAGTACCTTTGCAGCTGTTTCCAGTGCAAAAACCCCAAAAGGAATATGGAAGAGTAGCCTGACTCATCATAGAACGAACCATATCAAGTAACGTTCTATTTCTCCTCTCGGACACACCATTCCATTGCGGTGTTCCTGGCGGAGTGAGCTGTGAGATAATCCCACACTCCTTCAGATAGTCAGTAAACGCATGACTTAGGTATTCTCCACCTCGATTAGAACGAAGTGCCTTGATATTTCGGCCTAGCTGATTCTGTACTTCATTTTTGAACTCTTTGAACTTGTCAAAAGATTCACTTTTATGTCTCATTAAATAGACATACCCATATCTACTGAAATCATCAGTAAAGGTAATGAAGTACTGATAGCCACCTCTGGCATGTTTACTAAATGGCCCACACACATCACTGTGTATAAGGTCAAGTAAACCTGAAGCCCTTTGTCCTTTGTTAGGAAAAGGTGACTTCGTCATTTTGCCCATTAAACAAGCCTTGCATGTATCAATCTCCTCATAGGAGAATGATCCCAGCAGTCCATGATCATGCAACCGCTTAATGCGTTTCTCGTTAATATGGCCTAAACGACTATGCCATAGCAAGGTCCTGTCATCAGCATACTTGGCTTTCTTATTATCAATATTTTGTATAGAACTTTCCATGTCCAACATGAATAACCCATTGTTAATTGAACCAGTTGCATAAACAATATTATCAAGAGAAAGAACACACTTTGAAATATTGCATTCAAAGGAAAACCCCTTCCTGACAAGAGCAGGAATGGAGATAATATTTTTAGTAATACTGGGAACAAAGTAACAACTGTTTAATTCTAATACAATTCCAGATGGTAATGAGATGAAATAGTCTCCTACAGCAACAGCAGCAACCCGTGCCCCGTTTCCTACTCGTAGGTCCACCTCATGCTGTCCCACCTGTCTTCTTCTCTTGAGTTCCTGCACATTTGAACAAATGTGAACTCCACATGCAGTGTCCAACACCCATGATATAGAAGAAGATGAAAACATGACTTCAGTCACATAAATACCTGAGCCAGAAGCGATGCTTCCCCTCTTATCTCCTTGGAGCGCTTTACAGTCCTTTTTCCAGTGACCCAACTGGCCACAGTGGAAACACCTGTATTCCTTGGACCGCTTCACCTTCTGCTTCAGAGCCTTGCTGTAGTTCTTGACTGGGGCCTTGCCCTTCTTCCCCTTCTTCTTGTTCCTCGAAGGAACCATTAAGACAGAGGTTGAAGGCTTTCCCTTCAGAGTTTCCTCAGTAGTCAAGAGCATATTCAGCAGCTCTGCCGGAGTACAGTCGATTTTGTTCATATTAAAGTTAATAATGAACACATCGAAAGAGGGCGGGAGAGACTGCAGAATAATGTCTACAACAAGCTCCTGATTGATGGTATGCCCCAGTTTCTCCAGAGCCTCCTTGTGCCCAATCATCTTGAGCACGTGAGCTCCCACTGGGCTCCCTTCAGCCAGTTTGCTCTGAAAGAAAAGCTTTGTCAGATTGTAGCGCTCAGTCCTTGCCTGTGCAGCATACAGCATCTTGAGGTTCGCTATCATGTCTATAGCAGACATATCCTCATGCTGACGCTGCAGCGGTGGCGTCATAGACGCTAGCATCAGGCAAGCGACATCAATGCTATCATTGACGTGCTTTTCATAGGCTTCCCGAACCGCCCTTGCGGCGTTCGGTGCGGGTTGAGGCGGTATAGCCGTCTCGAGGACATACAGTTTCCTCTCAGCCTTAAGAACAATCTTAAGGTGTCCAAACCAGTCTGAGAAGTTCGGCCCAGCAAACTTCTCTCTTTCCAGTAGGGATCGCACATTGAAGCTCATGGTGTTCGTTGCTGCAGGTATCTACAACAATGCAAGAACAGCAAGGTCAGTATCAATGTTAAGAATCAATCAGGACTTAAGAAAGATTCTTTTTCTCACTATTTTATCTGGCTGAAAAATCCAGCAAAACAGCCCGAAAGAGTAGAACTCTTTTAGTGAGATGGGATCCAGATTTCATACTTGGTCTCCGCGTCCCGCTCAGGCGAGATAAGATGCACAGAGAGTACAAGCACTAATTTCTGGTAGGCAGTCCCTGCCAATCGCCAACCCGTGCGATTCCCCTTCATCTGGGCAATCCAGCAGACTGTGCCAACTGAGTTGGTACAACACAGTCTCTGATCCCACAGATGGCTGCCTCCATGTGCTACCATATGCGCCACATATGTAGCCTACATGGTCAAGCTGACCCGACCTACTCCCTGGACCACCACGTGCTATGCTGAGCAACGAGAAGCGATAAATCCCTTCCCTGTAACACGCAGGTGTAATCCCGCACCGTCTGAAGATAGATGGACGTGCCCACTGAGTGGGTACAACACGGCTCCAACGATAGTCAGAACAGTGAGGTTTCGCGTCAGAAGGCTTACGAGCTTGATATTTAAGCGTTGGATTTTAACGGTCTTTTATCTTCTTCACTATCATGCAATTCCTATGGTGATAGCAGAAGATAAATAAATCATGCTGTACTACTTATTGAAACAATAAAAGAAAGCATGAATCTTATGTGGTAAAAGCCCATAAAGCCTAAGTAAGACCTTAACCTAACTTAAGTCTTCACTTGCTTTTCTTCATGGGGCTTTTGCTGCTCATCTGGCCCAACCCAGGGCGCAAGCGCCATCTGCAGCTCTGGTGCGCTCACCAAGAAAATGCGCCAGGTCCTAGGGTCGAACCCTAGACCTCCCACCTGGTCAAGCCACAAGCTGCATGCGCCTCTGCCAAGTGTGCTCTGTGCACTTGTCTGATTAATATACAAATTAATCTATCTAGACAAGATTGACTCGCAGGTCAATTACATTTTATAAATTAAATGCAATGTGATGCGCAGATCACAATATAAAAATAATTTACAAAATTAACCAGGCACGCAGGCCCCAGCACAGCACACATTAAAAACGGGCAGCCCACATAAGATTAAATAAACAAGCAAATGGCATCAATCAGCATGTGATCCAAACAAGAAATTAAAACTTTTGAAAAACCCCATGGGATCATTTTAATTTCCTTATATGCCCTACTACCTTACAACGGTCCATCATTAGGGATCCACTCATCAGACCCAGTCAGATCCACTGCCCTTGCATGCACCAAGTCCTAACTGACTTGTATCGACCAAAAGGTCAACCATGCATGCGCCAGGGCTGAACAACCACGATGAGGTCTGGCAAACAGGTGTGACCCCGGGCCTAACTCATGTGCGTTCATAGGTTGTCTCAATCAGATATCGCTACACGCCTGTCTGCAGTCGACCTATAGCCATCTTGTGCTTGAGCACAGATGCTATCTGGTCGACCCATCAAGGCTGTCAGATAGTCTGATTAGACTTGTTTGGATCTAACCTAGGGGATGACTTCAACCCTAATGACCCGTCTAAGGGTTTATAGCAGGCGCAATTAAATCTAATGGAAGCGCGCAAGTCGTTAAGTTTTTTGAGAAAAACAACAACAATAAAAATTAAGCGCCACCTTCATACATGCGCAAAGATGAATATACAATATGTAACTTTCGCATGTCATAGATTTAAGCATCATTGCAATCAAGGATCACAAAACATATAGCAATCATATAAATCATGCGTTAACCTTCCCTCTGATACCAATTGAAGGTCCCCTAAAGGGGGGCGAAACCCTAAAGTGGCGCAAATATGAATATGGGCAGCGGATACTAGGGTTTCATAGAATCGGATAGCATGCATTATACGATCAACTATCAAAACTTGAATAGATAAGAAAAGTTCTCACCATTGCCATCGCTTGGACGATGTCTTGAAATCAAAGACCAAAAGAGATCTTCTCCAGAGGATGCGCACACAAGATGAGAATGCGCTTACTTCCTTGGTGCTCCTTGTGCTAGCAAGGTTCCAAAGGCGTCCTTGATCGAATGGAAGGGATGGAGAGTTGCTTGGCGAGAGTCTCCTTCTTTCCTTTCGTCCACCTTCACGCATCCGAGAGTTCTATCTCGAGAGGAAGAGGCGGGGCACAAGAAAAGGAGAGAGCAATGTGGCGACGTGAGGCGTGTGAAAGTGGCTTCTAAAAATAGTAACCACCTCTTCATGCGACCATGAAGTTTTACCCCAATCGCAACTTGTTCTAGATTTGAACCAAGCGCTCATCCATGAGCTGGTTTAATTTGATTCGGTTCAAATACCAAATAACCCAAGCCACTTGGTCTAGATCTCAATTAAACCCTAAGGCTCCAGATCTGACCGTTCATCTCTTTGATGCTTCTGATCTCACCGATCTAGCATCCATTCTCTCGATCGAAGCTTACCGATCTCAAGCCCTAACCAATCAAACATGATCAGACCAGATCTCGCTTACAATCAGAGATTAATTCCCTTTAAACTGAACCTGAACAATTCAGTCCATACGATCTGACTTAAGTAAGTCATATCATCAAATTGTGCGACCCTGAGGGTTTCCTTTAAATGTCGGTAACGATAACTCACGTTATCACGATCAGTGAGGGGTATCTAGCAACACATCACTGTCTCCCGATATAAAGGAAAGAGTCTTCCAAGACTACACCCAAACCACAGCACAAGTGTGAATCAACTTCACAAGGCATACATGTTTCCTTTGCCACTGGATGTTCTTATTGGACAAGCCTATCAAGCTTGTAACTCCAATATGATGAGCATGATTAGATCAGATGAACAGAGTCACCTGGGTATGGCCATACACTTTCTCAATCATCTCATAGGGGGGGCCCCATTAGAACATCACACTCCTTAAACAAGGAGACGGCAATCCTTTATCTATCACTAGTGCCCCTAACCTGACTCAAGCTCACCATCCAAGATAGTCTATAATCATTATGTTTCAAATGATATTGAACTACCTCAAAACAATGACAATCATCATTTAGAAAACACAAGTGATCTCAAGTCAGAGGAAATGTGCCACTTGTTACAATCAAGGATTATTCACATTGTGACAAGCAATTGAATATCCTAGTAGGGTCAGTCCAGTACATCCAATGTACCCATGAGTCTACATCTTATTCCATGCTCGAAGCATCCTATAAGATTAGAACACATATTAGTCTCAATCATATCAAGGCTGTCTCATGTTCACCAAGATATATCGACTAAGGACTTAACTGCATGTCAGCCTAGCTGAACAGCTTTGAGACATTATTCAGAAGAACATATATATATATTGCAGCAGACAATGTAGCAACCTGAATAATAACCATGCCTTTATAAACATAAGAGTTTATTACATGATACTGATACAATCCCAAGGCCTCAAACATTAGCCTTAAGGGCATACCCCAACAAAAATTTGATTATTCCGGTTTTTCAAATTTTATATATGCGCCACTTGTCTCTTCCTTGGGTTAATATGGTCATAGCGAGTGCCCTCCTGTGTTGTGATGTGGAAGCATGTTTCCACCTGTGATGAATGCTTGTAAAATCTTTCTGCCACCTGCGTGTGGTTCTCCCCCTTCTTGATGTAAAATTTTCATCTTTCCTTAGAATAGATGTAGAACTGTTTACATAAGATAGGTTAAGGTTCATCAAAGACAACAAGGTGTCTTCTTCAACCGATATCAGAGTGGCGCCAGCTTTGGAAGCTTGGTGATGGACTTGCGGCTGAAGGAAGGACACTAGCTTTCGGCTTCTGGCATGGGCTGATTTGCTTCAGGGACTCGCAACCCTTGGATGCACGATAACATGTCACATGGCTCGTGACAAGTTATATGTATGAAAAGGGCTATGACCATATCGACCAAACTAGCATGCCTGTGATGGTTTATTATTTTGTCCATAGCATGCCTGTGATGTTTTTCCTTTGCTGCCATAACCATAGGAAAACTGCATGATAGAAATGTAACATCCCGTTATCTTAACCCCAAACAAGCAACACAAATCATGAAAGAAACAGGATGTTATCATACAAGATCGATACATATGCTAGGTAAAACCCTGTTCAGGAAACCCGATCTGAAAATTTCGAAAATCCATACATATAAATCTCCACAAAAACACAATTTCATAAAGGTACCTGCCACCACGCATTCCTTGCACTAGACATATGCAAGGCAACAGTTATATCAAATCCGTATCAAATCCATAAAATCCATAAAGGTACCTGCCACCAGGCAATACTTGCACTAGACATATGCAAGTTACAGGTATATCAAAACCGATTACAAAGAATACACCACAAACCGAATTTCAAAACAAAATCACAAAATCGATTTTTTTTATAAACTCATACCAAACACCGAAACCAGGCTGAAGCCCGCGGTGACACAAAAATCAAACTCATTTAACAGTCACAATCTGACATCACAAGTTCACATAGTTCACATGGTTCACATAGCTCATATCATTCATATAGTTCGGCCACAACCGGCCCCAAATAATTAAGCACAAAAGTTCTTAAATAGCAAACTAGCGATATCCATGCCAATGCTAACTCAAGAAATGCGCCCCTGCTCTATGCCTGAAAATAGTGAGGGGTGAGCTACACAGCCCAGTGAGTGGATAGTCTAAATCGACCATCCATAACATACACTCAAAAATATAGACAGATTATTTTTAAAAATCTTTAACAGGAACATTATGTCAACATATAACAACATAAAGAAAACAGAAGTCATATAAACAGTCAGATGTACACACCAACATATAACAAACTCAGGTTCTAGAGATATACTCTAAACCAACTCAGATGTACACACCAACACTTAATTAACCTAGTTGTCCAGCATATTCAGTAGTGACCATTATGGTCTAACCCGGCTTTGGCCTAAGCACTGGGAGACTGCAAAATTTCATGCAACATATAAACATGGACAGTGAGTAGAATCAAGAGGTGGCCCCCGCCAGGTCACGACGTGGCACTTTGCTCTAAACACCCCATAACACATCGATGGATAGTGTGTAGATTCAAGAGGTGGCCCCCGCCGGATCACGACGTGGCACTTTGCTCTACGACACCCCATATCATAAAAAGAGTGATGACATCAAGAGGTGGCCCCTGTCCGACCAAGACATGGCACTTTGCGTCAAAACCCGTTCTCCCAAAAGGTTCCTACTGGACAACAGACACATCTTATATCTTATTTCACAACGGTGGACTTCTAAGTGTCAACTAGACTCTAGGATAGTCATCACAATAATCATATCGGGCAGGCTGAACATCAACCCCCATCACAATAATCATAACAGGTAGGCTGAACATCAACCCCTTCACATATCACAATACAGGGCTGAAATCTCAAACCCTTAACATATTACACATACTATCCCCTTGAGTACACAGTCACACTTAGCCTTAGTCCTACCCATCACATAACACATAATATTCTAAATTCCCATAACCACATAATATTCCAAAAATCACAAATCACATAATATTCAAAAACCACATAAACTTCATAAAAATCACATTGTAGTGTAGTCCTTAGGTTTCATGCTGATTAATTCAGTCTAACCTTGCTAAATTATCACCCAATGTTCTCAAACATGAATACATGGTCTTAGATAAATAAACATGAGTTTTATAACATTATTAGCATTTATCAAGCATCCATAAAATCGACATATAGCATTTATCAAGCATACATAAAAATCAACATAAAATTAAACATAAAATTAAAACATGTATTCATACAATTGCTTTACAAATCACTACATGTAACCCACGGTTAACATAACATATTATCTACTAAATTTTAAACCTTAGTTAACATGAATATCATGCTCAAAATCATTGGTTTAAAACTTCCTAAATTCCATAAATTAATACCTTAAATTTCATATTACAAACTTTCGGTTTCATAAAACAATCATCAAGATTTCGGTTGAAAGTTTTCATAAAACAATCATCAAGATTTCGGTTTCATAATTAACATCAAAATTTCAGTTTTCATAAATAATTATCAAGATTTCGAGTCTCATAATTATTATCAAGAATTCGGTTTTCATGGAGAAATACCCTAAATTCAGTTTTCATGAAGATAAGAAATATCTTACATTCGGTTTTCATGGAGAAATACCCTAAATTCAGTTTTCATGAAGATAAGAAATATCTTACATTCGGTTTTCATGGAGAAATACCCTAAATTCAGTTTTCATGAAGAAGCATCTTAAATTCGGTTTTCATGGTAGATACACTTTGCAAAATTTCGATTTTAACATGGTAAATTTCTCAAGAAATCAAATATATCATTTAACACAAACACAACCAAATTGATAGATCTAATAAGACACTCCACTCACCTTGAACCGTGAACACTTAGGTTAAAAATCTCCCCAACAAAAATCGTCTAAAGCCTTTGAAGCTCCACCAACGTCGCCACCAATGGAAGGAAGAAACGCCACCCAAACCAAAGATGCCGGCCAAGGGAAAAGGAAGAGGAAGAAAGGAAAATTCCTCCAAGCCTTCAAGAATCGCCCCAAGCCTTCAAGCCGTCGCCCAAGATTTTCCTCCAAGCCAAAATTTCGCCAAAAACTCTACCCTAACCGAAATTACTAACTAAAATTTCGGTTTTTGAATTCTAAACCCGCTAACCAATTAATTGTCAAATAGTTCGAATTTTAAAAACCCAATTAGTGCAAACCCAATAACCCATGGTTTAAGTGAAAATCCAATAAGAATTTAAATTAACATCCAATTAATTAATTCCCTTAAACGCAAATCCAATAAGGATTTAATTAATATCCAATAAAGTCTAATTAATTAACCAATAAGGTCTAATTAATTAACTTAAAATTAACAACCAAAAATCTCTAATTTAATTAACTATAAATTAACAACCAATACATAAATTAACAATCAAAATAATGCTTACCAGGACTTAAGATCCTTGGATCTTACATCCCTCCCTCCTTATAAAGCTTTAGTCCTCTAAAGCTCAGCATCCATATCATCAAAGAGATAAGCATAAAATTTCCTCATATCAGTTTCAGTCTCCCAAGTCGCCTCCTCAACCAACTGATTTCCCCAGATAACCTTTACCAAAGGTATAGTCTTGTTCCTCAGAACTTTATCCTTTCTATCCACAATCCGGAGAGGTTTTTCCTCAAATGTCAAGTCACTTTGAATCTGAAGAGGTTCCAATTCCAATACATGAGATGGATCAGGATGATATTTCCTCAAAACAGAAACATGGAACACATTATGCACATGATCCATAGTAGGAGGTAAAGCTAACCGGTAAGCCACTGGACCAATTCTCTCAATAATGTCAAAAGGGCCTACAAACCTAGGGCTCAATTTGCCCTTTTTGCCAAACCTCATAACACCCTTAGTAGGTGATACCTTTAAGAAAACATGATCCCCTACCATAAACTCCAGGGAACGACGACGGTCATCAGCATAACTCTTCTGTCTGTCCCGAGCAATCTTCAATTTATCCTGAATCTCTCTGACCTTATCAGTAGTCTCCTGTACTGCATCAGATCTCAAAATCATTCTGTCACCAGTTTCCTCCCAACACAAGGGAGTCCTACACCTTCTTCCATACAAAGCCTCATAAGGAGCCATCTGAATACTGGAGTGGAAGCTATTATTATAAGTGAACTCTATCAAAGATAGATCCCGGTTCCACTCAGAACTCCAATCAACCACATAAGCCCTCAACAGGTCTTCTAGAGTCTGTATAGTACGCTCCGTCTGGCCATCAGACTGAGGATGGTATGCCGTACTAAAACTCAACTTAGTACCCAAACCTTCCTGTAAGCTCTTCCAAAATCTGGACAAAAACCGAGAGTCCCTATCAGACACAATATCAACAGGCACTCCATGCAGTCTGACTATCTCATCAATGTACAATCTGGCCAGTCTCTCTAAAGAATAAGTCATCTTAATCGGAAGGAAATGGGCTGATTTAATGAGTCTATCAACAATCACCCAAATAGCATCATGACCCAATCTGGTTCTGGGCAAACCACACACAAAATCCATACTGATGCATTCCCACTTCCACTCAGGAATAGGAAGAGGCTGCAACAAACCGCCAGGCTTCTGATGTTCAGCCTTTACAGTCTGACAGGTTAAACACCTAGAGACAAAATCAGATACTTCTTTCTTCATACCCGGCCACCAAAAATTTTTCTTAAGGTCCTGATACATCTTAGTCACACCAGGATGTAGAGAATATTTGGAGTTATGGCTGTCCTCCAATATTTCTTTCCTCAAGCTCGGTTCCTCAGGGACACATACCCTTCCACGAAACCGAAGAATACCATCATCAGAAAAGCTAAAATCCTGAACTGCTCCATCAACCAAACTATCCCTGATCTGAACTAATCTTGGATCCACAGACTGCTGATCTCTGATCTTCTGCAACAAAGCAGACTGTACTCTGAGAAAAGCCACATAACCCGACTGAACTTTAGGAGAAACACTGATCCTGAGATCGCTGAACTCCTGCAGTAACCGCCACTCACTGACTCATAAAGCAGCTACTGAAGTAACTGGATGTCTGCTCAGTGCATCCGCCACTACATTGGCCTTTCCAGCCTGATACTGAATAGAGAAGTCATAGTCTTTGATCAACTCCATCCATCTTCTCTGTCTCATGTTCAACTCCTTCTGAGTGAAGATATACTTGAGACTCTGGTGATCAGTGAACAGATCGAACTCCTGACCCAGTAAATAGTGGCGCCATATCTTCAAAGCAAAGACTACGGCCGCCAATTCTAAATCATGAGTAGGGTAGTTCAATTCATACTCCTTCAGTTGTCTCGAAGCATAGGCTACTACAGAACCCTTCTGCATCAAGACACAACCCAACCCTTTGCCTGAAGCATCCGTATAAACAGTAAACCTTTCCCCATCACTAGGAATAATGAGGATCGGTGTACTAGTCAACCTCCTCTTTAGCTCTTGAAAGCTCTCTTCACACTTGTCATCCCAAATAAACTTAGCCTCCTTTCTGGTTAATTTAGTTAAAGGACCCGCCAGCTTGGGGAATCCCTCAACAAATCTCCGGTAGTAACCTGCTAAACCCAGGAAACTTCTGATCTCAATAGCACTAGTCGGTCTTCCCCAATCAAGAATGGCTTGCACTTTAACTGGATCCACCGACACCCCTTGACCAGAAATCACATGCCCAAGGAAACTGATCTTTTCTAGCCAGAACTCACACTTACTAGCCTTGGCATATAATCGGTTCTTCCTCAGAACCTCCAGTACTCTGCGCAAGTCACTGACATGATCTGAAGTAGTTCGTGAGTATACCAAAATATCGTCTATAAAGACTACCACACAAGAGTCAAGCAATTCATGGAATACCCTGTTCATCAAATCCATGAAGACAGCAGGTGCATTCGTCAGTCCAAAAGGCATAACTAGAAATTCAAAATGCCCATACCTGGTCCTGAAAGCAGTCTTAAATATATCCTCATCCTTGACCCTAAGCTGATAATACCCTGATCTCAGATCAATCTTAGAGAACATTGTAGCTCCCTGTAATTGATCAAACAGATCATCAATTCTGGGAAGAGGATACTTATTCTTGATAGTCACTTGGTTCAGTTGCCTGTAGTCTATACACACCTCAGGGTTCCATCTTTCTTCTTTACAAACAGCACTGGCGCTCCCCAAGGAGAAGCACTAGGCCGGATATACCCTTTCTCTAGCAATTCCTCCAGTTGTTTCTTAAGCTCAGCCAGCTCTGAGGTAGCCATGCGATAAGGAGCTCTGGAGATAGGTGTCGTACCTGGCGCCAACTCAATGCCAAACTCTACCTCTCGAATCGGTGGCAAGCCTGAAAATTCTTCAGAGAACACATTAGGAAATTCTTTCACCACCACCATCTGAGTCAAATCAGAAGTAGAATCATCCTGCACCTTAACATGCGCAAGATAACCCTTGCATCCACTAGCAAGTAACTTCCTGGCCTGCAGGAAAGATATTACATGTGGTCCTTGGTCTGACACTAGACCTCTTACAAAAATCCGATTCCCATCTAGCAGATTTAAAGTGATTACTTTCTCAAAGCAATCCACAGTGGCATGATGTGAAGACAACCAATCCATACCTAGGATGACATCATAGTCTTGCATGTCTAAAAGGATTAGATCTACCAGAAACTCATAACCCTCTACATGCACTACACAATCAGCACAAACAGTATCTGTAGACAATGATTTTCCTAAGGGAGTACTGACAGACACAACATAATCTAGCATCTTAGGTACAACAGGTAAACATGCAGCAAATCTAACAGATACAAAAGACAGATTTGCACCAGGGTCAAATAAGATACGAGCTAACTGATCAAATACAAATAAGGTACCTTCCACGACGGATCGGGAAGCTCGTGTATCCTTCTCAGCCACAGCATAAACTCGTGTCTGGACTGTAGGCTTCTCTGCGCCTCTATTCTGCATCTCAGGCTCTTTGCAGTCCTTGACCATGTGCCCTGGTTTCTTACACCTGAAGCATACACCATTCCTCTTATGACAGTCTTTCACTAGATGTCCCTTGAGCCCACAATAATTACAAGTCCGGTCCTCTGTGATACTGTTTCTTACATCTCTGACATCCCTGAACTGCTGCGGTGCATCCCTGGACTGCTGCGGTGCCTTGTAAGAGTAAGGCTTATACCTGCTCTTTTTGTAGTCCTTATGTTTAGGGTATTTCTTACCCTTGCCGCCAATGCCATACTGAGGAGCTGCCGTCTCAGCTGCAGGAACCACGGTCACGGCAACATGAGAACTCCTCTCAGATATGTATCTCTCAATGGTGCGTGCTCGCCCAACAGTCTCAACATAGGTCTCCAAGTGTTGAGCACCAACCTGCTCTCTAATGTCCCATCTGAGACCTCTGAGAAACTTAGTAGCTCTCCTCTTTTCAGTGTTTATCAGGTGAGGGGCATACTTTCCCAACTTAGTGAACTGCAATTCATACTGGTCCACTGTCATATCACCCTGCTCCAGGTGAATAAATGCCACCTCTCGGTCCTCCACCAAACTATCTGGGAAGTACTTCTCGTTAAATCGAGACAAGAAGTAAGGCCAATCTACAGTCTCATGTCTTTCTTCGGCAAGTCTCACCACGCCCTTCCACCACTCATCTGCGTCCCCACGCATCATATAGGTGGTCAGACATAACTTATCCTCATCTGAGCAGCGCATGACTTGGAAAATCTTTTCCAAGCACAACTGCCAGTTCTCGGCAGTACTGGATTCTGAGCCCCCATAAAAAGAGCTAGGACCCAGTTTCTGGAATTCACTCACAACCACAGTAAGGAAATCAAACATAAACCTATCAGGTGTCTAGCAATACACAAACATGTTTTCCCCCGAACTAAGTTTTAGCTAGCCAACCCCTCTGATACCATTCTGTAACATCCCGTTATCTTAACCCCAAACAAGCAACACAAATCATGAAAGAAACAGGATGTTATCATACAAGATCGATACATATGCTAGGTAAAACCCCGTTCAGGAAACCCGATCTGAAAATTTCGAAAATCCATACATATAAATCTCCACAAAAACACAATTTCATAAAGGTACCTGCCACCACGCATTCCTTGCACTAGACATATGCAAGGCAACAGTTATATCAAATCCGTATCAAATCCATAAAATCCATAAAGGTACCTGCCACCAGGAAATACTTGCACTAGACATATGCAAGTTACAGGTATATCAAAACCGATTACAAAGAATACACCACAAACCGAATTTCAAAACAAAATCACAAAATTGATTTTTTTTATAAACTCATACCAAACACCGAAACCAGGCTGAAGCCCGCGGTGACACAAAAATCAAACTCATTTAACAGTCACAATCTGACATCACAAGTTCACATAGTTCACATGGTTCACATAGCTCATATCATTCATATAGTTCGGCCACAACCGGCCCCAAATAATTAAGCACAAAAGTTCTTAAACAGCAAACTAGCGATATCCATGCCAATGCAAACTCAAGAAATGCGCCCCTGCTCTATGCCTGAAAATAGTGAGGGGTGAGCTACACAGCCCAGTGAGTGGATAGTCTAAATCGACCATCCATAACATACACTCAAAAATATAGACAGATTATTTTTAAAAATCTTTAACAGGAACATTATGTCAACATATAACAACATAAAGAAAACAGAAGTCATATAAACAGTCAGATGTACACACCAACATATAACAAACTCAGGTTCTAGAGATATACTCTAAACCAACTCAGATGTACACACCAACACTTAATTAACCTAGTTGTCCAGCATATTCAGTAGTGACCATTATGGTCTAACCCGGCTTTGGCCTAAGCACTAGGAGACTGCAAAATTTCATGCAACATATAAACATGGACAGTGAGTAGAATCAAGAGGTGGCCCCCGCCAGGTCACGACGTGGCACTTTGCTCTAAACACCCCATAACACATCGATGGATAGTGTGTAGATTCAAGAGGTGGCCCCCGCCGGATCACGACGTGGCACTTTGCTCTACGACACCCCATATCACAAAAAGAGTGATGACATCAAGAGGTGGCCCCTGTCCGACCAAGACATGGCACTTTGCGTCAAAACCCGTTCTCCCAAAAGGTTCCTACTGGACAACAGACACATCTTATATCTTATTTCACAACGGTGGACTTCTAAGTGTCAACTAGACTCTAGGATAGTCATCACAATAATCATATCGGGCAGGCTGAACATCAACCCCCATCACAATAATCATAATAGGTAGGCTGAACATCAACCCCTTCACATATCACAATACAGGGCTGAAATCTCAAACCCTTAACATATTACACATACTATCCCCTTGAGTACACAGTCACACTTAGCCTTAGTCCTACCCATCACATAACACATAATATTCTAAATTCCCATAACCACATAATATTCCAAAAATCACAAATCACATAATATTCAAAAACCACATAAACTTCATAAAAATCACATTGTAGTGTAGTCCTTAGGTTTCATGCTGATTAATTCAGTCTAACCTTGCTAAATTATCACCCAATGTTCTCAAACATGAATACATGGTCTTAGATAAATAAACATGAGTTTTATAACATTATTAGCATTTATCAAGCATCCATAAAATCGACATATAGCATTTATCAAGCATACATAAAAATCAACATAAAATTAAACATAAAATTAAAACATGTATTCATACAATTGCTTTACAAATCACTACATGTAACCCACGGTTAACATAACATATTATCTACTAAATTTTAAACCTTAGTTAACATGAATATCATGCTCAAAATCATTGGTTTAAAACTTCCTAAATTCCATAAATTAATACCTTAAATTTCATATTACAAACTTTCGGTTTCATAAAACAATCATCAAGATTTCGGTTGAAAGTTTTCATAAAACAATCATCAAGATTTCGGTTTCATAATTAACATCAAAATTTCAGTTTTCATAAATAATTATCAAGATTTCGAGTCTCATAATTATTATCAAGAATTCGGTTTTCATGGAGAAATACCCTAAATTCAGTTTTCATGAAGATAAGAAATATCTTACATTCGGTTTTCATGGAGAAATACCCTAAATTCAGTTTTCATGAAGATAAGAAATATCTTACATTCGGTTTTCATGGAGAAATACCCTAAATTCAGTTTTCATGAAGAAGCATCTTAAATTCGGTTTTCATGGTAGATACACTTTGCAAAATTTCGATTTTAACATGGTAAATTTCTCAAGAAATCAAATATATCATTTAACACAAACACAACCAAATTGATAGATCTAATAAGACACTCCACTCACCTTGAACCGTGAACACTTAGGTAAAAAATCTCCCCAACAAAAATCGTCTAAAGCCTTTGAAGCTCCACCAACGTCGCCACCAATGGAAGGAAGAAATGCCACCCAAACCAAAGATGCCGGCCAAGGGAAAAGGAAGAGGAAGAAAGGAAAATTCCTCCAAGCCTTCAAGAATCGCCCCAAGCCTTCAAGCCGTCGCCCAAGATTTTCCTCCAAGCCAAAATTTCGCCAAAAACTCTACCCTAACCGAAATTACTAACTAAAATTTCGGTTTTTGAATTCTAAACCCGCTAACCAATTAATTGTCAAATAGTTCGAATTTTAAAAACCCAATTAGTGCAAACCCAATAACCCATGGTTTAAGTGAAAATCCAATAAGAATTTAAATTAACATCCAATTAATTAATTCACTTAAACGCAAATCCAATAAGGATTTAATTAATATCCAATAAAGTCTAATTAATTAACCAATAAGGTCTAATTAATTAACTTAAAATTAACAACCAAAAATCTCTAATTTAATTAACTATAAATTAACAACCAATACATAAATTAACAATCAAAATAATGCTTACCACGACTTAAGATCCTAACCACATAATTTTAAAAAAAAATCACATAACCACATAATAATCAAGGATCACATAACCACATAATAATCAAAAATCACATAATCACCTAATAGTGTAGTCCTTAGATTTCATGCTGATTAGTTCAGTCAAACCTTGCTATGTTATCACCCAAGTTTATCAAATACAAATACATAGCCATAAATATAGAATCATAAATATTTAACATGTTACACACACCAAGAAACAATCATATCAAGCATCCATAAAATCAACTTAAAATTTGAAACAAGTGTTCATATAAACTACTTTACAAATTACCACATGTAACATGTTAACTACAACATCAAAATTCGGTTTTCATAAACAATTATCAAGATCATCAAGATTTCGGTTTTTAGGTTTTCATGGAAAATACCCTAAATTCGGTTTTCATGAAGAACAAGAATATCTATTCGATTTCATGGAAAAATACTTTAGATTTGATTTTCATGAAGAACATATTAATTTCGGTTTTCATGTCCTAAATTCGGTTTTAACATGGTGAAGGTATCGGTTTTAGCATAGTAAAAATTCCAACAAGCAAAGGTATCATTTAACACATCATCAAACAATAGATAGAATCGAATAGACACTCCACTCACCTTGAACCGTGAACACTTAGGTTAAAAAATCTCCCCAACAAAAATCGTCTAAAGCCTTTGAAGCTCCACCAACGTCGCCACCAATGGAAGGAAGAAACGCCACCCAAACCAAAGATGCCGGCCAAGGGAAAAGGAAGAGGAAGAAAGGAAAATTCCTCCAAGCCTTCAAGAATCGCCCCAAGCCTTCAAGCCGTCGCCCAAGATTTTCCTCCAAGCCAAAATTTCGCCAAAAACTCTACCCTAACCGAAATTACTAACTAAAATTTCGGTTTTTGAAATCTAAACCCGCTAACCAATTAATTGTCAAATAGTTCGAATTTTAAAAACCCAATTAGTGCAAACCCAATAACCCATGGTTTAAGTGAAAATCCAATAAGAATTTAAATTAACATCCAATTAATTAATTCACTTAAACGCAAATCCAATAAGGATTTAATTAATATCCAATAAAGTCTAATTAATTAACCAATAGGGTCTAATTAATTAACTTAAAATTAACAACCAAAAATCTCTAATTTAATTAACTATAAATTAACAACCAAAATAATGCTTACCAGGACTTAAGATCCTTGGATCTTACAAGAAAAGAATAAAATCAACATGCAAAAACTCTCATTGAAATATCAAGTCAATAGCCTTCTAACGCGTAGCCCTCATCAAACTATCGATCGGTGGTGTTGTGAACTGTTTCCCACCCTCGTGGGACACACCCACTTATCTTTAGAAGGTGTGCGATGACAATGATTTCCCCAGTCCAGTTTTAACCTGGGCGTGCCTTCGTAAGGAAATTCGTTGGCCCTGGGCATAACGGTTAGGACCAGACTTGACTAGTTTTTCATATGTCACTGACATAATGAATCACTAGAGGCAGCTGTTGAGAGGATAGGGTTCTGTGTTGTATCCAGCCCTCGCTGGACACAGGGCGCCTAGTCTGTCTTAACTAAGAGGAATTGTGCGCGGCACAATTGGCTGGCATGCCTACCTAAGGAAGCATGGGACTCTCTGTGCATCTCAACTCACCCTCGTGAGTCGCGGAGACCTCGTGTGAAATTAGGATCCTACTCACGTATTTCCAAGTTGAGTTTTGAGAGTTATCAACTTGTTAAGGAAATAGTGGGAGTATAGCATTTAATTTAAAGTCCTTGTTAAATGCTTTATCATAGTACTTATTTTGCTTGTTTGCTTATTGTAGATGATTCCATCTCCTGAACCTAGATTGAAACTTCTTAAAAATAAACTGGATGGAACAAATTGGACAATATGGTTCAGACTTTTGTCCAAACTTCTAGAACATGAGAATATGGTCTATCTTCTTGAAAGACCTCCAACCCAGCCCTGTATATATTTTTGTACAGAGTGGGAGTGGAATGTCTATCTTGAACATTGTGTGGATAGTGAACATTACACTGCTCTTATTTTGAGGTGCATGACCCCTGAGGTCCAGGTTGAGTGTGATGAGATGGGGATTTATGATATGATCATACATCTTCGACATCTCTTCACACCAGGCACTTCAAATAGTAATCAAGAGAGTGTTGTTGGATCTTCTGGGTGTTTGCTTGAATCCAAGAATGACTATGGTTCCGTATCTTCGAAGCTAAAACTTCGGAAGACTGGGAATGCATGGAAATTTCAGGATGGATTAAGGCCCAGGAAGAGCATGGCACAAAAGAAGGGATGTTATCCATCTGCTTCAGGTATTGTGTTACTGAGGTCTTTATGTCTACTTCTTATTCATGGGTACTGGGTACCGCATGAGGAGCTTACATATGTTTTTCATATGCAGGGGCTCAAAAGAAGTAGGACAATAAGGCTTGGTGGGATCGACTTTCGAGTCAGGGATGGAGCATTGGATGCTGCTGTTGATGTCATCTCACTGCCTTGGAGACTTTATCTAGAACTTTGCTGTTATGTACTAGCTTTTGTATTAGAACATTATGTCCATTATTTTGAATGGATTTTCACTTTGAAATAAATTGGTATTTCTTTAAATCTGGAATGTTCTATAGTAGTAGTACAATTGATAATAGCTTGTAGTTCTATGTGTAACACTGAATAGATCAAATCCAATGATTCAATCAATACCATCTCTTTGCATTGTCTCTTGGGCCATAAGACATAAGTCACATCCAAAAGTCCATGGACTATTGGGATTATTATCCTTTCAGGGTTATGATATATGTGAGCCTTGTCTAATGGACAAGATGGCAGATGCTACCTTCATTTAGGAAGGAGAGAGAGGTTAGATGTTTGTTGGATCTAGTGCACAGCAATGTGTGTAGACCCATGGAGACAAGCACTAAGTGGTATACTTCATTAAGTTGGGATATGTCATATCCAACACGTAACTTTGGAGAAATCCAAGAAGTTAAGAAATGAAGTATAGAATCGAATTGGAGAATCTATTAAAACCCTTTGATTGGATCAAAGTAGGAAGTGAAGAATTTGATGACTATCTTGAGGAGTGTGGGGTTGTCTCACAGCTTACTTGGAACACCACAACTGTGTGGTGAAATTCAAAGAAATAAAAGGGAACACATTGGATGTGGTTCCACCTTTGAATAGTCATGCAAATTTACTTCCTTTAGAGGCCATGCAAGCAACTATTCTGACACTCCATAGTGTGTGTTTGTGGGGCACTAAGAGTGCTACTTCTATCCCGATGAGAACAAAAATATTTGTTGCTCAAACTGCTGTCCTTCTTGAGGAGATGTCCTTTTGAAAGAAGCTAGTGGGAGTAGATTTGATTAGGACAAGGTCCAAAAATCAACCACAATACAGTTAGACACAAATGGAGAGTAGAATCACACATGCAGGTTGAAGGTCAACCTGAGGTTCAAGTAACACAGGAACCACATGAGTCTGAATGGATTCGAAATACTCTCACAGGTTGTGGGCATGACGAATTTTTCATCTAGGATGAACCTAAAGACTTATGAGGAAATGGAAGCGGTCAGTGGACTAGATTCCTAGAAATGGCTGAATGCTATAAGAACCGTAATGGACTCCATGTCTGCTAATCAGGTGTGGGACTTGATTGAGCCGCCAAAAGGGGAACACCCAGAGGCTGTATTTGGATCTTCTTGGAAGATAGACATGGAAAGTAACAATGTTACCTATGATGACAAGCTAGTGAATGAAATTTCAGATAAGTCCACTGGGTGGATAGTGATGAAATTTTTCACCGATAGCTTTGTTTGAGTCCATTAGGTATCTACTTGTTATAATTGCATGTTCTGTTATAGCGTGTTGTTATGAAAATTGCTTTTCTTAATGGACGTCTGGAAGAGGATGTCTAGATGGAAATAGCCAAAATGTTTTCATACAGTCACCATAAAGATATGTATGGTATTATACAAGTATCCTGTGTTTACAAGAAGATCAGTGGGAGCATCATAATGTTTCTTGTTCTAATTGATTGACGATATTCTCCTCACTTGAAATGACATCCCAGCTCTTCACGCGGTGAAGTACAGGCTTGGAATGTATTTCGAGAAGAATGACCTAGGGAATGCAGCCTACATCCTAGGCATGTGGATCAACTGGGATCCAAGAAAGTCATTGCCCTTTAGTCAATCTACGTTCATCCAAGAGATTCTGGAGAGGTTCATGTTGGATCATTCCAAAGGATGATACCTTCCAGAGAGACATGGTCTGATTCTCTGCATGATGCAATGTCTTTTGACACAGCAGGAGAGAGACAACATGATTCTATAGTCCTAATACATTGGGTATAGGATAGATCATGTTTTGTGCAACTAGCACAAGACTATGTGTGGCGAATGCTTAGAGCATGGCCAGTAAGTTTCAATCAGATCCTAGTGTTCAAACACTGGATAGCTGTGAAAGCAATCCTTCGTACTTGGGAAGTATAAAGGATTGAATTTTAGTCTGTGATAGACAGGAAGAACTTTGTGTACTGGGTACACTGACACTTCGTTCCAGTCTAATGACTATCGTTCACAGTCAGGATTTGCTTTTTGCCTTGATGTGGTGTTGTTGGCTGAAAGAGCTTTATGCAAACCATAGTGGCAAATTCTACAATTAAGGCTGAGTACATTGCAGCTTCTTGTGGCAGCCAAGGAAGCAGCTTCATTCATTTGAACTTGATTTAGTCCCTGATGCTTGATGGTCCAGTATAGTTCTTACTGGGGCCGTAAGCATGTGTAAAGGAACTTAGCACTCAAGTATGTACTGCAACAATATCATCTGATCTTGGAGATCATGGATAAAGATGATGATTCAAACTAGTTAAAATAAACACAGATAGCAATCTGGAAAAACCCACTGACGTAGCCTCTGGCGCAGCGGAAGCTAAATAAGTCATACTAGAGACATAGGGACTGATTAAACATCAGTTGCCCTTGGTCTTAGTGCAAGTGGGAGATTGTTGGTGTATATGCCCTACAGACCAATGTATGGACATGGTCAGGCATTGCTTGAATGTACTTTGATAGAATTAATGAAATTGATATAATCAATAAAGGCATGGTCGTTATTATGCAGATTGCTTTACCTGCGTTGATGTATTGAATTGCATAGATAATGTCCCAGGAGTTTGGATTGGATCCATTCTCATAAGTAATCCCCGGTCAAGGTGCCTTAGCTGATATGGGACAGCTTTGGTGCATGTGAGACTGGTGTATGGGCTGGTTAGGTGCGGGGCACAGTAACGCAGACATACAGGTGCATTGGATGCACTGGAGTGATCCACCGTGAGGATTGACTTGTCTAGTCAACAAGTCAATCTCACATGCAAGAGGTTTGCATTGATCCTTAGACTTGAGGTATTCATGTCTAGATATGATGATGGGTATGTTTTGATACAGTCTTACGTCTCTCCGTAAATGGGTGATCAAAACGACTGTCATTGAGCATGTCATAAGTCATGTAGAGACATGGATGACCAATAGTAGGATTTGCCCCTTCCTTCCGAGGAAGCATGATATCCACCTCGGGGCGCCCCACCTTATTGGTGCATGACAGGAATGTGTGGCCACACTAGTTAAGTCATGACCAATGCATTGGATAATAAACTTGAGACTATTCCAATGGCAGGATATCAGTTTAGGCAAAGGTGTGACATCCCGTTATCTTAACCCCAAACAAATGGCACAATTCATGAATGATACAGGATGTTTCATATAAGATCGATTCATATGCTAGGTAAAACCGAGTTCAAGAAAACACGATCTGAAAATTTCCATAAATCCATACATACAAATTCACAAAACACAAATCTCATAAATCACATAAAGGTACCTGCCACCACGCAATCCTTGCACTAGACATATGCAAGGCAACAGTTATATCAAATCCGATGGCATAAATACAATTCGATTCGAAATTCAAAGCAAAGCCACAAAGTCGATCTTATAAACTCATACCAAACACCGAAACCAGGCTAAAGCCCGCGGTGACACAAAAATCAAAATCATTTAACTACCACAATCTGGCATCACAAGTTCACATAGTCTCATGATTCACATAGTTCATATCATTCATATAGTTTGGCCACAACCGGCCCCAAATAATTAAACACAAAAGTCTACTGGCATATCACGATATTCATACAAATTGCTAACTGGAAATGCGCCCCTGCTCTGCACCTGAAAATAATGAGGGGTGAGCTACACAGCCCAGTGAGTGGATAGTCTATATCGACCATCCATAACATACACTCAAAAATATAGGCAGATTATTTTTAAAATCTTTAATAGAACATTATGTCGGCATATAACAAGATTAAATACAGAAGTCATATAAACAGTCAGATGTACCCACCAACATATAACAAACTCATGTTCACAAACTCAGGTTCTAGAATTATACTCTAAACCACTAAACACATCCATACTTAATTAACCTAGTTGTCCAGCATATTCAGTAGTGACCAATATGGTCTAACCCGGCTTTGGCCTAAGCACTGGGAGACTGCAAAATTTCATGCAACATATAAACATGGACAGTGAGTAGAATCAAGAGGTGGCCCCCGCCAGGTCACGACGTGGCACTTTGCTCTAAAACATCCCATAACACATCGATGGATTGTGTGTAGATTCAAGAGGTGGCCCCCGCCAGATCATGACGTGGCACTTTGCTCTACGACACCCCATATCACAAAAAGAGAGTGATGACATCAAGAGGTGGCCCCTGTCCGACCAAGACATGGCACTTTGCGTCAAAACCCGTTCTCCCAAAAGGTTCCTACTGGACAACAGACACATCTTATACCATATTTCACAAAGGTGGACTCCTAAGTGTCAACTAGACTCTAGGATAGTCATCACAGAAATCATATCGGGCAGGCTGAACATCAACCCCCATCACAATAATCATAATAGGCAGGCTGAACATCAACCCCCTCACATATCACAATACAGGGCTGAAATTCAAACCCTTAACATATCACATACGGACTATCCCCTTTGAGTACACAGTTACACTTAGCCTTAGTCCTAACCATCACATAGCACATAATATCCGAATTCACATAACCACATAATTTTCATAAGTCACATAACCACATAATATTCCAAATTCACATAACCCGTTACATAACACATATTATTCCAAAAATCTTATAACATATCACATAATATTTCATATTCAAATAGTGTAGTCCTTAGATTTCATGCTAATTAGTTCAGTCAAACTTTGCTATGTTATCACCCAAATTTCTCAAACAATTTCTCAACATAGCCATAAGTATATAACCATATACTTATAAAATCAACTTAAAATTTTCAAACAATTTCTCAAACAATTTCTCAAACAACTACCACATGTAACATGTTAACTAAAAACATCAAATTCGGTTTCCATACATATTATCAAGATTTCGGTTTAACTACAATTAACAAGGTTTCGGTTTTCATACATGTTACAAAAATCATTGATTTAATGTTACCAAAATTGATTTCGGTTTAACTATAATTAACAAGAATTTCATACTCAAAATTCAATGATTTAATGCTACCAAAATTCCTATAAAAATACCTTAAATTTCATACAAATTTTCGGTTAAATAATCATCATATTGTTGGGGTATGCCCTTAAGGCTAATGTTTGAGGCCTTGGGATTGTATAAGTATCATGTAATAAACTCTTAAGTTTATAATAAGGCATGGTTGTTATTCAGGTTGTTACCTTGTCTGCTGTAATAAGTGTACTTCTGAATAATGTCTCAAAGCTGTTCAGCTAGGCTGACAGGCTATATGTCCTTAGTCGAGATATCTTGGTGAACATGAGACAGCCTTGATATGATGGAGACTAATATGAGTGCTAATCTTATAGGATGCTTCGAGCATGGAATAAGATGTAGACTCATGGGTACATTGGATGTACTGGACAGACCCTACTGGGATATTGCATTGCTTGTCACAATGTGAATGATCCCTGTAAGCAGCAAGTGGCACATGTCCTTTGACTTGAGATCACTTGTGTTTCTAAATGATGATTGTCATTGTTTTGAGGTAGTTCAATATCATTTGAAATATAATGATTATAGACTATCTTGGATGGTGAGCTTGAATCAGGTTAGGGCACTAGTGATAGATAAAGGATTGCCGTCTCCTTGTTTAAGGAGTGTGGTGTTCTAAGGGCCCCCCTATATGAGATGATTGAGATAGTGTATGGCCATACCCAGATGACTATGTGCATCTGATCTAATCATGCTCATCGTATTGGAGTTACAAGCTTGACCCGCTTGTCCAATAAGAACATCCAGTGGCAAAGGACACATGTATGCCTTGTGAATTGAGTCACACTTGTGCTATGGTTTGGGAGTAGTCTTGGAAGACTCTTTCCTTTATATCGGGAGACAGTGATGTGTTGCTAGATACCCCTCACTGATCGTGATAACGTAAGTTATCGTTACCGACATTTAGAGGAAACCCTCAGGGTCGCACAATTTGGTGATATGGCTTACTTGAGTCAGATCGTATGGACTGGATTCTTTGAGTTCAGATTAAAGGGATTTAATCTCTGATTGTAAGTGAGATCTGGTCTGATCATGTTTGATTGATTAGGACTTGAGATCGGTAAGCTTCGATCGAGAGAGGTGATGCTAGATCGGAGAGATCAAGGGCATCAGATGATGAATGGTTAGATCATGAGCCTTGGGGGTTCAATTTGGTCTAGACCAAGTGGCTAGAGCTATTTCGGTTTGGTTTGTTGAACCAAAGCCGATTTGACATTTTGGCTTGAACCGGTTCACAATGGTGAACGCATGGTTCAATCCTAAAATGCGTTTGGGTTGAGTTGAGCGCATGGACTTGATGAGCTTCCATTTATGGAAAGTCATCAAGGGCCGGTTTCACTCACTTCAATGCCAAAAACGCATATGCGTTTGCGCTCTTCTCTTCAACGCATTCGACTTTGGTTGGGTGGTGATTGACGAAGAGAAGGAGAGGTTGAGCAAGAGGAGCTCTCGGCCAAGAGGTTCATCATCCCCTTCCATTCGACACTTGAAGGCTTGGGTGTCTTGCTAGCACAAGAGACCGCAAGGAGTAAGCATCTTCACCTTGTGTGTGAACTTGTGGAGGAGATCTACTTTGTTCTCTTTATCCAAGCCGACTTCCAAGCATATGGCGTTGGTATGATTTTATCTCAATCTATTCAATCGATTATAGTTGAACATATGGCATGCAAATGATCTTGCGACCCTTGCTTCCGCTTGCATATTTTACATTAGCGCCATGCTTAGGGTTTTGCCCCCTTATGATTAGGGGTTCCTACAATTGGTATCAGAGCTTGGCTCTATGCATGCTATTATGTTTGCTGATGTGATCCTCATGTTGCGCTTACTTTTACTTGAGGCATGCTTTGCTTACATGAAGTTGCGCTTGTATCATGCTTTGCTTACATGAAGTTGCGCTTGTATCATGCTTTGCTTACATGAAGTTGCGCTTGTATCATGCTTTGCTTATATGAAGTATGCGCTCCCCCTTGAAGGGGACCCCCTAAAGTTTGCGCTCCCCCTTGAAGGGGACCCCCTTAGATCTAAGGGTTATATGCAAGCATGTTGTTTGTTTGTATGATTGCGCATGTTCTAAGGTTTTTCTAAAACTTACATCTTGCGCGCTTGATTAGATCTAAGGTGCCACTACATTAAACCCTTAGATGGGTTGATGAGGTTGAAGTCACCACTAGGTTAGATCCAAGTCTGATCAGACCATCTGACAGCTCAGATGGGTTAACCTGATAGCACCTATGCGCAAGCACAAGGTGGCTATAGGTTGACTGCATCTAGGGCGTGTAGCGAGGTCTGGTTGAGACACTACTGAACACACTTGAGTTAGGCCCGGGGTCACACCCGCTTGCCAAAACTCATGGGGGTAGTTCAGCCCTTGGCGCATGCATGGTTGACCATTAGGTCAACTCGGGTCAGTTAGGACTCGGTGCATGCAAGGGCAAAGGATCTAACTAGATGGATGAGTGGATCCCCATCAATGGACCATTGTAAGGTTGTAGGGCTCATAAGGAAATTAAAATTGATGCCATGGGGTTTTCAAAACTTTTAATTTCAAGATGATTGGATCACATGTTGATTGAACCATATGCTTGTTTATTTAGTCTTATGTGGGTTGCCCAATTGTGTGCTGTGCTGGGGCCTGCGTGCCTGGACTTAAAAATTGTAAATTAATTTGTGATCTGCGAATCACATTGTACTTAATTTATAATATGTTGTTGACCTGCGAGTCAACCTTGTCTAGATAGATCAAATGTACTTTGATTAGACAAGAACAAAGGCACACATCCAAGAGGGGCATTCACCTGGTGGTGCACCTAAGGTGCTCTTGGCGCTAGGGCACTGGGTTGGACCAGATGAGATGCAATGAAGCTCAAGTGAAGACTTAAGTAATATTAAGGTCTTGCTAGGGTTCATGGGCTTTTACCACATAAGATCATGCTTTCTACTTATTGCTAATAATTAGAATTGCATATTTATGTTTATCTTCTGCTATAGCCATAGGACATGCCTGATAGTAAGAAGATAAAAGACCGTTAAAATCCAACGCTAACATATCAAGCTCGTAAGCCTTCTGACGCGAAACCTCACCTTTCTGACTATCGTTGGAGCCGTGTTGAACCCACTCAGTGGGCACGTCCATCTATCTTCAGACGGTGCTGGATTTCACCTGCGTGTTACAGAGTTGGGATTTATCCCCTCTCGTTGCTCAGCATAGCACGTGGTGGTCCAGGGAGTAGGTCAGGTCAGCTTGACAATGTAGACTACATATGTGGCGCATATGGTAGCACATGGAGGCAGCCATCTCTGGGATCAGAGACTGTGTTGCACCAACTCAGTTGGCACAGTCTGCTGGATTGCCAAGATGAAGGGGAATCGCACGGGTTGGCGATTGGCTGGGACAGCCTACCAGAAACTAGTGCTTGTCATCTCTGTGCATCTTATCTCGCCTGAGCGGGACGCGGAGACCAAGTATGAAATCTGGATCCCATCTCACTAAAAGAGTGTTTACTCTTTCGGACTGTTTACTGGATTTTTCAGTCAGACAAAATAGTGAGAAAAGAATCTTTCTTAAGCCCTGGATTGATTCTGAAACATTGATACTGACCTTGCTGTTCTTGCTTGTTGTAGATTCCTGCAGCAACGAACACCATGAGCTTCAATGTGCGATCCCTACTGGAAAGGGAGAAGTTTGCTGGGCCGAACTTCTCTGACTGGTTCGGACACCTTAAGATTGTTCTTAAGGCAGAGAGGAAACTGTATGTCCTCGAGACGGCGATACCGCCGCAGCCCGCTCCGAACGCCGCAAGGGCGGTTCGGGAAGCCTACGAAAAGCACGTCAATGATAGCATTGATGTCGCTTGCCTGATGCTAGCGTCTATGACGCCACCGCTGCAGCGTCAGCATGAGGATATGTCGGCTATAGAAATTATAGCGAACCTCAAGATGCTATATGCTGCACAGGCGAGGACTGAGCGCTATAATCTGACGAAGCTCTTCTTTCAGAGCAAACTGGCTGAGGGGAGCCCAGTGGGAGCTCATGTGCTCAAGATGATTGGGCACAAGGAGGCTCTAGAGAAACTGGGGCATACCGTCAACCAGGAGCTTGCTGTGGACATTATTCTGCAGTCTCTTCCGCCCTCTTTCGATGCGTTCATTATTAACTTTAATATGAACAAGATCGATTGTACGCCGGCAGAGCTGCTGAATATGCTCTTGACCACTGAGGAAACTCTGAAGGGTAAGCCTTCAACCTCTGTCTTGATGGTTCCTTCAAGGAACAAGAAGAAGGGGAAGAAGGGCAAGGCCCCTGTCAAGAATTACAGCAAGGCCCTGAAACAGAAGGTGAAGCGGTCGAAGGACAACAGGTGTTTCCACTGTGGCCAGCTGGGTCACTGGAAAAAGGACTGTAAAGCGCTCCAAGGAGATAAGAGGGGAAGCATCGCTTCTGGCTCAGGTATATATGTGACTGAGGTCATGTTATCTTCTTCTACTATATCATGGGTGTTGGACACTGCATGTGGAGTTCACATTTGTTCAAATGTGCAGGAACTCAAGAGAAGAAGGCAGGTGGGACAGCATGAGGTAGACCTACGAGTTGGAAACGGGGCACGGGTTGCTGCTGTTGCTGTAGGAGACTATTTCATTTCTTTACCATCTGGCGTTGTATTAGAATTAAACAATTGTTATTTTGTACCGAGTATTACCAAGAATATTATCTCTATTCCTGCTCTTGTCAGGAAAGGATTTGCCTTTGAATGCAATATTTCAAAGTGTGTTTTATCTCATGATAATATTGTGTATGCAACTGGTTCAATTAACAATGGGTTATACATGTTGGACATGGAAAATTCTATACAAAACATTGATAATAAGAAAGCCAAGTATGCTGATGACAGCACCTTGTTATGGCATAGTCGTTTAGGCCATATAAACGAGAAGCGCATTAAGCGGTTGCATGAACATGGACTGCTGGGATCATTCTCCTATGAGGAGATTGATACATGCAAAGCTTGTTTGATGGGTAAAATGACGAAGTCTCCTTTTCCTCACAAAGGTCAAAGGGCTTCGGGTTTACTTGACCTTATACACAGTGATGTGTGTGGGCCTTTTAGTAAACATGCCAGAGGTGGCTATCAGTACTTCATTACCTTTACTGATGATTTCAGTAGGTATGGGTATGTCTATTTAATGAGACATAAAAGTGAATCTTTTGACAAATTCAAAGAGTTCAAAAATGAAGTACAAAATCAGCTAGGCCGAAATATCAAGGCACTTCGTTCTGATCGAGGTGGTGAATACCTGAGTCATGCATTTACTGACTATCTGAAGGAGTGTGGGATTATCTCACAGCTCACTCCGCCAGGAACACCGCAATGGAATGGTGTGTCCGAGAGGAGAAATAGAACGTTACTTGATATGGTTCGTTCTATGATGAGTCAGGCTACTCTTCCATATTCCTTTTGGGGTTTTGCACTGGAAACAGCTGCAAAGGTACTAAACCGAGTGCCATCCAAGGCAGTTTTAAAGACGCCATATGAGTTATGGTATGGAAAACAGCCTAGCTTGACATTTATCAGGATCTGGGGTTGCGAGGCTTATGTCAAAAAGCTCGCCTCTGGGAAACTGGAGAGCAGATCTGAGAAATGTATCTTTGTCGGTTACCCTAAGGAAACTAAGGGTTATTATTTCTACGATCCCAAAGAGAACAAGGTTTTTGTTGCTCGGACGGCCATATTTCTTGAGAAGGAGTTTCTTCTGCAAGAGGCCAGTGGGAGAGAAATAAAGCTGGATGAGAATTCAGAGGAAGGACAAAGTAGTCAAGCAAGTTGGATGTGCCTGAGCTGGTAGATCAGGTTACTGAACAACCTGAGGCTCAGATATCACGGGAACCGCGAAGATCGGGTAGGATCCGTCGACAGCCTGAGCGCTATGACGGAGTCTACATCATTGATAATGATGAACCCCTAACTTATGCGGATGCGGTCAGTGGACCGGAATCAGCTAGATGGCTTGAAGCTATGCGAGCCGAGATGGACTCCATGTCAGATAACCAAGTCTGGGATTTGGTTGATCCGCCTCCGGGAGTAATCCCTATAGGCTGTAAATGGATCTTCAAAAAGAAGATTGACATGGACGGTAACGTGGTTACCTATAAAGGCAGGCTAGTTGCGAAAGGTTTCAAACAAATCTACGGGATAGATTATGATGAAACTTTCTCTCCTGTAGCCATGTTTAAGTCTATTCGGATTCTTTTCGCGATAGCAGCATATTACGACTATGAGATCTGGCAAATGGATGTGAAGACAGCTTTCCTTAATGGAAATCTGGATGAGGATGTGTATATGACACAACCGGAAGGTTTCACTAATCCAGCAGATCGTCATAAAATATGCAAGTTAAAGAAGTCCATTTATGGACTTAAACAAGCATCAAGAAGCTGGAATATTCGTTTTGATGAATCAATCTCTGAGTTTGGTTTCATCAAGAACGAAGATGACCCGTGTGTATATAAGAGGTTTAGTGGGAGCGTGATTACATTCCTAATCCTCTACGTCGATGATATCTTGATCATTGGAAATGATATTCCTGAACTGCATGCTGTTAAGGCATGGTTAGGAAAATGTTTCCAGATGAAAGATCTAGGAGAAGCAGCCTATGTATTAGGTGTCAAGATCTACCGGGATAGATCTAAGAGGCTTCTCGGGCTGTGCCAGAGTACTTACATCGATAAAGTCCTGGAGAGATTCCATTTAGAGAATTCTAAACGTGGATATCTTCCAGTCAGACATGGTCTGAATCTTTCAAAGAGTCAGTGTCCACAAACACAGACTGAGAAAGATGAAATGGACAATACGCCTTATGCTTCGGCTATTGGGTCCATTATGTATGCGATGTTGTGTACTCGCCCAGACGTCGCTTACGGGTTAAGCGTGACCAGTCGATTCCAAAGTAATCCAGGATTGGCGCACTGGATTGCAGTCAAGAACATCTTAAAATATCTGCGGAGGACCAAAGATATGTTCTTGATATATGGTGGTCAGGAAGAACTCAGTATAGAGGGATATACTGACGCTTCGTTCCAGTCGGACCAGGATGATTTCCGATCGCAATCAGGCTATGTTTTTAGCTTGAATGGTGGAGCAGTGGTGTGGAAGAGCTTCAAACAGTCAACTGTTGCTGATTCCACAACAGAAGCCGAGTATGTTGCAGCCTCGGAAGCATCCAAGGAGGCAGTGTGGATTCGTAAGTTCGTGAGAGAACTTGGTGTCGTTCCTTCGAGTGCAGATCCTTTGGTTATCTTCTGTGATAACACTGGTGCTATAGCACAAGCAAAGGAACCACGGTCGCACCAGAAGTCCAAGCACATACAGAGACGGTTTCACTTGATCCGGGAGATCATTGATCGAGGCGAGATCAAGATTTGCAAGGTTCATACAGATGACAATCTGGCAGACCCGCTTACCAAGCCTCTGGCGCAGCAGAAGCATGAGAAGCACTGTAATAATATGGGTTTGAGATTTCTCAACCATTAGATTAAGTGCAAGTGGGAGATTGTTGGGGTATGCCCTTAAGGCTAATGTTTGAGGCCTTGGGATTGTATAAGTATCATGTAATAAACTCTTAAGTTTATAATAAGGCATGGTTGTTATTCAGGTTGTTACCTTGTCTGCTGTAATAAGTGTACTTCTGAATAATGTCTCAAAGCTGTTCAGCTAGGCTGACAGGCTATATGTCCTTAGTCGAGATATCTTGGTGAACATGAGACAGCCTTGATATGATGGAGACTAATATGAGTGCTAATCTTATAGGATGCTTCGAGCATGGAATAAGATGTAGACTCATGGGTACATTGGATGTACTGGACAGACCCTACTGGGATATTGCATTGCTTGTCACAATGTGAATGATCCCTGTAAGCAGCAAGTGGCACATGTCCTTTGACTTGAGATCACTTGTGTTTCTAAATGATGATTGTCATTGTTTTGAGGTAGTTCAATATCATTTGAAATATAATGATTATAGACTATCTTGGATGGTGAGCTTGAATCAGGTTAGGGCACTAGTGATAGATAAAGGATTGCCGTCTCCTTGTTTAAGGAGTGTGGTGTTCTAAGGGCCCCCCTATATGAGATGATTGAGATAGTGTATGGCCATACCCAGATGACTATGTGCATCTGATCTAATCATGCTCATCGTATTGGAGTTACAAGCTTGACCCGCTTGTCCAATAAGAACATCCAGTGGCAAAGGACACATGTATGCCTTGTGAATTGAGTCACACTTGTGCTATGGTTTGGGAGTAGTCTTGGAAGACTCTTTCCTTTATATCGGGAGACAGTGATGTGTTGCTAGATACCCCTCACTGATCGTGATAACGTAAGTTATCGTTACCGACATTTAGAGGAAACCCTCAGGGTCGCACAATTTGGTGATATGGCTTACTTGAGTCAGATCGTATGGACTGGATTCTTTGAGTTCAGATTAAAGGGATTTAATCTCTGATTGTAAGTGAGATCTGGTCTGATCATGTTTGATTGATTAGGACTTGAGATCGGTAAGCTTCGATCGAGAGAGGTGATGCTAGATCGGAGAGATCAAGGGCATCAGATGATGAATGGTTAGATCATGAGCCTTGGGGGTTCAATTTGGTCTAGACCAAGTGGCTAGAGCTATTTCGGTTTGGTTTGTTGAACCAAAGCCGATTTGACATTTTGGCTTGAACCGGTTCACAATGGTGAACGCATGGTTCAATCCTAAAATGCGTTTGGGTTGAGTTGAGCGCATGGACTTGATGAGCTTCCATTTATGGAAAGTCATCAAGGGCCGGTTTCACTCACTTCAATGCCAAAAACGCATATGCGTTTGCGCTCTTCTCTTCAACGCATTCAACTTTGGTTGGGTGGTGATTGACGAAGAGAAGGAGAGGTTGAGCAAGAGGAGCTCTCGGCCAAGAGGTTCATCATCCCCTTCCATTCGACACTTGAAGGCTTGGGTGTCTTGCTAGCACAAGAGACCGCAAGGAGTAAGCATCTTCACCTTGTGTGTGAACTTGTGGAGGAGATCTACTTTGTTCTCTTTATCCAAGCCGACTTCCAAGCATATGGCGTTGGTATGATTTTATCTCAATCTATTCAATCGATTATAGTTGAACATATGGCATGCAAATGATCTTGCGACCCTTGCTTCCGCTTGCATATTTTACATTAGCGCCATGCTTAGGGTTTTGCCCCCTTATGATTAGGGGTTCCTACACATATAATCACCTTTGTAAAATTCGGTTTTCATGATATAATCAACTTTACAAAATTCGGTTTTCATGATATAATCAACTTTACAAAATTCGGTTTTCATGATATAATCAACTTTACAAAATTCGGTTTTCATCATGGTGAAGTCTTGAATTTCGGTTTTAGCATGGTAAGATTTCCAACAAGCAAATATATCATCTAACACATCAATTAACACAAACAAATAGATAGAAATCGATTAGACACCCCACTCACCTCTTAACCGTGAATACCAAGGTGAAAACTCTCCAAAAACAATTCGTCTAAGGCTTGAAGTTCTACCAAGAATCGCCACCAAAGGAAGGAAACACCTCCAACACCAAAGACTCCAAGAGAGAAGGAAGATGAAGAAGAAGATCGCCCAAGGTTTCAAGAATCGCCAACTCTTCAAGCCGCCACCTTAATTTTTCTCCAAGCTAAAAAAAAAATGCCAAAATCTCCACCCTAGCCGATATTACCACTTAAACTTTGGGTTTTTAAATTTTAAACCCATTAATCAATTAATTCAAATAGGGTTTAACCCATTTAACTAATAATTTCGAATTTTAAATCTAATATCCATCTAATTTAAGTGTAACCCAATAACCCATGGTTTAAGTGAAAATCCAATATGAATTTAAATTAACATCCAATTAATTAATTCACTTAAGCGCAAATCCAATAAGGATTTAATTAATATCCAATAAGGTCTAATTAATTAACTTACAATTTACAACCCATAAATCCTAATTAATTTATCATGAACAACCAATAATAATTTATCATAAATTAACAGCCAATAATCAAACAAATAATCTCTAATTAATTTACAATAAATTAACAACCAAATAGACTCAAATCAAATAATTACAATTTAACAATCAATAAGCCAGTTAATTAGCATCCAATAATTTTACTTAAATCATAATAAAATATCACAGCTAATGATTTTATTTAAATCTAAATAATGCTTACCAGGACTTAAGATCCTTGGATCTTACAAAAGGGATCTATAATGCAATGGGAATCCTCGTTGCTCGTTAGGAGTTGTTGCCATAATGACTTAAGTCCTATGACATGGGTAGTAGTGATGTGTTGCTAGATACCCCTCACTACTTATGATGTTTACATCATTGCCATCGTCATATGGATCCTACGGGGTCACACGCAATAGACTTTTGACGTTGCTTTTATCAAGAAACCTTTGGATCAAGTTATTGGATAACTTGGATCCATTTGGAAGATTTCATCAGCGCCAATGGGCCTGATGAGTTGGAAGAAAGTTATTGGAGCCAAACTTCATTTTTGGCAGGTTGACCCGAAATTGACCTAGATTGGTCACATTTGGATTAGGGTTGCATTGGATTGGATCCAATGGCTTAATCAACCCATGCCATGAAGTTTGGGCTAGCTCATTATCCAATGAGGCCCAATAACTAGTTATGAAGAAGAGGTATAAGCAAATAAGGGTATAATGGGGAAGAATTTCACCCCATTGGCGCCAAGGGCATAATGGGGTGAAGTGGGCGCATGTTGCTTCATAAGGAAGCATTAGGCGCCTCCCCCTTTGATCCCTTGATGGTATCTTGCCTCTATGGTAAGTATTGGGGCTGATATGGCTTGATGGCTCTTTTGGAAAGAGCATAGGCGCATATATCAAGTGGGATAAGATTTATGGAAAAGTCTTGGAGACTTTCCTTATCTCCAAACCCTAATTCACCCCAAACTATTTGCTTGGCCGAATTCTTCATGCTTGTTGCGCCTAGCCCTACTTCCTTGGATGGAATTAGTGCATACAAGGTATGCTTTGGGCTGATATGGCCATTGGGAAAATTAGGAAAGGTTGAATGAGATTTATGGTAAAGTCTTGGAGACTTTCCTTACCTCAAGACTCCTCTATCCTAGCCGCCCACTTGGCATGATCCTAGCCATTGCCCTAGCCGCCCCTTGTCCTATTAATAGGACCCTTGCCGCCCTCTCTTGTAGTGGTTGGTTCGATTCCTTGGAGGTGTGAACAAAGACATAGAGGTGTGAGCTAGGGCAAAGGGCGACAACATCAAGGTGCCGCAACCTTCCTCCTCTTTGTAGCCGCAAGCCTTCTTCTCCTTCTTCTCCTCTTGGCGCAACTTGGAGAAGGGCTTGGTGGCGACATCTCTTGGAGAGAATTGGAAGTTTAAGGTGGCGACAACTTGAGGGCTTGGAGCTCTCCTTCTTCCATCAAAGGCGCAAGCAAGTTCTTCTTGTTCTCCTTCTTCTCCTCTTGGCGCAAGGATTCTTTGAGCTTGGTGGCATCTTCTTGCCACAAGCCCTCATCGTCCCTTGGCCATAGGCGCACCTTGGAGGTGGCGCAAGCAAAGAAGAAGAAGGAAGTACTTGGCGCATCATCTTCCTCCTCATCTCTTCTTGGCGCTTCTACCTTGGAGGTGGCGCAAGTTTTGAAGAGAGTGATAAGGCTTGATTCTCTTCCCGAGGCTAGCACCAAGCGTGGAAGGGAGCAACGATCAAGGAGTCGACGCGTGGATACTTGTAGAGGACGAACACTTGGGCGTCTTCAACTTGGCACCTTCATCCTAACAAGCAATAAAGGTACTAACCCTAACACATCCTTGTGTTCTCTCTCTCGCATGGATCCTTGGGACTGGAATGTGTTTCGGGTGTAATGCTTCTTCCGCTGCGTCCTGGGACTGCAAAAATTTTAAATTACACCCGGCATTCCCTAACAATACCAATTGAAAGTCCCCATCTGAAGGGGGGGCGAAACCCTAATGGCGCATATAAGAGGTTTTGAAAGCAACGGAAGCTAGGGTTTCTAAACAAAATCACATGCATATCATATGATTAACTTGTAAAGATTAGACGACTCATACCAGTGCCATTTCTCTGATGGCGTCTTGGAAGCAGAAACTGAAAAAGCTTTCCTCCAAAAGGTGCGCACACAAGATGAAGATCGCCTACCCTTGTCGCTCCTTGTGCTAGCAAGGATCTCCAAGTGTCTTGATCGAATGGAAGGGAGTGAGATGACTTCCTTTTTCTTTTCGAATCCTCTCCAAGGCTTCAACCTTTCACCACGCGAGAGAGAGCGTAGCCGTTCAGAGAGATGGGCGAGAGAGAGGGACAAGAATAGAATGATTCTATTCCTACATGAGGCGTGATCTCATTTGAGATCATGGTTTCTAAAAATAGAAACCCACACTCGCTCATGTGTTCACGCCAAGTGAACAAGTCGCAACCTCCTTTCCCCTTGAACCATGCGCTCACTCAATGAGCGGTTCATTTTGGTTTGGTTCAAAGACCAATTAACCCAAGCGATTTGGTCTAGATCATATTAAACCCTAAAGGTTCAAGATCTAACCGTTCATCTCATGATGCTCCTGATCTCACTGATCTAGCATCCATTCTCTCGATCGAAGCTTACCGATCTCAAGCCTTAATCAATCAAACATGATTAGACCAGATCTCACTCACAATTAGAGATTAAATCCCCTTAAACTGAACCCAAACAATTCAGTCCACACGATCTGACTTAAGTAAGCCATATCATCAAATTGTGCGACCCTAAGGGTTTCCTTTAACTGTCGGTAACGATAACTTACGTCATCACGATCAGTGAGGGGTATCTAGCAACACATCACTGTCTCCCGATATAAAGGAAAGAGTCTTCCAAGACTACACCCAAAACACAGCACAAGTGTGAATCCACTTCACCAGGCATACATGATTCCTTTGCCACTGGATGTTCTTATTGGACAAGCGTGTCAAGCCTGTAGCTCCAATATGATGAGCATGATTAGATCAGATGAACATAGTCACCTGGGTATGGCCATACACTTTCTCAATCATCTCATCCAGGGGGGCCCCTTTAGAACATCACACTCCTTAAACAAGGAGACGGCAATCCTATATCTATCACTAGTGTCCTAACCTGACTCATGATCATTATCCAAGATAGTCTATAACCATTATGTTTCAAATGATATTGAACTATCTCAAAACAATGACAATCATCATTTAGAAACACAAGTGATCTCAAGTCAGAGGACATGTGCCACTTGTTGCAATCAAGGATTATTCACATTGTGACAAGCAATTGAATATCCTAGTAGGGTCTGTCCAGTACATCCAATGTACCCATGAGTCTACATCTTATTCCATGCTCGAAGCATCCTATAAGATTAGAACACATATTAGTCTCAATCATATCAAGGCTGTCTCATGTTCACCAAGATATTTCGACTAAGGACAAAACAGCATGTCAGCCAAGCTGAACAGCTTTGAGACATTATTCAGAAGCACACTTATTGCAGCAGACAATGTAACCAACTGAATAACAACCATTGCCTTTATAAACATAAGAGTTTATACATGATACTGTTACAATCCCAAGGCCTCAAACATTAGCCTTAAGGGCATACCCCAACAGCGAGTCCCTTTAGCAGATCAGCCCATGCCAGAAGCCGAAAGCAAGCATCCCTTCCTCCAACAGCAAATCCATCACCACGCTTCCAAAGCTGGCGCCACTCTGATATCGGTTGAAGAAGACATCTTGTTGTCTTTGATGAACCTTAACCTATCTTATGTTAACAATTCTACATCTATTCCAAGGAAAGATGAAAATTTTACATCAAGAAGGGGGAGAACCACATGCAGGTGGTAGAAGGATTTTACAAGCATTCATCACAGGTGGAAACATGCTTCCACATCACAACACAGGAGGGTACTCGCTATGACCATATCAACCCATGGAAGAGACAAGTGGCACATATATAAAATTTAAAAAAACCGGAATATCAAATTTTATCCCCTTATGCGCCAACTCCATCCAAAGCACTCTCTCAATCAAATTTATGCTAAATTGGGATCAAGTTTCATGATGATTTCATGGACCCTATCGGCTGGCAATTTTGTCAGATCAAGAGACCCGGCCAGTCCGAAGACACAATGCCCGTCCTACTTGACAAAATTACGTGCGCCTTTGGTCTTAAATCCATCATAAACAAAATCCAAATTTTGGCCATAAAAAATGATAAAAGAAGTTTGGATGAAAGACGCTTTCTATGTGAAACGCGCATGGATAGAAGAAAAATTTTCCAAAAAATTTTTCACACAAGCAAATGTACACCTTGTCTTTCTCGCAAGTACCTCTGATACCACTGTTAGGGAATACCGGGTGTAATTTAAAATTATTGCAGTCCCAGGACGCAGCGGAAGAACCATTACACCCGAAACATATTCCGGTCCCAAGGATCCATGCGAGAGAGGAGACACAAGGATGTGTTAGAGATGTACCTCTTTTGCTTGTCTAGTTGCCGAAGCCATGTTGAAGGCGCCCAAGTGTTCGCCCTCTACAAGTATCCACGCGTCGACTCCTTGATCGTTGCTCCCTTCCACGCTTGGTGCTAGCCTCGGGAAGAGAATCAAGCCTTAGGGTTCCTTCACCTTTTTCTTGCGCCACCTCCAAGATGAAAGCGCCAAGAAGAGATGAGGAAGAAGATGATGCCACCAAGTTACTTCCTTCTTCTTCTTTGCTTGCGCCACCTTCAAGCAAGGTGCGCCTATAGCCAAGGAAGGGAGAGAGCTTGTGGCAAGGAGATGCCACCAAGCACTAAGAGTCCTTGCACCAAGAAGAGAGGGAGAGGAAGAACTTGCGGCTCCAAGGAAGAAGATTGCACCAAGCCTATGTTGCTCTCGCCCCTTGCACTCCAAGTCTCTCCAAGAGATATGTCACTCCTCCAAGATGTTGTTCACACGAATCAACCTTTTTGATGGGGCGGCAAGGGTCCTATTAATAGGACAAGGGGCAGCTAGGGGAATGGCTAGGATCATGCCAAGTGGGCGGCTAGGATAAAGGAGACTTGAGGTAAGGAAAGTCTCCAAGACTTTACCATAAACCTCATTCAACCTATCCTAATTTGCCCAATGGCCATATCCACCCAAGACATGCCTTAGAGGCATGCATTCCATCCAAGGAGGAAGGGCTAGGCGCAACAAGCAAGAGGTATTCGGCTAGGGTAAGGGTTTGGGTGCATCTAGGGTTTATGAGGTAAGGAAAGTCTCCAAGACTTTACCATAAATCTCACCCTACTTGTCATATGCGCCCAAGCTCTTTCCAAAAGAGTTTTCAAGCCATATCAGCCCCAACCCTTACCATAGAGGCAAGGTTTCCTTCCAAGGAACAAAGGGGGAGGCGCCTAATGCTTCCTTATAAAGCAACATGCGCCCACTTCACCCCATTATGCCCTTGGCGCCAATGGGGTGAAATTCTTCCCCATTATTGTTGGGGTATGCCCTTAAGGCTAATGTTTGAGGCCTTGGGATTGTATCAGTATCATGTATAAACTCTTATGTTTATAAAGGCAATGGTTGTTATTCAGGTTGATATATTATCTGCTGCAATACATATACTTCTGAATAATGTCTCAATGCTGTTCAGCTAGGCTGACATGCACTTTTGTCCTTAGTCGAGATATCTTGGTGAACATGAGACAGCCTTGATATGATTGAGACTAATATGTATTCTAATCTTATAGGATGCTTCGAGCATGGAATAAGATGTAGCTAAATGGGTACATTGGATGTACTGGACAGACCCTACTAGGATATTCAATTGCTTGTCACAATGTGAATAATCCTTGATTGCAACAAGTGGCACATTTCCTCTGACTTGAGATCACTTGTGTTTCTAAATGATGATTGTCATTGTTTTGAGGTAGTTCAATATCATTTGAAACATAATGGTTATAGACTATCTTGGATGGTGAGCTTGAGTCATGTTAGGGCACTAGTGATAGATAAAGGATCGCCGTCTCCTTCATTGGAGTGTGATGTTCTAAAGGGCCCCCTTGGATGAGATGATTGAGAAAGTGTATGGCCATACCTAGGTGACTATGTTCATCTGATCTAATCATGCTAATCATATTGGAGTTACAAGCTTGACAGGCTTGTCCAATAAGAACATCCAGTGGCAAAGGAAACATGTATGCCTTGTGAGTTGATTCACACTTGTGCTGTGGTTTGGGTGTAGTCTTGGAAGACTCTTTCCTTTATATCGGGAGACAGTGATGTGTTGCTAGATACCCCTCGCTGATCGTGATGACGTAAGTTATCGTTACTGACATTTAAAGGAAACCCTTAGGGTCGCACAATTTGATGATATGGCTTACTTAAGTCAGATCGTGTGGACTGAATTGTTTAGGTTCAGTTTAAAGGGATTTAATCTCTGATTGTGAGTGAGATCTGGTCTGATCATGTTTAATTGATTAGGGCTTAAGATCGGTAAGCTTCGATTGAGAGAATGGATGCTAGATCGGTGAGATCAGGAGCATCGAGAGATCAACGGTCAGATCTTAAGCCTCAGGGGTTTATTGTAATCTGGACTAATGGCTTGGGTTGTTTGGTTTCTTGAACCAAACCGAATTGAACCAGCTCATTGGATGAGCGCATGGTTCAAATGAAGAGGCATTTTGCGATTGGGGTAAGTTGTGGTCGCATGAATGTTGAGACTTTTCTATTTTTAGAAAGCATGTCTCTAAACGTGACCATGACTCTCACGTTCTCAATGCTCACGCTCTCTTGACGCCTTTTTTGGGTTTTTCGACACTCGCATCTCTTGCGTGTGAAGGTGTGGACGAAAAGAGGAGCTCTCGCCAAGCATAGGATTTCTCATCTCTTCCCTTCCATTCGGTCAGGATACTTGGACGATCCTTGCTAGCACAAGGAGCGACAAGGAGGAGCCAAGACTCATCTTGTGTGCGTCATCTCTGGAGAAGATCCATTTCGATCTTTGCTTCCAAGACGCCATCTAGAAATGGCATCGGTATGATTTCTTCTCTTGTATGTAATCATTTTAACGTTGATCGTAAAGCATGCAATAGATCTAGAAACCCTCTTCCGCTGTTTAAATCCCTTACATGTGCCTATTAGGGTTTCATCCCCTTGTCTAGGGGACCTTCAATTGGTATCAGAGCCAAGGTTTATGCATGTTTTTATGATTGCTTGACCCCTTTTTGTGTGATCCATTATATGCGCATGTTCAAGAGATCTAGGGTTATCATCATGCGAAAATTTTACATGCTACTATTGGCGCATGTTCATAGTTTGTGGCGCATGAATGATGCTTATATGTTGCGCTTGTTGTATGTTATAGTTTTTCTTCAAAAACTTCATCACTTGCGCGCCTCACTTAGATCTAAGCGCCTACTGTAAATCCTTAGACAGGTTAGTAGGGTTGAAGTCATCCTCTAGGTTAGATCCAACCAGTCTGATCAGACCATCTGACAGCCTAGATGGGTCGACCAGATAGCACCTGTGCGCAAGCGCGAGGTGGCTATAAGTCGACTGCATCACAAGCGTGTAGCGATGTCTGATTGAGACAACTAATTGAGCGCACATGAGTTTGTGAGTCCCCTTTCATGAGGGGGGCGAAACCCTAAAGCATGCGCATTCAAGAAATTTTCTAGGGCTTCATAAGATCGCATGTGGTATAACCATATGATCAACTTAAGTTTTACTAAGATCAAGATGTGATCTTACCATAGCCATCGCTTGGATGGTGCCTTGGAAGCAAGAGGGCGAAAGGGGCTCTCCTCCAAAGGTGGCGCACACAAGAGGATGATGGCTACTCCTTGTGTTCCTTGTGCTAGCAAGGCTTCAAGGGTCCTTGTCGAATGGAAGGGAAGAGATCTACTCTTGGCTTGGCCGAATCCTCTCTTGTCGTCAACCTTCACAACGCAAGCCGTGAGTCGTCAAGAGCAAAGGGGCGAGAGATGATCATCGAGAGGCGTTGCTTTCGAACGTGGAGACGTTCCCATTTTGGAAAACCGAAATTCCAAAAATAGCAACCACTTGATTACATGCGTTATGCGTTCACTTGAAATGAACCAAACGCATATCCCTTCTCCCATATGAACCATGCGCTCACACATGAGCCGGTTCAATGTATTTGGTTCAATGACCAAACCAAATCAGCCCAAGCTTTTAGTCCAGATTGAATCAAACCCTAAGGTTCCAGATCTGACCATTCATCTCCTGATGCTTCTGATCTCACCGATCTAGCATCAACACTCTCGATCGAAGCTTACCGATCTCAAGCCCTAATCAATCAAACATGATCAGACTAGATCTCACTTATAATTAGAGTTTAAATCCCTTTAAACTGAACTAAACAATTCAGTCCACACGATCTGACTTAAGTAAGCCATATCATCAAATTGTGCGACCCTAAGGGTTTCCTTTAAATGTCGGTAACGATAACTCACATTATCACGATCAGTGAGGGGTATCTAGCAACACATCACTGTCTCCCGATATAGAGGAAAGAGTCTTCCAAGACTACACCCAAACCACAGCACAAGTGTGAATCAACTCACTAGGCATACATATTTCCTTTGCCACTGGATGTTCTTATTGGACAAGCGTGTCAAGCTTGTAGCTCCAATATGATGAGCATGATTAGATCAGATGAACATAGTCACCTGGGTATGGCCATACACTTTCTCAATCATCTCATTTAAGGGGGGGCCCCATTAGAACATCACACTCCAATTAAGGAGACGACAATCCTATATCTATCACTAGTGCCCTAACCTGACTCATGATCATTATCCAAGATAGTCTATAACCATTATGTTTCAAATGATATTGAACTACCTCAAAACAATGACAATCATCATTTAGAAACACAAGTGATCTCAAGTCAGAGGACATGTGCCACTTGATGCAAAACAAGGATTATTCACATTGTGACAAGCAATTGAATATCCTAGTAGGGTCTGTCCAGTACATCCAATGTACCCATGAGTCTACATCTTATTCCATGCTCGAAGCATCCTATAAGATTAGAACACATATTAGTCTCAATCATATCAAGGCTGTCTCATGTTCACCAAGATATCTCGACTAAGGACTTTATAGCATGTCAGCCTAGCTGAACAGCATTGAGACATTATTCAGAAGCACAGTTATTGCAGCAGACAATGTAACAAACTGAATAACAACCATTGCCTTTATAAACATAAGAGTTTATACATGATACTGTTACAATCCCAAGGCCTCAAACATTAGCCTTAAGGGCATACCCCAACAATCTCCCACTTGCACTTAATCTAATGGTTGAGGAATCTCAAACCCATATTATTACAGTGCTTCTCATGCTTCTGCTGCGCCAGAGGCTTTGTAAGCGGGTCAGCCAGATTGTCATCTGTATGAACCTTGCAGACTTTGATCTCGCCACGATCAATGATCTCCCGGATCAAGTGAAACCGTCTCTGTATGTGCTTGGACTTCTGGTGCGACCGTGGTTCCTTTGCTTGTGCGATTGCTCCAGTGTTATCACAGAAGATAACCAAAGGATCTGCACTCGAAGGAACAACACCAAGTTCCTGAATGAACTTACGAATCCAAACTGCCTCCTTAGATGCTTCCGAGGCTGCAACATACTCGGCTTCTGTTGTGGAATCAGCAACAATAAACTGTTTGAAACTTTTCCACACCACTGCTCCTCCATTCAAGCTAAAAACATAGCCTGATTGCGATCGGAAATCATCCTGGTCCGACTGGAACGAAGCGTCAGTATATCCTTCTATACTGAGTTCTTCTTGACCACCATATATCAAGAACATATCTTTGGTCCTCCGCAGATATTTCAAGATGTTCTTGACCGCAATCCAGTGTGCCTGACCTGGATTACTTTGGAATCGACTGGTCACGCTTAACCCGTAAGCGACGTCTGGGCGAGTACACAACATCGCATACATAATGGACCCAATAGCCGAAGCATAAGGCCTATTGTCCATTTCATCTTTCTCAGTCTATGTTTGAGGACACTGACTCTTTGAAAGATTCAAACCATGTCTGACTGGAAGATATCCTCTTTTAGAATTCTCTAAATGAAATCTCTCCAGGACTTTATCGATGTAAGTACTCTGGCACAGCCCGAGAAGCCTCTTAGATCTATCCCTGTAGATCTTCACACCTAATACATAGGCTGCTTCTCCTAAATCTTTCATCTGGAAACATTTTCTTAACCATGCTTTAACAGCATGCATTTCAGGAATATCGTTTCCAATGATTAAGATATCATCGACGTAGAGGACTAGGAAAGTAATTACGCTCCCACTAAACCTCTTATATACACACGGGTCATCTTCATTCTTGATGAAACCAAATTCACTGATTGATTCATCAAAATGAATATTCCAGCTTCTTGATGCTTGTTTAAGTCCATAAATGGACTTCTTTAACTTGCATATTTTATGACGATCTGATGGATTCGTGAAACCTTCAGGTTGTGTCATATACACATCCTCCTGCAAATTTCCATTAAGGAAAGCAGTCTTCACATCCATTTGCCAGATCTCATAATCATAATATGCAGCTATCGCGAGAAGAATCCGAATAGACTTAAACATGGCTACAGGTGAGAAAGTTTCATCATAATCTATCCCGTAGATTTGTTTGAAACCTTTCGCAACTAGCCTGCCTTTATAGGTAACCACGTTACCATCCATGTCAATCTTCTTCTTGAAGATCCATTTACAGCCAATAGGGATTACTCCCGGAGGCGGATCATCCAAATCCCAAACTTGGTTATCTGACATGGAGTCCATCTCGGCTCGCATAGCTTCAAGCCATCTAGCTGACTCCGGTCCACTGACCGCATCCGCATAAGTGAGGGGTTCACCATTATCAATGATGTAGACTCCGTCATAGCGCTCAGGCTGTCGACGGATCCTTCCCGATCTCCGCGGTTCCCGTGATATCTGAGCCTCAGGTTGTTCAGTAACCTGTTCTACCGGCTCTGGCTCATCCAACTGTGCTTGACTACTTTGTCCTTCCTCTGGATTCTCATCCAGCTTTATTTCTCTCCCACTGGCCTCTTGCAGAAGAAACTCCTTCTCAAGAAAAATAGCCGTCCGAGCAACAAATACCTTGTTCTCTTTGGGATCGTAGAAATAATAACCCTTAGTTTCCTTAGGGTATCCGACAAAGATACATTTCTCTGATCTGCTCTCCAGTTTCCCAGAGGCGAGCTTTTTGACATAAGCCTCGCAACCCCAGATCCTGATAAATGTCAAGCTCGGCTGTTTCCCATACCATAACTCATATGGAGTCTTTGAAACTGCCTTGGATGGCACTCGGTTTAGTACCTTTGCAGCTGTCTCCAGTGCAAATCCCCAAAAGGAGTAAGGTAGAGTAGCCTGACTCATCATAGAACGAACCATATCTAGTAACGTTCTATTTCTCCTCTCGGACACACCCATTCCATTGCGGTGTTCCTGGCGGAGTAAGCTGTGAGATAATCCCACACTCCTTTAGATAGTCAGTAAACGCATGACTCAAGTATTCTCCACCTCGATCAGAACGAAGTGCCTTGATATTTCGGCCTAGCTGATTCTGTACTTCATTCTTGAACTCTTTGAACTTGTCAAAAGATTCACTTTTATGTCTCATTAAATAGACATACCCATATCTACTGAAATCATCAGTAAAGGTAATGAAGTACGAATAGCCACCTCTGGCATGTTTACTAAATGGCCCACACACATCACTGTGTATAAGATCAAGTAAACCTGAAGCCCTTTGACCTTTATTAGGAAAAGGAGACTTCGTCATTTTGCCCATTAAACAAGCTTTGCATGTATCAATCTCCTCATAGGAGAATGATCCCAGCAGTCCATTGTCATGCAACCGCTTAATGCGTTTCTTGTTAATATGGCCTAAACGACTATGCCATAGCAAGGTGCTATCATCAGCATACTTGGCTTTCTTATTATCAATAGTTTGTATAGAACATTCCATGTCCAACATGAATAACCCATTGTTAATTGATCCATAAGCATAAACAATATTATCATAAGAAATTACACACTTTGAAATATTGCATTCAAAGGAAAATCCTTTCCTGACAAGAGCAGGAATAGAGATAATATTTTTCGTAATACTTGGAACAAAATAACAATTGTCAAGTTCTAGTACAAGTCCAGATGGTAATGAGATGTAATATTCTCCTACAGCAACAGCAGCAACCCGTGCCCCGTTTCCAACTCGTAGGTCCACCTCATGCTGCCCCACCTGTCTTCTTCTCTTGAGTTCCTGTACATTTGAACAAATGTGAACTCCACATGCAGTGTCTAACACCCATGTTATTACAGAAGAAGAAAACATGACCTCAGTCACATAAATACCTGAGCCAGAAGCGATGCTTCCCTTCTTGTCTCCTTGGAGCGCTTTACAGTCCTTTTTCCAGTGACCCAGCTGGCCACAGTGGAAACATCTGTATTCCTTCGACCGCTTAACCTTTTGTTTCAGCGCCTTGTTGTAGTTCTTGACTGGGGCTTTGCCCTTCTTCCCCTTCTTCTTGTTCCTAAAAGGAACCATTAAGACAGAGGTTGAAGGCTTTCCCTTCAGAGTCTCCTCAGTAGTCAAGAGCATATTCAGCAACTCTGCCGGAGTACAATCGATTTTGTTCATATTAAAGTTAATAATGAACGCATCGAAAGAAGGCGGGAGAGACTGCAGAATAATATCTACAGCAAGCTCCTGATTGATGGTATGTCCCAGTTTCTCTAGAGCCTCCTTGTGCCCAATCATCTTGAGCACGTGAGCTCCCACTGGACTCCCTTCAGCCAGTTTGCTCTGAAAGAACAGCTTGGTCAAGTTATAGCGCTCAGTCCTCGCCTGTGCAGCATACAACATCTTGAGGTTTGCTATAATTTCTATAGCAGACATATCCTCATGCTGACGCTGCAGCGGTGGCGTCATAGACGCTAGCATCAGGTAAGCGACATCAATGCTATCATTGACATGCTTTTCATAGGCTTCACGAACCGCCCTTGCGGCGTTCGCTGCGGGTTGAGGCGGTATTGCCGTCTCGAGGACATACAGTTTCCTCTCTGCCTTAAGAACAATCTTAAGGTGTCCGTACCTCCCTTTCCAGTAGGGATCGCACATTGAAGTTCATGGTGTTCGTTGCTGCAGGAATCTACAACAATGCAAGAACAGCAAGGTCAGTATCAATGTATAGAATCAATCCAGGACTTAAGAAAGATTCTTTTCTCACTATTTTATCTGACTGAAAAATCCAGTAAAACAGTCCGAAAGAGTAAGACTCTTTTAGTGAGATGGGATCCAGATTTCATACTTGGTCTCCGCGTCCCGCTCAGGCGAGATAAGATGCACAGAGAGTACAAACATTAATCTCTGGTAGGCAGTCCCTGCCAATCGCCAACCCGTGCGATTCCCCTTCATCTGGGCAATCCAGCTGACTGTGCCAACTGAGTTGGTACAACACAGTCTCTGATCCCACAGATGGCTGCCTCCATATAGCTAACATATGCCCCATATGTAGCCTACATGGTCAAGCTGACCTGACCTACTCCCTGGACCACCACGTGCTATGCTGAGCAACGAGAAGCGATAAATCCCTTCTCTGTAACACGCAGGTGAAATCACACACCGTCTGAAGATAGATGGGCGTGCCCACTGAGAGGGTACAACACGGCCCCAACGATAGTCAGAACAGTGAGGTTTCGCGCCAGAAGGCATTTCGTGCTTGATATTTAGCGTTGGATTTTAACGGTCTTTTATCTTCTTACTATCAGGCAAATCCTATGGCTATAGCAGAAGATAAATAACTCATGCAATTCTAATTATTTAACAATAAAAGAAAGCATGGATCTTATGTGGTAAAAGCCCATTAAGCCTAAGTAAGACCTTAACCTAAATTAAGTCTTCACTTGCTTTCTTCATGGGGCTTTTTCTTCTCATCTGGCCCAACCTAGGGCCCAAGCGCCAATTGCAGCTCAGGTGCGCCCACCAGGAAAATGTGCCTGTCCTAGGGTCGAACCCTAGACCTCCTACCTGGTCAAGCCACTGCTGCATGCGCCTCTGCCATGTGTGCTCTGTGCTCTTGTCTGATTAAATTACAAATTAATCTATCTAGACAAGATTGACACGCAGGTCAATTACACTTATAAATTAAATACAATGTGATTCGCAGATCACAATTAAATATTAATTTACAATTAACCAGGCTCGCAGGCCCTAGCACAGCACACAATAAAGGGCAACCCACATAAGATGAAATAAACAAGCACATGGCATCCATTCAAACATGTGATCCAATAATAATAAGAAAATAAAATTTTGAAAACCCATTGGCATCAATTTTAATTTTCTTATATGCCCTACAACCTTACAACGGTCCATTGATAGGGATCCACTCATCATTTCTAGTGAGATCCATTACCCTTGCATGCACCAAGTCCTAACTGACTTGAGTTGACCTAATGGTCAACTATGCATGCGCCAAGGGCTGAACAACCATCATGAGTTCTGGCAAGCGGGTGTGACCCCGGGCCTAACTCATGTGCGTTCAATGGTTGTCTCAACCAGACCTCGCTACACGCCTGTGATGCAATCGACCTATAGCCACCTCGTGCTTGCGCACAGGTGCCATCTGGTCGATCCATCTAGGCTGCCAGATGGTCTGATCAGACTGGTTGGATCTACTCTAGAAGATGACTTCAACCCCATCAACCCGTCTAAGGGTTTATAGCAGGCGCTTAGTCTAAAGAGGGGCGCGCAAGTTAAGTTTTTCTATGACAAAATAACAACAAGCACCAATACATGCGCCAAAGAGCAATAAACATCATACATGTTGTTTTCGCATCATGAACTTTCATGAACTTGCGCATGTAATCAACCATAGATCTAAGCATGAGAGTAAACATGGACCACACAAAGTATCAAGCAATCATATGAATTATACCGAAAACATCAGCTCTGATACCAATTGTGAGTCCCCTTTCATGAGGGGGGCGAAACCCTAAAGCATGCGCATTCAAGAAATTTTCTAGGGCTTCATAAGATCGCATGTGGTATAACCATATGATCAACTTAAGTTTTACTAAGATCAAGATGTGATCTTACCATAGCCATCGCTTGGATGGTGCCTTGGAAGCAAGAGGGCGAAAGGGGCTCTCCTCCAAAGGTGGCGCACACAAGAGGATGATGGCTACTCCTTGTGTTCCTTGTGCTAGCAAGGCTTCAAGGGTCCTTGTCGAATGGAAGGGAAGAGATCTACTCTTTGCTTGGCCGAATCCTCTCTTGTCGTCAACCTTCACAACGCAAGCCGTGAGTCATCAAGAGCAAAGGGGCGAGAGATGATCATCGAGAGGCGTTGCTTTCGAACGTGGAGACGTTCCCATTTTGGAAAACCGAAATTCCAAAAATAGCAACCACTTGATTACATGCGTTATGCGTTCACTTGAAATGAACCAAACACATATCCCTTCTCCCCTATGAACCATGCGCTCACACATGAGCCGGTTCAATGTATTTGGTTCAATGACCAAACCAAATCAGCCCAAGCTTTTAGTCCAGATCGAATCAAACCCTAAGGTTCCAGATCTGACCATTCATCTCCTGATGCTTCTGATCTCACCGATCTAGCATCAACACTCTCGATCAAAGCTTACCGATCTCAAGCCATAATCAATCAAACATGATCAGACCAGATCTCACTTATAATCAGAGTTTAAATCCCTTTAAACTGAACTAAACAATTCAGTCCACACGATCTGACTTAAGTAAGCCATATCATCAAATTGTGCGACCCTGAGGGTTTCCTTTAAATGTCGGTAACGATAACTCACATTATCACGATCAGTGAGGGGTATCTAGCAACACATCACTGTCTCCCGATATAGAGGAAAGAGTCTTCCAAGACTACACCCAAACCACAGCACAAGTGTGAATCAACTCACTAGGCATACATATTTCCTTTGCCACTGGATGTTCTTATTGGACAAGCGTGTCAAGCTTGTAGCTCCAATATGATGAGCATGATTAGATCAGATGAACATAGTCACCTGGGTATGGCCATACACTTTCTCAATCATCTCATTTAAGGGGGGGCCCCATTAGAACATCACACTCCAATTAAGGAGACGGCAATCCTATATCTATCACTAGTGCCCTAACCTGACTCATGATCATTATCCAAGATAGTCTATAACCATTATGTTTCAAATGATATTGAACTACCTCAAAACAATGACAATCATCATTTAGAAACACAAGTGATCTCAAGTCAGAGGACATGTGCCACTTGATGCAAAACAAGGATTATTCACATTGTGACAAGCAATTGAATATCCTAGTAGGGTCTGTCCAGTACATCCAATGTACCCATGAGTCTACATCTTATTCCATGCTCGAAGCATCCTATAAGATTAGAACACATATTAGTCTCAATCATATCAAGGCTGTCTCATGTTCACCAAGATATCTCGACTAAGGACTTTATAGCATGTCAGCCTAGCTGAACAGCATTGAGACATTATTCAGAAGCACAGTTATTGCAGCAGACAATGTAACAAACTGAATAACAACCATTGCCTTTATAAACATAAGAGTTTATACATGATACTGTTACAATCCCAAGGCCTCAAACATTAGCCTTAAGGGCATACCCCAACAGAGTTAGGCCCGGGGTCACACCCGCTTGCCAGACCTCATTGTGGCCGTTCAGCCCTAAACGCATGCATGGTTGACCTTTTGGTCGACTCAAGTCAGTTAGGACTTGGTGCATGCAAGGGCATTGGATCTGACTAGACAAGGTGAGTGGATCCCTATTAATGGACTGTTGTAAGGTTGTAGGGCATATAAGAAAATAAAAAAAAAATGATGCCAATGGGGTTTTCAAAATTTCATTTTCTTATTGGATCACATGCTGATTGGATGCCATATGTTTGTTTATTTAATCTTATGTGGGCTGCCCTGTTTAATGTGTGCTGTGCTGGGGCCTGCGAGCCTGGAATTTAAATGTAAATTAATATTTATTGTGATCTGCGCATCACATTTTATTTAATTTATAAAGTGTAATTGACCTGCGAGTCAATCTTGTCTAGATAGATTAATTTGTAATTTAATCAGACAAGAGCACAGAGCACACTTGGCAGAGGCGCATGCAGCAGTGGCTTGACCAGGTGGGAGGTCCAGGGTTCGACTCTGGGACAGGCGCATTTTCCCTGGTGGGCGCACCTGAGCTGCAATTGGCGCTTGGGCCCTAGGTTGGGCCAGATAAGAAGCAAAAGCCCCATGAAGAAAAGCAAGTGAAGACTTAAGTTAGGTTAAGGTCTTACTTAGGCTTAATGGGCTTTTACCACATAAGATCAGCATGCTTTCTCTTTATCAATTATATAATTAGAAATGCATGATTTATTTATCTTCTGCTATCACCATAGGAATTGTATGATAGTTGAGAAGATAAAAGACCGTTAAAATCCAACGTTAAAATATCAAGCTCGTAAGCCTTCTGACGCAAAACCTCACTGTTCTGACTATCGTTGGAGCCGTGTTGTACCCACTCAGTGGGCAAGTCCATCTATCTTCAGACTGTGCGGGATTACACCTGCGTGTTACAGAGAAGGGATTTATCGCTTCTCGTTGCTCAGCATAGCACATGGTTGTCCAGGGAGTAGGTCAGGTCAGCTTGACCATGTAGGCTACATATGTGGCGCATATGGTAGCACATGGAGGCAGCCATCTGTGGGATCAGAGACTGTGTTGTACCAACTCAGTTGGCACAGTCTGCTAGATTGCCCAGATGAAGGGGAATCGCACGGGTTGGCGATTGGCTGGGACAGCCTACCAGAAATTAGTGCTTGTACTCTCTGTGCATCTTATCTCGCCTGAGCGGGACGCGGAGACCAAGTGTGAAATCTGGATCCCGTCTCACTAAAAGAGTTCTACTCTTTCGGGCTGTTTTGCTGGATTTTTCAGTCAGATAAAATAGTGAGAAAAAGAATCATTCTTAAGTCCTGATTGATTCTTAACATTGATACTGACCTTGCTGTTCTTGCATTGTTGTAGATTCCTGCAGCAACGAACACCATGAACTTCAATGTGCGATCCCTACTGGAAAGGGAGAAGTTTGCTGGGCCAAACTTCTCAGACTGGTACGGACACCTTAAGATTGTTCTTAAGGCAGAGAGGAAACTGTATGTCCTCGAGACGGCGATACCGCCTCAACCCGCTCCGAACACCACAAGGGCGGTTCGGGAAGCCTATGAAAAGCATGTCAATGATAGCATTGATGTCGCTTGCCTGATGCTAGCGTCTATGACGCCACCGCTGCAGCGTCAGCATGAGGATATGTCTGCTATAGAAATTATAGCAAACCTCAAGATGCTATATGCTGCACAGGCGAGGACTGAACGCTACAATTTGACCAAGCTTTTCTTTCAGAGCAAACTGGCTGAAGGGAGTCCAGTAGGAGCTCATGTGCTCAAGATGATTGGGCACAAGGAGGCTCTAGAGAAACTGGGACATACCATCAATCAGGAGCTTGCTGTAGACATTATTCTGCAGTCTCTCCCGCCTTCTTTCGATCCGTTCATTATTAACTTTAATATGAACAAGATCGACTGTACGCCGGCAGAGTTGCTGAATATGCTCTTGACTACTGAGGAGACTCTGAAGGGAAAGCCTTCAACCTCTGTCTTAATGGTTCCTTCCAGGAACAAGAAGAAGGGGAAGAGGGGCAAAACCCTAGTCAAGAACTACAACAAGGCGCTGAAACAAAAGGTTAAGCGGTCGAAGGAATACAGATGTTTCCACTGTGGCCAGCTGGGTCACTGGAAAAAGGACTGTAAAGCGCTCCAAGGAGACAAGAAGGGAAGCATCGCTTCTGGCTCAGGTATTTATGTGACTGAGGTCATGTTTTCTTCTTCTATATCATGGGTATTGGACACTGCATGTGGAGTTCACATTTGTTCAAATGTATAGGAACTCAAGAGAAAAAGACAGGTGGGGCAGCATGAGGTGGACCTACGAGTTGGAAACGAAGCATGGGTTGCTGCTGTTGCTGTAGGGGAATATTACATCTCATTACCATCTGGACTTGTATTGGAACTAGACAATTGTTATTTTGTTCCGAGTATAACTAAGAATATTATCTCTATTCCTGCTCTTGTCAGGAAAGGGTTTTCCTTTGAATGCAATATTTCAAAGTGTGTTTTATCTTTTGATAATATTGTTTATGCTACTGGTTCAATTAACAATGGGTTATTCATGTTGGACATGGAATGTTCTATACAAAATATTGATAATAAGAAAGCCAAGTATGCTGATGATAGCACCTTGCTATGGCATAGTCGTTTAGGCCATATTAACAAGAAACGCATTAAGCGGTTGCATGAACATGGACTGCTGGGATCATTCTCCTATGAGGAGATTGATACATGCAAAGCTTGTTTAATGGGCAAAATGACGAAGTCACCTTTTCCTAATAAAGGTCAAAGGGCTTCAGGTTTACTTGACCTTATACACAGTGATGTGTGTGGGCCATTTAGTAAACATGCCAGAGGTGGCTATTCGTACTTCATTACCTTTACTGATGATTTCAGTAGATATGGGTATGTCTATTTAATGAGACATAAAAGTGAATCTTTTGACAAGTTTAAAGAGTTCAAGAATGAAGTACAGAATCAGCTAGGCCGAAATATCAAGGCACTTCATTCTGATCGAGGTGGAGAATACTTGAGTCATGCGTTTACTGACTATCTGAAGGAGTGTGGGATTATCTCACAGCTCACTTCGCCAGGAACACCGCAATGGAATGGTGTGTCCGAGAGGAGAAATAGAACGTTACTTGATATGGTTCGTTCTATGATGAGTCAGGCTACTCTACCTTACTCCTTTTGGGGATTTGCACTGGAAACAGCTGCAAAGGTACTAAACCGAGTGCTATCCAAGGCAGTTTCAAAGACCCCATATGAGTTATGGTATGGGAAACAGCCGAGCTTGACATTTATCAGGATCTGGGGTTGCGAGGCTTATGTCAAAAAGCTCGCCTCTGGGAAACTAGAGAGCAGATCTGACAAATGCATCTTTGTCGATTACCCTAAGGAAACTAAGGGTTATTATTTCTACGATCCCAAAGAGAACAAGGTATTTGTTGCTCGGACGGCCATTTTTCTTGAGAAGGAGTTTCTTCTGCAAGAAGCCAGTGGGAGAGAAATAAAACTGGATGAGAATCCAGAGGAAGGACAAAGTAGTCAAGCACAGTTGGATGAGCCTGAGCCGGTAGAACAGGTTACTGAACAACCTGAGGCTCAGATATCACGGGAACCGCGAAGATAGGGAAGGATTCGTCGACAGCCTGAGCGCTATGACGGAGTCTACATCATTGATAATGATGAACCCCTCACTTATGCGGATGCGGTCAGTGGACCAGACTCAGCTAGATGGCTTGAAGCTATGCGAGCCGAGATGGACTCCATGTCAGATAACCAAGTTTGGGATTTGGTTGATCCGCCTCCGGGAGTTATCCCTATAGGCTGTAAATGGATCTTCAAGAAGAAGATTGACATGGATGGTAACGTGGTTACCTATAAAGGCAGGCTAGTTGCGAAAGGTTTCAAACAAATCTACGGGATAGATTATGATGAAACTTTCTCACCTGTAGCTATGTTTAAGTCTATTCGGATTCTTTTCGCGATAGCAGCATATTACGATTATGAGATCTGGCAGATGGATGTGAAGACTGCTTTCCTTAATGGAAAATTGGATGAGGATGTGTATATGACACAACCTGAAGGTTTCACTAATCCATCTGATCGTCATAAGGTATGCAAATTAAAGAAGTCCATTTATGGACTTAAACAAGCATCAAGAAGCTGGAATATTCGTTTTGATGAATCAATTAGTGAATTTGGTTTCATCAAGAATGAAGATGACCCGTGTGTATATAAGAGGTTTAGTGGGAGCGTAATTACTTTCCTAGTCCTCTACGTCGATGATATCTTAATCATTGGAAACGATATTCCTGAACTGCATGCTGTCAAAGCATGGTTAAGAAAATGTTTCCAAATGAAAGATTTAGGAGAAGCAGCCTATGTATTAGGTGTGAAGATCTACAGGGATAGATCTAAGAGGCTTCTCGGGCTGTGCCAGAGTACTTACATCGATAAAGTCCTGGAAAGATTTCATTTAGAGAATTCTAAAAGAGGATATCTTCCAGTCAGACATGGTCTGAATCTTTCAAAGAGTCAGTGTCCACAAACACAGACTGAGAAAGATGAAATGGACAATACGCCTTATGCTTCGGCTATTGCATCCATTATGTATGCGATGTTGTGTACTCGCCCAGACGTCGCTTACGGGTTAAGCGTGACCAGTCGATTCCAAAGTAATCCAGGTCAGGCGCACTGGATTGCAGTCAAGAACATCTTGAAATATCTGCGGAGGACCAAAGATATGTTCTTGATATATGGTGGTCAGGAAGAACTCAGTATTGAAGGATATACTGACGCTTCGTTCCAATCTGACCAGGATGATTTCCGATCGCAATCAGGCTATGTTTTTAGCTTGAATGGAGGAGCAGTGGTGTGGAAGAGTTTCAAACAGTCCATCGTTGCTGATTCCACAACAGAAGCCGAGTATGTTGCAGCCTCATAAGCATCTAAGGAGGCAGTATGGATTCGCAAGTTCGTTAAGGAACTTGGTGTTGTTCCTTCGAGTGCAGATCCTTTGGTTATCTTCTGTGATAACACTGGAGCAATCGCACAAGCAAAGGAACCGCGGTCGCACCAGAAGTCCAAGCACATACAGAGACGGTTTCACTTGATCCGGGAGATCATTGATCGTGGCGAGATCAAAATCTGCAAGGTTCATACAGATGACAATCTGGCAGACCCGCTTACCAAGCCTCTGGCCCAGCAGAAGCATGAGAAGCACTGTAATAATATGGGTTTGAGATTCCTCAACCATTAGATTAAGTGCAAGTGGGAGATTGTTGGGGTATGCCCTTAAGGCTAATGTTTGAGGCCTTGGGATTGTATCAGTATCATGTATAAACTCTTATGTTTATAAAGGCAATGGTTGTTATTCAGGTTGATATATTATCTGCTGCAATACATATACTTCTGAATAATGTCTCAATGCTGTTCAGCTAGGCTGACATGCACTTTTGTCCTTAGTCGAGATATCTTAGTGAACATGAGACAGCCTTGATATGATTGAGACTAATATGTATTCTAATCTTATAGGATGCTTCGAGCATGGAATAAGATGTAGACTCATGGGTACATTGGATGTACTGGACAGACCCTACTAGGATATTCAATTGCTTGTCACAATGTGAATAATCCTTTATTGCAACAAGTGGCACATTTCCTCTGACTTGAGATCACTTGTGTTTCTAAATGATGATTGTCATTGTTTTGAGGTAGTTCAATATCATTTGAAACATAATGGTTATAGACTATCTTGGATGGTGAGCTTGAGTCATGTTAGGGCACTAGTGATAGATAAAGGATCGCCGTCTCCTTTATTGGAGTGTGATGTTCTAAAGGGCCCCCTTGGATGAGATGATTGAGAAAGTGTATGGCCATACCCAGGTGACTATGTTCATCTGATCTAATCATGCTCATCATATTGGAGTTACAAGCTTGACAGGCTTGTCCAATAAGAACATCCAGTGGCAAAGGAAACATGTATGCCTTGTGAGTTGATTCACACTTGTGCTGTGGTTTGGGTGTAGTCTTGGAAGACTCTTTCCTTTATATCGGGAGACAGTGATGTGTTGCTAGATACCCCTCGCTGATCGTGATGACGTAAGTTATCGTTACCGACATTTAAAGGAAACCCTTAGGGTCGCACAATTTGATGATATGGCTTACTTAAGTTAGATCGTGTGGACTGAATTGTTTAGGTTCAGTTTAAAGGGATTTAATCTCTGATTGTGAGTGAGATCTGGTCTGATCATGTTTAATTGATTAGGGCTTAAGATCGGTAAGCTTCGATTGAGAGAATGGATGCTAGATCGGTGAGATCAGGAGCATCGAGAGATCAACGGTCAGATCTTAAGCCTCAGGGGTTTATTGTAATCTGGACTAATGGCTTGGGTTGTTTGGTTTCTTGAACCAAACCGAATTGAACCAGCTCATTGGATGAGCGCATGGTTCAAATGAAGAGGCATTTTGTGATTGGGGTAAGTTGTGGTCGCATGAACGTTGAGACTTTTCTATTTTTAGAAAGCATGTCTCTAAACGTGACCATGACTCTCACGTTCTCAATGCTCACGCTCTCTTGACGCCTTTTTGGGTTTTTCGACACTCGCATCTCTTGCGTGTGAAGGTGTGGACGAAAAGAGGAGCTCTCGCCAAGCATAGGATTTCTCATCTCTTCCCTTCCATTCGGTCAGGATACTTGGACGATCCTTGCTAGCACAAGGGGCGACAAGGAGGAGCCAAGACTCATCTTGTGTGCGTCATCTCTGGAGAAGATCCATTTCGATCTTTGCTTCCAAGACGCCATCTAGAAATGGCATCGGTATGATTTCTTCTCTTGTATGTAATCATTTTAACGTTGATCGTAAAGCATGCAATAGATCTAGAAACCCTCTTCCGCTGTTTAAATCCCTTACATGTGCCTATTAGGGTTTCATCCCCTTGTCTAGGGGACCTTCAATTATACCCTTATTTGCTTATACCTCTTCTTGACAATTAGTTATTGGGCCTCATTGGATAATGAGCTAGCCCAAACTTCATGGCATGGGTTGATTAAGCCTTTGGATCCAACCCAATGTAACCCTAATTCAAATGTAACTAATCTAGGTCAATTTCGGGTCAACCTGTCAAAAATGAAGTTTGGCTCCAATAACTTTCTTCCAACTCATCAGGCCCATTGGCGCTGATGAAATCTTCCAAATTGATCCAAGTTATCCAATAACTTGATCATAAGGCTTCTGATTAAAGCAACGTCAAGAGTCTATTGCGTGTGACCCCGTAGGATCCATATGACGATGGCAATGATGTAAACATCATAAGTAGTGAGGAGTATCTAGCAACACATCACTACTACCCATGTCATAGGACTTAAGTCATTATGGCAACAACTCCTAACAAGCAACGAGGATTCCCATTGCATTATAGATTCCTTTGCCTAAACTGATATCCTGTCATTGGATTAGTCTTAAGTTTTATCAATCCAATGCATTGGTCATGACTCAACAAGTGTGGCCACACATTCCTGTCATGCACCAATAAGGTGGAGCGCCCCGAGAGGATATCATGCTTCCAATAAGGAAGGGGCAAATCCTACTATTGGTCATTCATGTCTCTACGTGATTTATGACATGCCCAATGACAGTCGTTTTTGTCTCCCAATTACGGAGAGACGTAAGACTGTATCAAAGCATACCCATCATCAAATCTAGACATGAATACCTCAAGTCTAAGGATCAATGCAAACCTCTTGCATGTGAGATTGACTTGTTGACTAGACAAGTAAATCCTCACGGTGGATCACTCTAGTGCACCCAATGCACCTGTATGTCTGCGTTACTTTGCCCCCCGCACTTAACCAGCCCATACACCAGTCTCACATGTACCAAAGCTGTCCCATATCTACTAAGGTACCTTGTCCGGGGATTTCTTATGAGAATGGATCCAATCCAAACTTCTGGGACATTATACATGCAACTCAATACATCAACGCAGGTAGAGAAGTCTGCATAATAACGACCAATCCTATACCAAGAGTAATAGTTCTATCAAAGTACATTCAAACAATGCCTATCCATGTCCATACATTGGTCTTCAGGGCATATACACCAACAAGATATACTCCAAGAGCTAATCCATCTCAGGAGGAGATAGAAGAGATAGATTCTAATGTCTTTATTGCATATAAAGACATAAAGCAAGAAGTTAAAACTACATGGTACCTAGACACAGGAGCTAGCAATCACATGTGTGGAGATAGGTCATTATTTACTAACATTGATGAGAAAATAAAAGGCAATATTACTTTTGGAGACTCATCCAAGATTCCCGTACATGGAAAGGGAGAGATTTTAGTTGGATTGAAGGATGTAAGTCATGATTTCATTTCAAATGTGTATTATGCCCCTACTATGAAAAATAACATACTCAGCATGGGACAATTGTTAGAAAAAGGGTATTGTTTCTATACAATTGGATATGATCTATGTCTGAAAAATGGTATAGGAAAATTAATTGCAAAGGGACCAATGTTCAAAAATCGACTCTTCTTACTGAATATTTAGACAGATATAGTACAATGTTTGGCTGCATGCTATAAAGACTCACTGTGGCTATGGCATTTGAGACTTGGCCATTTAAATTTTGGAAGCATTAAAAAGATGACACAAGAAGGTATGGTGAGAGGACTACCATACTGAAATAAAAATAAAAAGGAAGAAAAAGAAAAATGCTTAGTTTACTAAATTTCAGAAATTTGTTAATATTGATAGAAGTTCCCTAGCAATAGCGCCAAAAGCTTGATACGCATCGCAAGCCACGGTGTTATCGAAGTAATATAAAAGATATTGGTCCCATAGGAAACTGGGTCAAGTACTAACTATTCTAATATTTAGAAGCTAAGCAATATAATTTTTTATGTTTTGGGAATAAAGTTAATAAACTCAACTATAAATAAAATAGGAAAAACAATGATAAAAACAAGAAGGGTGTCTGATTGAGAGATATCAGGACTATGGAATTCACCACATTAACTAATCTATCTGAACTATAATTTATTTGATAAGAGACATAGGACTAAAGATTGATTTTCTCATAGTCATGACAAAGAGTGAGATGGCAATTTTGATAAGAGATCATTATCAAAATTAAAATTGAGATCAATAACAAGAGTGAGACTAAGACAAAGAACAACATTGTGATCATGATTAAGATAAAGATCAAGATTCGGATCAAGTTCAAGGTCAACATCAAGATCGTGATTGGGATCATGATCATAATCAAGACCATGAGATGGCAATCAAGACCATGGTCATGACAAAGATCAATATCAGAATTGCGATGATTATCAAGATCAAGATCGAGATTGTGTTCAAGGTCATGAACAAGATCTAGATCAAAATTGAGTTGGAGATCAAGATCTATATGATGACCAAGATTATGGCCAAGATCAAAATCAAAATCGAGATCAAGATCATGATCATAATCATGATCAAGATATAGATTAAGAAGATGATTATGACGAAGATCAAGAATAAGACTGATGTCAAAATCAAGATCGAGACCTAGGTCAAAATTGAGAATCAAGATAATGAAGAAAAAAAATGACCAGGTAGATAAGATAGATGGACAGTTGATATGGGACTTTGGATCGACCAGGTAGTCCATCAAGAAAAAATTGTCATCAAAGAATATATGAATGAAGGTTTCATTAAAAGGATCATATTACATGAACCCAAGCAAATCGAATTGCTCACAGATGATTGGCAATTCCAATGGATAATCAGAAGAATTTTCAAATGTGTCAAACGCCCTAGGTTCCTTAATCTTCTTATTAATTCATTGGCAATTTTGATAAAACCAATGCATATAAGTAGTGAACATTTAGAAGGTACAGAATGAGACTTAACCCATAACTTAGGATCAAGTGGTACAAATAATGTCCCTGAAATAGGAACTTTATATCAAAATACTAATGGAGGATATAACCATAGATTTAGTAATTATAAAAACAAAGCAATAATAGATGAAACTGATATTCCATTAAATGAATAAGATAACCATAGGACAATTAGAAGTAAATTTAGATAATAGTATTCTCAGGATGGAACAACAGTTGATAAATGCAGGAATAATTACAGAAAATCAATTTTTAGGGATAAGAGACATAGATTATTTGATAAGATCTATGGAATTCACTACATTAACTAATCTATCTGAACTATAATTTATTTGATACATGAGTTTATCATTTTGCATAAGGAATCTTTCCTATGGTACAAGTTGCCATCTTGCGGTCAGTACAACTTGGTACTTACTTAAATCGATCTCCTACTCTCGTGGCTTATTGATTTAAGTAAGTTCAATGTGTTCTATGGAAGACTATGGTACCTGATGACACCAAAATTCTGAAGAGTCCCCTTCAAGGGGGAGCGCAAGCAGATGAAACCCCTTTCATGAGGGGGGCGAAAAACCCTTAAGGGTGGCGCATAAAATTGCAAGCGGAAGCAAGGGTTTTTCATGGATCTTAGCAAGATAATATGATCAACTTGATGAAGTTTAGATCCATACCAAAGTCATGAGGAAGATGGCGACTTGGAAGAGAAAGATCGAAAGGGATCTTCTCCCTAGTTGACGCACACAAGATGATGTGCTTGCTCCTTGGAGATCCTTGTGCTAGCAAGGTCCTTCAAGGGTCCCTCTCGTATGGTAAGGAAATGAGAGATGATGTCTAGGCTTGCCGAACCTCCACCAAGACCTCGCCTTCTCCACGCCAAAGTCTCGTCAAGCAAGAGCAAGGAGACGAGAGTTGAATGGAGCGTTCAAGTCATTTGGCGTTCAAGGGAACATGCGCTAAATGACTTTCCAAAATTGGAAAATCCATTAAGCCATGCGTTCATGATCACTAAATCGATCAAAACGCCAAAACAATGAACCATACGTTCAAGCTCTTGAACCGGTTCAAAGTAAATGTGTTCGGTCCAAAGGCCAAACCAAGCCAGCCCAAGCCAATCGGTCTAGATCAACTAAACCCTAAGGTTTCCAATCTAACCGTTCATCTCATGATGCTCTTGATCTCACCGATCTAGCATCAATCCTCTCGATCGAAGCTTACCGATCGCAAGCCCTAATCAATCAAACATGATTAGACTGGATCTCACTTACAATCAGAGTTTAAACTCCTTTAAACTGAATCAAAACAATCCAGTCCACACGATCTGACTTAAGTAAGCCATATCATCAAATTGTGTGACCCTAAGGGTTTCCTTTAAATGTCGGTAACAATAACTCACATTATCACGATCAGTGAGGGGTATCTAGCAACACATCACTGTCTCCCGATATAAAGGAAAGAGTCTTCCAAGACTACACCCAAACCATAGCACAAGTGTGAATCCACTTCACAAGGCATGCATGTATCCTTTGCCACTGGATGTTCTTATTGGACAAGCGTGTCAAGCCTGTGACTCCAATACGTTGAGCATGATTAGATCAGATGAACATAGTCACCTGGGTATGGCCATACACTTTCTCAATCATCTCATCTAAAGGGGGGGGCCCATTAGAACATCTCACTCCTTAAAAAAGGAGACGGCAATCCTGTATCTATCACGAGTGCCCTAACATGACTCAAGATCATTATCCAAAATAGTCTATGATCATTATCTTTCAAATGATATTGAACTACCTCAAAACAATGACAATCATCATTTAGAAACACAAGTGATCTCAAGTCAGAGGACATGTGCCACTTGATGCAAACAAGGATTATTCACATTGTGACAAGCAATTGAATATCCTAGTAGGGTCTGTCCAGTACATCCAATGTACCCATGAGTCTACATCTTATTCCATGCTCGAAGCATCCTATAAGATTAGAATACATATTAGTCTCAATCATATCAAGGCTGTCTCATGTTCACCAAGATATATCGACTAAGGACATTTAGCATGTCAGCCTAGCTGAACAGCTTTGAGACATTATTCAGTAGTACACTTATTACAGCAGACAAGGTAACAACCTGAATAATAACCATGCCTTTATAAACACAAGAGTTTATTACATGATACTGATACAATCCCAAGGCCTCAAACATTAGCCTTAAGGGCATACCCCAACAAATTCAATGTATATTTTGTGTCATTTCATTGGTCTTGTTGTGTCATATTTATCCTCTTTTGCTTGTTTTTAAGCCTTATTTGTCAAATATTGCAGAATCTACACCATTTCGTATTTTTAATGATTTTTAGGTAAAAAGTACCATATTTTGATGGATTTTGAAAGATTTGAACAACCAATGGATTTCAGACGTTGAGACGAAGCCGCATGTCAATTTTCATGCAAATCGGAGCAAGTTTGAAAATTACACCCCCGGGTATAATAAATATTATGGTACCGTAATTTCTGCCCTAGAAAGCACAGAAGCAAAATTACAGCAGTGCCATAATAAATATTACACTACTATAATTTCCATCCATAAATATACAGAAAGAAATTACGGCACTGCCGTAATGAAAATTATGGTAACGTAATTTCAACTAGGTTGCCCGATTCTTCCGTGGATTTCTTGTGAAGACGATTTCTCGAGCTATAGACCACCAAATTGAGATCTGAAAGAAGCTATAAACTCGTCTCAATGAGGAGAAGAAAAGGAGACCAAAATCCCTAATTTTTATCCACTGTCCATTGAGAAATCAGGAGAGGCATCCTTAGGGCACGGCCTCACACCGAGAGGCATAGAGGCCACCTCCTATCGCGATTTTCACAAGGCAGCTTCGCCTAGAGGAGAAGAGGATACCCCAGAAGTTTTAGAGCGAAAGAAGGTCGATCGGAGGAGAAATCAATGGAATTGTGGGCGCCTGCACTGTTCACATGCAAAATTACGGCTGTAATTTTCATTACAGCCGTGCTGTTAGTTGATTTTCCCCTTATTTTCGATTTCTGATCAATCTAAATTATGGTTTATTGTAATTCTTCTACCATGCTAACTTAGACATCTTTTGGCACATGGGGTGTAATCCCCTTGATTTTAATATGACTAGATAATTTTTATTTCGTCATGATAACTTTACTATGATAATTTTACTTATGTGATGAATGCCTTTAATTCTCTGAAGATTCATATTGTTAGCATGTTTTAGAGTTTTCACGATATGGACCGAGAGGTGATTTGCTTGAGAACTTGGAACCCTAAAATTGAATATTAGGAACTCATCGTAAGAAATTAGGTTTATTTTTATTTCTCAATTTTAGAAGTACAATGCCATGTTAATAATCTGAATTTAGTATCGAGTTAATGTGATAAACGTGATGATACTATGAGAGATCGAGTATCGGATCGTTGGAGAACCATAAGTAGAACCTGTGTTGAGATTCGGATGCACGAAAGTGATCCTTGAGTTTCCACTTGAGATGATTGACTTAGAATTCGGATGCACGAGAGTGATCCTTGAGTTCTTTGTCAATGATTTACTTATATATAACATTGAATAAATCCTGCATGAGAGTGAGGATTAGTTTTTTGTAAATTGTCTGCGTGAGAGCGAGATAATTTCTTTATGAAGTAAATTATGTCTTTATCATAATAAGATTAGACTGAAACCCTAGTCATGGAAATTAAGGTGGACGAAATCCTAGTCCTAGTTTCTCTCTTAGATATTTTGTGCAATTTCTTATCGTTTACTTGCATCATATTCGATTTGCTTAGCTAGTGAGAAAACAACTATTTGGTACTTAACACGTAGGCCTCTGTGGTTCGATATCTTAATTATTACTTCGAGTATCCGTGCACTTGCGGAATACAACAAGTTTTTGGCGCCGTTGCCGGAGACCTTAGTTTTGTTAATATCAAAATAGTTGTTAGTATTGTTAGACTAAGTTTTATTTGTTTTAGATTTAACTTTGTTTTTTTGTTTTTGCAGGTTTTGGATTTTCACAAGTTGTGACAGAAGTGTGATTTCTGAAATTTTTTTATTTGATTATTTGTGTTTTTTATATATTTTGACAAAAAAAATATTTTGATTGATTGGTGTTGGATAATCTTTCTATTCTTGATAGATTTGATGATATGTCTTTTAATCACAACTCATGGGCAACTGAAAGAGGTGAGGTATACATGCCACAAGGAAGGTATGAAGATGATTCATGGTGCACTGTTGCAGATAAGTTAGATTATTTGGCTCATAAATTAGACGCTTTTAATATGCACCCTATTATGAAATCTTATTCTTCTATTAGATGTGATATTTGTGGATGTTCTGATCATTATACTTCTGATTGCCAAATTTTAATTTCTCAAAATCCCAATTCACCATGGTACCAAGATGATCAATATTATTCAAGATGGGAAAATCAAACTTCTTTTCATGAGGATTGCTCAAACAATATTTTAGAATCATACTTTGAGGATAACCAAAAATCTAGCTTAGAGGACATGTTTGAAAAATTCATAGGTGCCCAGATGAGACAAAATGAAGTGGTTACAAAGAGCCTTAAGCAAATTAACTCTAGATTGGATGGTGTTGTTGCACACAATAAAATTTTAGAAACCCAGTTAACACAACAAGCTTGTTTATTTGAGTTTGATTTGGAAACTGAGGAAATTGATTTAGAAAATTCCCCCTCTGATTTTGATTGTTTTGAAATTGATTCTTTTGTGAACATTAATGAATCTCACTCTGATTTTGATGATTGTAAAATTGATTCATTTAATAATTTATTTGTGGAAAAGTTTGAGGAAATTGATTTTGAAAAATTCCCTCTTGATTTTAGTGATAGTTATGAAATTGATGATACATTATTTATAGTTAAATCTGATTCTTGTAATTATGAGATTGATTCTTTTGATTCTTCTAATGATGAATTATTTATGGGAAGACATGAGGAAATTGATTTTGAAAAGTCTCATTCTGATTTTGTTGATAACTTTGAAATTGATAAATTATTTGATGATGAATATGAGGAACTTGAAAATAATTTGAATATTACAAAAATTGATGAATCTCACTATGAAGTTGTGCCCATAACTACTGTTCAATCTTCTGATTTACTTGAAAAATTATGCTTTATTGAGGAATCTAATGTGAGATAGAAAGACTATTTTGATGATCTAATACTTGAATCTTTTGATCAAAGTCCTATTGCAATTGAAGATATAAATTTGAAGAAAGGACTAATGATTTTGCTTACTGATAAATATAGGAAGATTATTGAATATCCTTTGAGTGGAATTGGAAATTTTGATTTTCATTTCTGCATATTTGAGAAAGCCACGTCGATCTTGATTTACATGAAATTTTGGATGTTTGGATTAGTGGCTAAACTTTTTGGACAAAGGAAATGCAGAAAATTTCATGCTATTTACTACGGTACTGATCCACCTGCTTCGCCATGATGTTTCAGTTTTGGTCAAGCTCGTGATCTAAAAATTAGCGCTTCTTGGGAGGCAACCCAAGCACTCTTACTTAGCTTAGTTTCTTTTATTTTAGTTTATTTTTAGAATTAATTTTTCTTCTCTTATTGTAGGGAAAATCGAACTTTGCACAAAATACGGCAGTGCCGTAATATTTTTCACGGTGTCGTAATTCTGAGTGTTTTATTACCCGGGAGTTTTATGAAGTTTTATGAAAAATACGGTGGTATCGTAACCATTTTCACGGTACTGTAATTTCGTTTGATTTTTGACCTGAGAGTTTTGCATCTTTTACAGTACTACCGTAATTCTTTTATGGTGCCGTGTTTTTGTATGATTTTAAACCCGAGAGTTTTGAGATTTTTGTGAAAATTACGGTAGTGTCGTAACCATTTTTACGGTGTTGTAATTTGAAATCTGCTTCCTGCATTCTACTTATCTGATTAAGTGTTTTCTCATAGTGTTTTTAAGAAACTAGGGTGGTAAAATTTTTAATCTTTTGCACAGTTTGGAAGTACTCATCTTTGTCTATTATTTGGATATTTTTATTGAATTTTAAAGCACATGGATCATCCTATAACACATAGCATCTTTTGGTAACTGATTAATTTCTACAGTAGTTTTTTTTGACTGATCTGATTAGCATTTTTGCTGCAGATTTTTAAGATGCTTTAATGAGTTGTAACCCTGATCTTTCACATGGAATAGGGAGAACTTGTTTCATTCTATCTCTTGGATTTGTTGTTTTCATGAAAATATTTTTGAATCATTCTAGGAAGCATGGAAATTTTTGAATCATTCTTTCTGTTAATACCCTAAATTCCTGACATATATTGATCTTTTAATTTTCATATACCCGGAAAGAACAAGTTTTATTCTACTTCGTGGCTTTGTCTATTTTCTTTATGGATTATTAAATTTTATTCTTGGGAATAGCTACTTTTTGTAACTGAATCAATAGGCTGCACTGCTTTCCATCAACATTAGCAGCTCCTTGTCTTCAGATTTCCACCAGAAACTGCAGCCAACCACCACCACTGCATCTGCCTCTGACACCACTATTTCCAGCCATCGACACTGGATTCTACCACCAGCAGCCTCTTACTTCTTCTGCTGCCTCTGTTTCCATTGATTTTATTTATTTATTTTTGCAGCAGAATCTTCATTATTGACTCTGATTTTTTTTTATCTATGCAGCATCATCTCTCACTGCCCACCAGCCAACGACTTCGCCTCCAGGACTATAATCTTCAGCAGGCCACTGAAGACTACTACTCATCACCCTACTATCGGCACCATCATCTTCATTACTAGTAGCTCTTCAGTAAGCATCTGTTCCACCTCTGCTTCTCGCCTGCATCAGCTCTTTCCATCAGCACCCTCTTTGACCACCGACGATATCTCTGATTTCTATTTTTAGCTAAAGTAAGATACTATTTTTTGATCTGAGCCTTATGTATTTAAAATTGTGTAGATAAATTTTCAAAAGACACATCTTTGGACCTAGCCGCATCTGGCCTAACGGTGCACCCCGGATGATGATTGAGCTTGCTATATAGTTTTATGAGTATTGTTTGCACATTCTGGTGATCTTATTCGGTATTACTACCTGATTTCTTTTGCTATTTGCTACTGAGATTTCTATTCGATGTGGGTTTCTTGAATCTATCATTTTACACTTTTGACTATAATTCTATGAGTTTCATGCTTCACACCTTTTGCATTGATATTGACATTTTTTTTATGTTTAAAATTTGCATGACTTGAATTTGTGTGATAAGAGGTGTGAGAATCAAATATTCATAACTTGATGATTTATTTTTTTAGAATTTGGATGGATGCATTGCTATGATAATATATTCATTTTTTCTATGATGATGAATGTTTACGCATGTCAATGCCCATGAATGGAGATATGGCTATTATGTTGAATTTATTTCTTCAATATATATCTACTTGTTGAAATCCTTCATTGATTGATGCATATGGTTTTGGGCAGGTATGTTGTTTGATGAATGCAATCTAAGAGTGAAACATCTTTCTTGAATAAAATTAGCATATGAGTGTAATTTTTGAATTGATCTGAATTGATGAACTTAGTTGATGTTTAGTCTATTTTACTATTTGTTGGGACAAAAGAATCTAAGATCCAAAAAGGGAGAAAGACTCCCCGACTTAGCACTATGTAAAATTAACAGTGGTACCAAAGATATGAGTTGAAGTCTATAAAAAAAAAGAGAGAGAGAGAAAAAAAGAAAATAACTCCTCTACTTGGCACTGTGTAAAATTGACAATGGTACCGAAGATAAGAGTTGAAGTTCAAATAAAAAGTGTGTATCAATGTGGGTACATGCCATTAAAAAAAATTAAAAAAAGAGAGAAAGATTTTGAGTAGAATAGCACAATTAATTATAGAAAAAAATATGTTACCGAGAATAGTTGAAGTAGAGGCCCTTAGTAAAACTATAAGAAGTAAATATGGATTTGGTAGTACAGGATCATGAACAATAATATAGACATAATTAATATTGAACTAGAATGTAATCTATTACAAACCCCAAATATAAAGACATGTTTAAAAATAATATGCCAAATTACAATAAAAGACTGGAAAATTACAATGCCGGCACTTTTAGATACAGGAAGTAGTAATACTATTATAGACAGTAACTTGTCCCAGAACAGTACCAAATATCAATTCCAGACACTGAACAATTTTATGCAGAACAAATTGATGGAAAATTATATAAATACACAATGCAACTAGCTAAGTATAAAATGGCCTTTAGTATAGGAACTACAATGAGTAATTATATAATACCCAAATCAAGAATTTGTCTTAGAAATTTTAATTTAAAAGCTATCCAATTCATTCTAGGATTAAATTTTATTACCCAAAACTTTGGCGATTGTATTATATTACAAGATTATATAAGTTTTATACCCCAACCACTAATCCCTTACCAACATACAATCCAAAAAACCCCCTGCTCTAAAGAATGCAAAATACAAAATAATAATCCTAACTTACTAGAAGAACTTACTGAAATAAATGAGACCCCAGAAGAAATATTAGAAAATCTGGTAGAAATATATGACTTAGGAAATATTTCTCTATCACAATATATTAATCCAGAATCATTATACAACTATATTACTACAGGTCATAATGAGATAGATGATTATATAAGCAAATTAGAAAAAAGAAAATATTATATTAGCAAGGTAATTCTTATTTATATAGATTATATATAAATAAGAATTAGATGACATATGGTATTATAGCACAATAGCAGGATGTTTTTATGACCAGACCATAGGAGAAAGACTATTTCTAAAATTACCTCCTCCTTTAGGACCAATAATAAATAAAAAATTTATAGAAGAAGTCCAGACAGATAAGGGACGAATAACACAATTGGTTAATATGTCAACCAGAATTAAATATATAATTGACCAATTGGTAGAAAAATGCATAGAACTCCAAATAGCTAGACAACTCAAAGGTGAATATAGCTTATGCCAAAACATATATACTCCCTAGAGATATGAAACAGAAGTAAAGAAAGGAAGACTTACCTAGAAGAAGTATAAAAAGCCTTATAGATCATCATATAAAAAGAAAAGGTATTATATAAAGAAGAGTAATGCAAGAAAACCTTATTTATATCAAGCAAGACATGTTAGGAAATTTAATAAACAACGAGAATATAAAAACAAATTAAGCTGCTTTACATGTGGCAGTCAAGACCATTTAGCAAGAAATTGTACTAAACGTAAAAACTATCATAATAAATAAGCTATACTCATAGATTGCGTTAATGAATATTTACTTCATATAGATGAAACTATTAGTGATACTGAAAGTATTTATTCAATAGTCAGTGTACCAGAATATGAAGGACAATTGGATAGTGATACAGAGGAAGATTATGAACTTAGTGATCAAATATTAGAATATAATAATAATCTAATACGGAGTGAAACAGGCAATAATTTAGTGGTTTGTGAAAGACGAAATAATTATAATCAAAATATAGCAACTAACATAACTATGAGTGATTTAGATAAGATAGAAAACCTATTAGGAAATCTAGATAGTAATATAGATTATATATAAATAAGAATTAGGTGGCATATAATTCGGTAAGCTCAAATAATTTATTAGAATGTAAACATAATTGGATAAATAATAGTGGAAGTAACGATAAACCTTGTGTATTCTGTAGAAGATATCCAGAATTATACTTAAGATATCAGTGTAGTAATTGTTTATGTGAAAGTTGTAAGTTCTGCCTACAAAACTTAGGAAACCTACTAACCAAAGAAAATACTATTCCCAGAACGCCACCACCAGTAGTCATAAATAGAAATAATACAATAGAGTTAAGAATATTATCTTTAGAAAATGAATTACAAAACATAAAAACAATATTAGCAAATCTCCAAGAAAACCTTCTACAAAACAAGGGTAAATCCATAATAAATGGGTAGGAAACTACTATTACAAAGAATATCTAACAAAGATATAATACCTAATAGGAGCTCTGATGGAGCTGTAGGATATGACTTATATAGTATAAGCCAACTGCGCATAACACCAAGAAATAGAGTAGTCATAGATATAGGTATTGCCATAGGACTTCCTAAATGAACCTATGGAAGAATAGCACCAAGATCCGGATTGTCTTGGAACTAAGGAATAGAAGTAGGAGCAGGAGTTATAGACAGAGACTATAGGGGAACAATACAAGTTGTACTTTATAATCATTATGAACATACATACAAAATCAATATAAGGGATAGAATAGCACAATTAATTATAGAAAAAATCATGTTACCAAGAATAGTTGAAGTAGAGACCCTTTGTAAAACTATAAGAAGTAAATATGGATTTGGTAGTACAATAATATAGAGATAATTAATATTGAACTAGAATGTAATCTATTACAAACCCCAAATATAAAGACATGTTTAAAAATAATATGCCAAATTACAATAAAAGACTGGAAAATTACAATATCGGCACTTTTAGATACAGGAAGTAGTAATACTATTATAGACAGTAAACTTATCCCAGAACAGTACCAAATATCAATTCCAGAAACTGAACAATTTTATGCAGAACAAATGGATGGAAAATTATATAAATACACAATGCAACTAGCTAAGTATAAAATGGCCTTTAGTATAGGAACTACGATGCGTAATTATATAATACCCAAATCAAGAATTTGTCTTAGAAATTTTAATTTAAAAGCTATCGAATTAATTCTAGGATTAAATTTTATTACCTAGAACTTTGGCAGTTGTATTATATTACAAGATTATATAAGTTTTATACCCCAACCACTAATCCCTTACCAACATACAATCCAAAAAACCCCCTGCTGTAAAGAATGCAAAATACAAAATAATAATCCTAACTTACTAGAAGAACTTACTGAAATAAATGAGACCCAGAAGAAATATTAGAAAATATGGTAGAAATATATGACTTAGGAAATATTTCTCTATCACAATATATTAATCTAGAATCATTATACAACTATATTAATATAGGTCATAATGAGATAGATGATTATATAAGCAAATTAGAAAAAGAAAATATTATAGGAGATGATCCTACTAATCATTGGGAAAAGAATAAATTATTTTTTAAACTATAACTTAAAGACCCTGAATTAAGAATAAACAAAAACTACCATTAGATACAGATTATCTTATAATAGAATATGATGGATGCGAACAAGGATGGGGAGCAATATTGGTATCATGCTGGCTTTAATAAGCAACAACAAGAAGCTATTAGAAAACTAGAATTTTTACAAATACGAAAATGGGTATTTATTAAAACATTCCTACAAGATTATATGTATTATAGCACAATAGCAGGATGTTTTTATGACCAGACCATAGGAGAAAGACTATTTCTAAAATTACTCCTCCTTTAGGACCAATAATACATAAAAAATTTATAGAACAAGTCCAGACAGATACTGGATGAATAGCACAATTGGTTAATATATATATTATATATAAATAAGAATCAGATGGCATATAATTAGGTAACCTCATGTCATATTTGAGCATATAAAAGGGATAAATAATGCCCTTGCACACAAATGGTGGTCCTAAACGAACCTACGGAAGAATAGCACCAAGATCCGGATTGTCTAGAAATCATGGAATAGAAGTAGGAGCAAGAGTTATAGACAGAGACTATAGGGGAACAATACAAGTTGTATTCTTTTCAATATTTTAAATCCAAATTTTTTCATTCTATGGAGATTCTGAATATTCCCGTGATTTTATGAATTCTATTATATTTCTAATTGCGTCTATTTGTGCTTGGATATCTTCATGAATATCTTCTAGGTTTTCAACTATTCCTTTATCAAACTTATTAAATTGTTCAATAGATTCACTAATATATTTCAAGATGCATTTTAATCTCCTAGTTTCTGATTTGTATTTCTAAATTTCTCTATTTCCAGCCATCATAGAAGTCTGTGTCCTCCGAAATAGGGAGCAATGAAGAACAAAATCATGCTTTGAGAAGTTGCTAGACCAGGCTAGGCCTCTCATCAGGAAACTTATTCTTCTTGTGTTTCTGTTTTGGACTAACGACTTTCTATATGTATTGTCTATTATTTTCGTCATTATTTTTATGATGATTATAGGATATAAATATTTTTTGCTTTTTCTTTAAAATCTTATTAGTTTGTATAAGTTTTTTTTACAAATTTGACATAATAAAATTATTATTTGTCTATATGTTTCTTCCATATCTACTCTTAGTTCTTGGTTTTCTTCAATTATAAGCTGGTTTTCGAATTCTTCTATATTCATTGGTTCCGGGTTAATATTATCTTTGATTGACATGATTTATTTTTTCTAAAGCAATTTCTAATTTTGTTCTTTGTTTACTAAGTACTCTAAACTTTATTCCATCAGATCTACTATATGAGTTTTCTTCGTCTATTGCAAAGGCATTTTCTAGTTTTATAATATCATTAATTATTTTTTCTATTTTATTTTGGAGATGTTGGCTATCATTTCTAATTTCATCTTCTAATTTATTTTCTCTTATAAATTTACTTATGCTATATATAAATTTTCTTAACTGAACACTTTCAGCTTTTGTAAAACAATTGTTCATCTTTTATTTTTTAATTTCCTTATTTCTAAGAGTTTGAACCTTAAATCTATAGGGTTTTTACTTCGTAGGTTTTCTAGATAATTTGTCTGCAAGGTCTAGAATTACTTTTCCATTATACCAATGACTTTGTTAACTACCATCTCCAGTTCTCTCATCTTAGTCATATCAATGCACCCTTTGTTCCAAAGACTCAACAATATATAAAAGAAATTGAGGGAAAGAATAAAAGTTTGATTGAGAAAGAAAAAGCTAGGCAAGAAGAAATTGAGTTGATACGAAGATTCTACTAAGAAGACAGAACCAGACGAATCTCAATGTATGAGCAGTTCCCTCCTCAGCTCAGCGAAGTTCAGAGAACATTGTATAAATTGATCCAGAAAGAAAAGCTAGAAAAGTATATACAAAAACAAGAACATCTCAAGTCTTGTGCTATAATGAATATTCAATTGCGTGCTGAACTCACTTTTATATACGAGCAGTATGAAGGAGAAAAACACAGACATACTTATTGTCCTTGTGAAGAAGGATTTAAAGTATTAACCTGGGTAGTAGATATGGATATATGGTATGACCAATCTATAAATGGTAAAAGAATCCTGATCAAGGAATATATGGAGGAAGGCTTAATAGGAAGGATAATTTTGCAAGAAGAATATCAGATTGAAAAGACTACTAATGATTGGCAGCTTCAATGGGTAGTAAAAAGACTATTTAGACAAATAAAAAGATCTAGTTTTCTTAATCTAAGAGCTTTCCCGATAAGTCCTAGATATGAAACCTATTTTTCAGACCAAAGCAGGTATGAGATCATGATTACAGTCGTAAGTTATTCAAAACCCTACATGAACACATGTCATTTCTATGAAGAAACTGTAGATAAATTGGTGACAGATGACACGTTTTGAAGTTTGAAGATTTGGAGATGTATGATGATCTCCAAAAAGATAACAAAATATGTCCTCTTACATGAAAATCGAAATATGAAGGTATATTTAGATCGTCCTGGATCCAGTTTATATGTCCCATTCCCGAACCTCATTGACCACGAACCCGCATACACAAAACATCTTCAGCAACGCAAGGCGTTTAATAAAAGAGGTGTTTGTGGGGACAGTGGATGTACTTACATCAACATCCACTTACGTTATCCAGAAGATCCAGACGATGATGAGGATGGTTATCTGACGGAAGACCCTACTACAGCTATAAATATTGAAAACGCTACTGGTATCAGAGATTTAGATCATTGATCATGATGACTATTAACATTAAGATTAATATCAAGATCCAGATCGAGATTGAGAACATGATCAAGATTAAGATCGAGAGCATGCTTGAGATCTAGATCGTGATCAAGATTAGGATCCAATTTAAGATCATGATCAAGAACATGATCAAGATCGAGATTGCGATCAATATTGTGATCAAGATCTATAGGAAGTTTAAGATCGAGATCGCGATCAACATCAAGATTAAAATCAAGATAGTGATCATGATTAAGATTGAGAGAAAAATTAAGAACAAGATTGCAATGAATATCATGATCAAGGTAAAGATTGTGATAATGATCAAGATTGAGATACAGATCCAGATCAAGTTTGTTATTTGGATCAAGATCAAGATCAAGATCCTAATCAAGATCAAGATCGACTAAGAAATCACTATCAATTTTGTGATCAAGATCAATATTGAGACAATGATCAATAACATAATTGACATCCAAATCAAGATCGTGATCAAGATCAGGCCCAATAACAAGTTAATATCGTGATCAAAATCAAGATAATGATGAAGATGATCATTGTAGTCATGACAAAGTTCAAGATCATTATGAAAATTAAAATTGAGATCAATAACAAGAGTGAGACTAAGACAAAGAACAACACTGTGATCATGATTAAGATCAAGATCAAGATTCGGATCAAGTTCAAGGTCAACATCAAGATCGTGATTGGGATCATGATCATAATCAAGACCATGAGATGGCAATCAAGACCGTGGTCATGACAAAGATCAATATCAGAATTGTGATGATTATCAAGATCAAGATCGAGATTGTGTTCAAGGTCATGAACAAGATTTAGATCAAAATTGAGTTGGAGATCAAGATCTATATGATGACCAAGATTATGGCCAAGATCAAAATCAAAATCGAGATCAAGATCATGATCATAATCATGATCAAGATATAGATTAAGAAGATGATTATGATGAAGATCAAGAATAAGACTGATGTCAAAATCAAGATCGAGACCTAGGTCAAAATTGAGAATCAAGATAATGAAGAAAAAAAATGACCAGGTAGATAAGATAGATGGACAGTTGATATGGGACTTTGGATCGACCAGGTAGTCCATCAAGAAAAAATTGTCATCAAAGAATATATGAATGAAGGTTTCATTAAAAGGATCATGAACCCAAGCAAATCGAATTGCTCACAGATGATTGGCAATTCCAATGGATAATCATAAGAATTTTCAAATGTGTCAAACGCCCTAGGTTCCTTAATCTTCTTATTAATTCATTGGCAATTTTGATAAAACCAATGCATATAAGTTGTGAACATTTAGAAGGTACAGAATGAGACTTAACCCATAACTTAGGATCAAGTGGTACAAATAATGTCCCTGAAATAGGAACTTTATATCAAAATACTAATGGAGGATATAACCATAGATTTAGTAATTATAAAAACAAAGCAATAATAGATGAAACTGATATTCCATTAAATGAATAAGATAACCATAGGACAATTAGAAGTAAATTTAGATAATAATATTCTCAGGATGGAACAACAGTTGATAAATGCAGGAATAATTACAGAAAATCAATTTTTAGAATATGTAAACAATACCCTAATATTAAAAACAGAAGATACACCCATAGAATTAGTAGAAACATGAGAGGGTAGTAGTAATACATCTCACCAACCAACTTATCAAACACAACCAACACAGTATTCTACTCCATTAAATTTAGCACAGGTTTTTCCCATAGCTGGACAACCTAGTCGAGATCCTTATAATGAATATTGTGAATGAAATCATGATTTTAGACCAAGAGGAAGAAGATTACCATTAGAAATAGTTGATAAAAAACTTTTAGTCGATGATTGGAGAATACTAAATTTAACATACCATGATCCACAAACATGGCCTGCTGTATTAGAAGTATGAAGCTCTATGGTAGCAAGGAAGTATGATGAATTAGAACATTTTTAAACACCTACAGAAATGTACTCATATTTAGAAAAATTTCTTGGAGAAACAGCTAGAGCTACATGGGAAGCATATAAAAGAGAATATCCACAAGATCTTATAAGAGATATAGAATTAGGAGCAAATCCTTATAACTTTACAAATAAAATCCAATTATTAATGTTAGGATATCAACCTAATACTAGATTTAATAAACAACAACAGAAAGCAATTAGAAAATTAGAATTACTTCAAATAAAGAAATGGATATACATTAAACCTTTTTTACAAGATTATATGTACTATAGCACAGCTGCAGGATGTTTCTATGATAACACCATAGGCGATAGACTTTTCCTAAAATTACCTTATCCATTAGGGCCAATTATCCATAAAAAATTTGTAGAAAAAATGCAAACAGAAGGAAGAATGGCTCAATTAATTAATATGGCCACAAGAGTCTAATTTATCATAGATCAATTAGTAGAAAAATGTACAGAACTTTAGATTGCAAGACAACTAAAAGGAGAATATAGTTTTTGTAGAAATATTTATACACCACAAAGGTATGATACAGAAGTTAATAGAGGAAAATTTGGTTTAAAAAGATATAAGCCTTCCCCAAAACCTTATAGGAGAAAATTATATTACATAAAAAATAGTAATGCGAGAAAACCATACTTAAACCAAGCCAGACATGTTAGAAAGTTTAACAAACAAAGAGAATATAAAAATAAGTTAAGCTATTTTACATGTGGTAGCCCAGGCCATTTAGCTAGAAATTGTACAAAAAGAAAAAATTATCATAACAAAGAAGCCATACTTATAGAATGTGTAAATGAAGATCTTACATATAGATGAAATAATTAGTGACACCGAAAGCACTTATTCGATTGTAAGTGTCTCAGATTACCATAATAATTCAGATAGTGATACTGATGAAGACTATGAGCTTAGTAATAATCTATTAGGAATCGGACATAACTCAATAAAAGCTGAAAATGGGAATAACTTAGTCTTCACTGAAAAAGGAAACGAAATTATGAACGAATTAGATAAGATAGATGGTCTTCTAGGATATCTAGATAGCAATAAAGATTATATATAATGAATTGTGAACATAATTGGAAACATAATAGTGGTAGTAATGATAAACCATGTACCTTTTGTAGAAGATATATAGAATTATACTTAAGATACCAATGTAGCAAATGTCTTTGGGAAAGCTGTAGATTCTCCTTACAAGCCCAACATTGTTTACCAGATACCACAGAAGTTTTAAGAAACCCGCCTGTAACACCAAGACACAATACAATAGAATTAAGAATTTTAGCATTAGAAAATGAACTAGATGAAATGAAAAAGGTTCTATTTGAACTTCAAATAAAAATAGGTAAATATGTTCAACAAGAAAATTGCAAAAATAAATCTAACAATTAATGGGTAAGTACTTATTAATTAAAAAATTATCAGAAATTAGGGTTGTCCGATCGGTTCAACCCGAACCGAACCCAACCGATTGGACAAAAACTGATTTTTTTTTACAAACTTTCTTAAACTGAAACCGAACTGAATATGATTAAAACCGAATTGAACCGAATTAAAAAAATCGGGTTCGATTCGGTTCAAACCTATTAAAACTGATTTTACATAAATTCTTCAAACACATTTGAGTCCACGTCATCCAAAAAAGAGTATAAAATTATTATTTAGCAATTAATTACGTCTACACACAACGTAGACGTTACGCCTAACACCACGTATAATTATTACGTAGAAATTAAAGAGTATAAAATTTTGTCAAAACAATTAATGCATTTACATATAATTTTTACAAAGATTGCCATTCGGATATCAGGATTGAATGTTGGAGAGGAGAAGCGATTTTGATTTTGTCAGGCAATGAATGCAGAGCAATTAATGGATGACATATTTACTCAGAAGATTGTGATTCGAATCGGTGGATGTCAGGATTGAAAGTTGGAACGGAGAACTGATTTTGATTTTGTTAGGCAATTAATGTAGAGGAGAACCGATTTCAATTTTGTCAGAGTAATTACACGTTGAGAGGAGAACATATTTCATTTTTGTTAGCAAATGAGTTGAAATAAATTCGGTTCGGTTCAATTTAAAAAGATTTTAATTTTTTCAACCCAAAACCAAACCGAAATTGATTTTTTCTTCTTAAAATCGAACCAAACCGAACCAATTAAATTTAAAATTGAACCAAACCGATTTTATCGGTTGAATTCAGGTTGGTTATTCAGTTTAAACCGAATTTTGGACACCCCTATTAGAAATAGATAAGACACCTAATAGAAGCACTGAAGGATCAGTAGGATATGATTTATATAGCATAAACCATGCAATAATACGACCAAGAAAAAAGAGTTATAATAGACACAGGAATTTTTATAGAACTTCCTAAAAGGACTTATGGAAGGATAGCCCCAAGATCAGGATATCAGTAAATCATGGAATAGAAATAGTGGCAAGAGTCATAGATAAAGATTATAGAAGCACATTAAAGGTATTACTTTATAACCTTTCAAATATTGAATATAAAGTAAATATAGGAGATAGAATAGCACAGTTAATTATAGAAAAAATAATGTTACCAAGAATTATTAAGGAAAAAACACTTAGTAAAACCTCTAGAGAAGCTAATGGTATTGGAAGCACAGGAAAATGAATGGCGTAGAAATAAATACAATAAATAATGAGAATATAAAAACTGATTATAAGTTTTTACACACTCCTAATATCAAGACTTGTTTAAAAATAATGTGCCAAATTACAATTAAAGATTGGAAAATTAATATATTAGGACTTTTAGATACTAGAAGTAGTAATACAATCCTTGAGAGTAAACTTGTTCCCATACAATACCAGATACCTATTCCAGAAATAGAACAATTCTCTGCAGAACAAATGGATGGTAAACTATATAAATACACAATACAATTAGCAAAATATAAAATAGCTTTTAATACTGGAACAACTACGTTATGTATTATATTACAGGATGATATTACATTTTTATCTTATCCCCTAATACATTACCAATCTATTAATATGAAACTCCCTTGTTGTGATAAGTGTAGGAACTCAAGAGAAACTTGTTACGACCCGCTTAGTAAGCAAACTATTTATTAACTTGGTGAGCCAATTTGCAACGTGACCCAATTTATTAAAATGCAAGTCCACTAAGCTTTATATACCATATAATCTCCTCTCACTATTGGGAAACCCCGGGGACATTTTACAATTTTCAGAGTTATGGACATACATTTTTCGCAGCGGAAGAATGTCCCCGAAACAGGCCAGTCCCAAAAACCCAGTGAAGATCGCAAGCAAGGGAGTCGACACGATGAGTTAGGAAATACCTTAAGAGCAATGTAGAGCGATGCCGATGTAGGCGCCCAAGTGTGCGCCCTCTGCAATCTCACACACACGGATCTCTTGAGTTCTCTTCTCCCACGCCTGGTGCTAGCCTCGGGAAGAAGTTCCAAGCCTTAGTTCTCTTCTTGAATGCTTGCGCCACCTCGAAGGTAGAAGCGCCAATTGAAGAAGAAGAGAGGAGAAGGGAGAATGCCGCCAAGCCTTTCCTTCTCTTGCGCCAAGGAGGAAGAAGGGAAGAAACTCGCGGTTATGGAAGAAGATGCGCCCTTGCCCCAAGCCTTTCGCCCCTCCTCTTGTGTTCACGTCTTCAAGGATTTATTACCCACAAGAGGGGGCCACTAGGGTCATATTTATAGGGCAAGAGGCAGTTAGGGTAATGGCTAGGATCATGACAAGTGTAGGGCTAGGATGAGGAGGTTTGAGATAAGGAAAGTCTCCAAGACATTTCCATAATTCTCATTCAACCTTACCTTTTGTTCCCACGCCTTTCCTTGTGCGCCAAGGCCTTGCCTTGCATCTCAAGCAATGCCATAGAGGCATGCATTCCATCCTAGGAAGAGAGGGGGAGGCGCCCTTTACTTCCATAATGAAGCAAAGGCGCCAACATGACCCCATTATGCCCCTAGGCGCCTAATGGTTCATGTTTCTCCCCATTATACCCTTTTAGCCTCTCATCTCTTCATGAGAACTTGTTATTGGGCCTCATTGGATAATGAGCTAGCCCAAACATCATTGCATAGGTTGATTAAGCACTTGGATCCAATCCAATGCAACCCTAATCCAAATGTGACCAACCATGGTCAAATACGGGTCAACCTACCAAAAATGAAGTTTGGCTCCAATAACATTCTTCCATCTCATCAGGCCCATTGGCGCTGATGAAATCTCCCAATTAGATCTGAGTTATCCAATAACTCGATCATAAGGCTTCCCGATCAATACGAGAACTCAAGTATCAAGGTGTGCGACCCTGTAGGTTCCTCTGACACTGGCAGTGCTGACCAGAGGTCATCACAAGCAGTGAGTGGCACCTAGCAGTGCATCGCTACTACCCAGGTCATTGGAATGGATATCGACATCGACATACCCATCATCGCAACTAGGTATAGATGCATTACAGTCTCTTTGCCGAACTGATATCCGATTGGACAAGTGTGTCACCACTTGTTTTCTTCCAATCACATGGCTATGACTAAAACAGGTTCTCACCTGGGTATGGCCATACACTCTCAGTCATAGAACCATAAAGGAGCTCCATGGATATCATACTTCCTTAGGGAAGGGGCAAATCCTATGTCTGTCCATTGATCTTCTCATATGGGTTGTGACATGCTCAATAACAACCGTTATGACCTCCCAGCTACGGCAAGGTGTTAGGTTGTATCAAAGCAAGTCCCTAATCATATAGAATGATCAATGACCTCAAGTCAAGGGATCAATGCATCTCCTGTCACTTATGAGGATAACTCATGACACCAAGTCATAGCCTCATAGCGGGTCTATCCAGTATATCCCCAATGATATACCCATGTGTCTGCGTTAGCACCACGTGCCTAACCAGCCCACATACCAGTCTCACAAGTACCATAGCTGTCCCATATCCACTAAGGTACATCGACTGGGGATTATAATTCGAGCACAGATCCAATCTGTCTCCAGGGACATTATCATGTAAGTACACAATCGCAGGTGTAGTCAAACAATGATAACGACAATGCCAGAATGATATATAAATATCAGTGTCAAGTAGTACATAAGTTGACCAAAACTAGGTCCTAGGGCATATACACCAACAATCTCCCACTTGCACTAAGACCTAGAAGTTGAGGAATTTCAACCCCATATCTCTAGCGTGACCATCATGCTTCTGCTACGCCAAAGCCTTGGTCAATGGGTCTGCCAGATTGTTCTCTGTGTCTACTCTGCTAATCTTGACATCACCTCTGTCAATGATCTCTCTGATCAGGTGAAATCTTCTAAGTATGTGTTTGGATCTTTGATGAGACCGTGGTTCCTTGGCTTGTGCAATTGCTCCATTGTTGTCACAGGAGAGTTCAATGGGATCCATTGCACTAGGTACCACTTGAAGATCACATAAGAACTTCCTTATCCAAACAACTTCCTTGGCTGCCTCAGAAGCAGCCACATACTCAGCTTCGGTTGTAGAGTCTGCTATGGTGGATTGCTTGAAGCTCTTCCAACATACAGCGCCTCCATTTATCTTGAACACATAGCCGGCCTGCGATCTAAAGTCGTCAGAGTCAGACTGGAACGATGCGTCAGTATAGCCCTGCATACTGAGCTCTTCCTGTCCCCCATAGACCAAGAACAAATCCTTAGTTCTTCTCAGATACTTTAGGATGTTCTTTACAGCCACCCAGTGCTGTAGACCTGGATTGGATTGGTATCGGCTGGTTATGCTCACAGCATATGCCACATCTGGTCTAGTACATAACATTGCATACATGATCGATCCTACTGCCGAAGCATAAGGAATTCGACTCATGTCATCCCTCTCAGCCTGTGTTGTAGGACACTGGCTCTTTGAGAGAGTAAGGCCATGTTTCACTGGAAGGTATCCTTTCTTGGATTGCTCCATGTAGAACCTCTCCAGTACCTTATCAATGTAAGTACTTTGACTAAGGACCAAGAGCCTCTTGGATCTATCCCGGTAGATCCTCACGCCTAGAATATAGGCGGCCTCCCCTAAGTCTTTCATCTCGAAACACTTCCCCAACCATGTCCTCACAGCTTGAAGACTAGGGATGTCATTTCCGATGAGCAGTATGTCATCAACATACAAGACCAGAAAAATCACCAAGCTCCCACTGAATTTTCTGTATACACAGGCGTCATCTTCGCTTTTGATAAAGCCATAATCTCTCACGGCCTCATCAAATCGAAGATTCCAACTTCGAGATGCTTGCTTTAATCCATAAATGGACCTCTTTAGCCTGCAGACCTTATTAGCCTCTGCAGGATGGATGAAGCCATCAGGTTGTGTCATATACACATCCTCAGTCAGCTTCCCGTTAAGGAACGCTGTTTTCACATCCATCTGCCATATCTCATAGTCATGATATGCAGCTATAGCAAGCAGAATCCGAATGGATTTAATCATGGCAACTGGCGAGAAGGTTTCATCATAGTCCACCCCGTGGACTTGTTTAAATCCTTTAGCCACTAGTCTACCCTTATAGGTAACTATTTTGCCATCCATGTCTGTCTTCTTCTTGAAGACCCATTTACACCCTATGGGTTTTACGCCATCAGGCAGCTCAACCAAATCCCAGACTTGGTTAGCCGACATGGAATCCATCTCAGATCTCATGGCGTCAAGCCATTTCTCGGAGTCCGATCCACTAACCGCCTCATCATAGGTTCTAGGTTCATCCTCAATGATGAAGATCCCATCGTGTTGGGTCGGTAGCGACCCATACCTTTCAGGTGCACGACGAATTCTCCCAGACCTACGCGGGACCTGTGTCTGAGCCTCAGGTTGCCTAGCAACCGGTGCAGGTAGCTCAGATTCCATCTCTTTGTCTTGTGCTTGCACTTGGACCTCATCCAAGTCAAACTTCCTCCCACTAACTTCTTTCATAAGAAATTCTTTCTCCAGAAAGACAGCACCCCGAGCAACAAAAACTTTGTTCTCGGTTGGGACATAGAAGTAGTATCCTTTAGTTTCCTTAGGATACCCCACAAACACACACTTATCAGATCTAGGTTCTAGCTTGCTAGAATCCTGACGTTTGACATAAGCCTCACATCCCCAGATCCTGATAAACGTGAGATTAGGGCGTCTTCCACTCCACACCTCGTATGGTATTTTGGAGACACTCTTAGATGGAACATTATTCAGTATTAGAGAAGCTATTTCTAGTGCATGCCCCCAGAATGATGAAGGTAGATTTGCATGACTCATCATGGATCGAACCATATCCAATAAAGTTCGATTTCTCCTTTCAGACACACCATTCCATTGAGGTGTTCCAGGAGGAGTGAGTTGGGATATGATCCCACACTCTCTCAGATAGTCAAAGAACTCACCACTCAGGTATTCTCCACCTCGATCTGATCGAAGAGCTTTAATGGATCTTCCAAGTTGGTTCTCTACTTCATTCTTGAACTCTTTGAATTTCTCAAAGGATTCAGATTTATGTCTCATTAAGTAGACATAACCATACCTACTGAAGTCATCAGTGAAGGTAATGAAGTAGTTGTACCCTCCTCTGGCTTGTTTATTGAAGGGCCCACACACATCAGTATGTATGAGATCCAATAAACCTTCTGCCCTCTCACCAATCTTGGTGAAGGGCGCCTTTGTCATCTTCCCTAATAAACAAGGTTCACAAGTATCGAATTCCTCCAAGGAACTTGAATCTAATAATCCATTTGGATGGAGTTGTTGGATGCGATTCTTGTTTATATGGGCTAATCGACAGTGCCATAGGAAAGCACCAACTGAACCACTCAGTTTGGTCCTTTTATTGCTTATGTTACAAACAGAACTTTCCATATCCAAGATATACAGACCATTGCATAAAGTACCCTTCCCATAGAACATATTTGCAAATGAAAAAGAACAGGAGTTCTTATTTATTTCAAATTTAAATCCTTTCCTTGCCAAGCAAGGAATGGATACAATGTTCTTTGTTAGCGAAGGTACACAAAAGCAATTGTCTAGTTCTAATTGAAGTCCAGAAGGCAAGGAGAGAGTCAAAATGCCTACAGCAACAGCAGCAACCTGTGCCCCGTTTCCAACGCGTAGGTCAATCTCTCCAAGCCGCACCGATCTACTTTTCTTGAGCCCCTGCATATTTGTACAAATATGAGCTCCACATGCGGTATCCAATACCCATGACATAGAAGTAGAAAGGTTGACTTCTGTAACATAAATACCTGAGCTAGAAGTTAAGGCCAAGCCTTTCTTCTCCTCATTCTGAAGTCGTACTATGTCCTTTATCATGTGAGGTGATCCTCCACATGAGTAGCACTTATTATTCCTAACTCTTTCCATCTTTGTTTTCAATGTATTAGTTAAGCCTTTGGGCTCAACGCACTGAATGTTTACTTTGGGAGGGTTGAGCTCAACCAATGCATCAAAGAGCTGCCTTAGATTAGAAATAATTTCAGAGGCACTCTTAGATTCATATTGCCCTCTAAGCTCGGGCGACATGTTGGTTAGCATCAATTGTGCAACCTCCGAAGTATCAGCTTGATGCTTATCATAAGCATCCTTCTCAGCCGCCGAGGCCAAGCATGGAAGTGGTTCAGGAATTGGCTTCTCAAGGACATATAGCTTCCTCTTGAGCTTGAGCACAATTCTCAAGTTCATATACCAATCCTTTAAGTTGGATCCAACCAACTTATCCCTTTCCAGGGTAGATCGCAGTGATCATCTGCCATTGTTCACAGCCATTGTTCTACAACAACCAAGAAACAACAGATTAGTACTACTTCGAGTCATTTAAACTGGACTTGTTTTAAATGACCATGGCTCCCACTATTTTAAATTTGAATTGACAACCCACAAAGTCAATCAGGAAGTTTAAGACTTCCTAGTGAGATGGGATCCTTATTTCACATGAGGCTTCGCGTCCCACGAGGGTGGGATGAGATGCACAAAGTAACCCATGTTTCCTAAGGTGGGCGCACCGGCCGGTTGCTCCAAGCAACTTCCCTTGTCGAGACAGTCTGGGCATTTCATGTCCAGCGAGGGCTGGATACAACATGAAACCTTTACCTCTCAACGATGCCTCTAGACTTTCACCATGTGCCCAGCACATGTGAACTTTTAGTCAAGTCCATTCCTAACCGTTATGCCCAGGGCCAACGAGTTTCCTTGCGAAGGCACGCCTAGGTTAAAACTGGACTGGGGAAACCATTGCCACCACGCACTTTCTAAAGATAAGTGGGTGTGTCCCACGAGGGTGGGAAACAATTCACAACTCCACTGATCGATAGCTTAGTGAGGGCTACGCGTTAGAAGGATACCAGACTTGATATTTTAATTGAGGGTTTTTGTTTAAGGTCTCATCATCTCAGTTTTATCTTATGTCTATCATTACAGGCATGCAATCCTATAGTGATAACATAACGGTAAAACATTTCAGGCATGCTTCTGCAGATAATAATAAAAGCAGTAAAGGATGATGTGATCATATCCTATACAAGACATTGATCCAATCCATGCCATGAAATAGGTTCAACTCTTGTCCTAGAACTCAAGCCCCAAAAACTAGACCTAGCCTAGCCGACCTCTAGCTTGAACTTCAAGGTTGGCTCCAAGGTCCTTCTCTCATGGTTTAGCTCTCAAACCGTAGAGGAATACTTTCGAAGTTCCCCATAGGTTCGGCCAATGCCATGGTCTTCCTCCAAGGAAGGTGCGCCTCCATGCAAGGGGCCAAGACCTTTTGCGCCACCAAGCAACCAAGCACCAGCTTGCATGCACCACCTTGCATGCACCACCTTGCATGCTTGCGCCATCAAGCAAGATGCGAGCATCAAGGTCCAAGAAGGATGCGCCTAGCCCTTAATCTTCCTCTTAATTTTTACAAAAATAATGAAAAAGATGGCACGCAGGCCGCACAAGGATACATCGCAGGCATGGAAAGGGGGGGGGGCTTGACTAATGATCACAACATCATGCACAATCAAGGTATTTACTCATGCAATTCTACATGCTCATGAAAAATATAAAATCTGAAATTTTACTTTTTCACAAAACCAGTTTCTTTTTCTCATCTTCTTCTCACAAGTCTTTTGGTTTATTGCGATTTATTTTTCATGATGATTTCAGAGATCCTTTCGGCTGGCAATTTTGTCAGATCAAGAGACTTGGCCAGTCCGAAGACACAATGCCCGTCCTACTTGACAATATTACGTGCGCCTTTGATCTTTAAATCAAACAAGAAAAATAGTCCAAATATCCAAAAGAGATTGAGAGGATGATAGAAACAAGAAACCCTAATTTTTCTACTTTTAGAAAAATCGATTGCCATGCATCATGCTATTTACGAAAATAGAGATATGGCATGTGAGCATGGAAGAAAAGCATAAAACATCATTCGAGTCTTGCAAGTTGCTCTGATACCACTGTTGGGAAACCCCGGGGACATTTTACAATTTTCAGAGTTATGGACATACATTTTTTGCAGCGGAAGAATGTCCCCAAAACAGGCCAGTCCCAAAAACCCAGTGAAGATCGCAAGCAAGGGAGTCGACACGATGAGTTAGGAAATACCTTAAGAGCAATGTACAGCGATGCCGATGTAGGCGCCCAAGTGTGCGCCCTCTGCAGTCTCACACACACGGATCTCTTGAGTTCTCTTCTCCCACGCCCGGTGCTAGCCTCGGGAAGAAGATCCAAGCCTTAGTTCTCTTCTTGAATGCTTGCGCCACCTCCAAGGTAGAAGCGCCAATTGAAGAAGAAGAGAGGAGAAGGGAGAATGCCGCCAAGCCTTTCCTTCTCTTGCGCCAAGGAGGAAGAAGGGAAGAAACTCGCAGTTATGGAAGAAGATGCGCCCTTGTCCCAAGCCTTTCGCCCCTCCTCTTGTGTTCACGCCTTCAAGGATTTATTACCCACAAGAGGGGGCGACTAGGGGCATATTTATAGGGCAAGAGGCGGTTAGGGTAATGGCTAGGATCATGACAAGTGTAGGGCTAGGATGAGGAGGTTTGAGATAAGGAAAGTCTCCAAGACATTTCCATAATTCTCATTCAACCTTACCTTTTGTTCCCACGCCTTTCCTTGTGCTCCAAGGCCTTGCCTTGCATCTCAAGCAATGCCATAGAGGCATGCATTCCATCCTAGGAAGAGAGGGGGAGGCGCCCTTTACTTCCATAATGAAGCAAAGGCGCCAACATGACCCCATTATGCCCCTAGGCGCCTAATGGTTCATGTTTCTCCCCATTATACCCTTTTAGCCTCTCATCTCTTCATGAGAACTTGTTATTGGGCCTCATTGGATAATGAGCTAGCCCAAACATCATTGCATAGGTTGATTAAGCACTTGGATCCAATCCAATGCAACCCTAATCCAAATGTGACCAACCATGGTCAAATACGGGTCAACCTGCCAAAAATGAAGTTTGGCTCCAATAACATTCTTCCATCTCATCAAGCCCATTGGCGCTGATGAAATCTCCCAATTAGATCCGAGTTATCCAATAACTCGATCATAAGGCTTCCCGATCAATACGAGAACTCAAGTATCAAGGTGTGCGACCCTGTAGGTTCCTCTGACGCTGGCAGTGCTGACCAGAGGTCATCACAAGTAGTGAGTGGCACCTAGCAGTGCATCGCTACTACCCAGGTCATTGGAATGGATATCGACATCAACATCCCCATCATCGCAACTAGGTACAGATGCATTACAGTCTCTTTGCCGAACTGATATCCGATTGGACAAGTGTGTCACCACTTGTTTTCTTCCAATCACATGGCTATGACTAAAACAGGTTCTCACCTGGGTATGGCCATACACTCTCAGTCATAGAACCATAAAGGAGCTCCATGGATATCATACTTCCTTAGGGAAGGGGCAAATCCTCTTTCTGTCCATTGATCTTCTCATATGGGTCGTGACATGCTCAATAACAACCGTTATGACCTCCCAGCTACGACAAGGTGTTAGGTTGTATCAAAGCAAGTCCCTAATCATATAGAATGATCAATGACCTCAAGTCAAGGGATCAATGCATCTCCTGTCACTTATGAGGATAACTCATGACACCAAGTCATAGCCTCATAGCGGGTCTATCCAGTATATCCCCAATGATATACCCATGTGTCTGCGTTAGCACCACGTGCCTAACCAGCCCACATACCAGTCTCACAAGTACCATAGCTGTCCCATATCCACTAAGGTACATCGACTGGGGATTATAATTCGAGCACAGATCCAATCTGTCTCCAGGGACATTATCATGTAAGTACACAATCGCAGGTGTAGTCAAACAATGATAACGACAATGCCAGAATGATATATAAATATCAGTGTCAAGTAGTACATAAGTTGACCAAAACTAGGTCCTAGGGCATATACACCAACACTCACTTCCAATGTGGGACTAAATCAGGGTATTACAATGAATTAATGACATCTCCTGAAGAATCCATAGAAGGTATCATAGAAGAATTTTTTGAAATACTTAGAGATTCATTATCACACCTTATTGATCCAGAATTATTATATAATTATATAAATACTAGACATATAGAAATAGATGACTATATTAGTAAATTAGAAAAGGAAGAAATCATAGGAGAAAATCCTATGAAACATTGGGAAAGAAATAAGCAATACTGTAAATTACAAATAAAGATCGTGAACTAAGAATCCTAAGTAAGAAAATAGAAACACCAAATGAACATATTAAAGAGTTTGAAATGCATATATCTAAACTCCTAGCTCTTGGAGTAATTAAACGATGTACTAGTAGACATAGAAGCCCAGCGTTTATAGTTACTAAACATAGTGAGATAGTAATAGGTAAATCCAGGATGGTTATTGATTACAGAAAATTGAATGATAATATAGTAGATGATGGTTATGATATTCCTGTTGGGGTATGCCCTTAAGGCTAATGTTTGAGGCCTTGGGATTGCATCAGTATCATGTATAAACTCTTTGTTTATAAAGGCAATTGTTGCTATTCAGGTTGTTGCATTATCTGCTGTCATATGTATACTTCTGAATAATGTCTCAATGCTGTTCAGCTTGGCTGACATGCACTTTTGTCCTTAGTCGAGTTATCTTGGTGAACATGAGACAGCCTTGATATGATTGAGACTAATGTGTGTTCTAATCTTATAGGATGCTTCGAGCATGGAATAAGATGTAGAATCATTGGTACATTGGATGTACTGGACAGACCCTACTAGGATATTCAATTGCTTGTCACAATGTGAATAATCCTTGTATGCGAACAAGTGGCATACTTCCTCTGACTTGAGATCACTTGTGTTTCTAAATGATGATTGGCATTGTTTTGAGGTAGTTCAATATCATCTGAAACATAATGGTTATAGACTATCTTGGATGATGAGCATGAGTCATGTTAGGGTGCTAGTGATAGACATAGGATTGCCGTCTCCTTGTTTGGAGTGTGATGTTCTAAAGGGGCCCCCTGGATGAGATGATTGAGAAAGTGTATGGCCATACCCAGATGACTATGTTCATCTGATCTGATCATTTTCATCATATTGGAGTTACAGGCTTGACACCCTTGTCCAATAAAGAACATCCAGTGGCAAAGGAAGCATGTATGCCTTGTGAAGTGGATTCACACTTGTGCTGTGGTTTGGGTGTAGTCTTGGAAGACTCTTTCCTTTATATCGGGAGATAGTGATGTGTTGCTAGATACCCCTCACTAATCGTGATAACGAAAGTTATCGTTACCGACATTTAAAGGAAACCCTTAGGGTCGCACAATTTGATGATATGACTTACTTAAGTCAGATCGTGTGGACTGAATTGTTTTGGTTCAGTTTAAAGGGATTTAATCTCTGATTGTAAGTGAGATCTGGTCTGATCATGTTTGATTGATTAGGGCTTGAGATCGGTAAGCTTCGATCGAGAGAATGGATGCTAGATCGGTGAGATCAGAAGCATCAAGAGATGAACGGTTAGATCTTGAACCTTAGGGTTAATATGATCTAGACCAAATCGCTTGGGTTAATTGGTCTTTGAACCAACCCAAAAATGAACCAACTCATTATGTGAGCGCATGGTTCAATGAGGAGAGAAAAAATGCGATTGGTTCGTGGGTACATGAACGCATGATCGCATGAGAGAGTAAGGCTAGCTATTTTTAGTAGCCACGCCTCCACGTTTTGAGTGGAACGCATCTCTTGTCGCCCCTCTCCTATTCTCGTCGCTTGCTCTCGTGTGGAAGTTTTTGTTCACGCCTTGGAGAGAGTTTGCTCAAGCGAGACATCATCTCAACTTCCCTTCCATTCGACAAGGACACTTGGAGATCCTTGCTAGCACAAGGTTCGACAAGGAGAAGCCAACATCCATCTTGTGTGCGCACCATTTGGAGGAGAAGCGCTTGACTCTCTGCTTCCTAGACGCCATCCAAGCAATGGCACTGGTAAGAATCGATTCTCTTGTATGCAAGTTAAAGTTGATCATACTGCATGCATCGATCCAGAAACCCTTTCCGCTGCAAAAGGTTTTATCATATGCGCCATTAGGGTTTCGACACCTCCCCCTTGTTTAAGGGACTTTCAATTGGTATCAGAGCAGGTTAATGCATGTTAATATGATTGCTATCTTTGCATTGTGATCCATGTTTGCGCAAAAGACTAGATCTATAGGACATGCGAAACTTGTTGTATAGTTTTATTGTTGGCGAAAATACATGATGTTATTTTCTCCTTGGCGCATGTTTCTTGTTGGCGCATGTTGCATGTTGGTTTTATTAAAACAAAATAACTTGCGCGCTTACCATTAGATCTAAGAGGTGCCTAATTTAAATCCTTAGACGGGTTGAAGTCATCGTCTAGTCAAGATCAAACCAGTCTGATCAGACCATCTTACAGCCTAGATGGGTTGACCAGATAGCACCTGTGCGCAAGCACGAGGTGGCTATAGGTTGACTGCTGACAGGCGTGTAGCGATGTCTGGTTGGGACAACCAGTGAACGCACATGAGTTAGGCCCGGGGTCACACCCGCTTGCCAGAACTCATGAGGTCGTTCAGCCCTTGGCGCATGCATGGTTGACCACTGGGTCGACTCAAGTCAGTTAGGACTTGGTGCATGCCAGGGCAGTGGATCTGACTAGGTCTGATGAGTGGATCCCTATTAATGGACCATTGTAAGGTAGTGGGGCACATAAGGAAAATAAAAATGATGCCAATGGGTTTTCGAAAATTTTATTTTCTTGATTGGATCACATGATGGTGGTAAACATGATGCTTGTTTATTTAATCTTATGTGGGCTGCCCATATTTAATGTGTGCTGTGCTGGGGCCTGTGAGCCTGGTTAATAAATGTAAATTATTTATTGTGATCTGCGCATCACATTTGATTTAATTTATAAAGTGTAATTGACTTGCGTGTCAATCTTGTCTAGATAGATTAAATTGTATTTTAATCAGACAAGAGCACAGAGCACACTTGGCAGAGGCGCATGCAGCAAGTGGCTTCACCAGTGGGAGGTCCAGGGTTCGACTCTGGGACAGGCGTAATTACCTGGTGGGCGCACCTGAGCTGCAGTGGGCGCTTGGGCCCCGGGTTGGGCCAGATGAAAAGCAAAAGACCCATGAAGAGCTCATGTGAAGACTTAAGTTAAAATTAAGGTCTTACCTAGGCTTAATGGGCTTTTACCACATAAATATCAAGCACGATAGCCTTCTGACGCGAAACCTCACTATTCTGACTATCGTTGGGGCTGTGTTGTACCCACTCAGTGGGCACGCCCATCTATCTTCAGACGGTGTGTGATTACACCTGCGTGTTACAGAGAAGGGATTTATCGCTTCTCGTTGCTCAGCATAGCACGTGGTGGTCCAGGGAGTAGGTCGGGTCAGTTTGACCATGTAGGCTACATATGTGGCGCATATGGTAGCTATATGGAGGCAGCCATCTGTGGGATCAGAGACTGTGTTGTACCAACTCAGTTGGCACAGTCTGCTGGATTGCCCAGATGAAGGGGAATCGCACGGGTTGGCGATTGGCAGGGATTGCCTACCAGAAATTAGTGCTTGTACTCTCTGTGTATCTTATCTCGCCTGAGCGGGACGCGGAGACCAAGTATGAAATCTGGATCCCATCTCACTAAAAGAGTTTTACTCTTTCGGGCTGTTTTGCTGGATTTTTCAGCCAGATAAAATAGTGAGAAAAGAATCATTCTTAAGTCCTGAATTGATTCTCACATTGATACTGACCTTGCTGTTCTTGCATTGTTGTAGATTACTACAGCAACGAACACCACGAATTTCAATGTGCGATCCCTACTGGAAAGGGAGAAGTTTGCTGGACCAAACTTCTCAGACTGGTACGGACACCTTAAGATTGTTCTTAAGGCAGAGAGGAAGCTGTATGTCCTCGAGACGGCTATACAGCCTCAACCCGCTGCGAACGCCGCAAGGGCAGTTCGCGATGATTATGAAAAGCATATCAATGATAGCATTGATGTCGCTTGCCTGATGCTTGCGTCTATGACGCCAGAGCTGCAGCGTCAGCATGAGGATCTATCTGCTATACAAATTATAGCAAACCTCAAGCTGCTGTATGCTGCACAGGCTAGGACTGAACGCTACAATTTGACTAAACTTTTCTTTCAGAGCAAACTGGCTGAAGGGAGTCCAGTGGGAGCTCACGTACTCAAGATGATTGGGTACAAGGAGGCTCTAGAGAAACTGGGACATACCATCAATCAGGAGCTTACTGTAGACATCATATTGCAGTCTCTCCCGACCTCTTTCGATCCGTTCATCATTAACTTTAATATGAACAAGATCGACTGTACGCCGGCAGAGTTACTGAATATGCTCTTGACTACAGAGTTGACTCTTAAGGGAAAGCCTTCATCCTCTGTCTTGATGGTTCCTTCAAGGAACAAGAAGAAAGGGAAGAAGGGCAAAGCCCCTGTCAAGAGCTATAGCAAGGCTCTGAAACAAAAGGTTAAGCGGTCGAAGGAATACAGATGTTTCCATTGTTGTAACATCCCGTTATCTTAATCCCAAACTAATGGCACAATTCACAAATGATACAGGATGTTTCATATAAGATCGATTCATATGCTAGGTAAAACTGTAACATCCCACATACTTAACCCCAAACAAATAACACAATCGCAAAAGCAATAGGATGTTTCATATAAGATCGATCAAATGCTAGGTAAAACCGAGTTCAAGGAAAACACGATCTGAAAATTTTCAAAACTCCAAACACATAAAATCTTCGAATCACAAATCTTATATCACATAAAGGTACCTGCCACCACGCAATACGTGCACTAGACATATGCACGTTACAGTTATATCAAAACCGATTGCAAAAATACACATCAATTTCAATTTCAAAACAAACCCAAAAAAATCGATTTTTATAAACTAATACCAAACACCGAAACCAGGCCGAAGCCCGCGGTGACACAAAAGTCAAACTCAATTAACTGCCACAATCTGGCAACACAATGTCACATAGTTCACATGGTTCACATCACAGAGTTCACATAGATCATATAATTCATATTCGGCCATAGCCGGCCTCAATTTAATTAAGCAAAAACATAGGGCCACAACCGGCACCATAAGCATAAATCATAACATCAGTATCAAGCTAACTGCGCCCCTGCCCTTTACCTGAAAATAGTGAGGGGTGAGCTACACAGCCCAGTGAGTGGATAGTCTAATTGACCATCCATAACATACACTCAAAAATATAGGCAGATTGTTTTAAAAATCTTTAACAGGAACATAGTGTCAACATATCACCAGATTAAATAAAAAGATTTAATACAAAGTCACATAACAGTCAGATGTACACACCAACATATAATCAACTCAGGTTCTAAACAAACTCAGGTTCTAGAGTTATACTCTAAACCAACCGAACACATCTTCTAAACCAACTAAACACACCAACACATATTTAACCTAGTTGTCCAGCATATCATAAGTGACCAATATGGTCTAACCCGGCTTGGCCAAAGCACTGGGAGCTGCAAAATCTCGTGCAACACATAAACATGGACAGTGAATAGAATCAGGAGGTGGCCCCCGTCAGGTCACGACGTGGCACGCTGGTCTATCACGCCATAACATAAAACGAGAATAGAATCAGGAGGTGGCCCCCGTCAGGTCACGACGTGGCACGCTGGTCTATCCCGCCATAACATAAAACGAGAATAGAATCAGGAGGTGGCCCCCGTCAGGTCACGACGTGGCACGCTGGTCTATCCCGCCATAACATAAAACGAGAATGATGACATCAAGAGGTGGCCCCTGTCTGACCAAGACATGGCACTTTGGGTCTTATATCATTCCCAACACATAAAAGAGTAATGACATCAAGAGGTGGCCCCTGTCTGACCAAGACATGGCACTTTGGGTCAAAACCCGTTCTCCCAAAAGGTTACTACTGGACAACACACATATCTTATTTCATAATTTCACATAGGTGGACATATTTCACAAAGGTGGACTCCTAAGTGTCAACTTGACTCTAGGATAGCCATCACAAAAATCACATCGGGCAGGCTGAACTTCAACCCCCATCACAATAATCATAATAGGCAGGCTGAACATCAACCCCCACACATATCACAATACAGGGCTGAAATTCAAACCCTTAACATATCACACAACAGGGCTATCCCCTTGAGTTCATAGTTACACCTAGCCTTAGTCCTAACCATCACATAATCACAACACATAATATTCGAACCTCATAACCACATAATTTTCGAATTTCACATAACCACATAATATTCACATATTCAAAGATCACTTAACATGCCAAAAATCACAAATCACAATATTTAAAAAAATCACATAACATAGTGTAGTCCTTAAATTTCAGGCTGGTCAGTTCAGTGTAATTTTGCTAAGTTATCAACCAATGTTCTCTATCAATATTTCATGTCATTACTTTCTACATACACCACTCAATTAAAAATACATAATAATACAGAAAATTCACCAAATTTCGTTCACAATTAACATAAATGTAGAATATCACAACTTCATAGTTTTCTACTAGTTCTGATAACAAAAGACAGAAATACCCCTAGTTCAAAGTTTAAGTCATGCAGGAAAAGTTGTCCAAAAATATCGTAAAAATATTCATTACATCCCTCATGATCCCTAGATTCAAAATTTCAAGTTTTCCCCAATTTTAACTAGAAAATTTACCGAATTAACCCTAGGTCAATGTCAGTCAACAGAAACTTTTATTTCTAAAAATTCTCAAAAAATTACAGTAGAGTCCTCATATACCTAATTTCATGAATATCAAGTTTTCCCCAAATTTTACCCATGCATTTGGGCGTAACTTCATGAAGAAGGGTCGAAATTCTCATTCAAGCCCTAAACTTCATACAATTGAAAAACTAAAGCTACATACATGCTTAAACAAGGTCTAATTGATGATTAGAAGCCTTAAAAATGAAAAGCCCTAATTCTCATACAATCTAGGGTTTTCGAAATTTTAGGGAAAACATAGAAACATGTACAAAAATTGAAATTAAGGGTTCATGCCATGTTTCTAAGCAATAATCTCAAGCATACATGGATTAAGTGGAAGAGAAAATCCACTCACCTTGAAACTTAGGTTAAAAACTTCCCAAAAACTTGTCTAAAGCCTTGATGTCGCCACCAATAGAAGAAGAAACTCCACCCAACACTAAGGAACGTCGGCCAAAGGGAAGAGGAAGAAGAAATCGCCCAAGAACTCTTCAATATTCGCCACTTCTTCTCTAGCCACCACTTAAATTTTTCCCAAGCCAAAAATCGCCCAAAAAATCTACCCTAGCCGAACTTACCACTTAAAATTTCGGTTTTGCTTAATTTTAACCCACTAACCAATTAAATCCAATAGGTTTAACCCATTAACTAAATAATTTCGAATTTTAAACCCAATAACCCAATATCTCATAATTAACCAATTATTTAATTAATTTAACCATTAACCAATCATTTAACGAAAATCCATTAAGGATTTAACTAACATCCAATAAGGATTTAATTAACCAATAGAGTATAATTAATTAACCAATAAGGTCTAATTAATTAACTTAAAATTTACAACCCAAAATCCTAATTAATTTATCACAAACAACCAATGATAATTTATCATAAATTAACAGTCAATAATCAAACAAATAATCTCTAATTAATTAACTATCAACCAATACATAAAAATATCACAATCAATAATTTTATTTAAATCCAAATAATGCTTACCAGAACCTAAGATCCTTGGATCTTACATTCCTCCCTCCTTATAGAGCTTTAGTCCTCTAAAGCTCAGCATCCATATCATCAAAGAGGTAAGCATAATTTTTCCTCATATCAGCTTCAGTCTCCCAAGTCGCTTCTTCAACTGATTGATTTCCCCAGATAACCTTTACCAAAGGTATAGTCTTGTTCCTCAGAACTTTATCCTTCCTATCCACAATCCGGAGAGGTCTTTCCTCAAAAGTCAAGTCACTCTGAATCTGAAGAGGTTCCAACTCCAACACATGAGATGGATCAGGATGATACTTCCTCAAAGCAGAGACATGGAATACATTATGTACATGGTCCATAGCAGGAGGTAAAGCTAAACGGTAAGCCACTGGACCAACTCTCTCAACAATATCAAAAGGGCCTACAAACCTAGGGCTCAACGTGCCCTTTTTGCCAAACCTCATTACACCCTTAGTAGGTGACACCTTCAAGAACACATGATCCCCTACCATAAACTCCAAGGGACGACGACGGTCATCAGCATAACTCTTCTGTCTGTCCCGAGCAATCTTCAGTTTATCCCGGATCTCTCTGACCTTATCAGTAGTCTCCTGTACTGCATCAGATCTCAAAATTATTCTGTCACCAGTTTCCTCCCAACACAAGGGAGTCCTACACCTTCTCCCATACAAAGCCTCATAAGGAGCCATCTGAATACTTGAGTGGAAACTATTATTATAAGTGAACTCTATCAAAGATAGATCCCGGTTCCACTCAGAACTCCAATCAACCACATAAGCTCTCAACAAATCTTCTAGAGTCTATATAGTACGCTCCGTCTGTCCATCAGACTGAGGATGGTATGCTGTACTAAAACTCAACTTAGTACCCAAACCCTCCTGTAAACTCTTCCAAAACCTGGACAAAAACCGAGAGTCCCTATCAGACACAATATCAACAGGAACTCCATGCAGTCTGACTATCTCATCAATATATAATCTAGCCAGTCTCTCTAGAGAATAAGTCATCTTAATCGGAAGAAAATGGGCTGACTTAGTGAGTCTATCAACAATCCCCCAAATAGCATCATGACCCAATCTGGTTCTGGGCAAACCACATACAAAATCCATACTGATGCATTCCCACTTCCACTCAGGAATAGGAAGAGGCTGCAACAAACCACCAGGCTTCGGATGTTCAGCTTTTACAGTCTGATAGGTTAAACACCTAGAGACAAAATCAGATACTTCTTTCTTCATACCCGGCCACCAAAAACTTTTCTTGAGGTCCTGATACATCTTAGTCACACCAGGATGTAGAGAATATTTGGAGTTATGGCTGTCCTCCAATATTTCTTTCCTCAAGCTCGGTTCCTCAGGGACACATACCCTTCCACGAAACCGAAGAATACCATCATCAGACAGGCTAAAATCCTGAACTGCGCCATCAACCAGACTATCCCTGATCTGAACTAATCTCAGATCCACAGACTGCTGATCTCTGATCTTCTGCAACAAAGCAGACTGTACTCTGAGAAAAGCCACATAACCAGTCTGAACTCTAGGAGAAACGCTGATCCTGAGATCTCTGAACTCCTGCAGTAACTGCCACTCACTGACCCGTAGTGCAGCTACTGAAGTAACTGGATGTCTGCTCAGTGCATCCGCTACTACATTGGCCTTTCCAGCCTGATACTGAATAGAGAAATCATAATCTTTGATCAACTCCATCCATCTCCTCTGTCTCATGTTCAACTCCTTCTGAGTGAAGATATACTTGAGACTCTGGTGATCAGTGAATAGATCAAATTCCTGACCCAACAAATAATGACGCCATATCTTCAATGCAAAGACTACGGCCGCCAACTCTAAATCATGAGTAGGGTAGTTCAATTCATAATCCTTCAGTTGTCTCGAAGCATAGGCTACTACAGAACCCTTCTGCATCAAGACACAACCCAACCCTTTGCCTGAAGCATCTGTATAGACAGTAAACCTTTCCCCATCACTAGGAATAATGAGGATCGGTGTACTAGTCAACCTTCTCTTCAGCTCTTGGAAGCTCTCTTCACACTTATCATCCCAAATAAACTTAGCCTCCTTTCTGGTCAATTTAGTTAAAGGACCCGCCAGCTTGGAGAATCCCTCAACAAATCTCCGGTAATAACCTGCCAAACCCAGAAAACTCCTGATCTCAGTAGCACTAGTAGGTCTTCCCCAATCAAGGATAGCTTGTACTTTAACAGGATCCACAGACACTCCCTGACCAGAAATCACATGTCCCAGAAAACTGATCTTCTCTAACCAGAACTCACACTTACTAGCCTTGGCATATAACCGGTTCTTCCTCAGAACCTCCAGTACCTTGCGCAAATCACTGACATGATCTGAAGTAGTCCGAGAGTACACCAATATATCGTCTATAAAGACCACCACACAAGAGTCAAGCAACTCATGGAATACCCTGTTCATCAAATCCATGAAGACGGCAGGTGCATTCGTCAGTCCAAAAGGCATAACTAAAAATTCGAAATGCCCATACCTGGTCCTGAAAGCAGTCTTAAATATATCCTCATCCTTGACCCTAAGCTGATAATACCCTGATCTCAGATCAATCTTAGAGAACACTGTAGCTCCCTGTAATTGATCAAATAGATCATCAATTCTGGGAAGAGGATACTTATTCTTAATGGTCACTTGGTTCAACTGCCTGTAGTCTATACACATCCTCAGGGTTCCATCCTTCTTCTTCACAAATAGCACTGGCGCTCCCCAGGGAGAAGCACTAGGCCGAATATACCCTTTCTCTAGCAATTCCTCCAGTTGTTTCTTAAGCTCGGCCAACTCTGAAGTAGCCATACGATAAGGAGCTCTGGAGATAGGTGCCGTACCCGGCGCCAACTCAATGCCAAATTCTACTTCTCTAACTGGTGGTAAACCTGAAAATTCCTCAGAGAACACATCAGGAAATTCTTTCACCACCGCCATCTGAGTCAAATCAGAAGTAGAATCATCCTGCACCTTAACATGCGCAAGATAACCCTTGCATCCACTAGCCAGTAATTTCCTGGCCTGCAAGAAAGATATCACATGCGGTCCTTGGTCTGACACTAGACCTCTCACAAACAGTCGATTCCCATCTAACAAATTCAAAGTGATTACTTTCTCAAAGCAATCCACAGAGGCATGATGGGAAGACAACTAATCCATTCCTAAGATGATATCATAATCTTGCATGTCTAAGAGGATTAGATCTACCAGAAACTCATAACCCTCTACATGTACTACACAGTCAGCACACACAGTGTCTGTAGACAATGACTTTCCTAAGGGAGTACTCACAGACACAACATAATTCATCATCTTAGGTAACACAGGTAAACATGCAGCAAATCTAACAGATACAAAAGACAGATTTGCACCGGGATCAAATAGAATGCGAGCTAACTGATCAAATACGAATAAAGTACCTTCCACGACGGATCGGGAAGCTCGTGTATCCTTCTCAGCCACAGCATACACTCTAGTCTGAACTGTAGGCTTATCTGCGCCTCTAGGTTGCATCTCAGGTTCTTTGCAGTCCCTGGCCATGTGCCCAGGTTTCTTACATTTGAAGCACATGCCATTCTTCCTGTGACAGTCTTTCAGTAGATGTCCTCTGAGCCCACAATAACTGCAAGTCCCGTTCTCAGTGTGGTTGTTCCTTACATCCCTGGTATCCCTGGACTGCTGCGGTGCATACTGCTGCGGTGCCTTGTAGGAGTAAGGCCTATACCTGCTCTTCTTGTAATCTTTATGCCTAGGGTACTTCTTACCCTTGCCGCCACTGCCATACTGAGGAACCGCTGCCTCAGCTGCAGGAACCACTGCCACCGTAGCATGAGAACTCCTCTCAGATATATACCTCTCTACAGTGCGTGCTCACCCAACTGTCTCAACATAGGTCTCCAAGTGTTGAGCACCAACCTGCTCTCGAATATCCCATCTGAGACCTCTCAGAAACTTAGTAGCTCTCCTCTTTTCAGTGTTTATCAGATGAGGAGCATACTTTCCCAATTTTGTGAACTGTACTTCATACTGGTCCACTGTCATATCACCCTGCTCCAGGTGAATAAATGCTACCTCTCGATCCTCCACCAAACTATCTGGGAAGTACTTCTCGTTAAATCGAGACAAGAAGTAAGGCCAATCAACTGTCTCATGTCTTTCCGTTGCTAGTCTCACAACTCCCTTCCACCACTCATCTGCGTCGCCACGCATCATATAGGTGGACAGACATAGCTTATCCTCATCTGAGCAGCGCATGACTTGGAAAATCTTTTCCAAGCACAACTGCCAGTTCTCAGCAGTACTGGATTCTGAGCCCCCATAAAATGAGCTAGGACCCAGTTTCTGGAATTCACTCACAAGCGAGGCATAGCGCTTGTGACACACACATACCACAGTCAGGAAAACAAACATAAACCTATCCGGTGTCTAGCAATACACAAACATGTTTTCCCCCAAACTAAGTTTTAGCTAGCGAACTCCTCTGATACCATTCTGTAACATCCCACATACTTAACCCCAAACAAATAACACAATCGCAAAAGCAATAGGATGTTTCATATAAGATCGATCAAATGCTAGGTAAAACCGAGTTCAAGGAAAACACGATCTGAAAATTTTCAAAACTCCAAACACATAAAATCTTCGAATCACAAATCTTATATCACATAAAGGTACCTGCCACCACGCAATACGTGCACTAGACATATGCACGTTACAGTTATATCAAAACCGATTGCAAAAATACACATCAATTTCAATTTCAAAACAAACCCAAAAAAATCGATTTTTATAAACTAATACCAAACACCGAAACCAGGCCGAAGCCCGCGGTGACACAAAAGTCAAACTCAATTAACTGCCACAATCTGGCAACACAATGTCACATAGTTCACATGGTTCACATCACAGAGTTCACATAGATCATATAATTCATATTCGGCCATAGCCGGCCTCAATTTAATTAAGCAAAAACATAGGGCCACAACCGGCACCATAAGCATAAATCATAACATCAGTATCAAGCTAACTGCGCCCCTGCCCTTTACCTGAAAATAGTGAGGGGTGAGCTACACAGCCCAGTGAGTGGATAGTCTAATTGACCATCCATAACATACACTCAAAAATATAGGCAGATTGTTTTAAAAATCTTTAACAGGAACATAGTGTCAACATATCACCAGATTAAATAAAAAGATTTAATACAAAGTCACATAACAGTCAGATGTACACACCAACATATAATCAACTCAGGTTCTAAACAAACTCAGGTTCTAGAGTTATACTCTAAACCAACCGAACACATCTTCTAAACCAACTAAACACACCAACACATATTTAACCTAGTTGTCCAGCATATCATAAGTGACCAATATGGTCTAACCCGGCTTGGCCAAAGCACTGGGAGCTGCAAAATCTCGTGCAACACATAAACATGGACAGTGAATAGAATCAGGAGGTGGCCCCCGTCAGGTCACGACGTGGCACGCTGGTCTATCACGCCATAACATAAAACGAGAATAGAATCAGGAGGTGGCCCCCGTCAGGTCACGACGTGGCACGCTGGTCTATCCCGCCATAACATAAAACGAGAATAGAATCAGGAGGTGGCCCCCGTCAGGTCACGACGTGGCACGCTGGTCTATCCCGCCATAACATAAAACGAGAATGATGACATCAAGAGGTGGCCCCTGTCTGACCAAGACATGGCACTTTGGGTCTTATATCATTCCCAACACATAAAAGAGTAATGACATCAAGAGGTGGCCCCTGTCTGACCAAGACATGGCACTTTGGGTCAAAACCCGTTCTCCCAAAAGGTTACTACTGGACAACACACATATCTTATTTCATAATTTCACATAGGTGGACATATTTCACAAAGGTGGACTCCTAAGTGTCAACTTGACTCTAGGATAGCCATCACAAAAATCACATCGGGCAGGCTGAACTTCAACCCCCATCACAATAATCATAATAGGCAGGCTGAACATCAACCCCCACACATATCACAATACAGGGCTGAAATTCAAACCCTTAACATATCACACAACAGGGCTATCCCCTTGAGTTCATAGTTACACCTAGCCTTAGTCCTAACCATCACATAATCACAACACATAATATTCGAACCTCATAACCACATAATTTTCGAATTTCACATAACCACATAATATTCACATATTCAAAGATCACTTAACATGCCAAAAATCACAAATCACAATATTTAAAAAAATCACATAACATAGTGTAGTCCTTAAATTTCAGGCTGGTCAGTTCAGTGTAATTTTGCTAAGTTATCAACCAATGTTCTCTATCAATATTTCATGTCATTACTTTCTACATACACCACTCAATTAAAAATACATAATAATACAGAAAATTCACCAAATTTCGTTCACAATTAACATAAATGTAGAATATCACAACTTCATAGTTTTCTACTAGTTCTGATAACAAAAGACAGAAATACCCCTAGTTCAAAGTTTAAGTCATGCAGGAAAAGTTGTCCAAAAATATCGTAAAAATATTCATTACATCCCTCATGATCCCTAGATTCAAAATTTCAAGTTTTCCCCAATTTTAACTAGAAAATTTACCGAATTAACCCTAGGTCAATGTCAGTCAACAGAAACTTTTATTTCTAAAAATTCTCAAAAAATTACAGTAGAGTCCTCATATACCTAATTTCATGAATATCAAGTTTTCCCCAAATTTTACCCATGCATTTGGGCGTAACTTCATGAAGAAGGGTCGAAATTCTCATTCAAGCCCTAAACTTCATACAATTGAAAAACTAAAGCTACATACATGCTTAAACAAGGTCTAATTGATGATTAGAAGCCTTAAAAATGAAAAGCCCTAATTCTCATACAATCTAGGGTTTTCGAAATTTTAGGGAAAACATAGAAACATGTACAAAAATTGAAATTAAGGGTTCATGCCATGTTTCTAAGCAATAATCTCAAGCATACATGGATTAAGTGGAAGAGAAAATCCACTCACCTTGAAACTTAGGTTAAAAACTTCCCAAAAACTTGTCTAAAGCCTTGATGTCGCCACCAATAGAAGAAGAAACTCCACCCAACACTAAGGAACGTCGGCCAAAGGGAAGAGGAAGAAGAAATCGCCCAAGAACTCTTCAATATTCGCCACTTCTTCTCTAGCCACCACTTAAATTTTTCCCAAGCCAAAAATCGCCCAAAAAATCTACCCTAGCCGAACTTACCACTTAAAATTTCGGTTTTGCTTAATTTTAACCCACTAACCAATTAAATCCAATAGGTTTAACCCATTAACTAAATAATTTCGAATTTTAAACCCAATAACCCAATATCTCATAATTAACCAATTATTTAATTAATTTAACCATTAACCAATCATTTAACGAAAATCCATTAAGGATTTAACTAACATCCAATAAGGATTTAATTAACCAATAGAGTATAATTAATTAACCAATAAGGTCTAATTAATTAACTTAAAATTTACAACCCAAAATCCTAATTAATTTATCACAAACAACCAATGATAATTTATCATAAATTAACAGTCAATAATCAAACAAATAATCTCTAATTAATTAACTATCAACCAATACATAAAAATATCACAATCAATAATTTTATTTAAATCCAAATAATGCTTACCAGAACCTAAGATCCTTGGATCTTACAAAAACCGAGTTCAAGAAAACACGATCTGAAAATTTCCATAAATCCATACATACAAATTCACAAAACACAAATCTCATAAATCACATAAAGGTACCTGCCACCACGCAATCCTTGCACTAGACATATGCAAGGCAACAGTTATATCAAATCCGATGGCATAAATACAATTCGATTCGAAATTCAAAGCAAAGCCACAAAGTCGATTTTATAAACTCATACCAAACACCGAAACCAGGCTGAAGCCCGCGGTGACACAAAAATCAAACTCATAAGACTGCCATAACCAGCAACACAATTCACATAGTTCACATGGTTCACATAGTTCATATAATTCATGTTAAGGCCACAACCGGCCCCAAGAATTAAGCACAAAAGTTCTTAAAACAGCAAATAGCATAATTATCCACGCCAATGCACTCAAGAAATGCGCCCCTGCTCTATGCCTGAAAATAGTGAGGGGTGAGCTACACAGCCCAGTGAGTGGATAGTCTAAATCGACCATCCAGAACATACATTCAAAAATATAGGCAGATTATTTTAAAAATCTTCAACAGAACATTATGTCAACATATAACAAAATAAAGAAACAGAAGTCATATAGACAGTCAGATGTACACACTAGCATATAACAAACTCAGGTTCTAGAGTTTTACTCTAAACCAATTAAACACATATATTCTAAACCAACTAAACACACCATACTTAATTAACCTAGTTGTCCAGCATAATCAGTAGTGACCAATATGGTCTAACCCGGCTTGGCCAAAGCACTGGGAGCTGCAAAATCTCGTGCAACACATAAACATGGATAGTGAGTAGAATCAAGAGGTGGCCCCCGCCAGGTCACGACGTGGCACTTTGCTCTATCACCCCATAACACATCGATGGATTGTGTGTAGATTCAAGAGGTGGCCCCCGTCAGGTCATGACGTGGCACTTTGCTCTACGACACCCCATATCACAAAATGAGAGTGATGACATCAAGAGGTGGCCCCTGTCTGATCAAGACATGGCACTTTGCGTCTTATATCACCCCATAACATAAAAGAGTAATGACATCAAGAGGTGGCCCCTGTCCGACCAAGACATGGCACTTTGCGTCAAAACCCGTTCTCCCAAAAGGTTCCTACTGGACAACAGACATATCTTATTTCATATTTCACAAAGGTGGACTCCTAAGTGTCAACTAGACTCTAGGATAGTCATCACAAAAAAATCATATCGGGCAGGCTGAACATCAACCCCCATCACAAAAAATCATAATAGGCAGGCTGAACATCAACCCCCTCACATATCAAATATAGGGCTGAAATCTAACCCTTAACATATCACATAAGGACTATCCTATGAGTACACGGTTACACTTAGCCATAGTCCTAACCAACACATAACACATAATATTCAAAATTCACATAATCCATCACATAACACCTATTGTTCAAGATTCACATAACCCATAAATCACATAATAAACACATAATATTTCATATTCGAATATCACATAATATAGTGTAGTCCTTAGATTTCATGCTGATTTGTTTAGTCAAATCTGACTAAGTTATCACCCAAGTTTCTCAAACAAATAAATAACATTGCATTTAACTAGCATTCATAAAAATTACATAAAACTAAAACATATATCCATATAATTTTACAAATTACCCCATGTAACTACAAACATCAAAATTCGGTTTTCACAAACAATTCGGTTTCCATTTATATTATCACAAATTCGGTTTTCATACATATTATCTATTTAATTTACTCCTTGATTATCATGAACTTCATACTACAAAATCACTGATTTAATATTACCAAAATCATATAAAAATTCAATGATTTAATGCTACCAAAATTCCCTATAAAATACCTTAAATTTCATGCTACAAGTTTCGGTTTTCATGAGATACCTACCTATACAAAATTTCGGTTAAACAATCATCAAGATTATGTTTTGTTTTGGTTTTCATAACTAACATCAAAGTTTCGGTTTTAAACATGGAAATTTAGGTTTTCATAACAAGGTGAAATCTTGAGTTTTCGGTTTTAGCATGCAAAGATTCCAAACAAATAATGGTATCATCTAACAAGATTAAGTGGACAAAACTCAATTAAGACACCCCACTCACCTTGAACCGTGAACACCAAGGTGAAAAACCTCTACCAAATCGCCTAAAGTCTTTAAGTCGCCCAAGGAATCTCCAAGAACTTGCCAAGGAAATTTCTTCACTTCAAAGAAAATCGCCAAGGGAAGAAGATGAAGAAAATCACCTCAAAATTCCAAGAACACCAAAGTCGCCTCCTTCTTCCTAGCCGTCGCCCAAAGTTTTCTCAAGACTCCAAAAATCGCCAATAATCTCACCCTAACCGAATTACTAACTAAAAATTTCGGTTTTAAATTTTTAACCCATTAACCCATTAATTCAAATAGGTTTTAACCCCTTTAACTAGCTAATTCAAATTTTAAATCTAATTTAAGTGTAACCCAATAACCCTTAGTTTAAGTGAACATCCAATAAGAGTTTAAATTAACATCCAATTAATTACTTCACTTAAACGCAAATCCAATAAGGATTTAATTAATATCCAATAAGGTCTAATTAATTTATCCTAAATTAACAACCAATATAAATCACAATTTAATAATCATTAAACCAGTTAATTAACGTCCAACAAGCTAGTTAATTAATTAAAATTAACAACCATTAAGCTCTAATTAATTAACTATAAATTAACAATCAACACACAAGAGTAATAACACAGTCAATAATTTTATTTAAATCAAAAATAATGCTTACCAAGACTCAAGATCCTTGGATCTTACATCCCTCCCTCCTTATAAAGCTTTAGTCCTCTAAAGCTCAGCATCCATATCATCAAAGAGGTAAGCATAAAATTTTCTCATATCAGCTTCAGTCTCCCATGTCGCCTCCTCAACTGACTGATTTCCCCAGATAACCTTTACCAAAGGTATAGTCTTGTTTCTCAGAACTTTATCCTTTCTATCAACAATCCGGAGGGGTCTTTCCTCGAAAGTCAAATCACTCTGAATCTGAAGAGGTTCCAACTCTAATACATGAGATGGATCAGGATGATATTTCCTCAAAGCAGAGACATGGAACACATTATGCACATGATCCATAGCAGGAGGTAAAGCTAACCGGTAAGCCACTGGACCAATTCTCTCAATAACGTCAAAAGGGCCTACAAACCTAGGGCTCAACTTACCCTTTTTGCCAAACCTCATTACACCCTTAGTAGGTGACACCTTCAAGAACACATGATCCCCTACCATAAACTCCAAGGAACGACGACGGTCATCAGCATAACTCTTCTGTCTGTCCCGAGCAATTTTCAGTTTATCCCGGATCTCTCTGACCTTATCAGTAGTCTCCTGTACTGCATCAGATCTCAAAATCATTCTGTCACCAGTTTCCTCCCAACACAAGGGAGTCCTACACCTTCTCCCATACAAAGCCTCATAAGGAGCCATCTGAATACTGGAGTGGAAGCTATTATTATAAGTAAACTCTATCAAAGATAGATCCCGGTTCCACTCAGAACTCAAATCTACCACATAGGCTCTCAACAGATCTTCTAGAGTCTGGATAGTACGCTCCGTCTGGCCATCAGACTGAGGATGGTATGCTGTACTAAAGCTCAACTTAGTACCCAAACCCTCCTGTAAACTCTTCCAAAATCTGGACAAAAATCGAGAGTCCCTATCAGACACAATATCAACCGGCACTCCATGCAGTCTGACTATCTCATCAATGTACAATCTAGCCAGCCTCTCTAAAGAATAAGTCATCTTAATCGGAAGAAAGTGGGCTGATTTAGTGAGTCTATCAACAATCACCCAAATAGCATCATGACCCAATCTGGTTCTGGGCAAACCACATACAAAATCCATACTGATGCATTCCCACTTCCACTCAGGAATAGGAAGGGGCTGCAACAAACCACCAGGCTTCTGGTGTTCAGCCTTTACAGTCTGACAGGTTAAACACCTAGAGACAAAATCAGTTACTTCTTTCTTCATACCCGGCCACCAAAAATTTTTCTTAAGGTCCTGATACATCTTAGTCACACCAGGATGTAGAGAATATTTGGAGTTATGGCTGTCCTCCAATATTTCTTTCCTCAAGCTCGGTTCCTCAGGGACACATACCCTTCCACGAAACCGAAGAATACCATCATCAGACAGGCTAAAATCCTGAACTGCGCCATCAACCAGACTATCCCTAATCTGAACTAATTTCGGATCCACAGACTGCTGATCTCTGATCTTCTGCAACAAAGCAGACTGTACTCTAAGAAAAGCTACATAACCAGTCTGAACTCTAGGAGAAACACTGATCCTGAGATCGCTGAACTCCTGCAGTAACCGCCACTCACTGACTCGTAAAGCAGCTACTGAAGTAACTGGATGTCTGTTGGGGTATGCCCTTAAGGCTAATGTTTGAGGCCTTGGGATTGTATCAGTATCATGTAATAAACTCTTATGTTTATAAAGGCATGGTTATTATTCAGGTTGCTACATTGTCTGCTGCAATATATATATATGTTCTTCTGAATAATGTCTCAAAGCTGTTCAGCTAGGCTGACATGCAGTTAAGTCCTTAGTCGATATATCTTGGTGAACATGAGACAGCCTTGATATGATTGAGACTAATATGTGTTCTAATCTTATAGGATGCTTCGAGCATGGAATAAGATATAGACTCATGGGTACATTGGATGTACTGGACTGACCCTACTAGGATATTCAATTGCTTGTCACAATGTGAATAATCCTTGATTGTAACAAGTGGCACATTTCCTCTGACTTGAGATCACTTGTGTTTTCTAAATGATGATTGTCATTGTTTTGAGGTAGTTCAATATCATTTGAAACATAATGATTATAGACTATCTTGGATGGTGAGCTTGAGTCAGGTTAGGGCACTAGTGATAGATAAAGGATTGCCGTCTCCTTGTTTAAGGAGTGTGATGTTCTAATGGGGCCCCCCCTATGAGATGATTGAGAAAGTGTATGGCCATACCCAGGTGACTCTGTTCATCTGATCTAATCATGCTCATCATATTGGAGTTACAAGCTTGACAGGCTTGTCCAATAAGAACATCCAGTGGCAAAGGAAACATGTATGCCTTGTGAAGTTGATTCACACTTGTGCTGTGGTTTGGGTGTAGTCTTGGAAGACTCTTTCCTTTATATCGGGAGACAGTGATGTGTTGCTAGATACCCCTCACTGATCGTGATAACGTGAGTTATCGTTACCGACATTTAAAGGAAACCCTCAGGGTCGCACAATTTGATGATATGACTTACTTAAGTCAGATCGTATGGACTGAATTGTTCAGGTTCAGTTTAAAGGGAATTAATCTCTGATTGTAAGCGAGATCTGGTCTGATCATGTTTGATTGATTAGGGCTTGAGATCGGTAAGCTTCGATCGAGAGAATGGATGCTAGATCGGTGAGATCAGAAGCATCAAAGAGATGAACGGTCAGATCTGGAGCCTTAGGGTTTAATTGACATCTAGACCAAGTGGCTTGGGTTATTTGGTATTTGAACCGAATCAAATTAAACCAGCTCATGGATGAGCGCTTGGTTCAAATCTAGAACAAGTTGCGATTGGGGTAAAACTTCATGGTCGCATGAAGAGGTGGTTACTATTTTTAGAAGCCACTTTCACACGCCTCACGTCGCCACATTGCTCTCTCCTTTTCTTGTGCCCCGCCTCTTCCTCTCGAGATAGAACTCTCGGATGCGTGAAGGTGGACGAAAGGAAAGAAGGAGACTCTCGCCAAGCAACTCTCCATCCCTTCCATTCGATCAAGGACGCCTTTGGAACCTTGCTAGCACAAGGAGCACCAAGGAAGTAAGCGCATTCTCATCTTGTGTGCGCATCCTCTGGAGAAGATCTCTTTTGGTCTTTGATTTCAAGACATCGTCCAAGCGATGGCAATGGTGAGAACTTTTCTTATCTATTCAAGTTTTGATAGTTAATCGTATAATGCATGCTATCCGATTCTATGAAACCCTAGTATCCGCTGCCCATATTCATATTTGCGCCACTTTAGGGTTTCGCCCCCCTTTAGGGGACCTTCAATTGGTATCAGAGCGAAGGTTAACGCATGATTTATATGATTGCTATATGTTTTGTGATCCTTGATTGCAATGATGCTTAAATCTATGACATGCGAAAGTTACATATTGTATATTCATCTTTGCGCATGTATGAAGGTGGCGCTTAATTTTTATTGTTGTTGTTTTTCTCAAAAAACTTAACGACTTGCGCACTTCCATTAGATTTAATTGCGCCTGCTGTAAACCCTTAGACGGGTCATTAGGGTTGAAGTCATCCCCTAGGTTAGATCCAAACAAGTCTAATCAGACTATCTGACAGCCTTGATGGGTCGACCAGATAGCATCTGTGCGCAAGCACAAGATGGCTATAGGTCGACTGCAGACAGGCGTGTAGCGATATCTGATTGAGACAACCTATGAACGCACATGAGTTAGGCCCGGGGTCACACCCGTTTGCCAGACCTCATCGTGGTTGTTCAGCCCTGGCGCATGCATGGTTGACCTTTTGGTCGATACAAGTCAGTTAGGACTTGGTGCATGCAAGGGCAGTGGATCTGACTGGGTCTGATGAGTGGATCCCTAATGATGGACCGTTGTAAGGTAGTAGGGCATATAAGGAAATTAAAATGATCCCATGGGGTTTTTCAAAAGTTTTAATTTCTTGTTTGGATCACATGCTGATTGATGCCATTTGCTTGTTTATTTAATCTTATGTGGGCTGCCCGTTTTTAATGTGTGCTGTGCTGGGGCCTGCGTGCCTGGTTAATTTTGTAAATTATTTTTATATTGTGATCTGCGCATCACATTGCATTTAATTTATAAAATGTAATTGACCTGCGAGTCAATCTTGTCTAGATAGATTAATTTGTACATTAATCAGACAAGAGCACAGAGCACACTTGGCAGAGGCGCATGCAGCTTGTGGCTTGACCAGGTGGGAGGTCTAGGGTTCGACCCAAGGACCTGGCGCATTTTCTTGGTGAGCGCACCAGAGCTGCAGATGGCGCTTAGGCCCTGGGTTGGGCCAGATGAGAAGCAAAAGCCCCATGAAGAAAAGCAAGTGAAGACTTAAGTTAGGTTAAGGTCTTACTTAGGCTTTATGGGCTTTTACCACATAAGATTCATGCTTTCTTTTATTGTTTCAATAAGTAGAATAGCATGATTTATTTATCTTCTGCTATCACCATAGGAATTGCATGATAGTGAAGAAGATAAAAGACCGTTAAAATCCAACGCTTAAATATCAAGCTCGTAAGCCTTCTGACGCGAAACCTCACTGTTCTGACTATCGTTGGAGCCGTGTTGTACCCACTCAGTGCGCACGTCCATCTATCTTCAGACGGTGCTGGATTACACCTGCGTGTTACAGAGTTGGGATTTATCCCTTCTCGTTGCTCAGCATAGCACGTGGTGGTCCAGGGAGTAGGTCGGGTCAGCTTGACCATGTAGGCTACATATGTGGCGCATATGGTAGCACATGGAGGCAGCCATCTGTGGGATCAGAGACTGTGTTGTACCAACTCAGTTGGCACAGTCTGCTGGATTGCCCAGATGAAGGGGAATCGCATGGGTTGGCGATTGGCAGGGACTGCCTACCAGAAATTAGTGCTTGTACTCTCTGTGCATCTTATCTCGCCTGAGCGGGACGCGGAGACCAAGTATGAAATCTGGATCCCATCTCACTAAAAGAGTTCTACTCTTTCGGGCTGTTTTGCTGGATTTTTCAGCCAGATAAAATAGTGAGAAAAAGAATCTTTCTTAAGTCCTGATTGATTCTTAACATTGATACTGACCTTGCTGTTCTTGCATTGTTGTAGATACCTGCAGCAACGAACACCATGAGCTTCAATGTGCGATCCCTACTGGAAAGAGAGAAGTTTGCTGGGCCGAACTTCTCAGACTGGTTTGGACACCTTAAGATTGTTCTTAAGGCTGAGAGGAAACTGTATGTCATCGAGACGGCTATACCGCCTCAACCCGCACCGAACGCCGCAAGGGCGGTTCGGGAAGCCTATGAAAAGCACGTCAATGATAGCATTGATGTCGCTTGCCTGATGCTAGCGTCTATGACGCCACCGCTGCAGCGTCAGCATGAGGATATGTCTGCTATAGACATGATAGAGAACCTCAAGATGATGTATGCTGCATAGGCAAGGACTGAGCGCTACAATCTGACAAAGCTTTTCTTTCAGAGCAAACTGGCTGAAGGGAGCCCAGTGGGAGCTCACGTGCTCAAGATGATTGGGCACAAGGAGGCTCTGGAGAAACTGGGGCATACCATCAATCAGGAGCTTGCTGTAGACATTATTCTGCAGTCTCTCCCGCCCTCTTTCGATGCGTTCATTATTAACTTTAATATGAACAAAATCGACTGTACTCCGGCAGAGCTGCTGAATATGCTCTTGACTACTGAGGAAACTCTGAAGGGAAAGCCTTCAACCTCTGTCTTAATGGTTCCTTCGAGGAACAAGAAGAAGGGGAAGAAGGGCAAGGCCCCAGTCAAGAACTATAGCAAGGCTCTGAAGCAGAAGGTTAAGCGGTCCAAGGAATACAGGTGTTTCCACTGTGGCCAGTTGGGTCACTGGAAAAAGGACTGTAAAGCGCTCCAAGGAGATAAGAGGGGAAGCATCGCTTCTGGCTCAGGTATTTACGTGACTGAAGTCATGTTTTCATCTTCTTCTATATCATGGGTGTTGGACACTGCATGCGGAGTTCACATTTGTTCAAATGTGCAGGAACTCAAGAGAAGAAGACAGGTGGGACAGCATGAGGTGGACCTACGAGTAGGAAACAGGGCACGGGTTGCTGCTGTTGCTGTAGGAGACTATTTCATCTCATTACCATCTGGAATTGTATTAGAATTAAACAGTTGTTACTTTGTTCCCAGTATTACTAAAAATATTATCTCCATTCCTGCTCTTGTCAGGAAGGGGTTTTCCTTTGAATGCAATATTTCAAAGTGTGTTCTTTCTCTTGATAATATTGTTCATGCAACTGGTTCAATTAACAATGGGTTATTCATGTTGGACATGGAAAGTTCTATACAAAATATTGATAATAAGAAAGCCAAGTATGCTGATGACAGCACCTTGCTATGGCATAGTCGTTTAGGCCATATTAACGAGAAACGCATTAAGCGGTTGCATGATCATGGACTGCTGGGATCATTCTCCTATGAGGAGATTGATACATGCAAGGCTTGTTTAATGGGCAAAATGACGAAGTCACCTTTTCCTAACAAAGGACAAAGGGCTTCAGGTTTACTTGACCTTATACACAGTGATGTGTGTGGGCCATTTAGTAAACATGCCAGAGGTGGCTATCAGTACTTCATTACCTTTACTGATGATTTCAGTAGATATGGGTATGTCTATTTAATGAGACATAAAAGTGAATCTTTTGACAAGTTCAAAGAGTTCAAAAATGAAGTACAGAATCAGCTAGGCCGAAATATCAAGGCACTTCGTTCTGATCGAGGTGGAGAATACCTAAGTCATGCGTTTACTGACTATCTGAAGGAGTGTGGGATTATCTCACAGCTCACTCCGCCAGGAACACCGCAATGGAATGGTGTGTCCGAGAGGAGAAATAGAACGTTACTTGATATGGTTCGTTCTATGATGAGTCAGGCTACTCTTCCATATTCCTTTTGGGGTTTTGCACTGGAAACAGCTGCAAAGGTACTAAACCGAGTGCCATCCAAGGCAGTTTCTAAGACTCCATATGAGTTATGGTATAGGAAACAGCCGAGCTTGACATTTATCAGGATCTGGGGCTGCGAGGCTTATGTCAAAAAGCTCGCCTCTGGGAAACTAGAGAGCAGATCTGAGAAATATATCTTTGTCGGTTACCCTAAGGAAACTAAGGGTTATTATTTCTACGATCCCAAAGAGAACAAGGTATTTGTTGCTCGGACGGCCATATTTCTTGAGAAGGAGTTTCTTCTGCAAGAGGCCAGTGGGAGAGAAATTAAACTGGATGAGAATCCAGAAGAAGGACAAAGTAGTCAAGCACAGTTGGATGAGCCTGAGCCGGTAGATCAGGTTATTGAACAACCTGAGGCTCAGATATCACGGGAACCGCGAAGATCGGGAAGGATCCGTCGACAGCCTGAGCGCTATGACGGAGTCTACATCATTGATAATGATGAACCCCTCACTTATGCGGATGCGGTCAGTGGACCGGAGTCAGCAAGATGGCTTGAAGCTATGCGAGCCGAGATGGACTCCATGTCAGATAACCAAGTCTGGGATTTGGTTGATCCGCCTCCGGGAGTTATCCCTATAGGCTGTAAATGGATCTTCAAGAAGAAGATTGACATGGATGGTAACGTGGTTACCTATAAAGGCAGGCTAGTTGCGAAAGGTTTCAAACAAATCTACGGGATAGATTATGATGAAACTTTCTCACCTGTAGCCATGTTTAAGTCTATTCGGATTCTTTTCGCGATAGCTGCATATTATGATTATGAGATCTGGCAGATGGATGTGAAAACAGCTTTCCTGAATGGAAATCTGGATGAGGATGTGTACATGACACAACCTGAGGGTTTCACTAATCCATCAGATCGTTATAAGATATGCAAGTTAAAGAAGTCCATTTATGGACTTAAGCAAGCATCAAGGAGCTGGAATATTCGTTTTGATGAATCAGTCACTGAATTTGGTTTCATCAAGAACGAAGATGACCCGTGTGTATATAAGAGGTTTAGTAGGAGCATGATTACTTTCCTAGTCCTCTACGTCGATGATATCTTAATCATTGGAAACGATATTCCTGAAATGCATGCGGTTAAGGCATGGTTAAGGAAATGTTTCCAGATGAAAGATCTAGGAGAAGCAGCCTATGTATTAGGTGTGAAGATCTACAGGGATAGATCTAAGAGGCTTCTCGGGCTGTGCCAGAGTACTTACATCGATAAAGTCCTGGAGAGATTCCACTTAGAGAATTCTAAGAGAGGATATCTTCCAGTCAGACATGGTCTGAATCTTTCGAAGAGTCAGTGTCCACAAACACAGACTGAGAAAGATGAAATGGACAATACGCCTTATGCTTCGGCTATTGGGTCCATAATGTATGCGATGTTGTGTACTCGCCCAGACGTTGCTTACGGGTTAAGCGTGACCAGTCGGTTCCAAAGTAATCCAGGTCAGGCACACTGGATTGCAGTCAAGAACATCTTAAAATATCTGCGGAGGACCAAAGATATGTTCTTGATATATGGTGGTCAGGAAGAACTCAGTATTGAAGGATATACTGACGCTTCATTCCAGTCTGACCAGGATGATTTCCGATCGCAATCAGGCTATGTTTTTAGCTTGAATGGAGGAGCAGTGGTGTGGAAGAGTTTCAAACAGTCAACTGTTGCTGATTCCACAACAGAAGCTGAGTATGTTGCAACCTCGGAAGCATCCAAGGAGGCAGTGTGGATTCGTAAGTTTGTGAGAGAACTTGGTGTTGTTCCTTCGAGTGCAGATCCTTTGGTTATCTTCTGTGATAACACTGGAGCAATCGCACAGGCAAAGGAACCACGGTCGCACCAGAAGTCCAAGCACATACAGAGACGGTTTCATTTGATCAGGGAGATCATTGATCGTGGCGAGATCAAAGTCTGCAAGGTTCATACAGATGACAATCTGGCAGACCCGCTTACTAAGCCTCTGGCGCAGCAGAAGCATGAGAAGCACTGTAATAATATGGGTTTGAGATTTCTCAACCATTAGATTAAGTGCAAGTGGGAGATTGTTGGGGTATGCCCTTAAGGCTAATGTTTGAGGCCTTGGGATTGTATCAGTATCATGTAATAAACTCTTATGTTTATAAAGGCATGGTTATTATTCAGGTTGCTACATTGTCTGCTGCAATATATATATATGTTCTTCTGAATAATGTCTCAAAGCTGTTCAGCTAGGCTGACATGCAGTTAAGTCCTTAGTCGATATATCTTGGTGAACATGAGACAGCCTTGATATGATTGAGACTAATATGTGTTCTAATCTTATAGGATGCTTCGAGCATGGAATAAGATGTAGACTCATGGGTACATTGGATGTACTGGACTGACCCTACTAGGATATTCAATTGCTTGTCACAATGTGAATAATCCTTGATTGTAACAAGTGGCACATTTCCTCTGACTTGAGATCACTTGTGTTTTCTAAATGATGATTGTCATTGTTTTGAGGTAGTTCAATATCATTTGAAACATAATGATTATAGACTATCTTGGATGGTGAGCTTGAGTCAGGTTAGGGCACTAGTGATAGATAAAGGATTGCCGTCTCCTTGTTTAAGGAGTGTGATGTTCTAATGGGGCCCCCCCTATGAGATGATTGAGAAAGTGTATGGCCATACCCAGGTGACTCTGTTCATCTGATCTAATCATGCTCATCATATTGGAGTTACAAGCTTGACAGGCTTGTCCAATAAGAACATCCAGTGGCAAAGGAAACATGTATGCCTTGTGAAGTTGATTCACACTTGTGCTGTGGTTTGGGTGTAGTCTTGGAAGACTCTTTCCTTTATATCGGGAGACAGTGATGTGTTGCTAGATACCCCTCACTGATCGTGATAACGTGAGTTATCGTTACCGACATTTAAAGGAAACCCTCAGGGTCGCACAATTTGATGATATGACTTACTTAAGTCAGATCGTATGGACTGAATTGTTCAGGTTCAGTTTAAAGGGAATTAATCTCTGATTGTAAGCGAGATCTGGTCTGATCATGTTTGATTGATTAGGGCTTGAGATCGGTAAGCTTCGATCGAGAGAATGGATGCTAGATCGGTGAGATCAGAAGCATCAAAGAGATGAACGGTCAGATCTGGAGCCTTAGGGTTTAATTGAGATCTAGACCAAGTGGCTTGGGTTATTTGGTATTTGAACCGAATCAAATTAAACCAGCTCATGGATGAGCGCTTGGTTCAAATCTAGAACAAGTTGCGATTGGGGTAAAACTTCATGGTCGCATGAAGAGGTGGTTACTATTTTTAGAAGCCACTTTCACACGCCTCACGTCGCCACATTGCTCTCTCCTTTTCTTGTGCCCCGCCTCTTCCTCTCGAGATAGAACTCTCGGATGCGTGAAGGTGGATGAAAGGAAAGAAGGAGACTCTCGCCAAGCAACTCTCCATCCCTTCCATTCGATCAAGGACGCCTTTGGAACCTTGCTAGCACAAGGAGCACCAAGGAAGTAAGCGCATTCTCATCTTGTGTGCGCATCCTCTGGAGAAGATCTCTTTTGGTCTTTGATTTCAAGACATCGTCCAAGCGATGGCAATGGTGAGAACTTTTCTTATCTATTCAAGTTTTGATAGTTGATCGTATAATGCATGCTATCCGATTCTATGAAACCCTAGTATCCGCTGCCCATATTCATATTTGCGCCACTTTAGGGTTTCGCCCCCCTTTAGGGGACCTTCACGAGCATGGAATAAGATGTAGAATCATGGGTACATTGGATGTACTGGACAGACCCTACTAGGATATTCAATTGCTTGTCACAATGTGAATAATCCTTGTATGCGAACAAGTGGCATACTTCCTCTGACTTGAGATCACTTGTGTTTCTAAATGATGATTGGCATTGTTTTGAGGTAGTTCAATATCATTTGAAACATAATGGTTATAGACTATCTTGGATGATGAGCATGAGTCATGTTAGGGTGCTAGTGATAGACATAGGATTGCCGTCTCCTTGTTTGGAGTGTGATGTTCTAAAGGGGCCCCCTGGATGAGATGATTGAGAAAGTGTATGGCCATACCCAGATGACTATGTTCATCTGATCTGATCATTTTCATCATATTGGAGTTACAGGCTTGACACCCTTGTCCAATAAAGAACATCCAGTGGCAAAGGAAGCATGTATGCCTTGTGAAGTGGATTCACACTTGTGCTGTGGTTTGGGTGTAGTCTTGGAAGACTCTTTCCTTTATATCGGGAGATAGTGATGTGTTGCTAGATACCCCTCACTGATCGTGATAACGAAAGTTATCGTTACCGACATTTAAAGGAAACCCTTAGGGTCGCACAATTTGATGATATGACTTACTTAAGTCAGATCGTGTGGACTGAATTGTTTTGGTTCAGTTTAAAGGGATTTAATCTCTGATTGTTAGTGAGATCTGGTCTGATCATGTTTGATTGATTAGGGCTTGAGATCAGTAAGCTTCGATCGAGAGAATGGATGCTAGATCGGTGAGATCAGAAGCATCAAGAGATGAACGGTAAGATCTTGAACCTTAGGGTTAATATGATCTAGACCAAATCGCTTGGGTTAATTGGTCTTTGAACCAACCCAAAAATGAACCAACTCATTATGTGAGCGCATGGTTCAATGAGGAGAGAAAAAATGCGATTGGTTCGTGGGTACATGAACGCATGATCGCATGAGAGAGTAAGGCTAGCTATTTTTAGTAGCCACGCCTCCACGTTTTGAGTGGAACGCATCTCTTGTCGCCCCTCTCCTATTCTCGTCGCTTGCTCTCGTGTGGAAGTTTTTGTTCACGCCTTGGAGAGAGTTTGCTCAAGCGAGACATCATCTCAACTTCCCTTCCATTCGACAAGGACACTTGGAGATCCTTGCTAGCACAAGGTTCGACAAGGAGAAGCCAACATCCATCTTGTGTGCGCACCATTTGGAGGAGAAGCGCTTGACTCTCTGCTTCCTAGACGCCATCCAAGCAATGGCACTGGTAAGAATCGATTCTCTTGTATGCAAGTTAAAGTTGATCATACTGCATGCATCGATCCAGAAACCCTTTCCACTACAAAAGGTTTTATCATATGCGCCATTAGGGTTTCGACACCTCCCCCTTGTTTAAGGGACTTTCAATTCCTGATAAAACTGAATTAATTAATAAAATACAAGAGGCTACTATATTTAGCAATTTTGATTGTAAATCAGGATTTTGGGAAATTAAAATGCACCTAGATAGTATTGAATGGATGGCCTTCACCTACCCATTAGGCCATTTTGAATGGCTTGTTATGCCATTTGATCTTTAAAATGCACCTAGCATATTTCAAAGAAAAATGGATTAATTCTAGTATTCTCAAAAAAAATAAAGAAGTCCATATATGCCATCTCAAACTCGTTTTAAGTGAATTTCTAAAAAATGGAATAGTAATCAGTAGGAAAAAAAGCATAATTTTTTAAACAAAACATTGATTTTTTAGGAGTTGAAATAGGATCTAGCCATATCAAACAACAACCTCATATAAGTTTTAAAGCTATAGAATGGGAAATAGTAGATATCAAAACACTCCAAAGATTCTTAGGATTAGTAAATTATGCCAGACCATTATATGCAAAGATAGGAAAGACTGGCTTAAAACAAATAAATCATGAAGATAAGATAAACCACAAATCGAAAAAATAAAACATGCTATAGCAAAAATCCTAAAATTAAAATTACCTCTAAATACAAACTATTTAATTGTTGAAACTGATGGTTGTGAATAAGGATGGGGAGCAATTAAAAAAAAAGCCAAATAAATATGCATTAAAAATTGAAGAAGAAATATGTAGATATAGTAGCGGACAATTTAGAGAAAAATCATTAATTTCGAGTATTGACTTTGAAATTTTAGCAATTATATATGCCTTAGACAGTTTTAGGCTCTTTCTCTTGAACAAAAAAGAGATTTTAGTCCGAACAGATTGTGAGGGAATAGTAAAATTCTTTGCAAATAAAAATAGTAAATGAATTAGCCAAAGACGATGGTTGCATTTTAGAGATCGCATAATTAATGCTAGGTACAATGTTATCTTCGAGCATATTCATGGTATTGATAATTCTCTTGTAGATAAACTTTCAAGACATATATATGTAGAACAAGAAGGATGAATTAGTTAGCCAAACTAGTATCACCACTTAGTATTTTCATTTGAAAACTTTGAAAAAATAACAAACTAGAAAATAGTACTCAGTACTTTAATGTATTTTTGGTAACACATAGTATCTTATCCTTACAGATGGATAAGCACGAAGTAACTAAAGAAGAAACCATGATATCCATCCCCACCAATGAAAAAACATTTCCACCTACACTACCACTAGTCATCGACACCCTACCACCTGCTCCGCTAAGATTCCGCACTACTGTACCACTGCATGGATTCCAACTAACGAAGGACAGATTTTTGTTGGGGTATGCCCTTAAGGCTAATGTTTGAGGCCTTGGGATTATATCAGTATCATGTATAAACTTCATGTTTATAAAGGCAATGGTTGTTATTCATGTTGTTGCATTATCTGCTGTCATATGTATACTTCTGAATAATGTCTCAATGCTGTTCAGCTTGGCTGACATGCAGTTAAGTCCTTAGTCGAGATATCTTGGTGAACATGAGACAGCCTTGATATGATTGAGACTAATATGTGTTCTAATCTTATAGGATGCTTCGAGCATGGAATAAGATGTAGACTCATAGGTACATTGGATGTACTGGACAGACCCTACTAGGATATTCGATTGCTTGTCACAATGTGAATAATCCTTATATGCAACAAGTGGCATATTTCCTCTGACTTGAGATCACTTGTGTTTCTAAATGATGATTGTCATTGTTTTGAGGTAGTTCGATATCATTTGAAACATAATGGTTATAGACTATCTTGGATAATGATCATGAGTCAGGTTAGGACACTAGTGATAGATATAGGATTGCCGTCTCCTTGATAGGAGTGTGATGTTCTAAAGGGGCCCCCCCCTGGATGAGATGATTGAGAAAGTGTATGGCCATACCCAGATGACTATGTTCATCTGATCTAATCATGCTCATCATATTGGAGCTACAGGCTTGACACGCTTGTCCAATAAGAACATCAAGTGGCAAAGGAAACATGTATGCCTAGTGAAGTGGATTCACACTTGTGCTGTGGTTTGGGTGTAGTCTTGGAAGACTCTTTCCTTTATATTGGGAGACAGTGATGTGTTGCTAGATACCCCTCACTGATCGTGATAACGTAAGTTATCATTACCGACATTTAAAGGAAACCCTTAGGGTCGCACAATTTGATGATATGGCTTACTTAAGTCAGATCGTGTGGACTGAATTGTTTGGGTTCAGTTTAAAGGAGTTTAAACTCTGATTGTAAGTGAGATCTAGTCTGATCATGTTTGATTGATTAGGGCTTGAGATCGGTAAGCTTCGATCGAGAGTATTGATGTTAGATCGGTGAGATCAAGAGCATCAAGAGATGAACGGTTAGATCTGGAACCTTAGGGTTTAATATGATCTAGACCAAGTGGCTTGGGTAATTTGGTCTTTGAACCAAACCAAATTGAACCGGCTCATGAGTGAGCGCTTGGTTCAATGGGAGAGTTTTGATGGTTCACTTGGGTGAACGCATGAAACGTAGAGAGTTACTATTTTTGGAAGGCGGTTTCCAAATTGGAAATGCTCCCACGATTGTAACATCGCTCGCCTCTCTCAATTGCTCTCGTGTGTGGTGAACTTCTTCTTCACGGAAAAGAGGTAGAGAGTTTTCGAGCCCTAGCCGCAAGAGGAACATCTAACCCCTTTCATTCGATCAAGGATTCTTGAAGATCTTTGCTAGCACAAAGATCACCAAGGAGGAGCCATCTCTCTTCTTGTGTGCGGCAACTTTGGAGGAGACCCCTTTCGATCTCTGCTTCCAAGTCGTCACCTTCCTCATGGCACTGGTATGAATCTCATTTGATTTATACAATCTCAAGAGTTGATCATATGTACTTGCATTCGATCTTTTGAAACCCTAGATTCCGCTATAAAATTTATTTGCGCCACCTATTAGGGTTTCGCCCCCCTTGATTTAGAGGACTTACAATTTTAAGCCCAAGAATTTCCCTTAAGTATGTAGCTTTAATGGTCAAAGAATTATTAAGCATGCGTATTCAAATCAGAGGACTATGTTGGATTGAAGACACCTGAAGGTCCCCTTGAGGGAAGGGGACCAAATAACCCCTTTAATCTTGTACCAAGGCTTTGGATTTCCAGTTTTGAGCAGGTCCTGAAGTGTCCAGCTGATGACGTCCAGATTCCGGGCTTCAAGGTCCCTCACGATAGATTCAACTACAGGCGCTTAAGGAAGTAGCTAGCGTGAGTGACGGATGTTGGTGTGATGGTCAGCAATGTGGAGCAAGAATAGGGGAATAGGAGAGGAGGAAGAAGAGATGGTAAGGATAAGGGTGAGGGGCCTTCCGGCGCACCCTCAAGGGATACAAGGGGCCTTCCGGCTCACCCTTAACAACACACACAAGGGGCCTTCCGGCTCTCCCTCACAAGTAGCATCTGCTAACTCAAAGTATTTCTTTCGAAATTCATCAACTCTAAGTGAAAGTGTCAAATACATGGGCTTAAAACCATTGCTCCCAACGACTATATTTTCAATGGCGTTTGATCTTCCTCAAGGTGTTAGCAATGCAATTACCAGCCAGCTTTTGATTGGTAGTGGTGGTCGGTGAAAGTATTTGGGCTGGGTATTCCTTTGTGCATGCTTAGGACATCTGGTAAGAGTGATCTTTGACGTGACATTGATACTTGAGTGGCTGAGGCGAGATTTCATCTTGGATTTGACTATCTTGGAGGTGGTTGCGTGCATTGTACATGTGGCTTGGCTTGATTTAATTACTTGCTGGCCGAGAGTGTGATGTTGAGGTGGATGCATGTGTTGACTATTGACTTGGCTGATGTTGAGGATGCTACTGATTTTGACCTGGCTGATGTTGACTATTGACTTGAGCTTCCTGAGATGCTAAGGTTAAATACGGCTAGAATTCCATGTGAGGCTGCATTGTAGTTGGGGAGCCAAGGTACCATGTAAGTGCAAGTACAAGTGCAATAAACCTAGGCTAAACATCCTACTACAAGTGCAATAAATCAGATCTATTATAAATTTGATTCTTGTTGACATGTTAACTAATTGTGTTATCCTTCCACTATCTGTTTGCAATTGTTCCATAAATGTTTTGTGAATTATAGGTCCTAAGGGAGGAAGTAATTTTAAAAATAGCCTATCTCCTATAGTTTGATCATAAAAACATCCTGCTATCATGCTATAATACATATAATCTTGTAGAAATGGTTTAATGATTACCCATTTTTGTATTTGTAATAATTCTAGTTTTCTAATAGCTTCTTGTTGTTTCTTATTAAAGCCAGTATTTGGTTGATATTCTAACAATAATAATTGGATTTTATTAGTGAAATTATAGGCATTTGCTCCTAGTTCTATATCTCTTATAAAATCTTGGGGAAACTCTCTTTTATATGCTTCCCAAGCAGCTCTAGTTGTTTCTCCTAAAAAATTTTCTAGGTAAGAATACATTTCCATTGGTGATTTATTATGATCTAACTCATCATATTTCCTAGCTACTATTGAACTCCATACTTTATTACCATAGGCCAAGTTTGTGGATCATGTGCTATTAAATTTAATATTCTACCATCATCTACTAAAAGTTTTTTATCAACAGTTTCTAGGGGTAATCATCTTCCTCTAGGTCTAAATTCATCATTTCTTTCATGATATTCATTATAAGTATCTCTGCTAGGTTGTCCGGCTACAAGGTATACTGCTATTGAATATAGTGGAGTAGAATGTTGTGTTGAGTATTGTGGTGTATGGTTAGTTGGTTGTGTTTGGTAGGTTGGTTGTGTATGGGTAGGATATTGTTGCTGTGTGCTACTACTACCTTCTCCAGTTTCTACCAATTCTAAGGGTGTATCCATATCTTCAGTTCTTAATACTAAAGTGTTATTTACGTATTCTAAAAATTGCTCTTCTATAATTACTCCAGAATCTATTAATTATTGTTCTATTCTAAGAATACTATTATCCAAATTAACTTCGAATGTTCCAATCTTTATTTTATTCATCTAGAATCTTAGTTTCATCTATTATTGCTCTATTTCTATAATTGCTAAATCTAAGGTTATATCCTCTATTAATATTTTGATATAAGCTTCCAGTTTTGGGCACATTATTTGATCCTCCTAATCCTAAATTTTGAGTTAAATCCCATTCTGTATCTTCTAAGTGTTCACTACTTATATGCATGGTTGTATCATTGTAATTCCTTTTGAGGATATTCCATTTATAATTTGTTCAACATTAAGTTTATAATTTGTTATACTACTATTTGTTATTTTCCCTATCATTCCAATATTAATCAGCAAATTACTATGTCCTTCTAAGTCTTCATATCCCTTTGTTTGAATTCCTATTTTAATTTTGGATAAGTCTTTTAAGGATATAAGTAAATCTGCGCTGCAATAAAATAACCCTATATTCCTATTCATATCAGCTTCTATGCTTGCTATAATTGCTTTCCTAGTATCCATTTGCCATCTAGTGTCTAATAAAACTACTAGAGTTTTAGCCCCCAATTCTTTTCTAGTTAATCCTTTAATTCCTACAAGTATTAGGCCTATGTGAATAAGTCTTTTCCCTTGTTGTTGTAGTTCCTTTATGGACTGAGTATGAAGTAATTCAAGGTTAATTACTGAGTTAGTTACTAGGGTTTCTTCTTCTCTATTTACTCTAATTAGGCCAGTAGATAAACTAAGAGGGCCTATCTTATATAACACTTTCGGGTTTAAGAGACTTAATTGATGGTTATTATAAAGGACTAATTCCTTTTTCTAAGTCTATTTCTTCTTCTAAAGATCTTATGACTTGATTTTCATCTGTATTCATATTTAGTATTCTTGATAGAAAACTATTTCTAATTTATAAAGTAGTATTATCTTGCTTGACAATTTCTCTATTCACTTTCTTGGCTCATATTTTGCAAATGTGATTTGTTAATAGGTTGGCTTCTTCTGCTTTTTCTTTAATTCTGGGTCTACTTGTAGATAGGAGAGTTGTTCATTTAAATTTTCTATATCTAGGTGTAGTTTTTCTTGTAATTGGGTACCATTAGCCTGTGTATTTACTATTGTTTCTAGATTCATTCCTCTAAGCATTTTTAATATAACTATATTTTGATTTTTCATATAGTCTTGATTACCATGAATTTTATTAGCACTATCTTTAATTTGGTTTAGGCTTTGTAGTAATAATACCTAATTATCTACCATTTGTGCATGAAGTTCTTGTATTTGGATAGAAATTGATAAAATTATATCTACAATACTATTAAGTTGGGGATTATTTTGGTGAAGGAATGTGCACTCTTTCCTGAAAAATGACATACCATATTATTATTTTCTGGTTCTATTATTTTTAATATTTTAAATCCAAACTTTTCCATCTTATAGTGATTCTGAATATTCTCTGGATTTTATAAATTCTATCGTATTCCTAGTATTATCTATTTGTGCCTAAATATCTTCATGAATATCTTCTAATTTTTCAACTATGCTTTTGTTAAAATTATTAAATTGTTCAATAGATTCACTGATATATTTTAAGATGCATTTTAGTCTCCTAGTTTCTAATTTATACCTCTGAATATATCTATTTCTAGTCATTATAAAAGTCTATGTCCTCCAAAACAAGGTGCAATGAAGAACAGAATCATGCATCACGAAGTTGCTAGACCAGGCTAGGCCTCCATCGGCAAACTTAATCTTCTTTTATTTCTCTTTTGGACTAACGATTGTCTATAATTTCTATAACTTCTGCTGTCCATTATCCTTATTATTATCTTTATTATTCTATTTAAATTTATTTTGTTTTAGGATTTTGTTAATTTGTATTAACATTTTACAAAGCTGGCATAATAAAATTATTATTTGTCTATATCTTTCCCTAAGTTCTTCATTTCCTCTAACTAAATTTTGGTGTTCTATTTGTTCTTGGTTTAAGTTTTCTTTAACTGCCATTTATTACCTGGGTAATTATTAATAAGCTATTTTCCAATTTTCTTTTTTGTGCTCTTAGTGCCTTAAATGGTTTTTTGTCAGATTGTTCATATGAAGTTTTCCTATTTTGAAAATCATTTTCTAGTTCTGTAATATCGTTAATAATTCGTCCAATTTTTTATTGGTGATCTCATATATTTTTTATTTACTTAGTAGTTATTTTCTTCTAATCTATTTTCTCTGATAAATTTGCTATTGTTAAAGATATATTTACTTAGTTGCACCCTTTCTGCTTTTGTAAAACAACTATTCATGTTTCTTTTTTCCCAAAAGTTTAAAGCGTAAATCATCAGGGTTTTCACTAGGTTTTAGAGTTTCTTCTTTCTGTATACTACCATAATTTTCTTTTGGTTTTTCTATGTATTCCGTTATCTCATTAATATTTTCATTTATCTGTATTATTTTACTTTTAAGCCTACTAATTTGGTCTTTACTTTGTTGGCATCTTACAATATATGAGTCTTTAATAATATCCCCTTGCTTCTGATATCCCTTAATAGTTTCATTCATGTCATATAGAAACCTATTTATTTTAAACTTATCACCTTTGCTAAAATAGTATTTCATTCTAGGGGCTCTGATACTAATAAGGAGCATGGTATAAAAGATTAATGCAATGTAAATAAAATTATATCACAGAAGGCTAACATGTTAAGCAATATTTTATGTAATAAAGGCAAATTATTAAAAGGCATTCAGGTCTGGGTTGAGGAATATTGCGAGAAGAACCGAGCTAATAATGGAACTAAGAAGGAGTATAGTAGGACTGAAGTATAACATTCTTTTTTTTTCTCACCATTACTTTTATGAGGCTTTTTTCTTTTCTTTTTCTGGCCATTGTTTTTAAGAGGCCCCCTCTTTTTTTTTATTCATGCTTCCATGGCATTTTCAATATTTGCCGCAATCATAAGGTCATCAGTCAAATAGCCATCTTCATCATCCTCTGGGTCTTTAGGATAGTGTAGGTGGATACTAATATAGAAACAAATTGATAAAGTTAAGGAAGCTATTAAAAATATACCAAAATTTAAATTACCATTGGATACAGATTACCTTAAAATAGAATCTAATGGATGCGAACAAGGATGGGGAGCAATATTAAAAAGGAAACCTCGTAAATGTTACCATCCTTGATTTTCCTCTTAGAATCTCACTATGCATATTTATTATGTGTTGGGAAACCCTAGGGATATTTTATAAATTATCATCAAATAATACAATTGCACAACGGAAGAATATCCCTGAAACAAGCCAGCCCCAAAAACCCAGTGAAGATCATCTTGCAAGGGGGTCGACAGGATGAAAGGAGAAAGTACCTAGAAGCATGAAGAGCCGATGCCGTTGTAGACGCCCAAGCATGCGCTCTCTGCAGTCTCACACACACAGATTCCTCGAGCTCTCTTCTTCCACGCCCGATGCTAGCCTCGGGAAGAAGATCCACGCCTTAGGAGAGTTCTCCAATCAACTTGCGCCACCACCAAGGAGGGAGGCACCAATGAGAAAGAGGAGAAGGGAATGCCGCAAGCCTTCTTGCTCCTTTGCGCCAAGGAAAGGAAAGGGAAGAAGCTTTCGCCTTTATGGAAGAAGAAGAGAAGACCTCCAAGATCTCTAAGCCTTCGCCCCTCTACTTGTCTCCACGCCTCTAAGAAGATTAGTGTGTGAGAAGGGGTCGACAAGGGTCACTTATATAGGAGTACGAGGCAATTAGGGTTCTATGGTACGTGTTGGCGATTTGACTTGAATTAAGGAGACTATTTAATCAATTATATTGATAATATCGACAATTCTATATGCGCCAAGGCATTGCCTTAATCAGCCAATGTCACATGTGCCCAACACCTTTCTAAAGAAGCAAACTTCTCATCTATGCACCAAGAGCAAGTCAAGGCATGATAGAAGTTTTCCTAATGGGGTATGGGCGTAAGTCCTAATCCAATTAGGACTCCAATTATGTTAATAATCAGCCCCCACTTGCGCCCCATCAAATCTCAAATAATATATCAAGTGATTAGATCAAATCCTAATCTAATTTAACCACTTGAAGATACCTTATATGTCATATGCGCCAATCCTAGTCCAACTAGGATTCCTCATGCGCTTATGACATATAATTCTATCTCTTCACTACAACTTATTAGCAAGCCCCGTTAAGTAATGGGCCTAGCCCAAACTACATTATGCATGTTAACCAAGCCATTAGATCCAATCAAATTTAACCCAAGGTCAAATGAGGCTAACTATGGTTAATTTGGTCAATATACCAAAAACAAAATTTGGCCCCAATAAGTTTCTTCCATCTCATCAGGCCCATTGGCGTTGATGAAATCTCCCAAATAGATTCGAGTTATCCAATAACTCGATCTAAAGGTTACCCGATCAATACGAAAACTCGAGTATCAAGGCGTGAGACCTTGTAGGTTCCTCTGACGTTGGCAGTGATGAATTAAGATAATCACAAGTAGTGAGTGACACCTAGCAGTGTATCGCTGCTACCTAAGTCATCGGAATGGATATCGACATCGACATCCCTATCATCGCAACTAGGTACATATACATTATAGTCCCTTTGCCAAACTAATATCCGATTGGACAAGTGTGTCATCACTTGTTTTCACCCAATCTCATGGTCATGACTAAATCAGGTTCTCACTTAGGTATGGCTATACACTTTCTGTCATAGAATCAAAGAGGAGCTCTATGGATATCAAGCTTCCCTTAGGAAGGGGCAAATCCTCTATCTATACATTGACTTTCTCATATGGGTCGTGACATACTTAATGATAACCGTTATGACCTCCCAACTATGGCGAGGCGTTAGGTTGTATCAAAGCATGTCCATAACCATATAGAAGAGTCAATGACCTGAAGTAAAGGGATCAATCATCTCCTATCACTTATGAGAATAACTCATGACACCAAGTCATTGCCTCATAGTAGGTCGGTCCAGTATATCCACCACTGATATACCCATATATCTGCATTAGCATCTCTTGCCTAACCAGCCCATATACCAGTCTCACATGTATGAGGGTTGTCCCATATCCACTTAGGTACTTGACTGGGGACTAGAGTTCGAGCACAGATCTAATCTGTCTGCAGGGACATTATCATGTAAGTACACAATCACAGATGCAAACAATCAATGATAATGACAATGCCAGAATGATATATATATATATATATAATATCAAGTAGTACAAAGATGGACCAAAACTCGGTCTCAGGGCATATACACGAATAATCTCCCATTTGCACTTAAACCTAGAGGTTGAGGAACCTCAACCCCATATCCCTAGCATGACCATCATGTTTCTGCTGCATCAAAGCCTTAATCAATGGGTCTGCTAGATTGTTCTCTGTGTCAACTCTACTAATCTTGACATCACCTCGATCAATAATCTCTCTGATCAGGTGAAATCTCTTAAGTATATGTTTGGACCTTTGATGAGACCGTGGTTCCTTTGCTTGTGTGATCGCCCCATTGTTGTCACAATAGAGTTCAATGGGATCCACAGCAGTTGGAACCACCTGAAGATCAGATATGAACTTCCTTATCCAAATAGCTTCTCTGGCTGCCTCAGAAGCGGTGACATACTCAGCCACAGTTGTAGAATCAGCTATGGTGGATTATTGAAGCTTTTCCAGCAAATATCACCTCCATTCATCTTAAACACATAGCCGGCCTGCGTTCTGAAGTCGTCAGGGTCACACTGGAATGATGCGTTAGTGTAGCCCTGAACACTGAGCTCTTCTTGTCCCCCATAGACCAAGAACTGATCCTTAGTTCTTCTCAGATACTTAAGGATGTTCTTTACAGCCACCCAGTGTTGCAGACCTGGATTGGATTGGTATCAGCTGCTTATGCTCACAGCATATGCCACATCTGATATAGTACACAACATTGCATACATGATCAATCCTACTGCCGAAGCATAGGGCACTCGACTCATTTCATCCCTCTCAGCCTGTGTTGTGGGACACTAGCTCTTTGAGAGAGTAAGTCCATGTCTAACTAGAAGGTATCCTTTCATGGATTGCTCGAAGTTGAACCTCTCCAGGACCTTATCAATGTAGGTACTCTAACTAAGGGCTAGGAGCCTCTTGGAACTATCCCGGTGGATCCTCACGCCTAGGATATAGGCAGCCTCCGCTAAGTCCTTCATCTCGAAACACTTCCCCAACCATGTCTTCAAAGACTGAAGACTAGGGATGTTGTTTTCGATGAGTAGTATGCCATCGACATACAAGACCAAAAAAGTCTGTTGGTGTATATGCCCTAAAGACCAATGTATGGACATGGTCAGGCATTGTTTGAATGTACTTTGATAGAACTATTACTCTTTATACAGGCATGGTCGTTATTATGCAGACTTCTCTACCTGCGTTGATGTATTGAATTGCATAAATAATGTCCCAGGAGTTTGGATTAGATCCGTTCTCATAAGCTATCCCCAGACAAGGTACCTTAGCGGATATGGGATAACTTTGGTACATGTGAGACTGGTGTATGGGCTGGTTATGTGCGGGGCACAGTAACGCAGACATACAGGTGCATTGGATGCACTGGAGTGATCCACCGTGAGGATTGACTTGTCTAGTCAACAAGTCAATCTCACATGCAAGAGGTTTGCATTGATCCTTAGACTTGAGGTATTCATGTCTAGATTTGATGATGGGTATGCTTTAATATAGTCTTACGTCTCTCCGTAATTGGGAGATCAAAACGACTGTCATTGGGCATGTCATAAGTCATGTAGAGACATGGATGACCAATAGTAGGATTTGCCCCTTCCTTATTGGAAGCATGATATCCACTCGGGGTGCCCCACCTTATTGGTGCATGACAGGAAAGTGTGGCCACCCTTGTTGAGTCATGACCAATGCATTGGATAATAAACTTGAGACTAATCCAATGGCAGGATATCAGCTTAGGCAAAGGGATCTGTAATGCAATAGGAATCCTCGTTGCTTGTTAGGAGTTGTTGCCATAATGACTTAAGTCCTATGACATGGGTAGTAGTGATGTGTTGCTAGATACCCCCTCACTACTTATGATGTTTACATCATTGCCATCGTCATATGGATCCTACGGGGTCACACGCAAAAGACTCTTGACGTTGCTTTATTCAGAAGCCTTAGGATCAAGTTATTGGATAACTTGGATCCATTTGGAAGATTTCATCAACGCCAATGGGCCGGATGAGTTAGAAGAAAGTTATTGGAGCCAAACTTCAATTTTGGCAGGTTGACCCGAAATTGACCTAGATTGGTCACATTTGAATTAGGGTTGCATTGGATTAGATCCAATGGCTTAATCAACCCATGCCATGAAGTTTGGGCTAGCTCATTATCCAATGAGGCCCAATAATTAGTTGTCATGAAGAGGAATTGGCTTAGAGGGGCATAATGGGGTGAGGGAGGCGCCTTTGCTTCATTATGGAAGTAAAGGGCGCCTAGCCCTTCTTCCTTGGATGGAATGCTTGCCTCTAAGGCAAGTCTTGGGGCTGATATGGCTTGAGAACTTTTATGGGAAGTTCCTAGGCGCATATGGACATAGGGAAGAGGTATATGGTAATGTCTTGGAGACTTACCTTACCTCAAACCCTAGTTTCTCCCAAAACACCACCCTAGCCGAATTCTTCATGCATGTTGCGCCTAGCCACTTAGCCTTTGATGGTAAGAATGCATTTGGGGCATGTCTTGGGCTGATATAGTGCTTGGACTTTTATGGATAGGTTGAATGAGGTTTATGGTAAAGTCTTGGAGACTTTCCTTGCCTCAAGACACCTCATCCTAGCCATACACTTGGCACGATCCTAGCCCTTGCTCAAACCGCCTCTAATCCTATTTATAGGACCCATTGTCGCCCTCTCTAGTTGATGAACACTTGGAGACGTGAACAAACATAGAGGGGCGAAAGCAAGGGCAAAGGGCGACAACATCATAGTGGCGCAGCCCTTCTTTCAACAAGTGACCGCAAGTCTTCTCCTTCCTTTCCTCTTGGCGTGACTTGGAGAAGGACTTGGTGGCGCAATTAAACCCTAATCTTCCTCAAGGCCAAAACTCATCTTCTCCCTCTTCTCTTGGAGTGAAGAGGATAAGGAGTTGGCGGCATCTTCCTTGCACTTGGCGCATGAACCTTGGAGGTGGCGCAAGAGGAGTGAAGGAACCCTAAGGCTTGATTCTCTTCCCGAGGCTAGCACCAGGCGTGAAGGGAGCAACGATCAAGGAGTCGACGCGTGGATACTCGTAGAGGGCGAACACCTGGGCGCCTTCAACATGGCTTCGACATCTAGACAAGCAAAAGAGGTACATCTCTAACACATCCTTGTGTCTTCTCTCTCGCATGGATCCTTGGGACTGGAATGTGTTTCGGGTGTAATGTTTCTTCCGCTGCGTCCTGGGACTGCAAAATTTTAAATTACACCCGGCATTCCCTAACAGTGGTATTAGAGGTACTTGCGAGAAACACAAGGTGTACGTTTGCTTGTGTAAAAAATTTTTGGAAAATTTTTTAAAAATTTTTCGTTCATCCATGCGCGTTTAACCTAGAAGGCGCTTTCATCCAAACTTCTTTCATCAATTTTTGGCCGAAATTTGGATTGTGTTTATGATGGATTTAAGACCAAAGGCGCACGTAGTTTTGTCAAGTAGGACGGGCATTGTGTCTTCGGACTGGCCAGGTCTCTTGATCTGACAAAATTGCCAGCCGATAGGGTCCATGAAATCATCATGAAACTTGATCCCAATTTTAGCATAAATTTGATTAAGAGAGTGCTTTGGATGGAGTTGGCGCATAAGGGGATAAAATTTGACTATTACGGTTTTTCAAGTTTTATATATGCGCCACTTGTCTCTTCCATGGGTTGATATGGTCATAGCGAGTGCCCTCCTGTGTTGTGATGTGGAAGCATGTTTCCACCTGAGATGAATGCTTGTAAAATCTTTCTACCACCTGCGTGTGGTTCTTCCCCTTCTTGATGTAAAATTTTCATCTTTCCTTAGAATAGATGTAGAATTGTTTACATGAGATAGGTTAAGGTTCATCAAAGACAACAAGGTATCTTCTTCAACCGATATCAGAGTGATGCCAGCTTTGGAAGCATGGTGATGGATTTGCTGCTGAAGGAAGGACACTTGCTTTCAGCTTCTGGCATGGGCTGATTTGCTTCAGGGACTCGCAACCCTTGGATGCACAATAACATGTCACATGGCTCGTGACAAGTTATGTGTATGAAAAGGGCTATGACCATATCGACCAAAATAGCATGCCTGTGATGGTTTATTATTTTGTCCATAGCATGCCTGTGATATTTTTCCTTTGCTGCCTGAACCATAGGAAAACTGCATGCCAGAAAAGAATAAAATAAACATGCAAAAACTCTCAAAACAATATCAAGTCGATAAGCCTTCTAACGCGTAGCCCTCATCAAACTATCGATCGGTGGTGTTGTGAACTGTTTCCCACCCTCGTGGGACACACCCACTTATCTTTAGAAGGTGTGTGGTGACAATAATTTCCCCAGTCCAGTTTTAACCTGGGCGTGCCTTCGCAAGGAAATTTGTTGGCCTTGGGCATAATGGTTAGGACCAGACTTGACTGGTTTTTCATATGTAATTGACATGATGAATTACTAGAGGCAGCTATTGAGAGGATAGGGTTTTGTGTTGAATCCAGCCCTCGCTGGACACAGGGCGCCTAGTCTGTCTTAACTAAGAGGAATTGTGCATGGCACAATTGGTTGGCATGCCTACCTAAGGAAACATGAGACTCTCTGTGCATCTCAACTCACCCTCATGAGTCGCGGAGACCTTATGTGAAATTAGGATCCTACTCACTTATTTCCATGTTGAGTTAGAGAGTTCTCAACTTGTTTTGGAAGTAGTGGGAGCTTAGCATTTAATTAAAAATCCTTGTTAAATGCTTTATCATTGTACTTACTTTACTTATTTGCTTATTGTAGAAGGCATCTCCTGATCTAAGATTGAAACTTTATAAACATAAACTGGATGGGACAAATTGGACAAAATGGTTCAAGATTTTGTCCAAGATACTGAAACAAGAAAATAAGGTGCATCTTCTTGAAAGACCTCCATCCCAGCCTAGTGTGTATTTCACTAATGATTGGGAGTGGAATGTCTATCTTGAACATTGTGAAGATAACGAACAGTACACTGCTCTTGTCTTAGAGTGCATGACCCCAGAGGTCAAGGTTGAATGTGATGAGATGGGGATCTATGATCTAATCATACATCTCAAAGGTCTCTTCACACCATGCTCTATAGACAATGATCAGGAGAGTTCTATTGGATCTTCAGAATGTGTGCCTGAATCCGAGAAAGACCATGGTTCTGTATCTTCAAAGCTAATACTTCGGAAGACTGGGAATGCATGGGTATTTCGAAGAGGATTAATGGCCAAGAAGAGTATGGCAGAGAAGAAGGGATGTAATCCATCCACTTCAGGTATTGTGTTACCGAGGTCTTTTGTCTACTTCTTATTCATGGGTACTGGGTACCATATGTGAGGCTCACATATGTTTTACATGTGCAGGAGCTCAAAAGAAGTAGGACGAAGAGGCTTGATGGGATCGACTCTCGGGTCAGGGACGGAGCATTGGATGCTGCTGTTGATATCATCTCACTGCCTTGAAGACCTTATATAGAACTTTGCTATTATGTATCAGCTTATGTATTAGAACATCATTCCTTTTGGAAAGGACTTCAGTTTGAAATAATAAATAATATTTTTTTAATCTGAGATGTTCTATTGAAGTGATACAACTGACAATAGTTTGTGGTTCTATATGTAACACAAGATCAGATCTAATGATTCAATAAAACATCCTCATATAGCATTGTCTCTTGAACCATAGAACAATGGTCACATCCAAAGGTCCATAGGACTATTGGGATCATTGTCCTTTCAGGATTATGATACATGTGAGCCTAGTTCAAAGGAACAATATGTAAGTGGAAAGGAAAGGAGTAGTGACTTGTTGGATCTATTACACAGCGATGTAAGTGGACCCATGTAAACAAGCACTAAGAGGAGTTATATACTTCATTAGGTGTGGGTATGCCTTACGCAACCCAAGAACTTTGGAAAAATCCAAGAAGTTCACAAATGAAGTATTGAGTCGAATTGAAGGATCTATTAAAGCACCTTGATTGGATCAAGATGATTAGTGGAGAATTTGATGACTGTCCTAAGAAGTGTGGAGTTATCTCACAGCTTACTTAGTACACCACTATGTGGTGAATTTCAAAGAAAGAAAAAAAGGAACACATTGGATGTGATTCCATCTTTGAATAGTCATGCAAATATACTACCATGATGCCATGCAAACAGATGTACTGCTACTCCATAAGAAAATGTCTAAGTTGAGAACTGCAAATATCCCATTTCTTCAAAGGAATTGGGAATGTAATGTGCAGTAATTCAAAAGTATGTATTTGTGGTGCACTATAGAGTGCTAATTCTATCCCATGGAGAACAAAATATTTGTTGCTCAAAATGCTATCTCTCTTGAGAAAGTATTTCTTTTGAAAGAAGCTAGTGGGAGTAGATTTGATTTGGACAAGGTCCAGAATCAACCACAATATAATTAGACACACATGGAGAGCAAAATCTCACATACAGGTTGAAAGTCAACCTGAGGTTCAAGTAACACAGGAATAACATAAGTCTGGATCGATTCGATATGCTGGGCATGATGAATTTTTCATCAAGCATGAACCTAAGACTTATGAGGAAATGGAAGCGGTCGGTGGACCAGATTCCAAGAAATGGCTAAGGGCCATGAGAACCATAACGGACTCCATGTCTGCTAATCAAGTCTGGGACTTGGATGAGCTGCCAAAAGGAGTAATTCCCACAAGCTATAAATAAATCTTCTAGGAAGATAGACATGGAAGGTAACATTGTTACCTTAAAAGGCAAGCTAGTGAACAGAAATTTCAGGCAAATCCACTAGGTGGGTAATGATGAAATTTTCACCAATAGCTAAGTTTTAAGTCCATTAGGGATCCGCTTGTTATAATTGCATGATCAATTATGGCATCTTGTTATGATAACTGCTTTCCTTGCATGGACATCTGAAAAGATATCTATAAAGAAATAGCCAGAAAGTTTTCATATCAAGGCCATATAGATATGGATGATGTTATGCAAGCATGTTTGAAATAGCCTGTGTTTACAAGAAGATCAGTGGGAGCACCTTAGTAGTATTTCTTGTCTAGATGATTGATGATATTCTCCTCACATGGAATAACATCTCAGCTCTTCACATAGTGAAGAAAAAGAAAGATATGTATTTTGAGAAGAATGATCTAGGGAATGATGCCTACATCCTAGGCATGAGGATCTATAGAGATCCAAGAAATTCATTGCCCTTTGGTCAATCTATGTTCATCCAAGAGTTTCTGGAGAGGTTTATATTGGATGATTCCAAATATTGATACCTTCCAGGAAGATATGGTCTGACTCTCTCAAACATGTGTGTCGTGTGACACAGCTGGAGAGTATTAACATGGGTCCAAAGTCCTGATACATGGTATGTAGGATGGATCCTGTTTTGAAGACCATTTGTGGCAAATGCTTGGAGCATAGCTAGCAAGTTTCAATCAGATCTTAGTGTTTAACACTAGATAGCTGTGAAAGCAATCCTTATATATATATATACTTGGGAAGTATAAAGGATTGGAGTCTAGTCTATGATAGACAGGAAAGAATTTTGTGTACAGGGGTACACTGACACTTCGTTCCAGTCTAGTGACTATTGATCACAGCCAGGATTTACGTTTTGCCTTATTATGGTGTTGTGTGTGCTGAAAGAGCATTATACAAACCAAAGTGGCAAGATTCTACAAATAAGGCTGAGTACATTGCAGCTCCTTGAGGCAGCCAAGGAAGCAGATTCATTCATTTGAAATTGATCTAGTTCATAGTGCTTGATGGTCCAGTATAGTTATTACTGGGACCATAGCATAGGAGAAGGAACTTAATGCTCAAGTATATACTGTAGCATATCATCTGATCTTAGAGATCATGAATAATGATGATGATCAAATTTGTTAAAATAAACACAGATAGCAATCTGGAAAACCCACTGACCTAGCCTCTAGCGTAGCGGAAGCTAAATGGGTCATACTAGAGACATTGGAATTGACTAAATATCAGTTGTCCTTGGTCTTAGTGCAAGTGGGAGATTGTTGGGGTATATGCCCTAAAGACCAATGTATGGACATCGTCAGGCATTGTTTGAATGTACTTTGATAGAACTATTACTCTTTATATAGGCATGGTCGTTATTATGCAGACTTCTCTACCTGCGTTGATGTATTGAGTTGCATAAATAATGTCCCAGGAGTTTGGATTAGATCCGTTCTCATAAGCTATCCCCAGACAAGGTACCTTAGCGGATATGGGACAGCTTTGGTACATGTGAGACTGGTGTATGGGCTGGTTATGTCCGGGGCACAGTAACGCAGACATACAGGTGCATTGGATGCACTAGAGTGATCCACTGTGAGGATTGACTTGTCTAGTCAACAAGTCAATCTCACATGCAAGAGGTTTGCATTGATCCTTAGACTTGAGGTATTCATGTTTAGATTTGATGATGGGTATGCTTTAATACAGTCTTACGTCTCTCTGTAATTGGGAGATCAAAACGACTGTCATTGGGCATGTCATAAGTCATGTAGAGACATGGATGACCAATAGTAGGATTTGCCCCTTCCTTATTGGAAGCATGATATCCACTCGGGGCGCCCCACCTTATTGGTGCATGACAGGAAAGTGTGGCCACACTTGTTGAGTCATGACCAATGCATTGGATAATAAACTTGAGACTAATCCAATGGCAGGATATCAGCTTAGGCAAAGGGATCTGTAATGCAATAGGAATCCTCGTTGCTTGTTAGGAGTTATTGCCATAATGACTTAAGTCCTATGACATGGGTAGTAGTGATGTGTTGCTAGATACCCCTCACTACTTATGATGTTTACATCATTGCCATCGTCATATGGATCCTACTGTAAGGGTCCCCTTCAAGGGGGAGCGAAACCCTAGATAGGCGAATAACAAAAATTTTGAGCGGAAGCAAGGGGTTCTCATGATCTTTTGCATGTCATATGATCAACTTTCATGAACTAGTATAGATTAGAAAAGATTCATACCATGGCCATCGCTTTGATGGAGCTTTGGAAGAAGATCGCAAAAGGGCTCTCCTCCGAAGGTACCGCACACAAGAAGATAGATGGCGCCTCCTTGTTGATCCTTGTGCTAGCAAAGATCTTCAAGTCTCCTTGTCGAATGGAAGGGAAGAGGAGATGTTTTCTTGGCCGAGAGCTCCTTGTCGTCAACCCCTTCGATCACACGAGAGTGTATGCGTCAAGAGGAATGGGCGACCAATTTTAGCGAAGAGAAGTGAACGTGAGGCGTTGAGAGGCTATTTTGGAAACCGCCACTTCCAAAAATAGCAAGCCTTCACTTCATGCGTTGATGCGTTCACCCAAGTGAACCGAACGCACATTCTTCTCCCCTTTGAACCATGCGCTCACGTATGAGCCGGTTCATATTGGTTTGGTTCAAAAACCAATCAAGCCAAGCCTTTAGTCCAGATCAAATTAAACCCTAAGGTTCCAGATCTGACCGTTCATCTCTTAATGTTCCTGATCTCACCGATCTAGAATCATCTCTCTCGATCGAAGCTTACCGATCTCAAGTCCTAATCAATCAAACATGATCAGACCAGATCTCACTTACAATTAGAGTTTAAATCCCTTTAAACTGAACCAAAACAATTCAGTCCACACGATCTGACATGAGTAAGCCATATCATCAAATTGTGCGACCCTAAGGGTTTCCTTTAAATGTCGGTAACGATAACTTACGTTATCACGATCAGTGAGGGGTATCTAGCAACACATCACTGTCTCCCGATATAAAGGAAAGAGTCTTCCAAGACTACACCCAAACCACAGCACAAGTGTGAATCCACTTCACGAGGCATACATGATTCCTTTGCCACTGGATGTTCTTATTGGACAAGCGTGTCAAGCCTGTAGCTCCAATATGATGAGCATGATTAGATCAGATGATCATAGTCACCTGGGTATGGCCATACACTTTCTCAATCATCTCATTCGAGGGGGCCCCTTTAGAACATCACACTCCAATCAAGGAGACGGCAATCCTATATCTATCACTAGTGTCCTAACCTGACTCATGATCATTATCCAAGATAGTCTATAACCATTATGTTTCAAATGATATTGAACTACCTCAAAACAATGACAATCATCATTTAGAAACACAAGTGATCTCAAGTCAGAGGACATGTGCCACTTGTTGCAAACAAGGATTATTCACATTGTGACAAGCAATTGAATATCCTAGTAGGGTCTGTCCAGTACATCCAATGTACCCATGAGTCTACATCTTATTCCATGCTCGAAGCATCCTATAAGATTAGAACACATATTAGTCTCAATCATATCAAGGCTGTCTCATGTTCACCAAGATATCTCGACTAAGGATATAGAGCATGTCAGCCTAGCTGAACAGCATTGAGACATTATTCAGAAGTACACTTATTGCAGCAGACAATGTAACAAACTGAATAACAACCATTGCCTTTATAAACATAAGAGTTTATACATGATACTGAAAGAATCCCAAGGCCTCAAACATTAGCCTTAAGGGCATACCCCAACAATCTCCCACTTGCACTTAATCTAATGGTTGAGAAATCTCAAACCCTTATTATTACAGTGCTTCTCATGCTTCTGCTGCGCCAGAGGCTTGGTAAGCGAGTCTGCCAGATTGTCATCTGTATGAACCTTACAGATTTTGATCTCACCATGATCAATGATCTCCCGGATCAAGTGAAACCGTCTCTGTATGTGCTTGGACTTCTGGTGCGACCGTGGTTCCTTTGCTTGTGCGATTGCTCCAGTGTTATCACAGAAGATAACCAAAGGATCTGCACATGATGGAACAACACCAAGTTCCTGAACGAACTTACGAATCCATACTGCCTCCTTAGATGCTTCTGAGGCTGCAACATACTTGTTGGGGTATGCCCTTAAGGCTAATGTTTGAGGCCTTTGGGATTGTATCAGTATCATGTAGTAAACTCTTCTGTTTATAAAGGCATGGTTATTATTCAGGTTGTTACCTTGTCTGCTGTAATAAGTGTACTACTGAATAATGTCTCAAAGCTGTTCAGCTAGGCTGACATGCTATAAAGTCCTTAGTCGAGATATCTTGGTGAACATGAGACAGCCTTGATATGATTGAGACTAATATGTGTTCTGATCTTATAGGATGCTTCGAGCATGGAATAAGATGTAGACTCATGGGTACATTAGATGTACTGGACAGACCCTATTAGGATATTCAATTGCTTGTCACGATGTGAATATTCCTTGTATGCTACAAGTGGCACATGTCCTCTGACTTGAGATCACTTGTGTTTCTAAATGATGATTGTCATTGTTTTGAGGTAGTTCAATATCATTTGAAACATAATGATCATAGACTATCTTGGATAATAATCATGAGTCAGGTTAGGGCACTAGTGATAGATAAAGGATTGCCGTCTCCTTGTTTAAGGAGTGTGATGTTCTAACTGGGGCCCCCCCCTATATGAGATGATTGAGAAAGTGTATGGCCATACCCAGATGACTATGTTCATCTGATCTAATCATGCTCATCATATTGGAGTCACAGACTTGACACGCTTGTCCAATAAGAACATCCAGTGGCAAAGGATATATGTATGCCTAGTGAAGTGCATTCACCCTTGTGCTATGGTTTGGGAGTAGTCTTGGAAGACTCTTTCCTTTATATCGGGAGACAGTGATGTGTTGCTAGATACCCCTCACTGATCGTGATAACGCAAGTTATCGTTACCGACATTTAAAGGAAACCCTTAGGGTCGCACAATTTGATGATATGGCTTCTTTAAGTCAGATCGTGTGGACTGAATTGTTTGGATTCAGTTTGAAGGGATTTAATCTCTGATTATAAGTGAGATCTGGTCTGATCATGTTTGATTGATTAGGGCTTGAGATCGGTAAGCTTTGATCGAGAGAATGGATGCTAGATCGGTGAGATCAAGAGCATCAGGAGATGAACGGTTAGATCATGAGCCATTTGGTTCATAGAAGGTCTAGACCGTGTCTTGGTTTGATTTTGGTCTTTGAACCAAATCGAATTGAACCAAAGAATGAACCGGTTCACTATGTGAACGCATGGTTCATGAAGGAAAGCGTTTTGGCGTTGGCGAATGGCTTCATGACTTTCCATTTTGGGAAGTCATGTAACGCCACTCTTGATATCGCCTAAATGTTTTTGCTCTCTTGTCTTTGACGTGGCTTGCGATTTTTCGTGTGGTGAAGGTGTTGACGACAAGGGGAGAACTCTCGGCCAAGCATCATCTCATCATCCCTACCATTCGAACAAGAACATCTTGGCACTTTTGCTAGCACAAGAGGTGCGCAAGAAGGAAGCCTTCATCATTTGGTGTGTGTCTTCTTTGGAGGAGATCTCTTTTGCTCTCTCTCTCTTCCAAGTCGCCATCCAACACATGGCTTCGGTATGAAATACTTCTCATCCTTAAAAGTTGATCATATATGTATTCATGCAAACGATCTACATGAAACCCTATAAAATTTCATGCGCCCCCTTCGTTAGGGTTTCATCCCCTTTGCGCTCCCCCTTGAAGGGTGTAACATCCCTCAGAATCACACCCCACACGCATACAAGTAAAATACGGGGTTTCAAAAATTTTTTACTCTTCCATTAAAACACAAGAAGAAAGCGGCATCGAAGGACATTACTACGGAACTGAAAACCGCACAGAACTGAATAGGATCGATTTACTAGGAAATAGAAATCCGGAAATCCAGAAAATCCGACAGCAAGTATAATAATTTACTGCTGCACAGACACGCATATCCTGGAATAAAACAGATGTCCACACTACACATATGTGGAAAACACAAATTCAGATATATTGCGGAATAAGAACAATAACTCTCAAATCGGACATTTCAGAATAAGAATAATTTCAAATCTCACGAATCCAAAACTCGTATCTAACAATTAAAACGAGACAACTATAATATAATATCCTGAAAACAGGCATAAGCCCTCAGGAGATAAAACGTATCATATAATTAAGTTAGGCACGCAGGCCTGACAAATTTTTTGAAGACAACTCTTAGAAATTAAATAAAACATTAGCATCATAGTAAATTCGTGAATTAGCTGTAGCGATCACTGTCCCAATGTCTCACCTGAAAATATTTAAACAACGGGGGTGAGCTAAAAAGCTCAGTGAGTAAAAGACACTAAAAGCCATCCATAGTACACATCAAAAATATCATGCATAAGTTGAAATACATTTTTGTAACAGATAAGATAAATCAACTTAACATGCACACTCATATCAGAAACAAAACATAATCAAATACAGATACTTATAACATTAGGCATCAAGCATGAAGTAGGATATAAGTATACCAACCCCTCCCTACTAAACACACTGCCTAACACATCTATAATACAGATCGAAACAGAACTACAGAAATCAGAACTGACAGACAGAAAATCAGAATTGTCAGAATCCAAACGGATAGTCTACATTGGAAACAGAAAGGCCACAGAAGGCCTGATGACCACAGAAGGTCTGACCCCACCTCTGCCGAGGACGAGACATGCATGCATATCAGAAACAGAATGGTAGAGGAGGTATCAGTGGGTGGCCCCCGTCTTGTCAGGACGTGGCACTCTGGCCTCCAAAACCCAGAACAGAATGGTAGAGGAGGAATCAGTGGGTGGCCCCCGTCTTGTCAGGACGTGGCACTCTGGTCTCCAATACCCAGAACAGAATGGTAGAGGAGGTATCAGTGGGTGGCCCCCGTCTTGTCAGGACGTGGCACTCTGGTCTCCAATACCCAGAACAGAATGGTAGAGGAGGTATCAGTGGGTGGCCCCCGTCTTGTCAGGACGTGGCACTCTGGTCTCCAATACCCAGAACAGAATGGTAGAGGAGGTATCAGTGGGTGGCCCCCGTCTTGTCAGGACGTGGCACTCTGGTCTCCAATACCCAGAACAGAATGGTAGAGGAGGTATCAGTGGGTGGCCCCCGTCTTGTCAGGACGTGGCACTCTTGCCTCCAATACCTATAACGGAACAGAAATAGTGTCTCAAGGGTCGTAGTAGACTATCAGCACCATTACAGCGCCACAGAAGGAGGGTAAGAACACAGAAGAGTGCTACACTAGGGCATAATTTTACAGAACAGATTATACTGAAACGGAGGAGTAGGACCAACCACTACTTAATTCTTACATCATGCCCAAAGTCTGACAAACCAGAAAATGACACACCCCAATATCCAGTCCTTAACAAATTACAATTTGCAGAAAATCAAAGCTGAACACACTTCATAATTTTTACCATCAACCAGAAGTAATATATGAGTGAATTCCTTAGATTTCATGCAACTATCCTTAATTCATGTCAGACCAGTCTATGTTCTCACAAAGGTTATAACACATTCAAAGTTTTCAGAAAATTCACAACATATAAACAGAACAGAAAATATTCACATAACAAACAATTAAACATAGAACAGAAACTATTCATGAAATAATTTCCTCAAAATTCCTAAAACCGTGAGCTATAAAATTACTGTAAGGGGCGCCAGTTACAGAACCTTAACAGAACGTACAAATTTCATGTAAATAATTTCAGTCCACCACTACAGATAATTTTAATTACACGTTCGTGAAGAAAATTGACAAAAGCCCCAAAATTGGCTCGAACCATGATTTTCGAAAATTCCTAAGTTCTTAGTTAAATCCCCAATTTTGTTTTCTCTAAAATTTCTCATCAAGCAAATAAATTTTAGAAGAACTACAGACCACAATTTAAGAGATTAAACCATACAGGCTAAATTTTTCTCACAATGGAATATTCGTCTAACCAAAACATAGCAGATTTATATTGTCAGATTGCAACATATATTTTTGGTCCAATTTCGAACCAAAGCTAGTCAATATTATATTCAAAATGAAGCTCTCTGAATCTAGTTGCCAATAAAACTGGTTTCGCAAAATTTCGAATTGTAGGCAGGAAGATATAAGGGTTCGAACATAGGTGGGTCAGAATTTCAGATTTCAAGAAAACAGATTCATATATCAGAATTACGACATATATTTCAGATCCAATAACTAATCGAAAATAGGCGTTATGGGAGTCAAAATGAAGCTCTTCAAGCCTACGGTCTAATAAAACTGGTTTCACAGGATTTCGAGCTATACCTAGGGAGATACGAGAGTTCGAACACAAAAGGGTCAAGATTCTAGATTTTCAGAAAACAGATTTCGTAAGTTATATAACAATGCCGATTGCAACACTAATATAGTTCAGATGTGGTAGATATTACATAAGAATCAAAGCTGAGCGAATCTAGTTTCATACAAAATTTGTTTCGTGTGATTTGGATCTATAGATCATGAGATATTGAGGTTAAAGCACAGTAAGGTCAGATTGGCGACTACAATTTTCAGCAAGACAAAATTTCTGAATCATCATGCATATTCAGATCCGACCTATAGAATAGAAAAACACAGGATCTACTTGCAGATTTTTGGTTCATACAGATAATTATTGCAAATAGGATTAGACTCCTTAGGATCGAATTACTCACCGAAAATCGCCCACAGAAAAAAAAAACGCCACAACAGAGGGTCAGGGATCTCCAGGAACTTCGTCCACCACCAGTCTGCCACCACCAGCGTCAGAAATTTGCAGGAGGCGCCAAACACAGTAAGGGGCGACAACCACAGGCGGCTAGGGCAAGAAAACAACAAAAATCGTGAGGGAGAGGAGCTCTCACGATATTTCTCTTTTTCTCCCACTCCAAACGGATCCAAGATCCAATAACCCAGTTAACTTAAGTGAAAATCGGTTTTAAGGGCTCACCTGGGCTTAACCACCATGCGCCACTCCAATAACACAGAAATATGCGCCACCATGGTGGAAGAATTCCAGGAGCAAAGAGTCAAGGTTGAGGGTTCGAAGCCCCAACCAAAATAATTATTTTTGCCCTGTAGGAAAAAGTCCTACAATTAGGCAAAAATCCCAAAACTTTAACAGATAAAAATACAGAAACAGAATTTCTAACCTTAAATCGTAATTCAGAAACTCGAGGGCGTTACATCCTCCCCCCCTTATAGAGCTTTAGTCCTCTAAAGCTGACCAAGCCCGTCACTGAACAGGTGAGGATGCTCTTTTCTCATATCTGCTTCAACCTCCCAAGAGGCTTCTTCAATAGACTGATTTCCCCAGATGACTTTCACAAGTGGAATAACCTTATTTCTCAGCACCTTCTCTTTTCTATCTTCAATTCTGAGAGGTTTCACCACAAAAGTCATGTTCTCTTCAAGCTGAAGAGGTTCCAACTCTAGAACATGAGAAGGATCAGAACAATATTTTCTGAGTGCAGATACATGGAACACATTATGGAGGTGTTCCAGTGATGGGGGCAAAGCAAGTCGGTATGCCATAGGTCCAACCCTCTCAATGATATCAAAGGGACCAATGTACCTGGGACTCAATTTTCCCTTCTTCCCAAATCTCATCACCCCTTTCATAGGTGAGACCTTTAGGAAAACATGCTCTCCCACCAAAAACTCAGGAGGACGCCGCCTCACATCAGCATAACTCTTCTGTCTATCCTGAGCAATCTTCATCTTTTTCTGAATTTCTCTGATCTTCTCAGTGGCTTCCTGAACAGCATCAGACCTTAGCACTGTTCTGTCCCCAGTTTCCTCCCAGCATATAGGTGTTCTACATTTCCTCCCATATAGGGCCTCATACGGAGCCATCTGTATGCTAGAGTGAAAGCTATTGTTGTAGGTGAACTCTATCAGTGATAAGTCCAGATCCCACTCAACAGACCAGTCAATCACATAAGATCTCAGAAGATCCTCAAGTGTCTGAATAGTTCTCTCCGTCTGACCATCAGATTGAGGATGATAGGCTGTGCTGAAACTCAGATTAGTTCCCAAATCCTCCTGTAATTTCTTCAAAAACCTGGACAGAAATCGAGGATCACGGTCAGAGACAATGTCCAAGGGAACTCCATGCAATCTGACAATCTCATCGATGTACAGTTTTGCTAACCGATCCAAACTGTAAGTCATTTTGATCGGTAAGAAGTGAGCTGACTTCGTGAGTCTGTCCACAATCACCCATACGGCATCATGATTCCTTCTGGTATTGGGCAGTCCACACACAAAGTCCATACTGATATGTTCCCACTTCCACTGAGGAATAGGGAGAGACTGCATCAAACCGCCCGGTCTCTGATGCTCAGCCTTCACGGTTTGGCAAGTCAAACATCTGGACACAAACAAATGCACATCCTTCTTCATACCATGCCACCAGAAAGTCTTTTTCAGATCCTGATACATCTTGATACTACCAGGATGAACGGTATACTTAGTGCAATGAATTTCCTTAAGAAGTTCATTTCTCAACTCAGGGTCCTCAGGGACACAGACCCTTCCACGGAATCTGAGGAGACCATCATCCGACATACTGAAATTCTCATCCCAGCCTTGCTCAGACCTCTCTTTCCACCGTAGAATATCCGGATCTGACTGCTGCCCTGATCTCAGTCTCTGCAGTAAGTCTGACTGAACCCTGAGAGAAGCCAGAAGACCGCCTCTCTCACCCGAAGTCACACTCAGATGCATGTCACTGAACTCCTGCAATAGTCGCCACTCCTGGACTCGCAGTGCAGCTATCTGAGTCACAGGATACCGACTAAGAGCATCAGCCACCACATTGGCTTTACCAGACTGATATTGGATGGTGAAGTCATAATCCTTTATCAATTCAAGCCATCGCCTCTGTCTCATATTCAGCTCTTTCTGAGTGAAGATATACTTCAAGCTCTGGTGATCTGTAAACAATTCAAATATCTGTCCAAACAGATAGTGCCTCCAGATCTTCAAGGCGAAAACTACAGCTGCCAACTCCAGATCATGAGTGGGGTAGTTTACCTCATAGTCTTTGAGTTGCCTTGAAGCATAAGCAACTACTTTTCCTTGCTGCATCAGTACAGCACCCAGACCCTTACCAGAGGCATCAGTGTACACAGTGAACTTCTCTCCATCACAGGGATTTTAGCCAGATCCAAATCATGCTCAGTCTGCACCTTGACATGCGCCAGATACCCCTTGCAGCCCTGGGCTAAAAGCTTCCTGGCCTGCAGATGAGATATCACTAAAGGCTCCTGTTCTGCAATCCGGCCTTGGATAACCAGTTGCTGTCCATCACTTAGATGCAGAGTAATTAACTTTTCAAAACAATCTAAAGTAGCATGATAGGCAGACAGCCAATCCATGCCCAGAATGATGTCATAGTCTTTCATAGGAAGACTAATCAAATCAATAGGTAAATCATATCCTTCAACCTTAATCAAACAGTCAGGATATGCTACATCTGTAGATACGGCCTCACCCATAGGTGTATGAACAGAAATACAGAAATCAAGTATCCTAGGCAACACAGGCAGACATAGTGCAAAACATGCAGACACAAAGGATAAATTGGCACCAGGATCAAAAAGAATGCGTGCCAAAGAACTAAACACATAAAGTGTACCTTCCACCACAGACTTCGAAGCAGAAGCATCCCTCTCCGCGATGGCATACACGCGAGTCTGCACAGTAGGCTTCTCACCCTGTCCTCTAGCATCCGGCATAGGACAGTCCTTAATCATATGCCCCACCTTACCACATCTGAAGCAAGCGCCAGTCTTCCTGTAGCACTCATTATCCTGATGTTTAGTGCTCCCACAGTGGAGACACTTCTTGCCGTTCTGAGAAACTGTGCTGACTGGCTTCTGATAAGGTTGGTATCTGCCCTTACTGTCTTTCTTCTTATTCTTGAAATTCTTCTTATCCTTACCACCCAGAGTGGGTGCGTAAGTCACAGAAGTAGGGGCGGGTGCAGTGACTGGAATAGTATCTGCAGCCATCTCAGCAATGCACCTTTCAGCAGTGCGAGCCCTGTCTACCACTTCAGCATAAGATTCCAAGTGTAGCATAGCTACCCTTGTCCTGATATCTTTCCTCAAACCCCGCTGAAACTTCTTGGCTCTTCTTTCCTCGGTGTTGACTAAGTGAGGAGCATACCCCGACAACCGAGCGAATGTAGCCTCATACCGATCCACCGTCAGGTCGCCCTGCTCAAGACGAATAAACTCCACCTCGCGCTCCTCAGATAAGCTAGAGGGGAAAAACTTAGCATTGAACTTCATCATGAAGTACTGCCAATCAACATCTTTGGATTCAATTGCCGCCAGTCGGACGACTCCCTTCCACCAGTCTTCGGCATCTCCACGCAACATGAAGACAGACAAACATAGCTTGTCTGCATCATCACAGCGCAAAACCTGGAAAATCTTTTCCAGTGTCAAAAGCCAATCCTCGGCCGCTCTGGGCCCCGGACTACCATAAAATGCAGTCGGGTTCAGGTGCTGAAACTCTCGAACCAACCGAGCATATCGTTGATGCGCGCCATCACCCAGAGGAGAACCAGCGCCACCCACACCGTGTCCAGTTGGTTGTGACTGTGTCTGAGACTGTGTCTGCGTCAGCCGCTGCAATAACTGTTGCTAAACCTCCATGTGTTGCGCCTGCTGCTGCTGCATCATCTGAGTTTGCTGCTGGATGAAGGCGTTCTGTTGTTGTATCATAGCAGTCATAGCCTCCATGGCCTGCCTCAGATCAGGCTATTGATCACCGTTGCTACTGCTAGATCTTGGTCGCACCATTTTGTTTTTACCTGCATCACATAACATGGTAGAATAACAACCAATATTCAATCACGGATCAGATCCTATCTTGGTTTCTAGCAATACACAAACAAAGTTTTCCTTCCCCGGAGTTTCTAATTGCTAGTAATATTGCTCTGATACCATCTGTAACATCCCTCAGAATCACACCCCACACGCATACAAGTAAAATACGGGGTTTCAAAAATTTTTTTACTCTTCCATTAAAACACAAGAAGAAAGCGGCATCGAAGGACATTACTACGGAACTGAAAACCGCACAGAACTGAATAGGATCGATTTACTAGGAAATAGAAATCCGGAAATCCAGAAAATCCGACAGCAAGTATAATAATTTACTGCTGCACAGACACGCATATCCTGGAATAAAACAGATGTCCACACTACACATATGTGGAAAACACAAATTCAGATATATTGCGGAATAAGAACAATAACTCTCAAATCGGACATTTCAGAATAAGAATAATTTCAAATCTCACGAATCCAAAACTCGTATCTAACAATTAAAACGAGACAACTATAATATAATATCCTGAAAACAGGCATAAGCCCTCAGGAGATAAAACGTATCATATAATTAAGTTAGGCACGCAGGCCTGACAAATTTTTTGAAGACAACTCTTAGAAATTAAATAAAACATTAGCATCATAGTAAATTCGTGAATTAGCTGTAGCGATCACTGTCCCAATGTCTCACCTGAAAATATTTAAACAACGGGGGTGAGCTAAAAAGCTCAGTGAGTAAAAGACACTAAAAGCCATCCATAGTAGACATCAAAAATATCATGCATAAGTTGAAATACATTTTTGTAACAGATAAGATAAATCAACTTAACATGCACACTCATATCAGAAACAAAACATAATCAAATACAGATACTTATAACATTAGGCATCAAGCATGAAGTAGGATATAAGTATACCAACCCCTCCCTACTAAACACACTGCCTAACACATCTATAATACAGATCAAAACAGAACTACAGAAATCAGAACTGACAGACAGAAAATCAGAATTGTCAGAATCCAAACGGATAGTCTACATTGGAAACAGAAAGGCCACAGAAGGCCTGATGACCATAGTGTTGGGGTATGCCCTTAAGGCTAATGTTTGAGGCCTATGGGAATGTATCTGTATCATGTAATAAACTGTTATGTTTATAAAGGCATGGTTATTATTCAGTTGTCTACATTGTCTGCTGCAATATATGTTCTTCTGAATAATGTCTCAAAGCTGTTCAGCTGGGCTGACATGCTATATGTCCTTAGTCGAGATATCTTGGTGAACATGAGACAGCCTTGATATGATTGAGACTAATATGTGTTCTAATCTTATAGGATGCTTCGAGCATGGAATAAGATGTAGACTCATGGGTACATTGGATGTACTGGACAGACCCTACTAGGTTATTCAATTGTTTGTCACAATGTGAATAATCCTTGAGTGCAACAAGTGGCACATTTCCTTTGACTTGAGATCACTTGTGTTTTCTAAATGATGATTGTCATTGTTTTGAGGTAGTTCAATATCATTTGAAACATAATGATTATAGACTATCTTGGATGGTGAGCTTGAGTCAGGTTAGGGCACTAGTGATAGACATAGGATTGCCGTGTCCTTATTTAAGGAGTGTGATGTTCTAAAGGGGCCCCCTGGATGAGATGATTGAGAAAAGAGTATGGCCATACCCAGGTGACAGTGTTCATCTGTTCTAATCATGCTCGTCATATTGGAGTTACAAGCTTGACACGCTTGTCCAATAAGAACATCCAGTGGCAAAGGACATATGTATGCCTAGTGAAGTTGATTCACACTTGTGCTGTTTTTGGGTGTAGTCTTGGAAGACTCTTTTCTTTATATCGGGAGACAGTGATGTGTTGCTAGATACCCCTCACTGATCGTGATGACGTGAGTTATCGTTACCGACATTTAAAGGAAACCCTTAGGGTCGCACAATTTGATGATATGGCTTACTTAAGTCAGATCGTGTGGACTGAATTGTTTGGGTTCAGTTTAAAGGGATTTAATCTCTGATTGTAAGTGAGATCTGGTCTGATCATGTTTGATTGATTAGGGCTTGAGATCGGTAAGCTTCGATCGAGAGAATGGATGCTAGATCGATCAGATCAGGAGCATTAAGAGATCAACGGTCAGATCAAAAGCCTTATGGTTTAATTATGATTTGGGCTAGTTGCTTGGCTTGATTGGTTCTTAAATTGAACCAAAATGAACCGGCTCACTAAATGAGCGCATGGTTCAAGGGGAGAGGAGTTGACGACATGTTCACTTGGTGTGAACGTTGGGGCGATGAGTGGTTACTATTTTTAGTAACCATGATCTCCACTTGGAGAGCGCTCTCGTCCAAATAGAGGATGCTCTATTTTCGCCTCTACGATTTTTCCCTCTCGCCCATATTCCTCTCGACACCTTGTGTGAGTGCGGCGACGCTTGAAGGATAGAGGAGGATTCGGCCAAGAGAGATCGAGATCTCATCATTCCCTTTCACACGACAAGGACCTCTTGGAACCTTGCTAGCACAAGGAGCACCAAGGGAGATAGCGTCATCATCCTGTGTGTGACGACAAGGAGAAGATCTCATTTGATCTTTGCTTCCAAGGCGCCATCTTGAAATGGCCATGGTATGAATTCTGTTTTCATATTTTAAAGTTGATCATAATACATGCTATGCGATCTTAGAAACCCTCTTCCGCTGTTTTAAATCCCTTACTTGCGCCTATTAGGGTTTCCTTCCCTCTTTAGGGGACTTTCACATAGAAGGTCTGACCCCACCTATGCCGAGGACGAGACATGCATGCATATCAGAAACAGAATGGTAGAGGAGGTATCAGTGGGTGGCCCCCGTCTTGTCAGGACGTGGCACTCTGGCCTCCAAAACCCAGAACAGAATGGTAGAGGAGGTATCAGTGGGTGGCCCCCGTCTTGTCAGGACGTGGCACTCTGGTCTCCAATACCCAGAACAGAATGGTAGAGGAGGTATCAGTGGGTGGCCCCCGTCTTGTCAGGACGTGGCACTCTGGTCTCCAATACCCAGAACAGAATGGTAGAGGAGGTATCAGTGGGTGGCCCTCGTCTTGTCAGGACGTGGCACTCTGGTCTCCAATACCCAGAACAGAATGGTAGAGGAGGTATCAGTGGGTGGCCCCCGTCTTGTCAGGACGTGGCACTCTGGCCTCCAATACCTATAACGGAACAGAAATAGTGTCTCAAGGGTCGTAGTAGACTATCAGCACCATTACAGCGCCACAGAAGGAGGGTAAGAACACAGAAGAGTGCTACACTAGGGCATAATTTTACAGAACAGATTATACTGAAACGGAGGAGTAGGACCAACCACTACTTAATTCTTACATCATGCCCAAAGTCTGACAAACCAGAAAATGACACACCCCAATATCCAGTCCTTAACAAATTACAATTTGCAGAAAATCAAAGCTGAACACACTTCATAATTTTTACCATCAACCAGAAGTAATATATGAGTGAATTCCTTAGATTTCATGCAACTATCCTTAATTCATGTCAGACCAGTCTATGTTCTCACAAAGGTTATAACACATTCAAAGTTTTCAGAAAATTCACAACATATAAACAGAACAGAAAATATTCACATAACAAACAATTAAACATAGAACAGAAACTATTCATGAAATAATTTCCTCAAAATTCCTAAAACCGTGAGCTATAAAATTACTGTAAGGGGCGCCAGTTACAGAACCTTAACAGAACGTACAAATTTCATGTAAATAATTTCAGTCCACCACTACAGATAATTTTAATTACACGTTCGTGAAGAAAATTGACAAAAGCCCCAAAATTGGCTCGAACCATGATTTTCGAAAATTCCTAAGTTCTTAGTTAAATCCCCAATTTTGTTTTCTCTAAAATTTCTAATCAAGCAAATAAATTTTAGAAGAACTACAGACCACAATTTAAGAGATTAAACCATACAGGCTAAATTTTTCTCACAATGGAATATTCGTCTAACCAAAACATAGCAGATTTATATTGTCAGATTGCAACATATATTTTTGGTCCAATTTCGAACCAAAGCTAGTCAATATTATATTCAAAATGAAGCTCTCTGAATCTAGTTTCCAATAAAACTGGTTTCGCAAAATTTCGAATTGTAGGCAGGAAGATATAAGGGTTCGAACATAGGTGGGTCAGAATTTCAGATTTCAAGAAAACAGATTCATATATCAGAATTACGACATATATTTCAGATCCAATAACTAATCGAAAATAGGCGTTATGGGAGTCAAAATGAAGCTCTTCAAGCCTACGGTCTAATAAAACTGGTTTCACAGGATTTCGAGCTATACCTAGGGAGATACGAGAGTTCGAACACAAAAGGGTCAAGATTCTAGATTTTCAGAAAACAGATTTCGTAAGTTATATAACAATGCCGATTGCAACACGAATATAGTTCAGATGTGGTCGATATTACATAAGAATCAAAGCTGAGCGAATCTAGTTTCATACAAAATTTGTTTCGTGTGATTTGGATCTATAGATCATGAGATATTGAGGTTAAAGCACAGTAAGGTCAGATTGGCGACTACAATTTTCAGCAAGACAAAATTTCTGAATCATCATGCATATTCAGATCCGACCTATAGAATAGAAAAACACAGGATCTACTTGCAGATTTTTGGTTCATACAGATAATTATTGCAAATAGGATTAGACTCCTTAGGATCGAATTACTCACCGAAAATCGCCCACAGAAAAAAAAAACGCCACAACAGAGGGTCAGGGATCTCCAGGAACTTCGTCCACCACCAGTCTGCCACCACCAGCGTCAGAAATTTGCAGGAGGCGCCAAACACAGTAAGGGGCGACAACCACAGGCGGCTAGGGCAAGAAAATAACAAAAATCGTGAGGGAGAGGAGCTCTCACGATATTTCTCTTTTTCTCCCACTCCAAACGGATCCAAGATCCAATAACCCAGTTAACTTAAGTGAAAATCGGTTTTAAGGGCTCACCTGGGCTTAACCACCATGCGCCACTCCAATAACACAGAAATATGCGCCACCATGGTGGAAGAATTCCAGGAGCAAAGAGTCAAGGTTGAGGGTTCGAAGCCCCAACCAAAATAATTATTTTTGCCCTGTAGGAAAAAGTCCTACAATTAGGCAAAAATCCCAAAACTTTAACAGATAAAAATACAGAAACAGAATTTCTAACCTTAAATCGTAATTCAGAAACTCGAGGGAGTTACAAAGGGGACTTTCAAATGGTATCAGAGCTTATGGTTTATGCATGAATCATATGGTTGCTTTGAGTGATCCTTGTTTGCGCTTGAAAAGTATAGATCTATGTACATGCCGAAATAAACTACATGCTAGTTTAAGCTCTTAGATGTATGTTTATCTTGATTTGCGCATGTATAATGTTTTTGGTTAGCGCTTGTTAATGTTTTCAAAAAGAAAAACTTACCTTGCGCGCCCATTAGATCTAATGCGCCTACTATAATCCCTTAGATGGGTTGATGGGGTTGAAAGCATCATCTAGAATAGATCCAAGTCTGATCAGACCATCTGACAGCCTAGATGGGTTGACCAGATAGCACCTGTGCGCAAGCAAGAGGTGGCTATAGGTTGACTGCATCAAGGGCGTGTAGCGAGGTCTGGTTGAGACGACCATTGAACACACATGAGTTAGGCCCGGGGTCACACCCGCTTGCCAGAACTCATGAGGGTTGTTCAGCCCTTGGCGCATGCATGGTTGACCATTAGGTCAACTCGAGTCAGTTAGGACTTGGTGCATGCAAGGGGCAGTGGATCTGACTAGATGGATGAGTGGATCCCTATCAATGGACCATTGTAAGGTTGTAGGACTCATAAGAAAATTAAAATTGATGCCAATGGGGTTTTCAAAATTTATTTTCTTTTAATTGGATCACATGTTGTTTGATGCCTATGCTTGTTTGTTTATTCTTATGTGGGCTGCCCATGTTAAATGTGTGCTGTGCTGGGGCCTGCGAGCCTGGATTTAACTTGTAAATTAATTTTATTGTGATCTGTGAATCACATTGTTCATTAATTTATTGTATATTTGACCTGCGAGTCAAGCTTGTCTAGATAGATCAAAATGTATTTTGATTAGACAAGAGCACAAAAGCACACATCGCAGAGGCGCATACAGCTGGTGGGCGCACCTGAGCTGCATTGAGCGCTGAGGCCCTGGGTTGGGCCAGATGAGCAGCTAAAAACCCATAAAGAAAAGCAAGTGAAGACTTAAGATAAATTAAGGTCTTACTTAGGCTATGGGCTTTTACCACATAAGATGCATGCTTTCTTTTATTGTTTAAATAAGTAGAACAGCATGATTTATTTATCTTCTGCTATCACCATAGGAATTGCATGATAGTGAAGAAGATAAAAGACCGTTAAAATCCAAACGCTAAAATATCAAGCTCGTAAGCCTTCTGAAGCGAAACCTCACTGTTCTGACTATCGTTGGAGCCGTGTTGTACCCACTCAGTGGGCACGTCCATCTATCTTCAGACGGTGCTGGATTACACCTGCGTGTTACAGAGAAGGGATTTATCGCTTCTCGTTGCTCAGCATAGCACGTGGTGGTCCAGGGAGTAGGTCGGGTCAGCTTGACCATGTAGGCTACATATGTGGCGCATATGGTAGCGCATGGAGGCAGCCATCTGAGGGATCAGAGACTGTGTTGTACCAACTCAGTTGGCACAGTCTGCTGGATTGCCCAGGTGAAGGGGAATCGCACGGGTTGGCGATTGGCTGGGACAGCCTACCAGAAATTAGTGCTTGTCATCTCTGTGCATCTTATCTCGCCTGAGCGGGACGCGGAGACCAAGTATGAAATCTGGATCCCATTTCACTAAAAGAGTTCTACTCTTTCGGGCTGTTTTGCTGGATTTTTCAGCCAGATAAAATAGTGAGAAAAAGAATCATTCTTAAGTCCTGATTGATTCTTAACATTGATACTGACCTTGCTGTTCTTGCATTGTTGTAGATTCCTGCAGCAACGAACACCATGAGCTTCAATGTGCGATCCCTACTGGAAAGGGAGAAGTTTGCTGGGCCAAACTTCTCAGACTGGTTCGGACACCTTAAGATCGTTCTTAAGGCAGAGAGGAAACTGTATGTCCTCGAGACGGCTGTGCCGCCTCAACCCGCTGCGAACGCCGCAAGGGCAGGTTCGTGATGCCTATGAAAAGCATGTCAATGATAGCATTGATGTCGCTTGACTGATGCTAGCGTCTATGACGCCACCGCTGCAGCGTCAGCATGAGGATATGTCGGCTATAGAGATTATAGCGAACCTCAAGATGCTGTATGCTGCACAGGCGAGGACAGAACGCTATAATCTGACAAAGCTTTTCTTTCAGAGCAAACTGGCTGAAGGGAGCCCAGTGGGAGCTCACGTGCTCAAGATGATTGGGCACAAGGAGGCTCTGGAGAAACTGGGGCATACCATCAACCAGGAGCTTGCTGTAGACATTATTCTGCAGTCTCTCCCGCCCTCTTTCGATGCGTTCATTATTAACTTTAATATGAACAAAATTGATTGTACTCCGGCAGAGCTGCTGAATATGCTCTTGACTACTGAGGAAACTCTGAAGGGAAAGCCTTCAACCTCTGTCTTAATGGTTCCTTCAAGGAACAAGAAGAAGGGGAAGAAGGGCAAAGCCCCTGTCAAGAACTACAGTAAGGCGCTGAAACAAAAGGTGAAGCGGTCGAAGGACAACAGGTGTTTCCACTGTGGCCAGCTGGGTCACTGGAAAAAGGACTGTAAAGCGCTCCAAGGAGACAAGAGGGGAAGCATTGCTTCTGGCTCAGGTATATTTGTGACTGAGGTCATGATATCATCTTCTTCTGTTTCATGGGTGTTGGACACTGCATGTGGAGTTCACATTTGTTCAAATGTACAGGAACTCAAGAGAAGAAGACAGGTGGGACAGCATGAGGTGGACCTACGCGTTGGAAACGGGGCACGGGTTGCTGCTGTTGCTGTAGGAGACTATTTCATCTCATTACCATCTGGCATTGTATTAGAATTAAACAATTGTTACTTTGTTCCCAGTATCACTAAAAATATTATCTCCATTCCTGCTCTTGTCAGGAAGGGATTTTCCTTTGAATGCAATATTTCAAAGTGTGTTTTATCTTATGATAATATTGTTTATGCAACTGGTTCAATCAACAATGGGTTATTCATGTTGGACATGGAATATTCTATACAAAACATTGATAATAAGAAAGCCAAGTATGCTGATGACAGCACCTTGCTATGGCATAGTCGTTTAGGCCATGTTAACAAGAAGCGCATTAAGCGGTTGCATGATCATGGACTGCTGGGATCATTCTCCTATGAGGAGATTGATACATGCAAAGCTTGTTTAATGGGTAAAATGACGAAGTCCCCTTTTCCTAACAAAGGTCAAAGGGCTTCAGGTTTACTTGACCTTATACACAGTGATGTGTGTGGGCCGTTTAGTAAACATGCCAGAGGTGGCTATCAGTACTTCATTACCTTTACTGATGATTTCAGTAGGTATGGGTATGTCTATTTAATGAGACATAAAAGTAAATCTTTTGACAAGTTCAAGGAGTTCAAAAATGAAGTACAAAATCAGCTAGGCCGAAATATCAAGGCACTTCGTTCTGATCGAGGTGGAGAATACCTGAGTCATGCGTTTACTGACTATCTAAAGGAGTGTGGTATTATCTCACAGCTCACTCCACCAGGAACACCGCAATGGAATGGTGTGTCCGAGAGGAGAAATAGAATGTTACTTGATATGGTTCGTTCTATGATGAGTCAGGCTACTCTACCTTACTCCTTTTGGGGATTTGCACTAGAAACAGCTGCAAAGGTACTAAACCGAGTGCCATCCAAGGCAGTTTCTAAGACTCCATACGAGTTATGGTTTGGGAAACAGCCGAGCTTGACATTTATCAGGATCTGGGGTTGCGAGGCTTATGTCAAAAAGCTTGCCTCTGGGAAACTGGAGAGCAGATCTGAGAAATGCATCTTTGTCGGTTACCCTAAGGAAACTAAGGGTTATTATTTCTACGATCCCAAAGAGAACAAAGTATTTGTTGCTCGGACGGCAATATTTCTTGAGAAGGAGTTTCTTCTGCAAGAAGCCAGTGGGAGAGAAATAAAGCTGGATGAGAATCCAGAGAATGGACAAAGTAGTCAAGCACAGTTGGATGTGCCTGAGCCGGTAGAACCGCGTAGATCGGGAAGGATCCGTCGACAGCCTGAGCGCTATGACGGAGTCTACATCATTGATTATGATGAACCCCTCACTTATGCGGATGCGGTCAGTGGACCGGAGTCAGCTAGATGGCTTGAAGCTATGCGAGCCGAGATTGACTCCATGTCAGATAACCAAGTTTGGGATTTGGTTGATCCGCCTCCGGGAGTAATCCCTATAGGCTGTAAATGGATCTTCAAGAAGAAGATTGACATGGATGGTAACATTGTTACCTATAAAGGCAGGCTAGTTGCGAAAGGTTTCAAACAAATCTACGGGATAGATTATGATGAAACTTTCTCTCCTGTAGCCATGTTTAAGTCTATTCGGATTCTTTTCGCGATAGCAGCATATTACGATTATGAGATCTGGCAGATGGATGTGAAAACAGCTTTCCTTAATGGAAATCTGGATGAGGATGTGTATATGACACAACCTGAAGTTTTCACTAATCCATCAGATCGTCATAAAATATGCAAGTTAAAGAAGTCCATTTATGGACTTAAGCAAGCATCTAGAAGCTGGAATATTCGTTTTGATGAATCAATCTCTCAGTTTGGTTTCATCAAGAACGAGGATGACCCGTGTGTATATAAGAGGTTTAGTGGGAGCGTGATTACTTTCCTAGTCCTCTACGTCGATGATATCTTAATCATTGGAAACGATATTCCTGAAATGCATGCTGTTAAAGCATGGCTAAGGAAATGTTTTCAGATGAAAGATCTAGGAGAAGCAGCCTATGTATTAGGTGTGAAGATCTATAGGGATAGATCTAAGAGGCTTCTCGGGCTGTGCCAGAGTACTTACATCGATAAAGTCCTGGAGAGATTCCATTTAGAGAATTCTAAAAGAGGATATCTTCCAGTCAGACATGGTCTGAATCTTTCGAGGAGTCAGTGTCCACAAACACAGAGTGAGAAAGATGAAATGGACAATACACCTTATGCTTCGGCTATTGGGTCCATTATGTATGCGATGTTGTGTACTCGCCCAGACGTCGCTTACGGGTTAAGCGTGACCAGTCGATTCCAAAGTAATCCAGGTCAGGCACACTGGATTGCGGTCAAGAACATTTTAAAATATCTGCGGAGGACCAAAGATATGTTCTTGATATATGGTGGTCAGGAAGAACTCAGTATAGAAGGATATACTGACGCTTCGTTCCAGTCGGACCAGGATGATTTCTGATCGCAATCAGGCTATGTTTTTAGCTTGAATAGTGGAGCAGTGGTGTGGAAGAGTTTCAAACAGTCAACTGTTGCTGATTCCACAACAGAAGCCGAGTATGTTGCAGCCTCGGAAGCATCCAAGGAGGCAGTGTGGATTCGTAAGTTCGTGAGAGAACTTGGTGTTGTTCCTTCAAGTGTCGATCCTTTGGTTATCTTCTGTGATAACACTAGAGCAATCGCACAAGCAAAGGAACCACGGTCGCACCAGAAGTCCAAGCACATACAGAGACGGTTTCACTTGATCCGGGAGATCATTGATCGAGGCGAGATCAAAATTTGCAAGGTTCATACAGATGACAATCTGGCTGACCCGCTTACCAAGCCTCTGGCTCAGCAGAAGCATGAGAAGCACTGTAATAATATGGGTTTGAGATTTCTCAACCATTAGATTAAGTGCAAGTGGGAGATTGTTGGGGTATGCCCTTAAGGCTAATGTTTGAGGCCTTTGGGATTGTATCAGTATCATGTAGTAAACTCTTCTGTTTATAAAGGCATGGTTATTATTCAGGTTGTTACCTTGTCTGCTGTAATAAGTGTACTACTGAATAATGTCTCAAAGCTGTTCAGCTAGGCTGACATGCTATAAAGTCCTTAGTCGAGATATCTTGGTGAACATGAGACAGCCTTGATATGATTGAGACTAATATGTGTTCTGATCTTATAGGATGCTTTGAGCATGGAATAAGATGTAGACTCATGGGTACATTAGATGTACTGGACAGACCCTATTTGGATATTCAATTGCTTGTCACGATGTGAATATTCCTTGTATGCTACAAGTGGCACATGTCCTCTGACTTGAGATCACTTGTGTTTCTAAATGATGATTGTCATTGTTTTGAGGTAGTTCAATATCATTTGAAACATAATGATCATAGACTATCTTGGATAATAATCATGAGTCAGGTTAGGGCACTAGTGATAGATAAAGGATTGCCGTCTCCTTGTTTAAGGAGTGTGATGTTCTAACTGGGCCCCCCCCCCCTATATGAGATGATTGAGAAAGTGTATGGCCATACCCAGATGACTATGTTCATCTGATCTAATCATGCTCATCATATTGGAGTCACAGGCTTGACACGCTTGTCCAATAAGAACATCCAGTGGCAAAGGATATATGTATGCCTAGTGAAGTGCATTCACCCTTGTGCTATGGTTTGGGAGTAGTCTTGGAAGACTCTTTCCTTTATATCGGGAGACAGTGATGTGTTGCTAGATACCCCTCACTGATCGTGATAACGCAAGTTATCGTTACCGACATTTAAAGGAAACCCTTAGGGTCGCACAATTTGATGATATGGCTTCTTTAAGTCAGATCGTGTGGACTGAATTGTTTGGATTCAGTTTGAAGGGATTTAATCTCTGATTATAAGTGAGATCTGGTCTGATCATGTTTGATTGATTAGGGCTTGAGATCGGTAAGCTTTGATCGAGAGAATGGATGCTAGATCGGTGAGATCAAGAGCATCAGGAGATGAACGGTTAGATCATGAGCCATTTGGTTCATAGAAGGTCTAGACCGTGTCTTGGCTTGGCTTGGTTTGATTTTGGTCTTTGAACCAAATCGAATTGAACCAAAGAATGAACCGGTTCACTATGTGAACGCATGGTTCATGAAGGAAAGCGTTTTGGCGTTGGCGAATGGCTTCATGACTTTCCATTTTGGGAAGTCATGTAACGCCACTCTTGATATCGCCTAAATGTTTTTGCTCTCTTGTCTTTGACGTGGCTTGCGATTTTTCGTGTGGTGAAGGTGTTGACGACAAGGGGAGAACTCTCGGCCAAGCATCATCTCATCATCCCTACCATTCGAACAAGAACATCTTGGCACTTTTGCTAGCACAAGAGGTGCGCAAGAAGGAAGCCTTCATCATTTGGTGTGTGTCTTCTTTGGAGGAGATCTCTTTTGCTCTCTCTCTTCCAAGACGCCATCCAACACATGGCTTCGGTATGAAATACTTCTCATCCTTAAAAGTTGATCATATATGTATTCATGCAAATGATCTACATGAAACCCTATAAAATTTCATGCGCCCCCTTCGTTAGGGTTTCATCCCCTTTGCGCTCCCCCTTGAAGGGGACTTTCAATACTCGGCTTCTGTTGTGGAATCAGCAACGATAGACTGTTTGAAACTTTTACACACCACTGCTCCACCATTCAAGCTAAAAACATAGCCTGATTGCGATCGGAAATCATCCTGATCAGATTGGAACGAAGCATCAGTATATCCTTCTATACTGAGTTCTTCCTGACCTCCATAAATCAAGAACATATCTTTGGTCCTCCGCAGATATTTTAAAATGTTCTTGACCGCAATCCAGTGCGCCTGACCTGGATTACTTTGGAATCGATTGGTCACGCTTAACCCGTAAGCGAGGTCTGGGCGAGTACACAACATCGCATACATAATGGACCCAATAGCCGAAGCATAAGGCGTATTGTCCATTTCATCTTTCTCAGTCTGTGTTTGTGGACACTGACTCTTTGAAAGATTCAGACCATGTCTGACTGGAAGATATCCTCTTTTAGAATTCTCTAAATGGAATCTCTCCAGGACTTTATCGATGTAAGTACTCTGGCACAGCCCGAGAAGCCTCTTAGATCTATCCCTGTAGATCTTCACACCTAATACATAGGCTGCTTCTCCTAGATCTTTCATCTGGAAACATTTTCTCAACCATGCCTTAACAGCATGCAGTTCAGGAATATCGTTTCCAATGATTAAGATATCATCGACGTAGAGGACTAGGAAAGTAATCACGCTCCCACTAAACCTCTTATATACACACGGGTCATCTTCATTCTTGATGAAACCAAACTCACTGATTGATTCATCAAAACGAATATTCCAACTTCTTGATGCTTGTTTAAGTCCATAAATGGACTTCTTTAACTTGCATATTTTATGACGATCTGATGGATTAGTGAAACCTTCAGGTTGTGTCATATACACATCCTCATCCAATTTTCCATTAAGGAAAGCGGTCTTCACATCCATTTGCCAGATCTCATAATCGTAATATGCTACTATCGCAAGAATAATCCGAATTGACTTGAACATGGCTACAGGAGAGAAAGTTTCATCATAATCTATCCCGTAGATTTGTTTGAAACCTTTCGCAACTAGCCTGCCTTTATAGGTAACCACGTTACCATCCATGTCAATCTTCTTCTTGAAGATCCATTTACAGCCTATAGGGATTACTCCCGGAGGTGGATCAACCAAATCCCAGACTTGGTTATCTGACATGGAGTCCATCTCGGCTCGCATAGCTTCAAGCCATCTAGCTGACTCCGGTCCACTGACCGCATCCGCATAAGTAAGGGGTTCATCATTATCAATGATGTAGACTCCGTCATAGCACTCAGGCTGTCGACGGATCCTTCCCGATCTTCGCGGTTCCCGTGATATCTGAGCCTTAGGTTGTTCAATAACCTGTTCTACTGGCTCAGGCTCATCCAACTGTGCTTGACTACTTTGTCCTTCTTCTGGATTCTCATCCAGCTTTATTTCTCTCCCACTGGCCTCTTGCAGAAGAAATTCCTTCTCAAGAAAAATAGCCGTCCGAGCAACAAATACCTTGTTCTCTTTGGGATCGTAGAAATAATAACCCTTAGTTTCCTTAGGGTAACCGACAAAGATGCATTTCTCATATCTGCTCTCTAGTTTCCCAGAGGCGAGCTTTTTGACATAAGCCTCGCAACCCCAGATCTTAATAAATGACAAGCTCGGCTGTTTCCCATACCATAACTCATATGGAGTCTTTGAAACTGCCTTGGATGGCACTCGGTTTAGTACCTTTGCAGCTGTTTCTAGTGCAAATCCCCAAAAGGAGTAAGGTAGAGTAGCCTAACTCATCATAGAACGAACCATATCCAGTAAGGTTCTGTTCCTCCTCTCGGATACACCATTCCATTGCGGTGTTCCTGGCGGAGTGAGCTGTGAGATAATCCCACACTCCTTCAGATAGTCAGTAAACTCTCGACTTAGGTATTCACCACCTCGATCTAAGCGAAGTGCCTTGATATTTCGGCCTAGCTGATTCTGTACTTCATTTTTGAACTCTTTGAACTTATCAAAAGATTCACTCTTATGTCTCATCAGATAGACATAACCATATCTACTGAAATCATCAGTAAAGGTAATGAAGTATGAATAGCCACCTCTGGCATGTTTACTAAATGGCCCACACACATCACTGTGTATAAGGTTAAGTAAACCTGAAGCCCTTTGACCTTTATGAGGAAAAGGAGACTTCGTCATTTTGCCCAATAAACAAGTTTTGCATGTATCAATCTCCTCATAGGAGAATGATCCCAGCAGTCCATGATCATGCAACCGCTTAATGCGCTTCTTGTTAATATGGCCTAAACGACTATGCCATAGCAAGGTGCTGTCATCAGCATCCTTGGCTTTCTTTTTATCAATGTTTTGTATAGAACATTCCATGTCCAACATGAATAACCCATTGTTAATTGATCCAGTAGCATAAACAATATTATCTAAAGAAAGAACACACTTTGAAATATTGCATTCAAAGGAAAATCCTTTCCTGACAAGAGCAGGAATAGAGATAATATTCTTGGTAATGCTAGGTACAAAATAACAATTGTTTAGTTCCAATACAAGTCCAGATGGTAATGAGATGTAATATTCTCCTACAGCAACAGCAGCAACCCGTGCCCCGTTTCCAACTCGTAGGTCCACCTCATGCTGTCCCACCTGTCTTCTTCTCTTGAGTTCCTGTACATTTGAACAAATGTGAACTCCACATGCAGTGTCCAACACACATGAAATAGAAGAAGAAGATATCATGACTTCAGTCACAAAAATACCTGAGCCAGAAGCAATGCTTCCCTTCTTGTCTCCTTGGAGCGCTTTACAGTCCTTTTTCCAGTGACCCAGCTGGCCACAATGGAAACACCTGTATTCCTTCGACCGCTTAACCTTTTGTTTCAGAGCCTTGTTGTAATTCTTGACAGGGGCTTTGCCCTTCTTCCCCTTCTTCTTGTTCCTGGAAGGAAACATCAAGACAGAGGTTGAAGGCTTTCCCTTTAGAGTCTCCTCTGTAGTCAAGAGCATATTCAGCAACTCTGCCGGAGTATAATCAATCTTGTTCATATTAAAATTAATAATGAACGGATCGAAAGAGGCCGGGAGAGACTGCAGAATAATGTCTACAGCAAGCTCCTGATTGATGGTATGCCCCAGTTTCTCTAGAGCCTCTTTGTGCCCAATCATCTTGAGCACATGAGCTCCCACTGGACTCCCTTCAGCCAGTTTGCTCTGAAAGAAAAGCTTGGTCAAATTATAGCGCTCAGTCCTCGCCTGTGCAGCATATAGCATCTTGAGGTTTGCTATCATTTCTATAGCAGACATATCCTCATGCTGACGCTGCAGCTGTGGCGTCATAGACGCTAGCATCAGGCAAGCGACATCAATGCTATCATTGACATGCTTTTCATAGGCATCCCGAACCGCCCTTGCGGCGTTCGGAGCGGGTTGAGGCGGTATAGCCGTCTCGAGGACATACAGTTTCCTCTCAGCCTTAAGAACGATCTTAAGGTGTCTGTACCAGTCTGAGAAGTTTGGCCCAGCAAACTTCTCCCTTTCCAGTAGGGATCGCACATTGAAGCTCATGGTGTTCGTTGCTGCAGGAATCTACAACAATGCAAGAACAGCAAGGTCAGTATCAATGTTTAGAATCAATCCAGGACTTAAGAAAGATTCTTTTCTCCGCGTCCGAAAGAGTAGAACTCTTTTAGTGAGATGGGATCCAGATTTCATACTTGGTCTCCGCGTCCCGCTCAGGCGAGATAAGATGCACAGAGAGTACAAGCACTAATTTCTGGTAGGCAGTCCCTGCCAATCGCCAACCCGTGCGATTCCCCTTCATCTGGGCAATCCAGCCGACTGTGCCAACTGAGTTGGTACAACACAGTCTCTGATCCCACAGATGGCTGCCTCCATATAGCTCACATATGCTCAGTATGTAGCCTACATGGTCAAGCTGACCCGACCTACTCCCTGGACCACCACGTGCTATGCTGAGCAACGAGAAGCGATAAATCCCTTCTCTGTAACACGCAGGTGAAATCACACACCGTCTGAAGATAGATGGACGTGCCCACTGAGTGGGTACAACACAGCTCCAACGATAGTCAGAACAGTGAGGTTTCGCGTCAGAAGGCTATCGAGCTTGATATTTTAGCGTTGGATTTTAACGGTCTTTTATCTTCTTAACTATCATGCAAACCCTATGGTGATAGCAGAAGATTAAATCATGCAATTCTAATTAAACAATAAAAGAAAGCATGATGATCTTATGTGGTAAACGCCCATTAAGCCTAGGTAAGACCTTAAGTTAACTTAAGTCTTCACTTGAGCTCTTCTTGGGTCTTTTGCCTCTCATCTGGCCCAGCCCAGGGCCATAGCGCCCAGTGCAGCTCAGGTGCGCCCACCAGGTAAATGGCGCCTATCATAGGGTCGAACCCTAGAACTCCCACCTGGTCGAGCCTCTGCTGCATGCGCCTCTGCCAAGTGTGCTCTGTGCTCTTGTCTGATTAAAATACAATTTAATCTATCTAGACAAGATTGACTCGCAGGTCAATTACACTTTATAAATTAAATGACATGTGATGCGCAGATCACAATAAATATTAATTTACAATTTAATCCAGGCACGCAGGCCCCAGCACAGCACACATTAATTGGGCAACCCACATAAGATGAAATAAACAAGCATCATGGCATCCATTCAACATGTGATCCATCAACCAAATAAAATTTTTCAAAATCCCATTGGAATCAATTTTATTTTTCTTATGTGCCCTACTACCTTACAACGGTCCAATAATAGGGATCCACTCATCATGTCTAGTCAGATCCACTGCCCTTGCATGCACCAAGTCCTAACTGACTTGAGTCGACCCAATGGTCAACCATGCATGCGCCAAGGGCTGAACAACCCTCATGAGTTCTGGCAAGCGGGTGTGACCCCGGGCCTAACTCGTGAGTGCTCACTGGTCGTCTCAACCAGACCTCGCTACACGCCTGTCTGCAGTCGACCCATAGCCACCTCGTGCTTGCGCACAGGTGCTATCTGGTCGACCCATCTAGGCTGTCAGATGGTCTGATCAGACTATTTGGATCTAGACTCGACTGTGACTTCAACCCTACTAACCCGTCTAAGGGTTTACAGCAGGCGCTTATAAATCTAGATGGAGTGCGCAAGATATATATGTTTTGGTAAAAACAACATTAACAAGCGCCAACATAAAACATGCGCCAACATGAGTAAAAACATACAAGCATGTATTTTCGCATGTTAACTCTAGATCTATTCATAAGCGCATTCATGGATCAAACATGAAGATCAAGCAATCATATGAACAAGCAATAACCGCATGCTTTGATACCAATTGTAAGGGTCCCCTTCAAGGGGGAGCGAAACCCTAGATAGGCGCATAACAAAAATTTTGAGAGGAAGCAAGGGTTTCTCATGATCTTTTGCATGCCATATGATCAACTTTCATGAACTAGTATAGATCAGAAAAGATTCATACCATGGCCATCGCTTTGATGGAGCTTTGGAAGAAGATCGCAAAAGGGCTCTCCTCCGAAGGTACCGCACACAAGAAGATAGATGGCGCCTCCTTGTTGATCCTTGTGCTAGCAAAGATCTTCAAGTCTCCTTGTCGAATGGAAGGGAAGAGGAGATGTTTTCTTGGCCGAGAGCTCCTTGTCGTCAACCCCTTCGATCACACGAGAGTGTATGCGTCAAGAGGAATGGGCGACCAATTTTAGCGAAGAGAAGTGAACGTGAGGCGTTGAGAGGCTATTTTGGAAACCGCCACTTCCAAAAATAGCAAGCCTTCACTTCATGCGTTGATGCGTTCACCCAAGTGAACCGAACGCACATTCTTCTCCCCTTTGAACCATGCACTCACGTATGAGCCGGTTCATATTGGTTTGGTTCAAAAACCAATCAAGCCAAGCCTTTAGTCCAGATCAAATTAAACCCTAAGGTTCCAGATCTGACCGTTCATCTCTTAATGTTCCTGATCTCACCGATCTAGAATCATCTCTCTCGATCGAAGCTTACCGATCTCAAGTCCTAATCAATCAAACATGATCAGACCAGATCTCACTTACAATCAGAGTTTAAATCCCTTTAAACTGAACCAAAACAATTCAGTCCACACGATCTGACATGAGTAAGCCATATCATCAAATTGTGCGACCCTAAGGGTTTCCTTTAAATGTCGGTAACGATAACTTACGTTATCACGATCAGTGAGGGGTATCTAGCAACACATCACTGTCTCCCGATATAAAGGAAAGAGTCTTCCAAGACTACACCCAAACCACAGCACAAGTGTGAATCCACTTCACGAGGCATACATGATTCCTTTGCCACTAGATGTTCTTATTGGACAAGCGTGTCAAGCCTGTAGCTCCAATATGATGAGCATGATTAGATCAGATGATCATAGTCACCTGGGTATGGCCATACACTTTCTCAATCATCTCATTCGAGGGGGCCCCTTTAGAACATCACACTCCAATCAAGGAGACGGCAATCCTATATCTATCACTAGTGTCCTAACCTGACTCATGATCATTATCCAAGATAGTCTATAACCATTATGTTTCAAATGATATTGAACTACCTCAAAACAATGACAATCATCATTTAGAAACACAAGTGATCTCAAGTCAGAGGACATGTGCCACTTGTTGCAAACAAGGATTATTCACATTGTGACAAGCAATTGAATATCCTAGTAGGGTCTGTCCAGTACATCCAATGTACCCATGAGTCTATATCTTATTCCATGCTCGAAGCATCCTATAAGATTAGAACACATATTAGTCTCAATCATATCAAGGCTGTCTCATGTTCACCAAGATATCTCGACTAAGGACATAGAGCATGTCAGCCTAGCTGAACAGCATTGAGACATTATTCAGAAGTACACTTATTGCAGCAGACAATGTAACAAACTGAATACCAACCATTGCCTTTATAAACATAAGAGTTTATACATGATACTGAAAGAATCCCAAGGCCTCAAACATTAGCCTTAAGGGCATACCCCAACACCTACGGGATCACACGCAATAGACTCTTGACGTTGCTTTATTCAGAAGCCTTAGGATCAAGTTATTGGATAACTTGGATCCATTTGGAAGATTTCATCAGCGCCAATGGGCCTGATGAGTTGGAAGAAAGTTATTGGAGCCAAACTTCAATTTTGGCAGGTTGACCCAAAATTGACCTAGATTGGTCACATTTGAATTAGGGTTGCATTGGATTAGATCCAATGGCTTAATCAACCCATGCCATGAAGTTTGGGCTAGCTCATTATCCAATGAGGCCCAATAATTAGTTGTCATGAAGTGGAATTGGCTTAGAGGGGCATAATAGGGTGAGGGAGGCGCCTTTGCTTCATTATGGAAGTAAAGGGCGCCTAGCCCTTCTTCCTTGGATGGAATGCTTGCCTCTAAGGCAAGTCTTGGGGCTGATATGGCTTGAGAACTTTTATGGGAAGTTCCTAGGTGCATATGGACATAGGGAAGAGGTATATGGTAATGTCTTGGAGACTTACCTTACCTCAAACCCTAGTTTCTCCCAAAACACCACCCTAGCCGAATTCTTCATGCATGTTGTGCCTAGCCACTTAGCCTTTGATGGTAAGAATGCATTTGGGGCATGTCTTGGGCTGATATAGTGCTTGGACTTTTATGGATAGGTTGAATGAGGTTTATGGTAAAGTCTTGGAGACTTTCCTTGCCTCAAGACACCTCATCCTAGCCATACACTTGGCATGATCCTAGCCCTTGCTCAAACCACCTCTAGTCCTATTTATAGGACCCATTGTCGCCCTCTCTAGTTGATGAACACTTGGAGACATGAACAAACATAGAGGGGCGAAAGCAAGGGCAAAGGGCGACAACATCAGAGTGGCGCAGCCCTTCTTTCAACAAGTGACCGCAAGTCTTCTCCTTCCTTTCCTCTTGGCGTGACTTGGAGAAGGACTTGGTGGCGCAATTAAACCCTAATCTTCCTCAAGGCCGAAACTCATCTTCTCCCTCTTCTCTTGGAGTGAAGAGGATAAGGAGTTGGCGGCATCTTCCTTGCACTTTGGCGCATGAACCTTGGAGGTGGCGCAAGAGGAGTGAAGGAACCCTAAGGCTTGATTCTTTTCCCGAGGCTAGCACCAAGCGTGAAGGGAGCAACGATCAAGGAGTCGACGCGTGGATACTTGTAGAGGGCGAACACCTGGGCGCCTTCAACATGGCTTTGACATCTAGACAAGCAAAAGAGGTACATCTCTAACACATCCTTGTGTCTTCTCTCTCGCATGGATCCTTGGGACTGGAATGTGTTTCGAGTGTAATGTTTCTTTCGCTGCGTCCTGGGACTGCAAAATTTTAAATTACACCCGGCATTCCCTAACAAAGTCACCAAGCTCCAACTAAATTTTTTGTACACACAGGTGTCATCTTCACTTTTGATAAAGCCATAATCTCTCACAACTTCATCAAACCGAAGATTCCAACTTCGAGATGCTTGCTTTAATCCATAAATGGATTTCTTTAGCCTGCAGACCTTATAGGCATCTACAGGATAGATGAAGCCATCAGGTTGTGTCATATACACATCCTCTGTCAGCTTTCCATTAAGCAATGCTGTATTAACATCCATCTGCCATATCTCATAGTAATAATATGCAGCTATAGCAAGCAGTATCCAAATGGACTTGATCATGGCAACTAGCGAAAAGGTTTAATCATAGTCCACCCCGTGGACTTACTTGAATCCTTTAGCCACAAGTCTATGTTGGGGTATGCCCTTAAGGCTAATGTTTGAGGCCTTGGGATTGTATCAGTATCATGTAATAAACTCTTGTGTTTATAAAGGCATGGTTATTATTCAGGTTGTTACCTTGTCTGCTGTAATAAGTGTACTACTGAATAATGTCTCAAAGCTGTTCAGCTAGGCTGACATGCTATATGTCCTTAGTCGATGTATCTTGGTGAACATGAGACAGCCTTGATATGGTTAAGACTAATATGTATTCTAATCTTATAGGATGCTTCGAGCATGGAATAAGATGTAGACTCATGGGTACATTGGATGTACTGGACAGACCCTACTAGGATATTCAATTGCTTGTCACAATGTGAATGATCCTTGATTGCAACAAGTGGCACATGTCCTCTGACTTGAGATCACTTGTGTTTCTAAATGATGATTGTCATTGTTTTGAGGTAGTTCAATATCATTTGAAACATAATGGTTATAGACTATCTTGGATAATGATCATGAGTCAGGTTAGGGCACTAGTGATAGATAGAGGATTGCCGTCTCCTTGTTGAAGGAGTGTGGTGTTCTATAGGGGCCCCCTAGATGAGATGATTGAGAAAGTGTATGGCCATACCCAGGTGACTATGCTCATCTGATCTAATCATGCTCATCATATTGGAGTTACAAGCTTGACAGGCTTGTCCAATAAGAACATCCAGTGGCAAAGGAAACATGTAATGCCTAGTGAGTTGATTCACGCTTGTGCTGTGGTTTGGGTGAAGTCTTGGAAGACTCTTTCCTTTATATCGGGAGATAGTGATGTGTTGCTAGATACCCCTCACTGATCGTGATAACGTGAGTTATCGTTACCGACATTTAAAGGAAACCCTCAGGGTCGCACAATTTGGTGATATGGCTTACTTAAGTCAGATCGTGTGGACTGAATTGTTTAGGTTCAGTTTAAAGGGAAAGAGACTCTGATTGTAAGTGAGATCTGGTCTGATCATGTTTGATTGATTGGGGCTTGAGATCGGTAAGCTTCGATCGAGAGAGTTGATGCTAGATCGGTGAGATCAAGAGCATCAAGAGATGAACGGTTAGATCTTGAACCCTTTGGTTCAGAGTGAGATCTAGACCATGGCTTGGGCTGGTTTAATTTGGTTCTTGAACCAAATTGAAGTGGATTAAAGTTGCTTGAACCGGTTCACAAAGGGTGAACGCTTGGTTCAAGGCGTTAGGCATTTTTGGTTTGGTTGTGGCGCATGGCTTCATATCTTCCATTTATGGAATGTAATGAAGGCGACTTCACCTTAACGCAAAAGCGTTTTGAACACTCGACTTCACTCTTCTCTTCTCAACGTTCCTCTTTGGGGGCGAAGAGGATTCGGACGAGAAGGAGGAGAAGAAGAAGGTTACACTCGCCAAGCTTCATCTCGAAACACCCTCACGCGACAAGGATTCTTTGAAGTGCTTTTGCTAGCACAAAGGACTCAAAGAGCAAGCTATCGTCATCGGTTGTGTGCGTCACCTTTGGAGAAGGAGCACTTGAACCTTTGCTTCCAAGGCATCATCAAATCGATGGCATTGGTATGATCTTTTAGATCTATTCCTCTTATACAAGTTGATCATATGCTTTTATGATTGCGATCCCATGAAGCCCTATCTTCCGCTTCCAAAACTCTATATGTGCGCCACAATCAGGGTTTTGGCTTCCCTCTTGAAAGGGGTTTTCTACAAGTTTCGGCCCCCCTCTTGAAAGGGGTTTCTTCAATTGGTATCAGAGCATGCGGTTGTATGTAGAATCATATGATTGCTTGTTGATTTGTGATCCTTGTTTGTGTTTAACTAGTAGATCTAGTAGTTAGCATCTTGCGCATCTCATGTTTAGTAGTGAAAAATACATGGTGTATGTTTTTACTCCCTTGCGCACGCATATATGATGAAGGAGGGCGGATGTTGAATGATGTAGGTTTTCTTAAAAACTTAATCACTTGTGCGCCTCACTAGATCTAAGTGGCGCCTACAATAAACCCTTAGATGGGTTGATGGGGTTGAAGTCACCTCTATGTTGGATCCAATAGTCTGATCAGACCATCTGACAGCCTAGATGGATCGACCAGATGGCACCTGTGCGCAAGCACAAGGTGGCCATAGGTCGATTGCATCTTAGGCGTGTAGCGAGGTCTGGTTGAGACAACCAGTAAGAACACATGAGTTAGGCCCGGGGTCACACCCGCTTGCCAGAACTCATGAGGGTTGTTCAGCCCTTGGCGCATGCATGGTTGACCATTAGGTCAACGCGAGTTAGTTAGGACTTGGTGCATGCAAGGGACAGAGGATCTGACTAGATGGATGAGTGGATCCCTATCAATGGACCATTGTAAGGTTGTAGGGCTCATAAGAAAATTAAAATTGATGCCAATGGGGTTTTCAAAATTTTATTTTCTTGTTAAATGGATCACATGCTGATTTGATGCCATGTGCTTGTTTATTTAATCTTATGTGGGTTGCCCTTTTAATGTGTGCTGTGCTGGGGCCTGCGAGCCTGGTAAATTATTATTTTGTGATCTGCGAATCACAATTTTTAATTTATTTATAATGTGTAGTTGACCTGCGAGTCAACCTTGTCTAGATAGATTAAAATGTGTTTCAATCAGACAAGAACACAAAGGCACACATCCAAGAGGGGCATTCACCTGGTGGCGCACCTGAGGTGCTCTTGGCGCTAGGGCCCTGGGTTGGACCAGATGAAAGGCAAAAGACCCAAGAAGAGCTAGTGAAGACTTAAATTAGGTTAAGGTCTTACTTAGGCTCTATGGGCTTTTACCACATAAGATCCATGCTTTCTTTTTATTCCATATATAATTAGAACTGCATGAGTTTATCTTCTGCTATCACCATAGGGTTTGCATGATAGTTAAGAAGTTAAAAGACCGTTAAAATCCAACGCTAACATATCAAGCTCGTAAGCCTTCTAACGCGAAACCTCACTGTTCTGATTATCGTTGGAGCCGTGTTGTACCCACTCAGTGGGCACGTCCATCTATCTTCAGACAGTGCGGGATTTCACCTGCGTGTTACAGAGTAGGGATTTATCCCTTCTCGTTGCTCAGCATAGCACGTGGTGGTCCAGGGAGTAGGTCGGGTCAGCTTGACCATGTAGGCTACATATGTGGCGCATATGGTAGCACATGGAGGCAGCCATCTGTGGGATCAGAGACTGTGTTGTACCAACTCAGTTGGCACAGTCTGCTGGATTGCCCAGATGAAGGGGAATCGCACGGGTTGGCGATTGGCTGTTACAGCCTACCAGAAATTAGTGCTTGTCATCTCTGTGCATCTTATCTCCCCTGAGCGGGACGCGGAGACCAAGTATGAAATCTGGATCCCATCTCACTAAAAGAGTGTTACTCTTTCGGACTGTTTACTGGATTTTTCAGTCAGACAAAATAGTGAGAAAAGAATCTTTCTTAAGTCCTGGATTGATTCTAGACATTGATACTGACCTTGCTGTTCTTGCATTGTTGTAGATTCCTGCAGCAACGAACACCATGAGGTTCAATGTGCGATCCATACTGGAAAGGGAGAAGTTTGCTGGGCCAAACTTCTCAGACTGGTTCGGACACCTTAAGATTGTTCTTAAGGCAGAGAGGAAACTGTATGTCCTCGAGACGGCTGTGCCGCCTCAACCCGCTGCGAACGCCGCAAGGGCGGTTCGTGATGCTTATGAAAAGCACATCAATGATAGCATTGATGTCGCTTGCCTGATGCTAGCGTCTATGACGCCACCGCTGCAGCGTCAGCATGAGGATATGTCGGCTATAGAAATTATAGCGAACCTCAAGATGCTGTATGCTGCACAGGCGAGGACAGAACGCTATAATCTGACAAAGCTTTTCTTTCAGAGCAAACTGGCTGAAGGGAGCCCAGTGGGAGCTCACGTGCTCAAGATGATTGGGCACAAGGAGGCTCTGGAGAAACTGGGGCATACCATCAACCAGGAGCTTGCTGTAGACATTATTCTGCAGTCTCTCCCGCCTTCTTTCGATGCGTTCATTATTAATTTTAATATGAACAAGATCGATTGTACTCCGGCAGAGCTGCTGAATATGCTCTTGACAACTGAGGAGACTTTGAAGGGAAAGCCTTCAACCTCTGTCTTAATGGTTCCTTCCAGGAACAAGAAGAAGGGGAAGAAGGGCAAGGCCCCTGTCAAGAATTACAGCAAGGCTCTGAAACAAAAGGTTAAGCGGTCGAAGGACAACAGGTGTTTCCACTGTGGCCAGCTGGGTCACTGGAAAAAGGACTGTAAAGTGCTCCAAGGAGATAAGAGGGGAAGCATCGCTTCTGGCTCAGGTATATATGTGACTGAGGTCATGTTATCTTCTTCTTCTATGTCATGGGTGTTGGACACTGCATGTGGAGTTCACATTTGTTCAAATGTACAGGAACTCAAGAGAAGAAGGCAGGTGGGACAGCATGAGGTAGACCTACGCGTTGGAAACGGGGCACGGGGTGCTGCTGTTGCTGTAGGAGACTATTTCATTTCTTTACCATCTGGCATTGTATTGGAATTAAACAATTGTTATTTTTTACCCAGTATAACCAAGAATATTATCTCTATTCCTGCTCTTGTCAGGAAAGGATTTGCCTTTGAATGCAATATTTCAAAGTGTGTTTTATCTTTAGATAATATTGTTTATGCAACTGGTTCAATTAACAATGGGTTATTCATGTTGGACATGGAATATTCTATACAAAACATTGATAATAAGAAAGCCAAGTATGCTGAAGACAACACCTTGTTATGGCATAGTCGTTTAGGCCATATTAACAAGAAGCGCATTAAGCGGTTGCTTGATCATGGACTGCTGGGATCATTCTCCTATGAGGAAATTGATACATGCAAAGCTTGTTTAATGGGTAAAATGACGAAGTCACCTTTTCCTAACAAAGGTCAAAGGGCTTCAGGTTTACTTGACCTTATACACAGTGATGTGTGTGGGCCATTTAGTAAACATGCCAGAGGTGGCTATCAGTACTTCATTACATTTACTGATGATTTCAGTAGATATGGTTATGTCTATCTAATGAGACATAAGAGTGAATCCTTTGACAAGTTCAAAGAGTTCAAGAATGAAGTACAGAATCAGCTAGGGCGAAATATCAAGGCACTTCGTTCTGATCGAGGTGGAGAATACCTGAGTCATGCGTTTACTGACTATCTGAAGGAGTGTGGGATTATCTCACAGCTCACTCCGCCAGGAACACCGCAATGGAATGGTGTGTCCGAGAGGAGAAATAGAACGTTACTTGATATGGTTCGTTCTATGATGAGTCAGGCTACTCTTCCATATTCCTTTTGGGGATTTGCACTGGAAACAGCTGCAAAGGTACTAAACCGAGTGCCATCCAAGGCCGTTTCAAAGACGCCATATGAATTATGGTATGGGAAACAGCCGAGCTTGACATTTATCAGGATCTGGGGTTGCGAGGCTTATGTCAAAAAGCTCGCCTCTGGGAAACTAGAAAGCAGATCTGAGAAATGTATCTTTGTCGGTTACCCTAAGGAAACTAAGGGTTATTATTTCTACGATCCCAAAGAGAACAAAGTATTTGTTGCTCGGACGGCCATATTTCTTGAGAAGGAGTTTCTTCTGCAAGGAGCCTGTGGGAGAGAAATAAAGCTGGATGAGAATCCAGAGGAAGGACAAAGTAGTCAAGCACAGTTGGATGAGCCTGAGCCGGTGGATCAGGTCATTGAACAACCTGAGGCTCAGATATCACGGGAACCGCGAAGATCGGGAAGGATCCGTCGTCAGCCTGAGCGCTATGACGGAGTCTACATCATTGATAATGATGAACCCCTTACTTATGCGGATGCGGTCAGTGGACCGGAGTCAGCTAGATGGCTTGAAGCTATGCGAGCCGAGATGGACTCCATGTCAGATAACCAAGTCTGGGATTTGGTTGATCCGCCTCCGGGAGTAATCCCTATAGGCTGTAAATGGATCTTCAAGAATAAGATTGACATGGATGGTAACGTGGTTACCTATAAAGGCAGGCTAGTTGCGAAAGGTTTCAAACAAATCTACGGGATAGATTATGATGAAACTTTCTCTCCTGTAGCCATGTTTAAGTCTATTCGGATTCTTTTTGCGATAGCAGCATATTATGATTATGAGATCTGGCAGATGGATGTGAAAACAGCTTTCCTTAATGGAAATCTAGATGAGGATGTGTATATGACACAACCTGAAGGTTTCACTAATCCATCAGATCGTCATAAAATATGCAAACTAAAGAAGTCCATTTATGGACTGAAACAAGCATCTAGAAGCTGGAATATTCGTTTTGATGAATCAATCTCTGAGTTTGGTTTCATCAAGAACGAAGATGACCCGTGTGTATATAAGAGGTTTAGTGGGAGCATGATTACATTCCTAGTCCTCTACGTCGATGACATCTTGATCATTGGAAATGATGTTCCAGAAATGCATGCGGTTAAGGCATGGCTAAGGAAATGTTTCCAGATGAAAGATCTAGGAGAAGCAGCCTATGTATTAGGTGTGAAGATCTACAGGGATAGATCTAAGAGGCTTCTCGGGCTGTGCCAGAGTACTTACATCGATAAGGTCCTGGAAAGATTCCATTTAGAGAAATCTAAAAGGGGATATCTTCCAATCAGACATGGTCTGAATCTTTCGAAGAGTCAGTGTCCACAAACACAGACTGAGAAAGATGAAATGGACAATACGCCTTATGCTTCGGCTATTGGGTCCATTATGTATGCGATGTTGTGTACTCGCCCAGACGTCGCTTACGGGTTAAGCGTGACCAGTCGTTTCCAAAGTAATCCAGGACAGGCACACTGGATTGCAGTCAAGAACATCTTAAAATATCTGCGGAAGACCAAAGATATGTTCTTGATATATGGTGGTCAGGAAGAACTCAGTATAGAAGGATATACTGACGCTTCGTTCTAGTCGGACCAGGATGATTTCTGATCGCAATCAGGCTATGTTTTTAGCTTGAATGGTGGAGCAGTGGTGTGGAAGAGTTTCAAACAGTCAACTGTTGCTGATTCCACAACAGAAGCCGAGTATGTTGCAGCCTCGGAAGCATCCAAGGAGGCAGTGTGGATTCGTAAGTTCGTGAGAGAACTTGGTGTTGTTCCTTCGAGTGTCGATCCTTTGGTTATCTTCTGTGATAACACTGGAGCCATCGCACAAGCAAAGGAACCACGGTCGCACCAGAAGTCCAAGCACATACAGAGACGGTTTCACTTGATCCGGGAGATCATTGATCGTGGCGAGATCAAAATCTGCAAGGTTCATACAGACGACAATCTGGCTGACCCGCTTACCAAGCCTCTGGCGCAGCAGAAGCATGAGAAGCACTGTAATAACATGGGTTTGAGATTTCTCAACCATTAGATTAAGTGCAAGTGGGAGATTGTTGGGGTATGCCCTTAAGGCTAATGTTTGAGGCCTTGGGATTGTATCAGTATCATGTAATAAACTCTTGTGTTTATAAAGGCATGGTTATTATTCAGGTTGTTACCTTGTCTGCTGTAATAAGTGTACTACTGAATAATGTCTCAAAGCTGTTCAGCTAGGCTGACATGCTATATGTCCTTAGTCGATGTATCTTGGTGAACATGAGACAGCCTTGATATGGTTAAGACTAATATGTATTCTAATCTTATAGGATGCTTCGAGCATGGAATAAGATGTAGACTCATGGGTACATTGGATGTACTGGACAGACCCTACTAGGATATTCAATTGCTTGTCACAATGTGAATGATCCTTGATTGCAACAAGTGGCACATGTCCTCTGACTTGAGATCACTTGTGTTTCTAAATGATGATTGTCATTGTTTTGAGGTAGTTCAATATCATTTGAAACATAATGGTTATAGACTATCTTGGATAATGATCATGAGTCAGGTTAGGGCACTAGTGATAGATAGAGGATTGCCGTCTCCTTGTTGAAGGAGTGTGGTGTTCTATAGGGGCCCCTTAGATGAGATGATTGAGAAAGTGTATGGCCATACCCAGGTGACTATGCTCATCTGATCTAATCATGCTCATCATATTGGAGTTACAAGCTTGACAGGCTTGTCCAATAAGAACATCCAGTGGCAAAGGAAACATGTAATGCCTAGTGAGTTGATTCACGCTTGTGCTGTGGTTTGGGTGAAGTCTTGGAAGACTCTTTCCTTTATATCGGGAGACAGTGATGTGTTGCTAGATACCCCTCACTGATCGTGATAACGTGAGTTATCATTACTGACATTTAAAGGAAACCCTCAGGGTCGCACAATTTGGTGATATGGCTTACTTAAGTCAGATCGTGTGGACTGAATTGTTTAGGTTCAGTTTAAAGGGAAAGAGACTCTGATTGTAAGTGAGATCTGGTCTGATCATGTTTGATTGATTGGGGCTTGAGATCGGTAAGCTTCGATCGAGAGAGTTGATGCTAGATCGGTGAGATCAAGAGCATCAAGAGATGAACGGTTAGATCTTGAACCCTTTGGTTCAGAGTGAGATCTAGACCATGGCTTGGGCTGGTTTAATTTGGTTCTTGAACCAAATTGAAGTGGATTAAAGTTGCTTGAACCGGTTCACAAAGGGTGAACGCTTGGTTCAAGGCGTTAGGCGTTTTTGGTTTGGTTGTGGCGCATGGCTTCATATCTTCCATTTATGGAATGTAATGAAGGCGACTTCACCTTAACGCAAAAGCGTTTTGAACGGTCGACTTCACTCTTCTCTTCTCAATGTTCCTCTTTGGGGGCGAAGAGGATTCGGACGAGAAGGAGGAGAAGAAGAAGGTTACACTCGCCAAGCTTCATCTCGAAACACCCTCACGCGACAAGGATTCTTTGAAGTGCTTTTGCTAGCACAAAGGACTCAAAGAGCAAGCTATCGTCATCGGTTGTGTGCGTCACCTTTGGAGAAGGAGCACTTGAACCTTTGCTTCCAAGGCATCATCAAATCGATGGCATTGGTATGATCTTTTAGATCTATTCCTCTTATACAAGTTGATCATATGCTTTTATGATTGCGATCCCATGAAGCCCTATCTTCCGCTTCCAAAACTCTATATGTGCGCCACAATCAGGGTTTCGGCTTCCCTCTTGAAAGGGGTTTTCTACAAGTTTCGGCCCCCCTCTTGAAAGGGGTTTCTTCAGTCTACCCTTATAGGTAACTATGTTGCCATCAATGTCGGTCTTCCTTTTGAAGACCCATTTACAGCTTATGGGTTTTACCCCATCAGGTAGCTCAACCAAATCCCATACTTGGTTAGTTGACATGGAATCCATCTCAGATCTCATGGCCTCAAGCCATCTGTCGGAGTCCGGTCCAGAGACCACCTCATCTTAGGTCCTGGGTTCATCCTCTTAGATGAAGATCCCGTCGTGTTGAGTCAGAAGCGACCCATACCTCTCAGATGCATGACGAATCCTCCCAGACCTATGTGGGACGTGTGTCTGAGCCTCTGGTTGTACAACAACTGGTGTAGGTGGCTTAGGTTCCATCTTTGTGTCTTGTGGTTGCACTTGGACCTCGTCCAAGTCAAACTTGCTCCCACTGACTTCTTTCATGAGAAATTCTTTCTCTAGAAAGATAGCACCCTGTGCAGCAAAGACTTTGTTCTCGGTGGGAACATAGAAGTAGTATCCTTTAGTTTCCTTAGGATACCCCACAAACACACATTTATCAAATCTAGGTTCTAGCTTGCTAGAATCCTGACATTTGACATAAGCCTCACATCCCTAGATCTTGATAAAAGAGGGCATCTCCCACTCCATACCTCATATAGAATTTTAGAGACACTCTTAGATGGAACGTTGTTCAGTATAAGAGAAGTTGTCTCAAGTGCAAAACCCCAGAATGAGGGTGGTAGAGTTGCATGACTCATCATAGATCGAATCATATCCAACAAGGTTCGATTTTTCCTCTCAGACACACCATTCCATTGAGGTGTTCCAAGAGTAGTGAGTTGGGATAGGATCCCACACTCCCTAAGATAGTCAAAGAACTCACCACTTAGGTACTCTCCACCACGATTTGATCGAAGAGTTTTGATAGATCTACCAAGCTAGTTCTCTACTTCATGTTTGAACTCTTTGAATTTATCAAAAGATTCAGATTTATGTCTCACCAGATAGACATAACCATATCTACTGAAGTCATCAGTAAATGTGATGAAGTAGTTATACCCTCCTCTGGCTTGTTTATTGAATGGCCCACACACATAATTGTGTATTAGGTCCAATAAACCTCCCGCCCTCTCACCAATCTTGGTGAAGGGTGCTTTTGTCATCTTTCTTAATAAACAAGGCTCACAAGTGTAACGCCCCCTCAGAAATAACCCCAAACACAGACAGAATCCGCGGAAGATAGGGAACGTCACACACAATCAACAAGACAGATGCTAGGGAATAATAGCTTACAAAAAAACCGATACGAAAAATTTCGGCAGCATGTCCCCAGAAAAACTAAGGAAAATTCCTGTACATATTCCATAATACTACCAATTGGGTCAACATGCTGACCACAAACAGAAACACACCATTTCTAAATCAACATGCTCAGTCCTTATCACAAAATCAAATTAATAAACCACGATAATCAATAATTCTAGATAAAACAGAATTCACCGAAAACAGGCTTAAGCCCTCGGTTTAACAGTCGTACCAAAACCAAATGCCAACCCGGCAACAATATCACAGTAATCGAGAAAGAAACAGCCACATCCGGCCAACATGTCCATGAACCAAAAATCATAAAACCTTGGCCACATCCGGCCCTCAAAATAGCACAGGCTCGCAGGCCCCAAAATATCAAGTCAGTAAACTAACATCCGCTCAGGCTGTAGGCTCCTGCCCTGTATTTGAAAATATTGGTCGGATGAGCTACACGGCTCAGTGAGTAGATAGTCTCATTCGACCATCCACGCATATACAATCAAAAATAGATGCAGATATCTTTTCAAAACTTTAACGGAAGATATCAAGTATGATACATAATAAAACCGAAATCATAAATCACAATCATTATCAGAAAACAATACGCCCACAATCCCGGACAACAAGATCACAAATTGGCCTATCCGGCTAAACAGACTATGACTCACACAACTATTGTCCAGTGATTACAGAATTGACCCCGTGGGTCCAACCCGGCCCTCGTCAAGGCACTGAGAGTAACCTGCAGCAACGAATATCGGTGAGGTGTAGATTCAAGAGGTGGCCCCCGCCAGGTCACGACGTGGAACTTTGCTCTACGACACTCAACCACCCCCTTACCGGGAACACAAACAGAATAGAACGGGAGGTGAATGAATTCAAGAGGTGGCCCCCGTCTGACCAAGACGTGGCACTTTGCTTCAAACACCCAACTCTCAAAAGGTTTATCACTTGGACAAAATACCCTTAACACAAACCGGAAACCTGAACCTCTAACCTGGTCACTAGACTCTAGAACAGTCCCTCCATTACCGGAAACATATCAGAATAGGATGGGTGGATTCTCCAACCCCAAATCAGAATGACTGTTCACTGAGTGCTCTAGTTAACCCTTAGGTTCAGTCCACACAAGTCTAGGACTCTTATCCTCAATCATACAACACGAACATTATCTTAGACATCACATCAATCGAGTTCAGGAAAGGTCCTTAGATTTCACGCAAGTATGGTTTAACCTTTTCTAAGTTATCATCAAGGGTTATCAATCAATATTTCATGTCATTACTTTCTACATACACCATTCAACTAAAAATACATATTAATGCATAAAATACACCAAATTTCATCCACAGATAACATACATACAGAATATTACAGATTCATAGTTTTCTCCTAGTTCTTATAACAAAAGACAGAAATGCCCCTAGTTCAAAGTTTAAGTCATGCAGGAAAAGTTATCCAAAAATTTCGTAAAAATAGTCATTACGTCCCTCATGATCCCTAGATTCGTAATTTCAAGTTTTTCCCCAATTTAACTAGAAAATTTGCCGAATTACCCCTCGGTCAATGTCAGTCAACAGAAATTTTTATTTCCAAAAATTCCCAAAAAAAAAACTATAGAATCCTCATATACCCAATATCATGAAAATCAGGTTTGCCCCAATTTTTACCCATACGTTTAGGCGTAATTTCATGATGAAGGGGCGAAATTCTCATTCAAGCCCTAATCTTCATGCAATTGAAAAATCCAAAGTTACATACATGTTCAATCAAGGTCTAATTGATGATTAGAAGTCTCAAAAATGAAAAGCCCTAATTTTCATGCAACTAGGGTTTCGAAATTTTTGGGGGAAAGCAAGAAAACGTGTACAATTTTGCAAGCATGAGTTCATATCATATTTCTAGACATTAATCCTCTCTAAATCATGCAACACCTTCAATATGCATGAACTAGGTGGAGAGAAAATCCACTCACCTTCAATTTCGTTTCTTCCAAGCCAACACCCTCACGCCTCCCCTCACACCACTCGCGTCGCCGGAGCACTCAAGGACCGCCGGAATTCGCCTCCACCACCAATCGCCGCCGGCCACAAGAAGAGGAGAAGGAGAAGAAGAAGCCGCCACCTTCACCACCACTCGCCCAAGGGAGAAAATCGTGAGCAAAGAGGGAATTGAGGGAAAAACGTGAGTAAACCCTCACACTTTCGTTTTCTACCTCCAAAGAATCCAAACCCAATAGCAAACATAAGTGGAAGATCCAATAACCCTTTAGTATAAGTTAATCTCAACCTCACCCTTATCAAGAGCTCTTACCCTTTTCTAATAGAAAGACACCACTAGCCTAGTGGTACACAGCACACATTCTACGCCTTAAGTCGCAGGTTCGAATCCTCTCCGCGACACATATTTTTACATAGCAGGAAAATACACAAATCGATACATTATCTCATTGAAAAACTTCTACAAAAATGCTAAATAATCAAAACTTTATTTTTCTTACCTGCTAATAAATTTTCGGATCTTACAACAAGTATCAAATTCCTCCAAGGAACTTGAATCTAACAACCCATTTACATGGAGTTGTTGAATGCGATTCTTGTTTATATGGGCTAATCGAGAATGCCATAGGAAAGCATGAACTCAACCACTAAGTTTGGTCCCCTTACTATTTATATTACAAATAGAGCTATTCATATCCATGACATATAAACCATTGCATAAAGCATCCTTCCCATAAAACATATTTGCATGAGTTCTCCTTTATTTCAAATATAAATCCTTTCTTTGCCAAGCAAGGAATGGATATAATATTTTTGGTAAGCAAAGGTACATAATAGTAATTATCTAGCTCTAATTGAAGTCTAAAATGCAGGGACAGAGTCAAAACTCCTGCAACAGCAGCAACTTGTGCCCCGTTTTCAACCTGTAGGTCAATCTCTCTAGGACGCACCGATCTACTTTGCTTAAGCCCCTGCATATTTGTACAAATATGAGCTCCGCATGCGGCATCCAATACCCATGACATAGAAGTAGAAAGGTTGACTTCAGTAACATAAATACCTGAGCATGAAGATGAAGCCTTGTCTTTCTTCCTCTCATTATGAAGTCGCACCATGTCCTTTATCATGTGAGGTGGTCCTCCACATGAGTAGCACTCATTATTCCTGATTCTTTCCATCTTTATCTTTCATGTCTTAGTTAAGCCTTTCGGCTCAACACATTGAATGTCTACTTTAAGAGGGTTGAGTTCAACCAATTCATCAAAGAGCTACCTTAGACTAGAAATAATCTAAGACGCACTCTTAGATTCATATTACCCTCGAAACTCAGGTGACATGTTGGTTAGCATCAAATTAGCAACCTCCAAAGTATCAGTCTGATGCTTATCATAAGCAGCCTTCTCAGCTGCTAAGGCCGATGATGACACTAAAATATATAGTATATTTTGTATTATTTTATCTATCTTTTCATGCTAAATTGAAGATCTTTTACTTATTTTTATGCTAAATTTATTAAATATTGCAAAGTCTACTTCTATTTTGGTTTTTCATGATTTTCAGGTAAAAAGGCACTACTTTGAGGCATTTTCGAGCAAAATCAAATATATGGAAGAGTTACCATCATCAAAAAGAGATCACCCGACAAATTTCAAGCAAATCGGATCAACACACCAAAATACGGTAGTGCCGTATTTTATATTACAGTACCGTATTTCCGTACGATACCGTAATATCGGAGCACTGCCGTAATTTGGTGGATTTTCAGATCAGAAAGTTTTCCTGATTTTACAGCACTGTCGTAAACCATTTTACGGGCCGTATTTTCTAGAGATTTCAGATCAGAGAACTCGTCCGATTTTACGGCACGGCAGTAATATGTTTCACGGGCCGTAATTTTGATTTAGGGTTCACAGAACTAAACTTTTACCTTTGTTAGAATAGTTTTATGATGATAATTTTACTTATGTGAATAACTGTACTTTGATTCTCCATAGATTGATGTTATTACTCATGTTTTAGAGTTCTCGCAATAAGGACCGAAAGGTGACTTGCTTGAGAACTTGGAACCCTAGAATTGCATGTTAGGAACTTTCTTAGGTTAGTTCTTATTATTTGATTTTAGTGATATTATTGCCATGTTGATAATTTGAATCTGGGGTTGAGTTATTGTATTAGACTTGATTTGATCTTGCATGAAAGTGAGGATCGAGTCATCGGAAAGCCATAAGTAGAACTTGTATTGAGACTCGGATGCACGAAAGTGATCCTTGAGATTCCACTCGAGACAATCAACTTAGAATTCGGATGCACGAAAGTGATCTTTGAATTCTTTGATTGATGATTTACTTATCTTTAGCATTGGGATAGATATAAGGAACCTTTCCCTAATGTATAAGATGCCCCCTCTCGGTGATACACCTCGGTGTTTTTCTAGAACGGTCTCCCACTCTCGCGTTGGATCGTTCTAAATAAACTCTATGCGTTATGTGGTAGGTTATGAAACCCTTGAGTGAAAACCAAGCACTCTCGTGTCATGGATTCACAAGCATTACTAAGAGGTTCCACCGTCACAATCCTCCTCTCGATATGAATAATACGTGGCCAAGGTAAAATTATGAAATTCATACAACAAAATAAAACGTGCTGACACATGAATCCAAATAATAATATTTAAATAAGTTTTATAATCAAAAGTCATCAACGGGCTTCAATCTAGCCCTGAAATAGGTTTTACGCTATAGTTTTCATGAAATCGCTCAAAAATCTCTCTGTAAAGATAGGAAAACTACAAGTAAACGTTTTTGAGAGAGAGAAGATGATAAACCAAAGCCAATCTTCAAGAATCATAGTGCTCTGATGATCTAATCTCGCAAAATCGCCTCAAGATCATGTTGTCGTTGTTCCTACTCCCCCTTCTCCACTCGTGCATCGATTTCTCCTCGTTCAGGAAGTTTTGGATTGTGCTTTTACATCCTTTGGATTCGCCTCTCAATAACCTTTTGAAAACGTGTTTTCTTGCCAAATTTGGACATCTCTAGGGCTCAAAATCGAGAGAAATCCAAGTAAGGGTCGGATAGCACAATTGTGATCACGAGTGAAGCCCGCCGGGTTCACCAGGTGGTGAAGTCCTCTGTATAGTTCTGTCAAGAAAGAATCACTGGTAAACCCCACCAGGTTCACCAGGTGGTGATGCTTACTGTAGTCTTCTGCCAAGAATCCTTCTGAAAGAATCACGGGTGAACCCCGCCGGGTTCACCTGCCAGTGAAATGATCTGTGAGTTCCAGTTGTCATTGAAAGCACCGGTGAACCCCGTCGGGTTCACCTGGCCGTATTTCTCAAAATAGCTCCGATTGACCCCAAATTTGATGGGCAGCTTCGTCTTCTCATAAGGAATCGCCCAATGGCCTTAGAATATTCAAAAGACTTCAATTTTAGGAATTTCACCTATTATTTCACATAAACAGGAAATAGTGAAGATTCCAAAGCTTTTGAGTAAATAAACATAAATGTAGCATAAAAACATTAAAATAAGCCTGGATGTAGCATGGAATAACCCTAGAAATCACTACTAAAATGTAGGGCATCACCTATATATTCACCTTTTAATTGTCTAGCGATTTGAAGTTCTATGCATTTTTCTACTAACTGATCTATTATAAATTTGATTGTTGTTGACATGTTAACTAATTGTGTTATCCTTCCACTATTACCTGTATTTACAACCGCTCTATTTCTTGGTGGAATGAGTATTTGGTTTATATTATATAGGTCATATATCCACTATCTCCGTAAACATTGCATTTATTAAAAGCTTTCAGCTATTGTAGACATTTTATTAATAATTCAGTTTAATCTGGAATATCATATCCGCCATCAACAGTATTATCATTTAGACGTCTATAATCAATTACCAACCTTGATTTTCCTCTTAGAATCTCACTATGCTTAGTTACTACATATGAACAATATGAGGGAGAACAACACTCACATGTTTACTGCCCCTGTAAGGAAGGATTCAGGATGTTATCATTAGCTGTAGATATGGATACTTGGTTTGATCAATCTATCAATGGGAAAAGAATTCAGATAAAAGATTATACGGAAGAAGGATTTATCGGAAGGATAATTTTACAAGAAGAATATCAGATTGAGAAAATTAGTGATGATTGGCAACTCTGATGGATCGTAAAAAGGTTATTCAAATAGTTAAAAAGACCAAGTTTTCTTAATCTTCGAGTTTTCCCCATCAGCCTAGGATATGAAACTTGCTTTCCGGATCATACCCGCTATGAAATTATGATTACAATAGTTAATTATATTGCGAGAAGAATCGAGCTAATAATGGAACTAAGAAGGAGTATAGTAGGACTGAAGTATAACATAACTAATAATAGTAGATGTGTTAGTGTAAGTCCCTTTTCAAAGGGGGGTGAAACCCCAAGGGGGCGCATATCAAAGTTTCACAAGGGATGTTAGGGTTTCATAGATCGATTTATATATATCATATGATCAACTTTCAATACCTTATATAGATGAAAAGGATTCATACCATTGCCATTGCTTAGATGGCGACTTGGAAGAGAAAGATGTGTGTGCTTCTTCTCCAAAAGTGACACACACAAGGTGAAGATGACTTGCTCCTTTGAATCCTTTGTGCTAGCAAAGCTCTTCAAAGTATCCTTGTCGAATGGAAGGGAATAGGATGAGAGCTCTAGCTTGGCTGAATCCTCTTCAAGGTGTGAAGACCTTCTCTACACGAGAGAGGGGGCGTCAAGAGGAAGAAGCGAGCGTTGAGGCGTTGAGGCGTTAAGGGAAGTGGCATTTATGACTTTCCAAAAATAGAAAGACATGTAGCCATACGCCCACGACATCAAAACCGACCAAAACGCCTACAAGCTTTGAACCATGCGTTCACTCATGTGAACCGGTTCAAATCAATTCGATCCAATTGCATTTGGTTCAAAAACCAAATCAAATCAGCCCAAGCCATGGTCTAGATCTCATTGAACCAAATGGTTCAAGATCTAACCGTTCATTTCTTGATGTTCTTGATCTCACCGATCTAGCATCAACACTCTCGATCGAAGCTTACCGATCTCAAACCCTAATCAATCAAACATGATCAGACCTGATCTCACTTACAATCAGAGTTTAAATCCCTTTAAACTGAACCAAAACAATTCAGTCCACACGATCTGACTTAAGTAAGCCATATCATCAAATTGTGCGACCCTAAGGGTTTCCTTCAAATGTCGGTAACGATAACTCACGTTATCACGATCAGTGAGGGGTATCTAGCAACACATCACTGTCTCCCGATATAAAGGAAAGAGTCTTCCAAGACTACACCCAAACAACAGCACAAGTGTGAATCCACTTCACTAGGCATACATGTTTCCTTTGCCACTGGATGTTCTTATTGGACAAGCGTGTCAAGCTTGTAACTCCAATATGATGAGAGTGATCAGATCAGATGAACATAGTCATCTAGGTATGGCCATACACTTTCTCAACCATCTCATCCAGGGGGCCCCTTCAGAACATCACACTCCTAAAACAAGGAGACGGCAATCCTATATCTATCACTAGTGCCCTAACATGACTCATGCTCATTATCCAAAATAGTCTATAATCATTATGTTTCAAATGATATTGAACTACCTCAAAACAATGCCAATCATCATTTAGAAACACAAGTGATCTCAAGTCAGAGGACACATGCTACTTGTTTGCATACAAGGATTATTCACATTGTGACAAGCAATTGAATATCCTAGTAGGGTCTGTCTAATACATCCAATGTACCCATGAGTTTACATCTTATTCCATGCTCGAAGCATCCTATAAGATTAGAACACATATTAGTCTCAATCATATCAAGGCTGTCTCATGTTCACCAAGATATCTCGACTAAGGACAATACTGCATATTAGAACAGCATCGAGACATTATTCAGAAGTATACGCATTGCAGCAGATAATGTAACAACCTGAATAACAACCATTGCCTTTATAAACATAGAGTTTATACATGATACTGAAATAATCCCAAGGCCTCAAACATTAGCCTTAAGGGCATACCCCAACAATCTCCCACTTGCACTTAATCTAGTGGTTGAGAAATCTCAAACCCATATTATTACAGTGCTTCTCATGCTTCTGCTGCGCCAGAGGCTTTGTAAGCGGGTCAGCCAGATTGTCGTCTGTATGAACCTTGCTGACTTTGATCTCGCCACGATCAATGATCTCCCGGATCAAGTGAAACCTTCTCTGTATGTGCTTGGACTTCTGGTGCGACCGTGGTTCCTTTGCTTGTGCTATTGCTCCAGTGTTATCACAGAAGATAACCAATGGATCTGCACTCGAAAGAACATCACCAAGTTCCTGAACGAACTTATGAATCCACACTGCCTCCTTGGATGCTTCTGAGGCTGCAACATACTCGGCTTCTGTTGTGGAATCAGCAACAATTGACTATTTGAAACTTTTCCACACCACTGCACCTCCATTCAAGCTAAAAACATAGCCGGATTGCGATCGGAAATCATCCTGGTCAGATTGGAACGAAGCGTCAGTATATCCTTCAATACTGAGTTCTTCCTGACCTCCATAAATCAAAAACATATCTTTGGTCCTCCGAAGATATTTCAAAATGTTCTTGACTGCAATCCAGTGTGCCTGACCTGGATTACTTTGGAATCAACTGGTCACGCTTAACCCGTAAGCGACGTCTGGGCGAGTACACAACATCGCATACATAATGGACCCAATAGCCGAAGCATAAGGCGTATTGTCCATTTCATCTTTCTCAGTCTGTGTTTGTGGACACTGACTCTTTGAAAGACTCAGACCATGTCTGACTGGAAGATATCCTCTTTTAGAATTCTCTAAATGGAATCTCTCCAGGACTTTATCGATGTAAGTACTCTGGCACAGCCCGAGAAGCCTCTTAGATCTATCTCTGTAGATCTTCACACCTAATACATAGGCTGCTTCTCCCAAATCTTTCATCTGGAAACATTTTCTTAACCATGCCTTGATAGCATGTAGTTCAGGAATATCGTTTCCAATGATTAAGATATCATCGACGTAGAGGACTAGGAAAGTAATCACGCTCCCACTAAACCTCTTATATACACACGGGTCATCTTCATTCTTGATGAAACCAAACTCGCAGATTGATTCATCAAAACGAATATTCCAGCTTCTTGATGCTTGCTTAAGTCCATAAATGGACTTCTTTAACTTGCATATTTTTATGACGATCTGATGGATTGATGAAACCTTCAGGTTGTGTCATATACACATCCTCGTCTAGTTTTCCATTAAGGAAAGCGGTCTTCACATCCATTTGCCAGATCTCATAATCATAATATGCTGCTATCGCAAGAATAATTCGAATAGACTTGAACATAGCTACAGGAGAGAAAGTTTCATCATAATCTATCCCGTAGATTTGTTTGAAACCTTTCGCAACTAGCCTGCCTTTATAGGTAACAACGTTACCATCCATGTCAATCTTCTTTTTGAAGATCCATTTACAGCCTATAGGGATTACTCCCAGAGGTGGATCAACCAAATCCCAGACTTGGTTATCTGACATGGAGTCCATCTTGGCTCGCATAGCTTCAAGCCATCTCGCTGATTCCGGTCCACTGACCGCATCCGCATAAGTGAGGGGTTCATCATTAATGATGTAGACTCCGTCATAGCGCTCAGGCTGTCGACGGATCCTTCCCGATCTACGCGGTTCCCGTGATATCTGAGCCTCAGGTTGTTCAATAACCTGTTCTACTGGCTCATGCACATCCAACTGTGCTTGACTATTTTGTCCTTCTTCTGGATTCTCATCCAGCTTTATTTCTCTCCCACTGGCCTCTTGCAGAAGAAATTCCTTCTCAAGAAAAATAGCCGTCCGAGCAACAAAAACTTTGTTCTCTTTGGGATCGTAGAAATAATAACCCTTAGTTTCCTTAGGGTAACCGACAAAGATACATTTCTCAGATCTGCTCTCCAGTTTCCCAGAGGCGAGCTTTTTGACATAAGCCTCGCAACCCCAGATCTTAATAAATGTCAAGCTCGGCTGTTTCCCATACCATAATTCATATGGAGTCTTTGAAACTGCCTTGGATGGCACTCGGTTTAGTACCTTTGCAGCTGTTTCCAGTGCAAATCCCCAAAAGGAGTAAGGTAGAGTAGCCTGACTCATCATAGAGCGAACCATATCAAGTAAGGTTCTATTTCTCCTCTCGGACACACCATTCCATTGCGGTGTTCCTGGTGGAGTGAGCTGTGAGACAATCCCACACTCCTTCAGATAGTCAGTAAACTCATGACTCAAGTATTCTCCACCTCGATCTGTGCGGAGTGATTTGATATTTCGGCCTAACTGATTCTGTACTTCATTTTTGAACTCTTTGAACTTGTCAAAAGATTCACTTTTATGTCTCATAAGATAGACATAACCATACCTACTGAAATCATCAGTAAAGGTAATGAAGTATGAATAGCCACCTCTGGCATGTTTACTAAAAGGCCCACACACATCACTGTGAATGAGGTCAAGTAAACCTGAAGCCCTTTGACCTTTGTTAGAAAAAGGGGCCTTCGTCATTTTACCCATTAAACAAGCTTTGCATGTATCAAGCTCCTCACAGGAGATTGATCCCAGCAGTCCATGATCATGCAACCGCTTAATGCGTTTTTTGTTAATATGGCCTAAACGACTATGCCATAGCAAGGTGCTGTCATCAGCAAACTTGGCTTTCTTAATATCAATATTTTGTATAGAACATTCCATGTCCAACATGAATAACCCATTGTTAATCGATCCAGTAGCATAAACAATATTATCAAAAGAAAGATAACACTTTGAAATCTTGCATTCAAAGGAAAACCCTTTCCTGACAAGAGCAGGAATAGAGATAATATTTTTCGTTATGCTTGGTACAAAATAACAATTGTCCAGTTCCAATACAAGTCCAGATGGTAATGAGATGTAATAAACTCCTACAGCAACAGCAGCAACCCGTGCCCCGTTTCCAACTCGTAGGTCCACCTCATGCTGTCCCACCTGTCTTCTTCTCTTGAGTTCCTGTACATTAGAACAAATGTGAACTCCACATGCAGTGTCCAACACCCATGAAATAGAAGAAGAAGATACCATGACTTCAGTCACGAAAATACCTGAGCCAGAAGCGAAAGGATTGCTTCCCTTCTTGTCTCCTTGGAGCGCTTTACAGCCTTTTTCCAGTGACCCAGCTGGCCACAGTGGAAACATCTGTATTCCTTCGACCGCTTAACCTTTTGTTTCAGAGCCTTGTTGTAGTTCTTGACAGGGGCTTTGCCCTTCTTCCCTTTCTTCTTGTTCCTTGAAGGAACCATCAAGACAGAGGATGAAGGCTTTCCCTTTAGAGTCAACTCTGTAGTCAAGAGCATGTTCAGCAACTCTGCCGGGGTACAGTCGATCTTGTTCATATTAAAATTAATGATGAACGGATCGTAAGTAGCCGGAAGAGACTGCAGGATTATGTCTACAGCAAGCTCCTGATTGATGGTATGTCCCAGTTTCTCTAGAGCCTCCTTGTACCCAATCATTTTGAGTACGTGAGCTCCCACTAGACTCCCTTCAGCCAGTTTGCTCTGAAAGAAAAGCTTGGTCAAATTATAGCGTTCAGTCCTAGCCTGTGCAGCATACAGCATCTTGAGGTTTGCTATAATTTCTATAGCAGATAGATCCTCATGCTGACGCTGCAGCTCTGGCGTCATAGACGCAAGCATCAGGCAAGCGACATCAATGCTATCATTGACATGCTTTTCATAAGCATCGCGAACCACCCTTGCGGCGTTCGCAGCGGGTTGAGGCGGTATAGCCGTCTCGAGGACATACAACTTCCTCTCTGCCTTAAGAACAATCTTAAGGTGTCCGTACCAGTCTGAGAAGTTTGGTCCAGCAAACTTCTCCCTTTCCAGTAGGGATCGCACATTGAAATTCGTGGTGTTCGTTGCTGCAGAAATCTACAACAATACAAGAACAGCAAGGTCAGTATCAATGTTTAGAATCAATCCAGGACTTAAGAATGATTCTTTTCTCACTATTTTATCTGACTGAAAAATCCATTAAATAGTCCGAAAGAGTAACACTCTTTTAGTGAGATGGGATCCAGATTTCATACTTGGTCTCCGCGTCCCGCTCAGGCGAGATAAGATGCACAGAGAGTACAAGCACTAATCTCTGGTAGGCAATCCCTGCCAATCGCCAACCCGTGCGATTCCCCTTCATCTGGGCAATCCAGCAAACTGTGCCAACTGAGTTGGTACAACACAGTCTCTGATCCCACAGATGGCTGCCTCCATATGGCTACCATATGCACCACATATGTAGCCTACATGGTCAAGCTGACCCGACCTACTCCCTGAACCACCACGTGCTATGCTGAGCAACGAGAAGCGATAAATCCCTTCTCTGTAACACGCAGGTGTAATCACACACCGTCTGAAGATAGATGGGCGTGCCCACTGAGTGGGTACAACACGGCCCCAACGATAATCAGAACAGTGAGGTTTCGCGTCAGAAGGCTTACGTGCTTGATATTTAACGTTGGATTTTAACGGTCTTTTATCTTCTTAACTATCATGCAAACCCTATGGTGATAGCAGAAGATTAAATCATGCAATTCTAATTATTGAAAACAATAAATGAAAGCATGATGATCTTATGTGGTAAACGCCCATTAAGCCTAAGTAAGACCTTAATTTAACTTAAGTCTTCACTTGAGCTCTTCATGGGTCATTTGCATCTCATCTGGCCCAACCCAGGGTCCAAGCGCCCACTGCAGCTCAGGTGCGCCCACCAAGTAAATCCGCCTGTCCTAGAGTCGAACTCTAGACCTTCCACCTGGTCAAGCCTCAAGCTGCATGCGCCTCTGCCATGTGTGCTCTGTGCTCTTGTCTGATAAAAATACAATTTAATCTATCTAGACAAGATTGACACGCAGGTCAATTACATTGTATAAATTAATTAAAATGTGATGCGCAGATCACAATAAAAATAATTTACAATTAATCCAGGCACGCAGGCCTCAGCACAGCACACATTAAATTTGGGCAGCCCACATAAGATTAAATAAACACTCAACATGGTATACTATCAACATGTGATCCAATAATAAGGAAATAAGAGTTTCAAAAAACCCATTGGGATTAATTTTATTTTCCTTATTTGCCCTACTACCTTACAACGGTACATTAATAGGGATCCACTCATCATGTCTAGTCCAATCCACTGCCTTTGCATGCACCAAGTCCTAACTGACTTGAGTCGACCTAATGGTCAACTATGCATGCGCTAAGGGCTGAACAACCTTCATGAGTTCTAGCAAGCGGGTGTGACCCCGGGCCTAACTCAAGAGCGTTCACTTGTTGTCTCAACCAGACATCGCTATACGCCTGTTTGCAGTCGACCTATAGCCACCTCGTGCTAGCGCACAGGTGCCATCTGGTCGACCCATCTTAGGCTGTCAGATGGTCTGATCAGACTATTTGGATCTTAACTAAAGGATGACTTCAACCCTAATAACCCGTCTAAGGTTTTACAGTAGTCGCTTTATAGATCTAGATGGATGCGCGCAAGATGTTAAGTTTTTAGGTAAAAACAACTTTCAACATGCGCAACATTGTAAGAAAGCTTCATCTAAGTTAACATGCGTAAACTTAATGAAAACTTACATATAGAACTATACTTAAGCGCTAACATGGAAAACAAAGCAATCATATGAACATACATAAAACCTATGCTCTGATACCAATTGTAAGTCCCTTTTCAAAGGGGGGTGAAACCCAAAGGGGGCGCATATCAAAGTTTCGCAAGGGATGTTAGGGTTTCATAGATCGATTTATATATATCATATGATCAACTTTCAATACCTTATATAGATGAAAAGGATTCATACCATTGCCATTGCTTAGATGGCGACTTGGAAGAGAAAGATGCGTGTGCTTCTTCTCGAAAAGTGACGCACACAAGGTGAAGATGACTTGCTCCTTTGAATCCTTTGTGCTAGCAAAGCTCTTCAAAGTATCCTTGTCGAATGGAAGGGAATAGGATGAGAGCTCTAGCTTGGCCGAATCCTCTTCAAGGCGTGAAGACCTTCTCTACACGAGAGAGGGGGCGTCAAGAGGAGAAGCGAGCGTTGAGGCGTTGAGGCGTTAAGGGAAGTGGCGTTTATGACTTTCCAAAAATAGAAAGACATGTAGCCATACGCCCACGACATCAAAACCGACCAAAACGCCTACAAGCTTTGAACCATGCGTTCACTCATGTGAACCGGTTCAAATCAATTCGATCCAATTGCATTTGGTTCAAAAACCAAATCAAATCAGCCCAAGCCATGGTCTAGATCTCATTGAACCAAATGGTTCAAGATCTAACCGTTCATCTCTTGATGTTCTTGATCTCACCGATCTAGCATCAACACTCTCGATCGAAGCTTACCGATCTCAAACCCTAATCAATCAAACATGATCAGACCTGATCTCACTTACAATCAGAGTTTAAATCCCTTTAAACTGAACCAAAACAATTCAGTCCACACGATTTGACTTAAGTAAGCCATATCATCAAATTGTGCGACCCTAAGGGTTTCCTTCAAATGTCGGTAACGATAACTCACGTTATCACGATTAGTGAGGGGTATCTAGCAACACATCACTGTCTCCCGATATAAAGGAAAGAGTCTTCCAAGACTACACCCAAACAACAGCACAAGTGTGAATCCACTTCACTAGGCATACATGTTTCCTTTGCCACTGGATGTTCTTATTGGACAAGCGTGTCAAGCCTGTAACTCCAATATGATGAGAGTGATCAGATCAGATGAACATAGTCATCTGGGTATGGCCATACACTTTCTCAACCATCTCATCCAGGGGGCCCCTTCAGAACATCACACTCCTAAAACAAGGAGACGGCAATCCTATATCTATCACTAGTGCCCTAACATGACTCATGCTCATTATCCAAAATAGTCTATAATCATTATGTTTCAAATGATATTGAACTACCTCAAAACAATGCCAATCATCATTTAGAAACACAAGTGATCTCAAGTCAGAGGACACATGCTACTTGTTTGCATACAAGGAATATTCACATTGTGACAAGCAATTGAATATCCTAGTAGGGTCTGTCCAGTACATCCAATGTACCCATGAGTCTACATCTTATTCCATGCTCGAAGCATCCTATAAGATTAGAACACATATTAGTCTCAATCATATCAAGGCTGTCTCATGTTCACCAAGATATCTCGACTAAGGACAATACTGCATATTAGAACAGCATCGAGACATTATTCAGAAGTATACGCATTGCAGCAGATAATGTAACAACCTGAATAACAACCATTGCCTTTATAAACATAGAGTTTATACATGATACTGAAATAATCCCAAGGCCTCAAACATTAGCCTTAAGGGCATACCCCAACAGTTAGAACTATAACCAATAAGGAGCGTGGTAAAAGATTAATGCAAGATTAACGCAATGTAAATAAAAATATATGACAGAAGGCTAACATGTTAAGCAAGATTTTATGTAATAAAGGCAAATTATTAAAAAGCATTCAGGTCTAGGTTGAGGAATATTGTGAGAAGAACCGAGCTAATAATGGAACTAAGAAGGAGTATAGTAGGACTAAAGTATAACATAACTAATAATACTAGATGTGTTAGAACTATAACTAAGTACGGTACTAAATATGGCAGTGCTATGATTAAATATGAAAAGCCTTACTAAACTAGATTAAAATTAAAAGATTAGATCAGAACAGGAAATTAAAAAGATAAGATCAAAGCCTTACTAAACTAGATTAAAATTAAAATATCATATCAGAACAGAAAACCAAAAAGATAAGATCAAAGCCTTACTAGGGACATAAGCTAAATCAATCTCCTCTTAACCATTCCTCCGTTAGACCAAGAATTCAGGTAACAATTTTAATTAGCTTCTCATGAAAATCATACGCTCATACCTACGCGTACTAGCCTTCCCTTAAGCAGCCTCATGCCTAACGGGAAGCTTTCTTCTGCTGGTCCTTTTGTGCATGAAAATCACTTAACAAAAGAAGCTAAATAAAATGAAACCCTATACCCATTCATTCTGTCATCCCATGGTAAAAGAAGATTAAAATTGCTTAAACCCATTCAGGACCACTACTCACGCATAACAGAAATCATGAACATGATTTATTTATTGATAAACTGGATACATACAATGATAGTAGCGATTAGTTTCTTATAGGTGGTAGATAGTACAGATCTCACACTAACTAAGTGGCTAACGCTCACACTAATGCTCACACTAGGCTTCGGTTGTCTGAGGGATGCTCGAACTCCGATGATCCATTTCTGCAGAATGAGGGGGTATTTATAGATTTCTGGAGGCAGAAGCTTGGGTTGAGGCATTGCTTCGAGAGCCTTCAGCGGATAAGAGAATATTGCTAGAGAATCGTCCTTGTGATATATCTTGTGAGTCTGAGAATCGTCCTTGTACTTGCAATAAATACTTGAACTTTTGATGCGCTTAAAGATTCATTATACTAACATTACTTCAACAGCACAAGGAATTAGTATAAAACATTGGAATGATACTCAAAATAAATTTAAGATTTTAAAGCAAAAGTACTTCAAATTTTTTTTTGCATATAAGTATATTTAAGTCTTCTTGATTGAATGGAGAAAAAATATATTTTATATTGTAAACACATTTACATATAAATGGGTGAACACCAAGAGGAGAAGAAATAAGAGAATATGTCTTACGAGAGTAATGCTAACATCTCTTCATTTATTGACAAAGTTTTGAGATGGTAAAAGATAAAATAGAGAAGATTTAACAATTATAATAGGCAAACTATATAATAGTATGACCAACAGTACCGACATTACATAGTACTAGTTCCTGATGTAATTCTCCATTTGGAGTAATACATTATGATATTTAGGACCAAGTCTTGTTGCTTTGATATTAGGTTTCAACTACTTTGTTATTTTTATTGATGATTATTCTTGCAATATGAATATCCTTTGAAAAAACAAAGCTAGTATATTTACTATTTTCATAAGTTTTCTTTGTGAAAGAAAGAACCAAAGTTGGAAACCAAAAATGCAAAGAGTATGTACAATTATCTTTATCTCAGCTTTTGTAAGACACATAATATAATTGTTTAAGCTAATTTTCCTTCTACCTCTCAAGAATAAAAAATAGACCTATTATTAATATAGTTTATGCAATGATATTTCATTTGTACGTTCCTAAATTTTTCTTGGATAGTTTTTCAAGACAACATATCTCATTTATCACATGCAAACCACTTTATAAATTAGAGTCTTTGATCACAATATGATTCTAAAAACAAATTTTTTTATTACCACTAGTGTTGTTTAGATCTTTGCACATTGTACATGAAATTATGAAGAAAATATGGCAAGTTTAGTATCAATAGATGTACTTTCATACATATTCTCATATTAACAAACACAACTAATTTTTTTTTGTTAATGTCACTTTTTCAAAGTTAACATTCTATTACCTTGAGGTTAGGAGCCTTGTAAGCTCACAAAAAAAAAATTAAAGCCAACTAGTCTTAGAGTCTTCAGTCTTTGAGTCTTCACCAAGAGGCTAGGGGCCTTGTAACCTTGCCCAAAAAAAAGTAACCTATTGGTTGCAAATGAGATTTACTATGAAATACAACCCTAATGAAACTATAGAACAGCACAAAGCAAGATTAGTTGCATAATTACTGTTCACTTTAAGACATTCTCTCTAACTAGAAAATTGAATTCTATAATCAAAATTGGCAAATATTTTAGATGTGCGAAAAATATATCTTCTTTGGAGACCTTGTCAAGGAACTATATAATGAGCAATCTATTTGCTATGGCCTGCTTATGACTTTGCGGCCAACAGAAATTAAGAAGCTGAGGCGTTTGGCCCTTCAGCTTCTCTGTTCCAACCCACAAATTAGCTGCTTCTCTGAGAAGAATGGGTGGATCTGCTTCCCTAAGAAGCAAGGGTGGAGCTGCTTCTCTAGCCCCTCAGCTGCTTATGCTCAATAACCTTTATATGTAATAATAAGTTTTTAATAATATAACTCATAATATTTTTAATAAATATTTTAATTATAGTTAACTACAAATTTAATCGTATATATTTTATCTTAGTAATTTTTTAATAAAAAATTATTTATTATAAATAGAATAATCTAACCATAAGCTGTGCATCCAAATATCTTCCTTGCTTCTCCAGCCAACAACTTTTCAACCAGCAAAAGCTAGAAGCCAAAGCTAGGCCAAACAGAGCCTATGTCATTTTGGGGAGAAGATAAACTTTATAAGACCTTCTATGAATTAAGAAAAAACCTAGGAGCATGTTTTAAAATTTTTTCTCTATGTGCTTTAAAGTAATGACTTGCAATGCTCTTCTTTCTTATAAAAATTCTCAAGTTAGTATTCTTGTACTCACATTATACATAGAGGTTATTTTACTAACTACGAATCATGAATATGACTTAATGTTAAGAAACATTTGAACAAGAAGTTTCTACTTAGAACTTGACAAAACACTCTTTCTTTCATTCTTAATGAAAATATGTGAATGATCATCTATAGGTAAATAGAACAACACGCTACTTGCATAATACCTTACTTTTAGACATTCTCTTTGGTTAGAAAATTGAATTATATAATCAAAATTGACAAATATTTTAGATTTGTATAAAAACTACCATCTTCGAACTTTGTCAAGGAAGTATATAACGGTCCTTTAGGGGGAGAAGATATTGTTGTACTCTCATTGCACAAAGATGTTATTTTACTAACTAGGAATGACGAATATGGCTTACTATTAAGAAACACTTGGAGAACAAGTTCCACTCAAAGATCTTGGCAAGCCACTTTTTCTTTCATGAAAAAAGTACGTGAATGATCACTTATAGGGAAATGAACTTTCAAGATACAAACCAGTTTATACACCTCTTCTTGGTCAAAAGTTATAACAATGATGACACTAAAGATGTTGATGTAAAAATGAAAGTCCCCGAAAGGGGTGGGGAAACCCTAATCATGCAGATATAAAATTTTCTCAAGGTGGAATCTAGGGTTTCCTAGGATCGCATGTATGAACATAGATCAACTTAACAATTTGTATAGATCAACACAAGGATCATACCATTGCCATTACTTGGATGGCGACTTGGAAGAAGAGGGTGAGCGGCTCTCCTCCAAAGGTGACGCACACAAGGTGAAGATGACTACTCCCTTGGCGTCTTTGTGCTAGCAAAGCTTCAAGGTTTTTCCTTCGTGAAGGAGACGAGAGATGTCTCTTGGTTTTTGTTCTCTTCTCCTTTGCGTGAAGTCTCACCACCCGAGAGCAAGAGAGAAAGAGGGGCGAGAATAGGGGCGATCCCTCGAATGTGAGGCGTGCTACCTATTTTGGAAAGCATGACTTCCAAAAATAGTAAACCCTCACACGTTCAAGTGTTCACTCTTAGTGAACAAATCGCAATGTTCTCCCCTTTGAACCATGCGCTCACTTGATGAGCCGGTTCAATTACATTTGGTTCAAAGACCAAATTAAACCAAGCATTGGTCTAGATCAAATTAAACCATAAGGCTCAAGATCTAACCATACATCTCTTGATGCTCTTGATCTCACCGATCTAGCATCAATTCTCTCGATCGAAGCTTACCGATCTCAAGCCCTAATCAATCAAACATGATCAGACCAGATCTCACTTACAATCAGAGTTTAAACTCCTTTAAACTAAACCAAAACAATTCAGTCCACACGATCTGACATAAGTAAGCCATATCATCAAATTGTGCAACCCTAAGGGTTTCCTTTAAATGTCGGTAACGATAACTTACGTTATCACGATCAGTGAGGGGTATCTAGCAACACATCACTGTCTCCCGATATAAAGGAAAGAGTCTTCCAAGACTACACCCAAACCACAGCACAAGTGTGAACCCAAGTCACTTGACATATGTGTTTCCTTTGCCACTAGATGTTCTTATTGGACAAGCGTGTCAAGCCTGTAATTCCAATATGATGAGAATGATTAGATCAGATGAACATAGTCATCTGGGTATGGCCATACACTTTCTCAACCATCTCATCCAGGGGGCCCCTATAGAACATCACACTCCAAACAAGGAGACGGCAATCCTATATCTATCACTAGCGCCCTAACATGACTCATGCTCATTATCCAAGATAGTCTATAACCATTATGTTTCAAATGATATTGAACTACCTCAAAACAATGCCAATCATCATTTAGAAACACAAGTGATCTCAAGTCAGAGAAAATATGCCACTTGTTTGCATATAAGGATTATTCACATTGTGACAAGCAATCGAATATCCTAAGTAGGGTCTGTCCAGTACATCCAATGTACCCATGAGTCTACATCTTATTCCATGCTCGAAGCATCCTATAAGATTAGAACACATATTAGTCTCAATCATATCAAGGCTGTCTCATGTTCACCAAGATATCTCGACTAAGGACAAAACTGCATGTCAGCCAAGCTGAACAGCATTGAGACATTATTCAGAAGTATATATATTGCAGCAGATAATGTAACAACCTGAATAACAACCATTGCCTTTATAAACATAGAGTTTATACATGACACTGATAACAACCCAAGGCCTTAAACATTAGCCTTAAGGGCATACCCCAACAATCTCCCACTTGCATTTAATCTAATGGTTGAGAAATCTCAAACCCATATTATTACAGTGCTTCCCATGCTTCTGCTGCTCCAGAGGCTTTGTAAGCGGGTCAGCTAGATTGTCATCTGTATGAACCTTGCAGATTTTGATCTCGCCACGATCAATGATCTCCCGGATCAAGTGAAACCTTCTCTGTATGTGCTTGGACTTCTGGTGCGACCGTGGTTCCTTTGCTTGTGCTATTGCTCCAGTGTTATCACAGAAGATAACCAAAGGATCTGCACTCGAAGGAACAACACCAAGTTCCTGAACGAACTTATGAATCCACACTGCCTCCTTAGATGCTTCTGAGGCTGCAACATACTCGGCTTCTGTTGTGGAATCAGCAACGATTGATTGTTTGAAACTTTTCCACACCACTGCTCCTCCATTCAAGCTAAAAACATAGCCTGATTGCGATCGGAAATCATCCTGGTCAGACTGGAACGAAGCGTCAGTATATCCTTCAATACTGAGTTCTTCCTGACCTCCATATATCAAGAACATATCTTTGGTCCTCCGAAGATAATTCAAAATGTTCTTGACCGCAATCCAGTGTGCCTTCCCTGGATTACTTTGGAATCGACTGGTCACGCTTAACCCGTAAGCGACGTCTGGGCAAGTACACAACATCGCTTACATAATGGACCCAATAGCCGAAGCATAAGGCGTATTGTCCATTTCATCTTTCTCAGTCTGTGTTTGTGGACACGGACTCTTTGAAAGATTCAGACCATGTCTGACTGGAAGATATCCTCTTTTAGAATTTTCAAAATGGAATCTCTCCAGGACTTTATCGATGTAAGTACTCTGGCACAGCCCGAGAAGCCTCTTAGATTTATCTCTGTAGATCTTCACACCTAATACATAGGCTGCTTCTCCTAAATCTTTCATCTGGAAACATGTTCTTAACCATGCTTTGACCGCATGTAGTTCAGGAATATCGTTTCCAATGATTAAGATATCATCGACGTAGAGGACTAGGAAAGTAATCACGCTCCCACTAAACCTCTTATATACACACGGGTCATCTTCATTCTTGATGAAACCAAATTCACAGATTGATTCATCAAAACGAATATTCCAGCTTCTCGATGCTTGTTTAAGTCCATAAATGGACTTCTTTAATTTGCATATTTTATGACGATCTGATGGATTGATGAAACCTTCAGGTTGTGTCATATACACATCCTCTTCTAGTTTTCCATTAAGGAAAGCGGTTTTAACATCCATTTGCCAGATCTCATAATCATAATATGCCGCTATCGCAAGAATAATCCGAATAGACTTGAACATGGCTACAGGAGAGAAAGTTTCATCATAATCTATCCCGTAGATTTGTTTGAAACCTTTCGCAACTAGCCTGCCTTTATAGGTAACCACGTTACCATCCATGTCAATCTTCTTCTTGAAGATCCACTTACAGCCTATAGGGATTACTCCCGGAGGCGGATCAACCAAATCCCAGACTTGGTTATCTGACATGGAGTCCATCTCGGCTCGCATAGCTTCAAGCCATCTCGCTGATTCCGGTCCACTGACCGCATCCGCATAAGTGAGGGGTTCATCATTAATGATGTAGACTCCGTCATAGCGTTCAGGCTGTCGACAGATCCTTCCCGATCTTCGCGGTTCCCGTGATATCTGAGCCTCAGGTTGTTCAGTAACCTGATCTACTGGCTCAGGCTCATCCAACTGTGCTTGACTACGTTGTCCTTCTTCTGGATTCTCATCCAGCTTTATTTCTCTCCCACTGGCTTCTTGCAGAAGAAATTCTTTCTCAAGAAAAATAGCCGTCCGAGCAACAAATACTTTGTTCTCCTTGGGATCGTAGAAATAATAACCCTTTGTTTCTTTAGGGTAACCGACAAAGATACATTTCTCAGATCAGCTCTCCAGTTTCCCAGAGGCGAGCTTTTTGACATAAGCCTCGCAACTCCAGATCTTAATAAATATCAAGCTCGGCTGTTTCCCATACCATAACTCATATGGAGTCTTTGAAACGGCCTTGGATGACACTCGGTTTAGTACCTTTGCAGCTGTTTCCAGTGCAAATCCCCAAAAGGAGTAAGGTAGAGTAGCCTGACTCATCATAGAACGAACCATATCCAGTAAGCTTCTATTTCTCCTCTCGGACACACCATTCCATTGCGGTGTTCCTGGCGGAGTGAGCTGTGAGATAATCCCACACTCCTTCAGATAGTCAGTAAACTCATGACTCAAGTATTCTCCACCTCGATCTGAACGAAGTGCCTTGATATTTCGGCCTAGCTGATTTTGTACTTCATTTTTGAACTCTTTGAACTTGTCAAAAGATTCACTTTTATGTCTCATTAGATAGACATAACCATACCTACTGAAATCATCAGTAAAGGTAATGAAGTATGAATAGCCACCTCTGGCATGTTTACTAAATGGCCCACACACATCACTGTGAATGAGGTCAAGTAAACCTGAAGCCCTTTGACCTTTGTTGGAAAAAGGAGACTTCGTCATTTTACCCATTAAACAAGCTTTGCATGTATCAAGCTCCTCATAGGAGAATGATCCCAGCAGTCCATGGTCATGCAACCGCTTAATGCGCTTCTTGTTAATATGGCCTAAACGACTATGCCATTACAAGGTGTTGTCATCAGCATACTTGGCTTTCTTAATATCAATCTGTTGTATTGAACATTCCATGTCCAACATGAATAACCCATTGTTAATCGACCCAGTAGCATAAACAATATTATCAAAAGAAATATAACACTTTGAAATTTTGCATTCAAAGGAAAACCCTTTCCTGACAAGAGCAGGAATAGAGATAATATTCTTAGTTATGCTCGGTACAAAATAACAATTGTCAAGTTCTAATACAAGACCAGATGGTAAAGAGATGTGATATTCTCCTACAGCAACAGCAGCAACCCGTGCCCCGTTTCCTACTCGTAGGTCCACCTCATGCTGTCCCACCTGTCTTCTTCTCTTGAGTTCCTGTACATTTGAACAAATGTGAACTCCACATGTAGTGTCCAACACCCATGAAATAGAAGAAGAAGATACCATGACTTCAGTCACGTAAATACCTGAGCCAGAAGCGAAAGGGTTGCTTCCCTTCTTATCTCCTTGGAGAGCTTTACTATAAGATCCAAGGATCTTAAGTCCTGGTAAGTATTATTTTGATTTAAATAAAATCATTGACTGTGGATATTACGTTAAGCAGTATTGGATGTTAATTAACTAACTTATTGGATGTTAATTAACTGGCTTATTGATTGTTAATTTGTAATTAATTGATTAGAGTTTATTGGTTGTTAATTTATAATTAATTAAATAGACCTTATTGGATGTTAATTTAATCCTTATTGGATTTTCGTTTAAGTGAATGGTTAATTGTTAGTTAATGGTTAAATTAATTAGTTAACTATGGGTTATTGGGTTTACACTTAAATTAGATGGATTCGAATTAATTAGTTAGTGGATTAAATCTTCTCACCTAATTGGATCATCACTTGGCGACATGGACTTGGATCCTCTAATTGGCGGTTAGGATGCTTGACGACTTGAAGATCCAATCCGTTAATTCAAATATGGCGTGAAGAGGACTTTTGGCGGCTGATCGTTCATGCAACCCTAGAGCTTGACGCCACCTTGGAGGAAGAAGGCGATCTTGGTGTTCTTGGAGTTATTGAGGCGAATTCTCCATCTTCTTCCCCTTGGCGAATTTCCTTGAGGTGAAGAAACTTTCTTGGCGAGTTCTTGGAGATTCTTTGGGCGGCTTAAAGGCTTTAGATGAGTTTTGTGAGGGAAGATTTCACCTTAGTGTTCACGGTTAAGAGGTGAGTGGGGTGTCTTATTCGAGTTTGTCCATTTAATCTTGTTAGATGGTACCTTTGATTGCTTGGAAAACTTTACTATGCTAAAAACCGAATTTAAGACACCATTTATGAAAACCGAAAACTTGATATTTGTTTATGAAAACCGAAATCTTAATATTTGTAATTAACATGTTCACATGTGAATTGAATCTTGATATTTTTTTTATGAAAACCGAAATCTTGATATTATTCATGAAAACCGAAATTTGTAAGGTATATCTATCATGAAAACCGAATTCTAGCAACCTGAAATTTAAGATATTTCTTATGTGGAATTTAGGTAGCTTTAAATCAGTAATTTTTTAGCATTAAATTCTTGTTAACTAGGGTTAAATTTTAAGTAGATAATATGCTAGAAACCGTGAGCTATATGTGTTTTATTTTAATCCTTTGAGCATGAGATTTTTGTTAACTAGAGTTTAATTGTTGTAAAACCGTGGGTTACATGTAGTAATTTGTAAAGTAGTTTGTAAGAATACATGTTTTAATTTTATGTTGATTTTATGGATGCTTGTTAAATGCAATCCATGAATGTTTCTTTATGTGTGTAGCATGTTATATATTTATGGTTATATATTTATGGCCATGTATCTTTGTTTGAGAAACTTGGGTGATAACATAGCAAGGTTAGACTGAACTAATCAGCATGAAACCTAAGGACTACACTACTATGTGATTATGTGATTTTTTGAATATTATGTGGTTATGTGATTTTCGAATATTATGTGGTTATGTGATTTTCGAATATTATGTGTTGTGGTCATGGAATGGTTAGGACTAAGGCTAAGTGTAACTGTGTACTAAAGGGGATAGTCTATATGTGATATGTTAAGGGTGGGAGATTTCAGCCCTGTATTGTGATATGTGAGGGGGTTGTTGTTCAGCCTGCCTGATGTGATTATTGTGATAAAAATGACTATCCTAGAGTCTAGTTGACACTTAGGAGTCCACTTTTGTGAAATAAGATATAAGATGTGTCTGGTGTTGTCCAGTTAAGGAACCCTTTGGGAGAACGAGTGATATAAGACGCAAAGTGCCATGTCTTGGTCGGATAGGGGCCACCTCTTGATGTCATCACTCTTAGACGCTTAGATTTTTGTGATTATGGGGTGGTGTAGATCAAGGTATCACATCTTGACCGGGTGGGGATTACCTCTTGAGTCTACTCACTGTCCATGTATATGTTGCATGTGATTTGCAGATATGTTGCATGTGATTTGCAGGCTTCTCCCAGTGCTTAGGCCAAAGCCGGGTTGGACCATAATGGTCACTATTGATTATGCTGGACAACTAGGTCAATTAAGTCATTAGTTGGTTTAGAGTATAGCTCTAGAACCCTGGTTACTCTTTGGGGACAATGATGTCTTAGCAGTTTACATCTGATTGTTTTATATGAGTTCTGTCCTTTAATTTTGTTATATGTTGACATGATATTCTGTTAAATGTTTTTAAAATAATCTGCATGTATTTTCGAGTGTATGTTATGGATGGTCGTTTGAGACTATCCACTCACTGGGCTGTGTAGCTCACTCCCTCACTATTTTCAGGTGTAGAGCAGGGGTGCATTACCAGTTAGCATTTTATATGGATATTGTGATACGACTTTTGTGCTTAATTATCTGGGCCGGTTGTGGCCGAATTATGTGAACTATATGAGCTTGTGATGCCAGTTGTGGCCGAACTATGTGAACTATGTGAAATTGTGTTGCCGGATTGTGGCAGTTTTGAGAGTTTGATTTTTGTGTCACCGCGGGCTTTGACCTGGTTTCGGTGTTTGGTATCAGTGATGTTAGTTATGAAGTTATAGAATCGACATTGTGGTTTTGTTTTGAATTTCAAGTCAATTTGTATTTTTGCAATCGGATTTGATATAAATGTGAACTTGCATATGTCTAGTGCAAGTATTGCCTGGTGGCAGGTACCCTTATGTGATTTATGTGATTTATGGATTTTATGGATTTTATACGGATTTGATATAACTGTTGCCTTGCATATGTCTAGTGCAAGGATTGCGTGGTGGCAGGTACATTTATGAAATTGTGTTTTGTGGAGATTCTATATATGCATTCTCGAAAATTTTCAGATCGTGTTTTCTTGAACTTGGTTTTACCTAGCATGTGAATCGATCTTGTATGATAACATCCTGTTTCTCTATGACTTGTGTTGCTTGTTTGGGGTTAAGATAACGGGATGTGACAGAATGGTATCAGAGGAGTTGGCTAGCTAAAACTTAGTTCGGGGGAAAACATGATTGTGTATTGCTAGACATCTGATAGGTTTATGTTTGCATTCCTGACTTTAGTATGTGTGTGTAGGAATTTAAGATGGTGCGATCCAGAGGAAATGCTAGCAGTGAAGGCGAGCAGACCTCGGATCTCACAAGAGCCATTGCGACTCTGACAGGCATGGTACAGCAACAGGGTGCCATGATAGAGAGGCAAGCTCAGATGCTGCAGCAGCAACAGACTCAGCATCAAGAAGCGCAACAGCAGCTCTTGCTGCAATTGACTCAGGAGAGATCCCAGACTACTACTCGAGGAGTGGGGACTGACTCTCAGGAGGACACTCACAGGCGCTATGCCTCACTTGTGAGTGAATTCCAGAAACTGGGTCCTAGCTCTTTTTATGGGGGCTCAGAATCAAGTACTGCAGAGAACTGGCAGTTGGTTTTGGACAAGATTTTTCAAGTCATGCGTTGCTCAGATGAGGACAAGCTGTGTCTGGCCACCTATATGATGCGTGGTGACGCAGATGAGTGGTGGAAGGGCGTGGTAAGGTTAGCTGCAGAAAGACATGAAGCAGTAGATTGGCCCTACTTCTTGTCTCAATTTAATGAGAAGTACTTCCCCGATAGCTTGGTGGAGGACCGAGAGGTGGAATTTATTCACCTGGAGCAGGGTGATCTGACTGTGGACCAGTATGAGTTGCAGTTCACTAAGTTGGGAAAGTATGCCCCTCACCTGATAAACACTGAAAAGAGGAGGGCTACCAAGTTTCTCAGAGGTCTCAGATGGGATATTCGAGAGCAGGTGGGTGCTCAGCACTTGGAGACTTATGTTGAGACTGTTGGGCGAGCACGCACCGTCGAGAGATACATATCTGAGAGGACCGTGACTGTGATTCCTGCAGCTGAGGCGGCGGCTCCTCAGTATGGTAATGGCGGCAAGGGTAAGAAATACCCTAGGCATAAGGACTACAAGAAGAGCAGGTATAAGCCTTACTCTTACAAGGCACCGCAGCAGTCCAGGGATGCACCGCAGCAGTTCAGGGATACCAGGGATGTAAGGAACAGTATCACAGAGGACCGGAATTGTCATTACTGTGGACTTAAGGGACATCTGATGAAGGACTGTTATAAGAAGAATGGTGTATGCTTCAGGTGTAAGAAACCTGGGCACATGGTCAAGGACTGCAAAGAACCTGAGATGCAGCAGAGAGGCGCAGATAAGCCTACAGTCCAAACTCGAGTTTATGCTGTGGCTGAGAAGGATACACGGGCTTCCCGATCCGTCGTGGAAGGTACCTTATTTGTATTCGATCAGTTAGCTCGCATTTTATTTGACCCTGGTGCAAATTTGTCTTTTGTATCTATTAAATTTGCTGCATGTTTACCTGTATTACCTAAGGTGCTAAATTATGTTGTGTCTGTGAGTACTCCCTTAGGAAAATCATTATCTACAGATACTGTTTGTGCTGATTGTGTAGTGCATGTAGAGGGTTATGAGTTTCTGGTAGATCTAATCCTTTTGGATATGCAAGATTATGATGTCATCCTAGGTATGGATTGGTTATCCTCACATCATGCCTCTGTGGATTGCTTTGAGAAAGTAATCACCTTGAATCTGCTAGATGGGAATCGGATTTTTGTGAGAGGTCTAGTGTCAGACCAAGGACCGCATGTGATATCTTTCCTGCAGGCCAGGAAGTTACTTGCTAGTGGGTGCAAGGGTTATCTTGCGCATGTTAAGGTGCAGGATGATTCTACTCCTGATTTGACTCAGATGGCGGTGGTGAAAGAGTTTCCTGATGTGTTCTCTGAGGAATTTTCAGGCTTGCCACCAATTCGAGAGGTAGAGTTTGGCATTGAGTTGGCGCCAGGTACGGCACCTATCTCCAGAGCTCCTTACCGCATGGCTACATCAGAGTTGGCCGAACTTAAGAAGCAACTGGAGGAATTGCTGGAAAAAGGTTACATCCGGCCTAGTGCTTCTCCCTGGGGAGCGCCAGTGCTGTTTGTAAAGAAGAAAGATGGAACCCTGAGGATGTGTATAGACTACAGGCAACTGAACCAAGTGACTATCAAGAATAAGTATCCTCTTCCCAGAATTGATGATCTATTTGATCAATTGCAGGGAGCGACAGTGTTCTCTAAGATTGACCTGAGATCAGGGTATTACCAGCTTAGGGTCAAGGATGAGGATATATTTAAGACTGCTTTCAGGACCAGGTATGGGCATTTCGAATTTCTAGTTATGCCTTTTGGACTGACGAATGCACCTGCTGTCTTCATGGATTTGATGAACAGGGTATTTCATGAATTGCTTGATTCTTGTGTGGTAGTCTTCATAGATGATATCTTGGTGTACTCTCGGACTACTTCGGATCATGTCAGTGACTTGCGCAAAGTGCTGGAGATCCTGAGGAAGAACCGATTATATGCCAAGGCTAGTAAGTGTGAGTTTTGGCTAGAAAAGATCAGCTTCCTTGGGCATGTGATTTCTGGTCAGGGGGTGTCTGTGGATCCAGTTAAAGTGCAAGCCATCCTTGATTGGGGAAGACCGACTAGTGCTACTGAGATCAGAAGTTTCCTGGGTTTAGTAGGTTACTACCGGAGGTTTGTTGAGGGATTCTCCAAGCTGGCGGGTCCTTTAACTAAATTGACCAGGAAGGAGGCCAAGTTTAATTGGGATGACAAGTGTGAAGAGAGCTTTCAGGAACTGAAGAGGAGGTTGACTAGTACACCGATCCTCATTATTCCCAGTGATGGAGAAAGGTTTACTGTCTATACGGATGCTTCGGGCAAGGGGTTGGGTTGTGTCTTGATGCAGAAGGGTTCTGTGGTAGCCTATGCTTCGAGACAGCTGAAGGAGTATGAGTTGAACTACCCTACTCATGACTTAGAGTTGGCGGCCGTAGTCTTTGCTCTGAAGATATGGCGTCACTATTTGTTGGGTCAAGAGTTTGATCTGTTCACTAACCACCAGAGTCTCAAGTACATTTTCACTCAGAAGGAGTTGAACATGAGACAGAGAAGATGGATGGAGTTGATCAAAGACTATGACTTCTCTATTCAGTATCAGGCTGGAAAGGCCAATGTAGTGGCTGATGCACTGAGCAGACATCCAGTTACTTCAGTAGCGGCACTACGGGTCAGTGAGTGGCAGTTACTGCAGGAGTTCAGAGATCTCAGGATCAGTGTTTCTCCTAGAGTTCAGTCGGGTTATGTGGCTTTCCTCCGAGTACAGTCTGCTTTGTTGCAGAAAATCAGAGATCAGCAGTCAGTGGATCCGAAATTAGTTCAGATCAGGGATAGTTTGGTTGCGGGTACAGTTCAGGATTTTAGCTTGTCTGATGATGGTGTTCTTCGGTTTCGTGGAAGGGTGTGTGTCCCTGAGGAACCGAGCTTGAGGAAAGAAATATTGGAGGACAGCCATAACTCCAAATATTCTCTACATCCTGGTGTGACTAAGATGTATCAGGACCTCAAGAAAAGCTTTTGGTGGCCGGGTATGAAGAAAGAGGTAATTGATTTTGTCTCTAGGTGTTTAACCTGTCAAAAGGTAAAGGCTGAACACCAGAAACCTGGTGGTTTGTTGCAGCCCCTTCCTATTCCTGAGTGGAAGTGGGAATGCATCAGTATGGACTTTGTGTGTGGTTTGCCCAGAATCAGATTGGGTCATGATGCTATTTGGGTGATTGTTGATAGACTCACTAAATCAGCCCACTTTCTTCCGATCAAGATGACTTATCCTTTAGAGAGGCTGGCTAGATTGTACATTGATGAGATAGTCAGACTGCATGGAGTGCCTGTTGATATTGTGTCTGATAGGGACTCTCGGTTTTTGTCCAGGTTTTGGAAGAGCTTACAGGAGGGTTTGGGTACTAAGTTGAGTTTTAGTACAGCATACCATCCTCAGTCTGATGGCCAGACGGAGCGTACTATACAGACTCTAGAAGACCTGTTGAGAGCTTATGTGGTTGATTGGAGTTCTGAGTGGAACCGGGATCTATCTTTGATAGAGTTCACTTATAATAATAGCTTCCACTCCAGTATTCAGATGGCTCCTTATGAGGCTTTGTACGGGAGAAGGTGTAGGACTCCCTTGTGTTGGGAGGAGACTGGTGACAGAATGATTTTGAGATCTGATGCAGTTCAGGAGACTACTGATAAGGTCAGAGAGATACAGAATAAACTGAAGATTTCTCGGGACAGACAGAAGAGTTATGCTGATGACCGTCGTCGTCCCTTGGAGTTTATGGTAGGGGATCATGTTTTTTTAAAGGTGTCACCTACTAAGGGTGTTATGAGGTTTGGCAAAAAGGGCAAGTTGAGCCCTAGGTTTGTAGGCCCTTTTGACATTATTGAGAGAGTTGGTCCAGTGGCTTACAGGTTAGCTTTACCTCCTGCTATGGATCATGTGCATAATGTGTTCCATGTTTCTGCTTTGAGGAAATATCATCCTAATCTATCTCATGTATTGGAGTTGGAACCTCTTCAGATTCAGAGTGATTTGACCTTTGAAGAAAGACCTCTCCGGATTGTTGATAGAAAGGATAAGGTTATGAGGAATAAGTCTATACCTTTGGTAAAGGTTATCTGGGGAAATCAGTCGGTTGAGGAGGCGACTTGGGAGACTGAAGCTGATATGAGGAAGTTTTATGCTTATCTTTTTGATGATATGAATGCTGAGCTTTAGAGGACTAAAGCTTTATAAGGAGGGAGGGATGTAAGATCCAAGGATCTTAAGTCCTGGTAAGTATTATTTTGATTTAAATAAAATCATTGACTGTGGATATTACGTTAAGCAGTATTGGATGTTAATTAACTAACTTATTGGATGTTAATTAACTGGCTTATTGATTGTTAATTTGTAATTAATTGATTAGAGTTTATTGGTTGTTAATTTATAATTAATTAAATAGACCTTATTGGATGTTAATTTAATCCTTATTGGATTTTCGTTTAAGTGAATGGTTAATTGTTAGTTAATGGTTAAATTAATTAGTTAACTATGGGTTATTGGGTTTACACTTAAATTAGATGGATTCGAATTAATTAGTTAGTGGATTAAATCTTCTCACCTAATTGGATCATCACTTGGCGACATGGACTTGGATCCTCTAATTGGCGGTTAGGATGCTTGGCGACTTGAAGATCCAATCTGTTAATTCAAATATGGCGTGAAGAGGACTTTTGGCGGCTGATCGTTCATGCAACCCTAGAGCTTGACGCCACCTTGGAGGAAGAAGGCGATCTTGGTGTTCTTGGAGTTATTGAGGCGAATTCTCCATCTTCTTCCCCTTGGCGAATTTCCTTGAGGTGAATAAAACTTTCTTGGCGAGTTCTTGGAGATTCTTTGGGCGGCTTAAAGGCTTTAGACGAGTTTTGTGAGGGAAGATTTCACCTTAGTGTTCACGGTTAAGAGGTGAGTGGGGTGTCTTATTCGAGTTTGTCCATTTAATCTTGTTAGATGGTACCTTTGATTGCTTGGAAAACTTTACTATGCTAAAAACCGAATTTAAGACACCATTTATGAAAACCGAAAACTTGATATTTGTTTATGAAAACCGAAATCTTAATATTTGTAATTAACATGTTCACATGTGAATTGAATCTTGATATTTTTTTTATGAAAACCGAAATCTTGATATTATTCATGAAAACCGAAATTTGTAAGGTATATCTATCATGAAAACCGAATTCTAGCAACCTGAAATTTAAGATATTTCTTATGTGGAATTTAGGTAGCTTTAAATCAGTAATTTTTGAGCATTAAATTCTTGTTAACTAGGGTTAAATTTTAAGTAGATAATATGCTAGAAACCGTGAGCTATATGTGTTTTATTTTAATCCTTTGAGCATGAGATTTTTGTTAACTAGAGTTTAATTGTTGTAAAACCGTGGGTTACATGTAGTAATTTGTAAAGTAGTTTGTAAGAATACATGTTTTAATTTTATGTTGATTTTATGGATGCTTGTTAAATGCAATCCATGAATGTTTCTTTATGTGTGTAGCATGTTATATATTTATGGTTATATATTTATGGCCATGTATCTTTGTTTGAGAAACTTGGGTGATAACATAGCAAGGTTAGACTGAACTAATCAGCATGAAACCTAAGGACTACACTACTATGTGATTATGTGATTTTTTGAATATTATGTGGTTATGTGATTTTCGAATATTATGTGGTTATGTGATTTTCGAATATTATGTGTTGTGGTCATGGAATGGTTAGGACTAAGGCTAAGTGTAACTGTGTACTCAAGGGGATAGTCTATATGTGATATGTTAAGGGTGGGAGATTTCAGCCCTGTATTGTGATATGTGAGGGGGTTGTTGTGCAGCCTGCCTGATGTGATTATTGTGATAAAAATGACTATCCTAGAGTCTAGTTGACACTTAGGAGTCCACTTTTGTGAAATAAGATATAAGATGTGTCTGGTGTTGTCCAGTTAAGGAACCCTTTGGGAGAACGAGTGATATAAGACGCAAAGTGCCATGTCTTGGTCGGACAGGGGCCACCTCTTGATGTCATCACTCTTAGACGCTTAGATTTTTGTGATTATGGGGTGGTGTAGATCAAGGTATCACATCTTGACCGGGTGGGGATTACCTCTTGAGTCTACTCACTGTCCATGTATATGTTGCATGTGATTTGCAGATATGTTGCATGTGATTTGCAGGCTTCTCCCAGTGCTTAGGCCAAAGCCGGGTTGGACCATAATGGTCACTATTGATTATGCTGGACAACTAGGTCAATTAAGTCATTAGTTGGTTTAGAGTATAGCTCTAGAACCCTGGTTACTCTTTGGGGACAATGATGTCTTAGCAGTTTACATCTGATTGTTTTATATGAGTTCTGTCCTTTAATTTTGTTATATGTTGACATGATATTCTGTTAAATGTTTTTAAAATAATCTGCATGTATTTTCGAGTGTATGTTATGGATGGTCGTTTGAGACTATCCACTCACTAGGCTGTGTAGCTCACTCCCTCACTATTTTCAGGTGTAGAGCAGGGGCGCATTACCAGTTAGCATTTTATATGGATATTGTGATAAGACTTTTGTGCTTAATTATCTGGGCCGGTTGTGGCCGAATTATGTGAACTATATGAGCTTGTGATGCCAGTTGTGGCCGAACTATGTGAACTATGTGAAATTGTGTTGCCGGATTGTGGCAGTTTTGAGAGTTTGATTTTTGTGTCACCGCGGGCTTTGACCTGGTTTCGGTGTTTGGTATCAGTGATGTTAGTTATGAAGTTATAGAATCGACATTGTGGTTTTGTTTTGAATTTCAAGTCGATTTGTATTTTTGCAATCGGATTTGATATAAATGTGAACTTGCATATGTCTAGTGGAAGTATTGCCTGGTGGCAGGTACCCTTATGTGATTTATGTGATTTATGGATTTTATGGATTTTATACGGATTTGATATAACTGTTGCCTTGCATATGTCTAGTGCAAGGATTGCGTGGGTGGCAGGTACATTTATGAAATTGTGTTTTGTGGAGATTCTATATATGCATTCTCGAAAATTTTCAGATCGTGTTTTCTTGAACTTGGTTTTACCTAGCATGTGAATCGATCTTGTATGATAACATCCTGTTTCTCTATGACTTGTGTTGCTTGTTTGGGGTTAAGATAACGGGATGTGACATTTACAGTCCTTTTTCCAGTGACCCAGCTGGCCACAATGGAAACATCTGTATTCCTTTGACCGCTTAATCTTTTGCTTTAGAGCCTTGTTGTAGCTCTTGATAGGGGCTTTGCCCTTCTTCCCCTTCTTCTTGTTCCTTGAAGGAACCATTAGGACAGAGGATGAAGGCTTTCCCTTCTCACGAGACTGAGTCTGCTCTATAGTCAAGAGCATGTTCAGTAACTCTGCCGGCGTACAGTCGATCTTGTTCATATTAAAATTAATAATGAATGGATCGAAAGAGGCCGGGAGAGACTGCAGGATGATGTCTACAACAAGTTCCTGATTGATGGTGTGTCCAAGTTTCTCTAGAGCCTTTTTGTACCCAATCATCTTGAGCACGTGAGCTCCCACTGGACTCCCTTCAGTCAGTTTGCTCTGAAAGAAAAGTTTAGTCAAGTTATAGCGTTCAGTCCTTGCCTGTGCAGCATACAGCATCTTGAGATTTGCTATAATTTCAATAGCAGATAAATCTTCATGCTGACGCTGAAGCTCTGGCGTCATAGACGCAAGCATAAGGCAAGCGACATCAATGCTATCATTGACATGCTTCTCATAAGCTTCCCGAACCGCCTTGCGGCGTTCGCAGCGGGTTGAGGCGGTATTGCCGTCTCGAGGACATACAGTTTCCTCTCAGCCTTAAGAACAATCTTAAGGTGTTCGTACCAGTCTGAGAAGTTTGGCCCAGCAAACTTCTCCCTTTCCAGTAAGGATCGCACATTGAACGCTGTGGTGTTCGTTGCTGCAGTAATCTACAACATTGCAAGAACAGCAAGGTCAGTATCAATGTTAGAATCAATTCAGGACTTAAGAATGATTCTTTTCTCATTATTTTATCTGACTGAAAAATCCAGTAAAACAGTCCGAAAGAGTGAAACTCTTTTAGTGAGATGGGATCCAGATTTCATACTTGGTCTCCGCGTCCCGCTCAGGCGAGATAAGATGCACAGAGAGTACAAGCACTAATTTCTGGTAGGCAAACCCTGCCAATCGCCAACCCGTGCGATTCCCCTTCATCTGGGCAATCCAGCAGACTGTGCCAACTGAGTTGGTACAACACAGTCTCTGATCCCACAGATGGCTGCCTCCATATAGCTACCATATGCTCAATATGTAGCCTACATGGTCAAGCTGACCCGACCTACTCCCTGGACCACCACGTGCTATGCTGAGCAACGAGAAGCGATAAATCCCTTCTCTATAACACGCAGGTGTAATCACACACCGTCTGAAGATAGATGGGTGATGGGGGCAAAGACCACCGGCAACGAAGGTACAAGTGGAGTTTAAGAGTACCCTAGTCAAAGGCCTGGAGGTTCCTCTAATAAGCTAGCAAGCTCAATCAACAAAGCTAGCTCAATAAATAACCACTTCAAAAGGGCCCATGCGAAGCCCACTTATCAGGAATAATTTGCCACAAAAATGCCCAAGACTATTCCATGCGATCAACCAGCAATAAAATCAAGATGCAACTATTCTCATCACACAAATCTCAGCCAACGCTCATCTCAGCACTTCATCTGGCGCACGCACGCTACAAACAAGGAAACGCTACAACGTTCACATGCAGCCAGCAAAGGAAACATCAACGTCTCCCTCGCTCAGCCCACAAGGAAACTACAACGTTCACCTAGCAAACGTCCGCCTGCAATGTTTGCCGAAGTTTCACCTATATGTATCACTCGCTTGCATCCTTGTAACAGCAGAATTTTTTTGAATGAATTGATGGAAATAGTTTCCTTCCTCTATCGGATGTCTTCCTCCCCCCTTCTCTAGGTGCATGTGTCACCAAGTCTTCTTCTCCTTTCCCTCTAATCTCCTCTTCTCCCTCAAACTCTCTACTTCGCTGCAAACACCCGCACACGACAACCACACCCAATTTCAAAACTTCGAAAGCTCGCCGCCGACGATCCACCGGCCGGATCTCCACGAGACTTCGGCCACCACTCCCCCTCCCCAAGACGAAGCCACAGCCACCGGAATCCATCCATCCGACTCTCCGATCACCGGAATCGAACTTTCGTTCGAATCCCCTGTTCTCGCCAGCCTTCCGTCCCCACTTCCGCCTTTCATCGTCGTCCGCCTCCGACCGGCCACCGCACGCCCCTTAACTCCGGCCACGTCGTCACCACAACCATACCAACCTCCAGTAGTAGCAGTTTTGGATTTGGTCAACCACTGGCCGGCCGGCAACAAATCCTTCTCCAGCACGACATCCCCTGTTTCTGGCCTGCCGCGACCTAGCTCTGCCCTTCCGCATCGTGCTCCTCCGACCAGCCACCTCCCGTCACCAAACTCCGGCCACCTCTTCTCCATAGTCAGAGGGACCTCCCATCGTAACAGGTCCGGCGATCGTCAGCCACCGGACGAACGCCGACCAACTCCGCTCGGCGCTCGTGTTTTCCCCTGTTTCGCCAGATTCCGCCCTAGATCTGCTCCTCATCATGGTTCTCCTCCGGCCAGCCACCGCCTGTCTCCTAACTCCGGCCAACTCTTCTCCATGAACATATGGACCCCCAGTCGTAACAGGTCCGGCGAGCGTGCACCACCGGACGATCGCCGACCAGCCCTGCTCTAGACTCGCCAACTTCCCCTGTTCTGTTCGAACAGCCGCCTCTCTTTGTAGTTTTCCCTGTTCCGCCTGAACAGTCATCTCTCCGCCTCTGCCAGTGCTCCGACACCGCCATCACCACCACCACCTACTGTATCAGAGTCGTAGACGAACCCCTAGCTCCGGCACCATTGAATAGCGCAAACCATCCTCGCCTGTTTCCAGACTCTCCTCTTGCTGTTGTTTTTGTTTTGCTCTTTCATAATAATCTAACTATCCTTATTGGCGCAGGTTTTTGGCATGATCGGACAAGCCTCTAGCTCTGATCCTTGGAGCCAATAGAAAGACCAGGACATCTTTTATCATTCCAATCAGTTCCGACGAATCCAGATGGACCAGAACATGCTACAAGACATAGCAACGTTTGCTGAATGATTTAACTCCTGCATTCGTTTTCACAACTAATCTGAATAGTGTTATTTATGCAGGTGCTCTAAGCAATTGGTGCAACAAGTATCTTGAACTTTGGTCAGATAATGAAGCACACATCTTGTACTTTCATTTGGGATAGTTGACGCGAGCCTGGGTTCAACGGTTCAATCTAACAAGCATTGCAAAATTTGCAATCTGAAATATTTCTGTGCAGTTTTAACTTACCGATCTGACTAGCTATATTGGTTGCACTAAATCTATATGCTCGAGTAGGAGTCTACTCTCCATTTTGATACGCATGCAAAGAACTAATTTAGTTTTACAACGCAGTTCATTTAGTTTGAATATTGAATGATTGGAACCCCCTCTATGACATTTGCCACATTTGCTAAATAATAATTTTCTGAACTCCTGGAATTCTAGCTGCTTTCATGAATATGCTGTTTTCTGAAAATTCAAAAAATAAATAATTGAATTTAAATTTAGTCGTTTGTTGTCACACGCTTCCCCCCTACATCAGTTATGGTATCAGAGCAGGTTCGTTGGCAACTCTTGTCTGCCTACACGATCCTTGCTTCTCTCTCTGCACAAAAAAAAAAAAAAATCCTTCATGTTTCTTTATATTTAGTTTTGCATTCTAGTTTCATGTTTCATTGATAAATTGATTGAAAAAAAAAAATTGATTGCTTTCATGTTTCATTGTTCATATCATTTAGTTTGCATATTTTGCTATTTGATAAAAAAAAAAAATTATTATGTGCTTATTGTTTGCATGCTAGTTTGTTTATTCTGAGATAAATTTTTCGTACTAGCTGAAATCATTTTTGACATCTTAGGGAGCTCTATTTTCAAAGGATTATATTGTGTTTTCAAAACATCCCATGGCCACTAGACTCCAACCCCCTACCTTTAGTGGTTCTCTTAACCCTAAGGATTTTAGTGATTGGATAACAAAACTTGAGCATTATTTTTATTCAACTGCCATGCCTGAACATTGCAAAGTTAGGTTCACCCGAAGTCTCCTAGAAGGCACAGCTAAATTATACTGGACCAGTGTAGAAAGAAACCTAGAAATGTTTAGACGCCCCCCTATTGAAAAATGGGATGAGATGCTTTATAAACTAGAAGAAAAATATGATTCTCCATTTCTCCATAAAACTTTTTGTGACCAATTTATTAGCCTCACACAAAAAAATATGACAGTGCCTGAATATATATTCAACTTTAATGATCTCCGCTATAGGAGTAGAATTAGAGAAACTCCTAGGGTTATACTTAATAGGTTTATGAATGGTCTTAGATTTGATATTTGGAAAGGTCTCACCTACTACCCCATACACACTTTAGAAGAAGCTTTCAAAATAGCTACTGAGGTAGAGCAGAATCTTAAAGCAACACATAGGAGGAAACTTGACCTACCTACAACCATTCTAAACATACCCTTAGATGAGTGTAAATCCAATACTAGGGAACCTTTAGTTGACTTATCTGATAGTCAACCTAACCCTAAGTCACCTTTAGAGACCCCTTTAGAACTTGAACAAACTTTGGAGCCTACTTTAGAACCTAACTCATGTCTTGATGAAACTAGTGAAATTGAAGAAGTAAGACATGAAGAACCAAACCTTCCAGTAGAACCAGTACCTTCACCTTCAATTTTAGGGCCAAAACTTTTACCCTCAATTTTAGGGCCCATACTCACAGGTTCTCAGCTTGACCTTAGCACTACCCCTAGTGAACCTAAAGATGACTTGCCTAAAAATCCAGTTGAACCCAAACCCATAGGTCTTCTTGAACCATGTCTTGAACCTAAGTTAGAACTATTTGAGCTTGACCTGGATCCTAATCCTCACCCCTTAGGTCAACCCCTAGATTTAGAAAATCTCTTCCAGGACCCTATGATGCTTGAATCTTGTCTTTTAGGTCCTTCTACCCATACCCTTAAGCCACCCTTGGAACTAACAAAACACAATGAACTCAAACATGCTTTGCACGCTGCACTTATTGAAGTTGAATATATTGATTTTGTCATTCCTTGTTCTTTGCTAAATCCTATGATTTTCTATGACAACTTTACTAATGAGTATGGCCGAGAAAGGGAATCCAATGCAGGTACCCTTGATATGCAGCTAGGACCATGGACAAGGACCAACAAGATAGGATGCTGTGATGCTAACAACACTTGGAAGTTTCGGACCCTTAAGGAGCAACTGACACCCACCCCTCCCGAACTTCTCCACCTACACAAGAACAATTCTTCGGGGAAGAATTTTTTTCACCCGGGGAGAAATGATGGGGGCAAAGACCACCGGCCACGAAGGTACAAGTGGAGTTTAAGAGTACCCTAGTCAAAGGCCTGGAGGTTCCTCTAATAAGCTAGCAAGCTCAATCAACAAAGCTAGCTCAATAAATAACCACTTCAAAAGGGCCCATGCGAAGCCCACTTATCAGGAATAATTTGCCACAAAAATGCCCAAGACTATTCCATGCGATCAACCAGCAATAAAATCAAGATGCAACTATTCTCATCACACAAATCTCAGCCAACGCTCATCTCAGCACTTCATCTGGCGCACGCACGCTACAAACAAGGAAACGCTACAACGTTCACATGCAGCCAGCAAAGGAAACATCAACGTCTCCCTCGCTCAGCCCACAAGGAAACTACAACGTTCACCTAGTGAAAGATCCCCTAACATAAGGGGGGGGTGAAACCCTAGATAGGCGCATGTATTTTTTTTTTTTCTTTTAAGCAGCGGAAAGGGGGTTTCTAGGATCTTTTGATGCATGCATTATAATCAACTTAAAACCGATTGCACAAGAGATAGAACCATACCATTGCCATCGGTTTGATGGTGTCTTGGAATCAAAGACGCAAGTGCCTCTTCTCCTTAGATGACACACACAATGAGAAGGCGACTACTTCCTTGGGGACTTTGTGCTAGCAAATCTTCAAGGAGTCCTTCGTATGGAGGGAATGAGAGAAACTTGCTTGCTTAGTCCTCGACTCTTCAAAAGCGTGAAGCAGAGGTTCCACACGAGAGAAGGCGACGGGAATAGAAGTGAGGCGACAAGAGATGCGCTCCACACAAGACATGGAGGCGTGGTTGCTAAAAATAGCCAACTTACTCTTTCATGCGATCATGTGTTCATGCATTTCGAACCAATCGCATTTTTCCTCTCTATTCTTTAAACCAAGCGCTCATCCATGAGCCGGTTCATTTGAATTTGGTTCAATAACCAAATAAACCAAGCAACCAGTCCAGACCATAATAAACACTTAGGTTCTTGATCTGACTGTCGATCTCTTGATGCTCCTGATCTAACTGATCTAGCATCCATTCTCTCGATCGAAGCTTACCGATCTCAAGCCCTAATCAATCAAACATGATCAGACCAGATCTCACTTACAATCAGAGATTAAATCCCTTTAAACTGAACCCAAATAATTCAGTCCACACGATCTGACTTAAGTAAGCCATATCATCAAATTGTGCGACCCTGAGGGTTTCCTTTAAATGTCGGTAACGATAACTCACGTTATCACGATCAGTGAGGGGTATCTAGCAACACATCACTGTCTCCCGATATAAAGGAAAGAGTCTTCCAAGACTACACCCAAACCACAGTACAAGTGTGAATTCAACTCACTAAGCATACATATTTCCTCTGCCACTGGATGTTCTTATTGGACAAGCGTGTCAAGCTTGTAACTCCAATATGACAAGCATGATTAGATCAGATGAACATAGTCACCTGGGTATGGTCATACACTTTCTCAATCATCTCATCCAGGGGGGCCCCTTTAGAACATCACACTCCTTAAATAAGGAGACGGCAATCCTATGTCTATCACTAGTGCCCTAACCTGATTCAAGCTCATTATCCAAGATAGTCTATAATCATTATGTTTCAAATGATATTGAACTACCTCAAAACAATGACAATCATCATTTCGGAAACACAAGTGATCTCAAGTCAGAGGAAATGTGCCACTTGTTGCAATCAAGGATTATTCATATTGTGACAAACAATTGAACATCCTAGTAGGGTCAGTCCAGTTCATCCAATGTACCCATGAGTCTACATCTTATTCCATGCTCGAAGCATCCTATAAGATTAGAACACATATTAGTCTTAACCATATCAAGGCTGTCTCATGTTCACCAAGATATCTCGACTAAGGACTTAACTGCATGTCAGCCTAGCTGAACAGCTTTGAGACATTATTCAGAAGAACATATATATTGCTGCAGACAATGTAGCTAACTGAATAACAACCATGCCTTTATAAACACATAAGTTTATACAAATGATACTGTTACAATCCCAAGGCCTCAAACATTAGGCTTAAGGGCATACCCCAACAATCTCCCACTTGCACTTAATCTAATGGTTGAGAAATCTCAAACCCATGTTATTACAGTGCTTCTCATGCTTCTGCTGCGCCAGAGGCTTGGTAAGCGGGTCTGCCAGATTGTCATCCGTATGAACCTTGCAAACTTTGATCTCGCCTCGATCTATGATCTCCCTGATCAAGTGAAACCGTCTCTGTATGTGCTTGGACTTCTGGTGCGACCGTGGTTCCTTTGCTTGTGCGATTGCTCCAGTGTTATCACAGAAGATAACCAAAGGATCTGCACTCGAAGGAACAACACCAAGTTCTCTCACGAACTTACGAATCCACACTGCCTCCTTGGATGCTTCCGAGGCTGCAACATACTCGGCTTCTGTTGTGGAATCAGCAACAGTTGACTGTTTGAAACTCTTCCACACCACTGCTCCTCCATTCAAGCTAAAAACATAGCCTGATTGCGATCGGAAATCATCCTGGTCTGACTGGAACGAAGCGTCAGTATATCCTTCAATACTGAGTTCTTCCTGACCACCATATATCAAGAACATATCTTTGGTCCTCTGCAGATATTTTAAAATGTTCTTGACTGCAATCCAGTGCGCCATACCTGGATTACTTTGGAACCGACTGGTCACGCTTAACCCGTAAGCAACGTCTGGGCGAGTACACAACATCGCATACATAATGGATCCAATAGCCGAAGCATAAGGCGTATTGTCCATTTCATCTTTCTCAGTCTGTGTTTGTGGACACTGACTCTTCGAAAGATTCAGACCATGTCTGACTGGAAGATATCCTCTTTTAGAATTCTCTAAATGAAATCTCTCCAGGACTTTATCGATGTAAGTACTCTGGCACAGCCCGAGAAGCCTCTTAGATCTATCCCTGTAGATCTTCACACCTAATACATAGGCTGCTTCTCCTAAATCTTTCATCTGGAAACATTTCCTTAACCATGCCATAACGGCATGCATTTCGGGAATGTCATTTCCAATGATCAAGATATCATCGACGTAGAGGACTAGGAAAGTAATTACGCTCCCACTAAACCTCTTATATACACACGGGTCATCCTCGTTCTTGATGAAACCAAACTCAGAGATTGATTCATCAAAACGAATATTCCAGCTTCTAGATGCTTGTTTAAGTCCATAAATAGACTTCTTTAACTTGCATATCTTATGACGATCTGATGGATTAGTGAAACCTTCTGGTTGTGTCATATACACATCCTCATCCAGATTTCCATTAAGGAAAGCTGTCTTCACATCCATTTGCCAAATCTCATAATCATAATATGCAGCTATCGCGAAAAGAATCCGAATAGACTTAAACATAGCTACAGGTGAGAAAGTTTCATCATAATCTATCCCGTAGATTTGTTTGAAACCTTTCGCAACTAGCCTGCCTTTATAGGTAACCACGTTACCATCCATGTCAATCTTCTTCTTGAAGATCCATTTACAGCCTATAGGGATAACTCCCGGAGGCGGATCAACCAAATCCCAAACTTGGTTATCTGACATGGAGTCCATCTCGGCGCGCATAGTTTCAAGCCATCTCGCTGACTCCGGTCCACTGACCGCATCCGCATAAGTGAGGGGTTCATCATTATCAATGATGTAGACTCCGTCATAGCGCTCAGGCTGTCGACGGATCCTTCCCGATCTTCGCGGTTCCCGTGATATCTGAGCCTCAGGTTGTTCAATAACCTGTTCTACCAGCTCAGGCTCATCCAACTATGCTTGCGCACTTTGTCCTTCCTCTGGATTCTTATCCAGCTTTATTTCTCTCCCACTGGCCTCTTGCAGAAGAAACTCCTTCTCAAGAAATATAGCCGTCCGAGCAACAAATACCTTGTTCTCTTTGGGATCGTAGAAATAATAACCGTTAGTTTCCTTAGGGTAACCGACAAAGACACATTTGTCAGATCTGCTCTCTAGTTTCCCAGAGGCGAGCTTTTTGACATAAGCCTCGCAACCCCAGATCCTGATAAATGTCAAGCTCGGCTGTTTCCCATACCATAACTCATATGGCGTCTTAGAAACTGCCTTGGATGGCACTCGGTTTAGTACCTTTGCAGCTGTTTCCAGTGCAAATCCCCAAAAGGAGTAAGGTAGAGTAGCCTGACTCATCATAGAATGAACCATATCAAGTAACGTTCTATTTCTCCTTTCGGACACACCATTCCATTGCGGTGTTCCTGGCGGAGTGAGCTGTGAGATAATCCCACACTCCTTCAGATAGTCAGTAAATTCTCGAGTTAGGTATTCTCCACCTCGATCAGAACGAAGTGCCTTGATATTTTGGCCTAGCTGATTTTGTACTTCATTCTTGAACTCTTTGAACTTGTCAAAAGATTCACTTTTATGTCTCATTAGATAGACATACCCATACCTACTGAAATCATCAGTAAAGGTAATGAAGTACTGATAGCCACCTCTGGCATGTTTACTAAATGGCCCACACACATCACTGTGTATAAGGTCAAGTAAACCTGAAGCCCTTTGACCTTTGTTAGAAAAAGGTGACTTCGTCATTTTACCCATTAAACAAGCCTTGCATGTATCAATCTCCTCATAGGAGAATGATCCCAGCAGTCCATGATCATGCAACCGCTTAATGCGCTTCTTGTTAATATGGCCTAAACGACTATGCCATAGCAAGGTGCTGTCATCAGCATTCTTGGCTTTCTTAATATCAACATTTTGTATAGAATTTTCCATGTCCAACATGTATAATCCATTGTTAATTGAACCAGTTGCATAAACAATATTATCTAAAGATAAAACACACTTTGAAATATTGCATTCAAAGGAAAATCCCTTCCTGACAAGAGCAGGAATGGAGATAATATTCTTAGTAATACTGGGAACAAAGTAACAACTGTTTAATTCTAATACAATTCCAGATGGCAAAGAGATGAAATAGTCTCCTACAGCAACAGCAGCAACCCGTGCCCCGTTTCCAACTCGTAGGTCCACCTCATGCTGTCCCACCTGCCTTCTTCTCTTGAGTTCCTGTACATTTGAACAAATGTGAACTCCACATGCAGTGTCCAACACCCATGATATAGAAGAAGATGAAACCATGACTTCCGTCACGTATATACCTGAGCCAGAAGCAAGGCTTCCCCTCTTGTCTCCTTGGAGCGCTTTACAGTCCTTTTTCCAGTGACCCATCTGGCCACAGTGGAAACACCTGTATTCCATGGACCGCTTAACCTTCTGTTTCAGAGCCTTGCTGTAACTCTTGACAGGGGTCTTGCCCTTCTTCCCCTTCTTCTTGTTCCTCGAAGGAACCATCAAGACAGAGGTTGAAGGCTTACCCTTCAGAGTTTCCTCAGTAGTCAAGAGCATATTCAGCAGCTCTGCCGGAGTACAATCGATTTTGTTCATATTAAAGTTAATAATGAACGCATCGAAAGAAGGCGGAAGAGACTGCAGAATAATGTCTACAGCAAGCTCCTGGTTGATGGTATGCCCCAGTTTTTCTAGAGCCTCCTTGTGCCCAATCATCTTGAGCACGTGAGCTCCCACTGGGCTCCCTTCAGCCAGTTTGCTCTGAAAGAACAGCTTTGTCAAATTATAACGTTCTGTCCTCGCCTGTGCAGCATACAGCATCTTGAGGTTTGCTATCATGTCTATGGCAGACATATCCTCATGCTGACGCTGCAGCGGTGGCGTCATAGACGCTAGCATCAGGCAAGCGACATCAATGCTATCATTGACGTGCTTTTCATAGGCTTCCCGAACCGCCCTTGCGGCGTTCGGAGCGGGCTGAGGCGGTATCGCCGTCTCGAGGACATACAGTTTCCTCTCTGCCTTAAGAACGATCTTAAGGTGTCCAAACTAGTCTGAGAAGTTCGGCCCAGCAAACTTCTCCCTTTCCAGTAGGGATCGCACATTGAAGCTCATGGTGTTCGTTGCTGCAGGAATCTACAACAATGCAAGAACAGCAAGGTCAGTATCAATGTCAAGAATCAATCAGGACTTAAGAAAGATTCTTTTTCTCACTATTTTATCTGGCTGAAAAACCCAGCAAAACAGCCCGAAAGAGTAGAACTCTTTTAGTGAGATGGGATCCAGATTTCATACTTGGTCTCCGCGTCCCGCTCAGGCGAGATAAGATGCACAGAGAGTACAAGCACTAATCTCTGGTAGGCAGTCCCTGCCAATCGCCTACCTGTACGATTCCCCTTCATCTGGTACAACACAATCTCTGACCCCACAGATGGCTGCCTCCATGCGCTACCATATGCGCCACATATGTAGCCTACATGGTCAAGCTGACCCGACCTACTCCCTGGACCACCACGTGCTATGCTGAGCAACGAGAAGCGATAAATCCCTTCTCTATAACACGCAGGTGTAATCCCGCACCGTCTGAAGATAGATGGACGTGCCCACTGAGTGGGTACAACACGGCTCCAACGATAATCAGAACAGTGAGGTTTCGCGTCAGAAGGCATACGAGCTTGATATTTTAGCGTTGGATTTTAACGGTCTTTTATCTTCTTCACTATCATGCAATTCCTATGGTGATAGCAGAAGATAAATAAATCATGCTGTTCTACTTATTAAACAATAAAAGAAAGCATGAATCTTATGTGGTAAAAGCCCATAGCCCTAGTAAGACCTTAAGAACTTAAGTCTTCACTTGCTTTTCTTCATGGCGCTTTTGCTGCTCATCTGGCCCAAACCAGGGCCCAAGCGCCATCTGCAGCTCAGGTGCGCCCACCAGGTAAATGCGCCTGGTCCTAGGGTCGAACCCTAGACCTCCCACCTGGTCAAGCCTCTGCTGCATGCGCCTCTGCCAAATGTGCTCTGTGCTCTTGTCTGATTAATTTACAAATTAATCTATCTAGACAAGGTTGACTCGCAGGTCAATTACATTTTATAAATTAAATGCAATGTGATGCGCAGATCACAATATAAAAATTAATTTACAAAATTAACCAGGCACGCAGGCCCCAGCACAGCACACATTAAAACACGGGCAGCCCACATAAGATTAAATAGACATACATATGCATCAATCAACATGTGATCCATTCATGAAAATTAAATTTTGAAAACCCCTTGGGATCAATTTTAATTTTCCTTATTTGCCCTACTACCTTACAATGGTCCATTACTAGGGATCCACTCATCAGATCTAGTCAGATCCACTGCCCTTTCATGCACCAAGTCCTAACTGACTTGAGTCGACCAAAAGGCCAACCATGCATGCGCCAAGGGCTGAACGACCACACTGAGGTCTGGCAAGCGGGCGTGAGCCCGGGCCTAACTCATGTGCGTTCATAGGTTGTCTCAACCAGACATCGCTACACGCCTGTCTGCAGTCGACTTATAGCCACCTTGTGCTTTCGCACAGGTGCCATCTGGTCGACCCATCAAGGCTGTCAGATAATCTGATCAGACTAATTGGATCTTGACTAGACTGAGATTTCAACCCTAATAACCCATCTAAGGGTTTAAAGTAGGCGCCTTAGATCTAAGGTGAATCGCACATGTAATATAAGTTTTAAGAAAACATACAAAAATGCGCCAAGAACATGCGCCAACATAAGAATGTAACATGAAACATTTTTCTTATGAAACATCTAATATGCGCATGTTATAGATCTAAGCATACTTATATATCTGCATACATGGATCACAATATTTTAAGCAATCATAGAAACATGCAAACAATGGCTCTGATACCAATTGAAAGATCCCCTAACATAAGGGGGGGTGAAACCCTAGATAGGCGCATGTATTTTTTTTTTTTTCTTTTAAGCAGCGGAAAGGGGGTTTCTAGGATCTTTTGATGCATGCATTATAATCAACTTAAAACCGATTGCACAAGAGATAGAACCATACCATTGCCATCGGTTTGATGGTGTCTTGGAATCAAAGACGCAAGTGCCTCTTCTCCTTAGATGACACACACAATGAGAAGGCGACTACTTCCTTAGGGACTTTGTGCTAGCAAATCTTCAAGGAGTCCTTCGTATGGAGGGAATGAGAGAAACTTGCTTGCTTAGTCCTCGACTCTTCAAAAGCGTGAAGCATAGGTTCCACACGAGAGAAGGCGACGGGAATAGAAGTGAGGCGACAAGAGATGCGCTCCACACAAGACATGGAGGCGTGGTTGCTAAAAATAGCCAACTTACTCTTTCATGCGATCATGTGTTCATGCATTTCGAACCAATCGCATTTTTCCTCTCTATTCTTTAAACCAAGCGCTCATCCATGAGCCGGTTCATTTGAATTTGGTTCAATTACCAAATAAACCAAGCAACCAGTCCAGACCATAATAAACACTTAGGTTCTTGATCTGACCGTCGATCTCTTGATGCTCCTGATCTAACTGATCTAGCATCCATTCTCTCGATCGAAGCTTACCGATCTCAAGCCCTAATCAATCAAACATGATCAGACCAGATCTCACTTACAATCAGAGATTAAATCCCTTTAAACTGAACCCAAATAATTCAGTCCACACGATCTGACTTAAGTAAGCCATATCATCAAATTGTGCGACCCTGAGGGTTTCCTTTAAATGTCGGTAACGATAACTCACGTTATCACGATCAGTGAGGGGTATCTAGCAACACATCACTGTCTCCCGATATAAAGGAAAGAGTCTTCCAAGACTACACCCAAACCACAGTACAAGTGTGAATTCAACTCACTAAGCATACATATTTCCTTTGCCACTGGATGTTCTTATTGGACAAGCGTGTCAAGCTTGTAACTCCAATATGACAAGCATGATTAGATCAGATGAACATAGTCACCTGGGTATGGCCATACACTTTCTCAATCATCTCATCCAGGGGGGCCCCTTTAGAACATCACACTCCTTAAACAAGGAGATGGCAATCCTATGTCTATCACTAGTGCCCTAACCTGATTCAAGCTCATTATCCAAGATAGTCTATAATCATTATGTTTCAAATGATATTGAACTACCTCAAAACAATGACAATCATCATTTAGGAAACACAAGTGATCTCAAGTCAGAGGAAATGTGCCACTTGTTGCAATCAAGGATTATTCATATTGTGACAAACAATTGAACATCCTAGTAGGGTCAGTCCAGTACATCCAATGTACCCATGAGTCTACATCTTATTCCATGCTCGAAGCATCCTATAAGATTAGAACACATATTAGTCTTAACCATATCAAGGCTGTCTCATGTTCACCAAGATATCTCGACTAAGGACTTAACTGCATGTCAGCCTAGCTGAACAGCTTTGAGACATTATTCAGAAGAACATATATATTGCTGCAGACAATGTAGCTAACTGAATAACAACCAAGGCCTTTATAAACACATAAGTTTATACAAATGATACTGTTACAATCCCAAGGCCTCAAACATTAGGCTTAAGGGCATACCCCAACACCTAGCAAACGTCCGCCTGCAATGTTTGCCGAAGTTTCACCTATATGTATCACTCGCTTGCATCCTTGTAACAGCAGAATTTTTTTGAATGAATTGATGGAAATAGTTTCCTTCCTCTATCGGATGTCTTCGTCCCCCCTTCTCTAGGTGCATGTGTCACCAAGTCTTCTTCTCCTTTCCCTCTAATCTCCTCTTCTCCCTCAAACTCTCTACTTCGCTGCAAACACCCGCACACGACAACCACACCCAATTTCGAAACTTCGAAAGCTCGCCGCCGACGATCCACCGGCCGGATCTCCATGAGACTTCGGCCACCACTCCCCCTCCCCAAGACGAAGCCACAGCCACCGGAATCCATCCATCCGACTCTCCGATCACCGGAATCGAACTTCCGTTCGAATCCCCTGTTCTCGCCAGCCTTCCGTCCCCACTTCCGCCTTTCATCGTCGTCCGCCTCCGACCGGCCACCGCACACCCCTTAACTCCGGCCACGTCGTCACCACAACCATACCAACCTCCAGTAGTAGCAGTTTTGGATTTGGTCAACCACTGGCCGGCCGGCAACAAATCCTTCTCCAGCACGACATCCCCTGTTTCTGGCCTGCCGCGACCTAGCTCTGCCCTTCCGCATCGTGCTCCTCCGACCAGCCACCTCCCGTCACCAAACTCCGGCCACCTCTTCGCCTTAGTCAGAGGGACCTCCCATCGTAACAGGTCCGGCGATCGTCAGCCACCGGACGAACGCCGACCAACTCCGCTCGGCGCTCGTGTTTTCCCCTGTTTCGCCAGATTCCGCCCCAGATCTGCTCCTCATCATGGTTCTCCTCCGGCCAGCCACCGCCTGTCTCCTAACTCCGGCCAACTCTTCTCCATGAACATATGGACCCCTAGTCGTAACAGGTCCGGCGAGCGTGCACCACCGGACGATCGCCGACCAGCCCTGCTCCAGACTCGCCAACTTCCCCTGTTCTGTTCGAACAGCCGCCTCTCTTTGTAGTTTTCCCTGTTTCGCCTGAACAGTCATCTCTCCGCCTCTGCCAGTGCTCCGACGCCACCATCACCACCACCACCTACTGTATCAGAGTCGTAGACGAACCCCTAGCTCCGGCACCATTGAATAGCGCAAACCATCCTCGCCTGTTTCCAGACTCTCCTCTTGCTGTTGTTTTTGTTTTGCTCTTTCATAATAATCTAACTATCCTTATTGGCGCAGGTTTTTGGCATGATCGGACAAGCCTCTAGCTCTGATCCTTGGAGCCAATAGAAAGACCAGGACATCTTTTATCATTCCAATCAGTTCCGACGAATCCAGATGGACCAGAACATGCTACAAGACATAGCAACATTTGCTGAATGATTTAACTCCTGCATTCGTTTTCACAACTAATATGAATAGTGTTATTTATGCAGGTGCTCTAAGCAATTGGTGCAACAAGTATCTTGAACTTTGGTCAGATAATGAAGCACACATCTTGTACTTTCATTTGGGATAGTTGACGCGAGCCCGGGTTCAACGGTTCAATCTAACAAGCATTGCAAAATTTGCAATCTGAAATATTTCTGTGCAGTTTTAACTTACCGATCTGACTAGCTATATTGGTTGCACTAAATCTATATGCTCGAGTAGGAGTCTACTCTCCATTTTGATACGCATGCAAAGAACTAATTTAGTTTTACAACGCAGTTCATTTAGTTTGAATATTGAATGATTGGAACCCCCTCTATGACATTTGCCACATTTGCTAAATAATAATTTTCTGAACTCCTGGAATTCTAGCTGCTTTCATGAATATGCTGTTTTCTGAAAATTCAAAAAATAAATAATTGAATTTAAATTTAGGCGTTTGTTGTCACACGCTTCCCCCCTACATCAATGGGCGTGCCCACTGAGTGGGTACAACATGGCCCCAACGATAGTCAGAACAGTGAGGTTTCACGTCAGAAGGCTATCGTGCTTGATATTTAACGTTGGATTTTAACGGTCCTTTTATCTTCTTACTATCATTCAAATCCTATGGTGATAGCAGAAGAATAAATCATGCAGTTACTAAATTACTTAAACAGTAAATTAAAAGCATGATTATCTTATGTGGTAAAAGCCCATTAAGCCTAAGTAAGACCTTAATTAACTTAAGTCTTCACTTGAGCTCTTCATGTTGGGGTATGCCCTTAAGGCTAATGTTTGAGGCCTTGGGATTGTATAAGTATCATGTAATAAACTCTTAAGTTTATAATAAGGCATGGTTGTTATTCAGGTTGTTACCTTGTCTGCTGTAATAAGTGTACTTCTGAATAATGTCTCAAAGCTGTTCAGCTAGGCTGACAGGCTACATGTCCTTAGTCGAGATATCTTGGTGAACATGAGACAGCCTTGATATGATGGAGACTAATATGAGTGCTAATCTTATAGGATGCTTCGAGCATGGAATAAGATGTAGACTCATGGGTACATTGGATGTACTGGACAGACCCTACTGGGATATTGCATTGCTTGTCACAATGTGAATGATCCCTGTAAGCAGCAAGTGGCACATGTCCTTTGACTTGAGATCACTTGTGTTTCTAAATGATGATTGTCATTGTTTTGAGGTAGTTCAATATCATTTGAAATATAATGATTATAGACTATCTTGGATGGTGAGCTTGAATCAGGTTAGGGCACTAGTGATAGATAAAGGATTGCCGTCTCCTTGTTTAAGGAGTGTGGTGTTCTAAGGGCCCCCCCTATATGAGATGATTGAGATAGTGTATGGCCATACCCAGATGACTATGTGCATCTGATCTAATCATGCTCATCGTATTGGAGTTACAAGCTTGACCCGCTTGTCCAATAAGAACATCCAGTGGCAAAGGACACATGTATGCCTTGTGAATTGAGTCACACTTGTGCTATGGTTTGGGAGTAGTCTTGGAAGACTCTTTCCTTTATATCGGGAGACAGTGATGTGTTGCTAGATACCCCTCACTGATCGTGATAACGTAAGTTATCGTTACCGACATTTAGAGGAAACCCTCAGGGTCACACAATTTGGTGATATGGCTTACTTGAGTCAGATCGTATGGACTGGATTCTTTGAGTTCAGATTAAAGGGATTTAATCTCTGATTGTAAGTGAGATCTGGTCTGATCATGTTTGATTGATTAGGACTTGAGATCGGTAAGCTTCGATCGAGAGAGGTGATGCTAGATCGGAGAGATCAAGGGCATCAGATGATGAATGGTTAGATCATGAGCCTTGGGGGTTCAATTTGGTCTAGACCAAGTGGCTAGAGCTATTTCGGTTTGGTTTGTTGAACCAAAGCCGATTTGACATTTTGGCTTGAACCGGTTCACAATGGTGAACGCATGGTTCAATCCTAAAATGCGTTTGGGTTGAGTTGAGCGCATGGACTTGATGAGCTTCCATTTATGGAAAGTCATCAAGGGCCGGTTTCACTCACTTCAATGCCAAAAACGCATATGCGTTTGCGCTCTTCTCTTCAACGCATTCGACTTTGGTTGGGTGGTGATTGACGAAGAGAAGGAGAGGTTGAGCAAGAGGAGCTCTCGGCCAAGAGGTTCATCATCCCCTTCCATTCGACACTTGAAGGCTTGGGTGTCTTGCTAGCACAAGAGACCGCAAGGAGTAAGCATCTTCACCTTGTGTGTGAACTTGTGGAGGAGATCTACTTTGTTCTCTTTATCCAAGCCGACTTCCAAGCATATGGCGTTGGTATGATTTTTATCTCAATCTATTCAATCGATTATAGTTGAACATATGGCATGCAAATGATCTTGCGACCCTTGCTTCCGCTTGCATATTTTACATTAGCGCCATGCTTAGGGTTTTGCCCCCTTATGATTAGGGGTTCCTACAATTGGTATCAGAGCTTGGCTCTATGCATGCTATTATGTTTGCTGATGTGATCCTCATGTTGCGCTTACTTTTACTTGAGGCATGCTTTGCTTACATGAAGTTGCGCTTGTATCATGCTTTGCTTACATGAAGTTGCGCTTGTATCATGCTTTGCTTATATGAAGTATGCGCTCCCCCTTGAAGGGGACCCCCTAAAGTTTGCGCTCCCCCTTGAAGGGGACCCCCTTAGATCTAAGGGTTATATGCAAGCATGTTGTTTGTTTGTATGATTGCGCATGTTCTAAGGTTTTTCTAAAACTTACATCTTGCGCGCTTGTTTAGATCTAAGGTGCCACTACATTAAACCCTTAGATGGGTTGATGAGGTTGAAGTCACCACTAGGTTAGATCCAAGTCTGATCAGACCATCTGACAGCTCAGATGGGTTAACCTGATAGCACCTATGCGCAAGCACAAGGTGGCTATAGGTTGACTGCATCTAGGGCGTGTAGCGAGGTCTGGTTGAGACACTACTGAACACACTTGAGTTAGGCCCGGGGTCACACCCGCTTGCCAAAACTCATGGGGGTAGTTCAGCCCTTGGCGCATGCATGGTTGACCATTAGGTCAACTCGGGTCAGTTAGGACTCGGTGCATGCAAGGGCAAAGGATCTAACTAGATGGATGAGTGGATCCCCATCAATGGACCATTGTAAGGTTGTAGGGCTCATAAGGAAATTAAAATTGATGCCATGGGGTTTTCAAAAACTTTTAATTTCAAGATGAATGGATCACATGTTGATTGAACCATATGCTTGTTTATTTAGTCTTATGTGGGTTGCCCAATTGTGTGCTGTGCTGGGGCCTGCGTGCCTGGACTTAAAAATTGTAAATTAATTTGTGATCTGCGAATCACATTGTACTTAATTTATAATATGTTGTTGACCTGCGAGTCAACCTTGTCTAGATAGATCAAATGTACTTTGATTAGACAAGAACAAAGGCACACATCCAAGAGGGGCATTCACCTGGTGGTGCACCTGAGGTGCTCTTGGCGCTAGGGCACTGGGTTGGACCAGATGAGATGCAATGAAGCTCAAGTGAAGACTTAAGTTATATTAAGGTCTTACTAGGGTTCATGGGCTTTTACCACATAAGATCATGCTTTCTACTTATTGCTAATAATTAGAATTGCATATTTATGTTTATCTTCTGCTATAGCCATAGGACATGCCTGATAGTAAGAAGATAAAAGACCGTTAAAATCCAACGCTAACATATCAAGCTCGTAAGCCTTCTGACGCGAAACCTCACCTTTCTGACTATCGTTGGAGCCGTGTTGAAGCCACTCAGTGGGCACGTCCATCTATCTTCAGACGGTGCTGGATTTCACCTGCGTGTTACAGAGTTGGGATTTATCCCCTCTCGTTGCTCAGCATAGCACGTGGTGGTCCAGGGAGTAGGTCAGGTCAGCTTGACCATGTAGACTACATATGTGGCGCATATGGTAGCACATGGAGGCAGCCATCTCTGGGATCAGAGACTGTGTTGCACCAACTCAGTTGGCACAGTCTGCTGGATTGCCAAGATGAAGGGGAATCGCACGGGTTGGCGATTGGCTGGGACAACCTACCAGAAACTAGTGCTTGTCATCTCTGTGCATCTTATCTCGCCTGAGCGGGACGCGGAGACCAAGTATGAAATCTGGATCCCATCTCACTAAAAGAGTGTTTACTCTTTCGGACTGTTTACTGGATTTTTCAGTCAGACAAAATAGTGAGAAAAGAATCTTTCTTAAGTCCTGGATTGATTCTGAAACATTGATACTGACCTTGCTGTTCTTGCTTGTTGTAGATTCCTGCAGCAACGAACACCATGAGCTTCAATGTGCGATCCCTACTGGAAAGGGAGAAGTTTGCTGGGCCGAACTTCTCTGACTGGTTCGGACACCTTAAGATTGTTCTTAAGGCAGAGAGGAAACTGTATGTCCTCGAGACGGCGATACCGCCGCAGCCCGCTCCGAACGCCGCAAGGGCGGTTCGGGAAGCCTACGAAAAGCACGTCAATGATAGCATTGATGTCGCTTGCCTGATGCTAGCGTCTATGACGCCACCGCTGCAGCGTCAGCATGAGGATATGTCGGCTATAGAAATTATAGCGAACCTCAAGATGCTGTATGCTGCACAGGCGAGGACTGAGCGCTATAATCTGACGAAGCTCTTCTTTCAGAGCAAACTGGCTGAGGGGAGCCCAGTGGGAGCTCACGTGCTCAAGATGATTGGGCACAAGGAGGCTCTAGAGAAACTGGGGCATACCGTCAACCAGGAGCTTGCTGTGGACATTATTCTGCAGTCTCTTCCGCCCTCTTTCGATGCGTTCATTATTAACTTTAATATGAACAAGATCGATTGTACGCCGGCAGAGCTGCTGAATATGCTCTTGACCACTGAGGAAACTCTGAAGGGTAAGCCTTCAACCTCTGTCTTGATGGTTCCTTCTAGGAACAAGAAGAAGGGGAAGAAGGGCAAGGCCCCTATCAAGAATTACAGCAAGGCCCTGAAACAGAAGGTGAAGCGGTCGAAGGACAACAGGTGTTTCCACTGTGGCCAGCTGGGTCACTGGAAAAAGGACTGTAAAGCGCTCCAAGGAGATAAGAGGGGAAGCATCGCTTCTGGCTCAGGTATATATGTGACTGAGGTCATGTTATCTTCTTCTACTATATCATGGGTGTTGGACACTGCATGTGGAGTTCACATTTGTTCAAATGTGCAGGAACTCAAGAGAAGAAGGCAGGTGGGACAGCATGAGGTAGACCTACGAGTTGGAAACGGGGCACGGGTTGCTGCTGTTGCTGTAGGAGACTATTTCATTTCTTTACCATCTGGCGTTGTATTAGAATTAAACAATTGTTATTTTGTACCGAGTATTACCAAGAATATTATCTCTATTCCTGCTCTTGTCAGGAAAGGATTTGCCTTTGAATGCAATATTTCAAAGTGTGTTTTATCTCATGATAATATTGTGTATGCAACTGGTTCAATTAACAATGGGTTATACATGTTGGACATGGAAAATTCTATACAAAACATTGATAATAAGAAAGCCAAGTATGCTGATGACAGCACCTTGTTATGGCATAATCGTTTAGGCCATATAAACGAGAAGCGCATTAAGCGGTTGCATGAACATGGACTGCTGGGATCATTCTCCTATGAGGAGATTGATACATGCAAAGCTTGTTTGATGGGTAAAATGACGAAGTCTCCTTTTCCTCACAAAGGTCAAAGGGCTTCGGGTTTACTTGACCTTATACACAGTGATGTGTGTGGGCCTTTTAGTAAACATGCCAGAGGTGGCTATCAGTACTTCATTACCTTTACTGATGATTTCAGTAGGTATGGGTATGTCTATTTAATGAGACATAAAAGTGAATCTTTTGACAAATTCAAAGAGTTCAAAAATGAAGTACAAAATCAGCTAGGCCGAAATATCAAGGCACTTCGTTCTGATCGAGGTGGTGAATACCTGAGTCATGGATTTACTGACTATCTGAAGGAGTGTGGGATTATCTCACAGCTCACTCCGCCAGGAACACCGCAATGCAATGGTGTGTCCGAGAGGAGAAATAGAACGTTACTAGACATGGTTCGTTCTATGATGAGTCAGGCCACTCTTCCATATTCCTTTTGGGGTTTTGCACTGGAAACAGCTGCAAAGGTACTAAACCGAGTGCCATCCAAGGCAGTTTTAAAGACGCCATATGAGTTATGGTATGGAAAACAGCCTAGCTTGACATTTATCAGGATCTGGGGTTGCGAGGCTTATGTCAAAAAGCTCGCCTCTGGGAAACTGGAGAGCAGATCTGAGAAATGTATCTTTGTCGGTTACCCTAAGGAAACTAAGGGTTATTATTTCTACGATCCCAAAGAGAACAAGGTTTTTGTTGCTCGGACGGCCATATTTCTTGAGAAGGAGTTTCTTCTGCAAGAGGCCAGTGGGAGAGAAATAAAGCTGGATGAGAATTCAGAGGAAGGACAAAGTAGTCAAGCAGAGTTGGATGTGCCTGAGCTGGTAGATCAGGTTACTGAACAACCTGAGGCTCAGATATCACGGGAACCGCGAAGATCGGGTAGGATCCGTCGACAGCCTGAGCGCTATGACGGAGTCTACATCATTGATAATGATGAACCCCTAACTTATGCGGATGCGGTCAGTGGACCGGAATCAGCTAGATGGCTTGAAGCTATGCAAGCCGAGATGGACTCCATGTCAGATAACCAAGTCTGGGATTTGGTTGATCCGCCTCCGGGAGTAATCCCTATAGGCTGTAAATGGATCTTCAAGAAGAAGATTGACATGGACGGTAACGTGGTTACCTATAAAGGCAGGCTAGTTGCGAAAGGTTTCAAACAAATCTACGGGATAGATTATGATGAAACTTTCTCTCCTGTAGCCATGTTTAAGTCTATTCGGATTCTTTTCGCGATAGCAGCATATTACGACTATGAGATCTGGCAAATGGATGTGAAGACAGCTTTCCTTAATGGAAATCTGGATGAGGATGTGTATATGACACAACCGGAAGGTTTCACTAATCCAGCAGATCGTCATAAAATATGCAAGTTAAAGAAGTCCATTTATGGACTTAAACAAGCATCAAGAAGCTGGAATATTCGTTTTGATGAATCAATCTCTGAGTTTGGTTTCATCAAGAACGAAGATGACCCGTGTGTATATAAGAGGTTTAGTGGGAGCGTGATTACATTCCTAATCCTCTACGTCGATGATATCTTGATCATTGGAAATGATATTCCTGAACTGCATGCTGTTAAGGCATGGTTAGGAAAATGTTTCCAGATGAAAGATCTAGGAGAAGCAGCCTATGTATTAGGTGTCAAGATCTACCGGGATAGATCTAAGAGGCTTCTCGGGCTGTGCCAGAGTACTTACATCGATAAAGTCCTGGAGAGATTCCATTTAGAGAATTCTAAACGTGGATATCTTCCAGTCAGACATGGTCTGAATCTTTCAAAGAGTCAGTGTCCACAAACACAGACTGAGAAAGATGAAATGGACAATACGCCTTATGCTTCGGCTATTGGGTCCATTATGTATGCGATGTTGTGTACTCGCCCAGACGTCGCTTACGGGTTAAGCGTGACCAGTCGATTCCAAAGTAATCCAGGATTGGCGCACTGGATTGCAGTCAAGAACATCTTAAAATATCTGCGGAGGACCAAAGATATATTCTTGATATATGGTGGTCAGGAAGAACTCAGTATAGAGGGATATACTGACGCTTCGTTCCAGTCGGACCAGGATGATTTCCGATCGCAATCAGGCTATGTTTTTAGCTTGAATGGTGGAGCAGTGGTGTGGAAGAGCTTCAAACAGTCAACTGTTGCTGATTCCACAACAGAAGCCGAGTATGTTGCAGCCTCGGAAGCATCCAAGGAGGCAGTGTGGATTCGTAAGTTCGTGAGAGAACTTGGTGTCGTTCCTTCGAGTGCAGATCCTTTGGTTATCTTCTGTGATAACACTGGTGCTATAGCACAAGCAAAGGAACCACGGTCGCACCAGAAGTCCAAGCACATACAGAGACGGTTTCACTTGATCCGGGAGATCATTGATCGAGGCGAGATCAAGATTTGCAAGGTTCATACAGATGACAATCTGGCAGACCCGCTTACCAAGCCTCTGGCGCAGCAGAAGCATGAGAAGCACTGTAATAATATGGGTTTGAGATTTCTCAACCATTAGATTAAGTGCAAGTGGGAGATTGTTGGGGTATGCCCTTAAGGCTAATGTTTGAGGCCTTGGGATTGTATAAGTATCATGTAATAAACTCTTAAGTTTATAATAAGGCATGGTTGTTATTCAGGTTGTTACCTTGTCTGCTGTAATAAGTGTACTTCTGAATAATGTCTCAAAGCTGTTCAGCTAGGCTGACAGGCTACATGTCCTTAGTCGAGATATCTTGGTGAACATGAGACAGCCTTGATATGATGGAGACTAATATGAGTGCTAATCTTATAGGATGCTTCGAGCATGGAATAAGATGTAGACTCATGGGTACATTGGATGTACTGGACAGACCCTACTGGGATATTGCATTGCTTGTCACAATGTGAATGATCCCTGTAAGCAGCAAGTGGCACATGTCCTTTGACTTGAGATCACTTGTGTTTCTAAATGATGATTGTCATTGTTTTGAGGTAGTTCAATATCATTTGAAATATAATGATTATAGACTATCTTGGATGGTGAGCTTGAATCAGGTTAGGGCACTAGTGATAGATAAAGGATTGCCGTCTCCTTGTTTAAGGAGTGTGGTGTTCTAAGGGCCCCCCCTATATGAGATGATTGAGATAGTGTATGGCCATACCCAGATGACTATGTGCATCTGATCTAATCATGCTCATCGTATTGGAGTTACAAGCTTGACCCGCTTGTCCAATAAGAACATCCAGTGGCAAAGGACACATGTATGCCTTGTGAATTGAGTCACACTTGTGCTATGGTTTGGGAGTAGTCTTGGAAGACTCTTTCCTTTATATCGGGAGACAGTGATGTGTTGCTAGATACCCCTCACTGATCGTGATAACGTAAGTTATCGTTACCGACATTTAGAGGAAACCCTCAGGGTCGCACAATTTGGTGATATGGCTTACTTGAGTCAGATCGTATGGACTGGATTCTTTGAGTTCAGATTAAAGGGATTTAATCTCTGATTGTAAGTGAGATCTGGTCTGATCATGTTTGATTGATTAGGACTTGAGATCGGTAAGCTTCGATCGAGAGAGGTGATGCTAGATCGGAGAGATCAAGGGCATCAGATGATGAATGGTTAGATCATGAGCCTTGGGGGTTCAATTTGGTCTAGACCAAGTGGCTAGAGCTATTTCGGTTTGGTTTGTTGAACCAAAGCCGATTTGACATTTTGGCTTGAACCGGTTCACAATGGTGAACGCATGGTTCAATCCTAAAATGCGTTTGGGTTGAGTTGAGCGCATGGACTTGATGAGCTTCCATTTATGGAAAGTCATCAAGGGCCGGTTTCACTCACTTCAATGCCAAAAACGCATATGCGTTTGCGCTCTTCTCTTCAACGCATTCGACTTTGGTTGGGTGGTGATTGACGAAGAGAAGGAGAGGTTGAGCAAGAGGAGCTCTCGGCCAAGAGGTTCATCATCCCCTTCCATTCGACACTTGAAGGCTTGGGTGTCTTGCTAGCACAAGAGACCGCAAGGAGTAAGCATCTTCACCTTGTGTGTGAACTTGTGGAGGAGATCTACTTTGTTCTCTTTATCCAAGCCGACTTCCAAGCATATGGCGTTGGTATGATTTTTATCTCAATCTATTCAATCGATTATAGTTGAACATATGGCATGCAAATGATCTTGCGACCCTTGCTTCCGCTTGCATATTTTACATTAGCGCCATGCTTAGGGTTTTGCCCCCTTATGATTAGGGGTTCCTACACTTCATGGGTCTCTAGCATTTCATCTGGCCCAACCCGGGCCCAAGCGCCCACTACAGCTCAGATGCACCCACCAGGTAAAATGCGCCTGTCCTAGAGTCAAACCCTAGACCTCCCACTGGTGAAGCCACTTGCTGCATGCGCCTCTGCCATGTGTGCTCTGTGCTCATGTCTGATTAAATTACAATTTAATCTATCTAGACATGATTTACTCGCAGGTCAATTACACTTTATAAATTAATTAAAATGTGATGGGCAGATCACAATAATAATTTACAAATAATAATCCAGGCACGCAGGCCCCAGCACAGCACACATTAAATTTGGGCAGCCCACATAAGATTAAATAGACAATCATTCATGTTATACAAACTTCATGTGATCCAATCAAGAAAATAAAATTTTGAAAAACCCATTGGCTTCATTTTATTTCCTTATGTGCCCTACTACCTTACAACGGTCCATTAATAGGGATCCACTTATCAGACCTAGTCAGACCCCCTGCCCTTGCATGCACCAAGTCATAACCGACTTGAGTCGACCTCATAGTCAACAATGCATGCGTTAAGGGCTGAACGTCCCTCATGTTGGGGTATGCCCTTAAGGCTAATGTTTGAGGCCTTGGGATTGTATCAGTATCATGCATAAACTCTTATGTTTATAAAGGCAATGGTTGTTATTCAGGTTGTTACATTGTCTGCTGCAACAAGTGTACTTCTGAATGATGTCTCAATGCTGTTCAGCTAGGCTGACATGCTATAAAGTCCTTAGTCGAGATATCTTGGTGAACATGAGACAGCCTTGATATGATTGAGACTAATATGTGTTCTAATCTTATAGGATGCTTCGAGCATGGAATAAGATGTAGGCTCATGGGTACATTGGATGTACTGGACAGACCCTACTAGGATATTCAATTGCTTGTCACAATGTGAATAATCCTTGAATGCAACAAGTGGCACATATCCTCTGACTTGAGATCACTTGTGTTTCTAAATGATGATTGTCATTGTTTTGAGGTAGTTCAATATCATTTGAAACATAATGGTTATAGACTATCTTGGATAATGATCATGAGTCAGCTTAGGGCACTAGTGATAGATATAGGATTGCCGTCTCCTTGTTTAAGGAGTGTGATGTTCTACTGGGGGCCCCCTGGATGAGATGATTGAGAAAGTGTATGGCCATACCCAGGTGACTATGTTCATCTGATCTAATCATGCTCATCATATTGGAGTTACAGGCTTGACTCGCTTGTCCAATAAGAACATCCAGTGGCAAAGGAAATTTGTATGCCTCGTGAAGTGGATTCACACTTGTGCTGTGGTTTGGGTGTAGTCTTGGAAGACTCTTTCCTTTATATCGGGAGACAGTGATGTGTTGCTAGATACCCCTCACTGATCGTGATAACGTAAGTTATCGTTACCGACATTTAAAGGAAACCCTTAGGGTCGCACAATTCGATGATATGGCTTACTTAAGTCAGATCGTGTGGACTGAATTGTTTAGGTTCAGTTTGAAGGAGTTTAAACTTTGATTGTAAGTGAGATCTGGTCTGATCATGTTTGATTGATTGGGGCTTGAGATCGGTAAGCTTCGATCGAGAGAATTGATGCTGGATCAGTGAGATCAAGAGCATCAGGAGATGAACGGTTAGATCTGGAGCCTTAGGGTTTAAGATGATCTAGACCAAATGGCTTGGGCTGGTTTGATTTGGTCTTTGGACCAAATGCAATTGCATTGAACCGGTTCAAGAGAGTGAACGCATGGTTCAATGCTTGAGGCATTTTTGATCGGTTTTGACATCATGGGCGCATGGCTTCGTGTCTTTCCTATTTTTGGAAAGTCATTAGCGCATGTTCCCTTCAACGCCAAAAACGCTTCAATGCTCGCCTCTCTCATTTTTTGCGCTCTCGTGTGTGGCTTGTCTTCACGAGAGAGTTGAGAAGATTTCGGCCAAGGTGAACATCACTCTCGCATGTCCATCTTCCTCCACACAAAGGACCCCTTGAAGCTTTGCTAGCACAAAGACGACAAGGAGAAGCCATCTTCATTCGTTGTGTGCGTCATCTTCGGAGAAGAAGCAATTGCGTCTTTGCTTCCAAGACACCATCCAATCCAATGGCGTTGGTATGATCCCTTATGATCTATTCCATTGTTACAAGTTGATCATATGAACTACATGCGATCTTATCTTTGAAACCCTAATTTCCGCTGCCAAAAGAATTAATTTGCGCCAAGTAGGGTTTTGCTCCCCCTTGAAGGGGACTCTTCAATTGGTATCAGAGCGCTGGTTCTTGTAGAATCATATGATTGCTTGATGATTTGTGATCCTTGTTTGTGTTTGATAAGTAGATCTAGTAGGAAGCATCTTGCGCATCTACATGTAGAGTAATGAAAATACATGATGTATGTTTTTGTTTACTCCTTTGCGCATGTATGATGTATTGTTGCGCATGTTAGATGTTTTTCAAAACTTAACTTGCGCGCCCCTACTTTAGATCTAATGCGTCTACTATAAACCCTTAGACGGGTTGATGGGGTTGAAGTCATCCTCTAGGTAGGATCCAAATAGTCTGATCAGACCATCTGACAGCCTAGATGGGTTGACCAGATAGCACCTGTGCGCAAGCACGAGGTGGCTATAGGTCGACTGCATCAAGGGCGTGTAGCGAGGTCTGGTTGAGACAACCAGTGAACGCACATGAGTTAGGCCCGGGGTCACACCCGCTTGCCAGAACTCATGAGGGTTGTTCAGCCCTTGGCGCATGCATGGTTGACCATTAGGTCAACTCAAGTCAGTTAGGACTTGGTGCATGCAAGGGCAGTGGATCTGCCTAGACATGATGAGTGGATCCCTATCAATGGACCGTTGTAAGGTTGTAGGGCACATAAGAAAAATAAAATTGATGCCAATGGGTTTTCAAACATTTTATTTTCTTGTTAATGGATCACATGATGATTGGATGCCATGATATATGTTTATTTCATCTTATGTGGGTTGCCCTTTTAATCTGTGCTGTGCTGGGGCCTGCGAGCCTGGTTTAAACTTGTAAATTAATTTTTATTGTGATCTGCGAATCACTTTTTAATTGATTTATAAAATGTTATTGACCTGCGAGTCAATCTTGTCTAGATAGATTACATTGTAATTTAATCAGACAAGGGCACAGAGCACACATGGCATTGGCGCATGCAGCAGTGGCTTGACCAGGTGGGAGGTCTAGGGTTCGACCCTAGGACAGGCGCATTTACCTGGTGGGCGCACCTGAGCTGCAGAGGGCGCTTGGGCCCTGGTCTGGGCCAGATGAGAGGCAGAAGACCCAAGAAGCATGTGAAGACTTAAGATACCTTAAGGTCTTACTTAGGCTTAATGGGCGTTTACCACATAAGATCATCATGCTTTCTTTTATTGTTTAAATAATTAGACTTGCATGATTTATTTATCTTCTGCTATCACCATAGGGTTTGCATGATAGTTAAGAAGATAAAAGACCGTTAAAATCCAACGCTAAAATATCAAGCTCGATAGCCTTCTGACGCGAAACCTCACTGTTCTGACTATCGTTGGAGCCGTGTTGTACCCACTCAGTGGGCACGTCCATCTATCTTCAGACAGTGTGTGATTTCACCTGCGTGTTACAGAGAAGGGATTTATCGCTTCTCGTTGCTCAGCATAGCACGTGGTGGTCCAGGGAGTAGGTCGGGTTAGCTTGACCATGTAGGCTACATATGTGGCGCATATGGTAGCTATATGGAGGCAGCCATCTGTGGGATCAGAGACTGTGTTGTACCAACTCAGTTGGCACAGTCTGCTGGATTGCCCAGATGAAGGGGAATCACACGGGTTGGCGATTGGCAAGGACTGCCTAGCAGAAATTAGTGCTTGTACTCTCTGTGAATCTTATCTCGCTTGAGCGGGACGCGGAGACCAAGTATGAAATCTGGATCCCATCTCACTAAAAGAGTGTTACTCTTTCGGACTGTTTTACTGGATTTTTCAGTCAGATAAAATAGTGAGAAAAGAATCTTTCTTAAGTCCTGGATTGATTCTAAACATTGATACTGACCTTGCTGTTCTTGCATTGTTGTAGATTCCTGCAGCAACGAACACCATGAGCTTCAATGTGCGATCCCTACTGGAAAGGGAGAAGTTTGCTGGGCCAAACTTCTCAGACTGGTACGGACACCTTAAGATTGTTCTTAAGGCAGAGAGGAAACTGTATGTCCTCGAGACGGCTGTGCCGCCTCAACCCGCTCCGAACGCCGCAAGGGCGGTTCGGGATGCCTATGAAAAGCATGTCAATGACAGCATTGATGTCGCTTGCATGATGCTAGCGTCTATGACGCCACAGCTGCAGCGTCAGCATGAGGATATGTCTGCTATAGAAATTATAGCAAACCTCAAGATGCTATATGCTGCACAGGCGAGGACTGAACGCTATAATTTGACCAAGCTTTTCTTTCAGAGCAAACTGGCTGAAGGGAGTCCAGTGGGAGCTCATGTGCTCAAGATGATTGGGCACAAAGAGGCTCTAGAAAAACTGGGGCATACCATCAATCAGGAGCTTGCTGTAAACATTATTCTGCAGTCTCTCCCGGCCTCCTTCGATCCGTTCATTATTAACTTTAATATGAACAAGATTGACTGTACTCCGGCAGAGTTGCTGAATATGCTCTTGACTACGGAGGAGACTCTGAAGGGAAAGCCTTCAACCTCTGTCTTGATGTTCCCTTCCAGGAACAAGAAGAAGGGGAAGAAGGGCAAAGCCCCTGTCAAGAACTACAACAAGGCTCTGAAACAGAAGGTTAAGCGGTCGAAGGAATACAGATGTTTCCACTGTGGCCAGCTGGGTCACTGGAAAAAGGACTGTAAAGCGCTCCAAGGAGACAAGAAGGGAAGCATCGCTTCTGGCTCAGGTATTTTTGTGACTGAGGTCATGTTTTCTTCTTCTATTTCATGGGTGTTGGACACTGCATGTGGAGTTCACATTTGCTCAAATGTACAGGAACTCAAGAGAAGAAGACAGGTGGGACAGCATGAGGTGGACCTACGAGTTGGGAACGGGGCACGGGTTGCTGCTGTTGCTTTAGGAGTTTATTACATCTCATTACCATCTGGACTTGTATTGGAACTAGACAATTGTTATTTTGTACCTAGCATAACGAAGAATATTATCTCTATTCCTGCTCTTGTCAGGAAAGGATTTTCCTTTGAATGCAATATTTCAAAGTGTGTTCTATCTTGTGATAATATTGTTTATGCTACTGGATCAATTAACAACGGGTTATTCATATTGGACATGGAATGTTCTATACAAAACATTGATAATAAGAAAGCCAAGTATGCTGATGACAGCACCTTGTTATGGCATAGTCGTTTAGGCCATATTAACAAGAAACGCATTAAGCGGTTGCATGATCATGGACTGCTGGGATCATTCTCCTATGAGGAGATTGATACATGCAAAGCTTGTTTAATGGGTAAAATGACGAAGTCACCTTTTCCTAACAAAGGTCAAAGGGCTTCAGGTTTACTTGACCTGATACACAGGTCAAGTATGTGGGCCATTTAGTAAACATGCCAGAGGTGGCTATTCGTACTTCATTACCTTTACTGATGATTTCAGTAGATATGGGTATGTCTATCTACTGAGACATAAGAGTGAATCTTTTGACAAGTTCAAAGAGTTCAAAAATGAAGTACAAAATCAGCTAGGCCGAAATATCAAGGCACTTCATTCTGATCGAGGTGGTGAATACCTAAGTCGAGAGTTCACTGACTATCTAAAGGAGTGTGGGATTATCTCACAGCTCACTCTGCCAGGAACACCGCAGTGGAATGGTGTGTCCGAGAGGAGGAACAGAACATTACTTGATATGGTTCGTTCTATGATGAGTCAGGCTACTCTACCTTACTCCTTTTGGGGATTTGCACTGGAGACAGCTGCAAAGGTACTAAACCGAGTGCCATCCAAGGCAGTTTCTAAGACTCCATATGAGTTATGGTATGGGAAACAGCCTAGCTTGACCTTTATCAAGATCTGGGGTTGCGAGGCTTATGTCAAAAAGCTCGCCTCTGGGAAACTAGAGAGCAGATCTGAGAAATGCATCTTTGTCGGATACCTTAAGGAAACTAAGGGTTATTATTTCTACGATCCCAAAGAGAACAAGGTATTTGTTGCTCGGACGGCCATTTTTCTTGAGAAAGAGTTTCTTCTGCAAGAGGCCAGTGGGAGAGAAATAAAGCTGGATGAGAATCCAGAGGAAGGACAAAGTAGTCAAGCACAGTTGGATGAGCATGAGCCAGTAGAACAGGTTATTGAACAACCTGAGGCTCGGATATCACGGGAACCGCGAAGATCGGGAAGGATCCGTCGACAGCCTGAGCGCTATGACGGAGTCTACATCATTGATCATGATGAACCCCTTACTTATGCGGATGCGGTCAGTGGACCGGAGTCAGCTAGATGGCTTGAAGCTATGCGAGTCGAGATGGACTCAATGTCAGATAACCAAGTCTGGGATTTGGTTGATCCGCCTCAGGGAGTAATCCCTATAGGCTGTAAATGGATCTTCAAGAAGAAGATTGACATGGATGGTAACGTGGTTACCTATAAAGGCAGGCTAGTTGAGAAAGGTTTCAAACAAATCTACAGGATAGATTATGATGAAACTTTCTCTCCTGTAGCCATGTTCAAGTCTATTCGGATTATACTTGCGATAGCGGCATATTACGATTATGAGATCTGGCAAATGGATGTGAAGACCGCTTTCCTTAATGGAAAACTGGATGAGGATGTGTATATGACACAACCTGAAGGTTTCACTAATCCATCAGATCGTCATAAAATATGCAAATTAAAGAAGTCCATTTATGGACTTAAGCAAGCATCAAGAAGCTGGAATATTCGTTTTGATGAATCAATCTGTGAGTTTGGTTTCATCAAGAATGAAGATGACCCGTGTGTATATAAGAGGTTTAGTGGGAGCGTAATTACTTTCCTAGTCCTCTACGTCGATGATATCTTAATCATTGGAAACGATATTCCTAAACTGCATGCTATTAAAGCATGGTTAAGAAAATGTTTCCAGATGAAAGATCTAGGAGAAGCAGCCTATGTATTAGGTGTGAAGATCTACAGGGATAGATCTAAGAGGCTTCTCGGGCTGTGCCAGAGTACTTACATCGATAAAGTCCTGGAGAGATTCCATTTAGAGAATTCTAAAAGAGGATATCTTCCAGTCAGACATGGTCTGAATCTTTCAAAGAGTCAGTGTCCACAAACACAGACTAAGAAAGATGAAATGGACAATACGCCTTATGCTTCGGCTATTGGGTCCATTATGTATGCGATGTTGTGTACTCGCCCAGACGTCGCTTACGGGTTAAGCGTGACCAGTCGATTCCAAAGTAATCCAGGTCAGGCGCACTGGATTGCAGTCAAGAACATTTTAAAATATCTGCGGAGGACCAAAGATATGTTCTTGGTATATGGTGGTTAGGAAGAACTCAGTATAGAAGGATATACTGATGCTTCGTTCCAGTCGGACCAGGATGATTTCCGATCGCAATCAGGCTATGTTTTTAGCTTGAATGGAGGAGCAGTGGTGTGGAAGAGTTTCAAACAGTCTATTGTTGCTGATTCCACAACAGAAGCCGAGTATGTTGCAGCCTCGGAAGCATCTAAGGAGGCAGTGTGGATTCGTAAGTTCGTTCAGGAACTTGGTGTTGTTCCTTCGAGTGCAGATCCTTTGGTTATCTTCTGTGATAACACTGGAGCAATCGCACAAGCAAAGGAACCACGGTCGCACCAGAAGTCCAAGCACATACAGAGACGGTTTCACTTGATCCGGGAGATCATTGATCGTGGTGAGATCAAAATCTGCAAGGTTCATACAGATGACAATCTGGCTGACCCGCTTACCAAGCCTCTGGCACAGCAGAAGCATGAGAAGCACTGTAATAATATGGGTTTGAGATTTCTCAACCATTAGATTAAGTGCAAGTGGGAGATTGTTGGGGTATGCCCTTAAGGCTAATGTTTGAGGCCTTGGGATTGTATCAGTATCATGCATAAACTCTTATGTTTATAAAGGCAATGGTTGTTATTCAGGTTGTTACATTGTCTGCTGCAACAAGTGTACTTCTGAATGATGTCTCAATGCTGTTCAGCTAGGCTGACATGCTATAAAGTCCTTAGTCGAGATATCTTGGTGAACATGAGACAGCCTTGATATGATTGAGACTAATATGTGTTCTAATCTTATAGGATGCTTCGAGCATGAAATAAGATGTAGGCTCATGGGTACATTGGATGTACTGGACAGACCCTACTAGGATATTCAATTGCTTGTCACAATGTGAATAATCCTTGAATGCAACAAGTGGCACATATCCTCTGACTTGAGATCACTTGTGTTTCTAAATGATGATTGTCATTGTTTTGAGGTAGTTCAATATCATTTGAAACATAATGGTTATAGACTATCTTGGATAATGATCATGAGTCAGCTTAGGGCACTAGTGATAGATATAGGATTGCCGTCTCCTTGTTTAAGGAGTGTGATGTTCTACTGGGGGCCCCCCTGGATGAGATGATTGAGAAAGTGTATGGCCATACCCAGGTGACTATGTTCATCTGATCTAATCATGCTCATCATATTGGAGTTACAGGCTTGACCGCTTGTCCAATAAGAACATCCATGGCAAAGGAAATTTGTATGCCTCGTGAACTGGATTCACACTTGTGCTGTGGTTTGGGTGTAGTCTTGGAAGACTCTTTCCTTTATATCGGGAGACAGTGATGTGATGCTAGATACCCCTCACTGATTGTGATAACGTAAGTTATCGTTACCGACATTTAAAGGAAACCCTTAGGGTCGCACAATTCGATGATATGGCTTACTTAAGTCAGATCGTGTGGACTGAATTGTTTAGGTTCAGTTTGAAGGAGTTTAAACTCTGATTGTAAGTGAGATCTGGTCTGATCATGTTTGATTGATTGGGGCTTGAGATCGGTAAGCTTCGATCGAGAGAATTGATGCTGGATCAGTGAGATCAAGAGCATCAGGAGATGAACGGTTAGATCTGGAGCCTTAGGGTTTAAGATGATCTAGACCAAATGGCTTGGGCTGGTTTGATTTGTTCTTTGGACCAAATGCAATTGCATTGAACCGGTTCAAGAGAGTGAACGCATGGTTCAATGCTTGAGGCGTTTTTGATCGGTTTTGACATCATGGGCGCATGGCTTCGTGTCTTTCCTATTTTTGGAAAGTCATTAGCGCATGTTCCCTTCAACGCCAAAAACGCTTCAACGCTCGCCTCTCTCATTTTTTTGCGCTCTCGTGTGTGGCTTGTCTTCACGAGAGAGTTGAGAAGATTTCGGCCAAGGTGAACATCACTCTCGCATCTCCATCTTCCTCCACACAAAGGACCCCTTGAAGCTTTGCTAGCACATGAAGGTCCCCTACAAGGGGCGAAACCCTAAAACATGCGCTAAACAAAACTTGCATGGGCGGAATCTAGGGTTTCCTAAGATCGGATAGCATGTATTATGATCAACTTTAACAACAGAAAAGGAATTCATACCGAAGCCATATGAAGGAAGTCGCCTTGGAAGCAAAAGAACAAAAGAGGTCTCCTCCAAATCGTCACACACAAGATGATGTCGCTTTCTCTTTTGGTGCTCCTTGTGCTAGCAAGTTTCCAAGAGGTCTTGATCGAATGGGAGGGAAGATGATCTCCTTGCTTGGCGAAACTTTCTCCTCTTGTCGTCTTAGCTTTTTCACACGAGAATGCTTCTCCAAAGAAAACAAAGGAGGCGACAAAGGCGTGAAGAGGCGAGAGAGAGGCGACGTGAGATCATGGACACGTTTGAGAAACATGCTATCTAAAAATAGCAAAGTCCAAACGTTCATGCGACCATGCATTACCCCAATCGCAAATGCCTCACCACCTGAACCATGCGCTCATCCAATGAGCTGGTTCAAATCGATTTGGTTCAACAACCAAATAAACCAAGCAATTAGTCCAGATCATAATAAACCACTGAGGCCTAAGATCTGACCGTTGATCTCTTAATGCTCTTGATCTGACCGATCTAGCATCTATTCTCTCGATCGAAGCTTACCGATCTCAAGCCCTAATCAATCAAACATGATTAGACCAGATCTCACTTTTATTCAGAGAGTAAATCCCTTTAAACTGAACTCAAACAATTCAGTCCACACGATCTGACTTAAGTAAGCCATATCATCAAATTGTGCGACCCTAAGGGTTTCCTCTAAATGTCGGTAACGACAACTTACGTTATCACGATCAGTGAGGGGTATCTAGCAACACATCACTGTCTCCCGATATAAAGGAAAGAGTCTTCCAAGACTACACCCAAACTACAGCACAAGTGTGAATCCAATTCACAAGGCATGCATATTTCCTTTGCCACTGGATGTTCTTATTGGACAAGCGTGTCAAGCTTGTAGCTCCAATATGATGAGCATGATTAGAACAGATGAACACAGTCACCTGGGTATGGCCATACACTTTCTCAATCATCTCATCCAGGGGGCCCCTTTAGAACACCACACTCCAATTATAGAGACGGCAATCCTTTGTCTATCACTAATGCCCTAACCTGACTCAAGCTCACCATCCAAGATAGTCTATAACCATTATGTTTCAAATGATATTGAACTACCTCAAAACAATGACAATCATCATTTAGAAACACAAGTGATCTCAAGTCAGAGGAAATGTGCCACTTGTTACATTCAAGGATTATTCACATTGTGACAAGCAATTGAATATCCTAGTAGGGTCTGTCCAGTACATCCAATGTACCCATGAGTCTACATCTTATTCCATGCTCGAAGCATCCTATAAGATTAGAGCACATATTAGTCTCAATCATATCAAGGCTATCTCATGTTCACCAAGATATCTCGACTAAGGACTTCACAGCATGTCAGCCCAGCTGAACAGCTTTGAGACATTATTCAGAAGTACACTTATTGCAGCAGATAATGTAACAAACTGAATAACAACCATGCCTTTATAAACATAAGAGTTTATTACATGATACTGATACAATCCCAAGGCCTCAAACATTAGCCTTAAGGGCATACCCCAACAGCACAAAGACGACAAGGAGAAGCCATCTTCATTCGTTGTGTGCGTCATCTTCGGAGAAGAAGCAATTGCGTCTTTGCTTCCAAGACACCATCCAATCCAATGGCGTTGGTATGATCCCTTATGATCTATTCCATTGTTACAAGTTGATCATATGAACTACATGCGATCTTATCTTTGAAACCCTAATTTCCGCTGCCAAAAGAATTAATTTGCGCCAAGTAGGGTTTCGCTCCCCCTTGAAGGGGACTCTTCACCTCATGAGTTCTGGCAAGCGGGCGTGACCCCGGGCCTTAATCATGAGCGTTCATCGGTTGTCTCAATCAGACATCGCTACCACGCCTTTCTGCAGTCGACCAATAGCCACCTCATGCTTGCACATAGGTGCCATCTGGTCGACCCATCTAGGCTGTCAGATGGTCTGATCAGACTGTTGGGTCTTGACTGGACGATGACTTCAACCCTAATAAACCCGTCTAAGATTTTGAAGCAGGCGCTTAGATCTAATGAGGGGCGCGCAAGTAATGTTTTGAGGAAAAACTACAACAAGCGCCAAACATCATACATGCGCCAACAAGTAATAAACATACATCTAGTTTCGCATGATGACCTATACCATTAGATCTACTCTTAAGCGCAAATAAGGATCACTATAAGCAATCATATGAATCATACATGGAACTTGCTCTGATACCAATTGAAAGTCCCCGAAAGGGGTGGGGAAACCCTAATCATGCAGATATAAAATTTTCTCAAGGCGGAATCTAGGGTTTCCTAGGATCGCATGTATGAACATAGATCAACTTAACAATTTGTATAGATCAACACAAGGATCATACCATTGCCATTGCTTGGATGGCGACTTGGAAGAAGAGGGCGAGCGGCTCTCCTCCAAAGGTGGCGCACACAAGGTGAAGATGACTACTCCCTTGGCGTCTTTGTGCTAGCAAAGCTTCAAGGTTTTTCCTTCGTGAAGGAGACGAGAGATGTCTCTTGGTTTTTGTTCTCTTCTCCTTTGCGTGAAGTCTCACCACCCGAGAGCAAGAGAGAAAGAGGGGCGAGAATAGGGGCGATCCCTCGAACGTGAGGCGTGCTACCTATTTTGGAAAGCATGACTTCCAAAAATAGTAAACCCTCACACGTTCAAGTGTTCACGCTTAGTGAACAAATCGCAATGTTCTCCCCTTTGAACCATGCACTCACTTGAAGAGCCGGTTCAATTACATTTGGTTCAAAGACCAAATTAAACCAAGCATTGGTCTAGATCAAATTAAACCATAAGGCTCAAGATCTAACCATACATCTCTTGATGCTCTTGATCTCACCGATCTAGCATCAATTCTCTCGATCGAAGCTTACCGATCTCAAGCCCTAATCAATCAAACATGATCAGACCAGATCTCACTTACAATCAGAGTTTAAACTCCTTTAAACTGAACCAAAACAATTCAGTCCACACGATCTGACATAAGTAAGCCATATCATCAAATTGTGCGACCCTAAGGGTTTCCTTTAAATGTCGGTAACGATAACTTACGTTATCACGATCAGTGAGGGGTATCTAGCAACACATCACTGTCTCCCGATATAAAGGAAAGAGTCTTCCAAGACTACACCCAAACCACAGCACAAGTGTGAACCCAAGTCACTTGACATATGTGTTTCCTTTGCCACTGGATGTTCTTATTGGACAAGCGTGTCAAGCCTGTAATTCCAATATGATGAGAATGATTAGATCAGATGAACATAGTCATCTGGGTATGGCCATACACTTTCTCAACCATCTCATCCAGGAGGCCCCTATAGAACATCACACTCCAAACAAGGAGACGACAATCCTATATCTATCACTAGCGCCCTAACATGACTCATGCTCATTATCCAAGATAGTCTATAACCATTATGTTTCAAATGATATTGAACTACCTCAAAACAATGCCAATCATCATTTAGAAACACAAGTGATCTCAAGTCAGAGGAAATATGCCACTTGTTTGCATATAAGGATTATTCACATTGTGACAAGCAATCGAATATCCTAAGTAGGGTCTGTCCAGTACATCCAATGTACCCATGAGTCTACATCTTATTCCATGCTCGAAGCATCCTATAAGATTAGAACACATATTAGTCTCAATCATATCAAGGCTGTCTCATGTTCACCAAGATATCTCGACTAAGGACAAAACTGCATGTCAGCCAAGCTGAACATCATTGAGACATTATTCAGAAGTATACATATTGCAGCAGATAATGTAACAACCTGAATAACAACCATTGCCTTTATAAACATAGAGTTTATACATGATACTGATAACAACCCAAGGCCTCAAACATTAGCCTTAAGGGCATACCCCAACAAAAAAAGTATTAGGGATTTGTAGGAAACTTCACTTTTACTAGATTAGATATTCCTAATGTTGTTGGTGTGGTTATTCAGTTCATGTCGAATCCCAAGTAGAGTCATTAGTAATTGCTCTTCGAATTCTTTATTGCATAAAAATCTTTATAGCAAAAGGAATCGATCCTTTACAAAAGATATGAACATCTATAATTTAAATATCACACTGACGCTAATTATGTTAAGAGTTAACCTTGTTAAGAACCTCATAATATTATTGCAAGGTCTAATGCAAAGGCTAAATATAGAACTATGGTTCAAATTGATTTTGAGAACACATCTTTACAATATTCATAAAAAGATTGGCTTCCTTAATAAAGAACATGACTATAAAATGTGAAAAACAAGCAATTATATTAAAATAATCAAATATTTTATAAACAAAAATACATATTGAAGAGGATTGTTAATTTATAAGAGATATAGTAATGTTGAAGATCTGAACATCACTGTTTCAAAGAATTAACTAACAATCATCATCATCATCATCATATCTTCATCATTATTGTCATTGTCATTGTCGTTATTGTCATCATCATCTTCCTCATTAGGAGTGTGGTTGTGCCAAGAGGAAAGGGATCCTAGGAGAGATTTCTACAACTTAGAGTGAGGCTGAGGAGAGTATTAGGAGTGTCTTTCGTAGTCGGTTATAGCCGATCTATATTCTTTCCTAACAAAAATTTAATTATGGGAAAAGTCATCGTAGAATATCATCATCATCATGTGTCATTGTGTCGAAAGAAGAAGGCTCCCAAGAGAGATTTCTACAACATGAAGTGAGGTTGAGGCAAGTGTTAGGAGTGTCTTCACCTAGGTATGCTTCCTTACAAAAAATTGATTCCGGACAAAAATTATGATATAACATCATCATCATCATCCTTCACAAATGCATGTGGAGCAATTGGCTCTCATCCTTCACAACGCATGGGGACTCAACGGATGACTTTAGGGTGCTTACAAAAATCCATGAGAGACTTGAAAAATAGGTGCGAAATATGCCATACACCCCTAGAGGGAGGAACCCAGGCGGGGAGCATCTCGAGAAAACATGGCAAATGAGCTATTGAGCATCGCCAATTGTCACCAGTGAGATGTATGGGTTATCGGAGGACAAAGCTTTGGCTTGGGTTCTCTAAGGGATTTCTTCCTTACAAGATTAGGGGTATGTGGTCACGTCAAGAGGAGAGGGTATCTTGGAGAGATTTCTACAACATGGAGTGAGGCTAGAAGTATTCTCGCCTATCGGTCATAGCAGATCCACATTCTTCCTTGACAGAAGTTCGCTTAGGGAAAAGCCATGATAGATTATCATTATGATCACCATCATCATCATCTATTGGTTTTTTAACTACAGAGCTTGATCTTCATTCTTTTTCAATGGTCTACTAAGATTTTACCTAATAGATGGTGAGCAATCTGAATCATGAAAAAGATGTTTGTAGATATTTATGCCAAACTACATCATTTTTGAAAATAATGCTAAAGGTAAGATTATTTTGATATACTCTAAGACTAGATTACAAAATTACTTTGTCTAAAGAACACTGAAGGTTCAATACTTCTTTAGCTAAAGCATAAGTTATGCTTTAAAGACGAGTGGAACATTATTGGCATGATAATAACAATAGATGATAATTTGAAGGCTTCATAAGCATTTCAATATTGTAATTTTCTATCAATTGTTAACCTAAAGAAAAGTAATTTTGACACCATATGAACAAAAATATGGAAACTTCAACAATTTTTCACTTTTTATAAACAATATTCTTTGCACAGCTATAAAATGATGAAGGGATATGTACCAAAAAAGTATGGGTATTCAAAATTATATGAAGCTTATATATTTTTAATGTCTCATATTGCCATTCATTTTATAAATTTGAATTTTAATTTAGTGTAACTAAATGGGAGTGTAAGTGTCAATTTTGAATAGTGCTAAGTTACATAACTATGTAATTGGTAATATCATTTACATTCAAAGGTAAAATTAGTGTAATAAGTTATCCCAAATAATACTTGAACAAAATCTTAAAAATTGATCCATACCGCCAAATATAGGCGATACATAAAATGTCTGTGTGGCACCTCTTTTTAGTTCTACGTAGGTTTAAACATTTTTAATTAGATTATGTTTGTTTAGGCCACCAACTTAATATGTCATTTGTTCATTAATCAGGTGATAATAATATGAGATTAGTCAAATACCGTATATATAAATTTTGTACTTGTTGTGTGCTCTCGCTAATCTTCCCTTTTAGTGAATCTCATTTAAATTCTAGGTTCATTCTATACTGAAAGATCTAGTTCACAAGGCAAATCAATGAAACTATAGTAGGTTCTCCGTTAATCGTTTATTTTTTTGAAGGTCGTTTTTCAGTATACTAGTTGCTATCATGTTTGCTATTTTACCAAATATTTTTCCCTTAGTTTTACATATAACTTGTTTATAGTCTTCTTAAAAGGATTTAGTGTTGGTTTTACTAACAGAATAAATTCAGAGTTATAGATCATATCTTAAGTAGTATTTATGATACACGTGAATACGGGTTGCTATGTTTTGATCTGGTTTTGAATCAAATAATGAGTTGATATTTTGACTAGTCAAATGTTTTACTAGTTAAAATTACGTATCTATGTGAGGTCTATTAACTACCCAAAAAGGTAATGACTGTTCATTTAACATATTGAGTACTTAGGTATATCCCTTGTACCTTAATGAGCTATGCACTGATCATCTAGTTTGTACCATCTTTCAAAAAGTCTACTCATTGGTTGAGGTTGCAATGCAATAATTGTGGACAATAATCCTTTTTGTACCTAGCAAGAAGCAGCAGATTAAATTATCTAATATTTGCATGAATGGAGTATCCAATACTTAAAACGTTCAAGACTCTCGTACGTGTGAAGTAGAAGTGAGATGAAGTGGCTGTACCATATCTAGTTTCTTTTTGAACGTTAATAGATAGTTTTGTTGCAGGTGACATTATTGTTAGGTAGTTCCTTCCAAATTCATTATGAAACATGATATTAACGCCATCGTTGCATAATTCAAGTCCCAAGCTAAGCTGTATATGTCAGAGTGTAGGTTTACGGTCCTTCCTATTGGAAAACTTCGGGTATATTTTATAATTTTCAGAGATAGATATTACACAATTACATTGCACAGCGAAAGCTATATCCCCGAAACGAGTCAGTCCCAAAAACCCAGTGAATATCACATGCGAGGGAGTCGACACAATGAGATAGAAAAATACCTTAGAAGCAATTTGGAGTGATGCCGATGTAGGCGCCCAAGTGTGCGTCCTCTGCAGTCTCACACACACGGATGCCTCGAGTCCTCTTTTTCCACGCCCGGTGCTAGCCTCGGGAAGAAGATCCAAACCTTGTGCTCTTTCTTCAAAGCAAGCGCCACCTCCAAGGTCCAAGTGCCAATGAAGAAGTAGGGAAGAGGAGATTGTTGAAAGTTCCCTAAAGGGGGCGAAACCCTAAAGCATGCGCATATAGAAACTTGCATGGGCGGAATCTAGGGTTTCCTAGGATCGCATGTATGAACATAGATCAACTTTAATAACAAGTATAGATCAAGTTAAGATCATACCAATGCCATTTCTTGGATGGCGTCTTGGAAGAAGAGGGCGATGTGGCTCTCCTCCAAAGGTGGCGCACACAAGGTGAAGATGACTACTCCCTTGGCGTTCCTTGTGCTAGCAAAGCTCTCCAAGTCTCCTGATCGCTTAAAGGAGATTGAGATGATCTCTTGGCTTTGTCAAGTCCTCTCCTTGGCGTCAAGCCTCAACACACGAGAGAGAGAGGCGTCGAGAGGAAGAGGCGAAAAGAGATGCACCCACGAACGAATGTGGAGGCGTTCACGCTATTTTGGAAAACATAACTTCCAAAAATTGCAAGCCACTAACATCATGCGTTCATGCGTTCACTCCAAGTGAACGATCGCATTTTTCTTCTCCCTTGAACCAAGCGCTCATTTGATGAACCTGGTTCAATTGAATTTGGTTCAAGGACCAAATCAAACCAAGCCTTGGTCTAGATCAAATTAAACCATAAGGCTCAAGATCTAACCATTCATCTCTTGATGCTCTTGATCTCACCGATCCAGCATCAATTCTCTCGATCGAAGCTTACCGATCTCAAGCCCTAATCAATCAAACATGATCAGACCAGATCTCACTTACAATCAGAGTTTAAACTCCTTTAAACTGAACCAAAACAATTCAGTCCACACGATCTGACTTAAGTAAGCCATATCATCAAATTGTGCGACCCTAAGGGTTTCCTTTAAATGTCGGTAACGATAACTCACGTTATCACGATCAGTGAGGGGTATCTAGCAACACATCACTGTCTCCCGATATAAAGGAAAGAGTCTTCCAAGACTACACCCAAACCACAGCACAAGTGTGAACCCAAGTCACTTGACATATGTGTTTCCTTTGCCACTGGATGTTCTTATTGGACAAGCGTGTCAAGCCTGTAATTCCAATATGATGAGAATGATTAGATCAGATGAACATAGTCATCTGGGTATGGCCATACACTTTCTCAATCATCTCATCCAGGGGGCCCCTATAGAACATCACACTCTAATCAAGGAGACGGCAATCCTATATCTATCACTAGTGCCCTAACATGACTCATGCTCATTATCCAAGATAGTCTATAACTATTATGTTTCAAATGATATTGAACTACCTCAAAACAATGTCAATCATCATTTAGAAACACAAGTGATCTCAAGTCAGAGGAAATATGCCACTTGTTTTCATATAAGGATTATTCACATTGTGACAAGCAATTGAATATCCTAAGTAGGGTCTGTCCAGTAGATCCAATGTACCCATGAGTCTACATCTTATTCCATGCTCGAAGCATCCTATAAGATTAGAACACATATTAGTCTCAATCATATCAAGGCTGACTCATGTTCACCAAGATATCTCGACTAAGGACAAAACTGCATGTCAGCCAAGCTGAACAGCATTGAGACATTATTCAGAAGTATACATATTGCAGCAGATGATGTAACAACCTGAATAACAACCATTGCCTTTATAAACATAGAGTTTATACATGATACTGAAATAATCCCAAGGCCTCAAACATTAGCCTTAAGGGCATACCCCAACAATCTCCCACTTGCACTTAATCTAATGGTTGAGAAATCTCAAACCCATATTATTACAGTGCTTCTCATGCTTCTGCTGCGCCAGAGGCTTTGTAAGCGGGTCAGCTAGATTCTCATCTGTATGAACCTTGCAGACTTTGATCTCGCCACGATCAATGATCTCCCGGATCAAATGAAACCTTATCTGTATGTGCTTGGACTTCTGGTGCGACCGTGGTTCCTTTGCTTGTGCTATAGCTCCAGTGTTATCACAGAAGATAACCAAAGGATCTGCACTCGAAGGAACAACACCAAGTTCCTGATCGAACTTACGAATCCACACTGCCTCCTTGGATGCTTCTGAGGCTGCAACATACTCGGCTTCTGTTGTGGAATCAGCAACAATTGACTGTTTGAAACTTTTCCACACCACTGCTCCTCCATTCAAGCTAAAAACATAGCCTGATTGCGATCGGAAATCATCCTGGTCAGATTGGAATGAAGTATATCCTTCAATACTGAGTTCTTCCTGACCTCCATATATCAAGAACATATCTTTGGTCCTCCGAAGATATTTCAAAATGTTCTTGACTGCAATCCAGTGTGCCTTCCCTGGATTACTTTGGAATCGACTGGTCACGCTTAACCCGTAAGCAACGTCTGGGCGAGTACACAACATCGCATACATAATGGACCCAATAGCCGAAGCATAAGGTGTATTGTCCATTTCATCTTTCTCAGTCTGTGTTTGTGGACACTGACTCTTTGAAAGATTCAGACCATGTTTGACTGGAAGATATCCTCTTTTAGAATTTTCTAAATGGAATCTCTCCAGGACTTTATCGATGTAAGTACTCTAGCACAGCCCGAGAAGCCTCTTAGATCTATCTCTGTAGATCTTCACACCTAATACATAGGCTGCTTCTCCTAAATCTTTCATCTGGAAACATTTTCTTAACCATGCCTTAACGGCATGTAGTTCAGGAATATCGTTTCCAATGATTAAGATATCATCGACGTAGAGGACTCGGAAAGTAATCACGCTCCCACTAAACCTCTTATATACACACGGGTCATCTTCATTCTTGATGAAACCAAATTCACAGATTGATTCATCAAAACGAATATTCCAGCTTCTTGATGCTTGTTTAAGTCCATAAATGGACTTCTTTAATTTGCATATTTTATGACGATCTGATGGATTAGTGAAACCTTCAGGTTGTGTCATATACACATCCTCTTCTAGTTTTCCATTAAGGAAAGCGGTCTTCACGTCCATTTGCCAGATCTCATAATCATAATATGCCGCTATCGCAAGAATAATCCAAATAGACTTGAACATGGCTACAGGAGAGAAAGTTTCATCATAATCTATCCCGTAGATTTGTTTGAAACCTTTCTCAACTAGCCTGCCTTTATAGGTAACCACGTTACCATCCATGTCAATCTTCTTCTTGAAGATCCACTTACAGCCTATAGGGATTACTCCCGGAGGCGGATCAACCAAATCCCAATCTTGGTTATCTGACATGGAGTCCATCAAGGCTCGCATAGCTTCAAGCCATCTCGCTGATTCCGGTCCACTGACCGCATCCGCATAAGTGAGGGGTTCATCATCAATGATGTAGACTCCGTCATAGCGCTCAGGCTGTCGACGGATCCTTCCCGATCTTCGCGGTTCCCGTTATATCTGAGCCTCAGGTTGTTCAGTAACCTGATCTACTGGCTCAGGCTCATCTAACTGCGCTTGACTACTTTGTCCTTCTTCTGGATTCTCATCCAGCTTTATTTCTCTCCCACTGGCTTCTTGCAGAAGAAATTCTTTCTCAAGAAAAATAGCCGTCCGAGCAACAAATACTTTGTTCTCTTTGGGATCGTAGAAATAATAACCCTTTGTTTCTTTAGGGTAACCGACAAAGATACATTTCTCAGATCTGCTCTCTAGTTTCCCAGAGGCGAGCTTTTGACATAAGCCTCGCAACCCCAGATCTTAATAAATGTCAAGCTCGGCTGTTTCCCATACCATAACTCATATGGAGTCTTTGAAACGGCCTTGGATGGCACTCGGTTTAGTACCTTTGCAGCTGTTTCCAGTTCAAATCCCCAAAAGGAGTAAGGTAGAGTAGCCTGACTTATCATAGAACGAACCATATCCAGTAAGGTTCTATTTCTCCTCTCGGACACACCATTCCATTGCGGTGTTCCTGGCGGAGTGAGCTGTGAGATAATCCCACACTCCTTCAGATAGTCAGTAAACTCATGACTCAAGTATTCTCCACCTCGATCTGAACGAAGTGCCTTGATATTTCGGCCTAGCTGATTTTGTACTTCATTTTTGAACTCTTTGAACTTGTCAAAAGATTCACTCTTATGTCTCATTAGATAGACATAACCATACCTACTAAAATCATCAGTAAAGGTAATGAAGTATGAATAGCCACCTCTGGCATGTTTACTAAATGGCCCACACACATCACTGTGAATGAGGTCAAGTAAACCTGAAGCCCTTTGACCTTTATTGGAAAAAGGAGACTTCGTCATTTTACCCATTAAACAAGCTTTGCATGTATCAAGCTCCTCATAGGAGAATGATCCCAGCAGTCCATGTTCATGCAACCGCTTAATGCGCTTCTTGTTAATATGGCCTAAACGACTATGCCATAGAAAGGTGCTGTCATCAGCATACTTGGCTTTCTTAATATCAATCTGCTGTATAGAACATTCCATGTCCAACATGAATAACCCATTGTTAATTGACCCAGTAGCATAAACAATATTATCAAAAGAAATATAACACTTTGAAATCTTGCATTCAAAGGAAAACCTTTTCCTGACAAGAGCAGGAATAGAGATAATATTCTTAGTTATGCTCGGTACAAAATAACAATTGTCCAGTTCTAATACAAGACCAGATGGTAAAGAGATGTGATAAACTCCTACAGTAACAGCAGCAACCCATGCCCCGTTTCCAACTCGTAGGTCCACCTCATGCTGTCCCACCTGTCTTCTTCTCTTGAGTTCCTGTACATTTGAACAAATGTGAACTCCACATGCAGTGTCCAACACCCATGAAATAGAAGAAGAAACCATGACTTCAGTCACGAAAATACCTGAGCCAGAAGCGAAAGGATTGCTTCCCTTCTTCTCTCCTTGGAGCGCTTTACAGTCCTTTTTCCAGTGACCTAGCTGGCCACAATGGAAACATCTGTATTCCTTTGACCGCTTTTCCTTTTGTTTCAGAGCCTTGTTGTAGCTCTTGATAGGGGCTTTGCCCTTCTTCCCCTTCTTCTTGTTCCTTGAAGGAAACATTAGGACAGAGGATGAAGGCGTTCCCTTCTCACGAGACTGAGTCTGCTCTGTAGTCAAGAGCATGTTCAGTAACTCTGCCGGGGTACAGTCGATCTTGTTCATATTAAAATTAATGATGAACGGATCGAAAGAGGCCGGGAGAGACTGCAAGATGATATCTACAACAAGCTCCTGATTGATGGTGTGTCCCAGTTTCTCTAGAGCCTCCTTGTACCCAATCGTCTTGAGTACGTGAGCTCCCACTGGACTCCCTTCAGTCAGTTTGCTCTGAAAGAAAAGTTTAGTCAAGTTATAGCGTTCAGTCCTTGCCTGTGCAGCATACAGCATCTTGAGGTTTGCTATAATTTCTATAGCTGATAAATCCTCATGCTGACGCTGCAGCTGTGGCGTCATAGACGCTAGCATAAGGCAAGCGACATCAATGCTATCGTTGACATGCTTTTCATAAGCTTCCCGAACTGCCCTTGCGGCGTTCGCAGCGGGTTGAGGCGGAATAGCCGTCTCGAGGACATACAGTTTCCTCTCAGCCTTAAGAACAATCTTAAGGTGTCCATACCAGTCTGAGAAGTTTGGCCCAGCAAACTTCTCCCTTTCCAGTAGGGATCGCACATTGAACGCTGTGGTGTTCGTTGTTGCAGTGATCTACAACAATGCAAGAACAGCAAGGTCAGTATCAATGTTAGAATCAATTCAGGACTTAAGAATGATTCTTTTCTCACTATTTTATCTGGCTAAAAAATCCAGCAAAACAGCCCGAAAGAGTAAAACTCTTTTAGTGAGATGGGATCCAGATTTCATACTTGGTCTCCGCGTCCCGCTCAGGCGAGATAAGATGCACAGAGAGTACAAGCACTAATTTCTGGTAGGCAATCCCTGCCAATCGCCAACCCGTGCGATTCCCCTTCATCTGGGCAATCCAGCAGACTGTGCCAACTGAGTTGGTACAACACAGTCTCTGATCCCACAGATGGCTGCCTCCATATGGCTACCATATGCTCAATATGTAGCCTACATGGTCAAGCTGACCCGACCTACTCCCTGGACCACCACGTGCTATGCTGAGCAACGAGAAGCGATAAATCCCTTCTCTGTAACACGCAGGTGTAATCACACACCGTCTGAAGATAGATGGGCATGCCCACTGAGTGGGTACAACACGGCCCCAACGATAGTCAGAACAGTGAGGTTTCGCGTCAGAAGGCTATCGTGCTTGATATTTAACGTTGGATTTTAACGGTTCTTTTATCTTCTTACTATCATTCAAACCCTATGGTGATAGCAGAAGAATAAATCATGCAGTTACAAAATTACTTAAACAGTAAATTAAAAGCATGATGATCTTATGTGGTAAAAGCCCATTAAGCCTAAGTAAGACCTTATTTAACTTAAGTCTTCACTTGAGTCTTCATGGGTCTTTAGCATTTCCTCTGGCCCAACCCGGGCCCAAGCGCCCACTGCAACTCAGGTGTGCCCACCAGGTAAAATGCGCCTATCCTAGAGTCGAACCCTAGACCTCCCACTGGTGAAGCCACTTGCTGCATGCGCCTCTGCCAAGTGTGCTCTGTGCTCATGTCTGATTAAATTACAATTTAATTTATCTAGACATGATTGACTCGCAGGTCAATTACACTTTATAAATTAATTAAAATGTGATGCGCAGATCACAATAATAATTTATAAATAATACATCCAGGCATGCAGGCCCCAGCACAGCACACATTAAATTTAGGCAGCCCACATAAGATTAAATAGACACTCATCATGTTATACAAACATCATGTGATCCAATCAAGAAAATAAAAGTTTTCGAAAAACCCATTGGCTTCATTTTATTTCCTTATGTGCCCTACTACCTTACAACGGTCCATTAATAGGGATCCACTCATCAGACCTAGTCAGACCCACTGCCCTTGCATGCACCAAGTCATAACCGACTTGAGTCGACCTCATGGTCAACAGTGCATGCGTAAAGGGCTGAACGTCTCCCATGAGTTTAGGCAAGCGGGTGTGACCCCGGGCCTTAATCATGGGCGTTCATCTGGTTGTCTCAATCAGACATCGCTACACGCCTTTCAGCAGTCGACCTATAGCCACCTCAAGCTTGCGCATAGGTGCCATCAGGTCGACCCATCTAGGCTGTCAGATGGTCTGATCAGACTGTCGGGTCTAGACTAGACGATGACTTCAACCCTAATAACTCGTCTAAGCTTTTGAAGTAGGCGCTTAGATCTAATGAGGGGCGCGCAAGTAATGTTTTGAGAAAAACCATTCAACAAGCGCCAATCATCATGCATGCGCAAACAAGTAATAAACTTACATCTATTTGCGCAAACTAGCATGTAGTTTCGCATGATGATAAAATTTAGATCTACTCTTAAGCGCAAACAAGGATCACATATAAGCAATCATATGAATCATACAAGGAACCATGCCTCTGATACCAATTCAAAGTTCCCTAAAGGGGGCGAAACCCTAAAGCATGCGCATATAGAAACTTGCATGGGCGGAATCTAGGGTTTCCTAGGATCGCATGTATGAACATAGATCAACTTTAATAACAAGTATAGATCAAGTTAAGATCATACCAATGCCATTTCTTGGATGGCGTCTTGGAAGAAGAGGGCGATGTGGCTCTCCTCCAAAGGTGGCGCACACAAGGTGAAGATGACTACTCCCTTGGCGTTCCTTGTGCTAGCAAAGCTCTCCAAGTCTCCTGATCGCTTGAAGGAGATTGAGATGATCTCTTGGCTTTGTCAAGTCCTCTCCTTGGCGTCAAGCCTCAACACACGTGAGAGAGAGGCGTCGAGAGGAAGAGGCGAAAAGAGATGCACCCACGAACGAATGTGGAGGCGTTCACGCTATTTTGGAAAACATAACTTCCAAAAATAGCAAGCCACTAACATCATGCGTTCATGCGTTCACTCCAAGTGAACGATCGCATTTTTCTTCTCCCTTGAACCAAGCGCTCATTTGATGAACCTGGTTCAATTGAATTTGGTTCAAGGAGCAAATCAAACCAAGCCTTGGTCTAGATCAAATTAAACCATAAGGCTCAAGATCTAACCATTCATCTCTTGATGCTCTTGATCTCACCGATCCAGCATCAATTCTCTCGATCGAAGCTTACCGATCTCAAGCCCTAATCAATCAAACATGATCAGACCAGATCTCACTTACAATCAGAGTTTAAACTCCTTTAAACTGAACCAAAATAATTCAGTCCACACGATCTGACTTAAGTAAGCCATATCATCAAATTGTGCGACCCTAAGGGTTTCCTTTAAATGTCGGTAACGATAACTCACGTTATCACGATCAGTGAGGGGTATCTAGCAACACATCACTGTCTCCCGATATAAAGGAAAGAGTCTTCCAAGACTACACCCAAACCACAGCACAAGTGTGAACCCAAGTCACTTGACATATGTGTTTCCTTTGCCACTGGATGTTCTTATTGGACAAGCGTGTCAAGCCTGTAATTCCAATATGATGAGAATGATTAGATCAGATGAACATAGTCATCTGGGTATGGCCATACACTTTCTCAATCATCTCATCCAGGGGCCCCTATAGAACATCACACTCCAATCAAGGAGACGGCAATCCTATATCTATCACTAGTGCCCTAACATGACTCATGCTCATTATCCAAGATAGTCTATAACCATTATGTTTCAAATGATATTGAACTACCTCAAAACAATGCCAATCATCATTTAGAAACACAAGTGATCTCAAGTCAGAGGAAATATGCCACTTGTTTGCATATAAGGATTATTCACATTGTGATAAGCAATTGAATATCCTAAGTAGGGTCTGTCCAGTAGATCCAATGTACCCATGAGTCTACATCTTATTCCATGCTCGAAGCATCCTATAAGATTAGAACACATATTAGTCTCAATCATATCAAGGTTGTCTCATGTTCACCAAGATATCTCGACTAAGGACAAAACTGCATGTCAGCCAAGCTGAACAGCATTGAGACATTATTCAGAAGTATACATATTGCAGCAGATGATGTAACAACCTGAATAACAACCATTGCCTTTATAAACATAGAGTTTATACATGATACTGAAATAATCCCAAGGCCTCAAACATTAGCCTTAAAGGCATACCCCAACAATTATCGCCAAGAGCTTCCTTCACTTGCGCCAAGAAGAGGAAAGGAAGAAGACTCTTGCGGCTAGGGTTTGATGGAAGAAGAAGCTTGCGCCACTAACCCTTGTTCTCGCCTTCTTTGTGTTCACGCCTCCAAGGAATTGTACAAGAAGAGAAGGGGGCGGCTAGGGCTACTTTTATAGGGCAAGAGGCAGTTAGGGCAATGGCTAGGATTATGACAAGTGGGCGGCTAGGATGAGAAGGTTTGAGGTAAGGAAAGTCTCCAAGACTTTACCATAAACCTCATTCAACTTATCCTTATTTGACCAATAGCCATATCAGCCCAAGACATGCCTTAGAAGCATGCATTCCATCCAAGGAAGAAGGGGGAGGCGCCCTTTACTTCCATAATGAAGCAAAGGCGCCAACTTCTCCCCATTATACCCATAGGCGCCAATGGGAGAAGTTTTCTCCCCATTATACCCTTTTAGCTTCTTGTCTCTTCATGACAACTTATTAGTGAGCCCAATCAACCAATGGGCCTAGCCCAAAGTCCATTATGCTTGTTAACCAAGCCATTGGATCCAATCCAATGTAACCCAAGGTCAAATGAGGCTAACCATGGTTAATTTGGTTAATATGCCAAAAATGGAAGTTGACCCTAATAAGTTTCTTCCATCTCATCAGGCCCATTGGAGCTGATGAAATCTCCAAAATAGTTCCGAGCTATCCAATAACTCGATCATAAGGCTTCCCGATCAATATGAGAACTTAAGTATCTGGGTGTGTGACCCTGTAGGTCCCTTTGACGTTGGCAGTGCTGACCAAAGGTCACCACAAGCAGTGAGTGGCACCTAGCAATGCATCACTGCTACCCAAGTCATCGGAATGGATATCGACATCGACATCCCCATCATCACAACTAGGTACAGATACATTACAGTCCCTTTGCCGAACTGATATCTGATTGGACAAGTGTGTCATCACTTGTTTTAACCCAATCACATGGCTATGACTAAATCAGGTCTTCATCTGGGTATGGCCATACACTTTCAGTTATAGACCATAGAGGAGCTCCATGGATATCATGCTTCCGTTAGGAAGGGGCAAATCCTTTGTCTGTACATTGATCTTCTAATATGGGTCGTGACATACTCAATGACAACTGTTATAAACTCCCAATTACGGCGAGGTCTTAGGTTGCATCAAAGCATGTCCCTAACCATATAGAAGAGTCAATGACCTCAAGTCTAAGGATCAATGCATCTCCTATCACTTGTGAGGGTAACTCATGACACCAAGTCATAGTCTCACAGCGGGTCTGTCCAGTATATCTACCATTGATATACCCATATGTCTGTGTTAGCACCCCGTGCCTAACCAGCCTATATACCAGTATCATAAGTACCATAGCTGTCTCTTATCCACTAGGATATATCGACTGAGGACAATCTTTCGAGCACAGATCCAATCTGTCTCCAGGGACATTATCATGTAAGTACATAAACGCAGATGCAGACAAACAACGATGATGACAATGCCAGTGTGAGATATAAGAAATACCAAAATCAACTAGTATATAGGTTGACCAAATATAGGTCTCAGGGCATATACACCAACACTTCCAATTGCTGTCTGACAATATGTGCAACAATAATACAATACTAATAGCTTTGCATAGCTTCATTGTCTTTCCTTCTAATTCTTATCACTTGCAGATAGGAGTGAGATGCAATGGATGTATCATATTAGTTTCTTTTTGAATGTTGGCAGATAGTTTAGTTGTAGCTAACTTAGGTAGTTCCTTTCAAGTTATTATAAAATAGTGTCACTAATCCATAATGACCACCATGTCCCTCTAGTTTTCTTAAGCAAACCAAAAGTACATTTCCCTTCAGACAAAATAGCCATCCACAACTATAAGTAATCTTAATTCCACAAAAGTACCTCAACTTTCTAAGATCTTTTAGAATAAACTCTTATTCTAAGCATTTCTTTAACTTTTGAGAATATCTTTTGTGTCACTCCCTACAAGAATAATTTCATTCACATAAAATGTTAAAACAACAATAAATACTATTGGCACTTTGACAAACATAGATAGAGTTGTTAGTTTTGTTGCATTGAAGACAAATACTAGCAATAATTCTAGAATCATATTCTTGGGTTCTATTTCAATTTATAAATTGTCTTATTAAGTTTGCATACATTTCTCCATGAGCAACATATATACGAGGTTGTTCCCTATAGACTTTTTAGTGAGATCACCATACAACCTCATAGACTTTTTAGTGAGATCACCATACTGGATGGCATTCTTCATGTTTATCATAAATATTTGACAACTACAATTAGTAGCCAATTAAAAAATGATCTAAATAGAACTTAGCCATGCCACAAGTATGGCTTTATACCATTACATAGTTCCATTAGGATAATACTTTATAATATATACACACCAACTAGTAACATGTTAGATGCTACTAGAAGGATGAGCCTAAATGGCCTAAATAGAATTTAACCTTGCGACAAATATTGCTTTATATCATTCCATAGTTCCACTAGGATTATATTTTATACTATATGCTATATACTCACCAACAAATAACATATTAGATGCTACTAGAAGGATTATCATAAGTTTGAATTACTCATAGCCCTCAATATGCATCCATCTTATTATCCATTGCACTTTTTGTATGGACCAAGTATAGCTTCTTTTATATAATATATTTTATTTTTTTAATATATATTCTATATATATATATATATATATATATATATATATATATATATATATATGTAAATATAATTTTTTACTGAATAAAAAAAACCAAACTGAAAACCGAATTTTACAAAACTTATTACAGAAACCGAAATGAAAATTTTTTTTTACCGAACCGAATTTACCAAAATTTTTGGTAATCGATAAAAACCGAATTAACCGAACCGAATACTCACTTGTAGAGCCAATTTTGCAAGCAAGCACACATGCAGGGGTCCCTTCACGACACCACGAAGAGCTAGGCTCCGCTCGTCCTTGACGCTAACAACGACCACGGGGTGGTGGCTTTGTCGTTGACGAAGGGGGACTCGCAGCAATTTCGCACAACTCACGAAGAGGCAGTGGGTAAAATGAAGAGAATCGAGGAGCCCGACGTGAGTTGGTGTTGCACCGGCGCTTTTGATTCAAAAACATAGTTTGACAATATGAGAGTATCTTACAGACAAGTCTCTCGAAGCTTACTAGACCTAGGCCTTTGCATGGGGGAAGGCGGCTACTACAACAAAACTAAAAACTACACTTGCAGCCAAGATGAAGAGGGCAAGGCTCACAGAAAAGACATGAGGGAGGGGTTGTTGGAGAAGCCAACTACCCCCCTTACACATACCAAAAGCATAAGATGCGGGGGAATAAAATCCTAACTAGCATAAAATAGCAACCACCAACTAAAGTAGCTGGAGTATCATAAGGTTGGCGCATGGGCTGAAGAACTTGGGCCATTGAGGGGGTATTTGTTCTGCATGGTGGACTGGTTCTGCATGGTACTGGCCGATTCTCGGGCAGTTTGGAGCAGGCGGGTGTTGTAGTGGTTGTTTGTCGAGTCTTGAGGGAGCCTTGTGGGGAAACTCGTGAGCTTCATCGGGTGAATCGGTTCTGTTGAGGTGGATGAGGGGCTAACAATCCCCACTATTGGATCTGGGGCATGGGAACTTTGTTGGGATCGTTGTCCCATGAACAGTACCCGTGTTCTCTAGTCTTCCGAGCCCTTCACAGCCCGTGAAAGTCGGCTGGGAGGAACTCACCGTTTAGTTGTAATGCACCGAGAGTTTCACGGTCGAGGCCATGAGTCCATCACAGCTCGTGAAGGTCGGCTGGGCAGAATTCGCCACCTGGCTATAGGACGTCGTGACTTTTAGGGTCGAGGCAGTGAGTCCATTACAACCGATGAGGGTCGGCTGGGTAGAATTCACTGTCTGGCTGCAACGTGCTGAGACTTTTATGGTCGAGGCCGTGAGTCCATCACGGCCCATGAAGGTCGGCTGGGCATAATTTGCCATTTGGCTGCAACACGCTGAGACTTTTACAGTCGAGGCCGTGAGTCCATCATGGCCCATGAAAGTTATCTGGACAGAGGCTGTTGTCTGCAGTAAGGGTGGTGCGGCCGTGGCTGTGAGTCCATCATGGCCTATGAGTTTTTGTTGCAGTTGAGTTTTGGAGCTCTTCTTGGGCTGAAAATTTGGGGGTGTCCTCCTGGGGTCCAAAGTGGTCTTCCTTGGACCCTTGGGCATCCATGGCCTCGTCGATTGCTCCGTCACTCATGCCATGTCGTGTCATGACACCCACACTGTGCCACATGCAATGTTGAGTCATGCCACTCCATGCTATGTTACGTTAAATGTTGTGTCCGTAAGTGCACGGATACTCAAAGTAATAATTAAGATATCGAACCACAGAGACCTCGTTTGCCAAGTACCAAATAATTAATTTCTTACTAGCTAGACAACCGAATATGATGAAAGTGCAAACGGAAATTATATGAAATATCAGAGAGAGAATCTGGGACTAGGGTTTCCTTCACTTGAATATCTATGACTAGATATGAATAGATGTTCGTCAATCTAATTTTATTATGATAAAGACATAATTCACTTAATAAGGAAATCATCTTGCTTTCGCGTAGACAATTTACAATAACCAATCCTCACTTTCGTGCAGGATCTATTCAATTGTTAAATAAAAGTGAATCATCAATAAAGAACTCAAGGATCACTTTCATGCATCCGAATTCTAAGTTAATAATCTGAAGTGGAAAGTCAAGGATCACTTTCGTGCATCCGAATTTCAACACAGGTTCTGCTTAAGGTTCTCCAACAATATAATATTCAATTTCTTGCAATATCGTCATGTTTGTTTCATTAACTCAATCCTAGATCAAATTATCAATCATGGCATTAAACTTCTAAAATTAAGAAATAAGAATAAACCTAATTTCTTACGGTGAGTTCCTAACATTCAATTTTAGGGTTCCAAGTTCTCAAGCAAATCACCTTTTGGTCCTTATTGCGAACACTCTAAAACATGCTTGATAATGTGGATCTGTGTAGAATTAAAGAGCAATCATCACAGAAGCAGAATTATCATACAAAAATTATACTTGACGAAATAATGAAAGATTCATCTAGTCATTAAGAAATCAAAGGGAATTACTCCCCCATGTCCCAAAAGAAGTTTAAGCTAGCATGGTAGAAAGATTATAATAATCCATAGTATCAGAGGATCAAAAATCGAGGAGAAAAAGGAAAACAACTTTGCAGCACGGCTGTAATGGAAATTACAGCTGTAATTCCTGGCATGAACAGTGTCGGTGGTGACTTCTTCGTTGATTTCTCTTCCGATCGATCTCCTTTCACTATGAAACTTCTGGGGTATCTTCTCCTCCTCTATGCGCAGCTTCCCTTCAAATTTCACGGTCGGAGATGCACTGTACACTTCCCGGCAGCGAAACCTAAGGCGGCGATGGAAAACTCAATTTCTCTCTGGAAAGTGGATGAAAATTAGGGCTTTTTGGCTCTGTGTCTTCTCCTCTGTCTTCCACTCTTTTTTTGCTTCTTATGGATTTTCAATTTATGTCCTGGATCGTCCGCAATCGATCGCGCAAAAATTAGGCTCCAAAACATCCAAAAAAATCGCGAATCTGGGTTACAATTACAGCCGTGAAAATGGTTACGGCAGTGCCGTAATTTCAGTAGAAACTCTCGGTACTGAAATCATCCGAAATTACGGTACCGTGAAATTCATTATGGTAGTACCGTATTTTCATCAAAACTTTTAGGTGAAAAATCGACTCGAAATACTGCCCATGAAATCCATTATGGCAGAACCGTAAAATCCATCAAACTTTTTGTATAAAATCGAACCCAGATTACGGCCCGTGAAATCCATTATGGCAGGGCCGTATTTTCCGTGAAACTTTCTGTATGAAAATGTCCAAAAATATGGCAGCACTCGAAAATTGCGGCAGTACCGTGGTTTGTTCTGTAGGTGCAGTGAAACTACGGTACCGTAATTTCGATTACGGTAGTGTCGTAATTTTGGTTTTTGCTCTGTTCTTCGTGGAATTTGACATGTAATCTTCTCTTTGAAGGACCCCTTTCAAGAGGGGGGTGAAACCCTATTGGTGGCGCATGTATAAATTTCGCATGGAAGCTAGGGTTTCAAGAGATCTTAATATCGCATATGATCAACTTTCACACATTAGAAATAACAAGAGAAGGATCCATACCATCGCCATCTCTTGGATGGTGTCTTGGAAGGAGAGAGCAAGAGAGATCTCCTCCAAAGGTAACGCACACAATTGATGTCGCCTACTTTTCCTAGGTGCTCCTTGTGCTAGCAAGGCTCCAAGAAGTGCTTGTCGAATGGAAGGGAAGGAGACCTTCTTTGCTTGGCGATTTCTTGCTCCTTCTTTCGTCCACCTTCACTACGCAAGATGAATGCTTGAGGCGACGAGAGAGCGAGATGCGAGCAAGAGTGTAACGCAACTCATGAACGTGGAGGCGTTTTTTTCTATCTTGGAAACGCATCTTCCAAAAATAGTAAAACCATAAGTTCATGCGTTCATGCGATCATGAACAAACCGCATTTACCTCTTCTCTTTGAACCATGCGCTCAACCCATGAGCCGGTTCAATTTCATTTGGCTCAATGACCAAATAAACCAAGCGACTTAGCCTAGATCACAATTGAACCCTAAGGTTCTTGATCTGACCGTTGATCTCTTGACGCTTCTGATCTCACCGATCTAGCATCTATTCTCTCAATCGAAGCTTACCGATCTGAAGCCCTAATCAATCAAACATGATCAGACTAGAACTCACTTACAATCAGAGATTAAATCCCTTTAAACTGAACCCAAACAATGCAGTCCACACGATCTGACTTAAGTAAGCCATATCATCAAATTGTGCGACCCTGAGGGTTTCCTTCAATGTCGGTAACGATAACTTACGTCATCACGATCAGTGAGAGGTATCTAGCAACACATCACTGTCTCCCGATAGAAAGAAAGGAGTCTTCCAAGACTACACCCAAACCACAGCACAAGTGTGAATCAACTCACAAGGCATGCATATTTCTTTTGCCACTGGATGTTCTTATTGGACAAGCGTGTCAAGCTTGTAACTCCAATATGATGAGCATGATTAGATCAGATGAACATAGTCACCTGGGTATGGCCATACACTTTCTCAATCATCTCATCCAGGGGGCCCCTTTAGATCATCACACTCCTTAAACAAGGAGACGGCAATCCTTTATCTATCACTAGTGCCCTAACCTGACTCAAGCTCATTATCCAAGATAGTCTATAATCATTATGTTTCAAATGATATTGAACTACCTCAAAACAATGACAATCATCATTTAGAAAACACAAGTGATCTCAAGTCAGAGGAAATGTGCCACTTGTTACATTCAAGGATTATTCACATTGTGACAAGCAATTGAATATCCTAGTAGGGTCTGTCTAGTACATCCAATGCACCCATGAGTCTACATCTTATTCCATGCTCGAAGCATCCTATAAGATTAGAACACATATTAGTCTTAACCATATCAAGGCTGTCTCATGTTCACCAAGATATATCGACTAAGGACTTTACTGCATGTCAGCCTAGCTGAACAGCATTGAGACATTATTCAGAAGTACACTTATTACTGCAGACAAGGTAACAAACTGAATAATAACCATGCCTTTATAAACACAAGAGTTTATTACATGATACTTTTACAATCCCAAGGCCTCAAACATTAGCCTTAAGGGCATACCCCAACAATCTCCCACTTGCACTTAATCTAATGGTTGAGAAATCTCAAACCCATATTATTACAGTGCTTCTCATGCTTCTGCTGCGCCAGAGGCTTGGTAAGCGGGTCTGCCAGATTGTCATCTGTATGAACCTTGCACACTTTGATCTCGCCACGATCAATGATCTCCCTGATCAAATGAAACCGTCTCTGTATGTGCTTGGACTTCTGGTGCGACCGTGGTTCCTTTGCTTGTGCTATTGCTCCAGTGTTATCACAGAAGATAACCAAAGGATCTGCACTCGAAGGAACGACACCAAGTTCTCTCACGAACTTACGAATCCACACTGCCTCCTTGGATGCTTCCGAGGCTGCAACATACTCGGCTTCTGTTGTGGAATCAGCAACAGTTGACTGTTTGAAACTCTTCCACACCACTGCTCCACCATTCAAGCTAAAAACATAGCCTGATTGCGATCGGAAATCATCCTGGTCAGACTGGAACGAAGCGTCAGTATATCCTTCTATACTGAGTTCTTCCTGACCACCATATATCAAGAACATATCTTTGGTCCTCCGCAGATATTTTAAAATGTTCTTGACTGCAATCCAGTGCGCCATACCTGGATTACTTTGGAACCGACTGGTCACGCTTAACCCGTAAGCGACGTCAGGGCGAGTACACAACATCGCATACATTATGGACCCAATAGCCGAAGCATAAGGCGTATTGTCCATTTCATCTTTCTTAGTCTGTGTTTGCGGACACTGACTCTTCGAAAGATTCAGACCATGTCTGACTGGAAGATATCCTCTTTTAGAATTCTCTAAATGAAATCTTTCCAGGACTTTATCGATGTAAGTACTCTGGCACAGCCCGAGAAGCCTCTTAGATCTATCCCTGTAGATCTTCACACCTAATACATAGGCTGCTTCTCCTAAATCTTTCATCTGGAAACATTTCCTTAGCCATGCCTTAACCGCATGCATTTCAGGAATGTCATTTCCAATGATCAAGATATCATCGACGTAGAGGACTAGGAAAGTAATTACGCTCCCACTAAACCTCTTATATACACACGGGTCATCTTCGTTCTTGATGAAACCAAATTCACTGATTGATTCATCAAAACGAATATTCCAGCTTCTTGATGCTTGTTTAAGTCCATAAATAGACTTCTTTAATTTGCATATTTTATGACGATCTGATGGATTAGTGAAACCTTCAGGTTGTGTCATATACACATCCTCATCCAGATTTCCATTCAGGAAAGCTGTCTTCACATCCATCTGCCAGATCTCATAATCGTAATATGCTGCTATCGCGAAAAGAATCCGAATAGACTTAAACATGGCTACAGGAGAGAAAGTTTCATCATAATCTATCCCGTAGATTTGTTTGAAACCTTTCGCAACTAGCCTGCCTTTATAGGTAACCACGTTACCATCCATGTCAATCTTCTTCTTGAAGATCCATTTACAGCCTATAGGGATTACTCCCGGAGGCGGATCAACCAAATCCCAAACTTGGTTATCTGACATGGAGTCCATCTCGGCTCGCATAGCTTCAAGCCATCTCGCTGACTCCGGTCCACTGACCGCATCCGCATAAGTGAGGGGTTCATCATTATCAATGATGTAGACTCCGTCATAGCACTCAGGCGGTCGACGGATCCTTCCCGATCTTCGCGGTTCCCGTGATATCTGAGCCTCAGGTTGTTCAATAACCTGTTCTACCGGCTCAGGCTCATCCAACGTGCTTGAGCACTTTGTCCTTCCTCTGGATTCTCATCCAACTTTATTTCTCTCCCACTGGCCTCTTGGAGAAGAAACTCCCTCTCAAGAAATATGGCCGTCCGAGCAACAAATACCTTGTTCTCTTTGGGATCGTAGAAATAATAACCCTTAGTTTCCTTAGGGTAACCGACAAAGATACATTTGTCAGATCTGCTCTCTAGTTTCCCAGAGGCGAGCTTTTTAACATAAGCCTCGCAGCCCCAGATCCTGATAAATGTCAAGCTCGGCTGTTTCCCACACCATAATTCATATGGGGTCTTTGAAACTGCCTTGGATGGCACTCGGTTTAGTACCTTTGCAGCTGTCTCCAGTGCAAATCCCCAAAAGGAGTAAGGAAGAGTAGCCTGACTCATCATGGAACGAACCATATCAAGTAGGGTTCTGTTCCTCCTCTCGGACACACCATTCCATTGCGGTGTTCCTGGCGGAGTGAGCTGTGAGATAATCCCACACTCCTTTAGATAGTCATTAAATTCTCGACTTAGGTATTCTCCACCTCGATCAGAACGAAGTGCCTTGATATTTCGGCCTAGCTGATTTTGTACTTCGTTCTTGAACTCTTTGAACTTGTCAAAAGATTCACTTTTATGTCTCATCAAATAGACATAACCATATCTACTGAAATCATCAGTAAATGTGATGAAGTATTGATAGCCACCTCTAGCATGTTTACTAAATGGCCCACACACATCACTGTGTATAAGGTCAAGCAAACCTGAAGCCCTTTGACCTTTGTGAGGAAAAGGTGACTTCGTCATTTTACCCATTAAACAAGCTTTGCATGTATCAATCTCCTCATAGGAGAATGATCCCAGCAGTCCATTATCATGCAACCGCTTAATGCGTTTCTCGTTAATATGGCCTAAACGACTATGCCATAGCAAGGTGCTGTCATCAGCATACTTGGCTTTCTTATTATCAATGTTGTGTATAGAACATTCCATGTCCAACATGAATAAGCCATTGTTAATTGAACCAGTTGCATAAACAATATTATCTAAAGACAAAACACACTTTGAAATATTGCATTCAAAGGAAAAACGCTTCCTGACAAGAGCAGGAATGGAGATAATATTCTTAGTAATGCTGGGAACAAAGTAACAACTGTTTAGTTCTAATACAAGTCCAGATGGCAAAGAGATGAAATAGTCTCCTACAGCAACAGCAGCAACCCGTGCCCCGTTTCCAACTCGTAGGTCCACCTCATGCTGTCCCACCTGTCTTCTTCTCTTGAGTTCCTGTACATTTGAACAAATGTGAACTCCACATGCAGTGTCCAACACCCATGATATAGAAGAAGAAGATATCATGACTTCAGTCACAAATATACCTGAGCCAGAAGCGATGCTTCCCTTCTTGTCTCCTTGGAGCGCTTTACAGTCCTTTTTCCAGTGACCTAGCTGGCCACAGTGGAAACATCTGTATTCCTTGGACCGCTTGACCTTTTGCTTCAGAGCCTTGCTGTAGCTCTTGACAGGGGCCTTGCCCTTCTTCCCCTTCTTCTTGTTCCTTGAAGGAACCATTAAGACAGAGGTTGAAGGCTTTCCCTTCAGAGTCTCCTCAGTAGTCAAGAGCATATTCAGCAGCTCTGCCGGCGTACAATCGATTTTGTTCATATTAAAGTTAATAATGAACGCATCGAAAGAGGGCGGGAGAGACTGCAGAATAATATCTACAGCAAGCTCCTGATTGATGGTATGCCCCAGTTTCTCTAGAGCTTCTTTGTGCCCAATCATTTTGAGCACGTGAGCTCCCACTGGGCTCCCTTCAGCCAGTTTGCTCTGAAAGAAAAGCTTTGTCAGATTATAGCGTTCTGTCCTCGCCTGTGCAGCATACTGCATCTTGAGGTTCGCTATAATCTCTATAGCCGACATATCCTCATGCTGACGCTGCAGCGGTGGCGTCATAGACGCTAGCATCAGGCAAGCGACATCAATGCTATCATTGACGTGCTTTTCGTAGGCTTCCCGAACCGCCCTTGCGGCGTTCGGAGCGGGTTGAGGCGGTATTGCCGTCTCGAGGACATACAGTTTCCTCTCTGCCTTAAGAACGATCTTAAGGTGTCCGAACCAGTCTGAGAAGTTTGGCCCAGCAAACTTCTCCCTTTCCAGTAGGGATCGCACATTGAAGTTCATGGTGGTCGTTGCTGCAGGAATCTACAACAATGCAAGAACAGCAAGGTCAGTATCAATGTTTAGAATCAATCCAGGACTTAAGAAAGATTCTTTTCTCACTATTTTATCTGGCTGAAAAATCCAGCAAAACAGCCCGAAAGAGTAACACTCTTTTAGTGAGATGGGATCCAGATTTCATACTTGGTCTCCGCGTCCCGCTCAGGCGAGATAAGATGCACAGAGAGTACAAGCACTAATCTCTGGTAGGCTGTTCCAGCCAATCGCCAACCCGTGCGATTCCCCTTCATCTGGGCAATCCAGCAGACTGTGCCAACTGAGTTGGTACAACACAGTCTCTGACCCCACAGATGGCTGCCTCCATGTGCTACCATATGCGCCATATATGTAGCCTACATGGTCAAGCTGACCCGACCTACTCCCTGGACCACCACGTGCTATGCTGAGCAACGAGAAGCGATAAATCCCTTCTCTGTAACACGCAGGTGTAATCCCGCACCGTCTGAAGATAGATGGACGTGCCCACTGAGTGGGTACAACACGGCTCCAACGATAATCAGAACAGTGAGGTTTCGCGTCAGAAGGCTTACGAGCTTGATATTTAATCGTTGGATTTTAACGGTCTTTTATCTTCTTCACTATCATGCAATTCCTATGGTGATAGCAGAAGATAAACTAATCATGCAATTCTAATATTTAAACAATAAAAGAAAGCATGGATCTTATGTGGTAAAAGCCCATAAGCCTAAGTTAGACCTTAATATCATTTAAGTCTTCACTAGCTTTTCTTCATGGGTCTTTTGCTGCTCATCTGGCCCAAATCAGGGCCCAAGCGCCAACTGCAGCTCAGGTGCGCCCACTAGGTAAATGCGCCTGTCCTAGGGTCGAACCCTAGACCTCCCACCTGGTCAAGCCAGTGCTGCATGCGCGTCTGCCATGTGTGCTTTTGTGCTCTTGTCTAATTAAATTACAATTTAACTATCTAGACAAGATTGACACGCAGGTCAATTTCACATTATAAATTAATTAAACTGTGACTCGCAGATCACAAAAATAAAATAATTTACAATCACATCCCAGGCACGCAGGCCCCAGCACAGCACACATTAAACATGGGCAGCCCACATAAGATTAAATAAACAAACATATGGCATCCAATCAACATGTGATCCAATAAGAAAATAAATTTTTGAAAACCCCATTGGCCTCAATTTTAATTTTCTTATATGCCCTACAACCTTACAACGGTCCATCAATAGGGATCCACTCATCCAATCTAGTCAGATCCAGTGCCCTTGCATGCACCAAGTCTTAACTGACTTGTGTCGACCCAGTGGTCAACTATGCATACGTTTAGGGCTGAACGACCACTATGAGGTCTGGCAAACGGGTGTGAGCCCGGGCCTAACTCATGTGCGTTCAACATTCGTCTCAACCAGACATCGCTACACGCCTGTGATGCAGTCGACCTATAGCCACCACTTGCTTGCGCAATGGTGCTATCTGGTCGACCCATCTAGGCTGTCAGATGGTCTGATCAGACTAGTTGGATCTAATCTCTAGGATGACTTCAACCCTACTAACCCGTCTAAGGGTTTATAGTAGGCGCTTAGTCTAATGATAGGCGCGCAAGTGATATACGTTTGGATAAAACATCAACAACAAAGATGCGCTAACATCATACATGCGCAAACATGAAAAACATATGTAATCATTTTCGCATGTAACCAATAGATCTAAGCATTTTGCGCAAACATGGATCACAAAATTATCATCAAGCAATCATATGCATATAGAGAAACCTATGCTCTGATACCAATTTGAAGGACCCCTTTCAAGAGGGGGGCGAAACCCTATTGGTGGCGCATGTATAAATTTCGCATGGAAGCTAGGGTTTCAAGAGATCTTAATATCGCATATGATCAACTTTCACACATTAGAAATAACAAGAGAAGGATCCATACCATCGCCATCTCTTGGATGGTGTCTTGGAAGGAGAGAGCAAGAGAGATCTCCTCCAAAGGTAACGCACACAATTGATGTCGCCTACTTTTCCTTGGTGCTCCTTGTGCTAGCAAAGCTCCAAGAAGTGCTTGTCGAATGGAAGGGAAGGAGACCTTCTTTGCTTGGCGATTTCTTGCTCCTTCTTTCGTCCACCTTCACTACGCAAGATGAATGCTTGAGGCGACGAGAGAGCGAGATGCGAGCAAGAGTGTAACGCAACTCATGAACGTGGAGGCGTTTTTTTCTATCTTGGAAACGCATCTTCCAAAAATAGTAAAACCATAAGTTCATGCGTTCATGCGATCATGAACAAACCGCATTTACCTCTTCTCTTTGAACCATGCGCTCAACCCATGAGCCGGTTCAATTTCATTTGGCTCAATGACCAAATAAACCAAGCGACTTAGCCTAGATCACAATTGAACCCTAAGGTTCTTGATCTGACCGTTGATCTCTTGACGCTTCTGATCTCACCGATCTAGCATCTATTCTCTCAATCGAAGCTTACCGATCTGAAGCCCTAATCAATCAAACATGATCAGACTAGATCTCACTTACAATCAGAGATTAAATCCCTTTAAACTGAACCCAAACAATTCAGTCCACACGATCTGACTTAAGTAAGCCATATCATCAAATTGTGCGACCCTGAGGGTTTCCTTCAATGTCGGTAACGATAACTTACGTCATCACGATCAGTGAGAGGTATCTAGCAACACATCACTGTCTCCCGATAGAAAGAAAGGAGTCTTCCAAGACTACACCCAAACCACAGCACAAGTGTGAATCAACTCACAAGGCATGCATATTTCTTTTGCCACTGGATGTTCTTATTGGACAAGCGTGTCAAGCTTGTAACTCCAATATGATGAGCATGATTAGATCAGATGAACATAGTCACCTGGGTATGGCCATACACTTTCTCAATCATCTCATCCAGGGGGCCCCTTTAGATCATCACACTCCTTAAACAAGGAGACGGCAATCCTTTATCTATCACTAGTGCCCTAACCTGACTCAAGCTCATTATCAAAGATAGTCTATAATCATTATGTTTCAAATGATATTGAACTACCTCAAAACAATGACAATCATCATTTAGAAAACACAAGTGATCTCAAGTCAGAGGAAATGTGCCACTTGTTACATTCAAGGATTATTCACATTGTGACAAGCAATTGAATATCCTAGTAGGGTCTGTCCAGTACATCCAATGCACCCATGAGTCTACATCTTATTCCATGCTCGAAGCATCCTATAAGATTAGAACACATATTAGTCTTAACCATATCAAGGCTGTCTCATGTTCACCAAGATATATCGACTAAGGACTTTACTGCATGTCAGCCTAGCTGAACAGCATTGAGACATTATTCAGAAGTACACTTATTACTGCAGACAAGGTAACAAACTGAATAATAACCATGCCTTTATAAACACAAGAGTTTATTACATGATACTTTTACAATCCCAAGGCCTCAAACATTAGCCTTAAGGGCATACCCCAACACTCTTCATGGTGGGAATTCGTTCATGCATCTGGAATTGCTTAAACATGCCTGAAAATCATGCCTTTTTACCTGAAAATCATCAAAAACCAAAAAGAGAGTAGATTCCGCAGTATTTGATAAAAAAGGCATAAAAATAAGCAAAGAGTGTAAATATAACACAAAAATATCTATCAAATGGCACAAAATTTACTATAAATTTCGGTGTCATTAAACACATAAGGCACAAACTCTGCTTGTTCTCAAGCAAAAAATCAAAAATTCATTATAGGAATAGACATATTACTTGATGAAAGTCTATTGAATTCAATTCTAAAATACAATCACTAATGAAAACTTTCACCAATTGCTTCATAAAATTTTAAATAAACACATCACCCTTTGAATTCAATTCTCAAGATCCACAACTTAATCAAATAAAATTTTGCAACTCGTATAATAAACAGAATTTCAATCTCAAGATGTCATTCAGTTTCAGTTCATAACTATCATACTTTTGTTTACAGGAATAGGACTTCCAAGATCTTTTTCCACTCATAATTTTTTTTTTTAGTTCCTCCCCTATTTTTGCATCGTTCACATTCTCTAATTCGATTACACCTTTTTTTTCTGGTGACGAAGTTAGAGTACACTGACCACATAATCAGTGTAAGAGAACTCATATCCTAAGATAGCGGAGTTTATGTCAAACGATTTCTCTCATGGTATATACCCACATAGATATATGTTTTTCTTTGTATTTCACCTCTTAACTTAGGTACCACCGCAAATCAACACGGTGCCAAGATGAGGAGTCAATCTCTGGTTTTTTCCTTTTCTCTCATTTTGACTTCAACCCATGTCTTAGGTACCACTATCAATTTTGCACAGTGCCAAGTAGGGGAGTCCTCACTTAATTTGGATCAAGGAATCTTTTTTCCCAACAAATAGCAAATAGCATGAACATCAACTAAATTAATCAATCAATATCAATTCAAAAATCATACTCATATGCTAGTTTTATTTAAAGAAGTAGTTTCACCTTTAAATCAAATTCATCAAGTAATATGTCTACCCAAAATTTTACTCATCAATCAATGAAAATTTTCAAAAGTAGATATATATATATAGGAGAAATAAATTCAACATGATATATCTAGACCTAATCACATGCATGAATTCATCCATTATCAAGAGAATCATACTATTAACAAGAATTTCTTCAAAAACAGGCTATACCGCAAGATAATCATATCAACAAAAATCATCATATACTTATTCATGATCAAAAACATGCAAGTCATCATGTCATCAATTATGCACCTCCACAAGGTGCTCAAAATATCAAAAGTATTATCATACAACCCAATCGAAATATTCATCAATATCAAAATGTGATACAGCCATATCAAATAACAAGAATCATTATCAATATCATACAACCACATCGAATCATGCAAAACAAAGCAAGGCAGCAATGGCAGACACAATGAGTTTGGAAGAATCATCCTTCCCTATAAAACAATGAAACATCAATAAGATAAGGAAAATGAAATGCAAATAAGAAAGGGAAAGGGATACTCACAAAACTCTACTTGTCATCGTCAGATTGGATCTCCTCAGTGTCCTCTGCAGCTGCGTCCATGGGATCATCCTGCTGCTCCCCCTGGTATCCTCCATATACTCCACCTCTCCTGGAATCCTAAAATCCAAAGTGGTCATATAGAAAGTTGCCCATCTCTTCCATGTTGTTACTCAAATCCTCTACATCTCTGTGAATGTGGTGCATAGAGTCAGACATCCTCCCCATAGTATACATCATCTTCTCCATTCGATGTTCCTGATGGTACATCTGAGCAGAGAGGGCCTGGAAGCCTGGGTCGAAAGCACTGGACCATCCTCGATCAGTAGCACGATGTGAAGATCCTGAAGCTCCCTGAGATGGCGGATCCATACCCATGCCAAATGGGTCATCACTACCACCCCAGGTGGGTGGTAGTGGTACAGTATCAAGAGGTGGTGGCATAGCATAATCTGCATTGCTCGGAATCAATTTCCAATTGGCTTGATTTTTCACAGAGGTCTTCTCAGAGTTTGGTGGTGGCAATTTCTGACCTCCTGGCCCAAGAACCAAAGAGAAGATGTCACCCTCTCTAACTATCGTCTTCATGGCCATGCATGACTCCATACCCAATCCAGAGTTCCCTCTGGCCACTTCAATTCCATAAGGTTCCACATTCAAAAACAAGGCTATAGGTGTGATGAAACCACCTATCACAATGGCACCTTTCTTGGCCCTCGCTACCTTATTCATATGCTTAACAAAGAAGAAAGCAACATCTAATGGATAACCATATAGCATACTCCACAAAAAGAAGAGCTCAGACTGTCTCACCATCCCGTCACTGTACCCTCTCCCAAAAACTGTGTAGGCAAGTACTCGGTGTGCATATTTGATGGAGGGGTTAGAAATCTTGGATGCTCTGGTTGAGACAGCAGAAAAGTGAACCTCTGAGGAAATCTGATTCCAAAACACATTCTCCACATAACCAAGTGACACACTAGTATGTCCTCCTGATCAGCTGAAAAATAGATCTGAGGTCCCTCATGGTAAGCTTCCTCTCAATATTGGCTATGCGGAAGGTGATCTCACCTTCGGCATGCCTGTCAGTAAACTCCTGTAACTCCATATCAAAGCTGCTCAAGAACTCCAGTACCAATGGCAAATATGTATGTGGAGTCATCTGAAAGAACTTCTTGGCCCTGATTTGGTCGAACATCCAAAACATATCATCATACAAGCCAAGTCCCTCAAAGGTTCTTCTATCAGCATACTTTGTATTTACCACCCTTCTCTCCACCAGTTTGTTGTATCTCGATTCCTGAACTTCATCCCTAAAGATGATGCCTTAGGGATTTGGTGGTGTGGAGGACTCAGCTAGTCCCTTGCCCCTTCTCTTTGAGACTATTGTCTTAGTCTTAGGTGTCATTCTCAATTCTAGAGTGAACTAGGGCTGCAACTTAGATGATAGCATAATATAGTAAAGATTGAACTCTAATAACACTTTCAACATGAACATCATTACTCAATAAGCATTATAGAAGCAAAAATCAGTTGAATCCAAGCTTAAAATCAAAATTTCAGCTAGAGAACATGGTGTGAACAGTAAATCTAAAAAACTCAGCAAATCCAGCTCGTTTAAGCTCAAATCACTCACAAAACCTAGTCAAAAACTTCTGGAAACTAACAAAGAAAGTTCGCCGGTCGTCTAAGGAGTAAATGGAAATAAGTATTTCAGAAATCAACTTAGAAACGAGGAGAAACAAAGAAAGGGGTGAAAATACTCTTGAAACTCGCTAAAACGGAGAAATCGGGCCAGAGAGTTCCAGATCGGTGGCGAAAATCGGACGACAAGGGTCGTCGGCATGCTCTGAAGGTCGGAGATGGTCGGAAGTCAAAGGTCGGTGCGCGAGAGTGGGTGAAAACCTTGAAAATGACACGGAAACCCTAAAAAATGGCACGTATATCGTGTACGGCCGATAGAATTACGGCCCTAATTTATCTTACGGCAATGCCGTAATCTGGCGGATTTGAAAAACACGGGCCGTAAAGTCAAAAGGGTAGTGCTGTAAAATCATTCAAACTCTCGGGTCAAAAACATGCCTTGGTTACAGTACGGTGAAAAGGATTACGGTACCGCCGTAATATCCAAAAAAAACTCTCGGGTCAAAAACCAGTAGCAAATACGGTACCACAAAAATTTTTACGGCACGTAATATGCTCGAAACTTTCGTGAGAGAAAACGCTCAAGATTACGGTGCCGTGAAATTAAAAACGGTTGTACCAAAATTTTGACAAAATTTTTTTTCTTTTTTTTAAGGTAAATAAAAAAAAATCAGCTCAAAAATACGGCACCGTGAAAATTATTACGGCAGTGTCGTAATGGCATCTCAACTCTCTGGTTGAAAATGGACTGAAAAATGGTACCGTAATTTGCATTACAGTAGTACCGTAATTTGTGCCAAAACTTGTTTTACCAAAAAAGAACAAAAAATTAGTTCTAAGAGCAAAAGTAAAAAAATAAAGCTAAATAAAAGAGAGCAAACTAAAGTTAGAATGCTTGGGTTGCTTCCCAAGAAGCGCTAATTTAAAGGTCTTTAGCTTGACCCTTCTGCACTCGGATTTGATCTTGATTTCTTCAATTTCCACCTTGATTTTTCTTTGGGTTGAGCATCACTTCGAATCACATCAGCCTCATTCATGAAACAATGTACAAATTTACTCAAGAATTTTCTTCCTTGATCAAGTAATCTAGAGCCTTGATGACACAAAAATTTATAGTAAATTTTGTGCCATTTCATAGATCTTTTTGTGTCATAATCATACTACTTTGCTTATTTTTATGCCTTTTTTATCGAATACTACGGAATCTACACTCTTTTTGGTTTTTGATGATATTCAGGTAAAAAGACAAGATTTTCAGGCATTTTTAAGCAATTCCAGATGCATGAATGAATTCCCACCATCAAGAGAAGATTACACGTGAAATTCCATGAAGAACAGGGATCAAACCAAAATTACGACACTACTGTAATAGAAATTACGGTACCGTGGTTTCACTGCACCTACAGAACAATTCCATGGTACTGCCGTAATTTCCAAGTGCTGCCGTATTTTGGGCCGATTTTGAATAGAAAGTTTCAAATAAATTACGGCACTGCCGTAATGGATTTCACAGGCCGTAATCTGGGTTCATTTTCGTACAGAAAGTTTGATGGATTTTACGGTACTACCATAACCAAAATTACGGGTCGTATTTTGAGTCAATTTTTCACCCGAGAGATTTGATGAAAATACAGCACTGCCGTAATGCATTTCACGGTACCGTAATTCTGGATGATTTCTGTACCGGGAGTTCCTGCTGAAATTACGGCACTGTTGTAACCATTTTTACGGTCGTAATTGTAACCTTAACATGCGATTTTCTCGGACTGTTTGAAGCCTGATTCTTGCGCGGATGATTTTGGACGATCCAGGCCATCAACTGAAGATCTGTAAGTTGAGAAGAAGAATTTAGATAGACGAGAAGACAGGGGGCCAAAAAGCCCTAATTTTCATCCACTTTCTAGAGAGAAATCGAGTTTCCCACTGCCGCCCTAGGTTTCACCATCGGGAAGCATACAACACATCTCTGGCCGTGAAATTTGAAGGGAAGCTGTGCATATTGGACGAGAAGATACCCCAGAAGTTTTAGAGCGAAAGGAGATCGATCGGAAGAGAAATTAACGAAGAAGTCACCGCCGACACTGTTTACACTAGGAATTATGACTGTAATTTCCATTACAGCCGTGCTGTAAAGTTGTTTCCCCTTTTCTCCTCGATTTTTGATCCTCTGATACTATGGATTATTGCAATCTTTCTACCATGCTAGCTTAAACTTCTTTTGGGACATGGGGGAGTAATTGAAAGTTCCCTTAAGGGGCGAAACCCTAAAGCATGCGCATATAAAAAAATTTGCATGGGCGGAATCTAGGGTTTCCTAGGATCGCATGCATGTCATATGATCAACTTAAGAGTTTGTATAGATCAACAGAGAGATCATACCAGTGCCATTTCTTGGATGGCGTCTTGGAAGAAGAGGGCGATGTGGCTCTCCTCCAAAGGTGGCGCACACAAGATGGGTGATCGCCTACTCCTTGTCGATCCTTGTGCTAGCAAGGCTCCAAGGTCTCCTGATCGCGTGAAGGGAGAAGAGATGATCTTTCTTGCTTGGTCGAATCCTTCTCTTGTCGTCAACACTCACACACGAGAGAGAGTCATCGTGAGCAAAGGGGGCGAGAGGCGAGAATAGGGAGACCTCTTCGAACGTGAGGCGTGGTCTCATTTTGAGATCATGGCTTCTAAAAATAGCAAGCCACCACATGCGATCATGTGTTCACACCAAGTGAACAATCGCAATTTCCTCTCCCCTTGAACCATGCGCTCACTATGATGAGCCGGTTCATTTCATTTGGTTCAAGGACCAAATTAAGCCAAGCCTTGATCCAGACCACATTAAACCAAAAGGCTTAAGATCTGACCATTCATCTCTTGATGCTCTTGGTCTCTCCGATCTAGCATCCAATCTCTCGATCGAAGCTTACCGATCTCAAGCCCTAATCAATCAAACATGATCAGACCAGATCTCACTTACAATCAGAGTTTAAACTCCTTTAAACTGAACCAAAACAATTCAGTCCACACGATCTGACTTAAGTAAGCTATATCATCAAATTGTGCGACCCTAAGGGTTTCCTTTAAATGTCGGTAACGATAACTCACGTTATCACGATCAGTGAGGGGTATCTAGCAACACATCACTGTCTCCCGATATAAAGGAAAGAGTCTTCCAAGACTACACCCAAACCACAGCACAAGTGTGAACCCAAGTCACTTAACATATGTGTTTCCTTTGCCACTGGATGTTCTTATTGGACAAGCGTGTCAAGCCTGTAATTCCAATACGATGAGAATGATTAGATCAGATGAAACATAGTCATCTAGGTATGGCCATACACTTTCTCAATCATCTCATCCAGGGGGCCCCTATAGAACATCACACTCCAATCAAGGAGACGGCAATCCTATATCTATCACTAGTGCCCTAACATGACTCATGTTCATTATCCAAGATAGTCTATAACCATTATGTTTCAAATGATATTGAACTACCTCAAAACAATGCCAATCATCATTTAGAAACACAAGTGATCTCAAGTCAGAGGAAATATGCCACTTGTTCGCATATAAGGATTATTCACATTGTGACAAGCAATTGAATATCCTAAGTAGGGTCTGTCCAGTACATCCAATGTACCCATGAGTCTACTGAAGGTCCCCTAAACAAGGGGAGCGAAACCCTAGATAGGCGCATATGGAGGTTTTTCATGCAGCGGAAGGGGGTTTCTAGGATCTTTGCATATTATATGATCAACTTTATATGCGATTGCAAACAAGAATCAAGAAATCGATTCTTACCAAAGCCATTGCTTGGATGGCGTCTAGGAAGAAGAGATCGATAAGGTTCTCCTCCAAAGTGTGCGCACACAAGATGAGACTTAGCCTACTCCTTGTCGCTCCTTGTGCTAGCAAGGCTCCAAGAATCCTGATCGCTTGAGGGAGAAGAGATGATGTCTCTAGTTTGGCTCGAGTCCTTTCTTGTTGTCCACGCTCTCTTCCACACGAGAATACCTCGAGAGGAAGAAGCAAAAGAGCAAGAGTCGAATTGAGTGCAACCGAACGTGAGGCGTCTTAACTATTTCGGAAACGTTTCTTCCAAAAATAGTAAAACTTCACTTCATGCGTTCATGGACCATGCGCTTACACAAAGTAAACCGCCCAAAATGGCATCAAGCCTTTGAACCATTCGTTCAACCATGTGAACCGGTTCAAGCCATTCGGTTCAACTCAATTTGGTCCAAAGACCAAATCACTTAAGCCACTTGGTCTAGATCATATTAAACCCTAAGGTTCCAGATCTAACCGTTCATCTCTTGATGCTCTTGATCTCACCGATCTAGCATCAACTCTCTCGATCGAAGCTTACCGATCTCAAGCCCTAATCACAATCAGAGATTAAATCCCTTTAAACTGAACCCTGACAATTCAGTCCACACGATCTGACTTAAGTAAGCCATATCATCAAATTGTGCGACCCTGAGGGTTTCATTTAAATGTCGGTAACGATAACTTACGTTATCACGATCAGTGAGGGGTATCTAGCAACACATCACCGTCTCCCGATATAAAGGAAAGAGTCTTCTAAGACTACACCCAAACCACAGCACAAGTGTGAATCCACTTCACCAGGCATACATGTTTCCTTTGCCACTGGATGTTCTTATTGGACAAGCGTGTCAAGCCTGTAGCTCCAATATGATGAGCATGATTAGATCAGATGAACATAGTCACCTGGGTATGGCCATACACTTTCTCAATCATTTCATTTAGGGGGGCCCCTTCAGAACATCACACTCCTTAAACAAGGAGACGGCAATCTTATATCTATCACTAGTGCCCTAACATGACTCATGATCATTATCCAAGATAGTCTATAACCATTATGTTTCAAATGATATTGAACTACCTCAAAACAATGACAATCATTATTTAGAAACACAAGTGATCTCAAGTCAGAGGACATGTGCCACTTGTTGCAATCAAGGATTATTCACATTGTGACAAGCAATTGAATATCCTAGTAGGGTCTGTCCAGTACATCCAATGTACCCATGAGTCTACATCTTATTCCATGCTCGAAGCATCCTATAAGATTAGAACACATATTAGTCTCAATCATATCAAGGCTGTCTCATGTTCACCAAGATATCTCGACTAAGGACAAAACAGCATGTCAGCCAAGCTGAACAGCTTTGAGACATTATTCAGAAGCACACTTATTGCAACAGACAATGTAACCAACTGAATAACAACCATTGCCTTTATAAACATAAGAGTTTATACATGATACTGAAAGAATCCCAAGACCTCAAACATTAGCCTTAAGGGCATACCCCAACAATCTCCCACTTGCACTTAATCTAATGGTTGAGAAATCTCAAACCCATATTATTACAGTGCTTCTCTTGCTTCTGCTGCGCCAGAGGCTTGGTAAGCGGGTCAGCCAGATTGTCATCTGTATGAACCTTGCAGATTTTGATCTCACCACGATCAATGATCTCCCGGATCAAGTGAAACCGTCTCTGTATGTGCTTGGACTTCTGGTGCGACCGTGGTTCCTTTGCTTGTGCGATTGCTCCAGTGTTATCACAGAAGATAACCAAAGGATCTGCACTCGAAGGAACAACACCAAGTTCCTGAACGAACTTACGAATCCACACTGCCTCCTTAGATGCTTCTGAGGCTGCAACATACTCAGCTTCTGTTGTGGAATCAGCAATGATAGACTGTTTGAAACTTTTCCATACCACTGCTCCACCATTCAAGCTAAAAACATAGCCTGATTGCGATCGGAAATCATCCTGGTCCGATTGGAACGAAGCGTCAGTATATCCTTCTATACTGAGTTCTTCCTGACCACCATATATCAAGAACATATCTTTGGTCCTCCGCAGATATTTCAAAATATTCTTGACTGCAATCCAGTGCGCCTGACCTGGATTACTTTGGAATCGACTGGTCACGCTTAACCCGTAAGCGACGTCTGGGCGAGTACATAACATCGCATACATAATCGACCCAATAGCCGAAGCATAAGGCGTATTGTCCATTTCATCTTTCTCAGTCTGTGTTTGCGGACACTGACTCTTTGAAAGATTCAGACCATGTCTGACTGGAAGATATCCTCTTTTAGAATTCTCTAAATGGAATCTCTCCAGGATTTTATCGATGTAAGTACTCTGGCACAGCCCGAGAAGCCTCTTAGATCTATCCCTGTAGATCTTCACACCTAATACATAGGCTGCTTCTCCTAGATCTTTCATCTGGAAACATTTTCTTAACCATGCATTAACAGCATGCAGTTCAGGAATATCGTTTCCAATGATTAAGATATCATCGACGTAGAGGACTAGGAAAGTAATCACGCTCCCACTAAACCTCTTATATACACACGGGTCATCTTCATTCTTGATGAAACCAAACTCAGAGATTGATTCATCAAAACGAATATTCCAGCTTCTAGATGCTTGCTTAAGTCCATAAATAGACTTCTTTAACTTGCATATTTTATGACGATCTGATGGATTGGTGAAACCTTTAGATTGTGTCATATACACATCCTCATCCAGTTTTCCATTAAGGAAAGCGGTCTTCACATCCATTTGCCAGATCTCATAATCATAATATGCTGCTATCGCGAGAATAATCCGAATAGACTTGAACATGGCTACAGGAGAGAAAGTTTCATCATAATCTATCCCGTAGATTTGTTTGAAACCTTTCGCAACTAGCCTGCCTTTATAGGTAACCACGTTAACATCCATGTCAATCTTCTTCTTGAAGATCCATTTACAGCCTATAGGGATTACTCCCGGAGGCGGATCAACCAAATCCCAGACTTGGTTATCTGACATGGAGTCCATCTCAGCTCGCATAGCTTCAAGCCATCTCGCTGAATCCGGTCCACTGACCGCATCCGCATAAGTAAAGGGTTCATCATGATCAATGATGTAGACTCCGTCATAGCGCTCAGGCTGTCGACGGATCCTTCCCGATCTTCGCGGTTCCCGTGATATCTGAGCCTCAGGTTGTTCACTAACCTGTTCTACCGGCTCAGGCTCATCCAACTGTGCTTGACTACTTTGTCCTTCTTCTGGATTCACATCCAGCTTTATTTCTCTCCCACTGGCCTCTTGCAGAAGAAACTCCTTCTCAAGAAAAATGCCCGTCCGAGCAACAAATACCTTGTTCTCTTTGGGATCGTAGAAATAATAACCCTTAGTTTCCTTAGGGTAACCGACAAAGATGCACTTATCAGATCTGCTCTCTAGTTTCCCAGAGGCGAGCTTTTTGACATAAGCCTCGCAACCCCAGATCTTGATAAACGTCAAGCTCGACTGTTTCCCATACCATAACTCGTATGGAGTCTTTGAAACTGCCTTGGATGGCACTCGGTTTAGTACCTTTGCAGCTGTTTCCAGTGCAAATCCCCAAAAGGAGTAAGGTAGAGCAGCCTGGCTCATCATAGAACGAACCATATCAAGTAATGTTCTATTTCTCCTCTCGGACACACCATTCCATTGCGGTGTTCATGGCGGAGTGAGCTGTGAGATAATCCCACACTCCTTCAGATAGTCAGTAAACTCTCGACTTAGGTATTCACCACCTCGATCAGAACGAAGTGCCTTGATATTTTGGCCTAGCTGATTTTGTACTTCATTCTTGAACTCTTTGAACTTGTCAAATGATTCACTCTTATGTCTTATTAAATAGACATACCTATATCTACTGAAATCATCAGTAAAGGTAATGAAGTATGAATAGCCACCTCTGGCATGTTTACTAAATGGCCCACACACATCACTGTGTATAAGGTCAAGTAAACCTGAAGCCCTTTGACCTTTGTTAGGAAAAGGAGACTTCGTCATTTTACCCAATAAACAAGCTTTGCATGTATCAATCTCCTCATAGGAGAACGATCCTAGCAGTCCATGGTCATGCAACCGCTTAATGCGTTTCTTGTTAATATGGCCTAAACGACTATGCCATAGCAAGGTGCTGTCATCAGCATACTTGGCTTTCTTATTATCAATATTTTGTATAAAACATTCCATGTCCAACATGAATAATCCATTGTTAATTGATCCAGAAGCATAAACAATATTATCATAAGAAAGAACACACTTTGAAATATTGCATTCAAAGGAAAATCCTTTCCTGACAAGAGCAGGAATGGAGATAATATTCTTGGTAATGCTAGGTACAAAATAACAATTATTAAGTTCTAATACAAGTCCAGATGGTAATGAGATGTGATATTCTCCTACAGCAACAGCAGCAACCCGTGCCCCGTTTCCAACTCGTAGGTCCACCTCATGCTGTCCCACCTGTCTTCTTCTCTTGAGTTCCTGTACATTTGAACAAATGTGAACTCCACATGCAGTGTCCAACACCCATGAAATAGAAGAAGAAGATATCATGACCTCAGTCACAAAAATACCTGAGCCAGAAGCAATGCTTCCCTTCTTGTCTCCTTGGAGCGCTTTACAGTCCTTTTTCCAGTGACCCAGCTGTCCACAGTGGAAACATCTGTATTCCTTCGACCGCTTAACCTTTTGTTTCAGAGCCTTGTTGTAACTCTTGACAGGGGCTTTGCCCTTCTTCCCCTTCTTCTTGTTCCTGGAAGGAAACATCAAGACAGAGGTTGAAGGCGTTCCCTTTAGAGTTTCCTCTGTAGTCAAGAGCATATTCAGCAACTCTGCAGGAGTACAGTCGATCTTGTAAAATTAATAATGAACGGATCGAAAGAGGCCGGGAGGGACTGCAGAATAATGTCTACAGCAAGCTCCTGATTGATGGTATGCCCCAGTTTCTCTAGAGCCTCTTTGTGCCCAATCATCTTGAGCACATGAGCTCCCACTGGACTCCCTTCAGCCAGTTTGCTCTGAAAGAAAAGCTTGGTCAAATTATAGCGCTCAGTCCTCGCCTGTGCAGCATATAGCATCTTGAGGTTTGCTATCATTTCTATAGCAGACATATCCTCATGCTGACGCTGCAGCTGTGGCGTCATAGACGCTAGCATCAGGCAAGCGACATCAATGCTATCATTGACATGCTTTTCATAGGCTTCCCGAACCGCCCTTGCGGCGTTCGGAGCGGGTTGAGGCGGTACAGCCGTCTCAAGGACATACAGTTTCCTCTCAGCCTTAAGAACAATCTTAAGGTGTCCGTACCAGTCTGAGAAGTTTGGCCCTGCAAACTTCTCCCTTTCCAGTAGGGATCGCACATTGAAGCTCATGGTGTTCGTTGCTGCAGGAATCTACAACAATGCAAGAACAGCAAGGTCAGTATCAATGTTTAGAATCAATCCAGTACTTAAGAAAGATTCTTTTCTCACTATTTTATCTGACTAAAAAATCCATTAAACAGTCCGAAAGAGTAACACTCTTTTAGTGAGATGGGATCCAGATTTCATACTTGGTCTCCGCGTCCCGCTCAGGCGAGATAAGTTGCACAGAGAGTACAAGCACTAATTTCTGGTAGGCAGTCCCTGCCAATCGCCAATCCGTGTGATTCCCCTTCATCTGGGCAATCCAGCCGACTGTGCCAACTGAGTTGGTACAACACAATCTCTGACCCCACAGATGGCTACCTCCATATAGCTAACATATGCGCCACATATGTAGCCTACATGGTCAAGCTGACCTGGCCTACTCCCTGGACCACCACGTGCTATGCTGAGCAACGAGAAGCGATAAATCCCTTCCCTGTAACACGCAGGTGTAATCACACACCGTCTGAAGATAGATGGACGTGCCCACTGAGTGGGTACAACACGGCTCCAACGATAGTCAGAACAGTGAGGTTTCGCGTCAGAAGGCTATCGAGCTTGATATTTTAGCGTTGGATTTTAACGGTCTTTTATCTTCTTAACTATCATGCAAACCCTATGGTGATAGCAGAAGATAAATAAATCATGCAAGTCTAATTATTTAAACAATAAAAGAAAGCATGATGATCTTATGTGGTAAAAACCCATTAATCCTAAGTAAGACCTTAAATTAACTTAAGTCTTCACTTGAGCTCTCCATGGGTCTTTTTGCATCTCATCTGGCCCAACCCAGGGCCCTAGCGCCCAATGCAGCTCAGGTGCGCCCACCAGGTAAATGCGCCTGTCATAGGGTCGAACCCTAGACCTCCCACCTGGTCAAGCCTCTACTGCATGCGCCAATGCCATGTGTGCTCTGTGCTCTTGTCTGATTAAAATTACAATTTAATCTATCTAGACAAGATTGACTCGCAGGTCAATTACACTTTATAAATTAAATAACATGTGATGCGCAGATCACAAAAAATTAATTTACAATTTTAATCCAGGCTCGCAGGCCCCAGCACAGCACACATTAAAAGGGCAACCCACATAAGATGAAATAGACACTCATCATGATATGCAATCATTATGTGATCCAATAATAAGAAAATAAAAATTTTTGAAAACCCATTGTGATCAATTTTAATTTTCTTATGGGCCCTACAACCTTACAACGGTCCATTGATAGGGATCCACTCATCATGTCTAGTCAGATCCACTGCCCTTGCATGCACCAAGTCCTAACTGACTTGAGTTGACCTAATGGTCAACCATGCATGCGCCAAGGGCTGAACAACCACCATGAGTTCTGGCAAGCGGGTGTGACCCCGGGCCTAACTCAAGAGTGTTCACTGGTTGTCTCAACCAGACCTCGCTACACGCCCTTGATGCAGTCGACCTATAGCCACCTAATGATTGCGCATAGGTACCATCTGGTCGACCCATCTAGGCTGTCAGATGGTCTGATCAGACTATATGGATCTTACCTAGAGGATGATATCAACCCTACCAACCCGTCTAAGGGTTTATGGTAGGCACACCTTAGATCTAATGAGGATGCGCGCAAGATATAACAAGTTTTTGATAAAAACAACATCCAAGCGCCACCATGCAACATATATGCGCAAATATAAACATACTAGCATGTAGTTTTTGTTTTCGGCATGTGATTAGATCTACTCTTAGCAAGCGCAAACAAGGATCACATATAAGCAATCAAATGAACATACATAAAACCGCATGCTCTGATACCAATTGAAGGTCCCCTAAACAAGGGGAGCGAAACCCTAGATAGGCGCATATGGAGGTTTTTCATGCAGCGGAAGGGGGTTTCTAGGATCTTTGCATATTATATGATCAACTTTATATGCGATTGCAAACAAGAATCAAGAAATCGATTCTTACCAAAGCCATTGCTTGGATGGCGTCTAGGAAGAAGAGATCGATAAGGTTCTCCTCCAAAGTGTGCGCACACAAGATGAGACTTAGCCTACTCCTTGTCGCTCCTTGTGCTAGCAAGGCTCCAAGAATCCTGATCGCTTGAGGGAGAAGAGATGATGTCTCTAGTTTGGCTCGAGTCCTTTCTTGTTGTCCACGCTCTTTTCCACATGAGAAGACCTCGAGAGGAAGAAGCAAAAGAGCAAGAGTCGAATTGAGTGCAACCGAACGTGAGGCGTCTTAACTATTTCGGAAACGTTTCTTCCAAAAATAGTAAAACTTCACTTCATGCGTTCATGGACCATGCGCTTACAAAAAGTAAACCGCCCAAAACGGCATCAAGCCTTTGAACCATTCGTTCAACCATGTGAACCGGTTCAAGCCATTCGGTTCAACTCAATTTGGTCCAAAGACCAAATCACTTAAGCCACTTGGTCTAGATCATATTAAACCCTAAGGTTCCAGATCTAACCGTTCATCTCTTGATGCTCTTGATCTCGCCGATCTAGCATCAACTATCTCGATCGAGGCTTACCGATCTCAAGCCCTAATCAATCAAACATGATCAGACCAGATCTCACTCACAATCAGAGATTAAATCCCTTTAAACTGAACCCTGACAATTCAGTCCACACGATCTGACTTAAGTAAGCCATATCATCAAATTGTGCGACCCTGAGGGTTTCCTTTAAATGTCGGTAACGATAACTTACGTTATCACGATCAGTGAGGGGTATCTAGCAACACATCACTGTCTCCCGATATAAAGGAAAGAGTCTTCCAAGACTACACCCAAACCACAGCACAAGTGTGAATCCACTTCACCAGGCATACATGTTTCCTTTGCCACTGGATGTTCTTATTGGACAAGCGTGTCAAGCCTGTAGCTCCAATATGATGAGCATGATTAGATCAGATGAACATAGTCACCTGGGTATGGCCATACACTTTATCAATCATCTCATTTAGGGGGGCCCCTTCAGAACATCACACTCCTTAAACAAGGAGACGGCAATCCTATATCTATCACTAGTGCCCTAACATGACTCATGATCATTATCCAAGATAGTCTATAACCATTATGTTTCAAATGATATTGAACTACCTCAAAACAATGACAATCATCATTTAGAAACACAAGTGATCTCAAGTCAGAGGACATGTGACACTTGTTGCAATCAAGGATTATTCACATTGTGACAAGCAATTGAATATCCTAGTAGGGTCTGTCCAGTACATCCAATGTACCCATGAGTCTACATCTTATTCCATGCTCGAAGCATCCTATAAGATTAGAACACATATTAGTCTCAATCATATCAAGGCTGTCTCATGTTCACCAAGATATCTCGACTAAGGACAAAACAGCATGTCAGCCAAGCTGAACAGCTTTGAGACATTATTCAGAAGCACACTTATTGCAGCAGACAATGTAACCAACTGAATAACAACCATTGCCTTTATAAACATAGAGTTTATACATGATACTGAAATAATCCCAAGGCCTCAAACATTAGCCTTAAGGGCATACCCCAACAATCTCCCACTTGCACTTAATCTAATGGTTGAGAAATCTCAAACCCATATTATTACAGTGCTTCTCATGCTTCTGCTGCGCCAGAGGCTTTGTATGCGGGTCAGCTAGATTGTCATCTGTATGAACCTTGCAGACTTTGATCTCGCCACGATCAATGATCTCTCGGATCAAGTGAAACCTTCTCTGTATGTGCTTGGACTTCTGGTGCGACCGTGGTTCCTTTGCTTGTGCTATTGCTCCATTGTTATCACAGAAGATAACCAAAGGATCTGCACTCGAAGGAACAACACCAAGTTCCTGAATGAACTTACGAATCCACACTGCCTCCTTGGATGCTTCTGAGGCTGCAACATACTCGGCTTCTATTGTGGAATCAGCAACAATTGACTGTTTGAAACTTTTCCACACCACTGCACCTCCATTCAAGCTAAAAACATAGCCTGATTGCGATCGGAAATCATCCTGGTCAGATTGGAACGAAGCGTCAGTATATGCTTCAATACTGAGTTCTTCCTGACCTCCATATATCAAGAACATATCTTTGGTCCTCCGAAGATATTTCAAAATGTTCTTGACCGCAATCCAGTGTGCCTGCCCTAGATTACTTTGGAATCGACTGCCCTTGCTTAACCCGTAAGCAACGTCTGGGCGAGTACACAACATCGCATACATAATGGACCCAATAGCCGAAGCATAAGGCGTATTGTCCATTTCATCTTTCTCAGTCTGTGTTTGTGGACACTGACTCTTTGAAAGATTCAGACCATGTCTGACTGGAAGATATCCTCTTTTAGAATTTTCTAAATAGAATCTCTCCAGGACTTTATCGATGTAAGTACTCTGGCACAGCCCGAGAAGCCTCTTAGATCTATCTCTGTAGATCTTCACACCTAATACATAGGCTGCTTCTCCTAAATCTTTCATCTGGAAATATTTTCTTAACCATGCTTTAACCGCATGTAGTTCAGGAATATCGTTTCCAATGATTAAGATATCATCGACGTAGAGGACTAGGAAAGTAATCACGCTCCCACTAAACCTCTTATATACACACGGGTCATCTTCATTCTTGATGAAACCAAATTCATAGATTGATTCATCAAAACGAATATTCCAGCTTCTTGATGCTTGTTTAAGTCCATAAATGGACTTCTTTAATTTGCATATTTTATGACGATCTGATGGATTAGTGAAACCTTCAGGTTGTGTCATATACACATCCTCTTCTAGGTTTCCTTTAAGGAAAGCGGTCTTCACATCCATCTGCCAGATCTCATAATCATAATATGCCGCTATCGCAAGAATAATCCGAATAGACTTGAACATAGCTACAGGAGAGAAAGTTTCATCATAATCTATCCCGTAGATTTGTTTGAAACCTTTCGCAACTAGCCTGCCTTTATAGGTAACCACGTTACCATCCATGTCTATCTTCTTCTTGAAGATCCACTTACAGCCTATAGGGATTACTCCCGGAGGCGGATCAACCAAATCCCAAACTTGGTTATCTGACATGGAGTCCATCTCGGCTCGCATAGCTTCAAGCCATCTCGCTGATTCCGGTCCACTGACCGCATCCGCATAAGTGAGGGGTTCATCATCAATGATGTAGACTCCGTCATAGCGCTCAGGCTGTCGACGGATCCTTCCCGATCTTCGCGGTTCCCGTGATATCTGAGCCTCAGGTTGTTCAGTAACCAGATCTACTGGCTCAGGCTCATCCAACTGTACTTGACTACTTTGTCCTTCTTCTGGATTCTCATCCAGCTTTATTTCTCTCCCATTGGCCTCTTGCAGAAGAAATTCCTTCTCAAGAAAAATAGCCGTCCGAGCAACAAATACTTTGTTCTCTTTGGGATCGTAGAAATAATAACCCTTTGTTTCCTTAGGGTAACCGACAAAGATACATTTCTCAGATCTGCTCTCTAGTTTCCCAGAGGCGAGCTTTTTGACATAAGCCTCGCAACCCCAGATCTTAATAAATGTCAAGCTCGGCTATTTCCCATACCATAACTCATATGGAGTCTTTGAAACGGCCTTGGATGGCACTCGGTTTAGTACCTTTGCAGCTGTTTCCAGTGCAAATCCCCAAAAGGAGTAAGGTAGAGTAGCCTGACTCATCATAGAACGAACCATATCCAGTAAAGTTCTATTTCTCCTCTCGGACACACCATTCCATTGCGGTGTTCCTGGCGGAGTGAGCTGTGAGATAATCCCACGCTCCTTCAGATAGTCAGTAAACTCATGACTCAAGTATTCTCCACCTCGATCTGAACGAAGTGCCTTGATATTTCAGCCTAGCTGATTTTGTACTTCATTTTTGAACTCTTTGAACTTGTCAAAAGATTCACTCTTATGTCTCATTAGATAGACATAACCATACCTACTGAAATCATCAGTAAAGGTAATGAAGTATGAATAGCCACCTCTGGCATGTTTACTAAATGGCCCACACACATCACTGTGAATGAGGTCAAGTAAACCTGAAGCCCTTTGACCTTTGTTGGAAAAAGGAGACTTCGTCATTTTACCCATTAAACAAGCTTTGCATGTATCAAGCTCCTCATAGGAGAATGATCCCAGCAGTCCATGGTCATGCAACCGCTTAATGTGCTTCTTGTTAATATGGCCTAAACGACTATGCCATAGCAAGGTGCTATCATCAGCATACTTGGCTTTCTTAATATCAATTTGTTGTATAGAACATTCCATGTCCAACATGAATAACCCATTGTTAATCGACCCAGTAGCATAAACAATATTATCAAAAGAAATATAACACTTTGAAATCTTGCATTCAAAGGAAAACCCTTTCCTGACAAGAGCAGGAATAGAGATAATATTCTTAGTTATGCTCGGTACAAAATAACAATTGTCCAGTTCTAATACAAGACCAGATGGTAAAGAGATGTGATAAACTCCTACAGCAACAGCAGCAACCCGTGCCCCGTTTCCTACTCGTAGGTCCACCTCATGCTGTCCCACCTGTCTTCTTCTCTTGAGTTCCTGTACATTTGAACAAATGTGAACTCCACATGCAGTGTCTAACCCCCATGAAATAGAAGAAGATAACATGACTTCAGTCACGTAAATACCTGAGCCAGAAGCAAAAGAGTTGCTTCCCTTCTTCTCTCCTTGGAGCGCTTTACAGTCCTTTTTCCAGTGACCTAGCTGGCCACAATGGAAACATCTGTATTCCTTTGACCGCTTGACCTTTTGTTTCAGAGCCTTGTTGTAGCTCTTGACAGGGGCTTTGCCCTTCTTCCCCTTCTTCTTGTTCCTTGAAGGAACCATTAGGACAGAGGATGAAGGCGTTCCCTTCTCACGAGACTGAGTTTGCTCAGTAGTCAAGAGCATGTTCAGTAACTCTGCAGGCGTACAGTCGATTTTGTTCATATTAAAATTAATGATGAATGGATCGAAAGAGGCCGGGAGAGACTGCAGGATGATGTCTACAACAAGCTCCTGATTGATGGTATGTCCCAGTTTCTCTAGAGCCTCCTTGTACCCAATCATCTTGAGCACGTGAGCTCCCACTGGACTCCCCTCAGTCAGTTTGCTCTGAAAGAAAAGTTTCGTCAAATTATAGCGTTCAGTCCTTGCCTGTGCAGCATACAGCAGCTTGAGGTTTGCTATAATTTCTATAGCTGACAAATCCTCATGCTGACGCTGCAGCTGTGGCGTCATAGACGCTAGCATAAGGCAAGCGACGTCAATTCTATCATTGACATGCTTTTCATAAGCTTTCCGAACCGCCCTTGCGGCGTTCGCAGCGGGTTGAGGCGGTATAGCCGTCTCGAGGACATACAGTTTCCTCTCAGCCTTAAGAACAATCTTAAGGTGTCCGTACCAGTCTGAGAAGTTTGGCCCAGCAAACTTCTCCCTTTCCAGTAGGGATCGCACATTGAAGGCTGTGGTGTTCGTTGCTGCAGTAATCTAAAACAATGCAAGAACAGCAAGGTCAGTATCAATGTTAGAATCAATTCAGGACTTAAGAATGATTCTTTTCTCACTATTTTATCTGGCTGAAAAATCCAGCAAAACAGCCCGAAAGAGTAAAACTCTTTTAGTGAGATGGGATCCAGATTTCATACTTGGTCTCCGCGTCCCGCTCAGGCGAGATAAGATGCACAGAGAGTACAAGCACTAATTTCTGGTAGGCAATCCCTGCCAATCGCCAACCCGTGCGATTCCCCTTCATCTGGGCAATCCAGCAGACTATGCCAACTGAGTTGGTACAACACAGTCTCTGATCCCTCAGATGGCTGCCTCCATATGGCTACCATATGCTCAATATGTAGCCTACATGGTCAAGCTGACCCGACCTACTCCCTGGACCACCACGTGCTATGCTGAGCAACGACAAGCGATAAATCCCTTCTCTGTAACACGCAGGTGTAATCACACACCGTCTGAAGATAGATGGGCGTGCCCACTGAGTGGGTACAACACGGCCCCAACGATAGTCAGAACAGTGAGGTTTCGCGTCAGAAGGCTTACGTGCTTGATATTTAATGTTGGATTTTAACGGTCCTTTTATCTTCTTACTATCATTCAAACCCTACGGTGATAGCAGAAGAATAAATCATGCAGTTATTAAATTACTTAAACAGTAAATTAAAAGCATGATGATCTTATGTGGTAAAAGCCCATTAAGCCTAAGTAAGACCTTAATTAACTTAAGTCTTCACTTGAGCTCTTCTTGGGTCTTTTGCATTTCCTCTGGCCCAACCCGGGCCTAAGCGCCCACTGCAGCTTAGGTGCGCCCACCAGGTAAAATGCGCCTGTCCTAGAGTCGAACCCTAGACCTCCCACTGGTGAAGCCACTTGCTGCATGCGCCTCTGCCAAGTGTGCTCTGTGCTCATGTTTGATTAAATTACAATTTAATCTATCTAGACATCATTGACACGCAGGTCAATTACACTTTATAAATTAATTAAAATGTGATGCGCAGATCACAATAATAATTTACAAATAATACTCCAGGCACGCAGGCCCCAGCACAGCACACATTAAAATTAGGCAGCCCACATAAGATTAAATAGACAATCATCACGTTATACAAACATCATGTGATCCAATCAAGAAAATAAAACTTTTGAAAAACCCATTGGCTTCATTTTATTTCCTTATGTGCCCTACTACCTTACAACGGTCCATTAATAGGGATCCACTCATCAGACCTAGTCAGACCCACTGCCCTTGCATGCACCAAGTCATAACCGACTTGAGTCGACCTCATGGTCAACAATGCATGCGTGAAGGGCTGAACATCCCTCATGAGTTTAGGCAAGCGGGTGTGACCCCGGGCCTTAATCATGGGCGTTCATCTGGTTGTCTCAATCAGACATCGCTACATGCCTTTCAGCAGTCGACCTAAAGCCACCTCATGCTTGCGCATAGGTGCCATCTGGTCGACCCATCTAGGCTGTCAGATGGTCTGATCAGACTGTCGGGTCTAGACTGGACGATGACTTCAACCCTAATAACCCGTCTAAGTTTTTACAGCAGGCGCTTATAGATCTAGTGAGGGGCGCACAAGCAAGTTTTGAGAAAACTACAACAAGCGCCAACTTGCATGCAAGCGCCAATGTAAAACATACATGAAATTTACGCATGCTCTTTTAGAGCTACTATAAGGCGCAAACATGGATCACAATAAGCAATAATATGAAACATACAAGGAACCTGCCTCTGATACCAATTGAAAGTTCCCTTAAGGGGCGAAACCCTAAAGCATGCGCATATAAAAAAATTTGCATGGGCGGAATCTAGGGTTTCCTAGGATCGCATGCATGTCATATGATCAACTTAAGAGTTTGTATAGATCAACAGAGAGATCATACCAGTGCCATTTCTTGGATGGCGTCTTGGAAGAAGAGGGCGATGTGGCTCTCCTCCAAAGGTGGCGCACACAAGATGGGTGATCGCCTACTCCTTGTCGATCCTTGTGCTAGCAAGGCTCCAAGGTCTCCTGATTGCGTGAAGGGAGAAGAGATGATCTTTCTTGCTTGGTCGAATCCTTCTCTTGTCGTCAACACTCACACACGAGAGAGAGTCATCGTGAGCAAAGGGGGCGAGAGGCGAGAATAGGGAGACCTCTTCGAACGTGAGGCGTGGTCTCATTTTGAGATCATGGCTTCTAAAAATAGCAAGCCACCACATGCGATCATGTGTTCACACCAAGTGAACAATCGCAATTTCCTCTCCCCTTGAACCATGCGCTCACTATGATGAGCCGGTTCATTTCATTTGGTTCAAGGACCAAATTAAGCCAAGCCTTGATCCAGATCACATTAAACCAAAAGGCTTAAGATCTGACCATTCATCTCTTGATGCTCTTGATCTCTCCGATCTAGCATCCAATCTCTCGATTGAAGCTTACCGATCTCAAGCCCTAATCAATCAAACATGATCAGACCAGATCTCACTTACAATCAGAGTTTAAATTCCTTTAAACTGAACCAAAACAATTCAGTCCACACGATCTGACTTAAGTAAGCTATATCATCAAATTGTGCGACCCTAAGGGTTTCCTTTAAATGTCAGTAACGATAACTCACGTTATCACGATCAGTGAGGGGTATCTAGCAACACATCACTGTCTCCCGATATAAAGGAAAGAGTCTTCCAAGACTACACCCAAACCACAGCACAAGTGTGAACCCAAGTCACTTGACATATGTGTTTCCTTTGCCACTGGATGTTCTTATTGGACAAGCGTGTCAAGCCTGTAATTCCAATACGATGAGAATGATTAGATCAGATGAAACATAGTCATCTGGGTATGGCCATACACTTTCTCAATCATCTCATCTAGGGGGCCCCTATAGAACATCACACTCCAATCAAGGAGACGGCAATCCTATATCTATCACTAGTGCCCTAACATGACTCATGTTCATTATCCAAGATAGTCTATAACCATTATGTTTCAAATGATATTGAACTACCTCAAAACAATGCCAATCATCATTTAGAAACACAAGTGATCTCAAGTCAGAGGAAATATGCCACTTGTTCGCATATAAGGATTATTCACATTGTGACAAGCAATTGAATATCCTAAGTAGGGTCTGTCCAGTACATCCAATGTACCCATGAGTCTACATCTTATTCCATGCTCGAAGCATCCTATAAGACTAGAACACATATTAGTCTCAATCATATCAAGGCTGTCTCATGTTCACCAAGATATCTCGACTAAGGACAATACTGCATGTCAGCCAAGCTGAACAGCATTGAGACATTATTCAGAAGTATACATATTGCAGCAGATGATGTAACAACCTGAATAACAACCATTGCCTTTATAAACATAGAGTTTATACATGATACTGAAATAATCCCAAGGCCTCAAACATTAGCCTTAAGGGCATACCCCAACAGTAATTCCTTTTGATTTCTTAATGACTAGATGAATTTTTCATTATTTCGTCAAGTATAATTTTAGTATGATAATTCTGCTTCTGTGATAATTGCTCTTTAAGTCTCCATAGATTCATATTATCAAGCATGTTTTAGAGTTTTCACAATAAGGACCGAAAGGTGATTTGCTTGAGAACTTGGAACTCTAAAATTGAATGTTAGGAACTCACCATATGAAATTAGGTTTGTTCTTATTTCTTAATTTTAGAAGTTTAATGTCATGATTGATAATCTGATCTAGGATTGAGTTAATAAAACAAACATGACGATATTGCAAGAAATTGAATATTAGATTGTTGGAGAACCTTAAGCAGAACCTCTGTTGAGATTCGGATGCACGAAAGTGATCCTTGTGTTTCCACTTGAGATTATTAACTTAGAATTCGGATACATGAAAGTGATCCTTCAGTTCTTTGTTGATGATTCACTTTTATTTAACATTCGAATAGATCCTGCACGAAAGTGAGGATTGGTTCTTGTAAATTGTCTGCGCGAAAGCGAGATGATTTTCTTATTAAGTGAATAATATCTTTATCATAATGAAATTAGACTGACGAACATCTTTTCATATCTAGTCATGGAAATTAAAGTGAATGAAACCCTAGTCCCAGATTCTCTCTCTCTAATATTTTCATATAACCTTCAATAGTTTACTTGTATATTTTTGGTTGCCTAGCTAGTAAGAAATTAATTATTCAGTACTTGGCAAACGAGGTCTCTGTGGTTCGATATCTTTTTATTACTTCGAGTATCCATGCACTTGCGGACACAACAAGTTTTTGGCGCCGTTGCCGGGAACCTTAGTTTTTGTCAATATTGAAGACATTGAAAGTATTGCTAGATTAGATTTTGTTTATTTCCTGTTTATTTTCTATTTTTCTGTTCTTTTCTGTTTATTCGAGTTATTCGATCCATCTACTTTAGTGTGCACAGGAAACTTAGATCTGATTATAGACAAAAGACCACTTAGGGACTATGCGGCCCCTAATCCTCAGGGGATACACTTTAGCATTGCTAGACCAGCTATTGAGGCTAATAATTTTGAGATCAAGGCTGCTTTCTTGTCTATGATCCAGCAGAATCAGTTTGGAGGATCACCAATTGAAGACCCTTATCAACATTTATATCTTTTTCTTGAATATTGTAACACCATTAAAATTAATGGAGTTTCTGATGATGCATTAAAACTAAGATTGTTTCCTTTTTCTCTCAGGGACCGAGCACGTTCTTGGCTACATTCTCGACCAACCGGTACCTTCTCCACATGGGAACAACTATCAAATGCTTTCCTGATGAAATACTTTCCACCAAGCAAAACCATCCAGTTGAGAAACCAGATCACGAGCTTTGCATAGAGGGATGGTGAATCTTTTAGTGAGGCATGGGAGTGTTTCAACGATTTACAACGGAAGTATCCTTACCATGGCATTAAAAATTGGGCTTTAATTCATACATTTTATAATGGGCTATTTTATAATACCCGTATGATTGTTGATGCTACTGCAGGAGGAGCCCTCATAAGTAAAAACATTGAAGATGTTTTCACTTTATTTGAAGAGATGTCCCTGGACTATAACTAATGGGCTCCTTAAGAAAGAATGCTACATTGTTATCAACATGGTAAGAATGATGATGAGGGATGGCGAACCTTGACTGAAGAGGTAAATTTTTTTAGTGTAGAATCCATGCTTGAAAAATTTATGGCTAATCAAAATCAATTAATGACAAATCAAAATAAAGAGATTGAAGATCTTAAGGGATTGGTTAGTCATCTTACTTCTCTAGTAGGATCCTTAGTTGCTCACAATAAAACTCTAGAAAATCAAATACCTGCTGAACCTAAATTAAACCCTAGGGAGCACTGTAATGCTATCATCACTAGAAGTGGGAGACAATTAGAGGAACCTAAAAAGAAATATGAGAATAATGAAAAAGAACCTACTGATGAACATGACCATGAGTTAGACTTGGAAAAATCTTCTGAGCATGAGCAGTCCCAACCTAGTTCGCCACCCCACCAAGGTGATGAACTAAAAGGTGATGTGTCATGTCAGAATGATGTTTCTAAGCCTATCTCCCCTACACCATATAGGCCACCTATACCCTTTCCTCAAAGATTAGTGGAGGCAAAATTAGACAAGCAATTTTGGGAAATTTTTTGATGTTTTGAAGAAGCTTTATATTAATATTCCATTCACTGAAGTTTTATCTCAAATGCCCACATATGCCAAATTTTTGAAAGAAATTTTGTCTAATAAAAGAAAGATAGAGGACTATGGTATTGTGGCTCTAACTGAAGAATGTAGTGCTATTATCCAAAACAAGCTGCCACCGAAGTTAAAAGATCTAGGTAGTATCTCTATACCTTGTTTTATTGGGGGTATGGCTTTTGACCGAGCCTTATGTGATTTAGGTGCTAGTGTGAGTCTAATACCATTGTCCATTTGCAGGAAATTGGACATGGGAGAGCTTAAACCAACTTCAATATCTTTGCAGCTCGCCGATTGTTCAGTTAAGTATCCTGGAGGGATTCTTGAAGATGTACCTATCCAGATAGGTAAATATTTCATTCCAGCAGATTTTATAGTTCTTGAGATGGAAGAAGATGCAAAAATCCCCATCATACTTGGTAGACCATTCTTAACCACAGCAGGAGCACTTATTGATGTCAAGAATGGTAAACTTACACTTAACATTGGGGATGAAAGAATCGAATATGACTTGAATGAGGCTATGAAAAACCCATCAAATTCTGGATCTTGTTGTAGTATACATGCTGTAGATGACTCTATCTATGATCTTAATGATTTATTTGTTGAAACCTCTGAATATGATTCTGATTTAGATTCTACTCTTGATTCTAATGTAGAAACCAATTCTAAAATTAATGAATCATTAGACTGCAGTGCTTGTGATAATGAAAAGAATGAAGAAGGGAGGGCTCCAAAAGTAGAACTTAAAGCTTTACCTGATAACCTTCGTTATGAATTTCTTGGTCCTGATTCTACTTACCTTGTTATTATTGATGCACAGCTTGGAAAAAGGGAGACAGATTTACTTCTCAAAGAATTAAGGATTCATAGAAAGGTAATTGGGTACACAGTTGATGACTTAAAAGGAATTAACCCTTCTTTTTGTATGCACAGGATCTTGATGGAGGAGGAACACAAGCCACATGCAAATTTTCAAAGGAGACTTAACCCCTCTATGAAAGAAGTTGTGAAGAAGGAGGTTTTGAAATTACTTGATGCAGGTATTATCTATCCTATTTTTGATAGTAAATGGGTAAGTCCTGTACATTGTGTTCCTAAGAAAGGAGGGGTAACTGTCATGAAAAACAAAGACAATGAATTAATTCCTATTAGAACTGTAACTAGTTGGCGCATGTGCATAGATTTTAGAAAATTGAATGCTGCTACTAGAAAAGACCATTTCCCTTTACCTTTTATTGATCAGATGGTTGAAAGGCTTGCCAACCATTCTCACTTTTGTCTCTTAGATGGATACTCTGGATTTTTTTCAAATTCCTATACATCCTGATGACCAAGATAAGACCACCTTCACTTGCCCGTATGGTACTTTTGCATAAAGGAGAATGCCTTTTGGTCTATGTAATGCACATGCTACTTTTTAGAGATGTATGATGGCTATTTTTTCTGATTTTATTGAAGACTTTATGGATGTTTTTATGGATGATTACTCTGCATATGGTTCTTCTTTTGATGATTGTTTGGCTAACTTATCTCGAGTTTTGCAGCGGTGTGAAGAAACCAACCTTGTGCTTAACTAGGAAAAATGTCATTTCATGGTTAGGCAAGGGATAGTTTTGGGGCACTTGATTTCGGAAAGAGGGATTAAAGTTGATAAAGCCAAAGTTGAGGTGATAAAAAAATTAGAGCCGCCCACTATAGTGAAGGAGGTCCGAAGCTTTCTAGGACATGCAGGGTTCTACCTGCGATTCATCAAGGATTTCTCTAAACTTGCTAGACCTCTTACAAATTTACTTTGTAAAGATGTTAAATTTTCTTTTAATGAGGATTGTTAATCTGCTTTTCAGGAATTAAAGAAAACCTTGGTTTCAGCCTCTATCATTCAACCTCTAGATTGGGATTTTCCCTTAGAGCTTATGTGTGATGCTAGTGACTATGCAATAGTAGCAGTTTTTAGACAGAGAAAGGAGAAAAAGCCTTATGTTATTCATTATGCTAGTAGAACTTTGGATGAGACACATAGGAATTACACTACCACTCAGAAGGAACTTTTAGCCATAGTGTTTGCCTTTGATAAATTTAGATCATACTTGATTAACTCCAAAGTGGTGGTGTACACTGATCATGCAGCTGTGAGATACTTAATGCAGAAAAAGGATAGTAAACCATTCTTGCTCAGATGGATTTTACTATTACAGGAGTTTAATTTGGAAATTAAAGACAAAAAGGGATCAGAAAACTTTGTTGCAGATCATCTTTCAAGGACAATGGTGGATACTGAAAAGAATGATATAATCCATGATTCCTTTCCTAAAGAAAAACTCTTGGCCATTGAACAAATCAGAGCCCCATGGTTTGCTGACATAGTGAATTACCTAATAGCTAATGTTCTTTCTCCTGATTTAAATCACCAAACAAAGAAAAGATTCTTGGCTGAAGTAAAACACTATTTTTGGGATGAGACTTATGTTTTTAGAAGATGTGCAGATGGTATTTTTAGAAGATGTATATCTGAAGAGGAAATCACAGATATATTGTTTCAGTGTCATGGATCCTCTTATGGTGGGCACGTTAGTACTGAGAAAACTACTTTCAAGGTTTTGCAATTAGGATTTTACTGGCCTTCAATTTTTAAAGATGCTAGAAACTTTATCTTATCATGTGATAGATGTCAGAAGACAGGTAACATTAACAGACGACATGAGATGCCATTGTCCACCATTCTTGAGGTTGAGATATTTGATGTCTGGGGGATTGATTTCATGGGACCATTTCCATCTTATGGAGGTAACAATACATACTTGTGGCGGTAGATTATGTCTCAAAGTAGGTTGAAGCTCTCGCTTCTCCTACTAATGATTCCAAAGTTGTTGTTAAACTATTCAAAAAAATTATCTTTCCAAGGTTTGGGACACCACGAGCAGTGATTAGTGATGGAGGCTCACATTTCATAGAACATAAGTTATCAGCCTTACTTAGAATGTATGGGGTAAATCATAGAGTTGCAATACCTTATCACCCCCAAACAAGTGGACAAGTTGAGATATCAAACAGAGAAATAAAGGTAATTTTGGAAAAGACAATGTCACACACTAGGAAAGATTGGGCATTGAAACTTGATGACGCACTATGGGCCTACCAGACTGCTTTTAAAACACCAATAGGTATGTCTCCTTTTCAATTGTTTTATGGTAAATCTTGTCATCTACCTGTAGAGCTCGAGCATAAGGCGTTCTGGCCAATCAAAGCACTCAACTTTGACTTAAAGAACACGGGTGAAAAACGGAGGTTTCAATTGAACAAGCTAGATGAGATTAGACTCTCCGCTTACGAAAATTCAAGAATTTATAAGGAGAGGACTAAAAGGTGGCTTGATCGGCATATTTTAGAAGGGAATTCCAACCAAGTGACTTTGTCCAATTGTTCAATTCTAGATTGAGACTTTTTCCTAGGCCTTTTCAGGTAAAGAAGACTTTCCCTTACGGAGCTGTGCACATATGGAGTGAAGAAACAGGAGAGTTTAAGGTTAACGGTCAAAGATTGAAGCATTATTATCAAGAAGAACTAATTGAAGAAAAGGAGAAATTTTATCTTGATGAACTACGATTAAATCTGAGTGCAGAACAGTCAAGCTAATGACCTTTAAATTAGCGCTTCTTGGGAGGCAACCCAAGCACTCTTTTTTAGTTTATTCTCTTTTATTTTACTTTGTTTTTTTTTGCTTTTAGAACTAATTTTTCTTCTCTTTTTATAGGTAAATTCGACTTTTGATGCAAATTACAGTGCCGGTATTTTTCCTAAGTGCACGATCCCTCGACTTTTTTTTGGGATTTCTTACTTGTGTTTTCAACTGTCCCTATGCCAACTACACCACCCCCGAGGGCAATGAGGAGATCCAATCGGATGATGATGAATAGAGTTTTGTGAGTATCTTCTTCCCTTTACTTTTTGCATTCGATTTTTCTTTATCTTATTGATGTTTCATGTTTTATAGGGAAGGATGATTCTTCCAAACTCATTGTGTTCGTCATTGCTACCTTGCTCTGTTTTGCATGATTCAATGTGGTTGTATGATATTGATATTGATTCTTGTTATTCAATATGGTTGTATCACATTTTGATATTGATGATTATTTCGATTGGGTTGTATGATGATACTTTTGATATTTTGAGCAACTTGTGGAGGTGCAAAATTGATGACATGATGATTTGCATAATTTTTTATCATGATTGAGTATATTTTTGTTGATGTGACTTTGTGGCCTAGTCTATATTTTGAAGATATTATTGTTGATTGTATGATTCTATTGATGATGAATTAACTCATGCCTGTGATTAGGACTAGATCTATCATGTCAAATTTATTTCTCTAATATATATCTGCTTTTGAAAATTTTCATTAGTTGATGAATGAGATTTTAGGTGGATATATTATTTGAAGAATTTGATTTAAAAGTGAAACTACTTGTTAAATAAAATGAGCATATAAGTGTAATTTTTGAATTGATGTCAATTGATTAGTCTAGTTGATGTTTAGCCTATTTTTACTATTTGTTGGGAAGAAGGAATCCAAGATCCAAAAAGAGAAAATGACTCCTCTACTTGACACTGTGTAAAATTGACAGTGGTACCGAAGATATGAGTTGAAGTCCGAAAAGAAAAAAAAAAGAAAATGGCTCCTCTACTTGGCACTATGTAAAATTGACAGTGGTACCTAAGACAAGAGTTGAAGTCTCAATAAAAAAGTGTGTATCTATGTGGGTACATGCTATCCAATAAAGGAATAAAAATTAAAAGAAAAGATTTCGAGCGGAAAAAGATTTTGGATATCATATTCCTGTAAACAAAGGTATGATAGATTTAAACTGAAAATTGGGTGAATTCATGAGATTGAGATTCTACTCTTTATACAAGTTACAAAGTTTTATTTGATTAAGTTGTCGATCTTGAGGATTGAATTCAAAAGAATGATATATCTATTTGAAATTTTATGAAACAATTAGTGAAATTTTTTTATTGGTGATTGTATTTTAGAAATTTATTCTTCATGAGAAAATCTTCTCCTTTGATCAAATTTTTATTTTTGCTTGAGGACAAGCAAAGTTTGAGCCTTATGTGTTTGATGACACAAAAATTTATTGTAAATTTTGTGCCGTTTCATAGATCTTTTTGTGTCATATTCATACTACTTTGCTTATTTTTATGCCTTTTTATCAAACACTACGGAATCTACACTCTTTTTGGGTTTTGATGATTTTCAGGTAAAAAGGCATGATTTTCTGGCGTCTTCAAGCAATTCTAGATGCATGAATGAATTCCCACCATCAAGAGAAGATTACATGTCAAATTCCACGAAGAACAGAGCTCAAATCAAAATTACGGCACTACCGTAATAGAAATTACGGTACCGTGGTTTCATTGCACCTACAGAACAATTTCACGGTACTGCCGTAATTCCTGAGTGCTGCCGTATTTTGGGACAATTTTGAACAGAAAGTTTCAAACAAATTATGGCACTGTCGTAATGGATTTCACGGCCGTAATCTGGGTTCATATTCGTACAAAAAGTTTGATGGATTTTACGGTACTAACGTAACCAAAATTACGGGCCGTATTTCGAGTCGATTTTTCACCCGAGAGATTTGATAAAAATACGGCACTGCTGTAATGCATTTCATGGTACTGTAATTCCGGATGATTTCTGTACCGAGAGTTCCTGCTGAAATTACGGCACTACCGTAACCGTTTTTACGGCCGTAATTGTTACCTGAACACGCAATTTTCTCGGACTATTTGAAGTCTGATTCTTGCGCGGATGATTTCGGACGATCCAAGCCATCAATTGAAGATCCGTAAGTTGAGAAGAAGAGTTTAGACAAACTAGAAGATAGGGGGGCGAAAAGCCCTAATTTTCATCCACTTTCCAGAGAGAAATCGAGTTTTCCACCGCCGCCCTAGGTTTTGCCGCCGGGAAGCGTACAACGCATCTCTGTCAGTGTTAATGCCCTGCAAACCAATGTATGGACTTGGTCCAGCATTATTTGAATGTTCTTTGATAAAATTGATATAATCAATTGAGGCATGGTCGTTATTATGCAGATTGTTTTACCTGTGTTGATGTATTGAATTGCATAATTAATGTCCCATGAGTTTGGTTGGATCCATTCTCATAAGTCATCCCCAATCAAGGTGCCTTAGCCGATATGGGACAACTTTGGTGCATGTGAGATTAGTGTATGGGCTGGTTGTTGGGAAACCCCGGGGATTTTAAAATTTTACAGACAAGCACAGCGGAAGCAATCCCCGAAACAGGCCAGTCCCAAAAACCCAGAAGACCGAGTCTTGCGAGGAGATCGACACGGTGAGTAGGAGATGATACCTTGATGAAAATTAAGTGATGCATTGCAGGCGCCAAATGTGCGCCCTCTGCAGTCTCGCACACGACCGAACCTCGAATCCTCTTCTTCCATGCCCGGTGCTAGCCTCGGGAAGAAGATCCACTCCTTTGGGAGACTTCCTCAATCACTTGCGCCAACTCCAGAGGAGATGCCAAGGAGAGGAGGTGGAGCTTCGTTGGAGTCCAACTCTTGAAGCACTCCACCAAGATCCGAACCGGAATCAACCGAAGCCAAAGTCCAACTTTGGGGAGGAGGGCGCCAAGGAACTTCCAAAGTTCCGAACTCACTAAAGGGAAGAGGAGAGGCAATGGGTGAACATCCCTCTCCCTCTTTCCAAGAGTGGCGACAAGGGGGACAAGGGTGCAAGAGTTCAAGAAGTTGCGACAAGGAGGGAGGAAGGGGGTTCATATACCCATGAATAGGTGCACCTCTTCACTAGTGAAGAGGCACACCTCTTCAAGAGGTAAAACCCATTTCGCCCACTCCAAGTGCCATGCAGCCAAGTACATTCACCCACTCCAAGTGAGAAGCTCCAAGCTTCTCACCTTAAGAAGATGTCCAACTTGGATTTGTCCACCTCAAGGAAATGCGCCAAGCTCACTCCAAGTAGCTTGCGCCATTCCATTTGGCCCATTGGCCCAAATGGCTTATTGAGCCCATTTGGCCTATTAGCCCAACTTGGTCTATTGGGCCCATTTGACCCAAATGGCCCATTTGGCCTACTAGGCCCAAAAATAAGTTAGCTTTAAATGATTCCTTTCATCTCATCTAGCACAGTGGTGCTGATGGTTTCTCCCAAACAGATCTGAGTTATCCAATAACTCAATCAATAGGCTACCCAATCAATACTAGAACCCAAGTTTCAAGTTGTGTGACCCTGTAGGTTCCTCTGACGTTGGCAATGATGGACTCAGGTCATCACAAGCAGTGATTGGCACCTAGCAGTGCATCGCTGCTACCCAAGTCATTGGAACGGATATCAGCATCGACATCTCCATCATCGCAACAAGAAACCGATGCATTACAGTCTCTTTGCCAGACTGATATCCAATTGGACAAAGTCCGTCACCACTTTGTTTTCACCCAATCTCATGGTCATGACTAGATCAGGCTTTCACCTGGGTATGGCCATACACTCTCAGTCATGCAACCATTGGGGGGGCCCCGTGGATATCAAGCTTCCCGCAGGAAGGGGCAAATCCTATGTCTGTTCATTGATCTTCTCATATGGGTCGTGACATACCCAATGACAACTGTTATGACCTCCCTGCTACGGTGAGGCATTAGGTTGTATCAAAGCATGTCCCTAACCATATAGAAGAGTCAATGACCTCAAGTCGAGAGATCAATGCATCTTCTGTCACTTGTGAGCTTAACTCATGACACCAAGTTAAAGCCTCACAGCGGGTCGGTCCAGTATATCCACCACTGATATACCTATATGCCTGCGTTAGCACCCCGTGCGTAACCAGCCCATATTCCAGTCTCACATGTACCAGAGTTGTCCCTTATCCACTTAGGTACTCGACCGGGGACACACCGTTTGAGCACAGATACAATCTGTCTCCAGGGACATTATTATCCATGTACATAATCACATATGTAAACATAGCATAATAACGACAATGCCAGAATGATATATTAAATATCAATGTCAAGTAGTACAAGATGGACCAACAACGGGTCCAAGGGCATATACACCAACACTGGTTAGGTGCAGGGCACAGTAACGCAAACATACAGGTGCATTGGATGCACTGGAGTGACCCACTATGAGGATTGACTTGTCTAGTCAACAAGTCAATCTCTCATGCGAGAGGATTGCATTGATCCTTAGACTTGAGGTATTCATGTCTAGATTTGATGATGGATATGTTTTGATGCAGTCTTACGTCTCTCCGTAAATGGGAGGCCAAAACAATTATCATTGGCCATATCATAAGTCATGTAGAGACATGGATGACCAATAGTAGGATTTGCCCCTTCCTTAATTGGAAGCATGATATCCACTTTGGGGCGCACCACCTCATTGGTGCATTATAGGAATGTGTGGCCACACTAGTTGAGTCATGACCAATAGATTGGATTATTAAATATGAGACTAAATCCAATGGCGGGATATCAGTTCAGGCAAAGGGATCTAGGAGTCATGGGAATCCTCATTGCTTGTCAGGGAGTTGTTGCCAGATGACTTTAATCCTATGATATGGGTAGTAGTGATGTGTTGCTAGATACCTCTCACTACTTATGATGTTTCATCATCATTGCCATCGTCATGTGGATCCTACGGGGTCAAACGCAATAGACTCTTGACGTTGTATTTTGATATGGATATCTTGGAATATATATATATATTGGAGTTCATTCTGATCTTAAGTCCAAGACAGATTCATGGTTGAATCTGAGTCCAATTGGGATTCATGGGTTTATGTATATCCTAGTCAAGTATGTACTCTATATGGGAGTTGAACTTGGATTTGGGACTATAAACCATGTTGGATTCGAATCCTAATTTAATTAGGAATTGGAATCCTAATCCAACTAGGAGTTGGAATCCTAATTTAATTAGGAGTTGGAATCCTAATCCTATTAGGAATTGGAATCCTAATCCAACTAGGAGTTGGAATCCTAATTTAATTAGGAGTTGGAATCCTAACCCTATTAGGAAATAAAGTCCTAATCCAACTAAGAGTTGGAATCCTAATTTAATTAGGAGTTATAATCCTAATCCTATTAGGAATTGGAATCCTAATCCAACTAGGAGTTGGAATCCTAACCCTATTAGGAAATAAAGTCCTATTCCAACTAGGAGTTGGAATCCTAATTTAATTAGGAGTTGGAATCCTAATTCTACTAGGAGTGAGAATCCTAATCTAATTATGATTCAAATCCTAATAAGAATTTGGTTATGGATAAGGCCCATTGTGGTTGGGCGCGAATCCTAATCCAACTAGGATTTAAATCCTAATGAGAATTGGATTTGGATAAGGCCCATTGTGTTGGGCGCAAATCTTAATCCAATAAGGATTTATTTCCATGGGCCTAATTAGTGTTGAGATCCAAATCCAATTAGGGATTGTGGATTAAATCTAATTGAGGCAAGTTTGAATCCTAATAGGAGTTGGAAATACACTTCGCGGATGGGATAATTCCATATATGGAATTTGCAGCAATTGGGGTGTATGAATCCTAATGGAATTCGGTTTCCTCAATTGGAAACTATCTTGGACGTGTGGGGCTGATATGTTGGCAAGTATGGTTTGATTTAATCAAGCAAAGATATGCACCAATCACATATGGAAAGTCAAACACTAATTGAACTCAAATTATTCCTCTTGATATGGCAAGAAGCTTGATTCTTTCCAAGCTTTATGATGCGCCAATTCAAGAGAGGATGTGGCTGAACTCTTATGGAAATTCCTTGGAGGAATTGCGCCAAGAGCATAGAAGGAAAGTGGAGGGGCGGCTATGGCTTGATTGCTTATAAAAGAAGGGGTATGTGCCCCCTCTTATGATGATCATTGGACAATCAACGTGTGCAGAATTCTTCTTCAAGGCAAGGCGACTTCTACTTGGAGTTGCGCAAGCATCTTGAAGCCCTAGCCGCCCAGTTCTTCCTTAGTTGCGCCACCATCCCTCTTTATCCTTGTGTGGCCGAGAGTCTCCAAGCAAGGGGACTTGTTGGCGTGAGGAACAAGGAGGAAGAAGAAGGAGATTCCAAGAAGGTGATCTTCTCTTCCCGAGGCTAGCACCAAGCGTGGAAGGGAGCAACGTTGAGAAGGTCGACGCGTGGATACTTGTAGAGGACGAGCACTTGAGCGTCTTCAACTTGGCATCATCGACGTGACAAGCTTAAGAGGACCTAACCCTAACACATCCTTGTGTTCTCTCTCTCGCATGGATCCTTGGGAAAGCAATGTGTTTCGGGTGTAATGCTTCTTCCGCTGTGTACTGGGACTGCAAAAAATTTTAAATTACACCCGGCATTCTCCAATAATCTCCAACCATGAAATTTGAAGGGAAGCTGCGCATAGAGGAGGAGAAGATACCCCAAAAGTTTTAGAGCGAAAGGAGATCAATTGGAAGAGAAATCAACAAAGAAGTCACCACCGACACTATTCACACTAGGAATTACGACTGTAATTTCCATTACAGTCGCTATAAAGTTGCTTTCCCTTTTCTCCTCGATTTTTGATCCTCTGATACTATGGATTATTGTAATCTTTCTACCATGCTAGCTTAAACTTCTTTTGGGACATGGGGGAGTATTTCCCTTTGATTTCATAATGACTAGATGAATTTTTCATTATTTCATCAAGTATAATTTTAGTATGATAATTCTGCTTCTGTGATAATTGCTCTTTAATTCTCCATAGATTCATATTATCAATCATGTTTTAGAGTTTTCGCAATAAGGACCGAAAGGTGATTTGCTTGAGAACATGAAACCCGAAAATTGAATGTTAGGTACTCACCATAAGAAATTACGTTTGTTCTTATTTCTTTATTTTAGAAGTTTAATGCCACAATTGATAATCTAATCTAGGATTGAGTTAATGAAACAAACATGACGATATTGCATGAAATTGAATATTAGATTGTTCGAGATCCTTAAGCAAATCCTGTGTTCAGATTCGGATGCACGAAAGTGATCCTTGAGTTTCCACTTGAGATTATTAACTTAGAATTCGGATGCATGAAAGTGATCCTTAAGTCCTTTATTGATGATTCACTTTTATTTAACAATCGAATAGATCATGCACGAAAGTGAGGATTGGTTCTTGTAAATTGTCTGCGCGAAAGCGAGATGATTTCCTTATTAAGTGAATTATATCTTTATCATAATGAAATTAGACTGACAAACATCTTTTCATATCTAGTCATGGAAATTAAAGTGAATGAAACCCAAGTCTCAGATTCTCTCTCTCTGATATTTTCGTATAGCCTTCGATAGTTTACTTGCATATTTTCAGTTGCCTAGCTAGTAAGAAATTAATTATTCGGTACTTAGCAAATGAGGTCTCTGTGGTTCGATATCTTTTTATTACTTCGAGTATCCGTGCACTTGCAGACACAACAAGCTTCTTTTTCTTCTTCTTCTTTTCTTCTTCTTCTTTTCCGAATTTGAATCTCTTTTCTCCTGAATTCCTCTATCCACATCCTCAGAAAAAGTGCCAGTTTCAATATTAGAAGATTCATCAAATAAATTATGAACATCAATGACAACATCATCTACTATATCAACGCTACAACACGATCCAGAATATGAAAGTTTGTTCAAAGAATCAACAAAATCAAACTCAATTATATTTTCACAGATATAAAAAGTGATTTTTTTCTTAACATCCATATGTGCTCCTGCTATAGCCAAAAAGTGTCCACTAAGGAAGATAGGATTTTTATGATTTTCTTTCATGTCAAGGATTACAAAATCTGCAGGTATAAAAAATTCACATACCTTAATTGGAACATTCTCTAAAATACAAATAGGATACTTTACCGAGCTATTAGCGAGCTTTAAAGATATTGAGGTAGGTTTTAGCTCTCCAATGTCCAGTTTTCGGCAAATAGATAAAGGCATTAAGATTACACTAGCTCCTAAATCACATAAGGCTCGGTCAAAAGCCATACTTCCAATAGAACAAGGTATAGAGAAACTACCTGGATCCTTCAGTTTTGGTGGCAATTTATTCTGGATAATAGCACTATAATCCTTAGTTAAAGCCACAGTACCATAGTCCTTAATTTTTCTTTTGTTAGACAAGATCTCTTTCAAGAATTTTGCATATGATGGCATTTGATATAAAGCTTCAGTAAAAGGAATATTAATGTAAAGCTTTTTCAACACTTCAAGAAATTTGCCAAATTGTTTGTCTAATTTTGCTTGTACCAACCTCTGGGAAAGGGTATAGGTGTGTAAGTACCCCTTTCATGAGGGGGGCGAAACCCTAAAGCATGCGCATTCAAGAAATTTTCTAGGGCTTCATAAGATCGCATGTGGTATAACCATATGATCAACTTAAGTTTTACTAAGATCAAGATGTGATCTTACCATAGCCATCGCTTGGATGGTGCCTTGGAAGCAAGAGGGCGAAAGGGGCTCTCCTCCAAAGGTGGCGCACACAAGAGGATGATGGCTACTCCTTGTGTTCCTTGTGCTAGCAAGGCTTCAAGGGTCCTTGTCGAATGGAAGGGAAGAGATCTACTCTTTGCTTGGCCGAATCCTCTCTTGTCGTCAACCTTCACAACGCAAGCCGTGAGTCGTCAAGAGCAAAGGGGCGAGAGATGAGAATCGAGAAGCATTGCCTTCGAACGTGGAGACGTTCCCATTTTGGAAAACCGAAATTCCAAAAATAGCAACTACTTGATTTCATGCGTTATGCGTTCACTTGAAGTGAACCAAACGCATATCCCTTCTCCCATATGAACCATGCGCTCACACATGAGCCGGTTCAATGTATTTGGTTCAATGACCAAACCAAATCAGCCCAAGCTTTTAGTCCAGATCGAATTAAACCCTAAGGTTCCAGATCTGACCATTCATCTCCTGATGCTTCTGATCTCACCGATCTAGCATCAACACTCTCGATCGAAGCTTACCGATCTCAAGCCCTAATCAATCAAACATGATCAGACCAGATCTCACTTATAATCAGAGTTTAAATCCCTTTAAACTGAACTAAACAATTCAGTCCACACGATCTGACTTAAGTAAGCCATATCATCAAATTGTGCGACCCTGAGGGTTTCCTTTAAATGTCGGTAACGATAACTTACGTTATCACGATCAGTGAGGGGTATCTAGCAACACATCACTGTCTCCCGATATAGAGGAAAGAGTCTTCCAAGACTACACCCAAACCACAGCACAAGTGTGAATCAACTCACTAGGCATACATATTTCCTTTGCCACTGGATGTTCTTATTGGACAAGCGTGTCAAGCTTGTAGCTCCAATATGATGAGCATGATTAGATCAGATGAACATAGTCACCTGGGTATGGCCATACACTTTCTCAATCATCTCATTTAAGGGGGGGCCCCATTAGAACATCACACTCCAATTAAGGAGACGACAATCCTATATCTATCACTAGTGCCCTAACCTGACTCATGATCATTATCCAAGATAGTCTATAACCATTATGTTTCAAATGATATTGAACTACCTCAAAACAATGACAATCATCATTTAGAAACACAAGTGATCTCAAGTCAGAGGACATGTGCCACTTGAAGCAAAACAAGGATTATTCACATTGTGACAAGCAATTGAATATCCTAGTAGGGTCTATCCAGTACATCCAATGTACCCATGAGTCTACATCTTATTCCATGCTCGAAGCATCCTATAAGATTAGAACACATATTAGTCTCAATCATATCAAGGCTGTCTCATGTTCACCAAGATATCTCGACTAAGGACTTTATAGCATGTCAGCCTAGCTGAACAGCATTGAGACATTATTCAGAAGTACAATTATTGCAGCAGACAATGTAACAACCTGAATAACAACCATTGCCTTTATAAACATAAGAGTTTATACATGATACTGATACAATCCCAAGGCCTCAAACATTAGCCTTAAGGGCATACCCCAACAAGGTGGCCTATGAGGTGTAGGAGAAATAGGTTTAGAAATATCATTCTGATATGGTTCATCACCTTTTGGTTCATCACCCTAGTGAGGTGTCAAACTAGTTTGGGACTGCTTATGCCCAGAGGATTTTTCCAAATCTAATTCATTGTCAAGGTCAATATTAGGCTCTTTTTCATTATTTTCATATTTCCCTTTAGGTTAATCTAATTGCCTTCCACTCCTAGTGATGATAGCATTACAGTACTCCATAGGGTTTGGTTCAGGTTTAGCATGTAATTTTCCTGGGGGTCTGTAAGAAGTGCTTGCTTGTTGTGCTATCTGTGTCTCTAAAATCTTATTATGAGAAACAACACCATCCAACCTAGAGTTAATTTGCTTAAAGCTCTCTGTAACTTTTTCATTTTGTCTCATCTGGGCACCCATGAATTTTTCAAACATGTATTCTAAACTAGATTTTTGGGGTTGACTCTGATTTTGTTGACTCTGCTGATACCCTCTATTTTCATTCTGCCCACTAGCATGATTGTTACTCTTCCAAGACAAGTTAGGATGGTTCCTCCAACCAGGGTTGTAGATATTAGAGTAAGGGTCAGTATTTCTACCTTGATTGCAACCCCCTACTGCATTAACTTGCTCACTACCCTGATCAACAATAACCTTACACTCTTCAGCATAATGCCCATGGTTCCCACATACATCACAAGTAACAGAAGAAACAGCAGTAGTTTGCATATGAAAAGAATCAAAATGATTACACAATGAATCTACCTTTTCTGCTAAAGAACGCCAACCATCACCATCATTCTTACCATAAGGAGGATGATACAGCACTCCTCTCTCAACAGTCCACTGGTTGTGATTTAGCACCATCTCTTCAATCAGCACATAGGCATCTTCAACAGTCTTCTTCATCAGTTCTCCTCCTGCAGCAGCATCAATAGTTAAGCGAGTGTTGTAAAGCAAACCATTATAGAAAGTTTGAATTAAAACCCAATTTTCTAATCCATGGTGAGGGCACTTCCATTGTAACTCATTGAAGCGCTCCCATGCTTCACTAAGTGATTCGTCATCCCTCTGTGCAAAGCCTGTGATCTGGTTCCTCAACTGAATCATCTTACTGGGTGGAAAGTATTTCAACACGAAGGCATTTGACAATCGTTCCCAAGTAGTGAATGTTCCAGTCGGATGAGAATATAGCCAGGCTTTTGCTCGGTCCCCGAGGGAAAAAGGAAACAATCTCAGTCTAAGAGCATCATCAGATACACCATTAATTTTTATGGTATCACAAAATTTAAGAAAAAGAGATAAGTGTTGATTAGGATCTTCCAGAGGAGATCCTCCAAACCGACTCTATTGAATCATTGACAGGAAAGCTGGTTTAATTTCAAAATTGTCTACATCAATTGCAGGCCTAGTTATATTGGAATGAATTCCCTGTGTATTCGGGGCTGCATAATATCTAAGTGTTCTTCTCTCAGCCATGTCTACTTCTTCTTCTTATTGACTTTCTTCAAATTTAAGTTTCCTGCAAAGTCTAAGAGTTTTGTTAATTTCAGAATCAAAGGGAACTAATGGTCCTGATCTAAGAGTCTTGCACATGCAAAGTAGAAAGATCAGATAAACTCAAGTAAGCAGAAAAGAACAGAAAATAAAACAAAACCTAGTCTAGCAATACTTTCAATATCTTCAATATTGATAAAAAACCAAGGTCCTCGGTAACAGCGCCAAAAACTTGTTGTGTCCGCAAGTGCATAGATACTCAAAGTAATAATTAAGATATCGAACCACAGAGACCTCGTTTGCCAAATACCGAATAATTAATTTTTTACTAGCTAGGCAACCGAATATGATGAAAGCGCAAATGGAAATTGTATGAAATATCAGAGAGAGAATCTGGAACTAGGGTTTCATTCACTTTAATTTTCATGACTAGATATTAATAGATGTTCGTCAGTCTAATTTCATTATGATAAAGACATAATTCACATAATAAGGAAATCATCTCGCTTTCGCGTAGACAATTTACAAGAACCAATCCTCACTTTCGTGCAGGATCTATTCGATTGTTAAATAAAAGTGAATCATCAATAAAGAACTCAAGGATCACTTTCATGCACCTGAATTCTAAGTTAATAATCTCAAGTGGAAACTCAAGGATCACTTTCGTGCATCCGAATTTCAACACAGGTTCTACTTAAGGTTCTCCAACAATCTAATATTCAATTTCTTTCAATATCATCATGTTTGTTTCGTTAACTCAATCCTAGATCAGATTATCAATCTTGGCATTAAACTTCTAAAATTAAGAAATAAGAACAAACCTAATTTCTTATAGTGAGTTTCTAACATTCAATTTTAGAGTTCTAAGTTCTCAAGCAAATCACCTGTAAGTCCCCAGAAGGGGGCGAAACCCTAAAGCATGGCGCGCATAAAATTTTAAACAGCGGAAGAGGGTTTCTAGGGGATCGGATTCATGCATAACATATGATCAACTTGTTAAACCCGATTGCAAACATAGAAGATGTCATACCGATGCCATTTCTAGATGGCGTCTTGGAAGCAGAGAGCGATAGGGATCTCCTCCAAAGGATGCGCACACAAGATGAAGAAGTCGCCTACTCTGATGGTGCTCCTTGTGCGAGCAAGGTTCCAAGAGGTCCTTGTCATATGGAAGGGAAGAGAATCCTTTGCTTGGCGATTTCTTCCTTCTCCTTTTTCGTCAACCTCTTCACCACACGAGAGAGAGCTTGTTGGCGACGAGAGAGGAGGAGAAGCGAGAGAGTAGAGCGCCTTAGGCGTGAACGTGAGTGATGGTCACGTATGTGATCATGCTTTCTAAAAATAGAAAGCCACTTACTCACATGCGATCATGGGTTTACCCCAATCGCAAACTCCTCTCCATTTGAACCACACGCTCACTCAATGAGCTGGTTCAATTTGGTTTGGTCCAAAGACCAATTAACCCAAGCGATATGGTCTAGATCACAATTAAACCCTAAGGTTCCAGATCTAACCGTTGATCTCTTGATGCTGCTGATCTCACTGATCTAGCATCCATTCTCTCGATCGAAGCTTACCGATCTCAAGCCCTAATCAATCAAACATGATCAGATCAGATCTCACTTACAATCAGAGACTAAATCCCTTTAAACTGAACCCAAACAATTCAGTCCACACGATCTGACTTAAGTAAGCCATATCATCAATTTGTGCGACCCTGAGGGTTTCCTTTAAATGTCGGTAACGATAACTCACGTTATCACAATCAGTGAGGGGTATCTAGCAACACATCACTGTCTCCCGATATAAAGGAAGGAGTCTTCCAAGACTACACCCAAACCACAGCACAAGTGTGAATCCAATTCACAAGGCATGCAAATTTCCTTTGCCACTGGATGTTCTTATTGGACAAGCGTGTCAAGCTTGTAGCTCCAATATGATGAGCATGATTAAATCAGATGATCATAGTCATCTGGGTATGGCCATACACTTTCTCAATCATCTCATACAGAGGGGGGGGCCCTTTAGAACATCACACTCCAATTAAGGAGACGGCAATCCTATATCTATCACTAGTGCCCTAACCTGATTCAAGCTCACCATCCAAGATAGTCTATAATCATTATGTTTCAAATGATATTGAACTACCTCAAAACAATGACAATCATCATTTAGAAACACAAGTGATCTCAAGTCAGAGGAAATGTGCCACTTGTTACAATCAAGGATTATTCACATTGTGACAAGCAATTGAATATCCTCGTAGGGTCTGTCCAGTACATCCAATGTACCCATGGGTCTACATCTTATTCCATGCTCGAAGCATCCTATAAGATTAGAACACATATTAGTCTCAATCATATCAAGGTTGTCTCATGTTCACCAAGATATCTCGACTAAGGACATTACAGCATGTCAGCCTAGCTGAACAGCTTTGAGACATTATTCAGAAGTACACCTATTGCAGCAGACAATGTAACAAACTGAATAACAACCATGCGTTTATAAACATAAGAGTTTATACATGATACTGTTACAATCCCAAGGCCTCAAACATTAGCCTTAAGGGCATACCCCAACAATCTCCCACTTGCACTTAATCTAATGGTTGAGAAATCTCAAACCCATATTATTACAGTGCTTCTCATGCTTCTGCTGCGCCAGAGGCTTAGTAAGTGGGTCTGCCAGATTGTCATCTGTATGAACCTTGCAGACTTTGATCTCGCCACGATCTATGATCTCCCTGATCAAATGAAACCGTCTCTGTATGTGCTTGGACTTCTGGTGCGACCGTGGTTCCTTTGCTTGTGCGATTGCTCCAGTGTTATCACAAAAGATAACCAAAGGATCTACACTCGAAGGAACAACACCAAGTTCTCTCACGAACTTACGAATCAACACTGCCTCCTTGGATGCTTCCGAGGCTGCAACATACTCGGCTTCTGTTGTGGAATCAGCAACGATTGACTATTTGAAACTCTTCCACACCATCGCTCCTCCATTCAAGCTAAAAACATAGCCTGATTGCGATCGGAAATCATCCTGGTCCGACTGGAACGAAGCGTCAGTATATCCTTCAATACTGAGTTCTTCCTGACCACCATATATCAAGAACATATCTTTGGTCCTCCGCAGATATTTTAAAATGTTCTTGACTGCAATCCAGTGCGCCATACCTGGATTACCTTGGAACTGACTAGTCACGCTTAACCCGTAAGCGACGTCTGGGCGAGTACACAACATCGCATACATTATGGACCCAATAGCCGAAGCATAAGGCGTATTGTCCATTTCATCTTTCTCAGTCTGTGTTTGTGGACACTGACTCTTCGAAAGATTCAGACCATGTCTGACTAGAAGATATCCTCTTTTAGAATTCTCTAAATGAAATCTCTCCAGGACTTTATCGATGTAAGTACTCTGGCACAGCCCGAGAAGCCTCTTAGATCTATCCCTGTAGATCTTCACACCTAATACATAGGCTGCTTCTCCAAGATCTTTCATCTGGAAACATTTCCTTAGCCATGCCTTTACGGCATGCATTTCAGGAATGTCGTTTCCAATGATCAAGATATCATCGACGTAGAGGACTAGGAAAGTAATCACGCTCCCACTAAACCTCTTATATACACACGGGTCATCTTCGTTCTTGATGAAACCAAATTCAGTGACTGATTCATCAAAACGAATATTCCAGCTTCTTGATGCTTGTTTGAGTCCATAAATAGACTTCTTTAACTTGCATATTTTATGACGATCTGATGGATTAGTGAAACCTTCTGGTTGTGTCATATACACATCCTCATCCAGATTTCCATTAAGGAAAGCAGTCTTCACATCCATCTGCCAGATCTCATAATCGTAATATGCTGCTATCGCGAAAAGAATCCGAATAGACTTAAACATGGCTACAGGTGAGAAAGTTTCATCATAATCTATCCCGTAGATTTGTTTGAAATCTTTCGCAACTAGCCTGCCTTTATAGGTAACCACGTTACCATCCATGTCAATCTTCTTTTTGAAGATCCATTTACAACCTATAGGGATTACTCCCGGAGGCGGATCAACCAAATCCCAGACTCGGTTATCTGACATGGAGTCCATCTCGGCGCGCATAGCTTCAAGCCATCTCGCTGACTCCGGTCCACTGACCGCATCCGCATAAGTGAGGGGTTCATCATGATCAATGATGTAGACTCCGTCATAGCGCTCAGGCTGTCGACGGATCCTTCCCGATCTTCGCGGTTCCCGTGATATCTAAGCCTCAGGTTGTTCAGTAACCTGTTCTACCGGCTCAGGCTCATCCAACTGTGCTTGACCACTTTGTCCTTCTTTTGGATTCTCATCCAGCTTTATTTCTCTCCCACTGGCCTCTTGCAGAAGAAACTCCTTCTCAAGAAATATGGCCGTCCGAGCAACAAATACTTTGTTCTCTTTGGGATCGTAGAAATAATAACCCTTAGTTTCCTTAGGGTAACTGACAAAGATACATTTCTCAGATCTGCTCTCTAGTTTTCCAGAGGCGAGCTTTTTGACATAAGCCTCGCAGCCCCAGATCCTGATAAATGTCAAGCTAGGCTGTTTCCCATACCATAACTCATATGGCATCTTAGAAACTGCCTTGGATGGCACTCGGTTTAGTACCTTTGCAGCTGTCTCTAGTGCAAATCCCCAAAAGGAGTAAGGTAGAGCAGCCTGACTCATCATAGAACGAACCATATCAAGTAACATTCTATTTCTCCTCTCGGACACACCATTCCATTGCGGTGTTCCCGATGGAGTGAGCTGTGAGATAATCCCACACTCCTTTAGATAGTCAGTAAACTCTCGACTTAGGTATTCTCCACCTCGATCAGAACGAAGTGCTTTGATATTTCGGCCAAGCTGATTCTGTACTTCATTCTTGAACTCTTTGAACTTGTCAAAAGATTCACTCTTATGTCTCATTAGATAGACATAAACGTATCTACTGAAATCATCAGTGAAGGTAATGAAGTACTGATAGCCACCTCTGGCATGTTTACTAAATGGCCCACACACATCACTATGTATAAGGTCAAGTAAACCTGAAGCCCTTTGACCTTTATGAGGAAAAGGCGACTTCGTCATTTTGCCCATTAAACAAGCTTTGCATGTATCAATCTCCTCATAGAAGAATGATCCCAGCAGTCCATAATCATGCAACCGCTTAATGCGTTTCTTGTTAATATGGCCTAAACGACTATGCCATAGCAAGGTGCTGTCATCAGCATATTTGGCTTTCTTATTATCAATATTGTGTATAGAACATTCCATGTCCAACATGAATAACTCATTGTTAATTGAACCAGTAGCATAAACAATATTATCTAAAGTAAGAATACACTTTGAAATATTGCATTCAAAGGAAAACCCTTTCCTGACAAGAGCAGGAATAGAGATAATATTTTTAGTAATACTTGGAACAAAGTAACAACTGTTTAATTCTAACACAAGTCCAGATGGTAAAGAGATGAAATAGTCTCCTACAGCAACAGCAGCAACCCGTGCCCCGTTTCCAACTCGTAGGTCCACCTCATGCTGTCCCACCTGCCTTCTTCTCTTGAGTTCCTGTACATTTGAACAAATGTGAACTCCACATGCAGTGTCCAACACCCATGAAATAGAAGAAGATGAAACCATGACTTCCGTCACGTAAATACCTGAGCCAGAAGCGATGCTTCCCCTCTTGTCTCCTTAGAGCGCTTTACAGTCCTTTTTCCAGTGACCCAGCTGGCCACAGTGGAAACATCTGTATTCCTTTGACCGCTTAACTTTTTGCTTCAGAGCCTTGCTGTAACTCTTGACAGGGGCCTTGCCCTTCTTCCCCTTCTTCTTGTTCCTAGAAGGAACCATTAAGACAGAGGTCGAAGGCTTTCCCTTCAGAGTCTCCTCAGTAGTCAAGAGCATATTCAGCAGCTCTGCCGGAGTACAGTCGATTTTGTTCATATTAAAGTTAATGATGAACGCATCGAAAGAGGGCGGGAGAGACTGCAAAATAATGTCTACAGCAAGCTCCTGATTGATGGTATGCCCCAGTTTCTCTAGAGCCTCGTTGTGCCCAATCATCTTGAGCACGTGAGCTCCCACTGGGCTCCCTTCAGCCAGTTTGCTCTGAAAGAACAGCTTTGTCAGATTATAGCGCTCAGTCCTCGCCTGCGCAGCATACAGCATCTTGAGGTTTGCTATCATTTCTATAGCAGACATATCCTCATGCTGACGCTGCAGCGGTGGCGTCATAGACGCTAGCATCTGGCAAGCGACATCAATGCTATCATTGACATGCTTTTCATAGGCATCCCGAACCGCCCTTGCGGCGTTCGGAGCGGGCTGAGGCGGTATAGCCGTCTCGAGGACATACAGTTTCCTCTCTGCCTTAAGAACAATCTTAAGGTGTCCGAACCAGTCTGAGAAGTTTGGCCCAGCAAACTTCTCTCTTTCCAGTAGGGATCGCACATTGAAGCTCATGGTGTTCGTTGCTGCAGGTATCTACAACAATGCAAGAACAGCAAGGTCAGTATCAATGTTAAGAATCAATCAGGACTTAAGAATGATTCTTTTTCTCACTATTTTATCTGGCTGAAAAATCCAGCAAAACAGCCCGAAAGAGTAGAACTCTTTTAGTGAGATGGGATCCAGATTTCATACTTGGTCTCCGCATCCCGCTCAGGCGAGATAAGATGCACAGAGAGTACAAGCACTAATTTCTGGTAGGCAGTCCCTGCCAATCGCCAACCCGTGCGATTCCCCTTCATCTGGGCAATCCAGCAGACTGTGCCAACTGAGTTGGTACAACACAGTCTCTGACCCCACAGATGTCTGCCTCCATGTGCTACCATATGCGCCACATATGTAGCCTACACGGTCAAGCTAACCCGACCTACTCCCTGGACCACCACGTGCTATGCTGAGCAACGAGAAGCGATAAATCCCTTCTCTGTAACACGCAGGTGTAATCCCGCACCGTCTGAAGATAGATGGACGTGCCCACTGAGTGGGTACAACACGGCTCCAACGATAGTCAGAACAGTGAGGTTTCGCGTCAGAAGGCTTACGAGCTTGATATTTTAGCGTTGGATTTTAACGGTCTTTTATCTTCTTGACTATCATGCAATTCCTATGGTGATAGCAGAAGATAAACTCATGCAATTCTAATTATAAAAGCAATAAATAGAAAGCATACTGATCTTATGTGGTAAAAGCCCATTAAGCCTAAGTTAGACCTTAAATTAAACTTAAGTCTTCACTTGCTTTTCTTCATGGGGCTTTTGCTTCTCATCTGGCCCAACCTAGGGCCCAAGCGCCATCTGCAGCTCAGGTGCGCCTACCAGGGAAAATGCCCTGGTCCAAGAGTCGAACCCTGGACCTCCCACCTGGTCAAGCCTCTGCTGCAAGCGCCTCTGCCAAGTGTGCTCTGTGCTCTTGTCTGATTAATTTACAAATTAATCTATCTAGACAAGATTGACTCGCAGGTCAATTACATTTTATAAATTAAATGCAATGTGATGCGCAGATCACAATAAAAATTAATTTACAAATTTTAACCAGGCACGCAGGCCCCAGCACAGCACACATTAATTAGGCGTCCCACATAAGATTAAATAAACAAGCATATGCTTACAATCAACATGTGATCCATTCATGAAAATAAAATTTTTCAAAAACCCATTGGCATCAATTTTATTTTCCTTATGTGCCCTACTACCTTACAACGGTCCATTAATAGGGATCCACTCATCAGACCTAGTCAGATCCACTGCCCTTGCATGCACCAAGTCCTAACTGACTTGAGTCGACCCAGTGGTCAACTATGCATGCGCTAGGGCTGAACAACCTACATGAGTTTTGGCAAGCGGGTGTGACCCCGGGCCTAACTCATGCGTGTTCACTAGTTGTCTCAACCAGACCTCGCTACACGCCTTTGATGCAGTCGACCTATAGCCACCTTATGCTTGCGCATAGGTGCCATCTGGTCGACCCATCTAGGCTGTCAGATGGTCTGATCAGACTAGCTGGATCTTAACTAGAGATGACTTCAACCCTACTAACCCGTCTAAGGGTTTAATGTAGGTGCGGCTTAGATCTAATGATAGTCGCACATGTCATTAGGGTTTTTAGAAAAACAACTACAACAACATGATAGATGCGCTATCAACACACATGCTCCAAGGAAACATACAAGTTTCGGCATGTAAGAAAGATCTAAGCATACAAGGATCACAGCAGGATAGCAATCATATAAATCATGCATATAACCTGGCTCTGATACCAATTGTAAGTCCCCAGAAGGGGGCGAAACCCTAAAGCATGGCGCGTATAAAATTTTAAATAGCGGAAGAGGGTTTCTAGGGGATCGGATTCATGCATAACATATGATCAACTTGTTAAACCCGATTGCAAACATAGAAGATGTCATACCGATGCCATTTCTAGATGGCATCTTGGAAGCAGAGAGCGATAGGGATCTCCTCCAAAGGATGCGCACACAAGATGAAGAAGTCGCCTACTCTGATGGTGCTCCTTGTGCGAGCAAGGTTCCAAGAGGTCCTTGTCATATGGAAGGGAAGAGAATCCTTTGCTTGGCGATTTCTTCCTTCTCCTTTTTCGTCAACCTCTTCACCACACGAGAGAGAGCTTGTTGGCGACGAGAGAGGAGGAGAAGCGAGAGAGTAGAGCGCCTTAGGCGTGAACGTGAGTGATGGTCACGTATGTGATCATGCTTTCTAAAAATAGAAAGCCACTTACTCACATGCGATCATGGGTTTACCCCAATCGCAAACTCCTCTCCATTTGAACCACACGCTCACTCAATGAGCTGGTTCAATTTGGTTTGGTCCAAAGACCAATTAACCCAAGCGATATGGTCTAGATCACAATTAAACCCTAAGGTTCCAGATCTAACCGTTGATCTCTTGATGCTGCTGATCTCACTGATCTAGCATCCATTCTCTCGATCGAAGCTTACCGATCTCAAGCCCTAATCAATCAAACATGATCAGATCAGATCTCACTTACAATCAGAGACTAAATCCCTTTAAACTGAACCCAAACAATTCAGTCCACACGATCTGACTTAAGTAAGCCATATCATCAATTTGTGCGACCCTGAGGGTTTCCTTTAAATGTCGGTAACGATAACTCACGTTATCACAATCAGTGAGGGGTATCTAGCAACACATCACTGTCTCCCGATATAAAGGAAAGAGTCTTCCAAGACTACACCCAAACCACAGCACAAGTGTGAATCCAATTCACAAGGCATGCAAATTTCCTTTGCCACTGGATGTTCTTATTGGACAAGCGTGTCAAGCTTGTAGCTCCAATATGATGAGCATGATTAAATCAGATGATCATAGTCATCTGGGTATGGCCATACACTTTCTCAATCATCTCATACAGAGGGGGGGCCCCTTTAGAACATCACACTCCAATTAAGGAGACGGCAATCCTATATCTATCACTAGTGCCCTAACCTGATTCAAGCTCACCATCCAAGATAGTCTATAATCATTATATTTCAAATGATATTGAACTACCTCAAAACAATGACAATCATCATTTAGAAACACAAGTGATCTCAAGTCAGAGGAAATGTGCCACTTGTTACAATCAAGGATTATTCACATTGTGACAAGCAATTGAATATCCTAGTAGGGTCTGTCCAGTACATCCAATGTACCCATGGGTCTACATCTTATTCCATGCTCGAAGCATCCTATAAGATTAGAACACATATTAGTCTCAATCATATCAAGGTTGTCTCATGTTCACCAAGATATCTCGACTAAGGACATTACAGCATGTCAGCCTAGCTGAACAGCTTTGAGACATTATTCAGAAGTACACCTATTGCAGCAGACAATGTAACAAACTGAATAACAACCATGCCTTTATAAACATAAGAGTTTATACATGATACTGTTACAATCCCAAGGCCTCAAACATTAGCCTTAAGGGCATACCCCAACATCACCTTTCGGTCCTTATTGCGAAAACTCTAAAACATGCTTGATAATGTGGATCTATGGAGAATTAAAGAGCAATCATCATAGAAGCATAATTATCATACTAAAATTTATACTTGACAAAATAATGAAAGATTCATCTAGTCATTAAGAAATCAAAAGGAATTACTCCCCCATGTCCCAAAAGAAGTTTAAGCTAGCATGGAAGAAAGATTACAATAATCCATAGTACCAGAGGATCAAAAATCAAGAAGAAAAGGGAAAACAACTTTACAGCATGGCTATAGTGGAAATTACAGTTGTAATTCCTAGCATGAACAGTGTCAGCAGTGACTTCTTCGTTTATTTCTCTTTCGATCGATCTCCTTTTTCTCTGAAACTTCTTGGGTATCTTCTCCTCCTCTATGCGCAGCTTCCCTTCAAATTTCACGATCGAAGATACGCTGTACACTTCCCAGCAATGAAACCTAGTGCAGTGGTGGAAATCTCGATTTCTCTCTGGAAAGTGGATGAAAATTAGGGCTTTTTGGCTCTGTGTCTTCTCCTCTATCTCCCACTCTTTTTTTTGCTTCTTACGGATCTTCAATTTATAGCCTAGAACATCCACAATCAATCGCGCAAAAATCAGGCTCCAAAATGTCCAGAAAAATCGCGAATCTGGATTACAATTACGGCCGTGAAAAAGGTTACGGCGGTGCCATAATTTTTGGCAGAAACTCTCGGTATAGAAATCATCCAGAGTTACGGTACTGTGAAATTCATTATGGCAATACCGTATTTTCATCAAATCTTTCGGGTGAAAAATCGACTCGAAATACGGCCCGTGAAATCTGTTACGGCAGGACCATAAAATCCATCAAACTTTCTGTATAAAATCGAACCCAGAGTACGGCCCGTGAAATCCATTACGGCAGGGCCATATTTTTTGTAAAACTTTCTGTATGAAAACGTCCCAAAATACGGCAACACTCGGAAATTATGGCTATACCGTGGTTTGTTCTGTAGGTGCAGTGAAACCACGGTACTGTAATTTTGATTACGGTAGTGCCGTAATTTTGGTTTGAGCTATGTTCTTTGTGGAATTTGACATGTAATCTTCTCTTGATGGTGGGAATTCTTTCATGCATCTGGAATTGCTTGAACACACCTGAAAATCGTGCCTTTTATCTGAAAATCATCAAAAACGAAAAAGAGTATAGATTCCGCAGTATTTGATAAAAAAAGGCATAAAAATAAGCAAAGAGTGTAAATATAACCCAAAAATATCTATCAAATGGCACAAAATTTACTATAAATTTCGGTGTCATCATTATACCATGCTATGCCATACTCTGGTACGTTATGCCATGTTGTACCATGTGATGTAATCAAAACCAAACTCCACTGAGACTACTTATAGCTATGTTATCTCAAAAGGAAAAGTCATAATCACGATAAGATAATGCAAAGATGTTCTTCTTAAAGGTAAACTCATGCATGAACACTAATAATGAAAAATTCACATAAATATAATTTTATCCCAATAAGCTACTTCAATTTCTTTGTAAAATAATTACAAATAAAAAAAGATAAATCTAAGCTTATTAAACTACTTTCCCATCACATCAGCTATGTAATGTTAGATATTCTCATAAAAAAAATCTTTTGTCCAATAATTGGCATTTGCACAAGTTTGACTAAGTAATTCATTTCTTTTAACATAGTTGACTCATAAATTCCTCCAAATGGAACTATGAACTAGTTATATTTTAAGATGGTAGTAATGATGTTGAAATCTGAAGCCATAAATTGAGCTGCAAAATATTATTTAACTTCATGAAGATCTTTTACTTACTACTCATAATAGCTTTAAAGCATTGAATGAAATACCAGTTTGAACCACTCGGTATTTCTTGTTTGTGTTGGTTCGAGATTGGACCAATACACAGTAAGCTAGTGTGTATGTAAATATAATATAATTGTATAAATAATTGACTATTATTTTATATACTTACATATATATAACTAACTACTATTGTCAGAATTATTTGTGGTAGCAATTGATAAGTACCAATCCGATAGTGAACAGATACATTGGTTGGAACCAACTTTATACTTTGGTTTAAAGCAAGATGTTTAATCCTCATACCAATATACTAGACATGGTGACTTATAGATGTATTAGTATTAATGCACTAACATAGAAATTTCATATACTAATTATTACTTAGACCCCACTATAACAAGAATAACATATGGTATAAATGGTATTGAAATTTTTATCCCGAAGTATTAGTCTAAGTTAGTGTATTGGTCAAGGCTTGAACTAGAGTATCCTAGTATACCAATTGAGTATATCAAGTGAATCAACAAGTGATACAATAAAATTTATGGAAGACCTTGTCCACGCTATGGAAGACCAACAGTAGACTAATGAAATTTATGGAATACTTTGTTGTCCATGCCAGCACAGCAAGTAGGTGCTTCGTGGTGTGTCTGCATTGGTGAGGAAGGTAAATTGTTTGCTAGCGCAGTGGAGACTCTGGAGAGGAGCATAAAATACTTTCCAAATAGGTATTTTAAACTATATATATAATAGTGTATTCAAGTTTGAGAGCTGAGGTTGCTTGTTTGCTTTCGGAGTTGAAGCAATACCCTTCTTCGAGAGCTGAGGTTGGAAATGCTGTGGTGCAGTCATTGGAAAGAATGAGGGCAGAAAGCAAGAAAGCAACATTGAAGCAGGTAGATATGGAATGTAGTTATTTGACTGTAGATATTTTCAGGTAGCTTCCTTAATATGTTGAGAAAGGTGGAAATCCTACCCATTCCATTTTCAATAGATATAATGACTCTTACCTTAGACGTGCAGGTGAGTTATGTCTTATTTTTATGAATAATTTACTATAAACACGTGTTGTTTTTTTGTCATTGGATGGATGCTAATGTTTTATAGCAGAATGATGTTGAATGTCACCCTTCAAATATTCTTTCTCCTTTGTCAATTTCTACAATTAGAAGCCATAACTTGGTTACTAGCTATAGGCAAGAGCTTGTCATGTTTCATTTGAACTTCTATTTTATCTTTGGTAATAAATTCTTATTTTGAATTAAAAGTGCAATGAAAAGGCCAATAAGAATATATTGCAATTTGCTAATCCTAATTTTTTTTACAGGATCCACCGCAAAACTCCATACCTAAATCTATTGTTCACTGTCAAGTACGTAAGCCCAAACGCTCCTTAATCATTTCTTCACTTATCAGGGAGTTGTTGCCATTTTGAATGTATGCATGCGTTGATCAAGCTCCGATTTTGGGGTGGTCTATAATGAACACAACCATTTATGTGTATACTTTTTTCTTGGATTTTGGATTGTAACATAAATTGTCTTATTTGCTAGCAGGTTTCGCTTTTATAACCAAATCTGTGTACCATGATGAATCAATCATCCTAAGGCTATTCACAGGCATATATTGTTTTATTTGCTAGCAGGTTTTACTTTTATAGCCTCTATTAATTGATTAACTGAAGTTGAACTACCATTATTTGAAATGTTCCCCTGCTTGAGCTTTCTGGTAATGTTTGCTTACGAGACTTATAGATCTTGAACTTATCATATTTGCTCTATTATTTTTCTAGCAAATTATTTTGGTTATGAAATTTGGATAATGTGTAAACTTGCTGGCATCATGGTTTCAATTTAAGATATCTTATTTCATTCTGAAAATATGATGAACTGCTATAGTGAGATTGGCAAAGGTACAGATAGACACTGTCTTAACAGCACCATGCCTAACCAATGTTCTATACCCAAGATGTGATATCCATAATTTATCTTCTAACATTATTACGAAGATGATAAAGTAATTATAGATAAATACCCACATTATGAACTCACAAGGAATAATATAGAAAAAAAAGAGACTTAAATGTAAATTTAACTATGTAGAATGTATCATGGTTCGAAGTTTCGGTCAAGTACCAGCCAGTATGGCCGATTTGTACCAGTATGGCAAGGAACCGACGCCGGACCAAACTTCGGAGCATGGCAGCTGCGAGGCGACAACGGGCGGAGCACGGGTAGTACTTGGAGCAAGCGGAAGCTTCGAACGAAGCTTTCAGCGGCGATGAAAGCTTCGTTCGAAGCTTCCAGTGGTAGTGGAAGCTTTGAATGAAGCTTCCATTGCCACTCTCCCTCGTGCCGCCGCTCTTCCACTCCTGCTGCTGCCGCCAATTCTCCCTTAGCTCACAGGTACAGTACCGGTACTGTACCGGTCTAGTGGCTTGCCAGACCAAGCCACTGGACCGAAACTTCTAACCATGGAATGTATAATGAAAACTTAGTTGGGAATTTGCATAAGTGATTTCTCATTATTTTGTGAAGTCAAAACAAATAAGAGAGAAAGGAAATAATTACTTACGTGCAATGAATAAAGTGAAAAACACCACATGCTTGTCTTTCAAGCCACCTCAAGCTTGCATGAGAAGGGGATTAGCCAAGTGAAGCCACCTCATTCTTTGGGATGACTAATGAGATAAAAATGAGGGAAACAAAGGCAAAACAGGTTTTTTCACCCGTCATTCATGTTTAGGTTGGGAGAGCAAAGTAGGGTGGTGAATTCAGAGAAGAAGAAATTGGAGAAAGCAAATCTTTGCACAAGGCAAGTCTCTACCCTATGCCCTAAATTCATAGTTTCAAAATTATGATAATTTGATAATAAACTTATGGTTGAAACCTAAAGGGCTAATTCATAGTCTGATTTGTTGAAAACAAAATGAATTTTGAAGCTTTTATCAAACTAATAAAAAAGAATGGTTAAGGCGATGTGATATGCAAATCTGACCTTGTTAGGGTTATTGTTATATATCTTTGTACACACAAGTGATTTATAACTGAGAATTGATTTGTGTGAAAGAAGACTTGAAAACCTTTCCAACGCATCCAATATTGCATATAGTTAATTGGAATTCGGATATAAATTATGTAGCACCATTCAGTATATATTTTCTGCAATACCAGACTGACCTAGGGGTGTGACACAAGAAGTGGCAACAACTTACCTTGTTTTACGGCAGTGACTTCCTATGTTGTGATTGATGTCTTGGCACCACCATATTTAGAGGAATTTGGCCGGTGTTGTACTTCTACAATGATTATTCATACACCACATTTGGTAAGTGAAAGTTAACCAATCGAGCTTTATGCATCTATTAGTTGATTTTTTTAATATTACCAAAGTATAATTTCCATATAATTGAGCCTACAATATTAAATTTGTTACCATGTTATTTGTATTTTTTTTCCTTGTGTTATAGAATTAGTTGACGGTGAATCTGTGATACAAGGTTCTTTTCCATGGTCATGAACAAAAATTCTGGACAGATTTCTTTTTGGTTTCTCATTATTTTTCTGATCCTGAAAGATACTAAGATATCTTCCCCTACAAGCTTCTCTCAAACAAAAATGTTTCTGTTTAAAGGCAGGGAACCTTGCTTTTCCATAGGAGTGCGCTCCCACATGCATAGATGCACAAGGTAAAAAAGAAACCTCTTAATCTATATAACATTACAATTGGAAGTGAAATGTCTTTGACCACCCATTTTTAGATGAAGTGCAGCTCATCTGTTTATAATTGATATTGATTTCCTTCGTAAGCAGAACTTAAGGGTGTGTTTACTAGAGGGGATGAGATTTTAAGATGGAAGAGATTTAGGAGGGAAGGGATTTGAGGAAGGAGAGGATTGTTGGACACGTGAGAGTCACATGTCCAACTCTTGTGAACGGGCGTCAGCGGCGTGCGGAGTCGTCTATAGCGGCGGCGTCTGCAAGCAACAGTGTCTGTAGCAGCAACGAGCGGCAGGGGGAACGAAGAGGTGTCTATGTCTGTGAGATGGAGTCTTGAGGAGGTCTGCGGCAAGAACGAAGAGGCGTATGTGTCTGCGTTTGTGAGATGGAGCGTCGAGGAGGGCAGGTCTTGAGTGTCTACGGAGGTCTGTGGTGAGAATGAAGAGGTGTTTCCACGACCAATCAATAGGTGAAAGATTATTCTGAAAATTACCTGCCCCTTATGGGACAAAAATACATCAAACATGGCATGCTCAAACAAGGCCTCCTACCTTAGATAATATCACTATAAGAATACATTTCATTATAGCAAAACTAGTTGAAAGGTGTACTTATTTAAAAATAGACCATCAACTAAAAGGTGAATTTAGCTTCTGTGAGTTGTATACATCTCAAACATATCTGAAAGAATCTTCCTCTACATCTAAGCGAAGAGGAAAACCTAAACCGAGGATATCAAAAAAAATATTATTTACAAAGATCCTCCACTAAAAAAACCTTATCTTGCTAAAGATAAGCGTGTGAGAAAATATAATCCTAAAAGGGATTATAAAAATAAGCTTTCTTGCTTTACATGTGGTGGACAAAATCACCTAGCACAAGACTGTACAAAAAGACATAATCTCCATAATAAACAATCTATTTTAGTAGATTGTGTTCAAGAAGATCTACTTTAGGTAGATGAATATATATCAGATACATAGTCCATCTATAGTATTGTCTCTATACCTGATCCAGAATATCACTCTAGTTCCGATAGTGAACTAGATGAATTTACCTCAGTGCTGCTTGTTGGGGTATGCCCTTAAGGCTAATGTTTGAGGCCTTGGGATTATTTCAGTATCATGTATAAACTCTATGTTTATAAAGGCAATGGTTGTTATTCAGGTTGTTACATCATCTGCTGCAATATGTATACTTCTGACTAATGTCTCAATGCTGTTCAGCCTGGCTGACATGCAGTTTTGTCCTTAGTCGAGATATCTTGGTGAACATGAGACAGCCTTGATATGATTGAGACTAATATGTGTTCTAATCTTATAGGATGCTTCAAGCATGGAATAAGATGTAGACTCATGGGTACATTGGATGTACTGGACAGACCCTACTTAGGATATTCAATTGCTTGTCACAATGTGAATAATCCTTATATGCAAACAAGTGGCATATTTCCTCTGACTTGAGATCACTTGTGTTTCTAAATGATGATTGGCATTGTTTTGAGGTAGTTCAATATCATTTGAAACATAATGGTTATAGACTATCTTGGATAGTGAGCATGAGTCATGTTAGGGCACTAGTGATAGATATAGGATTTCCGTCTCCTTGTTTGGAGTGTGATGTTCTATAGGGGCCCCCTGGATGAGATGGTTGAGAAAGTGTATGGCCATACCCAGATGACTATGTTCATCTGATCTAATCATTCTCATCATATTGGAATTACAGGCTTGACACGCTTGTCCAATAAGAACATCCAGTGGCAAAGGAAACACATATGTCAAGTGACTTGGGTTCACACTTGTGCTGTGGTTTGGGTGTAGTCTTGGAAGACTCTTTCCTTTATATCGGGAGACAGTGATGTGTTGCTAGATACCCCTCACTGATCGTGATAACGTAAGTTATCGTTACCGACATTTAAAGGAAACCCTTAGGGTCGCACAATTTGATGATATGGCTTACTTATGTTAGATCGTGTGGACTGAATTGTTTTGGTTCAGTTTAAAGGAGTTTAAACTCTGATTGTAAGTGAGATCTGATCTGATCATATTTGATTGATTAGGGCTTGAGATCGGTAAGCTTCGATCGAGAGAATTGATGCTAGATCGGTGAGATCAAGAGCATCAAGAGATGAATGGTTAGATCTTGAGCCTTATGGTTTAATTTGATCTAGACCAATGCTTGGTTTGATTTGGTCTTTAAACCAAATGAGATTGAACCGGCTCATCAAGTGAGCGCATGGTTCAAAGAGGAGAACATTGCGATTTGTTCACTAAGCGTGAACACTTGAACGTGTGAGGGTTTACTATTTTTGGAAGTCATGCTTTCCAAAATAGGGAGCACGCCTCACGTTCGAGAGCATTGCTCTATTCTCGCTCGCCTCTTCCTCTCGACGCCTCTCGCTCGTGTGGTGAGTCTTCACGTAAAGGAGAAGAGAACAAAGCCAAGAGACATCTCTCATCTCCTTCACGAAGGGAAACCTTGAAGCTTTGCTAGCACAAAGATGCCAAGGGAGTAGTCATCTTCACCTTGTGTGAGTCACCTTTGGAGGAGAGCCGCTCGCCCTCTTCTTCCAAGTCGCCATCCAAGCAATGGCAATGGTATGATCCTTGTGTTGATCTATACAATCTTCAAGTTGATTATATGACATGCAAATCGATCCTAGAAATCCTATGATTCCGCCCATGCAAATTTTAGAAGTGCATGCTTATTAGGGTTTCGCCCCCTTTAGGGAACTTTCAATTGGTATCAGAGGTAGTTTATGTATGATCATATGATTGCTTGTTTTTGTGATCCTTGTTTGCGCATATGAATAGATCTAAATGTCATGCGAAAATATGATGTATGCTTTACATTGGCGCATGAATATTGTTGGCGCATGTTGTAGTTTTTGATCAAACTCTTTTACTTGCGCGCATCCATTAGATCTAAGCGCCTACTTTAAAACTTAGACGGGTTATTAGGGTTGAAGTCATCGTCCTGTCAAGACCCAACGGTCTGATCAGACTATCTGACAGCCTAGATGGGTCGACCAGATGGCACCTATGCGCAAGCATCAGGTGGCTATAGGTCGACTGCTGAAAGGCGTGTAGCGATGTCTGATTGAGACAACCGATGAACGCTTATGATTAAGGCCCGGGGTCACACCCGCTTGCCAGAACTCATGAGGGACGTTCAGCCCTTAACGCATGCATAGTTGACCATGAGGTCGACTCAAGTCGGTTATGACTTGGTGCATGCAAGGGCAGTGGGTCTGACTAGGTCTGATGAGTGGATCCCTATTAATGGACCGTTGTAAGGTAGTAGGGCACATAAGGAAATAAAATGAAGCCAATGGGTTTTTTCAAAAATTTTATTTTCTTGATTGGATCACTTGATGTTTGTATAACATGAATGCTTGTCTATTTAATCTTATGTGGGCTGCCTAAATTTAATGTGTGCTGTGCTGGGGCCTGCGTGCCTGGATGTATATTGTAAATTATTATTGTGATCTGCGCATCACATTTTAATTAATTTATAAAGTGTAATTGACCTGCGAGTCAATCATGTCTAGATAGATTAAATTGTAATTTAATCAAACATGAGCACAGAGCACACTTGGCAGAGGCGCATGCAGCAAGTGGCTTCACCAGTGGGAGGTCTAGGGTTCGACTCTAGGACAGGCGCATTTTACCTGGTGGGCGCATCTGAGCTGTAGTGGGCGCTTGGGCCCGGGTTGGGCCAGATGAAATGCTAAAGACCCATGAAGAGCTCAAGTGAAGACTTAAGTTAATTAAGGTGGACCGTTAAAATCCAACGTTAAATATCAAGCACGATAGCCTTCTGACGCGAAACCTCACTGTTCTGACTATCGTTGGGGCCGTGTTGTACCCACTCAGTGGGCACGCCCATCTATCTTCAGACGGTGTGTGATTACACCTGCGTGTTACAGAGAAGGGATTTATCGCTTCTCGTTGCTCAGCATAGCACCTGGTGGTCCAGGGAGTAGGTCGGGTCAGCTTGACCATGTAGGCTACATATTGAGCATATGGTAGCTATATGGAGGCAGCCATCTCTGGGATCAGAGACTGTGTTGTACCAACTCAGTTGGCACAGTCTGCTGGATTGCCCAGATGAAGGGGAATCGCACGGGTTGGCGATTGGCAGGGATTGCCTACCAGAAATTAGTGCTTGTACTCTCTGTGCATCTTATCTCGCCTGAGCGGGACGCGGAGACCAAGTATGAAATCTGGATCCCATCTCACTAAAAGAGTTTCACTCTTTCGGACTGTTTTACTGGATTTTTCAGTCAGATAAAATAGTGAGAAAAGAATCATTCTTAAGTCCTGAATTGATTCTAACATTGATACTGACCTTGCTGTTCTTGCATTGTTGTAGATTACTGCAGCAACGAACACCACAGCGTTCAATGTACGATCCTTACTGGAAAGGGAGAAGTTTGCTAGGCCAAACTTCTCAGACTGGTACGGACACCTTAAGATTGTTCTTAAGGCTGAGAGGAAACTGTATGTCCTCGAGACGGCTATACCGCCTCAACCCGCTGCGAACGCCGCAAGGGCGATTCGGTAAGCTTATGAAAAGCATGTCAATGATAGCATTGATGTCGCTTGCCTTATGCTAGCGTCTATGACGCCACAGCTGCAGCGTCAGCATGAAGATTTATCTGCTATTGAAATTATAGCAAATCTCAAGATGTTGTATGCTGCACAGGCAAGGACTGAACGCTATAACTTGACTAAACTTTTCTTTCAGAGCAAACTGACTGAAGGGAGTCCAGTGGGAGCTCACGTACTCAAGATGATTGGGTACAAGGAGGCTCTAGAGAAACTGGGACACACCATCAATCAGGAACTTGTTGTAGACATCATCCTGCAGTCTCTCCCGGCCTCTTTCGATCCATTCATTATTAATTTTAATATGAACAAGATCGACTGTACGCCGGCAGAGTTACTTAACATGCTCTTGACTACAGAGCAGACTCAGTCTCGTGAGAAGGGAACGCCTTCATCCTCTGTCCTAATGGTTCCTTCAAGGAACAAGAAAAAGGGGAAGAAGGGCAAAGCCCCTATCAAGAGCTACAACAAGGCTCTGAAACAAAAGGTAAAGCGGTCAAAGGAATACAGATGTTTCCATTGTGGCCAGCTAGGTCACTGGAAAAAGGACTGTAAAGCGCTCCAAGGAGATAAGAAGGGAAGCAACCCTTTTGCTTCTGGCTCAGGTATTTACGTGACTGAAGTCATGGTTTCTTCTTCTATTTCATGGGTGTTGGACACTGCATGTGGAGTTCACATTTGTTCAAATGTACAGGAACTCAAGAGAAGAAGACAGATGGGACAGCATGAGGTGGACCTACGAGTTGGAAACGGGGCACGGGTTGCTGCTGTTGCTGTAGGAGTTTATCACATCTCTTTACCATCTGGTCTTGTATTAGAACTGGACAATTGTTATATTGTGCCGAGCATAACTAAGAATATTATCTCTATTCCTGCTCTTGTCAGGAAAGGGTTTTCCTTTGAATGCAAGATTTCAAAGTGTTATATTTCTTTTGATAATATTGTTTATGCTACTGGGTCAATTAACAATGGGTTATTCATGTTGGACATGGAATGTTCAATACAACAGATTGATATTAAGAAAGCCAAGTATGCTGATGACAGCACCTTGCTATGGCATAGTCGTTTAGGCCATATTAACAAGAAGCGCATTAAGCGGTTGCATGACCATGGACTGCTGGGATCATTCTCCTATGAGGAGCTTGATACATGCAAAGCTTGTTTATTGGGTAAAATGACGAAGTCTCCTTTTTCTAATAAAGGTCAAAGGGCTTCAGGTTTACTTGACCTCATTCACAGTGATGTGTGTGGGCCATTTAGTAAACATGCCAGAGGTGGCTATTCATACTTCATTACCTTTACTGATGATTTTAGTAGGTATGGTTATGTCTATCTAATGAGACATAAGAGTGAATCTTTTGACAAGTTCAAAGAGTTCAAAAATGAAGTACAAAATCAGCTAGGCCGAAATATCAAGGCACTTCGTTCAGATCGAGGTGGTGAATACTTGAGTCGAGAGTTTACTGACTATCTGAAGGAGTGTGGGATTATCTCACAGCTCACTCCGCCAGGAACACCACAATGGAATGGTGTGTCCGAGAGGAGAAATAGAACCTTACTGGATATGATTCGTTCTATGATGAGTCAGGCTACTCTACCTTACTCCTTTTGGGGATTTGCACTGGAAACAGCTGCAAAGGTACTAAACCGAGTGCCATCCAAGGCCGTTTCAAAGACTCCATATGAGTTATGGTATGGGAAACAGCCGAGCTTGACATTTATTAAGATCTGGGGTTGCGAGGCTTATGTCAAAAAGCTCGCCTCTGGGAAACTGGAGAGCAGATCTGATAAATGTATCTTTGTCGGTTACCCTAAAGAAACAAAGGGTTATTATTTCTACGATCCCAAAGAGAACAAAGTATTTGTTGCTCGAACGGCTATTTTTCTTGAGAAAGAATTTCTTCTGCAAGAAGCCAGTGGGAGAGAAATAAATCTGGATGAGAATCCAGAAGAAGGACAAAGTAGTCAAGCACAGTTGGATGAGCCTGAGCCAGTAGATCAGGTTACTGAACAACCTGAGGCTCAGATATCACGGGAACCGCGAAGATCGGGAAGGATCCGTCGACAGCCTGAGCGCTATGACGGAGTCTACATCATTGATGATGAACCCCTCACTTATGCGGATGCGGTCAGTGGACCGGAATCAGCGAGATGGCTTGAAGCTATGCGAGCCGAGATGGACTCCATGTCAGATAACCAAGTTTGGGATTTGGTTGATCCGCCTCCGGGAGTAATCCCTATAGGCTGTAAATGGATCTTCAAGAAGAAGATTGACATGGATGGTAACGTGGTTACCTATAAAGGCAGGCTAGTTGCGAAAGGTTTCAAACAAATCTACGGGATAGATTATGATGAAACTTTCTCTCCTGTAGCCATGTTCAAGTCTATTCGGATTATTCTTGCGATAGCGGCATATTATGATTATGAGATCTGGCAAATGGACGTGAAGACCGCTTTCCTTAATGGAAAACTAGAAGAGGATGTGTATATGACACAACCTGAAGGTTTCACTAATCCATCAGATCGTCATAAAATATGCAAATTAAAGAAGTCCATTTATGGACTTAAACAAGCATCAAGAAGCTAGAATATTCGTTTTGATGAATCAATATGTGAATTTGGTTTCATCAAGAATGAAGATGACCCGTGTGTATATAAGAGGTTTAGTGGGAGCGTGATTACTTTCCTAGTCCTCTACGTCGATGATATCTTGATCATTGGAAACGATATTCCTGAACTACATGCCGTCAAGGCATGGTTACGAAAATGTTTCCAGATGAAAGATTTAGGAGAAGCAGCCTATGTATTAGGTGTGAAGATCTACAGAGATAGATCAAAGAGGCTTCTCGGGCTATGCCAGAGTACTTACATCGATAAAGTCCTGGAGAGATTCCATTTAGAAAATTCTAAAAGAGGATATCTTCCAGTCAGACATGGTCTGAATCTTTCAAAGAGTCAGTGTCCACAAACATAGACTGAGAAAGATGAAATGGACAATACGCCTTATGCTTCGGCTATTGGGTCCATTATGTATGCGATGTTGTGTACTCGCCCAGACGTTGCTTACGGGTTAAGCGTGACCAGTCGATTCCAAAGAAATCCAGGGAAGGCACACTGGATTGCGGTCAAGAACATTTTGAAATATCTTCGGAGGACCAAAGATATGTTCTTGATATATGGAGGTTAGGAAGAACTCAGTATTGAAGGATATACTGACGCTTCGTTCCAATCCGACCAGGATGATTTCCGATCGCAATCAGGCTATGTTTTTAGCTTGAATGGAGGAGCAGTGGTGTGGAAAAGTTTCAAACAGTCAATTGTTGCTGATTCCACAACAGAAGCCGAGTATGTTGCAGCCTCAGAAGCATCCAAGGAGGCAGTGTGGATTCGTAAGTTCGTTCAGGAACTTGGTGTTGTTCCTTCGAGTGCAGATCCTTTGGTTATCTTCTGTGATAACACTGGAGCTATAGCACAAGAAAAGGAACCACGGTCGCACCAGAAGTCCAAGCACATACAGAGAAGGTTTCACTTGATCCGGGAGATCATTGATCGTGGCGAGATCAAAGTCTGCAAGGTTCATACAGATGACAATCTAGCTGACCCGCTTACAAAGCCTCTGGCGCAGCAGAAGCATGAGAAGCACTGTAATAATATGGGTTTGAGATTTCTCAACCATTAGATTAAGTGCAAGTGGGAGATTGTTGGGGTATGCCCTTAAGGCTAATGTTTGAGGCCTTGGGATTATTTCAGTATCATGTATAAACTCTATGTTTATAAAGGCAATGGTTGTTATTCAGGTTGTTACATCATCTGCTGCAATATGTATACTTCTGAATAATGTCTCAATGCTGTTCAGCTTGGCTGACATGCAGTTTTGTCCTTAGTCGAGATATCTTGGTGAACATGAGACAGCCTTGATATGATTGAGACTAATATGTGTTCTAATCTTATAGGATGCTTCGAGCATGGAATAAGATGTAGACTCATGGGTACATTGGATGTACTGGACAAACCCTACTTAGGATATTCAATTGCTTGTCACAATGTGAATAATCCTTATATGCAAACAAGTGGCATATTTCCTCTGACTTGAGATCACTTGTGTTTCTAAATGATGATTGGCATTGTTTTGAGGTAGTTCAATATCATTTGAAACATAATAGTTATAGACTATCTTGGATAGTGAGCATGAGTCATGTTAGGGCACTAGTGATAGATATAGGATTGCCGTCTCCTTGTTTGGAGTGTGATGTTCTATAGGGGCCCCCTGGATGAGATGGTTGAGAAAGTGTATGGCCATACCCAGATGACTATGTTCATCTGATCTAATCATTCTCATCATATTGGAATTACAGGCTTGACACGCTTGTCCAATAAGAACATCCAGTGGCAAAGGAAACACATATGTCAAGTGACTTGGGTTCACACTTGTGCTATGGTTTGGGTGTAGTCTTGGAAGACTCTTTCCTTTATATCTGGACACAGTGATGTATTGCTAGATACCCCTCACTGATCGTGATAACGTAAGTTATCATTACCGACATTTAAAGGAAACCCTTAGGGTCGCACAATTTGATGATATGGCTTACTTATGTCAGATCGTGTGGACTGAATTGTTTTGGTTCAGTTTAAAGGAGTTTAAACTCTGATTGTAAGTGAGATCTGATCTGATCATGTTTGATTGATTAGGGCTTGAGATCGGTAAGCTTCGATCGAGAGAATTGATGCTAGATCGGTGAGATCAAGAGCATCAAGAGATGAATGGTTAGATCTTGAGCCTTATGGTTTAATTTGATCTAGACCAATGCTTGGTTTGATTTGGTCTTTAAACCAAATGAGATTGAACCGGCTCATCAAGTGAGCGCATGGTTCAAAGAGGAGAACATTGCAATTTGTTCACTAAGCGTGAACACTTGAACGTGTGAGGGTTTACTATTTTTGGAAGTCATGCTTTGCAAAATAGGGAGCACGCCTCACATTCGAGAGCATTGCTCTATTCTCGCTCGCCTCTTCCTCTCGACGCCTCTCACTCATGTGGTGAGTCTTCACGCAAAGGAGAAGAGAACAAAGCCAAGAGACATCTCTCATCTCCTTCACGAAGGGAAACCTTGAATCTTTGCTAGCACAAAGACGCCAAGGGAGTAGTCATCTTCACCTTGTGTGCGTCACCTTTGGAGGAGAGCCGCTCGCCCTCTTCTTCCAAGTCGCCATCCAAGCAATGGAAATGGTATGATCCTTGTGTTGATCTATACAATCTTCAAGTTGATTATATGACATGCAAATCGATCCTAGAAATCCTATGATTCCGCCCATGCAAATTTTAGAAGTGCATGCTTATTAGGGTTTCGCCCCCTTTAGGGAACTTTCACTGCTAACCAAAGTAGAACGTTTGCCAACATCATATACGGATAGACTATTAAATCCGAATATGGATCAATTGGATTCTATTAATCCATATCTTGGTAATTTTTAATGAATCACCAAGGGAAAAGTAGACCCATTATGGCTCCATTGGTTCCACCCCCTCATGAAAACCAATGGAAACCTAGATGTGGAAGCCAAGATCATGCTTCCTACATATGCTCTTTGTATCCTAGCAAAGATCTCCATTACCAATGTATTATCTGTGCTTTAGAAGCTTGTAAATATTGCCTTGAAAAATAGCAAATACAGTTACCTGTACTACCACCTCCTCCCCCTCCACGAAGGACTAACATTATAGAACTTTGGGTTCTTCAATTAGAAACTGAACTAAATGCTTTGACACAACGTGTTATAACTCTAGAAAATTAGGGTACGGAAACAAAGGGTAAAGGTATTATACCACAAACTACCCTTTACGAAAGCAATGATTTTGCTGATACTCAATAGACTTCTCAAAGCCCAAAAATCGAATATATACATAAACCAGTCCCTTCTCAAAACTGGTTATATACATTAAAAGTCTACTGTATTATCCAGATCTCTGACTGCAAACTGCAAGAACTAGCTCTTATTGATACAGGCTATAGCAATACAATCCTTGATATGAATTTAGCTCCCACTAAATATCATACGAAACTTAATCCACAAGAGCAATTTTATGCCGAACAAATGGATGGAAAGCTTTATAAGTATGAATTCATCCTGGCTATACACAAGTTTTCCTTCTCGCTAGGGGTGTTCACTGTTTGGTTAAACAAAACCATGACCCCAAATCCTGTAACAGTTCGGCTCTATTACAAACCGTTTATGAACCAAAAAACCGGTAACCACCGATTTTTGGTTAACCGATTAAACAAAATCTTTTTCTAATATTATTAAATATGTAAAATACAACCTGTATATAATATTAAATATTATTATTTGATAATTAAATATGTAAAATAATTAATTTTTAAATTATAGTCAATAGGTTTTGAACCCATGAATTAGTAACTCACTAAGCAATGCCTAACCATTGCACTAGATGAACAATTAATATATATATATATATATTCGGTCGGTTTGGTTAACCAGTGAAAAATTTTTCCTCCAACCATAACCTAACTGAACCATAAATTTGTAAGCTAAAAACTGACCGTGAACCGAACCAATCCATTCGGTTAACTGCCCGTTCGGTTCGGTTCGGTCGGTTAACCACAGTTTTTTGGTTTTTCGGTTTTTTTGAACACCCCTACTTCTCGCAAGGAAATGCTCATTACACGCCCACTTCTTATGTTAGTCGTATTTGCTACGTATTTGCTTACGCCCTTTGGCTTTAGCAAAAACACAGTTTATTATCGGCTTAAACCTATTAATAAACTCTTATAAGTTTATTACCCTTACTTCCAGTGGGATGTTTCTCTTAACTCATTCTATTATTCCTTATACATCAGAGTTGTCTGCTCAGCGTGGTGGATGTCCTTGTGCAACTCCCAATGCTTGCAAACAACCTCTTGATCCTATGGACGTCGATTCTCCTAAACAAAAAGAAATTTGACATATCAATGATGAAATTGCAAGGGTAATGCAGTTATATACTATTGAGGACATGACTGGAGACATGCTTGATCCCAGCCCTCTTCAACATGAAAAAATTGAATCAGGAAATCCTAATGTGGATGACCTAATTCGATCATTAGAAAAGGACAAGTCTTTGGTTCAAATCCCCAATTACATTTGACTAAAAATAAACTTATTTGCACACTGACAATCAAAGATCCTAGTTTTCAGATAACAAATAAGAAAATCATAGCAACTAATGAAAACATTGCTGAATTCAAAATGCATATTGAGGAGTTATTAAAACTCAATGTCATAAGAAGGAGTACGTCTTCTCATAGATCTCCTGCTTTCATCGTCAACAAACACAGTGAACAAGAACGGGAAAAACACAAATGGTAATAGACTATCGTCGCCTAAATGATAATTTAGAAGATGATGGTTATGACATTCCAGATAAAACAAAGTTAATTAACTCTATACAAGGAAGCAATGTCTTCTCAAATTTTGACAACAAATTTGGATTTTGGCAAATTCAGATGGCAGAAGAATCCATATCATGGACATCATTTACATGTCCATTAGGAAGCTTTGAATGGCTAGTAATGCCTTTTGGCTTAAAAACTGCTCCATTAGTATTTCAATGAAAAATGGATATGGTGTTTGCACCATATAAAGACTTTGTCTGTATATATATAGATGGTATCTTGGTACACAGTAAAAATGAAAAAGAATATACAAGCCACTTAAAGCTTGTTCTTCAAAAATTTTATATAAACGGGATAATTGTCTCTGGACAAAAATCTCTATTTTATAAAAAAATCGATTGAATATCTAGGTGTGGAGATTGGTCATGGAACTATTAAACTCCAACCTCATATATCATCCAAAATTAAAACCTTGGAAGTAACAGACACTAAAAGCTTACAACAATTTTTAAGTCTCATTAATTATGCAAGACCTTTCTTTAAGGATCTACACAAATTAAGTGGCCCACTCTACTCAAAATTAAGTCTCACAGGTGTTAAGAAATTTAACACTGAAGACTATAAACAAATTGATAAAATTAGGTAATTGGTAGATACACTACCTTTGCTCAAATTACCTTTGGACAATGATTATCTCATTGTACAAACAGATGGTTGTGAACACGATTGGGGAGCTATTCGCCTCCATAAACCATATAAATATACTTTAGAACCAGAAGCCATATGCCGGTATACCTCTGGCAAATTCTGGGAAAAGAATGTTATAAGTAGTATCAAGGGATCTTAGCCGTATGTTACGGCTTAGATGCTTTTAGACTATTTCTTTTGAATAAAAAAGAAATATTAGTAAGAATAGATTGTGAAGCAATCGTAAAGTTCTTTAAAACAAAAAATGAAAAACGCATCTCTCAAAAGAGAAGGCTCTCTTTCATTTATCATTGCATTAATAATGAATATAAAATCACCTTTGAACACATCAAAGGAAAAGATAATATGATATTTGACATACTTTCACGTCTTTTGATAAGACCAGATAATTAACATTTATAGGAAATGGCTTTTTCCTCAAGAAAAAACAAAGGCAAGCAGATAATTGTAACTGGAGTCCCTATAGTTCTTACATCAGAAGAGGCCTCTTACCCAAATAACAACTAGTCAGACACAAGAAAATTACGCAAGAGAAGTTTTGAAGAAATTCAAAATGAATAACTGCAATTCGGTTAGTACTCCAGTTGAGTGTAATGTAAAATTGTCCAAACATGATGACAATGAGAAAGTGGATCCAACATTGTTCAAAGGTTTAGTTGGAAGTTTGAGATATTTGACCTGTATTAGACAAGACATTCTTTTTGGTGTGGGACTTATAAGTCGCTATATGGAGACCCCTACTTCAGTACATTTGAATGCAGCAAAAAGGATTCTTCGATATATTAAAGGCACTCTTGACTATGGACTATATTACACTACCTCTGATGAATTCCATCTTACTGGATATTGTGATAGTGATTGGGCTGGTGATGTAGATGATCGAAAGAGTACAACAGGTTTTGTGTTCTACTAGGGTAATACCGCTTTTACATGGAGTTCAAAGAAGTAACCAATTGTGGCCTTATCAACCTGTGAAGTAGAATATGTTGCTCTAAATTCTTGTGTGACTCAAGCAATCTAGTTAAGACATCTGATGGAAGATCTACATGCTCAAGAAAAGAAGCCAACTCAAATCAACATAGATAATAAGGAGGCAAACGCTCTAGCAAAGAATCCTCTATTTCATGAACGAAGCAAGCATATAGACACAAGATTTCATTATGTTCGAGAATGTCTTGTAAACAAGCTAGTGGAGTTAAATTATGTGAAGACCCAAGATCAAGTTGCTGATATTTTTACCAAAGACCTAGGATCAAGATACTAACAGAATTGTAGTTTTTCATTTTGAATTTCTTCAAAACTTCTCTTGCGTAATTTTCTTGTGAGATGAAAATCTCTTCACTTGTTTGTTTTACCTCCATGCCAAAATAATAAGACATCAGCCCTAAATCAGTCATCTCAAATTTAAGATTCATTTTCTTTTTGAAATCTTCAAACATTTCTAGATTGTTGCCTGTAAATATTAAGTCATCCACGTATAGGCATACTATCACGATTTCATCCTCATTAGACTTCAGATATAAAGAGTGTTCATAAGGACACTTCTTAAAACCATTTTTCTGAAAATAACTATCGATTCTGCAGTTCTATGATCTAGGTGTTGCTTTAAATCATACAGAGCCTTTGAGAGTCTAAGGACCTTGTCTTCGTGTCCTTTTGCCACATATCCTAGAGGTTAGGTTATTCAATGTAAACCTCATCTTCTAAATATCCATTTAGAAAAGCTGACTTTACATCCATCTGATAGATTTTCCATTTTTGTTGGGCTGCCATAGAGATAATTAATCTGATAGTTTCTAAACAAGCCACTGGAGCAAATACTTCATCGTAGTCGATGCCTTGATATTACTTGTAACCCATTGCAACAAGTCTAGCTTTATACCTCTCTATTTCTCCTTTAGAATTATTCTTGGCCTTGTGGACCCATTTAACTCCAACTGCATTGTGCCCCTTTGGAAGGTTCGCTAACTTCCAAATCTGATTCTTTTCAATGGTTTCTATCTCCTCATCCATGGCCTTCTTCCATCTCTTGTCTTTGGATGCTTCAATATGGTTAACTGGCTCTATATCTCCAAATAAACAGATATATGTTACATCATCAATTCTCACTGTGTCATTATATATGTCAACTACACTTCTTGTGCGAGGATGTTGTCTACATGTACTTGCTTCTGATGAGCTAGGCTCATTGCGCGGTGGTGATGTGGAGTACTTGCTTCAGGTGTATCTTCCTTTTCTTCTTCACCAGTAAAGAGGGGAAAATCATGATCATTAGTCTCTACACGCCAATCCCAATTTGTTTCTTTATCAAAATCAACATCTCTGCTCATAAAAATCTTCTTTGTAGTGGGATTATAGAGTTTATACCCTTTTATCCTTGAATCATAGCCAACAAATATGCACTTCCTGCTTTTATCATCTAACTTTGTACGATTGTTGTCAAGGATGTGAGCATAAGCTATACTGCCAAAAACTTTGAGATGTGAGACTGAAGGTTTTCTTCCACACCATGCTTCAAAGGGAGTTTTATGATTTACAGATTTAGTTTCACAGCGATTTTGAATGTACACTGCACAATCCACTGCTAGTACTCAAAATTCTTTAAGCATCTATTTTGTCTTTACCATACTTCTTGCCATATTCATGATTGTGCGATTCTTTCTTTCAGCTACTCCATTCTGCTGTGGTGATCCTGGAGCAGTTTGGAATCTTCGAATTCCTACTGTTATACAATAGTCTTCAAATTCTCTTGTGGTAAATTCTCTCCTCTATCTGATCTTATAGCTTGTATTCTACATCCCTTTTCTTTTTCAACAAGAGCCTTAAAATTCTTAAAAGTTTTGAATACTTATGATTTCTCCTTTAGGAAGTATACTCAAGTCATTCTGCTAAAATCATCAATGAATAGAAGGAAATATCTGTTATGACCAAAAGAATTTGGTGTAATTGGCCCACACACATTAGTGTGTATCAGTTGGAGAGGTCTTAAAGACCTTGATTCAGACTCATTTGGAAAGCTCTTCCTTTACTGTGCCATCTTCTTAATGCTTCCAAAAATTTAATGCTTCATGTGCCATCTTCTTAATGCTTCCAAAATTTAAATGACCAAGTCTCAAATGCCATAGCCACAATGAGTCTTTGTAGCATGCAGCCAAGCATTGTGCTGCATCTGTCTGAATGTTCAGTTAGAAGAGGCGATTTTTGGACATTGGTACCTTTGCAAGTAATTTTCCTCAACCATTTTTCAGATACAAGTTATACCCAATTGTGTAGAAATAGTACCCATTTTTTAACATTTGTCCCATACTAAGTATGTTATTTTTCATAGCAGGGGAATAATACACATTTGAGATGAAATGAAGACTTTCGTCCTTCAAATTGATCAAAATCTCGCCCTTTTCATGTACGGGAATCTTGGATGAGTCTCCAAAAGTAATATTGCCTTTTATTTTCTCATCAATATCAGTAAAGAATGATCTATCTCCACACATGTGATTGCTAGCTCCTGTGTCCAGGTACCATGTAGTTTTAACTTCTTGTTTTATGTCTTTATATGCGATAAAGATATTAGAATCTATCTCTTCTACAATATCTTCTATCTCCTCCTCAATCTCCTCCTGAGATAGATTAGCTCTTGGAGTATATCTAGAATTACATTTTGAAGCAAAATGTCTAAATTTATTACAACTGTAACATTGTACATGAGACTTGTCATATCTATTCTGATTTCGATATGATCTACCTCGACCTCCTCCTCTTCCTTATGTTGAGGTAAACTGAGAAGTTCCTTCATAATTTTATACACTTCTTCCTCTTCCAGGACTTTGACCTTGTCCTCTTCCACAGCCTCGGCCTCCATAGTTGACATTATCCCTTCTTGTTGTCTCTCTCAAAATGAGTTGAGACTTAACAACTGATGACACCAAAATTTATAGTAAATTTCGTGCCATTTCATGAGTATTTTCGTGTCATATTCATGCTCTTTTGCTTATTTTTATGTCTTTTTATCAAATATTGCGGAATCTACACATTTTCTAGTTTTTGATGATTTTCAAGTAAAAATGCACTATTTTTAGGCATTTTCAAGCAAATTCAGATGCATGGATGAATTCCCACCACCAAGAAAAGATTACATATCAAATTTCACGCAAATTGGAGCTTCACACCAAAATATGGTAGGGCTGTAATCAAAATTATGGTACCGTGGTTTCACTGCACTTACAGAACAAACCACGGCACTGCCGTAATTTCTGAGCACTGCCGTGTTTTGGGATGATTTTGAACAGAAAGTTTTGCGTAAATTATGGCCCTGCCGTAATGGATTTCACGGGCCATAATCTTGACTCAATTTCATAATGCATTTCACGGTACCATAATTCCGGATGATTTCTATACCAAGAATTTCCCCTGAAATTACGGCACTACCGTAATGGTTTTCACGGCTGTAATTGTAACCCAGACCCGCGATTTTCACGGACTGTTTGAACCCAGATTCTTGCGCGGATGATTGCGAACGATCCAGGCCATCAATTGGATATCCGTAAAAAGGGAAATTCTAGTCAGATCAAAGAAAGGAGACACACACGAAAAGCCCTAATTTTGATTGATGATTTAGAGAGAAATCGAGTTCTTCACTATCGTCTTAGGTTTCACCGCCGGGAAGCGTACAGTGCATCTCCGATCATGAAATTTGAGGAGAAGCTGCACATAGAGGAGGAGAAGATTCCCTAGAAGTTTCAGAACGAAAGGAGATCGATCGTAGGAGAAATCAATGGAACACTCATCGCCGACACTATTCACCACCGAAATTACGGCTGTAATTTCTATTACAGCCGTGCTGTAAAGTTGTTTTCCCCTTTCTCTTCAATTCTTGATCTTCTGATACTATAGATTATTGTAATTCTTCAACTATGCTAGCTTAAACTCTTTTTGGGACATGGGGGAGTAATCCCCCTCAATTTCTTAATGACTAGATTATTTTTACTTTCTTCATGATGATTTTACTTTGATAATTCTACTTATATGATGATTGCCTTTAATTCTCCATAGATTCATATTGTTAGCATGTTTTATAGTTTTTGCAATATGGACTAAAAAGTGATTTGCTAAGAACTTGGAACCCTAAAATTGAATGTTAGGAACTCATCATAAGAAATTAGGTTTGTTCTTATTTCTCGATTTTATAAGTTTAATGCCATGTTAATAATCTGAATCTAGGATTGAGTTATTGTAATAAACATGACGATACTGCGAGAAATCAAGTATTAGATTGTTGGAGAACCTTAAGTAGAACTTGTGAAAATTATATTATGAAAGTATGTAATTTTCACTTGAGATGATTGATTTAGAATTCGGATGCATGAAAGAGATCCTTGAGTTTCTTATCAATGATTTACTTATCTTCAGCATTGAATAGATCCTGCATGAAAGTGAGGATCGCTTCTTTGTAAATTGTCTGCGCGAAAGCTAAATGATTTCTTTATGAAGTAAATTATATCTTTATCATGATAAAATTTGATTGATGAACATCTATTCATATCTAGTCATGGAAATTAAGGTGGATAAAACCCTAGTACCAGTTTCTCTCTCTGATATTTTCGTGTAGCTTTCGATAGTTTGCTTAATATTTTTGACTGCCTAGCTAGTGAGAAATTGATTATTCGGTACTTGTCAAACGAGGTCTCTGTGGTTTGATATCCTAATTATTACTTCGAGTATCCGTGCACTAGCGGACACAACAAGTTTTTGGCGCCATTGCCGGGGACCTTGGTTTTTGTCAATATTGAAGATATTGAAAGTATTGCTAGAATAGGTTTTGTTTATTTCCTATTTCTGTTCTATCTTTTTGTTCTTTTCTATTTACTTGAGTTATTTGATCTATCTGCTTTAGACTGCATAGGAAATTTAGATCTGATGGCGGATCGGAGATCACTTAGGGACTATGCAACCCCTAACACACAGGAGATACACTTTAGCATCACCAGACTAACTATTGAGGCTAATAATTTCGAGATCAATCCTAGTTTCTTGTCTATGATCCAGCAGAATCAGTTTGGAGGATCACCAATTGAAGATCCTTATCAACATTTTTATCTTTTTCTTGAATATTGTGACACCATTAAAATTAATGGAGTTTCTGATGATGCATTAAAACTAAGGTCGTTAAAATTAATAAAGTTTCTGATGATGCATTAATGGGTTGCCTCCCAAGAAGCGCTAATTTAAAGGTCATTAGCTTAACCATTCTGCACTCGGATTTGATCGTGGTTCATCAAGATAATATTTCTTTTTTTCTTTAATCAGTTCTTCTTGATAATAATGCTTCAATCTTTGACCGTTGAACTTAAACTCTCCTGTTTCCTCACTCCATATGTCCATAGCTCCATAGGGGTAAGTCTTCTTTACCTGAAAAGACCCAGACCATCGAGACTTAAGTTTTCCAGGAAAGAGTCTCAATCTAGAATTGAACAAAAGAACAAAGTCACCTGGTTGGAAATTCCTTCTAAAAACATGTCGATCATGTCATCTCTTAGTCCTCTCCTTATAAATTCCTACATTTTCGTAAGCGGAGAGTCTGATCTCATCTAGCTCGTTCAATTGTACCTCTGCTTTTCACCCGCGTTCTTTAAGTCAAACTTTAGTGCTTTGATTGCCCAGAACGCCTTATGCTCAAGCTCTACAGATAGATGACAAGATTTACCATAAACTAATTGAAAGGGAGACATACCTATTGGTGTTTTAAAAGAAGTCTGGTAGGCCCACGGTGCATCATCAAGTTTGAATGCCCAATATTGACAAAAACCTAGTCTAGCAATACTTTCAATATTTTTTTCTTGAATATTGTGACATCATTAAAATTAATGGAATTTCTGATGATGCATTAAAACTAAGACTATTTCCTTAATAATTTTATACACTTCCTCCTCTTCCTCGTGTTGAGGTAAATTGAGAAGTTCCTTCATAATTTTATACACTTCTTCCTCTTATAAGACTTTGACCTTGTCCTCTTCCACGACCTCGGTCTCCATAGTTGACATTATCCCTTCTTGTTGTCTCTCTCAGATTGAGTTGAGACTTAACAACCTGCTCCAATGGTTCTTTCTTTCTTTTATTCAGTTTCTCTTCAAGTGCTTCTAAAGATCCTAACAGTTCTTCTAGAGTCATTTCTTATATGTCCTTTGACTCTTCAATAGCAGTCACTATATAGTCAAATTTTTCAGTGAGTGATCTCAGAATTTTTTTCAATTACTTTTACATCAGAAATATTATCACCCAATCTTCTTATCTAATTTGCGGTTGATGCAACTCTTGAAATGTAATGTGAAACCTTTTCAGACTCATTCATCATGATAGCTTCAAACTCTCCTCTTAAGTTCTGAAGACGAATTCTTTTGGCCTTCATACTTCCTTTGCAAGCAACTTGCAGCATATCCCATACTTGCTTAGCTGTAGTTGCATTAGAAATTTTGTCAAATGTGAATTCATCTAGGGCTTGATGAATCAAAGACATGGCCTTTTGATCCTTCTTTCTCAACTATTTTTGAGCTTGATTAAGATTATTTGAATCACTTATAATTTTAATTTTATTTTCAACAATATTCTAAACATCATGTGTACCTAATAATGTCTTCATTCTGATATACCAGTTATCAAAATTTTCACAATTTAGGGACTTGAAAATAGCTCATATTATTATTGGCCATGTTTAAAAAAAATTAATCTTCAGCAAATTTGGCTTTCTCTCTAAATTCGATAAATTAGGTCCAATACTGCACCACATTCTCGCCTAAACTTGGATCAATGTTTGTTAATTGGGCTGGCCAAATACGAGGTTCAATTAATTCAACTGATCAAAATTAGTTGCTAAACCAACCAATAATGAATCAGTCAAAATTTGACCGAGTTTTTTTTTGGTTCGGCAGCGTGCGTGCGGCTAGGTTAGCCGCTCTCTTGTTCTTCACGATGTCGAGCCGGAAGGAAAAGGCTTCTGAAGTTGCTGGCGGACGGGACTGCTTCGGGCGGAGGCGTCGTCGATCGCCGGAACTATGCAACGTCCAGCGATCAGAGAATCAGTATGCGAACTAGCGATTAGGCATCATCTAGAACAGAAACTCGGACAAAAAGCGAGCAGCGGCCGGCGGACGAAAAACGATCTTCTGATGGAGATCGAGCGGCGTTCTTCAGGCAGTTTGAGCAGCCACAGGCGATTCGATTGGTAGGCTGCTTTGGGGCAATGATCAGCTATAGAGGTGCTTGGCCAATGGGAGGGGAGACAGAGCTTCGATTTGTTTCCTCCCCGAAGCAGACTAGGCAGGACGATCGGTCGGCGTCGAAAAAAGAGTGGACGATGCTTTGTCAGTCAAGGAGAGCGGCGACGATTGAGCAGCGCAACTAGCAGCATCTCTCGATGATGAAAAGGGCTGATAAGGAGATGGTGATGATCTGCGCTCTCATCGACGATGGGGCGCAAGCAGATCGAAGATGCGAGCAGCATAAAAACTTCGTCGCGCACCGAGCAACAAAATCAAAACAACTCCGAGCAAGCGATTTGAACGATGGAGATTCGCATGATGGTTAGAAGAAATTTTCGGTGGCGAGTGGAACAGAGAGCGTCAAACGAATTGAGCACAGCGTAGAAAAATTCTCAAGTAGAGATTGAGCGGGGACGAAAATTGGAAGGAACGATGGAGACCTAGCCTTCGTTGTGCTTCTTCTCTGGTCGCACGAGCGACGTCGACGCAGGCGGCGTCTTCAAGTTTCTTCTGCATTTGTCGATGGCAGCGGGAGGATAGTCGCTGGAGTAAGTAGGATCCAAAAATGAACACGCGAACAGACCGGTGAAACGTCGACGTGGAATAGTGGATCAAGGAGGCAACGACACTACGACCGCACAACACAAAAGTTTCACCGATGTCCAAGGAACGTGCTAAAGAAAGAAAACTTTCTTCGCATCCTAGCATCGACAGAATAAATCGGTCTACTCTAAAAAATTCTAACCTTTGGCTCTGATACCACTATTATATTAGCGGCAGAACTTAGCGGCAGCATTCCTTTAAACAAGAGGAACACTAAAAACATCAAAGTATAAGAGGAATCACAAAATATTATTGCTATTTTGAAATAGAGAATTACAAAGCATATTTAAAGAAAACAAGTCTAATCTATTTAGGTAACTTATCTAACTAATATGGACTAATCAACCTATTTGGTAGTTAATAATCTAATATGGTAAACTCTAATTAATATCACATAAGTATGGTAACACAAGGCGTGTTTACCAATTTCAACATTTCCTTGACCACCTGATATAGGTATTTGAAAACATTTTATTTTTTTATTTGGACTTTTTGCATTTTGTGAGAGATTGTTGGTGCTTTAGGGGAAAACCCAAAAAGCCCAAACCTATTATTTCTTAAATTTAATTTTATTTGGGCATTAATTTACTGATTATTAAATTTACCCATTTATTTATTTAATTTTTATTCTTAGTTGTAATTAAGACGTAGTCTTCATTAATGCCGGTGCGACTGCAGGCGCACGTGTGCCCCTACTAAGAATAGTCGTCAGCAACTTCTCTATATATACATATAGAGTTGTGTGTAGCCGGCCGACTATTGCATATGCTCTCTTTTCTCTCTCGTGCGATTTCTCTTCCTTTTTTACTATCAGCCGCTGAAAGCATCCTTGTGATAATTGCTGCATCGACGCGCCAATAAGAGCAGACTACCTGGTTGAATCTTCAAGGCATAATACTGGTTGAATCCCGCGCAAGGGACAGAAATTTACCTAAAGACAGATCTTCAAATTTCCTCATTTCTAGTCTTTGTTAATTGCAAGATTAGATCCAACATATCCTAAACTAATTATTTCTATTTCCAATTAATAATTCATCTTCACTTAAGGAAATTCCTTTCCCTATGATGACTATTCCAATGGGTAATAGCTTACTCATGTTTATATTCTTCTATGCTTCTGCTATGACTTTTCATTTGTAATCACAAAACAGATGTTATATCCACCACCAAAGCTATTCCTAAATAACCTTCCTATTTCTTGAATATTAGTTATATTACCTATACTAAGATTATTACTTAAATTCCATTGTGTTTCCCTCTAATTGTTCATTACTTATACTCATGGGTTTAATCATTTTTATTCGTTTAGATGATATTCCTTTATTTATTTATTCTATGTTGAGCTTATAGTTTTGTATTACTACTATTTGTAACTTTTCCTAAAAATCCTAAATTTATTAATAAATTGCTATGCCTTTCTAAATTCATCATATCCTTTAGTTTGTATTCCAATTTTTATTTTGGATAGGTCTTTTTAGGCTATGTTTTGTTAGGAGGATACAGAAGTAGAAGAAAAATAAACCAGAGAGGGAAGGAGAAGTGAAGGGGGAGAAAAGTTAAGCAATGTGAAGCTCACGTGAGCTGCAACTGCTGGACGGTGACGGTCGATGAGCTGATGGCAAGGGGCTAGCAGTGAGCGGATCTCCAGCGGCAAACTCCGTCGCTGTCCCGCCCAGCATCGTGAGTGAGCGGATGAGCTCCGTCATCACCCGGTGTCGTGAGGAGAGAGCGGGCAAGCTATATCACTGCTCGACGTCGTGAGAAAGTGGTCCTCACTCTGTCGCTGCCCGACTTCGTGAGCGATCTATGATCTCCCTCTTCACCCGGGGTCATGAGGGAGCAGACTGCAAGCTCCGTCTTCACCCGGGGGCTACAAGCTCCATTGTCATCGTTGGCCTGCTCACGAGTTCCATCATCGTTGTCGACCTGCTAACGAGCTCCGTCATCGTCGGCCTACATGCGAGCTTTATTGTCATCATTGTCCTACTCGCGAGCTTCATCGTCATTGGCCTGCTCACGAGCTCCATCGTCGGCCTGCTCGTTAGCTCCGTCATTTGGTCTGCTCACGAGCTCTGTCGTCGTAGGCCTGCTCGTGAGCTCCATCATCATCGTTGGCCTACTCACGAGCTCCTTAATCATCGTCGGCTTGCTTTTGAGCTCCATCGTCAACTTGCTTGCGAGCTCCGTCATCTGCTTGCTCGCGAGCTTCGTCATCGTCGGCCTACTCGTGAGCTCCGTCGTCATCATTGCCTGCTCGTGAGCTCCGTCGTCATCATTGGCCTGCTCGTGAGCTCCATCGTTGTCGACCTGCTTGCGAGCTCCATCGTCGGCCTGCTCGCAAGCTCTATAGTCCGCCTACTCGCGAACTCCGTCATCATCGGCCTGCTCACGAGCTTCGTCGTTGTCGGCGAGCTGCGGCTGAGAGTGAGGGCCAGCGAGGCGACATTCACTTTTTCTCCTAATTTGGGCAAATTAGATTGGAAGGAAAATATTGGTTTTTTTTCCTCCATTTTTCTTTGTAACCCAATCCATCCGCATTTGAAAACAGTTGAAAAAATTGTGTATCCGTTCATTCTCTCCTCTTTTCCATCTTAGAAAATATATTGTTAATGATAATAAAATGTTGAACCATGCATTACCAACATATAAAAGGAGTTGAATCAAAATTTATTGACTCTTAGAGACATGAAGCCTATAGTTTTTTCACCTCTTCGCCTATCATGAATTCACTCACCATTTAGAGCATCCTGGAATCACTTTGGTGGAGAATAATGACACTTGTGAACGTATGGCAATAAGCAGAAACAAGAATAGAGCTATCATAGTCATGCTGATGATCATGTTGACACGTGGAGACTGAAGAAGAAGGTGACATGACAATTTAGATCCATGAATCTTACTACTCGCTGCAGCAATGGCAGCGCACAGAGGCTTAAATACGATGACTTGTGTACATTACGAAGCAAGGCGTAAGTGCCATATACGGCTGAAGTACTATTTAGTCACTATGATCCAAACTTGTGTTTTGAACCATTCACTTCATCCAAAAAAAAAGAAAACGTACGCAGAAAAGTGAGTCAAAATCCATTTTGACTCTATTAAAACCACTCATTTCATACAAAGTGTGATGCTCCCGGGATTTAGCACAAATCCCAAAGCACACCGAGATGGAGCGATGGCGGGACCCCTCGTCATCAGCCGTGTTGGACGACTCGGGTGTGCGATTGTGTCACTGAGGCTGACACAAGTCCATAGGGCGAGGGTCGAGTCAGACCACGGAGTGTGGGTTCACACGTGGATGTGGGCTTTTGACTCGACCCATGGACCCCGGACCCCTCTCGCACGAGCTTACGAGCGTGTGCATCGAAGAGGGTCAACCGTGGGGCGATTCTGAGGTCTAATCGACCCCGAACCGGACCTGAACCCATCTTCCAGGCTGAACCGAACCGGTTCAGCCGGTTCAGACCGCTACAGTGCACGCGTTCGCGAAAAGGGGGAAGAAATCCCCTGTTCCTCGTCTTCGTTGGAAAACGGCGCCGTCCGCCGTCGATTGCGCCACCTGGAAGCACGCCCGCCGGATTTGGAAGGTGGCCGGAGGTGCGGGCTGGCGTGGCGACGAGGACGACGGAGTTTGAAGGCTGGGACTCCTACGTGGACGAGCCTAGGGCGGATTTTCGGATCCGCCCCGGTGGAAGCGAGATCTCCGGCCAATCACCGGCGGAGATCGCGGCTGCGTGGCGACGAGGATGGAAATCCCATCCTCGTCGAGGGGATGTTGCAATGGAAGCGGATAGAGAGCTTGAGCAAGGTCTGGCGACGATGAATTTCTCGGCGAGATTTAGATCTGGGAACAGAGCATCCTGTTTGGCGTCGGCGACGAGGCTCCGGCCGTGGACTCGTCGGCGTTCCCTCTCAGATCGACTCACCGGTGCCCTGAGGTAACGAGGAGACCATCTCCTCCGGCGCCGGCAGCCAGACGCGGGAGAGCGATCGGATTTTCCGATCGCCGGTTCCACGCAGCGACAGCTTCCATTGGGTTTGAATTCTCGTCGGCGGCGACTCCTCCGGCGACAATACTCCGGCCAGCGACTTCGCCTCTCGTCGGCCACCAGATCCCGACCTTCCGGCGCACCTCCGGTGGTCGAACGGTGACGGACGGGAGAGGGGAATCTTTCCCACTGTTTCAGCCAACGCTCGGCGTTGGTTCGGACGCGAGCGGGAGAGGGAGAAGGGAGGAGAGAGGGGGTTGACGCGCAGGTTCGTACGCGCGTCTCGCTTCATCTCCGACCGGACTTTCCGACGCAGCTTTTCGGAGGATCTCGGTGGGCTCGGCTCGTGGAGTGGTGGCAACGCTACAAGGGTAAACCCTCCCCGGATCTATCGTGTGTAGTGGTAGTAGGACGGGTTTCTCGTGTGTAGTGGATAGAGGCTTTACCGCCGTCCGGACTTCGTGTGGCTTTTCGTCCGGACGGTTCTTTGCGTTATCTGCGCCCGCATATGTGTAGTGCGGGTTGTGCTTATTTGTAGGTACTGCTTGCTTGCTTGCAAAGTCCAGGACGTGTGTGCCGGCACCCTTGAAGGTGTTCGCCACCGTCCCCTTGTGATTCGCTTGAGGCCGCGCCAGGTGCCTATCTCGGCATGTGTAGTAGAAAGGAGCGCGGGCTGAGGAAATTTCTGTGAGTGCAAAGTGTTTTGGAGAGTCTCCATCACTTTGACACAGTTGAGAGATTTGTATTCGTCGTCCGAGGGGCGCGTATTCATACCGAACCTTCGCGCACGTGGTGTGAGGACTTGTAAAAGTGCTGGGCCAGCTTCCGCAACGCGATCCTAATCGGTCGCGGGCCACTCTAGTGTAGGGCTGAGATCTCCGCGAGGGGATCTGCCGGTTGTGGTTAAGTTTATTATAAAAAAATAATTTGCCCATAACAAACCGGTATCAGAGCTTAAGTTTGTGTAAGTCTATTGTTAGGGATATCGACGTCGGTGTACGCTGTTTGGAGGGTGCGTACGTCGGTTGCCTAGCGCCGGGGCGTAGTCTCTCAGCCTCTTCACTGATCGCTCAGTTCCGACACAGACCGAGCACTACTTAGCTCTTTTCAGTGCACCCAGAGGTCAGACCATCAGATCTCATTCCCACCAGCAGAACTTCAGAGTACTTCTCACAATCACAATGGTTTACAGCTGCAGAGCAGCATCTCCCACTTGGAGACTGCGATAGGGAACTTCGATGGAGACGCTACGATCATGGAGCGTCTCGAGGCACTTCGGTCGGCGGTCGAGTCCGTTGGGACCTGCCTGGATTCTGAGTTGGCACGTCTCTCCAGTGCCCTTGGTGGACTTGAATTGGAGGTGGCTAGTTTGAAGGGGCAGGCTGCTGCCCGTGCTTCTACTTCAGCCACAGGCGCTGGGAGTTCCCAGCCGCAGACCACTAGAGTGCGTGTTCCCGACCCTCCTACTTTCAGTGGGGTACGCAGTGCAAAGGAACTTGAGAATTTCCTTTGGGATATGGAGCAGTATTTCAGGACTGCTCAGGTGCCTGATTATGAGAGAGCGCAGTTGTGTTCGGCATATCTGATAGGTGACGCCAAGCTCTGGTGGCGTACCTTAGTGACCCCTCCGGGAGAAGAGGTGCCACGTGGACATCTCATGGGATGAGTTGAAAGCTGAACTGAAGAATCAGTTCCTGCCGACACACACTTCTAAGACTGATAGAGACTCTCTGCATAAGATCAGACACACGGGGACAGTTCGTGAGTATGTTCGAGCTTACTCTGCCGCCATGCTCGAAATACCACGAATGGAAGAAGAGGATCGCTTGTACTTCTTCTTAGAGAGGATGCAGACATGGGCACAGTTGGAAGTTAGGAGACATAGTCCCATTAACTCTCAAAGAGGCTATGGCCGTAGCTGATTCCTTAGTGGATTTGAGGGATAGGAAGCAATCTGCTCCTATCTCCTCTGGTCCATCTAAGTCACGTTCCCCTCAGAGGAATAAGGGGAAGCGTCCAGCTCCAGGACCCAAGGGTGGGTATAGAAGAAGCAAGGAAAAGGAGGAGCTACCTCTTCAGGAACCGGCCAGAAGAAAGCCATTCCAGCCGGTTCTCCTCCTAGGGGCGCTCCCAAGCAGCAGCTGAAGTGTTTTCTTTGCCGAGGTCCTCATCGCATGCGTGATTGTCCTCGGGGAGATACACTTGCAGCCATTGTTCAGCGGGAGGCTGCCCAATCTGAGGATCCTCTGATCACTGTGAATCCTTTGGTGATCAATGCCATTGCTACTTCCACCACAATGAAGACCAAGTTGATGTACGTGGAGATGAGGGTGAACTCACATCGAGTTCATGCCATGATCGATAGTGGTGCATCTCATGTTTTTGTGGCTCATGGCATGGCGACGCGGCTAGGGCTGAGCATGTCCCCTGCTCAGGACCGCTTCAAGACGATCAACGCTGAGGAGCGGCAGATCGCAGGAATATCCTATGATGTTCCTCTTGTCTTCGGGGAGTGGAAGGGTAAGAACCATGTACGCGTGGTTCAGATGGACGATTATGATGTTATCGTCGGCTTGGAGTTGATACAGAAGATGAAGGCTGCTATAGTCCCTCATCTAAAGGGTGTCCAGGTGATGGATGAGAGATACCCTTGCTTTGTTCGTTGCCTACAGTTGGCTGGGTCGGATAAGTCAGTACGACCAGGGAAGGCTCAGAGTACATACATATCGGCTGCTACTCTTGAGACAGGCTTACGTCGGGGCGAGCGGACCTTTCTGGCTACATGGGTGACGGCCCCTGTAGAAGGTCCAGACGACGTACCAGCGGAAGTGAAGAATTTACTTGAGGAGTTCCAGGATCTTCTTCCGCCTGAGCTACCTAAGGAGCTTCCTCTCAGACGTGCGATTGATCACCGCATTGAGTTGGTTCCTGGGGCAGCTCCTTCTTTCCGACCCCCATACCGCATGCCTCCTGCAGAGCTCGTAGAGCTGAGGAAGCAGTTGGATGAACTCTTGGCAGCTGGGTTCATCCAACCCTCCAAGTCTCCATTTGGTGCTCCTGTGCTGTTTCAAAAGAAAAAGGACGGTAGTCTTCGCTTCTGTGTTGACTACCGTGCCTTAAATAAGATCACCATCAGGAACAGATACCCAATCCCACATATCCAGGACCTCATCGACAGACTAGCGGGCGCTACTGTCTTCACCAAGCTTGATTTGAGATCAGGCTATTGGCAGGTCCGCATAGCTGAGGGAGATGAGGCGAAGACAGCCTGTGTCACCCGGTACGGCGCCTTCGAGTTCTTGGTTATGCCATTCGGCTTAACCAATGCGCCGGCTACCTTCTCCCACCTGATGAACAATGTTCTGACACAGTTGCTAGACGATTTTGTAGTCGTCTACCTTGATGATATCGTGGTGTACTCGGCCACGATGGAGGAGCATTTGCAGCATCTGAGATTGGTGTTTCAGAGACTGAGGGAACACCAGCTGTATGTGAAGAGGGAGAAATGCTCTTTTGCTGCTTCTGAGATCCAGTTTCTGTCCCATGTGGTAGGCCATGGCACTGTCCAGATGGATCCTGAGAAGGTGCGTGCCATTGTCGAGTGGACCGCACCTACTTCCCCTACTGAGCTCCGATCTTTCCTGGGAGTGGCGAATTTCTTCAGGAAATTTATCCAGGACTACTCCAAGATCGCAGCTCCCCTTTCTGACCTCCTGAGGAAGGAGACTCCATGGCTATGGCAAGAACGGCATCAGACTGCGTTTGCAGAGTTCAAACGCAGGATCGCCAGTGAGCCGGTTCTTCGTATGCCGGACTTCAGTCGGCCCTTTGAGGTCCATACCGATGCCTCTGATAGAGCGATCGGTGGAGTGCTCTTACAGGAGGGGCATCCAGTGGCATTTGAGAGCCGGAAGTTAAGTCCGGTGGAGCAGCGTTACTCAGCTCACGAGAAGGAGATGGTCGCCGTGATCCACTGCCTTCGAGTTTGGCGCATCTATCTTCTCGGTAGCGCTTTTGTAGTGAAGACGGATAATGTCGCCAACACATACTTCGCTACGCAGAAAAAGCTTTCTCCTAAACAAGCGAGATGGCAGGAGTTCCTCGCTGAGTTTGACTTCACCTGGGAGCACAGACCGGGGCGCTCCAATGTGGTTCCAGATGCTCTCAGCAGGATGTGCACTGTGGTGCTTGCTTCTATATCGAGGATTGAGGGTGATCTCCTCGATCGCATTCGGCAAGTTGCTGCTCTCGACGCCAAATACCAGCAGCTGATCGCCGACGTGCGAGAAGGCAAGGTTCGTCGTTACTATCTTCAGGGCGACGACCTTTTGATGGCCGAGGGCGGTCGGCCACTTGTTCCGGCGACTAGCGGACTTCGACGCGAGTTATTGCGTGAGCTTCACGACTCGGCATGGAGTGGACATCCGGGACAGCGCAGGATGCTGATTCTATTATCCCGATCTTGTTATTGGCCCTCCATGCGAGCTGATGTCGATCATTATGTCCGCACCTGCTTGATCTGCCAGCAGGATAAAGTCGATAGGAGGCGCGAAGCTGGATTGTTACAGCCTCTTCCTATTCCGGAACGACCATGGACTTCAGTTTCCATGGATTTTATTACTGGGTTACCGAAGGTCGAAGGGAAGGCTTCTATCTTTGTTGTGGTGGACAGGTTCTCTAAGTACTCTGTGTTCATCGCAGCACCTGAGCCTTGTTCAGCCAAGGAGACGGCTGACCTATTCTTCAAGCATGTAGTGAAGCTTTTTGGGCTTCCTCTGGACATTGTTTCTGACAGAGATGCCAGGTTCACTGGTAACTTCTGGACGTCCTTGTTCAAGACTCTTGGTTCCGAGCTAAAGTTTTCTACAGCGAACCATCCTCAGACCGATGGCCAGACGGAGAGGATAAATGCACTACTTGAAGAATACCTTCGTCACTTCGTGTCGGCAAGCCAGCGCAACTGGGTGTCTCTCCTCGACACGGCGCAGTTTGCCTACAACTTGCAGCAGTCTTCAGCGACCGGCAAGACACCATTTGAGTTGGTGTTAGGACGACAGCCTCTCACCCCCGCTGATATTGTGCAGCACACTGATGGTGAGTGCCCAGCAGCCTATCGGGTTGCGAGAGATCATGCCGAGGTGCTCCAGGAGGCTCGTGATAGCTTAGAGCACGCTGCAAGAAGGATGCAGCATTATGCCAATCAGAGTAGACGCGATGAACAGTTCGAAGTTGGAGATCTTGTGCTATTAAAGTTGACACCTCAGATGTGGAGAAAGATCTCAGCCAAGACTGCGCATCGCAGCCTTATTCAGAGATATGAGGGACCTTTCGAGGTCTTAAGACGGGTTGGTGCTGTAGCCTACAGGCTGAAGCTTCCCGACAGATTAAAGCTTCATCCGACCTTTCATGTAAGCTTTTTGAAAAAGTTTCATACCGACGAGACCGACCCCAGTCGCTCTCAGGGGCGTCGGGCTCCTCCTAGTGTTCGGGCAGAGTTTGATAAAAAGATTGAAAAGATTTTGAATCACAAAACACTTGGACAGTATAGGAGGAACAGGCGGATGGAATTTCTTGTGCAGTGGGAAGGAACACCCATAGAAGAAGCTGAGTGGGAAAAAGCTTCTGATTTGTGGCAGTTTGAAGAGGAGTTGAAGATTTACATGGACAGCCTGTCGTCGAGGGCGACGACGAACTTGGGTGGGGGAGTATGTGATGCTCCCGGGATTTAGCACAAATCCCAAAGCACACCGAGATGGAGCGATGGCGGGACCCCTCGTCATCAGCCGTGTTGGATGACTCGGGTGTGCGATTGTGTCACTGAGGCTGACACAAGTCCATAGGGCGAGGGTCGAGTCAGACCACGGAGTGTGGGTTCACACGTGGATGTGGGCTTTTGACTCGACCCATGGACCCCGGACCCTCTCGCACGAGCTTACGAGCGTGTGCATCGAAGAGGGTCAACCGTGGGGCGATTCTGAGGTCTAATCGACCCCGAACCGGACCTGAACCCATCTTCCAGGCTGAACCGAACCGGTTCAACCGGTTCAGACCGCTACAGTGCACGCGTGCGCGAAAAGGGGGAAGAAATCCCCTGTTCCTCGTCTTCGTTGGAAACGGCGCCGTCCGCCGTCGATTGCGCCACCTGGAAGCACGCCCGCCAGATTTGGAAGGTGGCCGGAGGTGCGGGCTGGCGTGGCGACGAGGACGACGGAGTTTGAAGGCTGGGACTCCTACGTGGACGAGCCTAGGGCGGATTTTCGGATCCGCCCCGGTGGAAGCGAGATCTCCGGCCAATCACCGGCGGAGATCGCGGCTGCGTGGCGACGAGGATGGAAATCCCATCCTCGTCGAGGGGAGGTTGCAATGAAGCGGATAGAGAGCTTGAGCAAGGTCTGGCGACGACGATTTCTCGGCGAGATTTAGATCTGGGAACAGAGCATCCTGTTTGGCGTCGGCGACGAGGCTCCGGCCGTGGACTCGTCGGCGTTCCCTCTCAGATCGACTCACCGGTGCCCTGAGGTAACGAGGAGACCATCTCCTCCGGCGCCGGCAGCCAGACGCGGGAGAGCGATCGGATTTTCCGATCGCCGGTTCCACGCAGCGACAGCTTCCATTGGGTTTGAATTCTCGTCGGCGGCGACTCCTCCGGCGACAATACTCCGGCAGCGACTTCGCCTCTCGTCGGACACCAGATCCCGACCTTCCGGCGCACCTCCGGTGGTCGAACGGTGACGGACGGGAGAGGGGAATCTTTCCCCTGTTTCAGCCAACGCTCGGCGTTTGTTCGGACGCGAGCGGGAGAGGGAGAAGGGAGGAGAGAGGGGGTTGACGCGCAGGTTCGTACGCGCGTCTTGCTTCGTCTCCGACCGGACTTTCCGACGCAGCTTTTCGGAGGATCTCGGTGGGCTCGGCTCGTGGAGTGGTGGCACGCTACAAGGGTAAACCCTCCCCGGATCTATCGTGTGTAGTGGTAGTAGGACGGGTTTCTCGTGTGTAGTGGATAGAGGCTTTACCGCCGTCCGGACTTCGTGTGGCTTTTCGTCCGGACGGTTCTTTGCGTTATCTGCGCCCGCATATGTGTAGTGCGGGTTGTGCTTATTTGTAGGTACTGCTTGCTTGCTTGCAAAGTCCAGGACGTGTGTGCCGGCACCCTTGAAGGTGTTCGCCACCGTCCCCTTGTGATTGCTTGAGGCCGCGCCGGTGCCTATCTCGGCTGTGTAGAGAAAGGAGCGCGGGCTGAGGAAATTTCTGTGAGTGCAAAGTGTTTTGGAGAGTCTCCATCACTTTGACACAGTTGAGAGATTTGTATTCGTGTCCGAGGGGCGGTATTCATACCGAACCCTTCGCGCACGTGGTGTGAGGACTTGTAAAAGTGCTGGGCCAGCTTCCGCAACGCGATCCTAATCGGTCGCGGGCCACTCTAGTGTAGGGCTGAGATCTCCGCGAGGGGATCTGCCGGTTGTGGTTAAGTTTATTATAAAAAAATAAATTTGCCCATAACACAAAGATATATGCAGAAAAGTTAAGTCAAAATAAATCTTGACTCTGGACAAGGCTGGAAACACGTTAAAAAAAAGAAAAAGAGATCTGGCATGTGCCAGCATTTCAAAGAGAAGGAAATATGCGACAGCAAGGAATGGGGAGCATTTGCAGCAACTAATCAAAGCCGAATAAAAAAAAATCATATCCATCTTTGCTAATAAGGTAAGGGATTTATGATAGCAAAGAAGAAAGGGGAAGCACAAAACGAAAAAGGAAAAATGAATCGTGGCTTATTAGGAACAAAAAGGAGCGCCAAAAAATTAATGCGAATAGAAGGAAATAAATTTAGAGAAAAGATGGCTGGAACGCTATAAAAAGGGCTGCTAGGCGACTAAAAAAAAGGAGGAGGGGTAGAGTGCCGTGAGGCTTGCAAAAAGAAATCGACATACAACGCTAAGAGGCTCACAACACTGCTACAAGGTAAAAGAAAAGGGGAGTATTTTATTTTTCTGCAGTAGGAGTAGCTATGCATGATGCCTAACTGCATCATGTATGAGAGCATGATGCCTAACTGCATCATGTTCGAAAATCCCCCCGAGTGATGTGAGAAAATAAAAGAAGAGTAGTGAATAGAAGAAAGGTGAAGCGACCTGAAGATAAAAAAAAAAGAAAAGTGCGAGAAGATAAAAAGAAAAGTGCGAGAAGTAGCAAGAAGAAGGTCCCGGCTGAGAAGGAGCAAGAAAATAAAGAAAACAAAGAAGAGAAGGGGCGCTGAGGTGGTGAGGTGAAGCATCTCTCGGCAATAAAAATAAGAGAAGGGTGAAGCATCTTTCGGAAACAAAAATAAGAGAAGAGGAGAGGTTGGGAAGCAAGGGCCTCTCCGCGGAAGAAGATCACGGCAAGAAGAGCGAACAAAATAAAAAAAATTGAAGAGGGGTTCTCGGCTGAAGAAGGTCTCAGCTAAAAAAGAAGAGAGGTCTGGGCATAAGAAGTTGAAGCCGAGAGTTAAAAAAAAACTGATAGTGAGAAGAAGAAGCTTTCGGCAAGAAATCAAGGAAAAGAAGAGAGGTATGGGTCCAAGAAGCTGCAGCTGAGGAAAAAATAAATAATAATAAAAAAAAAGAGAGAAGAAGAAGAAGAGGGAGGAAGGTTCTGTCAAAAGATGAATAAGAAGAGGATGATACTACGCTCTAAAAAAAAATGAAAAGAGGACCTCTGCATGCATCTCACGTAAAAAAAAGGGGGAAGAAGAGGCTGCGATGATGCCTGGAACCACGGTTATTATGCAAACTATAATTTTTCCCTACATGCTACATGAATCTATAATTTAGTCTTGTATTTCATTTCAAAAAAAAAAAAGAAAAAAAGAAGAGAAGATTCTTGACAATTGACAGTAGGATCAAAAAAAAAAAAATCAAAGTTGTTTTAAAGCTCTCACTCTGCAAAAAAAAAAATTGAAGACTTCTCAAACGAATGGAATATTGAGATATCAGATCTTAAATGTATCATTTCAATAAAGAGAAGAGACGATGAAGCATGCAGTCTCAAATAAGGGGGCATTTTGGCTTACACTCTGTATTGATTGTCTGCCTCTTGCCTGGTCACTCAGACACTACCTCATCATGTCATCAAGAGACTTGATAGATCAAAGATAAATCAAATACAAGCTTCTTAGTAACACAGGGGGGCATGAAGAAATTCTTACCAAAAGAAAGAAGACAACACCTCTTCTCAAAATTCATGTGAAATCATATACCTAAGATCTGAGATGAGCATTCTGCTATTCAAAACTCAAATTTTGGAGACCTATTGCTTCTCAAGAAAAACTAATACGAATATTTGACAATGTCAAAATGTAGAATTTCAGTGCATTATGGTGTAGTATTGTTTGGAAGATGCGTACGTCAATACTTGTTATCGGGGCGTAGATCCTCAATACAACACTGTGTTGACTACATGCTATGATTGAAATTCAAGTATTCACAAGTCATGAAGACAAAATATTTGCTCAAATTTCAAATGTCCACAAGCCATAAAGGGCTCGACATATGACAAACTTCAAACTCCAAATTCCATAAGCCACAAAGGCTCGTTCATCTCAAATTCGAACGTTTGATCCCATGACCCGTTCACCCCAAATTTTGAATGTTTGGATCTCGAATGCTTAGTCCCATGACCCATTCATCCAAATTTTGAATGTTTGGCCCAATGGCTCGTTCATCAAATTCTGAATGTTTGGTCCCACGACCCATTCATCCCAATTTTGAACGTTTGGTCCCCCGACCCGTTCACTCAATTTTGAACGTTTGGCCCAATGGCTCGTTCACTCAAATTCTGAACGTTTGGTCCCATGAGCCGTTCATCCAAATTCTGAATGCTTGGTCCCCCGACCCATTCATCAAATCCCGAACGTTTGGTCCCTCGACCCGTTCACTCAATTTTGAACGTTTGCCCCAATGGCTCGTTCACTCAAATTCTGAACGTTTGGTCCCACGACCCGTTCATCCAAATTCTAAATGCTTGGTCTCCTGACCCATTTATCAATGTTGGGAAACCTTGGTCACAAGCATCATTCAGAAACTTGTTGTAGCGGAAATACTAGGTCATCATAGAATCGCATGGATTGAGCACATGATCAACCTTATAAAACTTGTATAGAACAAGTTAGAGTATTACCATTGCCATGATGTAAGAAGCGGCTTGGAAGATGAAAGGGGGCGAGTGCCTCTTCTCCAAAGATGTCACACACAAGATGATGTCGACTTCCTTCCTTGTGTTCCTTGTGCTAGCAAAGACACCAAGGAGTCTTTAATCGTGTCTTGGAGAGGAAGATGTGCACTCTTGGCTGGTCGAAGTTCTTCCCTTGCGTGAAAAAGATCCACACGAGAGAGAGCCGAAAAGAGGAAGAAAAATGAGAGCTCTTCTGGAAACCGTGAGACAGAGAGAGAGAGACCAAGAAGGAATGTTCGGTTACCACATATGGTAAGAACCAAACATGTAACTCCCTCCTTAACTCCCATTCAACCCATCGAAAAACTTCCCTCTTAATTGAACCATGCGTTCACTAATGAACCGGTCCAATTTCGAATTGGTTCAAGCATCAAGTCGAACCAGCCCTGGTTATGATCTCTTTGAACCATATGGCTCAAGATCTAACCACACATCTCATTGAACCCCTGATCTTTACGATCAAGCATCAATCCTCCCGATCGAAGCTTACCGATCATATGCCCTAATCAATTAAACATGATTAGACTAGATCTCACTTCCAATCAGAGCTTAAATTCCTCCAGTTCACACGATCTGACATAAGTAAGCTATATCATCAAATTGTGCGACCCTAAGGGTTTCCTTCAATGTCGGTAACAATAACTTACGTTATCACGATCAGAGAGGGGTATCTAGCAACACATCACTGTCTCCCGTTATGAAGGAAAGAGTCTTCCAAGACTACTCCCAAACCACAGCACAAGTGTGAATCTAATTCACTTGGCATACATGTTTCCCTTTGCCACTAGATGTTCCCATTGGACAAGCATGTCAAGCCTGCGATTCCAACATGATGAAAATGGTTAGATCAGACAAACATAGTTGTCTGGGTATGGCCATACACATTCTCAACCATTTCATCCAGGGGGCCCTTTAGAACATCACACTCCAACTAGGAGAGGCAATCCTATATCTATCACAAGTGCCCTAACATGACTCATGCCCACTATCCAAGATAATCCTTAACCATTATCTTTCAAATGATATTGAACTACCTCAAGATAATGCCAATCATCACTTAGAAACACAAGTGATTTCAAGTCAGAGGGAATATACCACTTGCTTGCATACAAGGATTATTCACATTGTGACAAACAATTGAATATCCTAAGTAGGGTCAGTCCAGTACATCCAATGCACCTATGTGTCTAAATCTTATTCTATGCCTGAAGCATCCTATAAGTTTAGAACACATATTAGTCTCAATCATATCAAGGCTGTCTCATGTTCACCGAGATATCTCGACTAAGGACAACACTGAATGTCAGCTAAGCTGAATCATTGAGACATTACTCAGAAGTATACATACAACGGCAGATAATGTAACAATCTGAATAACAACAATTGCCTTTATAAAAACATATATATATAGTTTATACATGATACTGAAAATAACCCAAGGCCTCAAACATTAGCCTTAAGGGCATACCCTGACAATCTCCCACTTGCACTTAAACTAATGGTTGAGAAATCTCAAACCCATATTATTACAGTGCTTCTCATGCTTCTGCTGCGCCAGAGGCTTTGTAAGCAGGTCAGCTAGATTGTCATCTGTATGAATCTTGTAGATCTTGATGTCTCCTCGATCAATGATTTCATGGATCAAGTGAAACCTTCTCTGTATGTGCTTGGACTTCTAGTGTGACCGTGGTTCCTTCGCTTGTGCAATCGCTCCAGTGTTATCACAGAAGATAACCAATGGATCTGCACTTGAAGGAACAACACCAAGTTCCTGAATGAACTTACGAATCCATACTGCCTCCTTTGATGCTTCTGAGGCTGCAACATACTCGGCTTCTGTTGTGGAATCAGCAACAATTGATTGTTTGAAACTCTTCCACACCACTGCTCCTCCATTCAAGCTAAAAACATAGCCTGATTGCAATCGAAAATCGTCTTGGTCAGATTGGAACGAAGCATCAGTATATCCTTCAATACTGAGTTCTCCCTGACCTCCATAAATCAAGAACATATATTTGGTTCTCCGAAGATATTTTAAAATGTTCTTGACTGCAATCCAGTGTGCCTTCCCTGGATTACCTTGGAACCGACTGGTTACGCTTAACCCGTAAGCGACGTCTGGGCGAGTACACAACATCGCATACATGATAGACCCAATAGCCGAAGCATAAGGCGTATTGTCCATCTCATCTTTCTCAGACTGTGTTTGAGGACACTGGCTTTTTGAAAGATTCAGACCATGTCTGACTGGAAGATATCCTCTTTTAGAATTTTCTAAATGGAATCTCTCGAGGACCTTATCGATGTAAGTACTCTGGCATAGCCCGAGAAGCCTATTAGATCTATCTCTAAAGATCTCCACACCTAGTATATAGGTCGCTTCTCCTAAATCTTTCATCTGGAAACATTTTCTTAACCATGCTTTGACTGCATGCAGTTCAGGAATATCGTTTCCAATGATTAAAATATCATCGACGTAGAGGACTAGGAAAGTAATCACGCTCCCACTAAACCTTTTATATACACACGGGTCATCTTCATTTTTGACGAAACCAAATTCAGAAACTGATTCATAAAAACGAATATTCCAGCTTCTCGATGCTTGTTTTAGTCCATAAATGGACTTCCTTAATTTGCATATTTTATGACGTTCTGATGGGTTAATGAAACCTTCAGGTTGTGTCATGTACACATCCTCTTCTAATTTTCCGTTAAGGAAAGCGGTTTTCACATCCATTTGCCAGATCTCATAATCAAAATATGCTGCTATCGTGAGAATAATTCGAATGGACTTGAACATGGCTACAGGAGAGAAAGTTTCATCATAATCTATCCCGTAGATTTGTTTGAAACCTTTCGCAACTAGCCTGCCCTTATAGGTAACTACGTTACCATCCATGTCTTTCTTCTTTCTGAAGATCCACTTACAGCCTATAGGGATTACTCCCGGAGGCGGATCAACCAAATCCCAGACTTGGTTATCTGAAATGGAGTCCGTCTCGGCTCGCATAGCTTCAAGCCATCTTGCTGACTCCGGTCCACATACCGCATCCGCATAAGTGAGGGGTTCATCATTAATGATGTAGACTCCGTCATAGCGCTCAGGCTCACGACGAATCCTTCCTGATCTACGCGGTTCCCGTGATATCTGAGCCTCAGGTTGAATATTAACCTGATCTATTGGTTCAGGGTCATCCAACTGTGCTTGACTACTTTGTCCTTCTTCTGGAACTTCATCCAGCTTTATTTCTCTCCCACTGGCCTCTTGCAGAAGAAATTCCTTCTCAAGAAAAATAGCCATTCGAGCAACAAATACTTTATTCTCTTTGGGATCGTAGCAACAAAAAATATCAGATCTGCTCTCCAGTTTTCTAGAGGCGAGCTTTTTGACATAAGCCTCGCAACCCCAGATTTTGATAAATGTCAAGCTCGGCTGTTACCCATACCATAACTCATATGGTGTCTTTGAAACGGCCTTGGATGGCACTCGGTTTAGCACCTTTGCAGCTGTTTCCAGTGCAAATCCCCAAAAGGAGTAAGTTAGAGTAGCCTGACTCATCATAGAACGAATCATATCCAATAGGTTCGATTCCTCCTCTCGGACACACCATTCCATTGCGGTGTTCCTGGCGGAGTGAGCTGTGAGATGATCCCACACTCTTTCAGATAGTCAGTAAACTCACGACTCAAGTATTCTCCACCTCGATCTGATCGAAGTGCCTTGATATTTCGGCCTAACTGATTCTGTACTTCATTTTTGAATTCTTTGAATTTGTCAAAAGATTCACTCTTATGTCTCATTAAATAGACATAACCATATCTACTGAAATCATCAGTAAAAGTAATGAAGTATGAATACCCACCTCTGGCATGTTTACTAAATGGCCCACACACATCACTGTGAATAAGGTCAAGTAAACCTGGAGCCCTTTCACCTTTATTAGAAAAAGGAGTCTTCGTCATCTTGCCCATTAAACAAGCTTTGCATGTATCAAGCTTCTCATAGGAGAATGATCCCAGCAGTCCATGGTCATGCAACCGCTTAATGCGCTTCTTGTTAATATGGCCTAGACGACTATGCCATAACAAGGTGCTGTTATCAACATACTTGGCTTTCTTATTATCAATTTGTTGTACAGAACATTCCATGTCCAACATGTATAACCCATTGTTAATCGACCCAGTTGCATAAACAATATTATCATATGAAATACAGCACTGTGAAGTTTTGCATTCAAATGAAAAACCTTTCCTAACAAGAGTAGGAATAGAGATAATATTCTTTGTTATGCTTGGTACAAAATAACAATTGTCAAGTTCTAATACAAATCCAGATGGTAAAGAGATGTAATATTCTCCTACAGCAACAGCAGCAACTCGTGCCCCGTTTCCAACTCGTAGGTCCACCTCATGCTGTCCCACCTGTCTTCTTCTGTTGAGTTCCTGCACATTTGAACAAATGTGAACTCCACATGCAGTGTCCAACACCCATGAAATAGAAGAAGCAACCATGACTTCAGTCACGAAAATACCTGAGCCAGAAGTGAAAGGCTTACTTCCCTTCCTCTCTCCTCGGAGCGCTCTACAGTCCTTCTTCCAGTGACCCAGCTGGCCACAATGGAAGCATCTGTTGTCCTTTGACCGCTTCACCTTTTGTTTCAAAGCCTTGTTGTAGCTCTTGATAGGGGTTTTGCCCTTCTTCCCCTTCTTCTTATTCCCTAAAGGAACCATCAAGACAGAGGACGAAGGCTTTCCCTTCTCAAGAGTCTGCTCTATAGTGCAGAGCATGTTCAGTAATTCTGCCGGAGTACAGTCGATTTTGTTCATATTAAAATTAATGATGAACGCATCGAAAGAAGCCGGGAGAGACTGCAAGATGATGTCTACAACAAGTTTTTGATTGATGGTATGTCCCAGTTTCTCTAGAGCTTCTTTGTACCCAATCATCTTGAGTACATGAGCTCCCACTGGACTTCCTTCAGTCAGTTTGCTATGAAAGAAAAGTTTCATCAAGTTATAGCGTTCTGTCCTTGCCTGTGCAGCATACAGCATTTTCAGATTTGCTATAATATCAATAGCAGACAAATCCTCATGCTGACGCTGGAGCTCGGGCGTCATTGACGCAAGCATAAGGCAAGCGACATCAGTACTATCACTGACGTGCTTCTCATAAGCATCTCGAACCGCCCTTGCGGCGTTCGCAGCGGGTTGAGCCGGCATTGCCGACTCAAGGACGTACAGCTTCCTCTCAGCTTTGAGGACAATCTTCAGCTGTCTATACCAGTCTGAGAAGTTTGGCCCAGCAAACTTCTCCTTTTCCAATATGGATCGCAAGTTGAGCCATGTGGTGTTCGTTGCTGCAGGAATCTACAACATAGCAAGAACAACAAGGTCAATATCCATGTTAGAATCATTCCAGGACTTAAGAGTGATTCTTTTCTCACTATTTTATCTGACTGAAAATCCAATAAAACAGCCCGAAAGAGTAAAACTCTTTTAGTGAGATGGGATCCAGATTTCATATTTGATCTCCGCGTCCCGCTCAGGTGAGATAAGATGCACAGAGAGTTCAAGCACTAATCACTGGTAGGTAATCCATGCTAATCGCCAACCCGTGCGATTCCCCTTCATCTAGGCAATCCAGAAGACTGTGCCAACTGAGTTGGTACAACACAGTTTCTGATTCCTCAGATGGCTGCCTCCATATAGCTATCATATGCTCAACTTGTAGCCTATATGGTCAAGCTGACCTGACCTACTTCCTGGACCACCACGTGCTATGCTGAGCAACGAGAAGCGATAAATCCCTTCTCTGTAGCATGTAGGTGTAATCGCGCACCGTCTGAAAATAGCTAGGCGTGCCCACTGAGTGGGTACAACACGGCCCCAACGATAGTCAGAACAGTGAGGTTTCAATTCAGAAGGCAATCGATAGCTTGATATTTACGTTGGATTTTAACGGTCTTTTATCTTCTTACTATCATGCAAATTCTATAGTGATAGCTGAAGAATAAAACATGCATGTGCTAATATTACTTAAAACAGTAAATGAAAGCATCATTATCTTATGTGGTAAACGCCCATAAAACTTAAGTAAAACCCTAGTTTAACAAAAGTCTTTACTTGAGCTCTTTATGGGACTCTTGTACCTCATCCGGCCCAGCCCGGGCCCAGACGCCATTTGCAGCCCAAATGCGCCCACAAGACAGAATGGGCCTGTTCTAGAGTCGACCTCTAGACCACCCACCTAGTGAAGCTAATTGCTGCAAGCGCTTCTGCCAAATGTGCTGTGTGCTCATGTCTGATCAAATTACATTTTAAACTATCTAGACATGGTTTGACACGCAGGTCAATTGTACATTTTAATAAATTAAATGTGATTCGCATATCACACCAATATATTCTTTCCAGGCACGCAGGCCCCAGCACAGCATACAAAATAGGGCAGCCCACATAAGATTAAATAAACACTCAATATACTCAATGCAACATGTTAAACATGTACTACATGTGATCCAAACAGAAATAAAATTTTAGAAAAAACCCATGGCATCAATTTTATTTCCTTATGTGCCCTACTACCTTACAACGGTCCATTAACAGATATCCACTCGTCAGACCAAGTCAGACCCACTGCCCTTGCATGCACCCAGTCATAACTGACTTGCGTCGACCCAATGGTCGACTATGCATGCCTTAAGAGCTGAACGTCCCACATGATTTCCGGCAAGCGGGTGTGACCCCGGGCCATAATCATGATCGTTCACTAGGCGCCTCAAACAGACATCGCTACACGCCCTTCTGCAGTCGGCTTATAGCCACCTGTATAGCTTGCGCACAGGTACTATCCAGCCGCCCATCCAGGCTGTCAGATAGTCTGATTAGGCTGTTGGGTCCATACTTGACTAACGACTTCAAAACTGTTAACCCGTCTAAGTGTTTGAAGTAGGCGCACAGATAGATCTAGTGAAGTCGCGCATGAAGATAAGTTTAAAACACAACTATGATATGCGCAAACTATGTATGTAAACATTCATCTAATATCACATGCGCAAACTATGTATGTAAACATTGTATCATGTTGTTGCATGTGAAACTAAACAAGATCTATCCAAAAATCAAGTATGGATCACGGCAATCATATGCATCAAGCCATAAAAAAAAAAACTGGCTCTGATACCATTGTTGGGAAACCTTGGTCACAAGCATCATTCAGAAACTTGTTTTAGCGGAAATACTAGGTCATCATAGAATCGCATGGATTGAGCACATGATCAACCTTATAAAACTTGTATAGAACAAGTTAGAGTATTACCATTGCCATGATGTAAGAGGCGGCTTTGAAGATGAAAGGGGGCAAGTGCCTCTTCTCCAAAGATGTCACACACAAGATGATGTTGACTTCCTTCCTTGTGTTCCTTGTGCTAGCAAAGACACCAAGGAGTCTTTAATCGTGTCTTGGAGAGGAAGATGTGCACTCTTGGCTGGTCGAAGTTCTTCCCTTGTGTGAAAAAGATCCACACAAGAGAGAGCCGAAAAGAGGAAGAAAAACGAGAGCTCTTCTGGAAACCGTGAGAGAGAGAGAGAGAGACCAAGAAGGAATGTTTGGTTACCACATATGGTAAGAACCAAACATGTAACTCCCTCCTTAACTCCCATTCAACCCATCGAAAACTTCCCTCTTAATTGAACCATGCGTTCACTAATGAACCGGTCCAATTTCGAATTGGTTCAAGCATCAAGTCGAACCAGCCCTGGTTATGATCTCTTTGAACCATATGGCTCAAGATCTAACCACACATCTCATTGAACCCCTGATCTTTACGATCAAGCATCAATCCTCCCGATCGAAGCTTACCGATCATATGCCCTAATCAATTAAACATGATTAGACTAGATCTCACTTCCAATCAGAGCTTAAATTCCTCCAGTTCACACGATCTGACATAAGTAAGCTATATCATCAAATTGTGCGACCCTAAGGGTTTCCTTCAATGTCGGTAACGATAACTTACGTTATCACGATCAGAGAGGGGTATCTAGCAACACATCACTGTCTCCCGTTATGAAGGAAAGAGTCTTCCAAGACTACTCCCAAACCACAGCACAAGTGTGAATCTAATTCACTTGGCATACATGTTTCCCTTTGCCACTAGATGTTCCCATTGGACAAGCATGTTAAGCCTGCGATTCCAACATGATGAAAATGGTTAGATCAGACGAACATAGTCGTCTGGGTATGGCCATACACATTCTCAACCATTTCATCCAGGGGGCCCTTTAGAACATCACACTCCAACTAGGAGAGGCAATCCTATATCTATCACAAGTGCCCTAACATGACTCATGCCCACTATCCAAGATAATCCTTAACCATTATCTTTCAAATGATATTGAACTACCTCAAGATAATGCCAATCATCACTTAGAAACACAAGTGATCTCAAGTCAGAGGGAATATACCACTTGCTTGCATACAAGGATTATTCACATTGTGACAAACAATTGAATATCCTAAGTAGGGTCAGTCCAGTACATCCAATGCACCTATGTGTCTAAATCTTATTCTATGCCCGAAGCATCCTATAAGTTTAGAACACATATTAGTCTCAATCATATCAAGGCTGTCTCATGTTCACCGAGATATCTCGACTAAGGACAACACTGAATGTCAGCTAAGCTGAACATCATTGAGACATTACTCAGAAGTATACATACAACAGCAGATAATGTAACAATCTGAATAACAACAATTGCCTTTATAAAAACATATATATATAGTTTATACATGATACTAAAAATAACCCAAGGCCTCAAACATTAGCCTTAAGGGCATACCCTGACAATCAAATCCCAAACGTTTGGTCCCACGACCTGTTCATCCAAATTCTGAATGTTTGGTCCTACGACCCGTTCATCCAAATCTCGAATGCTTGGTCCCACGACCCTTTCATCTAAATTTTGAATGTTTGGCTCAATGGCTCATTCATCAAATTATGAATGTTTGGTCCCACGACCCATTCATCCCAATTTTGAACGTTTGGTCCCCCGACCTGTTCACTCAATTTTGAACATTTGGCCCAATGGTTCGTTCACTCAAATTCTGAACGTTTGGTCCCACGACCCATTCACTAAATTCTGAATGTTTGGCCCAACGGCTCGTTTACCCAAATTTTGAACGTTTGGTCCCACGACCCGTTCATCCAAATATCGAATGTTTGGCCCCACGACCCATTCGCTCAAATTCTGAACGTTTGGCCCAACGACCTGTTTACCAAATTCTGATCATCCCAACTTCTAATGTTTGGTCTCACGACCCGTTCATTAAATTTTAAACGTTTGGTCCCATGACCCGTTCATTCAATTTTGAACGTTTGGCCCAACGGCCCGTTCACTCATATTTTGAACATTTGGCCCTCTACAAGCCCATTCGCTCAAATCTGAATGTTTTGCCCAACTGCCGTTCGCCCATGTTAAATGTTTGGCCCAAAGGCCTATTCACCTCTACAAGCTCAATCACCCATCTTAACTCTCTCTGCATCACAATGACAACTTACGTTCAAAGCCATTCATATTGCTAAAAGAGTTTCAAACAAAACCTCGTTTGATCCTTCATGAATGTACACTTACACCAAAGCTTCCCAAGGTCCATCATTAAGTAATATCATTCATTAAGAAGCAAAGATCAAAACTGTTGTGTCCGCAAGTGCACGGATACTCGAAGTAATATTTAAGATATCGAACCACAGAGACCTTATTGTTAAGTACTGACTAATTGAGTTTTCACTAGCTAAGCAAATCGATAATTGTGTAGATAGCAATCGAACGGTAATCAGATTGAGAGAATCGGGACTAGGGGTTCATCCATCTTGATATTCATAACTAGACATAATTAATGATTCATCAATCTATATTCGTTATGGTTTAGATACAGCCCACTTAATCAAGAAACTAACTTGCTCTCGCATAGTTAATTTACAAAGAAAGATCCCCACTCTCGTGCAAAATCAAATCAATGTTAAGTATAAGTGGACTTTGGTCAAGGAGATAGAGAATCACTCTCGTGCATTCCCTCTCAATACCATGATCTCAAGCAAAACTAAGCACTCTCGCACCTTAGTTTCACAGGTTTTACTTAAGGTTTTCTAACAGTCTAACATCTATCTCTAGCATGTTTTCATGTCTGAAGCAATAAAGATTTCTAGGTCATAACATCAACAAGAATTAAACTTCTAAAACCTAAAATAAGAACGCAACCAATCTCTTGCGATGGGCTCCTATTATAAACTCTAGGGTTCCAAGTTCTATGATATCATCTTCTCAGTCCATAGCATAAAACTCTAAAGCATGTTAATGTATGATACTAAAAACGATTAAAGGCATAAATCACTTAAGTAAAATAACCATAGCAAAGATACATTGATGTATGAAAAGTTATCTAGTCATTGATATATCAAGAGAATAACACCCCCATGTCCCTAGATGAAATTAAGCTAGCATGACGGAAGATTCACAACAAAACATAGGTTTTTGAATGATTAGAGGCAGTAAAGAAGGAGTAAAAATTACAAAACAGGGTTGCAACAGAATTGCAACCCGAGATTTGCTTTCACAATCGCGATGAACAGTGTCGCGAGTGTGTTATTGATGATTTCTCCCTCGATCGGCTCCCTTTCAATCTGAAACTTCTATGGCGTGTTCTTCTTTCTCAGGGCGAGCTTCCTTCCAAAAATCAAGGCCGGAGATGATTGAAGCAGTGAACGGCGGCGAACCCTAGCGCGGCGGCGAATTCTCCAAATTCTCTCTAAGTCGTCGATGAAAATTCGTCGCTTTGCTTCGAAATTACTCGCCTACTTATGTTGAGTCTTCCCCATTTTTCGGAGAACCTACTGGGTCGCACACCTAGACACTCGAGATCTCGTATTGATCGAGTTGCCTATAATCGAGTCATTTGGTTGATTCGAGTCAGTTTGGGAGTCTGATGCATCGCGGATGTGTCTGATGAGTTGGAGATGATCTTTTGGGATGATATTGTGTTTTGACTTCAGTTGACCCCAGTTGACCTTCGGGTGAACATGTTTGACCTCGATGGACTAGGTTCAGTTGAGTGGTCAAATATTGGGTTTAAGCACCCGTTTTATTCGGAGGCTTTTTGAGATTGATTTAAACGTAACATTGGGGCCCGTGACTTAAGTGCTAAAATGAATATAAATATTCATTTTATTCACAACTTAAGTCATGGGGGTCATGCACAACTTAAGTGAATATTTATATTAAATATATTCATCACTTAAGTTGCGGATCCGCATCCATTAAGCCATAATTGATCTAGGTGCTTATTTATTATGAATTTTCGTAATTAAATAAGCACTAGCCGAAATCATCTAATAACTCATCTCCAACCTAGCGTTTCACCCTAGTTTTTCTCCTCCTTGGCGCCTCCATGCATGGGAGTGTCACCTACATCCATGGATGACAAATTTCATCCTCTCTAGGCGCATGAGACCACTTCAGAGTTTCTTCCTTCTTCCATAGCAAATCCTTTGGAGAGATTGGCGCAAGAGGTGATGATATCTTCCTCTCCATGGCGCCTCCAAGGAAGGAGTGGCGCCCACATGGTGGAGATGATGTATTCTGTTAGGGAATGCCGGGTGTAATTTAAAATTTTGCAGTCCCAGGACGCACCGGAAGAGTCATTACACCCGAGACATATGCCTATCCCAAGGATCCATGCGAGAGAGAAGACACAAGGATGTGTTAGAGATTTACCTCTTTTGCTTGCTTAGTGGTTGAAGCCATGTTGAAGGCGCCAAAGTGTTCGCCCTCTACAAGTATCCACGCGTCGACCGTCTCAACGTTGCTCCCTTCCACGCTTGGTGCTAGCCTTGGGAAGAGAATCTAGCCTTTGTCACTGTCTTCAAATCTTGTGCCACCTCCAAGGTATAGGCGCGAGGAAGAGATGAGGAGGAAGAAGATGCGCCAAGCACTTCCTTCTTCTTTTATGCTTGCGCCACCATCAAACAAGGTGCGCCTATGGCAAAGGGAGGGAGAAGGCTTGCAGCAATAGAAGAGAATGCCACCAAGCACAAGCACCCTTTGCGCCAAGAAGAAAGAGAGAGGAAGAGGAACTTGCTTGTGCGTTGATGGAAGAAGGAGAGCTCCAAGCTCTCAAGTTGTCGCCCCTCTATGCCTTCACGCCTCCAAGAGATTAGTCTATCAAAGAGGAAGCGACAAGGGCATATTTTATAGAGATCAAGGGCGGTTAGGGTTAATTAGAAGGTCAATGCGATTTGGGCATAAATCAAGGAATTTGAATAATTAATTATCTTGATTGAATTCTCAATCATAATCAATAAATCCTTGATTACATATGTGCCAAGCAATGCCATGCAAAGGACCGCCATATGCGCCCAAACATAGGGTTCTAATTATTTTAAGTGATTAAATTCAAATCCAATTTGAATCAATCACTTAGGAGATACCAAATATGGCATTAGCGCAAATCCTAGTCCAACTAGGAATCTATAAGCGCCTATCCCATTATTTCATCCCCATTATACCCTTTTAGCCTCTTGGCTTCACATTACAACTTATTAGCAATCCCCATTAAGCAATGGGCTTGGCCTAAGGTCCATTATGCATGCTAACCATGTAACTGGATCCAATCCAATTTAACCTAAGGTCAAATGAGGCTAACCATGGTTAATTTGGTCCACATGCCAAAAATGGAAGTTGACCATAATAAGTTTCTTCCATCTCATCAGGCCCATTGGCGTTGATGAAATCTTCCAAACTGATCCAAGTTATCCAATAACTTGATCCTAAGGCTTCAGATTAAAGCAACATCAAGAGTCTATTGCGTGTGACCCCGTAGGATCCATATGACGATGGCAATGATGTAAACATCATAAGTAGTGAGGGGTACCTAGCAACACATCACTACTACCCATGTCATAGGACTTAAGTCATATGGCAACAACTCCTAAACAAGCAACGAGGATTCCCATGCATTATATATATATCCCTTTGCCTGAACTGATATCCTGCCATTGGATTAGTCTCATGTTTATCAATCCAATCTATTGGTCATGACTCAATCAGTGTGGCCACAGAATCCTTTCATGCACCAATGAGGTGGGGCTTCCCGAGTGGATATCATGCTTCCTCTGAAGGAAGGGGCAAATCCTACTATTGGTCATCCATGTCTTTACATGACTTATGACATGCCCAATGACAGTCGTTTTAGTCTCCCAATTATGGAGAGACGTAAGACTGCATCAAAGCGTATCCATCATCAAATCTAGACATGAATACCTCAAGTCTAAGGATCAATGCAAACCTCTTGCATGTGAGATTGACTTGTTGACTAGACAAGTCAATCCTCACGGTGGGTTACTCCAGTGCATCCAATGCACCTGTATGTCTGTGTTACTGTACCCTACACCTAACTAGCCCATACACCAATCTCACATGTACCAAAGCTGTCCCATATCTGCTAAGGTACCTTGACTGGGGATAGCTTATGAGAATGGATCCAACCAAACTCCTGGGACATTATTTATGCAACTCTATACATCAACGCAGGTAGAAAAGTATACATAATAATGACCATGCCTTTATAAAGAATAATAGTTCTATCAAAGTACATTCAAACAATGTCTGACCATGTCCATACATTGGTCTGCAGGACATATACACCAACAATCTCCCACTTGCACTAAGACCAAGGGCAACTGATGTTTAATCAGTTCCTATGTCTCTAGTATGACTTATTTATCTTCCGCTACGCCAGAGGCTATGTCAGTGGGTTTTTCCATATTGCTATCTGCGTTTATTTTAACAAATTTGAATCATCATCTTTATCCATGATCTCTAAGATCAAACAATATTGTTGCAGTACATACTTGAGTGCTAAGTTTCATGCTATGGCCCCAATAAGAATTATATTGGACCATCGAGCACCAGGAACTAAATCAAGTTCAAGTAAATGAAGCTGCTTCCTTGGCTGCCACAAGAAGCTGCAATGTACTCAGCTTTAATTGTAGAATTTTCCATTATGGTTTGTCTAATGCTCTTCTAGCACACAACACCACAACAAGGCAAAACGCAAATCCTGGCTGTGATCAATAGTCATTAGACTGGAACGAAGTGTCAGTGTACCCCTGTACACAAAATTCTTCCTGTTTATCACAAACTACAACTCAATCCTTTTTACTTCCCAAGTATACATAAGGATTGTTTTCACAGCTATCTAGTGTCAAACACTGGGATCTGATTGAAACTTGCCGGCTATGCTCCAAGCATCTGCCACAAATGGTCTTGTATATATTATACAAAACATGATCTATCCTATACCCAATGTATCAGGATTTTAGACCCATGTTACCACTCTCCAGCTGTGTCATAGGACATAGCATTTTTGTGAGAGTCAGACCATATATTCCTGGAAGGTATTATTATTTGGTTTCACCCAATATGAACCTCTTCAGAAACTCCTGGACGAACATAGATTGACCAAAGGGCAATGACTTTTTTGGATCTCTATCTATAGATCCTCATGCCTAGGATGTAGGCATCATTCTACTCGAAATACTTCCCAAGCCTTGTCTTCACCGTGTCAAGAGCTGGGATGTCATTTCATATGTGGAGAATATTGTCAATTATGTAGAACAAGAAATATTATGATGCTCCCACTAATCTTCTTGTAAACACAGGCTCTTTCAACATGCTTGCATAAGACCATGCATATCTTTATGATCTTGATATGAAAACCTTTCGGCTATTTCCTTGTAGACATCCTATTCCAGACGTCCATTTAAGAAAAGCAGTTTTCATAACAACATGCCATAACTAATCATGCAATTATAACAAGCAGATTCCTAATGGACTTAAAACACAACTATTGGTGAAAATTTTCATCATTATCCACCCAGTGGATTTGCCTGAAATTTCTGTTCACAAGCTTGCCTTTCAAGGTAACAATGTTACCTTTCATGTTTATCTTCCTTGAAGATCTATTTATAGCCTATGGGTGTTACTCTTTTGGCGGCTCATCCAAGTCCCAGACTTGATTAGCAGACATGGAGTCCATTATGGTTCTCATGGTGCTTAGCCATTTCTTGGAATCTGGTCCATCGACCGCTTCCATTTCCTCATAAGTCTCAGGTTCATCCTAGATGAAAAATTCATCATGCCCAGCATTTCGAATCCATCTAGACTTATGTGGTTCCTGTGTTACTTGAACTGTAGGTTACTTTAAACCTGTATGTGAGATTCTACTCTCCATTTGTGTCTAATTGTATTGTGGTTAGTTCTGGACCTTGTCTCAATCAATTCTACTCCCACTAGCTTCTTTCAAAAGAAATATCTTCTCAAGAGAGACAGCAGTTTGAGCAACAAATAGTTTGTTCTCTTCGGGATAGAATAAGCACTCAACAATGCTCCACAAACACATACTTTTGAATCACTACATATTACATTCCTAAATCCTTTGAAGAAATGGGATATTTGCAGTTTCCAACTCAAAATCTATCTTAGACACACTTTTCAATGGAGTAATAGTACATCTAATTGCATGGCATCAAAAGTAGTAAATTTACATGACTATTCAAAGATGGAACCACATCCAATGTGTTCCTCTTTCTTTCTTTGAAATTCACTACACAGTTGTGGTGTTCCAAGTAAGCTGTGAGATAACCCCCACACTCCTTAGGATAGTCATCAAATTTTCCACTAATCACCTTGATCCAATTAAGGTGCTTTAATAGATCCTCCAATTTGATTCTGTACTTCATTTTGAACTTCTTGGATTTCTCTAAAGTTCTTAGGTTGGATAAGGCATACCCACACCTAATGAAGTATATAACACCTCTTCGTGCTTGTTTACATGGGTCCACACACATTGCTGTGTAATAGATCCAACAAGCCACTAACCCTTCCACCCTTTATGGTGAAGGCAGCTTCTGTCACTTTGTTCATTTGATCAAGGCTCACATGTATCATAATCTTGAAAGGATAATGATCCCAACAGTCCATGGACCTTTGGATGTGACCATTGTTCTATGGCTCAAGAGACAATGCTATAAGAGGGTGTTGATTGAATCATTGGATCTGATCTCATGTTACATATAGAACTAAAAACTATTATCATCTGTATCACTTTAATAGAACATCACAGATTTAAAGAAAAATATCATTTATTATTTCAAACTGAAGTCCTTTCCAAAAGGAATGATGTTCTAATACATAAGCTGATACAAAATAGCAAAGTTCTAGGTAAAGTCTTCAAGGCAGTGAGTTGATATCAGCAGCATCCAATGCTCCGTCCTTGACCCGAGAATCGATCCCACCAAGCCTCATTGTCCTACTTCTTTTGAGCTCCTGCATATGCAAAACATTTGTGAGCCTCACATGCGGTACCTAGTACCCATGACTAAGAAGTAGACATAAAGACCTTGGTAACACAATACCTAAAGCAGATGGATTACATCCCTTCTTCTTTGCCATTCTCTTCTTGGGCCTCAATCCTCTTCAAAATACCCATGCATTCCCAGTCTTCCGAAGTATTAGCTTCGAAGATACAGAACGATGGTCATTCTCAGATTCAGGCATATATTCTGAAGATCCAACCGAACTCTCCTGATCTTTGTCTATAGAGCATGGTGTGAAGAGACCTTTGAGATGTATGATAAGATCATAAATCCCTATCTCATCACACTCAACCTTGACCTCTGGGGTCATGCACTCTAAGACAAGAGTAGTGTACTGTTTGTAATCTTCACAATGTTCAAGATAGACATTCCACTCCCACTCAGTAGTGAAATACATACTGGGCTAGGATGGAGGTCTTTCAAGAAGATGCACCTTATTTTCTTGTTCGAGTATCTTGGACAAAATCTTGAACCACTTTGTCGAATTTGTCCCATCCAATTTGTTCTTATAGAGTTTCAATCTTAGATTAGGAGATGTTATCATCTACAATAAGCAAATAAGTAAGATAAGTACAATGATAAAGCATTTAACCAGGACTTTAATTAAATGCTATGCTCCCACTATTTCCAAAACAAGTTGAGAACTCTCAAACTCAACATGGAAAGAAGTGAGTATGATCCTAATTTCACATGAGGTCTCTGCGACTCACGAGGGTGAGTTGGGATGCACAGAGTGATCTCATGCTTCTTTAGGTAGGCATGCCAGCCAATTGTGCCGTGCACAACTCCTCTTAGTTAAGACAAACTAGGCCCTGTGTCCAGCGAGGGCCGGATACAACACAGAACCCTATCCTCTCAACAGCTGCCTCTAGTGATTCATCATGTTAGTGACATATGAAAAACTAGTCAAGTCTGATCCTAACCATTATGCCCAGGGTCAACGAATTTCCTTGCGAAGGCGCACCCGGTTAAAACGGACTAGGGAAACCATTGCCACCACACACCTCCTAAAGATAAGTGGGTTGTCCCACGAGGGTGGAAAACAGTTCACAACACCACTGATCGATAGTTTGATGAGGGCTACGCGTTAGAAGGCTACCGACTTGATATTTCAATGAGAGTTTTGCATGTTTATTTTATTCTTTTCTAGCATGCAATTTTCCTATGGTTATGGCAGCAAAGGAAAAACATCACAGGCATGCTATGGACAGAATAATAAACCATCACAAGTATGCTAATATGGTCGATATGGTCATAGCCCTTTTCATACACATAACTTATCACGAGCCATGTGACATGTTATGTGCATCCAAGGGTTGCGAGTCCCTTTAGCAGATCAGCCCATGCCAAAAGCCGAAAGCATGTGTCCTTCCTTCGGCCACAAGTCCATCACCACGCTTCCAAGGCTGGCGCCACTACTGACTTCAGTTGAAGAAGACTCCTTGTTGTCAAGATGAAGCCTTAACCTATCTTCTAATCTATTCTCAAACAAGATGAAAAACTTTACATCAAGATAGGGATATAACCACATGCAGGTGGAAGGAGATTTTACAAGCATTCATCACAAGTGGAAACATGCTTCCACATCACAACACAGGAGGGCACTCGCTATGACCATATCAACCCAATCAAGTGGCGCATGTAAAATTTGAAAAGCTGGGAAAAATCAAATTTTAGCCCCTTATGCACCATCGTCATCCAAAGCACTCTCTTAACCAAATTTATGCTAAAATTTAGACCAAGTTCCATGATGATTTCATAGACCCTATCGGCTGGCAGTTATTGTCAGATCAAGAGACCCGGCCAGTCCGAAGACACATTGCCCGTCCTACTTGACAAAACCACGTGCGCCTTTGGCCTTAAATCAATCATAAAACACAATCAAATTTCGGCCATAAAATTGAAAAGAGAAGATTAGATGAAAAACGCTTTCTACGTGAAACGTGCATGGATGAAAGAAAAATTTTCCAAAAAATTTTCACACAAGCAATAGTACACCTTGTGTGTCTCGCAAGTAGCTCTGATACCACTGTTAGGGAATACCGGGTGTAATTTAAAATTTTGCAGTCCAAGGACGCAGCGGAAGAGTCATTACATCTGAAACATATTCCTTTCCCAAGGATCCATGCGAGAGAGAAGACACAAGGATGTGTTAGAGATATACCTCTTTTGCTTGCTTAGTCGTTGAAGCCATGTTGAAGGCGCCAAAGTGTTCGCCCTCTACAAGTATCCATGCATCGACCGTCTCAACGTTGCTCCCTTTCACGCTTGGTGCTAGCCTTGAGAAGAGAATCTAGCCTTTGTCACTCTCTTCAAATCTTGTGCCACCTCCAAGGTATAGGCGCCAGGAAGAGATGAGGAGGAAGAAGATGCGCCAAGCACTTCCTTCTTCTTCTATGCTTGTGCCACCTTCAAACAAGGTGCGCCTATGGCAAAGGGAGGGAGAAGGCTTGCGGCAATAGAAGAGAATGCCACCAAGCACAAGCACCCTTTGCGCCAAGAAGAAAGGGAGAGGAAGAGGAACTTGCTTACGCGTATGATGGAAGAAGGAGAGCTCCAAGCTCTCAAGTTGTCGCCCCTCTATGCCTTCACGCCTCCAAGAGATTAGTCTATCAAAGAGGAAGCAACAAGGGCATATTTTATAGAGATCAAGGGCGGTTAGGGTTAATTAGAAGGTCAATGCGATTTGGGCATAAATCAAGGAATTTGAATAATTAATTATCTTGATTGAATTTTCAATCATAATCAATAAATCCTTGATTACATATGTGCCAAGCAATGCCATGCAAAGGACCGCCATATGCGCCCAAACATAGGGTTCTAATTATTTTAAGTGATTAAATTCAAATCCAATTTGAATCAATCACTTAGGAGATACCAAATATGGCATTAGCGCAAATCCTAGTCCAACTAGGAATCTATAAGCGCCTATCCCATTATTTCATCCCCATTATACCCTTTTAGCCTATTGGCTTCACATTACAACTTATTAGCAAGCCCCATTAAGCAATGGACTTGGCCTAAGGTCCATTATGCATGCTAACCATGTAACTGGATCCAATCCAATTTAACCCAAGGTCAAATGAGTCTAACCATGGTTAATTTGGTCCATATGCCAAAAATGGAAGTTGACCCTAATAAGTTTCTTCCATCTCATCAGGCCCATTGGCGTTGATAATATCTTCCAAACTGATCCAAGTTATCTAATAACTTGACCCTAAGGCTTCTGATTAAAGCAACGTCAAGAGTCTATTGCGTGTGACCACGTAGGATCTATATGACGATGGCAATGATGTCAACATCATAAGTAGTGAGGGGTATCTAGCAACACATCACTACTACCCATGTCATAGGACTTAAGTCATATGGCAACAACTCCTAAACATGTAACGAGGATTCCCTTGTATTATATATATATCCCTTTACCTGAACTGATATCCTGCCATTGGATTAGTCTCATATTTATCAATCCAATCTATTGGTCATGACTCAATCAGTGTGGCCACACATTCCTGTCATGCACCAATGAGGTGGGGCACCCCGAGTGGATATCATGCTTCTTCTGAAGGAAGGGGCAAATCCTACTGTTGGTCATCCATGTCTTTACATGACTTATGACATGCCCAATGACAGTAGTTTTAGTCTCCCAATTATGGAGAGACGTAAGACTGCATCAAAGCATATCCATCATCAAATCTAGACATGAATACCTCAATTCTAAGGATCAATGCAAACCTCTTGCATGTGAGATTGACTTGTTGACTAGACAAGTCAATCCTCACGGCGGGGTACTCCGGTGTATCCAGTGCACCTGTGTGTCTGCGTTACTGTGCCCCGCACCTAACCAGCCCATGCACCAGTCTCACATGTACCAAAGCTGTCCCATATCTGCTAAGGTACCTTGACTGGGGATAGCTTATGAGAATGGATCCAACCAAACACCTGGAACATTATTTATGCAACTCTATACATCAACGCAGGCAGAAAAAGTCTGCATAATAACGACCATGCCTTTATAAAGAATAATAGTTCTATCAAAGTACATTCAAACAATGTCTGACCATGTCCATACATTGGTCTGCAGGGCATATACACCAACATCTTCTTCTTCAAAGATCACAAGAGAAGGCTTGGAGTCTTCTTGCTTCCCTAATGGTGAATCCCTATAGTGGATTGGCGCATGTGGAAGGGCATCTTCATACCATGGGCGCAACTTGCATGAAGTTGGCGCATATGGTAAAGGAAGAAGAAGAAGAAGAGGAGTTTACAATATCTCTTCTCAACGTGTTAGTGCATCTATTTGGGGAGATTGGTGCTTACGTTGATGGAGAAGGAGATCTTCCTCATAGGTGCATCTTCATGGTGGTGCATGCCATGAGGAAAAGTGGCTAGACAAGAGATTGACACAAGTTGTAGAGCTTCCCTCTCCTTGTGGTCAATATTCTCCCTTGATCACCTCTTTGGCGCATCTTGGAGATGGCGCAAGCAAAGAGGGCAGCAACATAGGCAACATGATCTTCCTCCCGAAGGCTAGCACCAGGCGTGGATGGAAGAGGACTTCGAGGAGTCAGTCTGTGCACGATTGTAGACGGCGGACACTTGTGCGCCTCTCCTGCGTCATCATTAACAAACCTTGGATTATGCGAATAAAGGTATATTACTCTGACACATCTAGTGGATCACTCGTAAGGGATCCTGGCTCTTAGGGTTATCCTGTTTCGGGCTAACGCTTCCTCTATTCTTAAAGTTTTAAAATTAGCCGGGGGATTCCCAACAGGAGGATGCGCCACGCTTTGTTGCTCTCGCCCTTCACCCTTTACTCACGCCAAATTGATATCTATTGAAGGGGTCACACACCCTCTATTATATAGAAGCAAGAGGCGGTGGCAAAGCAAGGAGTTGGCGCAAGTTTCCTGAGGAGAAATCGGCTAGGGTTAGGGTATGGGGGAAATTAGGGTTTGAGGTAAGGAAAGTCTCGAAGACATTTCCATAAACCTCATTCAACCTTGCCATATGTGTCCAAGAACCATATCAGCCATAAGACATCAATGGATGATAGGGCTAGGCGCATAATAGTTCATAATGAAGCAAAAGGCGCCTCCTTCACCCCATTATACCCCGTAGGCGCCAATGGGGTTAATTTCTCCCCATTATACCCTTTTAGCCCATTACTCCTTCAGGACAACTTGTTATTGGGCCTTACTGGATAATGAGCTAGCCCAAACTTCATTACATAGGTTGATTAAGCCATTGGATCCAATCCAATGCAACCCTAATCCAAATGTGACCAACCATGGTGAATTTCGGGTCAACCTACCAAAAATGAAGTTTGGCTCCAATAACTTCTTCCATCTCATCAGGCCCATTGGCACTGATGAAATCTCCAAAATTGATTCGAGTTATGCAATAACTTGGTCATAAGGCTTCCCGATCAATACGAGAACTCGAGTATCTTGGTGTGCGACGCTGTAGGTTCCTCTGACGTTGGCAGTGTTGACCTAAGGTCATCACAAGCAGTGAGTGGCACCTAGCAGTGCATCGCTAATCCAAGTCATCAGAATGGATATCGACATCGACATCCCCATTATCACGACTAGGTACAGATACATTATAGTCCCTTTGCCGAACTGATATCCGATTGGACAAGTGTGTGATCACTTGTTTTTACCCAATCACATGGTTATGACTATATTAGGTTTTCACCTGGGTATGACCATACACTTTTTGTCATAGAACCATAGAGGAGCTCCATGGATATCATACTTCCCTTAGGAAGGGGCAAATTCTTTTGTCTGTACATTGATCTTCATATATGGGTTGTGACATGCTCAATGACAGCCTTTATGACCTCCCAATTACGGCAAGGTGTTAGGTTGCATCAAAGCATATCCCTAACTATATAGAAGAGTCAATGACCTCAAGTCTAAGGATCAATGTATCTCCTATCACTTATGAGGGTAACTTATGACACTAAGTCATTGCCTCACAGTGGGTCAATCCAGTATATCCACCATTGATATACCCATATGTCTGCGTTAGCACCTTGTGCCTAACCAGCCCATATATCAGTCTCACAAGTACTAGAGCTGTCCCATATCCACTCAGGTACATTGACTGGGGACAATCATTTGAGCACACATCCAATCTGTCTCCATGGACATTATCTTATAAGCACACAATCACAGATGTAGACAAACAACGATAACGACAATTCCTGAATGATATATAAACATCAAAGTCAAGTAGTACAAAAGTTGACCAAATATAGGCCTCAGGGCATATATACCAACAATCTCCCACTTGTACTTAGACCTAGAGGTTGAGGATTCTCAACCCCATATCCCTGGCATGACCATCATTCTTCTGCTGTGCCAAAGCCTTGGTCAGTGGATCTACTAGATTATTCTCTGCATCAACTCTGCTAATCTTGACATCACCTCGATCAATAATTTCTCTGATCAAGTGAAATCTCCTGAGTATGTGTTTGGACCTTTGATGAGACCGTGGTTCCTTTGCCTGTGCAATGGCTCCATTGTTGTCACAATAGAGCTCAATGGGATCCACAGCTGTTGGAACCACTTGGAGGTCAGATATGAACTTTCTTATCCAAACAGCTTCTTTGGCTGCCTCAGAGGCAGCAACATACTCGGCCACTGTTGTAGAATCAGCTATAATGGACTACTTGTGTTGGTGTATATGCCCTAGGACCCGTGGCTAGTCCGATATGTGTCACATTTATTTGTAGTATACATCCTGGCATGGTCGTTGTTATGCCTTGTGTACATCTGCGTCATATGTACATTTGCATACACAATATCCCTGGAGATAGATTTTATCTAGTCTCAAAGAATAATCCCAGGTCAAGTGTCATAGTGGATAAGGGACAACTGTGATGCACTTGAGACTGGTATATGCACTGGTTGAGCACGGGTTGCTAATGCAGGCATATGGGTATTGATAGGCTTCCGCAAGTGCACAGAACTATCGAAGTAATAAAGAAAAGTATCGAATCCACAGGGACCTTATAGTTAAGTACCAAATAATCATATTCTTACTAGCTAAGTAAACCAAATATGATGCAAATAAGTAATAGAAATAACGCTAAAGATAATCAGAGAGGTAAACATGGGACTAGGATTTTATCCACCTTAATTTCAACGATTAGATATAATAAAAGGTCGTCAATCAAATCTTGTTAAGATAAAGACCTAATTTACTTGATAAAGGTATTGTCTCACGTTCGTCCAGACAACCATGCAGAAAATCGATCCTCACTTTCGTGCAAGATTTATTTTAAATGCTGTAGATAAGTAAATCATCAATCAAAGATCACAAGGATCACTTTCATGCATCCGGATTCTAATTTGATTGATAGTCTCAAGTGGAATCTCAAGGATCACTTTCGTGCATCCGAGACTCAGCACAGGTTCTACCTATGGTTTTCCAATAGACCGATCTTCACTTTCGTGCAAGATCAATCAATGTTTATAACAATAATTAAATCCTAGATCAATATTATCAAACATGACAATTTATCTACTAGAACAAATCAAGTTGGATCTAACCTAAGGAAGGGATCCTAACATGCAATTCTAGGGTTCCAAGCTCTCAAGCAAACCACCTTTCAGTCTCATCGTGAAAACTCTAAAATGTGGATAATAACATAGATCTATGGAAAATTAAAGACAAGACATCCACATAAGTAGAATTATCACAACGAAGATTATCATGACGAAATAAAAAGTTATCTAATCTTAAAAATCAAAGGGATTAAACCCTATGTCCCAAAAATATGTTAAGCTTGCATGGAGAAGGGATTACAACAAACCATAATATTAGAGGGTTAGAAAGCAAAAAAGGGTAAGAAAAGTTACAAATCAGGGTTGTAATTGAAATACAACCCGTAATTTCGCGTATGAACAATGCTGTCACCACTGTTTTGATGATTTCTCCCTCGATCGGACTCCAAACGCTCTGAAACTTCTGGGGCGTGCTTCTCTTCTCCAGGAAAAGCTTCTGTGTGAAAATCACAGCCTGAGGTGCCCTCTATGCCTCTCGGCGTGAGGCCAAACCCTAACCCCCTCTCTATCAATTTCTCTCTCGATTCTGGATAAACGTTCCCCCTTCCACTTCGTAGGCCTTCCCCTCTAAAAGACGAGTCCGCCACAATTTTCGGATTTGGATTTGGAGCTCTGGATCAAAAGGTATGGTCCGCGCAAGATTCAGACTCGTAAAAATCGCGTTTTTGACTGGGAATTACGACAGTGTAATATCTCACGGCCGTGCCGTAAAATCGGCTGAGTGTTCTGTTCTGGAAACGCTGGAAAATAAGACACCATAATTTGGTTTATGGCAGTGCAGTAAAATCAGCTGAACTCTCTGGTCGGATTGGTCGGGGAAATACGGCCCATGTAATTCTTTACGGCAGTGCTGTAATTTCGGCAAATGTCTCTATTCAGAAAGTGCCCCAAAATATGGCCGTGTAAATCCTTACGGTGGTGCTGCATTTTCGCGAAAACCTTCTGTTTGGAAAATCACCAAAATATGGCCGTGATCTCGATAATACGGTAGCCGTGAAAAATACGGTACTGTAAAATCCCTTACGGCACTGCCGTATTTTGGTCTTTAACCTCGATTTGCGTGAAAATTCTTGTGTGACCTCCTCTTGATGATGGTAACTCTTCCATGTCTTTGATTTTGCTTAAAAACGCCCAAAATAGTGCCTTTTTGCCTGAAAATCATGAAAAACCAAAATAGAAGTAGACTTTGCAATACTCGATGAATTTAGCATGAAAACAAGTAAAAGATCCTGAATTTAGCATGAAAAGATATCTAAAATGATACAAAATATACTATATATTTTGGTGTCATCAAACACATAAGGCTCAAACTTTGCTTGTCTTCAAGCAAAAATCAAATTTTGAAATCAAAATTTGATCACAAGAATAACCTTTTCATGCTCAATAAATTTTTAAAATACAATCATCAATGAAAAATTCCATCAATTGCTTTATAAAACTTTAAGCAAACAAGTCATTCTTAGAACTCAACCTTCTAGATCCACAACTCAATCAAATAAAACTTCGCAACTTGTATAATAAAAAAAATCTCAGTCTCAAGAGTTCACCTTTGTTCTAGTTTAAATCTAACATACCTTTGTTTATAGGAATTAAGTCTCCAAGATCTTTTTCCACACAAAATCTTTCTTTTCTTGCTCTTTCTCTCTCTTTTTAGTTTTTGAACAGATGACATGTACCCACATAGATACACACTTTTTTATTTTTTATTTTTTATTTTATTTATTTATTTATTATTATTATTTTTTTTTTGACTTCAACTCTTGTCTTCGGTACCACTGTCAATTTTACACAGTGCCAAGTAGAGGAGTCTTATTCTTTTTTACTTTCAAATTTTTTATAGACTTCAACCCATCTCCTAGGTACCACTGTCAATTTTACACAGTGCCAAGTAGGGGAGTCTCTCACTATTTTTTTATGGATCATGAATTCTTCCTTCCCAACAAATAGTAAAATAGACCAAACATCAACTAGGCTAATCAATTGACATCGATTAAAAATTACACTCATATGCTCATTTTATTTAAAGGAATAGTTTCACCTTTAGATTTTATCCTTCAAATAAGTCATCTACCTAAAATTTCATGCATCAACCAATGTCAAATTTCAAAGATACATATTCATTGAAGAAATAAATCTAACATGATAGGGTTTTTCTCCAATCACAAGTATAAATACTCACATCATCAAGGAAGATATTTTATCAATAGAAATTTTATCAATAAATCATGCCATCATATAGTAGAAAGGGGATCATATGCTTATATCAATTTTAACAACAAATTTGAATAATATCATCATCAAAACAATGAGTTCCATAAAATCATTTTTCAAGAGAAAACCAATAAGTAGTATAAAGTCAAAGATGCACTATAAGAAATAGTCATTAATAAGAGAGTGCAAGTGATACTCACAAAACCATATAGATCATGCTCAATCGTTGTCAGGCTAGTGCAGCTGGGTCCAATGATGTGCCTTTTGAAAATTTTCTGCAAAATTTAAGGTACATAAGGCTCAGATCAAAAACAGTCTAAAAATAATAAAAATAAAAATAATTCTCTCAAAGAAAAATCAGAGATATCATCGAGGGTCCAAAAGAGTGCTGGTGGAACAGATGCTAGCTGAAAAGCTGCTAGCAATGATGGTGATGGTGCCGACATAAGGGTGAGTAATTTCTAATGGCCTGCTAGAGAATACAGTCCTGGAGGTGAGATCGTCGGGCTATGGAAGATAATACTGCACATAAAAAATCAGAGTCGGTAATGAAAAGTCCACTGAATAAATAAATAATATCATGGAATAAGAGGCAGCAAAAGAAATAAGAATCTGCATGTGGTATAATCCAGTGTCGACGGCTAGAAACAGTGATGTCAGAGGCAGATGCAGTGGTAGCTAGTGCTGGATGCAAATCTGGAGAAGAAGCTATAATAGGTAGAAAGCAGTTTTTGAATTTTTTATGAAAAGTAGCCATACCCAAGAATAAGATTTAATGATCTAAACAGAAAACAGACAAAACCATGAAGTAAAATAAAACTTGATCTTTCCAGGTATGTGAAAAATAAAGGATCAAAATCTTTCAGGAATTTAGGGTATCAGCAGAAAGAAGGTTACTCAGATTACAAAATGAAAAACTACACAGAATCTAATCAGAATCAAAAAGTTGCTATCTGTTTCAGAAAGATCCATGGATTCTAAAATTCAGCAAAAATATCCAAATAATAGACAAAGATCAGTACTTCCATGTCGTGCCAAAAATCAAAAATTTTCGTAACCCAGTTTCTTAAAATCAATGCGAGAAGACACCTACTCAATAATTGGAAGCAGTTTACAAATACGGTACCGTAATATGCATTACGGTAGTGCCGTAATTTGCAAAGAACTCTCGGGTAAGAAATAATCAGGAAATATGGTACCGTGAAATTCCTTATGATACTGCTATATTTTTTAAAAATTTTTGAAAAGAAAACACTCAAGATTACGGCACGTAAAGTAAAAAACGGTCAGAAAATACGGAACCGTAAAAGAAATACGGTACCACCGTAAAATACTAAAAACTCTCAGAAAAGAAATCAGAGCAGATTACGGGCGGAAACTAGATTACGGCAGTACCGTATTTTGCGCAAAATTTGATTTTCCTACAAAAATAAAAGCAAAATTAATTCTAAAAATTAACTAAAATAAAAGCAACTAAACTAAGGAAAAGTGCTTGGGTTGCCTCCCAAGAAGCGCTAATTTTAGGTCCATAGCTTGACCAAAACTCAAACATCATGGTGAAGCAGGTGAATCAGTACCAAAATATATAGCATGTAATTTCTTTCTTTTTCGCTGTCCAAAAAGTTCAGCCACTAATCCAGATATCCAAAATTTCAAGTAAATCATAATTGAAGTGGTTCTCTCAAATATGCAGAAATCAAAATCAAAATTTTCAATGATCTTCCTATGTTTATCAATAAGCAGAATCATTAGTCCTTTTTTCAAAATTATACCTTCAATCACAATAGGACTTATATCAAAATATTCGAGCATTGGATCATCATAATAATAGTTATGTCTTTCATTAGATTCCTTAATAAAGCACAGATTTTCAATTAAATCAAAAGGTTGAGCAATAGATATTGGCAAAGCATCATCAATATGGTGAGATACATCAATTTTTGCAACATTCAAATCATCTACAGGTTCCTCATGTTCATCATCAAACAAGTTATCAATATCAAAATTATCAACAAAATCAAGATGAGACTCTTCAAAATTAATTTCCTCATGCTTCCCCACAAACAATTCATCATCAGAAGAGTCAAAATCAGAATCATATGAAAAATAAGATTTATCAATATTTACAATAGGATCAGAGTTAACCTCAAAAGACTTATCATTAATTTCAACAATATCACCAAAATCACAGTGGGGGTTCATCAATGTCTATAATTTTCAAACCTTCATCATGCTCATCAGATTCAACCATATATAAATTTACATTAAAATCAGAATTATCATCAAAAGAAGGGTTTTCAATTTCAATTTTCTCAACCTTTTCCTCAAATAAATTATCAGGTAAATCAATATCAAAATTATCAAGATCAGAATGAGATTTATTAATATTCACATAAGGCTCAATCTCAAAACAATCATGATCACAGGGAGAGTTTTCTAAATCAAACTCAAATAAATAATCATGCTGTGCAATCTGGGTTTCTAGCAATTCAGTATTAACAGTCAAAGATTGATGATTTTCACATCTAGAATACAATTCATAAGATTCTTTAATTGATAAATTGGGATTTAAAAATGGACAATCAGAGGTATAATGATCAAAATATCCACACATATCACATCCCGAGTGCACATAAGAATTTAGCCCTTGAGTATTAGCAGTCAAAGATTCTTCTTGATAAGAAATTTGATTAACTGAACCCTTAAAATCCTCAATTTGCTTACTTTGATTGCTCAGCATTCGGTTTTGTTTAGCCATAATTTTTTCAAACATGGATTTTAGCTCAGACATTTCAGTATCCTCAAAGCATGGCACAGAAACATGATCAGAGCAATCATCATAAGAAGAAGTTTGATTTTCCCAACTAGAATAATAATGGTCATTTTGAAAACTTGGTGAATCATAATTTGGAGAATCTAAAATATGGCAATCAGGAGTATAATGATCAAAACTTCCACAAAGATCGCATTTATCTAAAGAAATCTTAATAGGATACAAATTTAAGGTGCTTACATGGCGAGAGAGATAATCTTGAAAAGTGTATGACGGATCATCTTCAGGCTTTCTACAAGATTCTAAAAACTAATTTACCTTATCTTGAATAGTGTATGAAGAATCATCATTGCATACCTTATCTCTTTGAGTTGCCTAAGAATTATGATAAAAAGACATATTTTCAAAATCTATCAAGCACAGATAATCCATCACCACTCAAATAAAAACCCCCTTTTTTTCAGAATATATATAAAAAAATAGAAAATATAAAACACAAGCGAACTCAAAATTTTCAGATATTCACAGTTCTGCCACAACTGTGAATATCCAAATCCTGCAAAAACAGAAAACAAAGTTAAATATAAAGCAAATAAAAGTTAGTCAAGCAATACTAACAACTATTTTGATATTAACAAAACTAAGGTCCCCGGCAACGGCGCCAAAAACTTGATAGGCTTCCGCAAGTGCACTGAACTAACGAAGTAATAAAGAAAAGTATCGAATCCATAGGGACCTTATTGTTAAGTACCAAATAATTGTATTCTTACTAGCTAAGTAAACTAAATATGATGCAAATAAGTAATAGAAATAACGCTAAAGATAATCAGAGAGGTAAACATGGGACTAGGGTTTTATCCACCTTAATTTCAACGATTAGATATAATAAAAGGTCGTCAATCAAATCTTGTTAAGATAAAGACCTAATTTACTTTATAAAGGTATTGTCTCACTTTCGTGCAGACAACCATGCAGAAAACCGATCCTCACTTTCGTGCAAGATCTATTTTCAATGCTGTAGATAAGTAAATCATCAATCAAAGATCACAAGAATCACTTTCGTGCATCCGGATTCTAATTTGATTGATAGTCTCAAGTGGAATCTCAAGGATCACTTTCGTGCATCCGAGACTCAACACAGGTTCTACCTATGGTTTTCCAACAGACCGATCTTCACTTTCATGCAAGATCAATCAATGTTTATAACAATAATTAAATCCTAGATCAATATTATCAAACATGACAATTTATCTACTAGAACAGATCAAGTTGGATCTAACCTAAGGAAGGGATCCTAACATGCAATTCTAGGGTTCTAAGCTCTCAAGCAAATCACCTTTCAGTCTCATTGCGAAAACTCTAAAACATGGATAATAACATAGATCTATGGAAAATTAAAGACAAGACATTCACATAAGTAGAATTATCACAACGAAGATTATCATGACAAAATAAAAAGTTATCTAATTATTAAAAATCAAAGGGATTAAACCCTATGTCCCAAAAATATGTTAAGCTGGCATGGAGAAGGGATTACAACAAACCATAATTTTAGAGGGTTAGAAAGCAAAAAATGGGAAGAAAAGTTACAAATCAGGGTTGTAATTGAAATACAACCCGTAATTTCACATATGAACAATGCTGTCACCACTATTTTGATGATTTCTCCCTTGATCGGACTTCTAAAACTTTTGGGGCATGCTTCTCTTCTCCAGGCGAAGCTTCTGCATGAAAATCACGGCCTGAGGTGCCCTCTATGCCTCTCGGCACGAGGCCAAACCATAACCTCTCGATTTCTCTCTCGATTATGGATAAAAGTTCCCTCTTCTACTTCGTACGCCTTCCCCTCTTAAATACGAGTCCGCCACAATTTTCGGATTTTGATTTGGAGCTCTAGATCAAAAGTTATGGCCCGTGCAAGATTCAGACTCGTAAAAATCGTGTTTTTGACTGGGAATTACGGCAGTGTAATATCTCACGGCCGTGCCGTAAAATCGGCTGAGTGTTCTATTCTGGAAATGCTAGAAAATATGGCACCATAATTTGGTTTATGGCAGTGCCGTAATTTCGGCAAAAGTCTCTGTTCAGAAAGTGCCCCAAAATATGGCCGTGTAAATCCTTACGGCGGTGCTGTATTTTCGCGAAAACCTTATGTTTGGAAAATCACTAAAATACGGCCGTGATCTCGATAATACGGTCGCCGTGAAAAATACGGTACAGTAAAATCCCTTATGGCACTGCCGTATTTTGGTCTTTAGCCTCGATTTGCGTGAAAATTCTTGTGTGACCTCCTCTTGATGATGGCAACTCTTCCATGTCTTTGATTTTGCTTAAAAATGTGAAAAATAGTGCCTTTTTGCCTGAAAATCATGAAAAACTGAAATAGAAGTAGACTTTCCAATACTCGATGAATTTAGCATGAAAACAAGTAAAAGATCCTCAATTTAGCATGGAAAGTGTTGGGGTATGCCCTTAAGGCTAATGTTTGAGGCCTATGGGAATGTATCTGTATCATGTAATAAATTGTTATGTTTATAAAGGCATGGTTATTATTCAGTTGTCTACATTGTCTGCAGCAATATATGTTCTTCTGAATAATGTCTCAAAGCTGTTCAGCTGGGCTGACATGCTATATGTCCTTAGTCGAGATATCTTGGTGAACATGAGACAGCCTTGATATGATTGAGACTAATATGTGTTCTAATCTTATAGGATGCTTCGAGCATGGAATAAGATGTAGACTCATGGGTACATTGGATGTACTGGACAGACCCTACTAGGTTATTCAATTGTTTGTCACAATGTGAATAATCCTTGAGTGCAACAAGTGGCACATTTCCTTTGACTTGAGATCACTTGTGTTTTCTAAATGATGATTGTCATTGTTTTGAGGTAGTTCAATATCATTTGAAACATAATGATTATAGACTATCTTGGATGGTGAGCTTGAGTCAGGTTAGGGCACTAGTGATAGACATAGGATTGCCGTCTCCTTGTTTAAGGAGTGTGATGTTCTAAAGGGGCCCCCTGGATGAGATGATTGAGAAAAGAGTATGGCCATACCCAGGTGACAGTGTTCATCTGTTCTAATCATGCTCATCATATTGGAGTTACAAGCTTGACACGCTTGTCCAATAAGAACATCCAGTGGCAAAGGACATATGTATGCCTAGTGAAGTTGATTCACACTTGTGCTGTTTTTGGGTGTAGTCTTGGAAGACTCTTTTCTTTATATCGGGAGACAGTGATGTGTTGCTAGATACCCCTCACTGATCGTGATGACGTGAGTTATCGTTACCGACATTTAAAGGAAACCCTTAGGGTCGCACAATTTGATGATATGGCTTACTTAAGTCAGATCGTGTGGACTGAATTGTTTGGGTTCAGTTTAAAGGGATTTAATCTCTGATTGTAAGTGAGATCTGGTCTGATCATGTTTGATTGATTAGGGCTTGAGATCGGTAAGCTTCGATCGAGAGAATGGATGCTAGATCGGTCAGATCAGGAGCATTAAGAGATCAACGGTCAGATCAAAAGCCTTATGGTTTAATTATGATTTGGGCTAGTTGCTTGGCTTGATTGGTTCTTAAATTGAACCAAAATGAACCGGCTCACTAAATGAGCGCATGGTTCAAGGGGAGAGGAGTTGACGACATGTTCACTTGGTGTGAACGTTGGGGCGATGAGTGGTTACTATTTTTAGTAACCATGATCTCCACTTGGAGAGTGCTCTCGTCCAAATAGAGGATGCTCTATTTTCGCCTCTACGTTTTTTCCCTCTCGCCGATATTCCTCTCGACACCTTGTGTGAGTGCGGCGACGCTTGAAGGATAGAGGAGGATTCGGCCAAGAGAGATCGAGATCTCATCATTCCCTTTCACTCGACAAGGACCTCTTGGAACCTTGCTAGCACAAGGAGCACCAAGGGAGATAGCGTCATCATCCTGTGTGTGACGACAAGGAGAAGATCTCATTTGATCTTTGCTTCCAAGGCACCATCTTGAAATGGCCATGGTATGAATTCTTTTTCATATTTTAAAGTTGATCATAATACATGCTATGCGATCTTAGAAACCCTCTTCCGCTGTTTTAAATCCCTTAGTTGCGCCTATTAGGGTTTTCCTTCCCTCTTTAGGGGACTTTCAATTGGTATCAGAGCCAGTTTATCATGCATGTTTTTATGATTGCTTAATGTTTGATCCATATTTGCGCATATGCCTAGATCTAAATGACATGCGAAAGTTTCATGATATTATGTATCATCTTGCGAAAATACATCCATATGTATGTTTCTATATCTTGCGCATGTTTGATGTCTTGGCGCATTTACAATGTTGTTGGTTTTCTTAAAAACTTAAACACATGCGCGACTCACTATAGATCTAAGGCCTTACTGTAAACCCTTAGACGGGTTACTAGGGTTGAAGTCATCCCCTAGGTTAGATCCAACAGTCTGATCAGACCATCTGACAGCCTGAATGGGTCGACCAGTTAGCACCTTGGCGCAAGCCTATGGTGGCTATAGGTCGACTGCAGACAGGTGTGTAGCGATGTCTGATTGAGACAACTTATGAACACACATGAGTTAGGCCCGGGGTCACACCCGCTTGCCAGACCTCATTGTGGTTGTTCAGCCCTGGCGCATGCATGGTTGACCTTATGGTCGACACAAGTCAGTTAGGACTTGGTGCATGCAAGGGCAGTGGATCTGACTAGGTTGGATGAGTGGATCCCTAGTAATGGACCGTTGTAAGGTAGTAAGGGCGAATAAGGAAATTAAAATTGATCCCATGGGGTTTTTCGAAAATTTTAATTTTTATGGATCACATGATTGCTGATTGGATGCATATGTTTGTCTATTTAGTCTTATGTGGGCTGCTCATATTAATTGTGTGCTGTGCTGGGGCCTGCGTGCCTGGGATTTAAAATTGTAAATTAATTATTGTGATCTGCGCATCACATCGCTTTAATTTATAAAATTGTAATTGACCTGCGTGTCAATCTTGTCTAGATAGTTAAATTTGTAATTTAATTAGACAAGAGCACAGAGCACACTTGGCAGAGGCGCATGCAGCAGTGGCTTGACCAGGTGGGAGGTCCAGGGTTCGACTCTGGGACCAGGCGCATTTTCCCTGGTGGGCGCACCTGTGCTGTAATTGGCGCTTGGGCCCTGGTTTGGGCCAGATGAGTAGCAAAAGACCCATGAAGAGCAAGTGAAGACTTAAGTTAGGTTAAGGTCTCACTAGGGCTATGGGCTTTTACCACATAAGATTCATGCTTTCTTTTATTTATTGTTTAAATATTAGAATTGCATGATTAAGTTTATCTTCTGCTATCACCATAGGAATTGCATGATAGTGAAGAAGATAAAAGACCGTGAAAATCCAACGCTTAATATCAAGCTCGTAAGCCTTCTGACGCGAAACCTCACTGTTCTGATTATCGTTGGAGCCGTGTTGTACCCACTCAGTGGGCACGTCCATCTATCTTCAGACGGTGTGGGACTACACCTGTGTGTTACAGAGTGGGGATTTATCCCTTCTCGTTGCTCAGCATAGCACATGGTGGTCCAGGGAGTAGGTCGGGTCAGCTTGACCGTGTAGGCTACATATGTGGCGCATATGGTAGCACATGGAGGCAGCCATCTGTGGGGTCAGAGACTGTGTTGTACCAACTCAGTTGGCACAGTCTGCTGGATTGCCCAGATGAAGGGGAATCGCACGGGTTGGCGATCGGCAGGGAATGCCTACCGGAGATTAGTGCTTGTACTCTCTGTGCATCTTATCTCGCCTGAGCGGGACGCGGAGACCAAGTATGAAATCCGGATCCCATCTCACTAAAAGAGTACTACTCTTTCGGGCTGTTTTGCTGGATTTTTCAGCCAGATAAAATAGTGAGAAAAAGAATCTTTCTTAAGTCCTGATTGATTCTAATACATTGATACTGACCTTGCTGTTCTTGCATTGTTGTAGATACCTGCAGCAACGAACACCATGAACTTCAATGTGCGATCCCTACTGGAAAGGGAGAAGTTCGCTGGGCTGAACTTCTCTGACTGGTTTGGACACCTTAAGATCGTTCTTAAGGCAGAGAGGAAACTGTATGTCCTCGAGACGGCGATACCGCCGCAGCCCGCTCCGAACGCCGCAAGGGCGGTTCGGGAAGCCTATGAAAAGCACGTCAATGATAGCATTGATGTCGCTTGCCTGATGCTAGCGTCTATGACGCCACCGCTGCAGCGTCAGCATGAGGATATGTCAGCTATAGAGATTATAGCGAACCTCAAGATGCTGTATGCTGCACAGGCGAGGACAGAGCGCTACAATTTGACGAAGCTCTTCTTTCAGAGCAAACTGGCTGAAGGGAGCCCAGTGGGAGCTCACGTGCTCAAGATGATTGGGCACAAGGAAGCTCTGGAGAAACTGGGGCACACCATCAACCAGGAGCTTGCTGTGGATATTATTCTGCAGTCTCTCCCGCCTTCATTCGACGCGTTCATTATTAATTTTAATATGAACAAAATCGATTGTACTCCGGCAGAGCTGCTGAATATGCTCCTCACCACTGAGGAGACTCTGAAGGGTAAGCCTTCAACCTCTGTCTTGATGGTTCCTTCTAGGAACAAGAAGAAGGGGAAGAAGGGCAAGGCCCCTGTCAAGAGCTACAGCAAGGCTCTGAAGCAGAAGGTTAAGCGGTCCAAGGAATACAGGTGTTTCCACTGTGGCCAGCTGGGTCACTGGAAAAAGGACTGTAAAGCGCTCCAAGGAGATAAGAGGGGAAGCTTCGCTTCTGGCTCAGGTATATTCGTGACTGAGGTCATGTTCTCTTCTTCTATATCATGGGTGTTGGACACTGCATGTGGAGTTCACATTTGTTCAAATGTACAGGAACTCAAGAGAAGAAGACAGGTGGGACAGCATGAGGTGGACCTACGCGTTGGAAACGGGGCACGGGTTGCTGCTGTTGCTGTAGGAGACTATTTCATTTCTTTACCATCTGGACTTGTATAGGAACTAAACAATTGTTATTTTGTTCCCAGTATTACTAAAAATATTATCTCCATTCCTGCTCTTGTCAGGAAGGGATTTTCCTTTGAATGCAATATTTCAAAGTGTATTTTGTCTTTTGATAATATTGTTTATGCAACTGGTTCAATTAACAATGGGTTATACATGTTGGACATGGAATGTTCTATACAGCAAATTGATATTAAGAAAGCCAAGTATGCTGATGAAAGCACCTTGCTATGGCATAGTCGTTTAGGCCATATTAACGAGAAACGCATTAAGCGGTTGCATGATCATGGACTGCTGGGATCATTCTCCTACAAGGAGATTGATACATGCAAGGCTTGTTTAATGGGTAAAATGACGAAGTCACCTTTTCTTCACAAAGGTCAAAGGGCTTCAGGTTTACTTGACCTTATACACAGTGATGTGTGTGGGCCATTTAGTAAACATGCCAGAGGTGGCTATCAGTACTTCATTACCTTTACTGATGATTTCAGTAGGTATGGGTATGTCTTTTTAATGAGACATAAAAGTGAATCTTTTGACAAGTTCAAAGAGTTCAAAAATGAAGTACAGAATCAGCTAGGCCGAAATATCAAGGCACTTCGCTCAGATCGAGGTGGTGAATACCTAAGTCATGCGTTTACTGACTATCTGAAGGAGTGTGGGATCATCTCACAGCTCACTCCGCCAGGAACACCGCAATGGAATGGTGTGTCCGAGAGGAGAAATAGAACGTTACTTGATATGGTTCGTTCTATGATGAGTCAGGCTACTCTTCCATATTCCTTTTGGGGTTTTGCGCTAGAAACAGCTGCAAAGGTACTAAACCGAGTGCCATCCAAGGCAGTTTCAAAGACGCCATATGAGTTATGGTATGGGAAACAGCCAAGCTTGACATTTATCAGGATCTGGGGCTGCGAGGCTTATGTCAAAAAGCTCGCCTCTGGGAAACTAGAGAGCAGATCTGACAAATGTATCTTTGTCGGTTACCCTAAGGAAACTAAGGGTTATTATTTCTACGATCCCAAAGAGAACAAGGTTTTTGTTGCTCGGACGGCCATATTTCTTGAGAAGGAGTTTCTTCTGCAAGAGGCCAGTGGGAGAGAAATAAAGCTGGATGAGAATCCAGAGGAAGGACAAAGTAGTCAAGCACAGTTGGATTAGCCTGAGCCGGTAGAACAGGTTATTGAACAACCTGAGGCTCAGATATCACGGGAACCGCGAAGATCGGGAAGGATCCGTCGACAACCTGAGCGTTATGACGGAGTCTACATCATTGATAATGATGAACCCCTCACTTATGCGGATGCGGTCAGTGGACCGGAGTCAGCGAGATGGCTTGAAGCTATGCGCGCCGAGATGGACTCCATGTCAGATAACCAAGTTTGGGATTTGGTTGATCCGCCTCCGGGAGTTATCCCTATAGGCTGTAAATGGATCTTCAAGAAGAAGATTGACATGGATGGTAACGTAGTTACCTATAAAGGCAGGCTAGTTGCGAAAGGTTTCAAACAAATCTACGGGATAGATTATGATGAAACTTTCTCACCTGTAGCCATGTTTAAGTCTATTCGGATTCTTTTCGCGATAGCTGCATACTATGATTATGAGATCTGGCAGATGGATGTGAAAATAGCTTTTCTGAATGGAAATCTGGATGAGGATGTGTACATGACACAACCAGAAGGTTTCACTAATCCAGCAGATCGTCATAAGATATGCAAGTTAAAGAAGTCCATTTATGGACTTAAGCAAGCATCAAGAAGCTGGAATATTCGTTTTGATGAATCAGTTACTGAATTTGGTTTCATCAAGAACGAGGATGACCCGTGTGTATATAAGAGGTTTAGTGGGAGCGTGATTACTTTTCTAGTCCTCTACGTCGATGACATCTTGATCATTGGAAATGACATTCCTGAAATGCATGCTGTGAAGGCATGGCTGAGGAAATGTTTCCAGATGAAAGATTTAGGAGAAGTAGCCTATGTGTTAGGTGTGAAGATCTACAGGGATAGATCTAAGAGGCTTCTCGGGCTGTGCCAGAGTACTTACATCGATAAGGTCCTGGAGAGATTTCATTTAGAGAATTCTAAACGAGGATATCTTCCAGTCAGACATGGTCTGAATCTTTCAAAGAGTCAGTGTCCACAAACACAGACTGAGAAAGATGAAATGGACAATACGCCTTATGCTTCGGCTATTGGATCCATTATGTATGCGATGTTGTGTACTCGCCCAGACGTCGCTTACGGGTTAAGCGTAACCAGTCGTTTCCAAAGTAATCCAGGTATGGCGCACTGGATTGCAGTCAAGAACATTTTAAAATATCTGCGGAGGACCAAAGATATGTTCTTGATATATGGTGGTCAGGAAGAACTCAGTATTGAAGGATATACTGACGCTTCGTTCCAGTCGGACCAGGATGATTTCCGATCGCAATCAGGCTATGTTTTTAGCTTGAATGGAGGAGCAGTGGTGTGGAAGAGTTTCAAACAGTCAACTGTTGCTGATTCCACAACAGAAGCCGAGTATGTTGCAGCCTCGGAAGCATCCAAGGAGGCAGTGTGGATTCGTAAGTTCGTGAGAGAACTTGGTGTCATTCCTTCGAGTGCAGATCCTTTGGTTATCTTATGTGATAACACTGGAGCAATCGCACAAGCAAAGGAACCACGGTCGCACCAGAAGTCCAAGCACATACAGAGACGGTTTCATTTGATCAGGGAGATCATAGATTGTGGCGAGATCAAAGTCTGCAAGGTTCATACAGATGACAATCTGGCAGACCCGCTTACCAAGCCTCTGGCGCAGCAGAAGCATGAGAAGCACTGTAATAATATGGGTTTGAGATTTCTCAACCATTAGATTAAGTGCAAGTGGGAGATTGTTGGGGTATGCCCTTAAGGCTAATGTTTGAGGCCTATGGGAATGTATCTGTATCATGTAATAAACTGTTATGTTTATAAAGGCATGGTTATTATTCAGTTGTCTACATTGTCTGCAGCAATATATGTTCTTCTGAATAATGTCTCAAAGCTGTTCAGCTGGGCTGACATGCTATATGTCCTTAGTCGAGATATCTTGGTGAACATGAGACAGCCTTGATATGATTGAGACTAATATGTGTTCTAATCTTATAGGATGCTTCGAGCATGGAATAAGATGTAGACTCATGGGTACATTGGATGTACTGGACAGACCCTACTAGGTTATTCAATTGTTTGTCACAATGTGAATAATCCTTGAGTGCAACAAGTGGCACATTTCCTTTGACTTGAGATCACTTGTGTTTTCTAAATGATGATTGTCATTGTTTTGAGGTAGTTCAATATCATTTGAAACATAATGATTATAGACTATCTTGGATGGTGAGCTTGAGTCAGGTTAGGGCACTAGTGATAGACATAGGATTGCCGTCTCCTTGTTTAAGGAGTGTGATGTTCTAAAGGGGCCCCCTGGATGAGATGATTGAGAAAAGAGTATGGCCATACCCAGGTGACAGTGTTCATCTGTTCTAATCATGCTCGTCATATTGGAGTTACAAGCTTGACACGCTTGTCCAATAAGAACATCCAGTGGCAAAGGACATATGTATGCCTAGTGAAGTTGATTCACACTTGTGCTGTTTTTGGGTGTAGTCTTGGAAGACTCTTTTCTTTATATCGGGAGACAGTGATGTGTTGCTAGATACCCCTCACTGATCGTGATGACGTGAGTTATCGTTACCGACATTTAAAGGAAACCCTTAGGGTCGCACAATTTGATGATATGGCTTACTTAAGTCAGATCGTGTGGACTGAATTGTTTGGGTTCAGTTTAAAGGGATTTAATCTTTGATTGTAAGTGAGATCTGGTCTGATCATGTTTGATTGATTAGGGCTTGAGATCGGTAAGCTTCGATCGAGAGAATGGATGCTAGATCGGTCAGATCAGGAGCATTAAGAGATCAACGGTCAGATCAAAAGCCTTATGGTTTAATTATGATTTGGGCTAGTTGCTTGGCTTGATTGGTTCTTAAATTGAACCAAAATGAACCGGCTCACTAAATGAGCGCATGGTTCAAGGGGAGAGGAGTTGACGACATGTTCACTTGGTGTGAACGTTGGGGCGATGAGTGGTTACTATTTTTAGTAACCATGATCTCCACTTGGAGAGTGCTCTCGTCCAAATAGAGGATGCTCTATTTTCGCCTCTACGTTTTTTCCCTCTCGCCGATATTCCTCTCGACACCTTGTGTGAGTGCGGCGACGCTTGAAGGATAGAGGAGGATTCGGCCAAGAGAGATCGAGATCTCATCATTCCCTTTCACTCGACAAGGACCTCTTGGAACCTTGCTAGCACAAGGAGCACCAAGGGAGATAGCGTCATCATCCTGTGTGTGACGACAAGGAGAAGATCTCATTTGATCTTTGCTTCCAAGGCGCCATCTTGAAATGGCCATGGTATGAATTCTTTTTCATATTTTAAAGTTGATCATAATACATGCTATGCGATCTTAGAAACCCTCTTCCGCTGTTTTAAATCCCTTAGTTGCGCCTATTAGGGTTTTCCTTCCCTCTTTAGGGGACTTTCAATTGGTATCAGAGCCAGTTTATCATGCATGTTTTTATGATTGCTTAATGTTTGATCCATATTTGCGCATATGCCTAGATCTAAATGACATGCGAAAGTTTCATGATATTATGTATCATCTTGCGAAAATACATCCATATGTATGTTTCTATATCTTGCGCATGTTTGATGTCTTGGCGCATTTACAATGTTGTTGGTTTTCTTAAAAACTTAAACACATGCGCGACTCACTATAGATCTAAGGCCTTACTGTAAACCCTTAGACGGGTTACTAGGGTTGAAGTCATCCCCTAGGTTAGATCCAACAGTCTGATCAGACCATCTGACAGCCTGAATGGGTCGACCAGTTAGCACCTTGGCGCAAGCCTATGGTGGCTATAGGTCGACTGCAGACAGGTGTGTAGCGATGTCTGATTGAGACAACTTATGAACACACATGAGTTAGGCCCGGGGTCACACCCGCTTGCCAGACCTCATTGTGGTTGTTCAGCCCTGGCGCATGCATGGTTGACCTTATGGTCGACACAAGTCAGTTAGGACTTGGTGCATGCAAGGGCAGTGGATCTGACTAGGTTGGATGAGTGGATCCCTAGTAATGGACCGTTGTAAGGTAGTAAGGGCGAATAAGGAAATTAAAATTGATCCCATGGGGTTTTTCGAAAATTTTAATTTTTATGGATCACATGATTGCTGATTGGATGCATATGTTTGTCTATTTAGTCTTATGTGGGCTGCTCATATTAATTGTGTGCTGTGCTGGGGCCTGCGTGCCTGGGATTTAAAATTGTAAATTAATTATTGTGATCTGCGCATCACATCGCTTTAATTTATAAAATTGTAATTGACCTGCGTGTCAATCTTGTCTAGATAGTTAAATTTGTAATTTAATTAGACAAGAGCACAGAGCACACTTGGCAGAGGCGCATGCAGCAGTGGCTTGACCAGGTGGGAGGTCCAGGGTTCGACTCTGGGACCAGGCGCATTTTCCCTGGTGGGCGCACCTGTGCTGTAATTGGCGCTTGGGCCCTGGTTTGGGCCAGATGAGCAGCAAAAGACCCATGAAGAGCAAGTGAAGACTTAAGTTAGGTTAAGGTCTCACTAGGGCTATGGGCTTTTACCACATAAGATTCATGCTTTCTTTTATTTATTGTTTAAATATTAGAATTGCATGATTAAGTTTATCTTCTGCTATCACCATAGGAATTGCATGATAGTGAAGAAGATAAAAGACCGTGAAAATCCAACGCTTAATATCAAGCTCGTAAGCCTTCTGACGCGAAACCTCACTGTTCTGATTATCGTTGGAGCCGTGTTGTACCCACTCAGTGGGCACGTCCATCTATCTTCAGACGGTGTGGGACTACACCTGTGTGTTACAGAGTGGGGATTTATCCCTTCTCGTTGCTCAGCATAGCACATGGTGGTCCAGGGAGTAGGTCGGGTCAGCTTGACCGTGTAGGCTACATATGTGGCGCATATGGTAGCACATGGAGGCAGCCATCTGTGGGGTCAGAGACTGTGTTGTACCAACTCAGTTGGCACAGTCTGCTGGATTGCCCAGATGAAGGGGAATCGCACGGGTTGGCGATCGGCAGGGAATGCCTACCGGAGATTAGTGCTTGTACTCTCTGTGCATCTTATCTCGCCTGAGCGGGACGCGGAGACCAAGTATGAAATCCGGATCCCATCTCACTAAAAGAGTACTACTCTTTCGGGCTGTTTTGCTGGATTTTTCAGCCAGATAAAATAGTGAGAAAAAGAATCTTTCTTAAGTCCTGATTGATTCTAATACATTGATACTGACCTTGCTGTTCTTGCATTGTTGTAGATACCTGCAGCAACGAACACCATGAACTTCAATGTGCGATCCCTACTGGAAAGGGAGAAGTTCGCTGGGCCGAACTTCTCTGACTGGTTTGGACACCTTAAGATCGTTCTTAAGGCAGAGAGGAAACTGTATGTCCTCGAGACGGCGATACCGCCGCAGCCCGCTCCGAACGCCGCAAGGGCGGTTCGGGAAGCCTATGAAAAGCACGTCAATGATAGCATTGATGTCGCTTGCCTGATGCTAGCGTCTATGACGCCACCGCTGCACCGTCAGCATGAGGATATGTCAGCTATAGAGATTATAGCGAACCTCAAGATGCTGTATGCTGCACAGGCGAGGACAGAGCGCTACAATTTGACGAAGCTCTTCTTTCAGAGCAAACTGGCTGAAGGGAGCCCAGTGGGAGCTCACGTGCTCAAGATGATTGGGCACAAGGAAGCTCTGGAGAAACTGGGGCACACCATCAACCAGGAGCTTGCTGTGGATATTATTCTGCAGTCTCTCCCGCCTTCATTCGACGCGTTCATTATTAATTTTAATATGAACAAAATCGATTGTACTCCGGCAGAGCTGCTGAATATGCTCCTCACCACTGAGGAGACTCTGAAGGGTAAGCCTTCAACCTCTGTCTTGATGGTTCCTTCTAGGAACAAGAAGAAGGGGAAGATGGGCAAGGCCCCTGTCAAGAGCTACAGCAAGGCTCTGAAGCAGAAGGTTAAGCGGTCCAAGGAATACAGGTGTTTCCACTGTGGCCAGCTGGGTCACTGGAAAAAGGACTGTAAAGCGCTCCAAGGAGATAAGAGGGGAAGCTTCGCTTCTAGCTCAGGTATATTCGTGACTGAGGTCATGTTCTCTTCTTCTATATCATGGGTGTTGGACACTGCATGTGGAGTTCACATTTGTTCAAATGTACAGGAACTCAAGAGAAGAAGACAGGTGGGACAGCATGAGGTGGACCTACGCGTTGGAAACGGGGCACGGGTTGCTGCTGTTGCTGTAGGAGACTATTTCATTTCTTTACCATCTGGACTTGTATAGGAACTAAACAATTGTTATTTTGTTCCCAGTATTACTAAAAATATTATCTCCATTCCTGCTCTTGTCAGGAAGGGATTTTCCTTTGAATGCAATATTTCAAAGTGTATTTTGTCTTTTGATAATATTGTTTATGCAACTGGTTCAATTAACAATGGGTTATACATGTTGGACATGGAATGTTCTATACAGCAAATTGATATTAAGAAAGCCAAGTATGCTGATGAAAGCACCTTGCTATGGCATAGTCGTTTAGGCCATATTAACGAGAAACGCATTAAGCGGTTGCATGATCATGGACTGCTGGGATCATTCTCCTACAAGGAGATTGATACATGCAAGGCTTGTTTAATGGGTAAAATGACGAAGTCACCTTTTCTTCACAAAGGTCAAAGGGCTTCAGGTTTACTTGACCTTATACACAGTGATGTGTGTGGGCCATTTAGTAAACATGCCAGAGGTGGCTATCAGTACTTCATTACCTTTACTGATGATTTCAGTAGGTATGGGTATGTCTTTTTAATGAGACATAAAAGTGAATCTTTTGACAAGTTCAAAGAGTTCAAAAATGAAGTACAGAATCAGCTAGGCCGAAATATCAAGGCACTTCGCTCAGATCGATGTGGTGAATACCTAAGTCATGCGTTTACTGACTATCTGAAGGAGTGTGGGATCATCTCACAGCTCACTCCGCCAGGAACACCGCAATGGAATGGTGTGTCCGAGAGGAGAAATAGAACGTTACTTGATATGGTTCGTTCTATGATGAGTCAGGCTACTCTTCCATATTCCTTTTGGGGTTTTGCGCTAGAAACAGCTGCAAAGGTACTAAACCGAGTGCCATCCAAGGCAGTTTCAAAGACGCCATATGAGTTATGGTATGGGAAACAGCCAAGCTTGACATTTATCAGGATCTGGGGCTGCGAGGCTTATGTCAAAAAGCTCGCCTCTGGGAAACTAGAGAGCAGATCTGACAAATGTATCTTTGTCGGTTACCCTAAGGAAACTAAGGGTTATTATTTCTACGATCCCAAAGAGAACAAGGTTTTTGTTGCTCGGACGGCCATATTTCTTGAGAAGGAGTTTCTTCTGCAAGAGGCCAGTGGGAGAGAAATAAAGCTGGATGAGAATCCAGAGGAAGGACAAAGTAGTCAAGCACAGTTGGATTAGCCTGAGCCGGTAGAACAGGTTATTGAACAACCTGAGGCTCAGATATCACGGGAACCGCGAAGATCGGGAAGGATCCGTCGACAACCTGAGCGTTATGACGGAGTCTACATCATTGATAATGATGAACCCCTCACTTATGCGGATGCGGTCAGTGGACCGGAGTCAGCGAGATGGCTTGAAGCTATGCGCGCCGAGATGGACTCCATGTCAGATAACCAAGTTTGGGATTTGGTTGATCCGCCTCCGGGAGTTATCCCTATAGGCTGTAAATGGATCTTCAAGAAGAAGATTGACATGGATGGTAACGTAGTTACCTATAAAGGCAGGCTAGTTGCGAAAGGTTTCAAACAAATCTACGGGATAGATTATGATGAAACTTTCTCACCTGTAGCCATGTTTAAGTCTATTCGGATTCTTTTCGCGATAGCTGCATACTATGATTATGAGATCTGGCAGATGGATGTGAAAACAGCTTTCCTGAATGGAAATCTGGATGAGGATGTGTACATGACACAACCAGAAGGTTTCACTAATCCAGCAGATCGTCATAAGATATGCAAGTTAAAGAAGTCCATTTATGGACTTAAGCAAGCATCAAGAAGCTGGAATATTCGTTTTGATGAATCAGTTACTGAATTTGGTTTCATCAAGAACGAGGATGACCCGTGTGTATATAAGAGGTTTAGTGGGAGCGTGATTACTTTTCTAGTCCTCTACGTCGATGACATCTTGATCATTGGAAATGACATTCCTGAAATGCATGCTGTGAAGGCATGGCTGAGGAAATGTTTCCAGATGAAAGATTTAGGAGAAGCAGCCTATGTGTTAGGTGTGAAGATCTACAGGGATAGATCTAAGAGGCTTCTCGGGCTGTGCCAGAGTACTTACATCGATAAGGTCCTGGAGAGATTTCATTTAGAGAATTCTAAACGAGGATATCTTCCAGTCAGACATGGTCTGAATCTTTCAAAGAGTCAGTGTCCACAAACACAGACTGAGAAAGATGAAATGGACAATACGCCTTATGCTTCGGCTATTGGATCCATTATGTATGCGATGTTGTGTACTCGCCCAGACGTCGCTTACGGGTTAAGCGTAACCAGTCGTTTCCAAAGTAATCCAGGTATGGCGCACTGGATTGCAGTCAAGAACATTTTAAAATATCTGCGGAGGACCAAAGATATGTTCTTGATATATGGTGGTCAGGAAGAACTCAGTATTGAAGGATATACTGACGCTTCATTCCAGTCGGACCAGGATGATTTCCGATCGCAATCAGGCTATGTTTTTAGCTTGAATGGAGGAGCAGTGGTGTGGAAGAGTTTCAAACAGTCAACTATTGCTGATTCCACAACAGAAGCCGAGTATGTTGCAGCCTCGGAAGCATCCAAGGAGGCAGTGTGGATTCGTAAGTTCGTGAGAGAACTTGGTGTCGTTCCTTCGAGTGCAGATCCTTTGGTTATCTTATGTGATAACACTGGAGCAATCGCACAAGCATAGGAACCACGGTCGCACCAGAAGTCCAAGCACATACAGAGACGGTTTCATTTGATCAGGGAGATCATAGATTGTGGCGAGATCAAAGTCTGCAAGGTTCATACAGATGACAATCTGGCAGACCCGCTTACCATGCCTCTGGCGCAGCAGAAGCATGAGAAGCACTGTAATAATATGGGTTTGAGATTTCTCAACCATTAGATTAAGTGCAAGTGGGAGATTGTTGGGGTATGCCCTTAAGGCTAATGTTTGAGGCCTATGGGAATGTATCTGTATCATGTAATAAACTGTTATGTTTATAAAGGCATGGTTATTATTCAGTTGTCTACATTGTCTGCAGCAATATATGTTCTTCTGAATAATGTCTCAAAGCTGTTCAGCTGGGCTGACATGCTATATGTCCTTAGTCGAGATATCTTGGTGAACATGAGACAGCCTTGATATGATTGAGACTAATATGTGTTCTAATCTTATAGGATGCTTCGAGCATGGAATAAGATGTAGACTCATGGGTACATTGGATGTACTGGACAGACCCTACTAGGTTATTCAATTGTTTGTCACAATGTGAATAATCCTTGAGTGCAACAAGTGGCACATTTCCTTTGACTTGAGATCACTTGTGTTTTCTAAATGATGATTGTCATTGTTTTGAGGTAGTTCAATATCATTTGAAACATAATGATTATAGACTATCTTGGATGGTGAGCTTGAGTCAGGTTAGGGCACTAGTGATAGACATAGGATTGCCGTCTCCTTGTTTAAGGAGTGTGATGTTCTAAAGGGGCCCCCTGGATGAGATGATTGAGAAAAGAGTATGGCCATACCCAGGTGACAGTGTTCATCTGTTCTAATCATGCTCGTCATATTGGAGTTACAAGCTTGACACGCTTGTCCAATAAGAACATCCAGTGGCAAAGGACATATGTATGCCTAGTGAAGTTGATTCACACTTGTGCTGTTTTTGGGTGTAGTCTTGGAAGACTCTTTTCTTTATATCGGGAGACAGTGATGTGTTGCTAGATACCCCTCACTGATCGTGATGACGTGAGTTATCGTTACCGACATTTAAAGGAAACCCTTAGGGTCGCACAATTTGATGATATGGCTTACTTAAGTCAGATCGTGTGGACTGAATTGTTTGGGTTCAGTTTAAAGGGATTTAATCTCTGATTGTAAGTGAGATCTGGTCTGATCATGTTTGATTGATTAGGGCTTGAGATCGGTAAGCTTCGATCGAGAGAATGGATGCTAGATCGGTCAGATCAGGAGCATTAAGAGATCAACGGTCAGATCAAAAGCCTTATGGTTTAATTATGATTTGGGCTAGTTGCTTGGCTTGATTGGTTCTTAAATTGAACCAAAATGAACCGGCTCACTAAATGAGCGCATGGTTCAAGGGGAGAGGAGTTGACGACATGTTCACTTGGTGTGAACGTTGGGGCGATGAGTGGTTACTATTTTTAGTAACCATGATCTCCACTTGGAGAGTGCTCTCGTCCAAATAGAGGATGCTCTATTTTCGCCTCTACGTTTTTTCCCTCTCGCCGATATTCCTCTCGACACCTTGTGTGAGTGCGGCGACGCTTGAAGGATAGAGGAGGATTCGGCCAAGAGAGATCGAGATCTCATCATTCCCTTTCACTCGACAAGGACCTCTTGGAACCTTGCTAGCACAAGGAGCACCAAGGGAGATAGCGTCATCATCCTGTGTGTGACGACAAGGAGAATATCTCATTTGATCTTTGCTTCCAAGGCGCCATCTTGAAATGGCCATGGTATGAATTCTTTTTCATATTTTAAAGTTGATCATAATACATGCTATGCGATCTTAGAAACCCTCTTCCGCTGTTTTAAATCCCTTAGTTGCGCCTATTAGGGTTTTCCTTCCCTCTTTAGGGGACTTTCAGAAAGATATCTAAAACGATACAAAATATGCTATATATTTTGGTGTCATCAGGTATATCATGGGAGATACACTGGATTGACTTGCCGTGAAGATTGGACTTGGTGTCACAAGTGAAATCTCATAATGACAGAGATTTACTCGTCCTTGACTTGAGGGCATTGATATCTTTATATGGTAAGGGATGTACATTGATACAACCTAACACTTCGCGTAACAGGAGAGTCATAACGGTTGTCATTGGGTATATCTTGAGCCATATGAGAGATTCAATGTGCCAATAGAGGATTTGCCCCTTCTCTGCAAGGAAGTTTGATGTCCATGGGCCCCTACATGGTGCATGACTAAAAGTGTGTGGCCACACCCAGGTTAAGCCTGAATAAAGTCATGACCATTAATGTTAGAATTAACAAGTGTGACACACTTGTCCGACTTGGACGATCACCTTGGCAAAAGGACTAGAGTGTATATATATCTTGTTGCAGTTTTAGGGGATGTCGATGACGACTCCATTCCGAGGACTTGGGTAGCAATGATGTACTACTAGGTGCAACTCATTGCTTATGATGATGTGAGGTTATCACTGCCAACATCTGAGGAACCTACAGGGTCGCACACATAGACACTCGAGATCTCGTATTGATCGAGTTGCTTATGATCGAGTCATTTGGTTGATTTGAGTTAGTTTGGGAGACCGATGCATCGCGGATGCATCTGATGAGTTGGAGTTGATTATTTGGGATGTTGTTGCATTTTGACTTTTGTTGACCTCGATTGACCTTCGGGTGACCACATTTGACCTCGATGGACTGGGTCCAGTCGATGGGTCAAATGTCGCTGGATTTGTCCAGTTGATTGTCAATGTAATTTAAACGCAACACATGGGACCATAACTTATGTGAATTAAATGAATATTTATATTCATTTTATTACAACTTAAGTCATGGGGGCCACGCACAACTTAAGTGAATATTTATATTAAATATATTCATCACTTAAGTTGCGGATCTGCATCCATTAAGAGATAATGGATCTAGGAGCTTATTAATTATGAATTTTCGTAATTAAATAAGCCCTAGCGCATAATGATAAACAACTCATTTCAAACCTAGCCGCTATACCTAGTTTTTCTCTCCATGGCGCCTACATGCATGGAGGTGTCGCCCCAAGGTGAATATGCCGAGTTCTTCCACCATGGATGCAAGAAAAAGGCTTGGAGCCTTCCTCCTTTCTTGATGATCTCTTCTTTTATGGGATTGGTGCAAGAAGAGATGGTGCCTTCTTCTCCACGGTGCCTCCAAGAAAGAAGTGGCGCCACCTTCAAGGTGGCAACACCTTCTTCTTCCATGGGCGCAAATGAAGGCTTGGAGCCTTCCTCCTTCTTCGATGATGTATCCCTTGGAGGGATTGATGCATTAAGAAGGCTGATTTCTTATCATGGGCGCAACTTCCATGAAGTTGGCGCAAGTGGAGAAAAGAGGAGAAGAAGAGAAGTGATGGTATCTCTTCTCATCATCATAGGCACTTATTCTTAGGTTGTTGCCTATATTGGATGAGAAGGAGACTTACCTCATGGCCGCACCTTCATGGTGGCGCAAGTCAAGAGGGAAAGTGGCTAGACTTAAGATTGGCACAAGTGGTAGAGGTCTCCTCTCCTTATGGCCATCTTCCTCCCTACATCACCACTTTGGCGCTTCTTAGAGATGGCGCAAGCAAAGAGGGCAGCGACATTGGCAACATGATCTTCCTCCTGAAGGCTAGCACCAGGCGCAGAGTGAAGAGAATCTCGAGCAGTCCGTGTGTGCACAATTGTAGAGGGCGGACACTTGTGTGCCTCTTCTTTGTCATCATCAGCCCCTTGGAATATTGGAATAAAGGTATATTACTCGGACACATCTGGTAGATCACTCGTAAGGGATCCTGGCTCTTAGGGTTATCCTATTCCGGGCCAATGCTTCCGTTGTTATTAAAATTTTAAAATTGGCCTCGGGATTCCCAGCAGTTTGAAGCTCTTCTAGCATACAGCGCCTCCAATTAATTTGAACACATAGCCGGCCTGCGATCTAAAGTCATAAGGGTCAGACTAGAATGACGCATCAGTGTAGCCCTGAACACTAAGCTCTTCCTATCCCCCGTAGACCAAGAACAGATCCTTAGTTCTTCTTAGATACTTAAGGATGTTCTTTACATCCACCCAGTGCTATAGACCTGGATTGGATTGGTATCGGCTGATTATACTCATAGTATAAGACACATCTAGACTAGTACACAACATTGCATACATGATCGATCCGACTGCCGAAGCATAGGGAACTCGACTCATTTCATCCCTCTCAGCCTGTGTTGTTTGACACTGCCTCTTTGAGAGAGTAAGGCCATGTCTCATTGGTAGGTATCCTCTTTTGGATTGCTCCATATAGAACCTTTCTAAGACCTTATCAATATACGTACTCTGACTAAGGGCGAGGAACCTCTTGGATCTATCCCGATAGATCTTCACACCTAGAATATAGGCGGCCTCCCCTAAGTCTTTCATTTCGAAACATTTCCCTAACCATGTCTTCACAGACTGTAGACTAGGGATGTCGTTTCCAATGAGCAGTATGTCATCGACATACAAGACCAGAAAAGTCACCAAGCTCCCATTGAATTTTCTGTATACACAGGCGTCATCTTCGGTTTTGATAAAGTCATAATCTCTCACAGCTTCATCAAACCAAAGATTCCAACTTTGAGATGCTTGCTTTAATCCATAAATGGATTTCTTTAACTTGCAGAGCTAACTTGTATATGCAGGTTGGATGAATCCATCAGGTTGTGTCATATACACATTCTCTATCAGCTTTCCGTTAAGGAATGTTGTCTTAACATTCATCTACCATATCTCATAATCATGATATGCAGCTATAGCAAGAAGAATCCAAATGGATTTAATCATGGCAACTGGCGAAAAGGTTTCATCATAGTCCACTCCGTGGACTTGTCTGAATCCTTTAGCCACTAGTCTACCTTTGTAGGTAACTATGCTGCCATCCATGTCAGTCTTCCTTTTGAAGACCCATTTGCACCCTATGGGTTTTACCCCATCAGGCAGTTTAACCAAATCCCAAACTTGGTTAGCTGACATGGAATCTATCTCAGACCGCATGGGCTCAAGCCATCTCTTGAAATCCGGTACACTGACTGCCTCATCATCGGTTCTGGGTTCATCCTCAATGATGAAGATCCCGTCGTGTTGGGTCGATAGCGACCCATACCTCTCAGGTGCACGACGAATCCTCCAAGACCTACGTGGGACCTGTGTCTAAGCCTCAGGTTTTCTGGCAACCAGGGCAGGTGGCTCGGGTTCCATCTGTTTGTCTTCTGGTTGCACTTGGACCTCGTCCAAGTCAAACTTGCTCCCACTGACTTCTTTCATGAGAAATTCTTTCTCTAGAAAGACAGCACCCCAAGCAACAAAAACCTTGTTCTCGGTGGGAACATAGAAGTAGTATCCTTTAGTTTCCTTATGATACACCAGAAAGACACATTTATCAGATCTAGGTTATAGCTTGCTAGAATCCTGATGTTTGACATAAGCCTCACATCCCCAGATCCTGATAAAAGAGAGGTTAGGGCGTCTCCCACTCCATACTGTTGGTATATATGCCATAAAGACCAATATATGGACATGGTCAGGCATTGTTTGAATGTACTTTGATAAAATTATTATTCTATATATAGAGGCATGGTCGTTATTATGCAGACTTCTCTACCTGCGTTGATGTATTGAGTTGCATATATAATGTCCCAGGAGTTTGGATTGGATCCATTCTCATAAGAAATCCCCAGACAAGGTACCTTAGCAGATATGGGACAGCTTTGGTACATGTGAGACTGGTGTATGGGCTGGTTAAGTGCGGTGCACAGTAACGCAGACATACAGGTGCATTGGATGCACTGGAGTGATCCACCGTGAGGATTGACTTGTCTAGTCAACAAGTCAATCTCACATGCAAGAGGTTTGCATTGATCCTTAGACTTGAGGTATTCATGTCTAGATTTGATGATGGGTATGCTTTGATACAGTCTTACGTCTCTCCGTAATTGGGAGATCAAAACAAATGTCATTGGGCATGTCATAAGTCACGTAGAGACATGGATGACCAATAGTAGGATTTGCCCCTTCCTTATTGGAAGCATGATATCCACTCGGGGCGCCCCACCTTATTGGTGCATGACAGGAATGTGTGGCCACACTTGTTGAGTCATGACCAATGCATTGGATTGATAAACTTGAGACTAATCCAATGGCGGGATATCAGCTTAGGCAAAGGGATCTATAATGCAATGGGAATCCTCGTTGCTTGTTAGGAGTTGTTGCCATAATGACTTAAGTCCTATGATATGAGTAGTAGTGATGTGTTGCTAGATACCCCTCACTACTTATGATGTTTACATCATTGCCATCGTCATATGGGTCCTACAGGGTCACACGCAATAGACTCTTGACGTTGCTTTAATCAGAAGCCTTAGGATCAAGTTATTGGATAACTTGGATCAATTTGGAAGATTTCATCAGCGCCAATGGGCCTGATGAGTTGGAAGAAAGTTATTGGAGCCAAACTTTATTTTTGGTAGGTTGACCCGAAATTGACCTAGATTCATCACATTTGGATTAGGGTTGCATTGGATTGGATCCAATGGCTTAATCAACCTATGCCATGAAGTTTGGGCTAGCTCATTGTCCAATGAGGCCCAATAATTAGTTATCATGAAGAGAGAATTGGCTTAAAAGGGTATAATGGGGAGAAGTCTTCACCCATTAGCGCCTAGGGGCATAATGGGGTGAAGTGGGCGGTTTTGCTTCATTAAGGAAGTATAAGGCGCCTTGCCCTTTCTCCTTTGATGGAAACCTTGCCTCTAAGGCAAGTCTTGGGGCTAATATGGCTTGAGAACTTTTATGGGAAGTTCCTAGGCGCATATGGATGTTGGGAAGAAGTATATGGTAAAGTCTTGGAGACTTACCTTACCTCAAACCCTAATTTCTCCCAAGACACCACCCTAGCCGAATTCCTCTTGCTTGTTGCGCCTAGCCCTTCTTCTTGGATGGAAAGAATGCCTCTAAGGCATGTCTTGGGTTGATATGGCTATTGGGCAAATAAGGATAGGTTGAATGAGGTTTATGGCAAAGTCTTGGAGACTTTCCTTACCACAAACCCCTATCATCCTAGCCGCCCACTTGGCATGATCTTGGCCTTCCCTAAACCGCCTCTTGGCTTATAAAAGGGACCCTAGCTGCCCCCTCTCAATGGTTCGAATGCTTGGAGGCGTGAACACACATAGAGGGGAGAGAGCAAAGGCAAAGGGCGACAACATCAAGGTGGCGCAACCCTTCTTCCTACTAGTGGCCGCAAGTCTTCTCCTTCCTCTCCTCTTGGTGTAACTTGGAGAAGGACTTGGTGGCGCCACTTCCTCTTATTCTTCCTCAGGGCCGAAACTCTTCTTCTCCCTCTTCTCTTGGAGTGAAGAGGATAAGGAGTTGGCGGCATCTTCCTTGCACTTGGCGCATGATCCTTGGAGGTGGCGCAAGAGTAGTGAAGGAACCCTAAGGCTTGATTCTTTTCCCGAGGCTAGCACCAAGCGTGGAAGGGAGCAACGATCAAGGAGTCGACGCGTGGATACTTGTGGAGGGCGAACACTTGGGCGCCTTCAACATGGCTTCGACATCTAGACAAGCAAAAGAGGTACATCTCTAACACATCCTTGTGTCTTCTCTCTCGCATGGATGCTTGGGACCGGAATATGTTTCGGGTGTAATGATTCTTCCGCTGCGTCCTGGGACTGCAAAATTTTAAATTACACCCGGTATTCCCTAACACATACTTCATATGGTATCTTGGAGACACTCTTAGATGGAACATTATTCAGTATGAGAGAAGCTGTCTCAAGTGCATGACCCTAGAATGAGGGTGGTAGAGTTGCATGACTCATCATGGACCGAACCATGTTCAACAAAGTTCGATTTCTCCTCTCAGACACACTATTCCATTCAGGTGTTCCAGGAGGAGTGAGTTGGGATATGATCCCACACTCCCTAAGATAGTCAAAGAACTCACTGCTCAGGTACTCTCCACCTCGATCAGATCGAAGAACTTTGATGGATCTTCCAAGCTGGTTTTCTACTTCATGTCTAAACTCCTTAAAGTTCTCAAAGGATTCAGATTTATATATCAATAAGTAGACATAACCATACCTACTGAAGTCATCAGTGAAGGTAATGAAGTAGCTGTGTCCTCCTCTCGCTTGTTTATTGAATGGCCCACACACATTAGTATGAATGAAATCCAACAAACCTCTTGCCCTATCACCAGTCTTGGTGAAGGGCGCCTTTGTCATTTTCCCTAATAAACAAGGCTCACATGTATCAAATTCCTCCAAGGAACTTCAATATAACAACCCATTTATATTGAGTTATTGAATGCCATAGGAAAGCACCAACTGAACCACTCAGTTTGGTCCTTTTGCTATTTATGTACAAATAGAACTATTCATGTCCAAGACATATAAACCATTGCACAACGTACCCTTCCCATAAAACATATTTGCAAATGAAAAAGAACAGGAGTTCTCCTTTATTTCAAATATAAAACCTTTCCTTGCTAAGCAAAGAATCGATATAATGTTTTTGGTTAACGAAGGTACATAATAGCAATTCTCTAGTTCTAATTGAAGACCTAAAAGGAGGGAAAGTGTCAAAACTCCTACGGCAACAGCAGCAACTTGTGCTCCGTTTCCTACTCGTAGGTCAATCTCTCCTGTCCGTTCCGATCTACTCTTCTTAAGCCCTTGCATAGAAAGGTTTACTTCAATAACATAAATACCAGAGCATGAAGACGAAGCCTTGCCTCTCTTCTTCTCATTCTGAATTCGCACTATGTCCTTTATCATGTGAGGTGGTCCTCTACATGAGTGGCACTTGTTATTCTTGACTCTTTCCATCTTTATCTTCAATGTCTTAATTAAGCCTTTGGGCCTAACACATTGAATGTCTACTTTAGGAGGGTTGAGCTCAACCAATTCATCAAAGAGCTGCCTTAGATTATAAATAATCTCAAAAGCACTCTTAGATTCATATCACCCTTTTAATTTAGGCGACATGTTGGTTAACATCAAATTAGCAACCTCCAAAGTATCAGCCTGATGCTTATCATAAGCATCCTTCTCAGCCGCTAAGAACGAGTATGGAAGTGGCTCAGGAATAGGCTGCTCAAGGACATAGAGCTTCTGTTGGGGTATGCCCTTAAGGCTAATGTTTGAGGCCTTGGGATTGTAATAGTATCATGTATAAACTCTTATGTTTATAAAGGCAATGGTTATTATTCAGATTGTTACATTGTCTGCTGCAATAAGTGTTCTTCTGAATAATGTCTCAATGCTGTTCAGCTAGGCTGACATGCTATATGTCCTTAGTCGAGATATCTTGGTGAACATGAGACAACCTTGATATGATTGAGACTAATATGTGTTCTAATCTTATAGGATGCTTCGAGCATGGAATAAGATGTAGACTCATGGGTACATTGGATGTACTGGACAGACCCTACTAGGATATTCAATTGGTTGTCACAATTTGAATAATCCTTGAATGTAACAAGTGGCACATTTCCTCTGACTTGAGATCACTTGTGTTTTCTAAATGATGATTGTCATTGTTTTGAGGTAGTTCAATATCATTTGAAACATAATGATTATAGACTATCTTGGATGGTGAGCTTGAATCAGGTTAGGGCACTAGTGATAGATAGAGGATTGCCGTCTCCTTAATTGGAGTGTGATGTTCTAAAGGGGCCCCCTGGATGAGATGATTGAGAAAGTGTATGGCCATACCCAGATGACTATGTTCATCTGATCTAATCATGCTCATCATATTGGAACTACAGGCTTGACACGCTTGTCCAATAAGAACATCCAGTGGCAAAGGAAACATGTATGCCTAGTGAAGGAGATTCACACTTGTGCTGTGGTTTGGGTGTAGTCTTGGAAGACTCTTTCCTTTATATCGGGAGACAGTGATGTGTTGCTAGATACCCCTCACTGATCGTGATAACGTAAGTTATCGTTACCGACATTTAAAGGAAACCCTTAGGGTCGCACAATTTGATGATATGGCTTACTTAAGTCAGATCGTGTGGACTGAATTATTTGGGTTCAGTTTTAAAGGGATTGAATCTCTGATTGTGGGTGAGATCTGGTCTGATCATGTTTGATTGATTAGGGCTTGAGATCGGTAAGCTTCGATCGAGAGTTTTGATGCTAGATCGGTGAGATCAAGAGCATCAAGAGATGAACGGTCAGATCTAGAACCTTAGGGTTTAATTAGATCTGGACTACATGCTTGGGCTGATTTGGTTTGGTCATTGAACCAAATGCAATTGAACCGTGGCTTGGTTCAAAGAGGATAAAGAGGAGCGATCGGTTCACTTGGAGTGAACGCAAGGATGATCGCATGAACGTATGGAGTCAAAGACTTTCCATTTTTAGAAGTCAGTTTTTCCATCTTGGAAAAACGTCTCCACGTTTGATGAAAACGTCTCCACGTTTGATGAAAACGTCTCCACTTCGTTTTCGAGAGATACTCTTCTTGCCTCTTCCTCTCGATGACACAGGGGTGTGTGAAGGTGGAAAAACACTTTGGAGAAAGTTCGGCCAAGCAAGTCTTCATCCTTCCATTCCTTTCCATACGAGAAGAAAACTTTGGAGCCTTGCTAGCACAAGTCGCGCCAAAGGAGTAGGCCTTCTTCCTCTTGTGTGCGACAGCCTTTGGAGAAGATTCAATTGATTCTTTGCTTCCAAGTTGCCATCCCTTCATGGCTATGGTATGATCTCTCATATCCTAAAGTTGATCATATGGTTCTAATATGCGATCCTAGAAACCCTTGTTTTCGCCCATGCTTGTTAGATGCGCATGTTTAGGGTTTCGACTCCCCTAGCTTTAGGGGTTCCTTCAATTGGTATCAGAGCGAAGTTTACATATGATTCATATGATTGCTTAAGGTGATCCTTGTTTGCGCTTATGATCTAAGTTTTCTCATCATGCGATAATACTAGTTGAAAGTATTTTTGTGGCGCATATATGAGATTGATTTTGGTGGCGCATGTGTAAGGTTGATTTTGTTGGTGCATGTATATTGCTTACATTGTTGCGCATGCTACATGTTGTTGTTTTATCAAAACTTAACTTGCGCGCCTTTGATTAGATCTAAGTTGCGCCTACTGTAAACCCTTAGACGGGTTGATGGGGTTGAAAGCATCATCTAGTATAGATCAACTAGTCTGATCAGACCATCTGACAGCCTAGATGGGTCGACCAGATGGCACCTGTGCGCAAGCACGAGGTGGCTATAGGTCGATTGCATCACAGGCGTGTAGCGAGGTCTGGTTGAGACAACCAGTGAACACACATGAGTTAGGCCCGGGGTCACACCCGCTTGCCAGATCTCATGTTGGTTGTTCAGCCCTTGGCGCATGCATGGTTGACCATTAGGTCAACGCAAGTCAGTTAAGACTTGGTGCATGCAAGGGCATGGATCTAACTAGACATGATGAGTGGATCCCTATCAATGGACCGTTGTAAGGTTGTAGGGCATATAAGAAAAGTAAAATTGATGCCAATGGGTTTTCAAAATTTTGTTTTCTTTGTAATGGATCACATATTGATTGATGCCATGATGCTTGTTTATTTCATCTTATGTGGGTTGCCCTTTAATGTGTGCTGTGCTGGGGCCTGCGAGCCTGGTTAATTATAAATTAATATTTATTTGTGATCTGCGAATCACATTGTATTTAATTTATAAAATGTAATTGACCTGCGAGTCAATCTTGTCTAGATAGATTGAATTGTAACTTAATCAGACAAGAGCACAGAGCACACTTGGCAGAGGCGCATGCAGCAGTGGCTTGACCAGGTGGGAGGTCCAGGGTTCGACTCTGGGACAGGCGCATTTACCTGGTGGGCGCACCTGAGCTGCAGTGGGCGCTTGGGCCCTGGGTTGGGCCAGATGAGATGCAAAAGACCCATGAAGAGCTCAAGTGAAGACTTAAGTTAATTAAGGTCTTACTTAGGCTATGGGCTTTTACCACATAAGATCCATGCTTTCTTTTATTGTTTAAATAAGTAGAATAGCATGATTTATTTATCTTCTGCTATCACCATAGGAATTGCATGATAGTGAAGAAGATAAAAGACCGTTAAAATCCAACGCTAAAATATCAAGCTCGTAAGCCTTCTGATGCGAAACCTCACTGTTCTGACTATCGTTGGAGCCGTGTTGTACCCACTCAGTGGGCACGTCCATCTATCTTCAGACGGTGTGCGATTACACCTGCGTGTTACAGAGAAGGGATTTATCGCTTCTCATTGCTCAACATAGCACGTGGTGGTCCAGGGAGTAGGTCGGGTCAGCTTGACCATGTAGGCTACATATGTGGCGCATATGGTAGCACATGGAGGCAGCCATCTGTGGGATCAGAGACTGTGTTGTACCAACTCAGTTGGCACAGTCTGCTGGGTTGCCCAGATGAAGGGGAATCGCACGGGTTGGCGATTGGCTGGGACAGCCTACCAGAGATTAGTGCTTGTACTCTCTGTGCATCTTATCTCGCCTGAGCGGGACGCGGAGACCAAGTATGAAATCTGGATCCCATCTCACTAAAAGAGTGTTACTCTTTCGGACTGTTTTAATGGATTTTTCAGTCAGATAAAATAGTGAGAAAAAGAATCTTTCTTAAGTCCTGATCGATTCTTAACATTGATACTGACCTTGCTGTTCTTGCATTGTTGTAGATACCTGCAGCAACGAACACCATGAACTTCAATGTGCGATCCCTACTGGAAAGGGAGAAGTTTGCTGGGCCGAACTTCTCAGACTGGTACGGACACCTTAAGATTGTTCTTAAGGCAGAGAGGAAACTGTATGTCCTCGAGACGGCTGTGCCGCCTCAACCCGCTCCGAACGCCGCAAGGGCGGTTCGGGATGCCTATGAAAAGCACGTCAATGATAGCATTGATGTCTCTTGCCTGATGCTAGCATCTATGACGCCACCGCTGCAGCGTCAGCATGAGGATATGTCGGCTATAGAGATTATAGCGAACCTCAAGATGCTGTATGCTGCACAGGCGAGGACAGAACGCTATAATCTGACAAAGCTTTTCTTTCAGAGCAAACTGGCTGAAGGGAGCCCAGTGGGAGCTCACGTGCTCAAGATGATTGGGCACAAAGAGGCTCTAGAGAAACTGGGGCATACCATCAATCAGGAGCTTGCTGTAGACATTATTCTGCAGTCTCTCCCGCCCTCTTTCGATGCGTTCATCATTAACTTTAATATGAACAAAATCGACTGTACTCCGGCAGAGCTGCTGAATATGCACTTGACTACTGAGGAGACTCTGAAGGGAAAGCCTTCGACCTCTGTCTTAATGGTTCCTTCTAGGAACAAGAAGAAGGGGAAGAAGGGCAAGGCCCCCGTCAAGAGTTACAGCAAGGCTCTGAAGCAAAAGGTTAAGCGGTCTAAGGAATACAGATGTTTCCACTGTGGCCAGCTAGGTCACTGGAAAAAGGACTGTAAAGCGCTCCAAGGAGACAAGAAGGGAAGCATCGCTTCTGGCTCAGGTATTTATGTGACTGAGGTCATGTTTTCTTCTTCTATATCATGGGTGTTGGACACTGCATGTGGAGTTCACATTTGTTCAAATGTACAGGAACTCAAGAGAAGAAGACAGGTGGGACAGCATGAGGTGGACCTACGAGTTGGAAACGGGGCACGGGTTGCTGCTGTTGCTGTAGGAGACTATTTCATCTCTTTGCCATCTGGGCTTGTATTAGAACTGAACAATTGTTACTTTGTTCCCAGCATTACTAAAAATATTATCTCCATTCCTGCTCTTGTCAGGAAGGGATTTTCCTTTGAATGCAATATTTCAAAGTGTGTTCTTTCTTTAGATAATATTGTTTATGCCACTGGTTCAATTAACAATGGGTTATTCATGTTGGACATGGAATGTTCTATACACAATATTGATATTAAGAAAGCCAAGTATGCTGAAGACAGCACCTTGCTATGGCATAGTCGTTTAGGCCATATTAACAAGAAGCGCATTAAGCGGTTGCATGATCATGGACTGCTGGGATCATTCTCCTATGTGGAGATTGATACATGCAAGGCTTGTTTAATGGGTAAAATGACGAAGTCACCTTTTCCTAACAAAGGTCAAAGGGCTTTAGGTTTACTTGACCTTATACACAGTGATGTGTGTGGGCCATTTAGTAAACATGCCAGAGGTGGCTATCAGTACTTCATAACCTTTACTGATGATTTCAGTAGGTATGGGTATGTCTATCTTATGAGACATAAAAGTGAATCTTTTGACAAGTTCAAAGAGTTCAAGAATGAAGTACAAAATCAGCTAGGCCGACATATCAAGGCACTTCGTTCTGATCGAGGTGGAGAATACCTAAGTCGAGAGTTTACTGACTATCTGAAGGAGTGTGGGATTGTCTCACAGCTCACTCCGCCAGGAACACCGCAATGGAATGGTGTGTCCGAGAGGAGAAATAGAACGTTACTTGATATGGTTCATTCTATGATGTGTCAGGTTACTCTACCTTACTCCTTTTGGGGTTTTGCACTGGAAACAGCTGCAAAGGTACTAAACCGAGTGCCAACCAAGGCAGTTTCAAAGACGCCATATGAGTTATGGTATGGGAAACAGCCGAGCTTGACATTTATCAGGATCTGGGGCTGCGAGGCTTATGTCAAAAAGCTCGCCTCTGGGAAACTAGAGAGCAGATCTGAAAAATGTATCTTTGTCGGTTACCCTAAGGAAACTAAGGGTTATTATTTCTACGATCCCAAAGAGAACAAGGTATTTGTTGCTCGGACGGCCATATTTCTTGAGAAGGAGTTTCTTCTGCAAGAGGCTAGTGGGAGAGAAATAAAGCTGGATGAGAATCCAGAGGAAGGACAAAGTAGTCAAGCACAGTTGGATGAGCCTGAGCCGGTGAATCAGGTTATTGAACAACCTGAGGCTCAGATATCACGGGAACCGCGAAGATCGGGAAGGATCCGTCGACAGCCTGAGCGCTATGACGGAGTCTACATCATTGATCATGATGAACCCCTCACTTATGCGGATGCGGTCAGTGGACCGGACTCAGCGAGATGGCTTGAAGCTATGCGCGCCGAGATGGACTCCATGTCAGATAACCAAGTATGGGATTTGGTTGATCCGCCTCCGGGAGTAATCCCTATAGGCTGTAAATGGATCTTCAAGAAGAAGATTGACATGGATGGTAACGTGGTTACCTATAAAGGCAGGCTAGTTGCGAAAGGTTTCAAACAAATCTACGGGATAGATTATGATGAAACTTTCTCACCTGTAGCCATGTTTAAGTCTATTCGGATTCTTTTCGCGATAGCTGCATATTACGATTATGAGATCTGGCAAATGGATGTGAAGACAGCTTTCCTTAATGGAAATCTGGATGAGGATGTGTATATGACACAACCAGAAGGTTTCACTAATCCATCAGATCGTCATAAAATATGCAAATTAAAGAAGTCTATTTATGGACTTAAACAAGCATCAAGAAGCTGGAATATTCGTTTTGATGAATCAGTCAGTGAATTTGGTTTCATCAAGAACGAAGATGACCCGTGTGTATATAAGAGGTTTAGTGGGAGCGTGATTACTTTCCTAGTCCTCTACGTCGATGACATCTTGATCATTGGAAATGACATTCCTGAAATGCATGCGGTTAAGGCATGGTTAAGGAAATGTTTCCAGATGAAAGATCTAGGAGAAGCAGCCTATGTATTAGGTGTGAAGATCTACAGGGATAGATCTAAGAGGCTTCTCGGGCTGTGCCAGAGTACTTACATCGATAAGGTCCTGGAGAGATTCCATTTAGAGAATTCTAAAAGAGGATATCTTCCAGTCAGACATGGTCTGAATCTTTCGAAGAGTCAGTGTCCACAAACACAGACTGAGAAAGATGAAATGGACAATACGCCTTATGCTTCGGCTATTGGGTCCATTATGTATGCGATGTTGTGTACTCGCCCAGACGTCGCTTACGGGTTAAGCGTGACCAGTCGGTTCCAAGGTAATCCAGGTATGGCGCACTGGATTGCAGTCAAGAACATCTTAAAATATCTGCGGAGGACCAAAGATATGTTCTTGATATATGGTGGTCAGGAAGAACTCAGTATTGAAGGATATACTGACGCTTCGTTCCAGTCTGACCAGGATGATTTCCGATCGCAATCAGGCTATGTTTTTAGTTTGAATGGAGGTGCAGTGGTGTGGAAGAGTTTCAAACAGTCAACTGTTGCTGATTCCACAACAGAAGCCGAGTATGTTGCAGCCTCGGAAGCATCCAAGGAGGCAGTGTGGATTCGTAAGTTCGTTCAGGAACTTGGTGTTGTTCCTTCGAGTGCAGATCCTTTGGTTATCTTTTGTGATAACACTGGAGCAATAGCACAAGCAAAGGAACCACGGTCGCACCAGAAGTCCAAGCACATACAAAGACGGTTTCACTTGATCCGGGAGATCATTGATCGTGGCGAGATCAAAGTCTGCAAGGTTCATACAGATGACAATCTGGCAGACCCGCTTACTAAGCCTCTGGCGCAGCAGAAGCATGAGAAGCACTGTAATAACATGGGTTTGAGATTTCTCAACCATTAGATTAAGTGCAAGTGGGAGATTGTTGGGGTATGCCCTTAAGGCTAATGTTTGAGGCCTTGGGATTGTAATAGTATCATGTATAAACTCTTATGTTTATAAAGGCAATGGTTATTATTCAGATTGTTACATTGTCTGCTGCAATAAGTGTTCTTCTGAATAATGTCTCAATGCTGTTCAGCTAGGCTGACATGCTATATGTCCTTAGTCGAGATATCTTGGTGAACATGAGACAACCTTGATATGATTGAGACTAATATGTGTTCTAATCTTATAGGATGCTTCGAGCATGGAATAAGATGTAGACTCATGGGTACATTGGATGTACTGGACAGACCCTACTAGGATATTCAATTGGTTGTCACAATTTGAATAATCCTTGAATGTAACAAGTGGCACATTTCCTCTGACTTGAGATCACTTGTGTTTTCTAAATGATGATTGTCATTGTTTTGAGGTAGTTCAATATCATTTGAAACATAATGATTATAGACTATCTTGGATGGTGAGCTTGAATCAGGTTAGGGCACTAGTGATAGATAGAGGATTGCCGTCTCCTTAATTGGAGTGTGATGTTCTAAAGGGGCCCCCTGGATGAGATGATTGAGAAAGTGTATGGCCATACCCAGATGACTATGTTCATCTGATCTAATCATGCTCATCATATTGGAACTATAGGCTTGACACGCTTGTCCAATAAGAACATCCAGTGGCAAAGGAAACATGTATGCCTAGTGAAGGAGATTCACACTTGTGCTGTGGTTTGGGTGTAGTCTTGGAAGACTCTTTCCTTTATATCGGGAGACAGTGATGTGTTGCTAGATACCCCTCACTGATCGTGATAACGTAAGTTATCGTTACCGACATTTAAAGGAAACCCTTAGGGTCGCACAATTTGATGATATGGCTTACTTAAGTCAGATCGTGTGGACTGAATTATTTGGGTTCAGTTTTAAAGGGATTGAATCTCTGATTGTGGGTGAGATCTGGTCTGATCATGTTTGATTGATTAGGGCTTGAGATCGGTAAGCTTCGATCGAGAGTTTTGATGCTAGATCGGTGAGATCAAGAGCATCAAGAGATGAACGGTCAGATCTAGAACCTTAGGGTTTAATTAGATCTGGACTACATGCTTGGGCTGATTTGGTTTGGTCATTGAACCAAATGCAATTGAACCGTGGCTTGGTTCAAAGAGGATAAAGAGGAGCGATCGGTTCACTTGGAGTGAATGCAAGGATGATCGCATGAACGTATGGAGTCAAAGACTTTCCATTTTTAGAAGTCGGTTTTTCCATCTTGGAAAAACGTCTCCACGTTTGATGAAAACGTCTCCACGTTTGATGAAAACGTCTCCACTTCGTTTTCGAGAGATACTCTTCTTGCCTCTTCCTCTTGACGACACAGGGGTGTGTGAAGGTGGAAAAACACTTTGGAGAAAGTTCGGCCAAGCAAGTCTTCATCCTTCCATTCCTTTCCATACGAGAAGAAAACTTTGGAGCCTTGCTAGCACAAGTCGCGCCAAAGGAGTAGGCCTTCTTCCTCTTGTGTGCGACAGCCTTTGGAGAAGATTTAATTGATTCTTTGCTTCCAAGTTGCCATCCCTTCATGGCTATGGTATGATCTCTCATATCCTAAAGTTGATCATATGGTTCTAATATGCGATCCTAGAAACCCTTGTTTCCGCCCATGCTTGTTAGATGCGCATGTTTAGGGTTTCGACTCCCCTAGCTTTAGGGGTTCCTTCAGCTTCCTCTCGAGCTTGAGCACATTTCTCAAGTTCATATACCGATCGAGTAAGTTGGATCCAACCAACTTATCCCTTTCTAGGGTAGATCGCAGTGACCATCTGCCATTGTTCACAGCCATTGTTCTACAACAACCAAGAAACAATAGATAAGTACTACTTTCAGATCATTTAATCTGGACTTGTATTAAATGACTGTGGCTCCCACTATTTTAATCGAATTGACAACCCAAAATGTCAATCAAAAAATTTATAATTTCCTAGTGGGATGGAATCCTTATTCCACATGAGGCTATTGTTGGTGTATATGCCCTAAAGACCAGTGTATGGACATGGTCAGGCATTGGTTGAATGTACTTTGATAGAACTATTACTCTTTTTATAGGCATGGTCGTTATTATGCAGACTTCTATACCTGCGTTGATGTATTAAGTTGCATAAATAATGTCCCAGGAGTTTGGATTGGATCCATTCTCATAAGCTATCACTAGACAAGGTACCTTAGTTGATATGGGACAGCTTTGGTACATGTGAGACTGGTGTATGGGCTGGTTAGGTGCGGGGCACAGTAACGCAGACATACAGGTGCATTGGATGCACTGGAGTGATCCACCGTGAGGATTGACTTGTCTAGTCAACAAGTCAATCTCACATGCAAGAGGTTTGCATTGATCCTTAGACTTGAGGTATTCATGTCTAGACTTGATGATGGGTATGCTTTAATACAGTCTTACGTCTCTCCGTAATTGGGAGATCAAAACGACTGTCATTGGGCATTTCATAAGTCATGTAGAGACATGGATGACCAATAGTAGGATTTGCCCCTTCCTTATTGGAAGTATGATATCCACCTCAGGGCGCCCCACCTTATTGGTGCATGACAGGAAAGTGTGGCCACACTTGTTGAGTCATGACCAATGCATTGGATAATAAACTTGAGACTAATCCAATGGCAGGATATCAGCTTAGGCAAAGGGATTTGTAATGCAATAGGAATCCTCGTTGCTTGTTAGGAGTTGTTGCCATAATGACTTAAGTCCTATGACATGGGTAGTAGTGATGTGTTGCTAGATACCCCTCACTGCTTATGATGTTTACATCATTGCCATCGTCATATGGATCCTACGGGGTCACACGCAGTAGACTCTTGACGTTGCTTTATTCAGAAGCCTTAGGATCAAGTTATTGGATAACTTGGATCCATTTGGAAGATTTCATCAGCGCCAATGGGCCTGATGAGTTCGAAGAAAGTTATTGGAGCCAAACTTCATTTTTGGCAGGTTGACCCGATATTGACCTAGATTGGTCACATTTGGATTAGGGTTGCATTGGATTAGATCCAATGGCTTAATCAACCCACGCCATGAAGTTTGGGCTAGCTCATTATCCAATGAGGCCCAATAATTAGTTGTCATGAAGAGGAATTGGCTTAAAAGGGTATAATGGGGAGAAATCTCACCCCATTGGTGCCTAGGGGCATAATGGGGTGAGGGAGGCGCCTTTGCTTCATTATGGAAGTAAAGGGAGCCTAGCCCTTCTTCCTTGGATGGAATACTTGATTCTAAGGCAAGTCTTGGGGCTGATATGGCTTGAGGACTCTTTTGGAAAGAACTTGGGCGCATATGAGAAGTAGGAAGATGTTTATGGTAAAGTCTTGGAGACTTTCCTTATGAACCCTACATGTACCCAAACTCTTGCCGTAGCCGAATTCTTCATGTTGCGCCTAGCCCTTCTCCTTGGATGGAAAGAATGCCTCTAAGGCATGTCTTAGGCTGATATGGCCATTGGGCAAATTAGGATAGGTTGAATGAGGTTTATGGTAAAGTCTTGGAGACTTTCCTTACCTCAAGATCCCTTTATCCTAGCCGCCCACTTGGCATGATCCTAGCCATTGTCCTTGCCGCCTCTTGTCCTATTTATAGGACCCCTTACCGCCCCTTCCAATGTTCGACTTCATGGAGGCGTGAACATATATAGAGAGGCGTGAGCAAGGGCAAAGGGTGACAACAACAAAGGCTTGGCGCAACCTTCTTCCAAGTGGCCGAAAGATATCCTTTCTTCTTCTCCTCTTCTTGGCGCAAAGAGAAATTGGGCTTGGTGGCTTCTCTTTCTATTGTCGCAAGCCCTCTCCCTCTCATAGCCATTAGCGCATCTTGCTTGAAGTTGGCGCAAGCAAAGAAGAAGAGGGAAGTTCTTGGCGGCATCTTCCCTATTCCCTCCTTGGCGCAACTTCTCTTGAAGGTCGCGCAAGTGGAGTGTGGGCTTGATTCTCTTCCCGAGGCTAGCACTGAGCGTGGAAGGGAGCAACGATCAAGGAGTCGACGCGTGGATACTTGTAGAGGGCGAACACATGGGCGCCTTCAACATGGCTTCGACATCTAGACAAGCAAAAGAGGTACATCTCTAACACATCCTTGTGTCTTCTCTCTCGCATGGATCCTTGGGACTGGAATGTGTTTCGGGTGTAATGCTTCTTCCGCTGCGTCCTGGGACTGCAAAATTTTAAATTACACCCGGCATTCCCTAACAGTGGTATCAGAGGTACTTGCGAGAAACACAAGGTGTACATTTGCTTGTGTGAAAAATTTTTGGAAAATTTTTCTTCTATCCATGCGCGTTTCACTTAGAAAGCATTTTTCATCCAATCTTCTCTTCTCAACTTTATGGCCGAAACTTGAATCTTGTTTATGCTTGATTTAAGACCAAAGGCGCACGTAGGTTTTGTCAAGTAGGACGGGCATTGTGTCTTCGGACTGGCCGGGTCTCTTGATCTGACAAAACTGCGAGCCGATAGGGTCTATGAAATCATCATGGAACTTGATCTAAATTTTGGTATGAAATTGGTTAAGAGAGTGCTTTGGATGATGTTGGCGCATAAGGTGCTAAAATTCAACTTTTTCGGATTTTCAAATTTTACATGCGCCACTTGATTGGGTTAATATGGTCATAGCGAGTGCCCTCCTGTGTTGTGATGTGGAAGCATGTTTCCACTTGTGATGAATGCTTGTAAAATCCCTTTCCACCTGCGTGTGGTTCTCTCCCTATCTTGTTGTAAAAGAATTTTTCATCTTGTTTAGAATAGATGTAGAGTTATATGATAGGTTAAGGCTTCATCTTGACAACAAGGAGTCTTCTTCAATTGGAGTCAGAAGTGGTGCCAGCTTTGGAAGCATGGTGATGGACTTGCGGCTGAAGGAAGGACACATGCTTTCGGCTTCTGGCATGGGCCGATCTGCTTTAGGGACTCGCAACCCTTGGATGCACGATAACATGTCACATGGCTCGTGACAAGTTATGTGTATGAAAAGGGCTATGACCATATTGAGCAAACTAGCATGCCTGTGATGGTTTATTATTTTGTCCATAGCATGCCTCTGATGCTTTTCCTTTGCTACCTGAACCATAGGAAAACTGCATGCTAGAAAAGAATAAAACATGCAAGAACCTCTCAATACAATATCAAGTCGATAGCCTTCTAACGCGTAGCCCTCATCAAACTATCGATCGGTGGAGTTGTGAACTGTTTCCCACCCTCGTGGGACACACCCACTTATCTTTAGAAGGTGTGTGGTGACAATAATTTCCCCAGTCCAGTTTTTTTAACCTGGGCGTGCCTTCGCAAGGAAATTTGTTGGCCCTAGGCATAACGGTTAGGACCAGACTTGACTGGTTTTTAACCTGGGCGTGCCTTCGCAAGTGCAGTGTGGGCTTGATTCTCTTCCCGAGGCTAGCACCGAGCGTGGAAGGGAGCAACGATCAAGGAGTCGACGCGTGGATACTTGTAGAGGGCGAACACATGGGCGCCTTCAACATGGCTTCGACATCTAGACAAGCAAAAGAGGTACATCTCTAACACATCCTTGTGTCTTCTCTCTCGCATGGATCCTTGGGACTGGAATGTGTTTCGGGTGTAATGCTTCTTCCACTGCGTCCTAGGACTACAAAATTTTAAATTAGACCCGGCATTCCCTAATAGGCTTCACGTCCCACGAGGGTAGGATGAGATGCACAAAGTGACCTATGCTTCCTAAGGTGGGCACGCCGGCCGATTGCTCCAAGCAATTCCCCTTATTGAGATAGTCTAGGCATTTCATGCTTCCTAAGGTGGGCACGCCGGCCCATTGCCCCCACACACCTTCTAAAGATAAGTGGGTGTGTCCCACGAGGGTGGCAAACAGTTCACAACACCACCGATCGATAGTTTGACGAGGGCTACGCATTAGAAGGCTACTAGACTTAATATTTTATTTGAGGGTTTTTGAGGTATCATCAACTCAGTTTTATCTTATGTCTAACATTACAGGCATGCAATCTTATAGTGATAACATAATGATAAAACATCACAGGCATGCTTTAGTAGATAATGAAAGCAGAAAAAGGATGATGTGATCATAGCCCATTCAAGACATTGAACCAACCCATGCCAAAAGGAGGTTCAACTCTTGACCTAGGATTCAAGCCCCCAAGACAAGACCTAACCTAGCCGACCTCTAGAGTTGATCTTCAAGGTTAGCTCCAAGGTCCTCCAAGGGTGAACCGCCTCCTTTCAAGGGCCAAGAAAGCTAGCTCACAAGCAATAAGGCTCGGCCATGCTCTCTTGCGCTACCACTTTAGATGCTTGTTGCGCCACCATTCAAGGTGCGCAAGCTTCATGCATGCGCCATGCTCCAAGTAGATGCGCCACCTTAATCTTCTTCTTAGTTAATAGCAAAAAGAAAAGCTGCACGCAGGCCTCACAAGGATAGATCACAGGCATGCAAAGGGGCTTGACTGATGATCACAACACCATGCACAAACAAGGCACTTATGCAATTCTACATGCTCATGAAAAATATAAAATCTAAAATTTTACTTTGTCATAAAACAAGTCTCCTTTCCTCATCTTCTTCTCACAAATCTTTTGGTTATTTGCGATTAACTTTTCATGATGATTTCATAGATCCTATCAGTTGGCAATTTTGTCAGATCAAGAGACTCGGCCAGTCCGAAGACACAATGCTCGTCCTACTTGACAAAACTACGTGCACTTTTGATCTCAAATCAATCAAGAAAAATAACCCAAAAATCCAAAAGAGATTGAAAAGAGGATAGGAACAAGAAACTATAATTTTTCTTCTTTAAGAAAAACATGCGCCAACATCTATGCAATATGCGAAAAATAGATATGGCATGTGAGCATGGAAAAGCATGAAAGAAACATCGTTCGAGGCTCGCAAGTCGCTCTGATACCGCTATTGAGAAACCCCAGGGATATTTTATAATTTTTCAGAGATAGACATTACATATTACATTGCACAACAGAAGAATATCTCTGAAACAGGCCAGTCCCAAAAATCCAGTGAAGATCGTAAAGTGAGGGGGTCGACACAATGTGATTGAAAGTACCTAGAGCAAGCGAAGAGGTTGATGTCGAGAAAGATGCCCAAGCGTTCGTCCTCGGCAGTCTCACACACATGGATGCCTCGAGCTCTCTTCTTCCTCGCCCGGTGCTAGCCTCGGGAAGAAGATCTACGCCTTAGGGTTCCTGCTTCTAAGCTTGTGCCACCTCCAAGGTTCAAGCACCAATGAAAGAAGAAGGAGAGGAGAAGATGCCGCCAAGGACAAGTGCTTCTTGCGCCAAGCGGAGGAGAAGAAGACTACTTGCGGCTTTGGAAGAGGGAGGATGCGCCACCCTTTCTTGCTCTCACCCTTCACCCACTACTCATGCCAAATTGATATCTATTGAAGGGGTCATGCACCCTCTATTATATAGAAGCAAGAGGTGGTGGCAAAGCAAGGAGTTGGCGCAAGTTTCATGAAGAGAAATCGGCTAGGGTTAGGGTATGGGAGAAATTAGGGTTTGAGGTAAGGAAAGTCTCCAAGACATTTACATAAACCTCATTCAACCTTGCCATATGTGTCCAAGAACCATATCAGCCTTAAGACATCAATGGATGAAAGGGCTAGGTGCATAATGCTTCCTAATGAAGCAAAAGGCACCTCCTTCACCCCATTATACCCCTTAGGCGCCAATGGGATTAATTTCTCCCATTATACCCTTTTTGCCCATTACTCCTTCTTGACAACTTGTTATTGGGCCTTATTGGATAATGAGCTAGCTCAAACTTCATTACGTAGGTTGATTAAGCCATTGAATCCAATCCAATACAACCCTAATCCAAATGTGACCAACCATGGTCAATTTCGGGTCAACCTGCCAAAAATAAAGTTTTGCTTCAATAACATTCTTCCATCACATCAGGCCCATTGGCGCTAATGAAATCTCCAAAATAGATCCGAGTTATCCAATAACTTGATCATAAGGCTTCCCGATTAATACGATAACTCGAGTATCTTAGTGTGCGACCCTGTAGGTTCCTCTGACGTTGGCAGTGCTGACCTAAGGTCATCACAAGCAGTGAGTGGCACCTAGCAGTGCATCGCTAATACCCAAGTCATCGGAATGGATATTGACATCGACATCCCCATTATCGCGACTAGGTACAGATGCATTATAGTCCCTTTGCCGAACTGATATCCGATTGGACAAGTGTGTCATCACTAGTTTTCACCCAAGCACATGGTTATGACTAAATTAGGTTTTCACCTGGGTATGGCCATACACTTTCAGTCATAGAACCATAGAGGTGCTCCAGGGATATCATACTTCCCTTAGGAAGGGGCAAATTCTTTTGTCTGTACATTGATCTTCATATATGGGTTGTGACATGCTCAATGACAGCCTTTATGACCTCTCAATTACGATGAGGTGTTAGATTGCATCAAAGCATGTCCCTAACCATATAGAAGAGTCAATGAACTCAAGTCTAAGGATCAATGTATCTCCTATCACTTGTGAGGGTAACTCATGACACTAAGTCATTGCCTCATAGTGGGTCAATCCAGTATATCCACCATTGATATACCCATATGTCTGCGTTAGCGCCTTGTGCCTAACCAACCCATATACAAGTCTCACAAGTACCAGAGCTGTCCCATATCGACTCAGGTACATTGACTGGGGACAATCATTTGAGCATAGATTCAATCTGTCTCCAGGGACATTATCATGTAAGCACACAATCGCAGATGTAGACAAACAATGATAACGACAATGCTAGAATGATATATAAACATCAAAGTCAAGTAGTACAAAAGTTGACAAAAATATAGGTCTTAGGGCATATACACCAACAACTTTCATAAGATTGCAAGAGGTTTCATTTTGACTCCTAATCAAAATTTCTTATACTTGATTTAACATGAAATCTTAAATAACTTGCATAGAGACACTAGGAAAGCAATGAAAACACTTCTCATCAATCTGGAGATGAAGATGGAGTGTCCAAATCCTTCCATTGCATGATCTCTCACTGAGAAATTGTTCAGCCGCCTCAATTTCACCCTAGCACCACCTCTATATGTGTTCATTCGAAAAAGCCTGCTTGACCCTCTAAAAATCCTACTTTTTATTCTTTAATTGGTTTAAAACTCCTCTAGAAAGATTTCTGTAGAGTTTGGTTAATTTTCAACTCGATTTGAGGTCGAATCAAGCAAAAAATGGAGTTGCGCGGAAACACTCACGGTCCTTGAAGTATTCACGGCTGTAGCCGTGAAAGTTTATGTGAATAAAACTGCTATGCGTAGAGACATTCACGGCCCATGAACAATTCATGGCCATGACCGTGAAGTTTATGTGCACAACATGGTCGGCGCAGAACCATTCCCTGAAGCACGCGATATTCACGACCCATGAAGGACTGACAGGTGTGACTGTGAATATTGCGTTTAACCTCCATTTCGCTTCAAATTTGACGTGTGACATCGTATTTTCCTCGGGAATCATGCCATGACCTCAAAACTCATAAAATTCATCAATTTTGTGTGATTTTATTTCCATTTTCACAAAAATCAAGAAAAGTGAAGATTCCATACCAATGGAGATAAAAATACTAAAAATTGGCATAAAAATCATACAATTAAGCTCAAAACATAATATAAAATGCACAAAAAAATGATGTAAATGCATATGATCAGGCGACAATGTTTGACCTCGGTTGAGTAGGTTCTAGTCAATAAATTAAATGTTAATAATGTTGGTGTATATGCCCTTAGGACCAGATGTTGGTTTATTCTATGTACTATTTGACAATGATATTTTATATATATATCTTTCTAGCATTGTCATTATTATGTTTTATTTACATATACAATTGTGTACTTACATAATAATATCCCTGGAGACAGATTATGTCTGTGCTCGAACTCTATCCCCAGTCAAGTACCTGACTTGATATAGGGATAGCTCTGGTACATGTGAGACTGGTATATGGGCTGAGTAGGCATAAGGTGCTAACGCAGCCATAGGATTTTCCCCTTCCTATGGGAAGCTTGATATCCATGGGGCCCCCCTATGGTTCTATGACTGAAAGTGTATGACCATACCCAGGTGAAAACCTGATTTAGTCATGAGCATGAGATTGGGTGAAAGCAAGTGATGACACACTTGTCCAATCGGATATCAGTTTGGCAAAAGGACAGTAATGTATTAGTACCTTGTTGCGATGATGGGGATGTCGATGTCGATATCCATTCTAAAGACTTGGGTAGCAGCAATGCACTACTAGGTGTCACTCACTGCTTGTGATGACCTAAGTTCATTACTGCCAATGTCAAAGGAACCTACAGGGTCGCACACCTAGATGCTCGAGTTTTCGTTATGATCGGATAGCCTTAGGATCAAGCTATTTCGTTATTTTTGGCATATTGACTAAAACTAACCATGGTTAGCCTCATTTGACCTTGGGTTAAGTTGGATTGGATCTAATGACTTAGTTAACATGCATAATGAAGTTTGGGCTAGGCCCATTACCCAATGGGGATTTCTGATAAGTTGTCATGAAGAGTTAAATGGGCTTAAGGGGAAGAAACAAAGAGGTAGGCCCATATTGAATCCTAGTTAGACTAGGATTGGTGCCTATGCCTTAATTGATGTATTTTAAGTGATTAATTAAATTCGAATTTGAATTAATCATTTGAGATTTTAGTGGTGATAAAATAGGGGCTGATTATTTAAATTAATTAGAGTCCTAATTGGATTAGTGTAACGCCCCCTCAGAAATAACCCCAAACACAGACAGAATCCGCGGAAGATAGGGAACGTCACACACAATCAACAAGACAGATGCTAGGGAATAATAGCTTACAAAAAAAAATGATACGAAAAATTTCGGCAGCATGTCCCCAGAAAAACTAAGGAAAATTCCTGTACATATTCCATAATACTACCAATTGGGTCAACATGCTGACCACAAACAGAAACACACCATTTCTAAATCAACATGCTCAATCCTTATCACAAAATCAAATTAATAAACCACGATAATCAATAATTCTAGATAAAACAGAATTCACCGAAAACAGGCTTAAGCCCTCGGTTTAACAGTCGTACCAAAACCAAATGCCAACCCGGCAACCATATCACAGTAATCGAGAAAGAAACAGCCACATCCGGCCAACATGTCCATGAACCAAAAATCATAAAACCTTGGCCACATCCGGCCCTCAAAATAGCACAGGCTCGCAGGCCCCAAAATATCAAGTCAGTAAACTAACATCCGCTCAGGCTGTAGGCTCCTGCCCTGTATTTGAAAATATTGGTGGGATGAGCTACACGGCTCAGTGAGTAGATAGTCTCATTCGACCATCCACGCATATACAATCAAAAATAGATGCAGATATCTTTTCAAAACTTTAACGGAAGATATCAAGTATGATACACAATAAAACCGAAATCATAAATCACAATCATTATCAGAAAACAATACGCCCACAATCCCGGGCAACAAGATCACAAATTGGCCTATCCGGCTAAACAGACTACGACTCACACAACTATTGTCCAGTGATTCCAGAATTGACCCCGTGGGTCCAACCCGGCCCTCGTCAAGGCACTGAGAGTAACATGCAGCAACAAATATCGGTGAGGTGTAGATTCAAGAGGTGGCCCCCGCCAGGTCACGACGTGGCACTTTGCTCTACGACACTCAACCACCCCCTTACCGGGAACACAAACAGAACAGAACGGGAGGTGAATGAATTCAAGAGGTGGCCCCCGTCTGACCAAGACGTGGCACTTTGCTTCAAACACCCAACTCTCAAAAGGTTTATCACTTGGACAAAATACCCTTAACACAAACCAGAAACCTGAACCTCTAACCTGGTCACTAGACTCTAGAACAGTCCCTCCATTACCGGAAACATATCAGAATAGGATGGGTGGATTCTCCAACCCCAAATCAGAATGACTGTTCACTGAGTGCTCTAGTTAACCCTTAGGTTCAGTCCACACAAGTCTAGGACTCTTATCCTCAATCATACAACACGAACATTATCTTAGACATCACATCAATCGAGTTCAGGAAAGGTCCTTAGATTTCATGCAAGTATGGTTTAACCTTTTCTAAGTTATCATCAAAGGTTATCAATCAATATTTCATGTCATTACTTCCTACATACACCATTCAACCAAAAATACATATTAATGCAGAAAATACACCAAATTTCATCCACAGATAACATACATACAGAATATTACAGATTCATAGTTTTCTCCTAGTTCTTATAACAAAAGACAAAAATGCCCCTAGTTCAAAGTTTAAGTCATGCAGGAAAAGTTATCCAAAAATTTCGTAAAAATAGTCATTACGTCCCTCATGATCCCTAGATTCGTAATTTCAAGTTTTTCCCCAATTTAACTAGAAATTTACCGAATTACCCCACGGTCAATGTCAGTCAACAGAAATTTTTATTTCCAAAAATTCCCAAAAAAAAACTATAGAATCCTCATATACCCAATATCATGAAAATCAGGTTTGCCCCAATTTTTACCCATACGTTTAGGCGTAATTTCATGATGAAGGGGCGAAATTCTCATTCAAGCCCTAATCTTCATGCAATTGAAAAATCCAAAGTTACATACATGTTCAATCAAGGTCTAATTGATGATTAGAAGTCTCAAAAATGAAAAGCCCTAATTTTCATGCAACTAGGGTTTCGAAATTTTTGGGGGAAAGCAAGAAAACGTGTACAATTTTGCAAGCATGAGTTCATATCATATTTCTAGACATTAATCCTCTCTAAATCATGCAACACCTTCAATATGCGTGAACTAGGTGGAGAGAAAATCCACTCACCTTCAATTTTGTTTCTTCCAAGCCAACACCCTCACGCCTCCCCTCACACCACTCACGTCGCCGGAGCACCCAAGGACCGCCAGAATTCGCCTCCACCACCAATCGCCGCCGGCCGCAAGAAGAGGAGAAGGAGAAGAAGAAGCCGCCACCTTCACCACCACTCGCCCAAGGGAGAAAATCGTGAGCAAAGAGGGAATTGAGGGAAAAACGTGAGTAAACCCTCACACTTTCGTTTTCTACCTCCAAAGAATCCAAACCCAATAGCAAACATAAGTGGAAGATCCAATAACCCTTTAGTATAAGTTAATCTCCACCTCACCCTTATCAAAAGCTCTTACCCTTTTCTAATAGAAAGACACCACTAGCCTAGTGGTACATAGCACACATTCTACGCTTTAAGTCGCAGGTTCGAATCCTCTCCGCGACACATATTTTTACATAGCAGGAAAATACACAAATCGATACATTATCTCATTGAAAAACTTCTACAAAAATGCTAAATAATCAAAACTTTATTTTTCTTACCTGCTAATAAATTTCCGGATCTTACATTCCTCCCCCCTTAAAAAGCTTTAGTCCTCTAAAGCTCATCACCCAAATCATCGAACAGCTGAGGGAACTCTTTTCTCATATCTGACTCTGTCTCCCAAGTAGCTTCTTCGACTGACTGGTTTCCCCAGATAACTTTTACAAGCGGTATTATCTTGTTCCTTAGGACTTTGTCTTTCCTATCCACAATCCTCAGTGGTCTCTCTACAAAAGTCAGATCACTCTGGATCTGCAGGGGAGCAGAATCAAGCACATGTGATGGATCTGCACAGTATTTCCTCGAAACTGACACATGAAATACGTTATGAAGATGCTCCAGAGATGGTGGCAGAGCTAGTCTGTAAGCTACAGGACCAACCCTCTCTACAATATCGTAAGGTCCAACAAACCTCGGGCTCAGCTTTCCCTTCTTGCCAAACCGCATGACACCCTTGGTTGGTGAAACCTTCAGAAACACATGATCCCCCACCATAAACTCTAAGGGACGACGACGATCATCTGCATAACTCTTCTGCCTGTCCCGAGCAACCTTCAATTTTTCCTGAATAATTCTGACTCTATCTGTAGCCTCCTGTACAGCCTCTGATCTCAAAATCATCCGGTCCCCCGATTCCTCCCAACTCAGAGGTGACCTGCACTTCCTGCCATACAGAGCCTCGTACGGAGCCATCTGAATACTGGAGTGAATGCTGTTATTATAGGTGAACTCTATCAGGGATAAATCACTGTCCCACTCAGAACTCCAATCTATAACATAAGCCCTCAACAAATCCTCCAAAGTCTGTATAGTACGCTCTGTCTGACCATCTGACTGCGGATGGTAGGCGGTACTAAAACTCAACTTAGTGCCAAGACCCTCATGTAAACTCTTCCAGAATCTGGAAAGGAATCTGGAATCGCGATCTGATACAATATCCACAGGCACTCCGTGTAATCTGACGATCTCATCGATATACAGCTTAGCCAGCCGATCGAGTGGATAAGTCATCCGAATAGGCAAAAAGTGTGCAGCCTTCGTGAGCCTGTCTACGATGACCCAAACCGCATCATGCCCTCTCCTAGTCCGAGGCAACCCACAAACAAAATCCATACTAATGCACTCCCACTTCCACTGCGGAATAGGGAGCTGCTGCAATAATCCCCCAGGTCTCTGGTGTTCGGCCTTCACAGTCTGACAGGTCAAACACCGAGATACGAACACCGCGACCTCCTTCTTCATGCCCGGCCACCAGAAATCTTTCTTTAAATCCTGATACATTTTTGTGACTCCGGGATGCAAGGAAAACTTGGAGTTATGACCCTCCTCCAAGATCTCTCTCCTTAGGCTAGGTTCCTCAGGGACACACGCCCGTCCACGGAACCGCAGAATACCATCACCAGATAAGGTGAAATCCTCCACTGGCCCGGCAGCCAACCTCTCTCTGATCTGAACTAGATTCGGATCTACCAGCTGCTGATCCCTGATTCTCTGTAGTAAAGCAGACTGAACCCGGAGAAAAGCCACATATCCAGACTGAACTCTGGGAGACACCTCAACCCTGAGCTCTTGGAATTCCTGTAGTAACTGCCACTCACTGACTCTCAATGCTGCTACAGAAGTAACTGGGTGTCTGCTCAATGCATCAGCTACCACATTGGCTTTCCCGGCCTGATACTGAATAGAGAAATCATAATCCTTTATCAGTTCCATCCACCTTCTCTGCCTCATATTCAACTCCTTTTGAGTGAAAATGTACTTGAGACTCTGATGATCAGTAAATAAGTCAAACTCCTAACCCAATAGATAGTGGCGCCATATCTTCAGTGCAAAAACCACTGCCACCAACTCCAAATCGTGTGTGGGATAGTTTAACTCATACTCCTTCAGTTGCCGCGAATCATAAGCTACAACGGCCCCTTTCTGCATCAGGACGCAGCCAAGTCCTTTACCTGAGGCATCAGTATAAATAGTAAACCTCTCCCCATCAGTAGGAATGATAAGGATGGGTGTACTAGTCAATCTCCTTTTTAGCTCCTGGAAGCTTTCCTCACACTTCTCGTCCCAAACAAACTTAGCCTCTTTCCTGGTCAGCTTGGTTAAGGGACCCGCCAACTTGGAGAACCCCTCCACAAACCTCCTGTAATAACCTGCTAAACCCAGAAAGCTCCGGATCTCTGTGGCACTAGTTGGTCTTCCCCAGTTCAGGATAGCCTGTACCTTCACTGGATCCACAGACACGCCCTTACCAGATATCACATGCCCCAAATAGCTGATCTGATCCAACCAAAACTCGCACTTGCTGGCCTTAGCATACAACTGGTGTTTCCTCAGAATTGCTAGTACCCTGCGCAAGTCCCTAGCGTGATCCTAAGAAGTACGGGAGTATACCAGTATATCATCTATGAACACCACCACACAAGTGTCTAACTATTAGGGAACACTATAGGACTCTTATACATAGGCCTAATAGTTCTATAAAACAAAAATGTAGGGTTCTCACACATGGGCCTAATAGTTTTACTACACATATTTGGTGCAATGGTTTTAAATGTAAAACTATTATTGATCATTTTGTCAAGTACAATATCATATCTCCTAGATCCCTTGAAGAATTTGGCCTTACCATAGAAAAAAATCATAACCCTTATTGCATAACTTGGGATGATTTGACTTCAACTTTAGTTGACTTTCAATGCTTAGTTCCTATTCAATTAGGCAATATGAAAACTGAAATTTGGTGTGATGTAATGAGTTTAGAAGGATTTGACATCTTGTTAGGGAATGAATTCATGCGTGATTATCAAGGACATTATTTTCACAACCCTTGGAGTTATAGTTTTATTCATAAAGGGTTGCCACACATAATTCACCCTTATGATGAGTTAAGGGAGCAAACTAAAAAGTTGCAACATGAGTTCAAGGAGCATATGAAAAAGTTGCAACAATCAATAGAGAAATTAAGAAAGCCCCACTTACAAGTTGAACAAGAGAGTCCTAATCCTCTAGAGTTCAACCAAACCTTAGAGCCTACCTTAGAACCTAAACCATGTCTTGATGAAACCACTAAATTTGAAGAAATAAATCATGAAGTACCTTTACCTTCAATTTTAGGGCCCATACCCATAGGTTCTTTAGAAAACATGCCTCAACTTGAGTCTACCACATTTATTCCAACTAAGGAACCCATTATTAATTTATGTGAGAATCAATTGCCCATAGAGACTCCATTAGGCATAACACAACTTAAGTTGGGAACATTTATCATTGATGACTTGGAGAGCCAAATTGAACACAAGTCCATAGATCTTTATGAACCACACTTTGAACCTAAGTTAGCTCCTTTTGAAATTGACTTAGACCCTCATTCTAAACCATTAGGAGAAACCTTAGAATTTGAAGATCCTATGAGCCTTGAGTCTTGTATCTTAAATCCTTCTACCCACACATTTAAGGCACACATAGAAACTACTCAACTTGAACATTTTGACTTTGTGATGCCTAAACCTTTAGAGCCAATTGAGTTTGTGATAGCACCTCCCATACATTTGAACCATAACATGCAATACTTTGACATTATAGCTATTACTCTCTCCCCAACACATTTCACATTAAATGCATATGATTTTATCATTCCTTCCTCTCTCTTACTTGGATATGAGTTTGCTAATATTGCTTATCCAAATATGAATCTTCTATCACCCTGCTTATTGATTGTGAGAAGTACATTAGGGGTTAGAACAAAACAACCCACTAAATCCATGTATGAACAGCTTCTCTTCCTATCTATCCTCAAAGATGAATACATTGATAGGCCCCCACCTGAGCGTGATAAAGTTATCAGTTTTCATTCTAGTAGTTTAATTGTTGTTAGTTTTTTTAATTACCCTAAGTTTCTCCAGGAGTAGAAACACTTGAACCAGGGGTGTATGATGCAGGAGCATTTTCGCATGATATTAGACTTAATTTTGACTTGGTCAAATTTTGCATGAATATTTTAAACCATGATTGAACCTAGACTTAGTCAACATTTATGTCTAAAATTTGACTTTGATTGGAATGCAATTCTAAATTTTAATGAGGCACTAATTCTTATTGTTTTGACTGTCATATAATCAAATATGAGGCCAAGCCAATTAGATGCACACATCAAGCCTAGTTCAAGCTCATCAAATCAAATCAATGCACTCCAACGAGAAGTCGAGAAGTCAACACTCCAAAGCCAAGATTGATTTTCCACCATTCGGCTAAAAGACAAAGTACCTACGCATGCAAATCAAATCCACCGCCAAGCACAACCTCATCAGCCAGTCAAACGCCACCACCAATTGCAGTTACCAATGCATGTCAAGCAATTATCATCAGCTGCATCTATTCAAACAAATTCCTGCAAAGTCTCGGCTGCATCCACAACGTCCACATGAAGTCAACCTTGTGCCAGCAACATTCAAGCACATCTCTATCAAGCTCCACGCGCCAGCAAAGCCACCAATCTCCAGCAGGCGAAGAGAAAAGCTGCCCGTTGCAGCTGGCGTGAAGATGAAGAAAGGGGCAACGGCATTATTACCAGCCCCTCTATATAAAAGAGTATCTCCTTTTTTGTAACAGTTGTTGAAGTTGAAATCAATGGAAATAGTTTTCCTCCGTTTGTCGGATGTCTCCTTCTCCCCTCTCTTCCTCTAGGTGCCGAGCACCTCTCCTCTCCCTTTTCTCCAGCTGAACGCCACTCTTCTCAACCTCTGCCTCGTTTAAACAAACTTTCGCCGCTGTCGCATTCCACACCCAGCTTCCAGCCGAGTCCAGCCTTGGACTCTCCGTTCGCCTCGCCGCCGGCGACGATCCGGCCGACGGATCGTCCTCAAACTCCAGCCACACATCCTCCCTTTCAGGTCGAACCCACAACCGGCAGGATCTCCCTTTCACGTCTGGTTCGCCGGAATCGGAAGATTTCCGGTGACGCCTCAGCTCACGCCCCTGTTTCCGCCCTTCTCTATTGATCGCCGTCGATCTCCTCCGACAAGCCTCCGTTCGACCCCAAACTCCGGCCACGCCTTGTCCAGCATCACAAGGATCCCCAACTGTAGCAGGTTTGGTGTCCGTGCTTTCTACGGCATCCGGCGGCTGCCCTGCTCCGTTCGTGTCATCCCCTGTTTCTGCCTCAAGCAGGGCAATGCTAGCGCCGCCCGTCTCCGAGCACCCATACGCCACCACCGGCCGGTTGTCATGCCGGAAACGCCCCCGCCAGCCTCGAAACCCGCTGACCACTCTTCCCTCACGTTTCTACAGCCACCACGTTGACCAGCTCGCGCCCGATTCCCCGCTGCTTCATGAGAATGCAGCCGAGACTCTATTACTGTTCACATTTCTCCACCGTCGATCCAGAAGTCTGCGCCGCATGCAGCTTCACGACCGGAGTTCTCCTCGCACGCTCGACTGTCAGCAACATCTCTGGATCCTCTCCAATCTGAAGCCGTCCCACCCTCCGACCATCTCCAGCCAACGGCGATGGTCCTCCTTCATCCAACCACCGTCACCAAACTCATCAGCTTCCGCCTCCCAGCCAACCAAGCTTTCCAACGCCTTACAACTTCCTATTCGAGGTTTTATTCCATTGCCTTATTGCTGCTTGACTGATTCGTTATTCTTGTTGCAGGATTAATCGGGTGATCTACACTTGTGAAGCTCGCTCCAACAATCAGAACCACGGCGTCAATTTGCTAGTGCTCTCTCCTACATCAGCTTGGTATCAGAGCAGGTTCCTTTGGTTTAATTTAGACTTATGTCTACGTTAGGCCATTAGGAAAGATCTTGGACCAATTGCTCTTCTTGATTTGAATTTCCTGCAATCTGAATTTTGTGTTCCTGCTGAGTTTATCTTCTCGCCGTCTGATTTCTGAGATTATCAAATGAAATTTTTCTTTACACAACTTTGGTTTTTGTCCTTGTCTCCTTGACTAAGATGTCCATCTGAATCTGAAAATTTCAGCCAACTGCTCTTAATGTCCTGATTGTTTTCTGATTTCTATTTTGATATTTTGGCCTGGTCCTAAGCGACACAATTAGTCTATATGACTGCCTTTGCATCAGTTTCTGCATAGATTGTATTTTGTATTCTGGGTTTTTTTCCTGATTCTGAAGTTTCCTATTCTGGGTTCATGAAGTGAGGCGAACACCAAAACTATCTCATAGATGGCTTTGGAGGTTTCCCCTTGCTGCACAATTCTGATCACAACAAGGGCCTGTTGTGGTCCTCGGCAGCTTAGAGGTGAAGCAGGAATTTGAATGTTACTGTTGTGTACCAAACTGTTGTTTCCCTGCCCTCTTGCGCTGATTTGCTAGTATGATTAGAGGTCTTTGGAGACTATCTAAGATCATAGATAGCCCTCTGAGCTTTATTTGATCTCATATTTCCAAATCCATAGCTTGGAACAATTACAAGGGTCACACAACTTGGATCTTCCCCAAACCAGATTGCTGATTTCTGATTTCTGATTTCCTGTAGCCGATTCCTTGTTCTGATATGTTCTGGATTTCTAATCTCTGCAGTTTACCTTCTGGTATTTCGGTGGGGTAACTCACATCTCATGATTGGTTGGTTCAGCAAAGTTCATTGCTGCATCATCCTGGACTTCCATGCGAATCTGAACTTAGCTCATGACAGCAAACTTAATTGCTGCACTTGACTGCATTCGTATCCTGATTATGCATAAAACTGAAACCTGGTTTTGACACTCCTGATGCTTTCAACCACTCAAACAACACACACAAACTCAGTTAGGACAGCAAGTTCAAATGCTGATATTTCTACATCCAAAAATCTGCACAAGTTCTGTTCAAACATTCTAAATCCTGCACTTGATTTTTTTGAACTTTCACACTTGATTTCAGCCTTCTTGGTGCACTTAAGTTGTAGCAAATTGCAGCCAACAACTAGATTTGTTTTCAATACATACATGTGCTGCATTTTGTTAAAATAGACTCTTGATTACTGCCATATACATGCTTTCATGTTTGTTTCTTTCATGCTATTTAGTTTGCATTTTTAAGTTATTTGCTAGTTGTAGTTTATATGCAAAAAAAAAAAAAAAAAAAAATTGCTTACATCCTAGTTGCACCCTAAACTTTTATCATGCGTCACTTTACTCAAAGGGAAGTTATAGCTAGAACAGAATTAATAACTATTAGGGAACACTATAGGACTCTTATACATAGGCCTAATAGTTCTATAAAACAAAAATGTAGGGTTCTCACACATGGGCCTAATAGTTTTACTACACATATTTGGTGCAATGGTTTTAAATGTAAAACTATTATTGATCATTTTGTCAAGTACAATATCATATCTCCTAGATCCCTTGAAGAATTTGGCCGTACCATAGAAAAAAATCATAACCCTTATTGCATAACTTGGGATGATTTGACTTCAACTTTAGTTGACTTTCAATGCTTAGTTCCTATTCAATTAGGCAATATGAAAACTGAAATTTGGTGTGATGTAATGAGTTTAGAAGGATTTGACATCTTGTTAGGGAATGAATTCATGCGTGATTATCAAGGACATTATTTTCACAACCCTTGGAGTTATAGTTTTATTCATAAAGGGTTGCCACACATAATTCACCCTTATGATGAGTTAAGGGAGCAAACTAAAAAGTTGCAACATGAGTTCAAGGAGCATATGAAAAAGTTGCAACAATCAATAGAGAAATTAAGAAAGCCCCACTTACAAGTTGAACAAGAGAGTCCTAATCCTCTAGAGTTCAACCAAACCTTAGAGCCTACCTTAGAACCTAAACCATGTCTTGATGAAACCACTAAATTTGAAGAAATAAATCATGAAGTACCTTTACCTTCAATTTTAGGGCCCATACCCATAGGTTCTTTAGAAAACATGCCTCAACTTGAGTCTATCACATTTATTCCAACTAAGGAACCCATTATTAATTTATGTGAGAATCAATTGCCCATAGAGACTCCATTAGGCATAACACAACTTAAGTTGGGAACATTTATCATTGATGACTTGGAGAGCCAAATTGAACACAAGTCCATAGATCTTTATGAACCACACTTTGAACCTAAGTTAGCTCCTTTTGAAATTGACTTAGACCCTCATTCTAAACCATTAGGAGAAACCTTAGAATTTGAAGATCCTATGAGCCTTGAGTCTTGTATCTTAAATCCTTCTACCCACACATTTAAGGCACACATAGAAACTACTCAACTTGAACATTTTGACTTTGTGATGCCTAAACCTTTAGAGCCAATTGAGTTTGTGATAGCACCTCCCATACATTTGAACCATAACATGCAATACTTTGACATTATAGCTATTACTCTCTCCCCAACACATTTCACATTAAATGCATATGATTTTATCATTCCTTCCTCTCTCTTACTTGGATATGAGTTTGCTAATATTGCTTATCCAAATATGAATCTTCTATCACCCTGCTTATTGATTGTGAGAAGTACATTAGGGGTTAGAACAAAACAACCCACTAAATCCATGTATGAATAGCTTCTCTTCCTATCTATCCTCAAAGATGAATACATTGATAGGCCCCCACCTGAGCGTGATAAAGTTATCAGTTTTCATTCTAGTAGTTTAATTGTTGTTAGTTTTTTTAATTACCCTAAGTTTCTCCAGGAGTAGAAACACTTGAACCAGGGGTGTATGATGCAGGAGCATTTTCACATGATATTAGACTTAATTTTGACTTGGTCAAATTTTGCATGAATATTTTAAACCATGATTGAACCTAGACTTAGTCAACATTTATGTCTAAAATTTGACTTTGATTGGAATGCAATTCTAAATTTTAATGAGGCACTAATTCTTATTGTTTTGACTGTCATATAATCAAATATGAGGCCAAGCCAATTAGATGCACACATCAAGCCTAGTTCAAGCTCATCAAATCAAATCAATGCACTCCAACGAGAAGTCGAGAAGTCAACACTCCAAAGCCAAGATTGATTTTCCACCATTCGGCTAAAAGACAAAGTACCTACGCATGCAAATCAAATCCACCGCCAAGCACAACCTCATCAGCCAGTCAAACGCCACCACCAATTGCAGTTACCAATGCATGTCAAGCAATTATCATCAGCTGCATCTATTCAAACAAATTCCTGCAAAGTCTCGGCTGCATCCACAACGTCCACATGAAGTCAACCTTGTGCCAGCAACATTCAAGCACATCTCTATCAAGCTCCACGCGCCAGCAAAGCCACCAATCTCCAGCAGGCGAAGAGAAAAGCTGCCCGTTGCAGCTGGCGTGAAGATGAAGAAAGGGGCAACGGCATTATTACCAGCCCCTCTATATAAAAGAGTATCTCCTTTTTTGTAACAGTTGTTGAAGTTGAAATCAATGGAAATAGTTTTCCTCCGTTTGTCGGATGTCTCCTTCTCCCCTCTCTTCCTCTAGGTGCCGAGCACCTCTCCTCTCCCTTTTCTCCAGCTGAACGCCACTCTTCTCAACCTCTGCCTCGTTTAAACAAACTTTCGCCGCTGTCGCATTCCACACCCAGCTTCCAGCCGAGTCCAGGCTTGGACTCTCCGTTCGCCTCACCGCCGGCGACGATCCGGCCGACGGATCGTCCTCAAACTCCAGCCACACATCCTCCCTTTCAGGTTGAACCCACAACCGGCAGGATCACCCCATCCGACGTCTGGTTCGCCGGAATCGGAAGATTTCCGGTGACGCCTCAGCTCACGCCCCTGTTTCCGCCCTTCTCCATTGATCGCCGTCGATCTCCTCCGACAAGCCTCCGTTCGACCCCAAACTCCGGCCACGCCTTGTCCAGCATCACAAGGATCCCCAACTGTAGTAGGTTTGGTGTCCGTGCTTTCTACGGCATCCGGCGGCTGCCCCTGCTCCGTTCGTGTCATCCCCTGTTTCTGCCTCAAGCAGGGCAGTGCTAGCGCCGTCCGTCGCCGAGCACCCAGACGCCACCACCAGCCGGTTGTCATGCCGGAAACGCCCCCGCCAGCCTCGAAACCCGCTGACCACTCTTCCCTCACGTTTCTACAGCCACCACGTTGACCAGCTCGCGCCCGATTCCCCGCTGCTTCATGAGAATGCAGCCGAGACTCTGTTACTGTTCACATTTCTCCACCGTCGATCCAGAAGTCTGCGCCGCATGCAGCTTCACGACCGGAGTTCTCCTCGCACGCTCGACTGTCAGCAACATCTCTGGATCCTCTCCAATCTGAAGCCGTCCCACCCTCCGACCATCTCCAGCCAACGGCGATGGTCCTCCTTCATCCAACCACCGTCACCAAACTCATCAGCTTCCGCCTCCCAGCCAACCAAGCTTTCCAACGCCTTACAACTTCCTATTCGAGGTTTTATTCCATTGCCTTATTGCTGCTTGACTGATTCGTTATTCTTGTTGCAGGATTAATCGAGTGATCTACACTTGTGAAGCTCGCTCCAACAATCAGAACCACGGCGTCAATTTGCTAGTGCTCTCTCCTACATCACAAGGTATCCTTTGCACCCACTGGCTAGCAACTTGCTGGCGTGCACAAATGATATCACATGTGGCCCTTGATCAGACACCAGGCCCCTTACCAGCAGCTGACTCCCATCAAGCAGGTGCAGAGTAACAATCTTCTCAAAACAATCCACTGTAGCGTGGTGAGAAGATAGCCAATCCATGCCTAGGATCAAATCATAATCCTGCATGCCTAGCAGTATCAAATCAACTATAAACTCGTACTGCTCTACGTGAATAACACAGTCAGGGTAGACTATGTCAGTGGATAAACTATCCTCCAGGGGTGTATATACTGAAACTGTGTAATCTAGTACTCTAGGTGAGACAGGTAGTCTAGAAGCAAATTTAGTAGACACAAAGGACAAATTGGACCCCGGATCAAACAAAATACGAGCTAACTGATCAAATACATATAAAGTACCTTCCACGACGGATCGGGAAGCTCGAGTGTCCTTCTCTGCTATAGCATAGACTCTGGCCTGGACAGCTGGTCTATCGGTACCCCGGATCTGTGGCCCAGGCGCCGTGCAATCTTTGATCCTGTGCCCCACTTTTCCGCACTTGAAGCACGCCCCGGACTTCTTGTGGCAGTCCGCCCTCAGGTGACCCTTGGCCCCACAATGGTAGCAGACTCTGTCCTCTACCCGGCCATCAGTACCCTGCTGCTGTGGCTGAGATGTCTGCTGTGGTCTCTGCTGTGGCTGAGATGTCTGTTGCGGTCTCTGAGGTCCCTTCCCTTGGTAAGGTCTGTATCGGCCTCTCTTCTGATCCTTCCCCTTATGGTATTTCCTACTGCCTCCACCAGTCTGCTGGGAAATCGGTACCTCAGCTATAGGGGCTACAACTAGGGCCGTCTCGGCCTGCTCCTCCAGGATGTACTTCTCTGCGGTACGGGCACGGTCCAGCATCTCAGCATAAGTCTCCAAGTGCTGCAGTCCTACCTTCTGTCTGATATCCCTTCTGAGACCCCTGAGAAATTTCTTAGCTCGTCTCTCCTCAGTATTTATTAAGTGTGGAGCATACTTCCCAAGCTTTGAGAACATCAAATCATATTGATCCACTATCATGTCTCCTTGTTCCAAGTGGATGAACTCCACCTCCCTATCCTCAACCAGGCTGGTGGGAAAGAATTTCTCATTGAACCGGGACAAGAAGTATTGCCACGTCACCGGTTCAGATCTGTCCACCGCGAGTCTCTGCTCACTCTTCCACCACACATCTGCGTCACCACGCATCATATAAGTAGCCAAACATAATCTGTCCTCATCTGAACATCGCATCACTTGGAAGATCTTCTCCAAGCCGGAAAGCCAGTCCTCTGCCGTCCTGTAGTCTGGACTCCCATAAAAAGAGCTAGGGCCCAACCGCTAGAATTCACCCACAAGCAAGGCATAGCGCCTATGGGTGTCCTCCGGCAAGCTAGACCCCGGGCCCGAGTCAGACTCAGACCCCCGCCCCTGCGTCGGTATCTGTGTCTGAGACAGAAGCTGCAACTGCTCTCTGAACTTGCGTTGCTGTTCGCGATTCTGCTGTAACAGTTGCTGCTGCACCTCCTGGTGCTGGGTCTGCTGCTGTTGCAGCATCTGAGCCTGTTGCTGGAGTAGTGCGTTCTGCTGCTGCACCATACCAGTCAAAGACTCCATAGCCCGCAGGAATTCAGCAGTCTGCTCACTGCTGCCAGCACTAGCACCCGACCTTGGGCGCACCATACTGGCTCCTTAAACACATACAAACAAATACACACAAATCAAATTTACAATCGAGTCAGTTCTCAAAGTCAGTTCTCAAACAAGTTTCCTAGCTGTCTAGCAATACACAAGCAAGGTTTTCCACCCCCGAAACAGCTATTATTAGCTAGCTCATCCCTCTGATACCACTCTGTAAACGCCCCCTCAGAAATAACCCCAAACACAGACAGAATCCGCGGAAGATAGGGAACGTCACACACAATCAACAAGACAGATGCTAGGGAATAATAGCTTACAAAAAAAATGATACGAAAAATTTCGGCAGCATGTCCCCAGAAAAACTAAGGAAAATTCCTGTACATATTCCATAATACTACCAATTGGGTCAACATGCTGACCACAAACAGAAACACACCATTTCTAAATCAACATGCTCAATCCTTATCACAAAATCAAATTAATAAACCACGATAATCAATAATTCTAGATAAAACAGAATTCACCGAAAACAGGCTTAAGCCCTCGGTTTAACAGTCGTACCAAAACCAAATGCCAACCCGGCAACCATATCACAGTAATCGAGAAAGAAACAGCCACATCCGGCCAACATGTCCATGAACCAAAAATCATAAAACCTTGGCCACATCCGGCCCTCAAAATAGCACAGGCTCGCAGGCCCCAAAATATCAAGTCAGTAAACTAACATCCGCTCAGGCTGTAGGCTCCTGCCCTGTATTTGAAAATATTGGTGGGATGAGCTACACGGCTCAGTGAGTAGATAGTCTCATTCGACCATCCACGCATATACAATCAAAAGTAGATGCAGATATCTTTTCAAAACTTTAACGGAAGATATCAAGTATGATACACAATAAAACCGAAATCATAAATCACAATCATTATCAGAAAACAATACGCCCACAATCCCGGGCAACAAGATCACAAATTGGCCTATCCGGCTAAACAGACTACGACTCACACAACTATTGTCCAGTGATTACAGAATTGACCCCGTGGGTCCAACCCGGCCCTCGTCAAGGCACTGAGAGTAACATGCAGCAACGAATATCGGTGAGGTGTAGATTCAAGAGGTGGCCCCCGCCAGGTCACGACGTGGCACTTTGCTCTACGACACTCAACCACCCCCTTACCGGGAACACAAACAGAACAGAACGGGAGGTGAATGAATTCAAGAGGTGGCCCCCGTCTGACCAAGACGTGGCACTTTGCTTCAAACACCCAACTCTCAAAAGGTTTATCACTTGGACAAAATACCCTTAACACAAACCAGAAACCTGAACCTCTAACCTGGTCACTAGACTCTAGAACAGTCCCTCCATTACCGGAAACATATCAGAATAGGATGGGTGGATTCTCCAACCCCAAATCAGAATGACTGTTCACTGAGTGCTCTAGTTAACCCTTAGGTTCAGTCCACACAAGTCTAGGACTCTTATCCTCAATCATACAACACGAACATTATCTTAGACATCACATCAATCGAGTTCAGGAAAGGTCCTTAGATTTCATGCAAGTATGGTTTAACCTTTTCTAAGTTATCATCAAAGGTTATCAATCAATATTTCATGTCATTACTTCCTACATACACCATTCAACCAAAAATACATATTAATGCAGAAAATACACCAAATTTCATCCACAGATAACATACATACAGAATATTACAGATTCATAGTTTTCTCCTAGTTCTTATAACAAAAGACAGAAATGCCCCTAGTTCAAAGTTTAAGTCATGCAGGAAAAGTTATCCAAAAATTTCGTAAAAATAGTCATTACGTCCCTCATGATCCCTAGATTCGTAATTTCAAGTTTTTCCCCAATTTAACTAGAAAATTTACCAAATTACCCCTCGGTCAATGTCAGTTAACAGAAATTTTTATTTCCAAAAATTCCCAAAAAAAAACTATACAATCCTCATATACCCAATATCATGAAAATCAGGTTTGCCCCAATTTTTACCCATACGTTTAGGCGTAATTTCATGATGAAGGGGCGAAATTCTCATTCAAGCCCTAATCTTCATGCAATTGAAAAATCCAAAGTTACATACATGTTCAATCAAGGTCTAATTGATGATTAGAAGTCTCAAGAATGAAAAGCCCTAATTTTCATGCAACTAGGGTTTCAAAATTTTTGGGGGAAAGCAAGAAAACGTGTACAATTTTGCAAGCATGAGTTCATATTATATTTCTAGACATTAATCCTCTCTAAATCATGCAACACCTTCAATATGCATGAACTAGGTGGAGAGAAAATCCACTCACCTTCAATTTCGTTTCTTCCAAGCCAACACCCTCACGCCTCCCCTCACACCACTCACGTCGCCGGAGCACCCAAGGACCGCCGGAATTCGCCTCCACCACCAATCGCCGCCGGCCACAAGAAGAGGAGAAGGAGAAGAAGAAGCCACCACCTTCACCACCACTCGCCCAAGGGAGAAAATCGTGAGCAAAGAGGGAATTGAGGGAAAAACGTGAGTAAACCCTCACACTTTCGTTTTCTACCTCCAAAGAATCCAAACCCAATAGCAAACATAAGTGGAAGATCCAATAACCCTTTAGTATAAGTTAATCTCCACCTCACCCTTATCAAGAGCTCTTACCCTTTTCTAATAGAAAGACACCACTAGCCTAGTGGTACACAGCACACATTCTACGCCTTAAGTCGCAGGTTCGAATCCTCTCCGCGACACATATTTTTACATAGCAGGAAAATACACAAATCGATACATTATCTCATTGAAAAACTTCTACAAAAATGCTAAATAATCAAAACTTTATTTTTCTTACCTGCTAATAAATTTTCGGATCTTACAATTAGGACTTAATTAATTAAATTCCTAAGATTATGCTTTAATCTCCTAATCCTTCTCCTTTACTCAAACCGCCTATAACTCCTATAAAAGAGACCCTAGCCTACCTCTCCACATACACACAATTCTCTTGGAGGTGTGGAGAACAAGGTGTTGGGGTATGCCCTTAGCCTAATGTTTGAGGCCTTGGGATTGTATCAGTATCATGTAATAAACTTTTATGTTTATAAAGGCATGGTTATTATTCAGGCTGTTACATTGTCTGCTGCAATATATGTTCTTCTGAATAATGTCTCAAAGCTGTTCAGCTGGGCTGACATGCTGTTGTGTCCTTAGTCGATATATCTTGGTGAACATGAGACAGCCTTGATATGGTTAAGACTAATATGTGTTCTAATCTTATAGGATGCTTCGAGCATGGAATAAGATGTAGACTCATGGGTACATTGGATGTACTGGACAGACCCTACTAGGATATTCAATTGCTTGTCACAATGTGAATATTCCTTGAGTATGACAAGTGGCACATTTCCTCTGACTTGAAATCACTTGTGTTTTCTAAATGATGATTGTCATTGTTTTGAGTTAGTTCAATATCATTTGAAACATAATGATTATAGACTATCTTGGATGGTGAGCTTGAGTCATGTTAGGGCACTAGTGATAGACATAGGATTGCCGTCTCCTTGTGTAAGGAGTGTGATGTTCTAAAGGGGCCCCCTGGATGAGATGATTGAGAAAGTGTATGGCCATACCCAGGTGACTATGTTCATCTGATCTAATCATGCTCATCATATTGGAGCTACAAGCTTGACACGCTTGTCCAATAAGAACATCCAGTGGCAAAGGAAATATGTATGCTTTGTGAGTTGATTCACACTTGTGCTGTGGTTTGGGTGTAGTCTTGGAAGACTCTTTCCTTTATATCGGGAGACAGTGATGTGTTGCTAGATACCCCTCACTGATCGTGATAATGTAAATTATCGTTACCGACATTTAAAGGAAACCCTCAGGGTCGCACAATTTGATGATATGGCTTACTTAAGTCAGATCGTGAGGACTGAATTGTTTGGGTTCAGTTTAAAGGGATTTAATCTCTAATTGTAAGTGAGGTCTAGTCTGATCATGTCTGATTGATTAGGACTACAGATCGGTAAGCTTCGATTGAGAGAATGGATGCCAGATCGGTGAGATCAGAAGCATCTAGAGATCAACGGTCGGATCCAGAGCTTTAGGGTTCAATGTGATCTGGACTGATGGCTTGGGTCGAATGGTCTTTGAACCAGACCAAGTTGAACCGGCTCATGTAATGAGCGCATGGTTCAAGGCTTGGCGACATGTTCACTTGGCGTGAACGTTGGGGCGAGTGGTGGTTACTATTTTTAGTAACCATGATCTCCACTTGGATGAGGATCATGTTCGAAGAGACCATTCCTCTATTCTCGCCATCTGAAGTTTTCCTCTAGACGTTTTTTTGCGTGAGGCGACAACGTGAAGAAGAGAGGAAGTTTCGACCAAGCAAGGAGTTGCTCTCTCCCTTCCTTTTCGATCAAGGACACCTTGGAACTTTGCTAGCACAAGGAGCACCAAGGGTAGGCGCATTGATCATCTTGTGTGTGAAACTTAGGAGAAGGGTCGCTTGCGTCTTTCCTTCCAAAGCTTCATCAAACCGATGGCAATGGTATGAGTTTTTCTTCATCCATTCAAATATTCGAAAGCTAGTTATATGACATATATAGATCTTTTGAAACCCTAATATCCCATGCGAAATTTTGTTGCGCCACCATATGGGTTTCTACCCCTTGAGAAGGGGTTCCCTTCACAAGGAGGGGTGCAAGATAGGGGCTTTTCTTCCATTAAGGCTGTAAGCACTCTCCTCCACCTTCCATTGGTGAAAGTGAAGCAAGGCTTGGCAGCACACTTCTCTTCTTCTTACTCTTGGTGCATCCTTTTCCTTGTGGGTGGTGCAAGAGATCTTGGAAGACTCTTCCTTGGCATGGATCTTCTTCCCGAGGCTAGCACCATGCGTGGAAGAAGAAAACTCAAGAACCAGTTGTGTGCGAGACTGTAGAGGGCGAATACTTGGGTGCTTGCATCAATATCTTCATCAATTGCTTTAAGGTATTATCTCTTGCTCACTGTGTTGATCCCCTCATAAGCATCTATCTTTTGGGTTTTTGGGATTGGCCTGTTTTGGGGAATTCCTTTCGTTTGTATATCTGATGTATGTGAATTTTTTTAAAAAAATCCCTAGGGTTTCCCAACAGTGGTATCAGAGGGACTTGCGAGACTCAAATGGTGTTTATTGTTTTCTTGAGTGCTCACATGTCATATGTATTTTTCTTTAAAATTGCATGTGACTCATGGTTTTTCTAAAAGTAAGAAAAATTGTAGTTTCATACTCCAATCCTCTATTCTATTTCTTTTGGATTATCGAATTTTTGGATTAAAGGTGCATGTAATTTTGTCAAGTAGGATGGGCATTGTGTCCTCTGGACTGGCCGGGTCTCTTGATCTAACAAAATTGCCACCCAATTTGGTCTATAAAATCATCATAAAACTTAATCTCAAAAATAATCAAAAGATTTGTGATAAGAAGGTGAGGAAAAGAAACATATTTTGATGAAAAATTAGAATTTAGATTTTATATTTTTCATGAGCATATAGAATAGCATGAGATAGGTATCTTGCTTGTGCATTGTGTTGTGGTCATAGTGAAGCCCCTTGCATGCCTGTGATGTAGTTGTGTAGGGCCTGTGTGCCACTCTTTCTTTTGTTTTGTAAATTTGAAGATTAAGTTTAGTGGTGGCATTGGCGCATCCACCTTGCTTGGAGCAACTTGAAGGTGGCGGCATCAAAGAGGATTTGGCCGAACCTCATGGAGTGCTTCTATTTTTTCCTAGAGGTGCTTCTAGGGTTTGAGAGCTATCCCTTGAATTGTAGGACCTTGAAGCCGAGCATGGACAAAGTTATGAGTGGCGGCTAGGTTAGGTCTAGTCTTTGGGGCTTGTCACTTTGGTCAAGCATTGAACCTTATTGGCATGTATTGGTTCAATGTGTTGATTAGGCTATGACCACATCACTTGTTTACTGCTTTCCATATCTACTAAAGCATGCCTGTGTTGTTTTATCTTGTTGTTATCACCATACGATTGCATTCCTGTAATGTTAGACAAAAGATAAAACTAAGAGCATGAGACATCGAAAACCCTCAAATAAAATATCAAGTTTGAAATAAGCCTTCTAACTCGTAGCCCTCATCAAGCTATCGATCAATTGGGTTGTGCACTGTTTCCCACCCTTGTGGGACACACCCATCCCACTAGGAAATCACGGATTTCTCGATTGACTTTGTGGGTTGTCAATTTGATTAAAATAGTGGGAGATATGATCATTTAATGCAATTCCAGATTAAATGATTCGAAGTAGTACTAATCTGCTTTCTCTTAATTCTTGTAGATCTAATGGCAACGAACAATAGCGGATTGTCACTGCGATCCATCCTTATGAAGGATAAGTTGGTTGGCATCAACTTTATGGACTAGCATCGGAACTTGAGGATTGTCCTCAAGCTCGAGAAGAAGCTGTATGTCCTTGAGCAAGCTCTTCTTGTGCCTCCTTGTAACGCCCTTGATTTTCTGAATTATGATTTAAGGTTAGAAATTCAGTTTCTGTATTTTTATCGGTTAAAATTTAGGGATTTTTGCCTAATTGTAGGACTTTTTCCTACAGGGCAAAAATAATTATTTTCGTTGGGGCTTCGAACCCTCAACCTTGACTATTTGCTCCTGGAATTCTTCCACCATGGTGGCGCATATTTCTGTGTTATTGGAGTGGCGCATGGTGGTTAAGCCCAGGTAAGCCCATTAAAGCCGATTTCCACTTAAGTTAATTGGGTTATTGGATCTTGGATCCGTTTGGGGTGGAAAAAAAAAAAATAAAAAAAAAGGGGGAAAATTCGTGAGAGCTCCTCTCCCTCACGATTTTTGGTTTGTTTCTTGCCCTAGCCGCCTGTGTTGTCGCCCCTCACTGTGCTTGGCGCTCCTGCAAAATTTCTGACGCTGGTGGTGGCAGACTGGTGGTGGACGAACTTTCTGGAGACCCCTGATCCCCTGTTTTGGCGTTTTCTCTGTGGGCGATTTTTCTGGTGAGTAATTCGATCCTAAGGAGTCTAATCCGAATTAAAATTCGTTATTTGCCATGATTATTCGTATGGGGTTGAATTCAAATAATTATAGGGTTTTAAAATCCTGTTCTGCTGAAATCTGCATTCGTTAATCTGACCTTTGTGTACTATAACCCCAATATCTCATGGCCTATAGATCCAAATCGCACGAGATAAATTTTGTATGAAACTAGATATGTTTGGCTTTAATTTGAATATGATATCGACCATATCCGAGCGGTATTCGTATTTCAATCTGTATTGCAATCCAGCTGTACAAAATCAGTTTTCTGAAATTCTGGATTTCGACCTTTATGTGTTCGAACCATCATATCTCCCTAGGTATAGCTCGAAATCTTGTCAAATCAGTTTTATTAGACCGTAGGCTCGAAGAGCTTTATTTTGACTCCCATAACGCCTATTTTCGATTAGTTATTGGATCTGAAATAAATGTCGCAAGTCTGATATATGAATCTGTTTTCTTGAAATCTGAAATTCTGACCTTCCTATGTTCGAACCCTTATATCTTCCTGTCTAAAATTCGAAATCTTGTGAAACCAGTTTTATTGGAAACTAGATTCAGAGAGCTTCATTTTGAATACAATATTGACTAGCTTTGGTTCGAAATTGGACTAAAAATATATTTTGCAAACTGACAATATAAATCTGCTATGTTTTGGTTAGACGAATATTCCTTTGTGAGAAAAATTTACATTGTATGGTTTAACCTCTTAAATTGTGGTCTGTAGTTCTTCTAAAATTTATTTGTTTGATGAGAAATTTTAGAGAAAACAAAATTGGGGATTTAACTAAGAACTTAGGAATTTTCGAAAATATAGTTCGAGCCAATTTTGGGGCTTTTGTCAATTTTCTTCACAAACGTGTAATTAAAATTATCTGTAGTGGGGGACTGAAATTAATTACATGAAATTTGTACGTTCTGTTAAGGTTCTGAAAGTGGCGCCCCTTACAGTAATTTTATAGCTCACGGTTTTAGGAATTTTGAGGAGATTATTTCATGAATAATTTCTGTTCTGTATTTAAATGTTTGTTATATGAATAATTTCTGTTCTGTATTTAATTGTTTGTTATGTGGATATTTCCTGTTCTGTTTATATGTTGTGAAGTTTCTGAAAACCTTGAATGTGTTAAAACATTTGTGAGAACATAGAATGGTTTGACATGAATTAGGGTTAGTTGTAAGGAATTCACTCATATAATTTCTGTTCTGTGTTTAAGGACTGGATATTGGGGTGTGTCATTTTCTGGTTTGTTAGACTTTGGGCATAATGTAAGAATTAAGTAGTGGTTGATCCTACTTCTCTGTTTCAGTATAATCTGTTCTGTAAAATTATGCCCTAGTGTAGCACTCTTCCGTGTCCTTACCCTCCTTCTGTGGCGCTGTAATGGTGCTGATAGTCTACTACGACCCTTGAGACACTATTTCTGTTCTGGGTATTGGAGGCCAGAGTGCCACGTCCTAACAAGACGGGGGCCACCCACTGATACCTCCTCTACCATTCTGTTCTGGGTATTGGAGACCAGAGTGCCACGTCCTAACAAGACGGGGGCCACCCACTGATACCTCCTCTACCATTCAGTTCTGGGTTTTGGAGGCCAGAGTGCCACGTCCTAACAAGACGGGGGCCACCCACTGATACCTCCTCTACCATTCAGTTCTGGGTTTTGGAGGCCAGAGTGCCACGTCCTAACAAGACGGGGGCCACCCACTGATACCTCCTCTACCATTCTGTTCTGGGTATTGGAGACCAGAGTGCCACGTCCTGACAAGACGGGGGCCACCCACTGATATCTCCTTTACCATTCTGTTTCTGATATGCATGCATTGTCTCGTCCTCGGCAGAGGTGGGGTCAGACCTTCTGTGGTCATCAGGCCTTCTGTGGCCTTTCTGTTTCCGATGTAGACTATCCGTTTGGACTCTGAAAATTCTGATTTTCTGTCTGTCAGTTCTGATTTCTGTAGTTCTGTTTCGATCTGTATTTAGATGTATTAGGCTGTGTGGTTAGTTGGTATGGGTTGGTATATTCATATCCTACCTGTTTGATGCCTATTGTTACAAGTATCTGTATTTGATTGTGTTTGTTTCTGATATGAGCATGCATGTTAAGTTGATTTATCTTATCTGTTAAATAAAAAGAATTTCAACTTAAGTATGATATTTTTGATGTGTACTATGGATGACTTTTAGTGTCTTTTACTCACTGAGCTTTTTAGCTCACCTCCGTTGTTTAAATGTTTTCAGGTGAGACATCAAGACAGTAATTGCTACAGCTAATATGACGCTAATGTTTGATGTCATTTCTAAGAATAGTCTTCTAAAGATTTATCAGGCCTGCGTGCCTAATTTATTATGACCTATATGACATGTTTTATCTCCTGAGGGCTTATGCCTGTTTTCAGGATATTATATTATAGTTGTTTCATTTAAATTATTGGATACAAGTCTTGGATTCTTTTATTGAATTGGTTCTTATTTTGAAATGTCCGATTTGAGATGTGTAACCGAATTTGTGTTGTTTATTTTAGTATCTGAATAATCAGTTCTGTATATTTCTGAAATTCCACATATGTGTAGTGTGGACGTTTGTTATTGTTACAAGATATGTGTGTCTGTGCAGCAGTAGTTTAGAATACTTGCTGCCGGATTTTTTTCTGGATTTTCGGATTTCTATTTCCTAGTAATCGATCCTATTCAGTTCTGTGCGGTTTTCTGTTCCGTAGTAATGTCCTTCGATGCCGCTTTCTTCTTGTGTTTTAATGGAAGAGTAAAAAATTTTTGAAACCCCGTATTTTACTTGTATGCATGTGGGGTGTGATTCTGAGGGATGTTACAGATGGTATCAGAGCATTTTTACTAGCAATTAGAAACTCCGGGGAAGGAAAACTCTGTTTGTGTATTGCTAGAAACCAAGTTAGGATCTGAACTCTGTTTGTGTATTGCTAGAAACCAAGTTAGGATCTGATTGTGATTGAATATTGGTTGTTATTCTACTGTGTTATGTGATGCAGGTAAACATAAATGGTGCGACCAAGAGCTAGCTGTAGCAACAGTGATCAACAGCCTGATCTGAGGCAGACCATGGAGGCTATGACTGCTATGATGCAACAACAGAACGCATTCATTCAGCAGCAAACTCAGATGATGCAGCAGCAGCAGGCGCAGCACATGGAGGTTCAGCAACAGTTATTGCAGCGGCTGTCGCAGACACAGTCTCAGTCACAAGCACAACCGGCTGGTTCTCCTCTGGGTGATGGCGCACATCAACGATATGCTCGGTTGGTTCGAGAGTTTCAGCACCTGAACCCGACTGCATTTTATGGTAGTCCGGGGCCTAGAGCTGCTGAGGATTGGCTTTTGACACTGGAAAAGATTTTCCAGGTTTTGTGCTGTGATGATGCAGACAAGCTATGTTTGTCTGTCTTCATGTTGCGTGGAGATGCCGAAGACTGGTGGAAGGGAGTCGTCAGACTGGCGGCAACTGAATCCAGAGTTGTTGATTGGCAGTACTTCATGATGAAGTTCAATGCCAAGTTTTTCCCCTCTAGCTTATATGAGGAGCGCGAGGTGGAGTTTATTCATCTTGAGCAGGGCGACCTGACGGTGGATCAGTATGAGGCCACATTCGCTCGGTTGTCGGGGTATGCTCCTCACTTAGTCAATACCGAGGAAAGAAGAGCCAAGAAGTTTCAGCGGGGCTTGAGGAAAGACATCAGGACAAGGGTAGCTATGCTACACTCGGAGTCTTATGCTGAAGTGGTAGACATGGGGAGCACCTGTGTTATTTGTGAAGAAGAAGGATGGTACGTTGCGCATGTGCATCGATTACCGTCAACTCAACCAAGTGACTGTTAAGAATAAGTACCCATTACCCCGTATTGATGATCTCTTTGATCAGTTGCAGGGTGCTACTGTATTCTCTAAAATTGACCTGAGGTCTGGCTATTATCAGATGAGTGTTCGGGAGGAGGATGTACCTAAAACTGCATTCAGGACCAGGTATGGGCACTATGAATTTCTTGTTATGCCCTTTGGACTGACAAATGCTCCTGCGGTGTTTATGGATCTGATGAACAGGGTATTTCATGAGCTCCTGGACAAATGTGTGGTCGTCTTCATTGATGATATTCTGATCTACTCCAAGAATGCGCAAGACCACTCTCAGGATTTGCGCAAGGTGCTGGAGATTCTGCGGCTGAAGCGGCTATATGCTAAGGCCAGCAAATGTGAGTTCTGGCTAGATCAGATTGGTTTTCTGGGGCACATTATTTCTAGCCAGGGTGTGTCTGTGGATCCAGTGAAGGTGGAGGCCATTCTTCACTGGGGAAGACCAACTACAGCGACTGAGGTCAGAAGTTTTCTGGGCTTAGCTGGATACTACCGCCGTTTTGTGGAAGGTTTTTCCAAGTTGGCTGGTCCTCTGACTAAGTTAACTAAAAAGAATTTGAAGTTTTTGTGGTCTGATGATTGTGAGTCTAGTTTTCAGGAACTGAAAAAGAGACTGACCAGTGCTCCTATCCTCATCATTCCCTGTGATGGAGAGAAGTTCATTGTTTACACTGATGCCTCTGGTAAGGGTCTGGGTGCTGTACTGATGCAGCAAGGAAAAGTAGTCGCTTATGCTTCAAGGCAACTCAAAGATTACGAAGTAAACTACCCCACTCATGATCTGGAGTTGGCAGCTGTAGTTTTTGCCTTGAAAATCTGGAGGCACTATCTGTTTGGACAGACATTTGAATTGTTTACAGATCACCAGAGCTTGAAGTATATCTTCACTCAGAAAGAGCTGAATATGAGACAGAGGCGATGGCTTGAATTGATAAAGGATTATGACTTCACCATCCAATATCAGTCTGGTAAAGCCAATGTGGTGGCTGATGCGCTTAGTCGGTATCCTGTGACTCAGATAGCTGCACTGCGAGTCGAGGAGTGGCGACTATTGCAGGAGTTCAATGACATGCATCTGAGTGTGACTCCGGGTGAGAGAGGCGGTCTTCTGGCTTCTCTCAGGGTTCAGTCAGACTTACTGCAGAGACTGAGATCAGGGCAGCAGTCAGATCAGGATATTCTACGGTGGAAAGAGAGGTCTGAGCAAGGCTGGGATGAGAATTTCAGTATGTCGGATGATGGTCTCCTCAGATTTCGTAGAAGGGTCTGTGTCCCTGAGGACCCTGAGTTGAGAAATGAAATTCTTAAGGAAAGTCATTGCACTAAGTATACCGTTCATCCTGGTAGTACCAAGATGTATCAGGATCTGAAAAAGACTTTCTGGTGGCATGGTATGAAGAAGGATGTGCATTTGTTTGTGTCCAGATGTTTGACTTGCCAAACCGTGAAGGCTGAGCATCAGAGGCCGGGCGGTTTGATGCAGTCTCTCCCTATTCCTCAGTGGAAGTGGGAGCATATCAGTATGGACTTTGTGTGTGGGCTGCCCAATACCAGAAGGAATCATGATGCCGTATGGGTGATTGTGGACAGACTCACGAAGTCAGCTCACTTCTTACCGATCAAAATGACTTACAGTTTGGATCGGTTAGCAAAACTGTACATCAATGAGATTGTCAGATTACATGGAGTTCCCTTGGATATTGTCTCTGACCGTGATCCTCGATTTCTATCCAGGTTTTGGAAGAAATTACAGGAAGATTTGGGAACTAATCTGAGTTTCAGCACTGCATATCATCCTCAATCTGATGGTCAGACAGAGAGAACTATTCAGACACTTGAGGATCTTCTGAGATCTTATGTGATTGACTGGTCTGTTGAGTGGGATCTGGACTTATCACTGATAGAGTTCACCTACAACAATAGCTTCCACTCTAGCATACAGATGGCTCCGTATGAGGCCCTATATGGGAGGAAATGCAGAACACCTATATGCTGGGAGGAAACTGGGGACAGAACAGTGCTAAAGTCTGATCCTGTTCAGGAAGCCACTGAGAAGATCAGAGAAATTCAGAAAAAGATGAAGATTGCTCAGGATAGACAGAGGAGTTATGCTGATGTGAGGCGGCGTCCTCTTGAGTTTTTGGTGGGAGAGCATGTTTTCCTAAAGGTCTCGCCTATGAAAGGGGTGATGAGATTTGGGAAGAGAGGAAAATTGAGTCCCAGGTACATTGGTCCCTTTGATATCATTGAGAGGATTGGACCTGTGGCATACCGACTTGCTTTGCCCCCATCACTGGAACACCTCCATAATGTGTTCCATGTTTCTGCACTCAGAAAATATTGTTCTGATCCTTCTCATGTTCTGGAGTTGGAACCTCTCCAGCTTGAAGAGAACATGACTTTTGTGGTGAAACCTCTCAGAATTGAAGATAGAAAAGACAAAGTGCTGAGGAATAAGGTTATTCCACTTGTGAAAGTCATCTGGGGAAATCAGTCTGTTGAAGAAGCCTCTTGGGAGGTTGAAGCAGATATGAGAAAGGAGCATCCTCACCTGTTTAGTGACGGGCTTGGTCAGCTTTAGAGGACTAAAGCTCTATAAGGGGGGGAGGATGTAACGCCCTTGATTTTCTGAATTATGATTTAAGGTTAGAAATTCAGTTTCTGTATTTTTATCGGTTAAAATTTAGGGATTTTTGCCTAATTGTAGGACTTTTTCCTACAGGGCAAAAATAATTATTTTCGTTGGGGCTTCGAACCCTCAACCTTGACTATTTGCTCCTGGAATTCTTCCACCATGGTGGCGCATATTTCTGTGTTATTGGAGTGGCGCATGGTGGTTAAGCCCAGGTAAGCCCATTAAAGCCGATTTCCACTTAAGTTAATTGGGTTATTGGATCTTGGATCCGTTTGGGGTGGAAAAAAAAAAATAAAAAAAAGGGGGAAAATTCGTGAGAGCTCCTCTCCCTCACGATTTTTGGTTTGTTTCTTGCCCTAGCCGCCTGTGTTGTCGCCCCTCACTGTGCTTGGCGCTCCTGCAAAATTTCTGACGCTGGTGGTGGCAGACTGGTGGTGGACGAACTTTCTGGAGACCCCTGATCCCCTGTTTTGGCGTTTTCTCTGTGGGCGATTTTTCTGGTGAGTAATTCGATCCTAAGGAGTCTAATCCGAATTAAAATTCGTTATTTGCCATGATTATTCGTATGGGGTTGAATTCAAATAATTATAGGATTTTAAAATCCTGTTCTGCTGAAATCTGCATTCGTTAATCTGACCTTTGTGTACTATAACCCCAATATCTCATGGCCTATAGATCCAAATCGCACGAGATAAATTTTGTATGAAACTAGATATGTTTGGCTTTAATTTGAATATGATATCGACCATATCCGAGCGGTATTCGTATTTCAATCTGTATTGCAATCCAGCTGTACAAAATCAGTTTTCTGAAATTCTGGATTTCGACCTTTATGTGTTCGAACCATCATATCTCCCTAGGTATAGCTCGAAATCTTGTCAAATCAGTTTTATTAGACCGTAGGCTCGAAGAGCTTTATTTTGACTCCCATAACGCCTATTTTCGATTAGTTATTGGATCTGAAATAAATGTCGCAAGTCTGATATATGAATCTGTTTTCTTGAAATCTGAAATTCTGACCTTCCTATGTTCGAACCCTTATATCTTCCTGTCTAAAATTCGAAATCTTGTGAAACCAGTTTTATTGGAAACTAGATTCAGAGAGCTTCATTTTGAATTCAATATTGACTAGCTTTGGTTCGAAATTGGACTAAAAATATATTTTGCAAACTGACAATATAAATCTGCTATGTTTTGGTTAGACGAATATTCCTTTGTGAGAAAAATTTACATTGTATGGTTTAACCTCTTAAATTGTGGTCTGTAGTTCTTCTAAAATTTATTTGTTTGATGAGAAATTTTAGAGAAAACAAAATTGGGGATTTAACTAAGAACTTAGGAATTTTCGAAAATATAGTTCGAGCCAATTTTGGGGCTTTTGTCAATTTTCTTCACAAACGTGTAATTAAAATTATCTGTAGTGGGGGACTGAAATTAATTACATGAAATTTGTACGTTCTGTTAAGGTTCTGAAAGTGGCGCCCCTTACAGTAATTTTATAGCTCACGATTTTAGGAATTTTGAGGAGATTATTTCATGAATAATTTCTGTTCTGTATTTAAATGTTTGTTATATGAATAATTTCTGTTCTGTATTTAATTGTTTGTTATGTGGATATTTCCTGTTCTGTTTATATGTTGTGAAGTTTCTGAAAACCTTGAATGTGTTAAAACATTTGTGAGAACATAGAATGGTTTGACATGAATTAGGGTTAGTTGTAAGGAATTCACTCATATAATTTCTGTTCTGTGTTTAAGGACTGGATATTGGGGTGTGTCATTTTCTGGTTTGTTAGACTTTGGGCATAATGTAAGAATTAAGTAGTGGTTGATCCTACTTCTCTGTTTCAGTATAATCTGTTCTGTAAAATTATGCCCTAGTGTAGCACTCTTCCGTGTCCTTACCCTCCTTCTGTGGCGCTGTAATGGTGCTGATAGTCTACTACGACCCTTGAGACACTATTTCTGTTCTGGGTATTGGAGGCCAGAGTGCCACGTCCTAACAAGACGGGGGCCACCCACTGATACCTCCTCTACCATTCTGTTCTGGGTATTGGAGACCAGAGTGCCACGTCCTAACAAGACGGGGGCCACCCACTGATACCTCCTCTACCATTCAGTTCTGGGTTTTGGAGGCCAGAGTGCCACGTCCTAACAAGACGGGGGCCACCCACTGATACCTCCTCTACCATTCAGTTCTGGGTTTTGGAGGCCAGAGTGCCACGTCCTAACAAGACGGGGGCCACCCACTGATACCTCCTCTACCATTCTGTTCTGGGTATTGGAGACCAGAGTGCCACGTCCTGACAAGACGGGGGCCACCCACTGATATCTCCTTTACCATTCTGTTTCTGATATGCATGCATTGTCTCGTCCTCGGCAGAGGTGGGGTCAGACCTTCTGTGGTCATCAGGCCTTCTGTGGCCTTTCTGTTTCCGATGTAGACTATCCGTTTGGACTCTGAAAATTCTGATTTTCTGTCTGTCAGTTCTGATTTCTGTAGTTCTGTTTCGATCTGTATTTAGATGTATTAGGCTGTGTGGTTAGTTGGTATGGGTTGGTATATTCATATCCTACCTGTTTGATGCCTATTGTTACAAGTATCTGTATTTGATTGTGTTTGTTTCTGATATGAGCATGCATGTTAAGTTGATTTATCTTATCTGTTAAATAAAAAGAATTTCAACTTAAGTATGATATTTTTGATGTGTACTATGGATGACTTTTAGTGTCTTTTACTCACTGAGCTTTTTAGCTCACCTCCGTTGTTTAAATGTTTTCAGGTGAGACATCAAGACAGTAATTGCTACAGCTAATATGACGCTAATGTTTGATGTCATTTCTAAGAATAGTCTTCTAAAGATTTATCAGGCCTGCGTGCCTAATTTATTATGACCTATATGACATGTTTTATCTCCTGAGGGCTTATGCCTGTTTTCAGGATATTATATTATAGTTGTTTCATTTAAATTATTGGATACAAGTCTTGGATTCTTTTATTGAATTGGTTCTTATTTTGAAATGTCCGATTTGAGATGTGTAACCGAATTTGTGTTGTTTATTTTAGTATCTGAATAATCAGTTCTGTATATTTCTGAAATTCCACATATGTGTAGTGTGGACGTTTGTTGTTGTTACAAGATATGTGTGTCTGTGCAGCAGTAGTTTAGAATACTTGCTGCCGGATTTTTTCTGGATTTCCGGATTTCTATTTCCTAGTAATCGATCCTATTCAGTTCTGTGCGGTTTTCTGTTCCGTAGTAATGTCCTTCGATGCCGCTTTCTTCTTGTGTTTTAATGGAAGAGTAAAAAATTTTTGAAACCCCGTATTTTACTTGTATGCGTGTGGGGTGTGATTCTGAGGGATGTTACACTCCTACACCTAATGCCCGTGTGGCAGATAGGGATGCTTTTTGAAAGCATCAAGATAACTCTTTGGAAGTTGCATGTCTCATGCTAGCCACTATGGCACCTGCACTTCAGGTGCAATATGAGGAGCAGAATGCTTTTCAAATAATAACACATCTAAAGCAGATGTTCGAAGCTCAGGCCAGAACTAAGAGATATGACATAGCCAAAGCAGTCTTTCAGTATAAGTTATCTGAGGGTGCTCCAGTGGGACCCATGTACTCAAGATCATTGGATATGTGGATGATCTCACGAGACTAGGACACACGATTGATAACTACCTGGTCACAGATCTTATTCTGCAATCCCTGCCCCTAGCTTCAGTCCGTTTATTATAAATTTTAACATGAACTAGATTGAATACACGAGGAAAGAGCTGCTAAATATGCTCCAGATGACTAAGCGAGAAATGGTCAAGACCAAACCCAACTCTGTTCTTTTGGTTCCTACAGCCAAGAAGATGAAAAAGAAGGGTAAGGCATGTGCTTAAGGCAGTGTCAAGGGGACCAAAGCACTGAAAAAGAACGTGAAGAGGACAAAAGACAGAGGTGCTTCCACTATGGTGAGGAGGGCCACTAGCGAAGGGACTGCAAACAACTACAGAATTAGGAGAAGAAAGCCAAACCCTTGTCTTCTAGCTCATGTATTTATGTTATTGAAGTCAACCTTTTTACTTCTATGTCATGAGTATTGGATATTGCATGCAGGGCTCATATTTGTACAAATATGTAGGGGCTCAAGAAAAGTAGATCGGTGCGGCCTGTAGAGATTGACCTACGAGTTAGAAACAGAGCACCAGGTGCTGCTTTTGTTGTGGGAGTTTTGACGCTCTCCCTGCCTTCTGGACTTTAGTTAGAGTTAGATAATTGCTATTATGTACCGTCTCTTAACAAAAATATTGTATCCATTCCTTGTTTGGAAAGGAAAGGTTTTATGTTTGAAATAAAGGAGAACTCTTGTTCTTTTTCATTTGCAAACATGGAAAGGTTTTATGTCTTGGACATGGATTACTCTATATGTAACATAAATAATAAAAGGATTAAACTGAATGGTTCAGTTGGTGCATACCTTTGGCATTGTCGATTAGCCCATATAAACAAAAATCGCATTTAACAACTCCATGCTAATGGATTGTTAGATTCAACCTTCTTGGAGGTGTTTGATACATGTGAACCTTGTTTGTTAGGGAAAAGGACAAAAGTGACTTTTACCAAGATAGGTGAGAGGGCAGTAGGTTTATTGGATCTCATACATAGTGATGTGTGTGCGCCATTCAGTAAAAAAGCCAGAGGAGGGTACAACTACTTCATCACATTTACTGCTGACTTCAGTAGATATGGTTATGTCTATTTGATGAGACATAAATCAGAATCCTTTGAGAAATTTAAAGTGTTCAGACATAAAGTAGAGAACTAGCTTGGTAGATCTATTAAAACTCTTCGATTAGATCAAGGTGGAGAGTACCTGAGTAGTGAGTTCTTTAACTATCTTAGAGAGTGTTAGATCCTATCCTAGCTCACCCCTCCTGGGACACCCCAATGGAATGGTGTGTCTGAGAGGAGGAATCAAACTTTGTTGGACATGGTTCAATCTATGATGTGTCATGCAGCTCTACCACCCTCATTCTGGGGATATGCACTTGACACAACTTCTCTCATTCTGAATAATGTTCCATCTAAGAGTGTCTCCAAGATTCTATAAGAGGTATGGAGTGGAAGACGCCCGAATCTCTCTTTTATCAAAGTCTAGGGATGTGAGGCCTATGTAAAACGCCAGGATTCTAGCAAGCGAGAACCCAGATATGATAAATGAGTGTTTGTTGGGGTATCCTAAGAAAACTAAAGGATACTACTTCTATGTTCCCACCGAAAACAAAGTCTTTGTTGCTCAGGGTGCTGTCTTTCTACAGAAAGAATTTCTCATGAAAGAAGTTAGTGGGAGGAAGTTTGACTTGGATGAGGTCCAAGTACAACCACAAGATACAGAGATATAACCTGAGCCACCTGCGCCGGTTGATGTATCGGAGGCTCAAATAGAGGCCCTATGTAGGTCTGAGAGGATTCATCATGCACCTAAGAGGTATGGGTCGCTGCTAACTAAACAAGGATATGCATCATAGAGGATGAACCCAGAACCTATGATGAGGCGGTCACTGGATCGGACTCCGAGAAATCAATTGAGGCTATGAGATCCGAGATGGATTCCATGTCGGCTCACCAAATTTAGGATTTGGTTGAGCTGCCTGATGGGGTAAAACCTATAGGGTATAAATGGGTCTTCAAAAGGAAGACAGACATGGATGGCAGTATAGTTACCTTTAAGGGTATACTTGTGGCTAAAGGATTCAAACAAGTCCATGGGGTGGATTATGATGAAACCTTCTTGCCAGTAGCCATGATTAAATCCATTCGAATCTTGCTTGCTATAGCTGCATATCATGATTATGAGATATGGCTGATGGATGTTAAGACAACATTCCTTAACGGGAAGCTGACAAAGAATGTGTATATGACACAGCCTGATGGTTTCATCCATCCTGCAGAGGCCAACAAGGTCTGTGTTGTATTCCTCAAGTGCACGGATACTTGAAGTAATAAAGAAAGATATCGAACCACAGAGACCTTATTGTTAAGTACCAAATAGTTGTATTCCTACTAGCTAAGCAGCTGAATAATAGCAAAATAATGATGGAAAACATACGAAATCAGATAATCATAGAGAAACATTGGGACTAGGGTTTGTTTCTCCTTAATTCTAATGACTACATTTAAATAAAATGTCGTCAGACTAATCTTATCATGATAAAGACTTAATTTACTTCATAAAGGGATCATCTCACTTTCGTGCAGACAATCATGCAGGGACCAATCATCGCTTTCGCGCAAGATCTATCCCAAGCCGAAGATAAGTAAATCATCAATCAAAGAATTCAAAGATCACTTTCGTGCATCAGAATCTCAACACAAGTTCTACTTATGGTTCTCCAATGTTCCGATCCTCACTTTCGTGCAAGATCTCCATGTTTGACAACTCGACTCTACCCTAGATTCAAATTATCATCACGGCAATAAGATCACTAAAATCAAATAATTAAGAACTAACCTAAGAGAGTTCCTAACATGCAATTCTAGGGTTCCAAGTTCTCAAGCAAGTCACCTTTCGGTCTTTATTCTGAGAACTCTAAAACATGAATAATAACATCAATCTAAGGAGAATCAAAGACAAACAATCACATAAGTAGAATTATCATAATAAAATGATTCTGATGAAAATAAGAGTTATCTAATCATTAAGAAATTAAAGTGAATTACACCCATGTCCCAAATATGTTTAAGCTAGCATGGAAAGAGAAATACAATAAGCCATAGTATCAAAGTGTTCAAAAATCAAAGAAGAAGAAGAAACAATGTTACAACAGGGCTGTAATAGAAATTACACCTGTAATTTGCCTCCAAAACACATTGTGAATAGTGCCACGCCCCTTCTTTCATTGATTCCTCCTCTGATTGAAATCCTTTTCCTCTAAAACTTCTGGGATGTTGTCTTCTCCTCTAGACGAAGCTTCTGCGTGAAAATCACGGCCTGAGGTGGCCTACATGCCTCTCTATCGATTGCTCTCTCAATACTGGATAAAAAAATTCCTTCTTTCACTTCGTGTGTCTTCTCCTCTTAAAGACGAGTTTGTAGCATCTTTCAGATCTCAATTTGGAGGCCTAGATCAAAAGATATGGTCCGCGCAAATTTCGGGCCCGTAAAAATTGTGTTTTTGAATGGAAATTACGGCCGTAAAATATTTTACGGCAGTGCCGTATTTTGGTTCTGTGAACCCTGTGCCAAAATTTCGGCTCGTAAAAGTTATTGTGGCAGTGCCATAAAATCTGATGAGTTCTCTGGTCTGAAATCTCTAATAAATACGGCACCGTGAAATGGTTTACGGTCGTGCCATAAAATCAGCAAAAGTCTCTGGTTTGAAACGCTCCAAAATACGGCCCATGTAATTCTTTACGATGGTGCCATAAAATCAGGAAAATCTTCTAGTCTGAAAACTACCCAAATTACGGCAGTGCTATGATTTTACGGTATCGTACGGAAATACAGTACCGTAAAATAGAATACGACACTACTGTATTTTGGTTCGTTGCTCCGTTTTGTGTGAAATTTGTCATGTGATCTCCTCTTGATGATGGTAACTCTTTCAGGTATTTGATTTTTCTTGAAAATGCCTTAAATAGTGCCTTTTTACCTAAAAATAATGAAAAACCAAAATATAAGTAGATTTTGCAATATTTGATAATTTTGGCATAAAAATAAGCGAAAGATCTTCAATTGTGCATGAAAAGATATATAAAATGATACAAAATATACTATATATTTTGGTGTCATCAAAAACATAAGGCCCAAACTTTGCTTGTCCTCAAGCAAAAATCAAAAATTGATTAAAAGAATAACCTTTTTATGCTCAATAAATTTATAAAATACAATCATCAATGAAAAATGAAAGTACCCCTTTCAATGAGGGGGGCGAAACCATAATAGGAGGCACATGTAAAACTTTGATAGCGGAAGCAATGATTTTAGGGTTTCATAAGATCGCATATAGTTCATATGATCAACTTGTATAAAAACTTGCAAAGATCGACAAGTGATCTTACCAACGCCATTAGATTGGGTGGCGGCTTGGAAATGAGAGAACGAAATGGTTCTCCTCCAAAGATGACGCACACAAGACGATGGATCGGCTACTTCTTGTTGATCCTTGTGCTAGCAAGGATCTCCAAGTGTCCTTGTCGAATGGAAGGGGAGTTGAGATGATCTCTCGCTTGAGCAAACTCTCTCCAAGGCGTGAACAACCACTTCCACACGAGAGCAAGCGACGAGAATAGGAGAGGGGCGACAAGAGATGCGTTCCACTCAAAAACGTGGAGGTGTGGCTACTAAAAATAGCTAGCCTTATTCTCTTATGCGATCATGCGTCCATGTACCCACGAACCAATCGCATTTTTCTCTCCTCAATGAACCATGCGCTCACATAATAAGTTGGTTCATTCTTGGGTTGGTTCAAAGACCAATTAACCCAAGCGATTTGGTCTAGATCACAATAAACCCTAAGGTTCAAGATCTAACCGTTCATCTCTTGATGCTCCTGATCTCACCGATCTAGCATCCAATCTCTCAATCGAAGCTTACCGATCTCAAGCCCTAATCAATCAAACATGATCAGACCAGATCTCACTTACAATCAGAGTTTAAATCCCTTTAAACTAAACCCAAACAATTCAGTCCACACGATCTGACTTAAGTAAGCCATATCATCAAATTGTGCGACCCTAAGGGTTTCCTTTAAATGTCGGTAACGATAACTTACGTTATCACGATCAGTGAGGGGTATCTAGCAACACATCACTGTCTCCCGATATAAAGGAAAGAGTCTTCCAAGACTACACCCAAACCACAGCACAAGTGTGAATCCACTTCACGAGGCATACATGTTTCCTTTGCCACTGTATGTTCTTATTGGACAAGCGTGTCAAGCCTGTAGCTCCAATATGATGAGCATGATTAGATCAGATGAACATAGTCACCTGGGTATGGCCATACACTTTCTCAATCATCTCATCCAGGGGGGCCCCTTTAGAACATCACACTCCAATCAAGGAGACGGCAATCCTATATCTATCACTAGTGCCCTAACATGACTCATGATCATTATCCAAGATAGTCTATAACCATTATGTTTCAAATGATATTGAACTACCTCAAAACAATGACAATCATCATTTAGAAACACAAGTGATCTCAAGTCAGAGGATATGTGCCACTTGTTGCAAACAAGGATTATTCACATTGTGACAAGCAATTGAATATCCTAATAGGGTCTGTCCAGTACATCCAATGTACCCATGAGTCTACATCTTATTCCATGCTCGAAGCATCCTATAAGATTAGAACACATATTAGTCTCAATCATATCAAGGCTGTCTCATGTTCACCAAGATATCTCGACTAAGGACATATAGCATGTCAGCCTAGCTGAACAGCTTTGAGACATTATTCAGAAGCACACTTATTGCAGCAGACAATGTAACAAACTGAATAACAACCATTGCCTTTATAAACATAAGAGTTTATACATGATACTGAAAGAATCCCAAGGCCTCAAACATTAGCCTTAAGGGCATACCCCAACAATCTCCCACTTGCACTTAATCTAATGGTTGAGAAATCTGAAACCCATGTTATTACAGTGCTTCTCATGCTTCTGCTGCGCCAGAGGCTTGGTAAGCGGGTCAGCCAGATTGTCATCTGTATGAACCTTGCAGATTTTAATCTCACCACGATCAATGATCTCCCGGATCAAGTGAAACCGTCTCTGTATGTGCTTGGACTTCTGGTGCGACCGTGGTTCCTTTGCTTGTGCGATTGCTCCAGTGTTATCACAGAAGATAACCAAAGGATCTGCACTCGAAGGAACAACACCAAGTTCCTGAATGAACTTACGAATCCACACTGCCTCCTTAGATGCTTCTGAGGCTGCAACATACTCGGCTTCTGTTGTGGAATCAGCAACAATAGACTGTTTGAAACTTTTCCACACCACTGCTCCTCCATTCAAGCTAAAAACATAGCCTGATTGCGATCGGAAATCATCCTGGTCCGATTGGAACGAAGCGTCAGTATATCCTTCTATACTGAGTTCTTCCTGAGCACCATATATCAAGAACATATCTTTGGTCCTCCGGAGATATTTTAAAATGTTCTTGACCGCAATCCAGTGCGCCTGACCTGGATTACTTTGGAATCGACTGGTCACGCTTAACCCGTAAGCGACGTCTGGGCGAGTACACAACATCGCATACATAATGGACCCAATAGCCGAAGCATAAGGCGTATTGTCCATTTCATCTTTCTCAGTCTGTGTTTGTGGACACTGACTCTTTGAAAGATTCAGACCATGTCTGACTGGAAGATATCCTCTTTTAGAATTCTCTAAATGAAATCTCTCCAGGACCTTATCGATGTAAGTACTCTGGCACAGCCCGAGAAGCATCTTAGATCTATCTCTGTAGATCTTCACACCTAACACATAGGCTGCTTCTCCTAGATCTTTCATCTGGAAACATTTTCTTAACCATGCTTTAACAGCATGCAGTTCAGGAATATCGTTTCCAATGATTAAGATATCATCGACGTAGAGGACTAGGAAAGTAACCACGCTCCCACTAAACCTCTTATATACACACGGGTCATCTTCATTCTTGATGAAACCAAATTCACATATTGATTCATCAAAACGAATATTCCAGCTTCTTGATGCTTGTTTAAGTCCATAAATGGACTTCTTTAACTTGCATATTTTATGACGATCTGATGGATTAGTGAAACCTTCAGGTTGTGTCATATACACATCCTCATCCAGTTTTCCATTAAGGAAAGCGGTCTTCACATCCATCTGCTAGATCTCATAATCGTAATATGCTGCTATCGCGAGAATAATCCGAATAGACTTGAACATAGCTACAAGAGAGAAAGTTTCATCATAATCTATCCCGTAGATTTGTTTGAAACCTTTCGCAACTAGCCTGCCCTTATAGGTAACCATATTACCATCCATGTCAATCTTCTTCTTGAAGATCCATTTACAGCCTATAGGGATTACTCCCGGAGGCGGATCAACCAAATCCCAGACTTGGTTATCTGACATGGAGTCCATTTCGGCTCGCATAGCTTCAAGCCATCTAGCTGATTCCGGTCCACTGACCGCATCCGCATAAGTAAGGGGTTCATCATTATCAATGATGTAGACTCCGTCATAGCGCTCAGGCTGTCGACGGATCCTTCCCGATCTTCGCGGTTCCCGTGATATCTGAGCCTCAGGTTGTCCACTAACCTGTTCTATCGGCTCAGGCACATCCAACTGTGCTTGACTACTTTGTCCTTCCTCTGGATTCTCATCCAACTTTATTTCTCTCCCACTGGCCTCTTGCAGAAGAAACTCCTTTTCAAGAAAAATGGCCGTCCGAGCAACAAATACCTTGTTCTCCTTGGGATCGTAGAAATAATAACCCTTAGTTTCCTTAGGGTAACCGACAAAGATGCATTTCTCAGATCTGCTCTCTAGTTTCCCAGAGGCGAGCTTTTTGACATAAGCCTCGCAACCCCAGATCTTAATAAATGTCAAGCTCGGCTGTTTCCCATACCATAATTCATATGGAGTCTTTGAAACTGCCTTGGATGGCACTCGGTTTAGTACCTTTGCAGCTGTTTCCAGTGCAAATCCCCAAAAGGAGTAAGGTAGAGTAGCCTGACTCATCATAGAACGAACCATATCCAGTAAGGTTCTGTTCCTCCTCTCGGACACACCATTCCATTGCGGTGTTCCTGGTGGAGTGAGCTGTGAGATAATCCCACACTCCTTCAGATAGTCAGTAAATTCTCGACTTAGGTATTCTCCACCTCGATCTGAGCGAAGTGCCTTGATATTTCGGCCTAGCTGATTCTGTACTTCATTTTTGAACTCTTTGAACTTGTCAAAATATTCACTCTTATGTCTCATTAGATAGACATACCCATATCTACTGAAATCATCAGTAAAGGTAATGAAGTATGAATAGCCACCTCTGGCATGTTTACTAAATGGCCCACACACATCACTGTGTATAAGGTCAAGTAAACCTGAAGCCCTTTGACCTTTGTTAGGAAAAGGAGACTTCGTCATTTTACCCAGTAAACAAGCTTTGCATGTATCAATCTCCTCATAGGAGAATGATCCCAGCAGTCCATGATCATGCAACCGCTTAATGCGCTTCTTGTTAATAAGGCCTAAACGACTATGCCATAACAACGTGCTGCCATCAGCATACTTGGCTTTCTTATTATCAATATTTTGTATAGAACATTCCATGTCCAACATGAATAATCCATTGTTAATTGATCCAGTAGCATAAACAATATTATCATTAGAAAGAACACACTTTGAAATATTGCATTCAAAGGAAAATCCTTTCCTGACAAGAGCAGGAATAGAGATAATATTTTTCGTAATACTCGGAACAAAATAACAATTGTCCAGTTCTAATACAAGTCCAGATGGTAATGAGATGTAATAAACCCCTACAGCAACAGCAGCAACCCGTGCCCCCGTTTCCAACTCGTAGGTCCACCTCATGCTGTCCCACCTGTCTTCTTCTCTTGAGTTCCTGTACATTTGAACAAATGTGAACTCCACATGCAGTGTCCAACACCCATGAAAGAGAAGAAGAAAACATGACCTCAGTCACAAAAATACCTGAGCCAGAAGCGAAACTTCCCTTCTTGTCTCCTTGGAGCGCCTTACAGTCCTTTTTCCAGTGACCCAGCTGGCCACAATGGAAACATCTGTATTCCTTTGACCGCTTGACCTTTTGTTTCAGAGCCTTGTTGTAATTCTTGACAGGGGCTTTGCCCTTCTTCCCCTTCTTCTTGTTCCTTGAAGGAAACATCAAGACAGAGGTTGAAGGCTTTCCCTTTAGAGTTTCCTCTGTAGTCAAGAGCATATTCAGCAACTCTGCCGGTGTACAGTCGATCTTGTTCATATTAAAATTAATAATGAACGGATCGAAAGAGGCCGGGAGGGACTGCAGAATAATGTCTACAGCAAGCTCCTGATTGATGGTATGCCCCAGTTTCTCTAGAGCCTCTTTGTGCCCAATCATCTTGAGCACATGAGCTCCCACTGGACTCCCTTCAGCCAGTTTGCTCTGAAAGAAAAGCTTGGTCAAATTATAGCGTTCAGTCCTCGCCTGTGCAGCATACAGCATCTTGAGGTTTGCTATCATTTCTATAGCAGACATATCCTCATGCTGACGCTGCAGCTGTGGCGTCATAGACGCTAGCATCAGGCAAGCGACATCAATGCTATCATTGACATGCTTTTCATAGGCATCCCGAACCGCCCTTGCGGCGTTCGGAGCGGGTTGAGGCGGTATAGCCGTCTCGAGGACATACAGTTTCCTCTCAGCCTTAAGAACAATCTTAAGGTGTCCGTACCAGTCTGAGAAGTTTGGCCCAGCAAACTTCTCCCTTTCCAGTAGGGATCGCACATTGAAGCTCATGGTGTTCGTTGCTCCAGGAATCTACAACAATGCAAGAACAGCAAGGTCAGTATCAATGTTTAGAATCAATCCAGGACTTAAGAAAGATTCTTTTCTCACTATTTTATCTGACTGAAAAATCCATTAAAACAGTCCGAAAGAGTAAGACTCTTTTAGTGAGATGGGATCCAGATTTCATACTTGGTCTCCGCGTCCCGCTCAGGCGAGATAAGATGCACAGAGAGTACAAGCACTAATTTTTGCTAGGCAGTCCCTGCCAATCGCCAACCCGTGCGATTCCCCTTCATCTGGGCAATCCAGCAGACTATGCCAACTGAGTTGGTACAACACAGTCTCTGATCCCACAGATGGCTGCCTCCATATAGTTAACATATGCCCCATATGTAACCTACATGGTCAAGCTGACCTGACCTACTCCCTGGACCACCACGTGCTATGCTGAGCAACGAGAAGCGATAAATCCCTTCCCTGTAACACACAGGTGTAATCGCACACCGTCTGAAGATAGATGGGCGTGCCCACTGAGTGGGTACAACACGGCCCCAACGATAGTCAGAACAGTGAGGTTTCGCGTCAGAAGGCTTACGTGCTTGATATTTTAGCGTTGGATTTTAACGGTCTTTTTATCTTCTTAACTATCATGCAAACCCTATGGTGATAGCAGAAGATAAATCATGCAATTCTAATTATAAAAACGATAAGTAGAAAGCATGCTGATCTTATGTGGTAAAAGCCCATTAACCCTAAGTAAGACCTTAATTTTAACTTAAGTCTTCACTTGAGCTCTTCATGGGTCTTTTGCATCTCATCTGGCCCAACCCAGGGCCCAAGGGCCCACTGCAGCTCAGGTGCGCTCACCAGGTAAATGCGCCTGTCCCAGAGTCGAACCCTGGACCTCCCACCTGGTCAAGCTACTGCTGCATGCGCCTCTGCCAAGTGTGCTCTGTGCTCTTGTCTGATTAAAATACAATTTAATCTATCTAGACAAGATTGACTCGCAGGTCAATTACACTTTATAAATTAAATGACATGTGATGCGCAGATCACAAAAATAATAATTTATAATTAATCCAGGCTCGCAGGCCCCAGCACAGCACACATTAAAAGGGCAACCCACATAAGATTAAATAAACAAGCAGATGGCATCCAATCAACATGTGATCCAAACTAGAAAATAAAATTGGTTTTGAAAACCCATTGGCATCAATTTTTTTTTTATTTTCCTTATGTGCTCTACTACCTTACAACGGTCCATTAATAGGGATCCACTCATCCGACCTAGTCAGATCCACTGCCCTTGCATGCACCAAGTCCTAACTGACTTAAGTCGACCTAATGGTCAACCATGCATGCGCAAAGGGCTGAACAACCTTCATGAGTTCTGGCAAGCGGGTGTGACCCCGGGCCTAACTCAAGAGTGTTCATTGGTTGTCTCAACCAGACCTCGCTACACGCCTGTCTGCAGTCGACCTATAGCCACCTCGTGCTTGCGCACAGGTGCCATCTGGTCGACCCATCTAGGCTGTCAGATGGTCTGATCAGACTGGTTGGATCTTACCTAGAGGATGACTTCAACCCTACTAACCCGTCTACGGGTTTATAGCAGGCGTCACTTAGATCTAGTGAGGCGCGCAAGTGATTAAGTATTTTAAGAAAAACTACAACTATCAACATGCGCAATCATACATCATACATGCGCAAAGGAGTAAAAACATACATCATGTATTTTCACTACTTAACATGTAGATGCGCAAGATGCTTCCTACTAGATCTACTTATCAAACACAAACAAGGATCACAAATCATCAAGCAATCATATGATTATACAAGAACCAACGCTCTGATACCAATTGAAAGTACCCCTTTCAATGAGGGGGGCGAAACCCTAATAGGAGGCGCATGTAAAACTTTGATAGCGGAAGCAATGATTTTAGGGTTTAATAAGATCGCATATAGTTCATATGATCAACTTGTATAAAAACTTGCAAAGATCGACAAGTGATCTTACCAACGCCATTAGATTGGGTGGCGGCTTGGAAATGAGAGAATGAAATGGTTCTCCTCCAAAGATGACGCACACAAGACGATGGATCGGCTACTTCTTGTTGCTCCTTGTGCTAGCAAGGATCTCCAAGTGTCCTTGTCGAATGGAAGGGGAGTTGAGATGATCTCTCGCTTGAGCAAACTCTCTCCAAGGCGTGAACAACCACTTCCACACGAGAGCAAGCGACGAGAATAGGAGAGGGGCGACAAGAGATGCGTTCCACTCAAAAACGTGGAGGCGTGGCTACTAAAAATAGCTAGCCTTATTCTCTTATGCGATCATGCGTCCATGTACCCACGAACCAATCGCATTTTTCTCTCCTCAATGAACCATGCGCTCACATAATAAGTTGGTTCATTCTTGGGTTGGTTCAAAGACCAATTAACCCAAGCGATTTGGTCTAGATCACAATAAACCCTAAGGTTCAAGATCTAACCGTTCATCTCTTGATGCTCCTGATCTCACCGATCTAGCATCCAATCTCTCAATCGAAGCTTACCGATCTAAAGCCCTAATCAATCAAACATGATCAGACCAGATCTCACTTACAATCAGAGTTTAAATCCCTTTAAACTGAAACCAAACAATTCAGTCCACACGATCTGACTTAAGTAAGCCATATCATCAAATTGTGCGACCCTAAGGGTTTCCTTTAAATGTCGGTAACGATAACTTACGTTATCACGATCAGTGAGGGGTATCTAGCAACACATCACTGTCTCCCGATATAAAGGAAAGAGTCTTCCAAGACTACACCCAAACCACAGCACAAGTGTGAATCCACTTCACGAGGCATACATGTTTCCTTTGCCACTGGATGTTCTTATTGGACAAGCGTGTCAAGCCTGTAGCTCCAATATGATGAGCATGATTAGATCAGATGAACATAGTCACCTGGGTATGGCCATACACTTTCTCAATCATCTCATCCAGGGGGGCCCCTTTAGAACATCACACTCCAATCAAGGAGACGGCAATCCTATATCTATCACTAGTGCCCTAACATGACTCATGATCATTATCCAAGATAGTCTATAACCATTATGTTTCAAATGATATTGAACTACCTCAAAACAATGACAATCATCATTTAGAAACACAAGTGATCTCAAGTCAGAGGATATGTGCCACTTGTTGCAAACAAGGATTATTCACATTGTGACAAGCAATTGAATATCCTAATAGGGTCTGTCCAGTACATCCAATGTACCCATGAGTCTACATCTTATTCCATGCTTGAAGCATCCTATAAGATTAGAACACATATTAGTCTCAATCATATCAAGGCTGTCTCATGTTCACCAAGATATCTCGACTAAGGACATATAGCATGTCAGCCTAGCTGAACAGCTTTGAGACATTATTCAGAAGCACACTTATTGCAGCAGACAATGTAACAAACTGAATAACAACCATTGCCTTTATAAACATAAGAGTTTATACATGATACTGAAAGAATCCCAAGGCCTCAAACATTAGCCTTAAGGGCATACCCAAACAAAAAATTCCATCAATTGTTTCACAAAACTTCAAATAAACATATCATTCTTAGAATTCAATCCTCTAGATCCACAACTCAATTAAATAAAACTTTGCAACTTGTATAATAAATAGAATTTTCAATCTCATGATTTTACCCAATTTTTAGTTCAAATCTATCATGCTTTTGTTTACAGGAATTAGGTTTCCAAGATCTTTTTCCACACATAATTTTTTTTCCCTTTTTTATGTATTTTGTTTGTTTTTGTAAAGATGGCATGTACTCACTTAGATACACTCTTTTTTTTTGTGTATTTTGTTTGTTTTGTGAAGATGGCATGTACCCACTTAGATACACTCTTTTTATTTTTGACTTCAACTCTTATCTTCGGTACCACTATCAATTTTACACAATGCCAAGTAGAGGAGTCTTATTATTTTTCACGCTCATTATTTTTCATGCATAGACTTCAACCCATGTCTTCGGTACCACTATCAATTTTACATAGTGCCAAGTAGGGGAGTCTCTCACTATTTTTATGGATCTTGGATTCTTATTTCCCAACAAATAGCAAAAATAGACTAAACATCTACTAAGTTGATTAATTGATATCAATTCACAAATCATACTCATATGCTCATTTTATTTAAAAAGTAGGTTCACCTTAGATATTATTCCTCAAATAATACATCTACCCAAAATTTCATGCATCAACCAATGTCAAATTTCAAAGGTAGATATGCATTGAAGAAATAAATCTAACATGATAGGGTTTTTCTCTAATCATGAATTTGAATCCATTGATTATCAATCAATCAAGTCATCAACAATATAAAACAAGAATATACTCATCATCATCACAAAATATCACAATAAAAAAATATCATCGTAAACACTAAATATGTCATCATGTATACTACAACCATATCGAAGATAGCTTATCAGAATATCAAAATAGCAAAATACAACCCCATCGAAATAGTAGAAATCAGTATCATCATAATCATCATACATCCACATCGAAAAGAAAGATAATCATGTGAAACAGAATAGCAGTGTCGGTGGTCATAGAGGTGTAGAAGCATCAAACTCAACAATCATGAGATGTAAAGTGATATATCCGTATAATCACATAAGGCTCAAACAATGCAAATGATGTAAAGTGTTAGATCTAAGAGAAGAAAAGTGTAGATAATCATATCAAATCAAATAACCACAGGAAAGTGCAAACAATACTCACAAAACTATATAGCAAGCTCTAACTGAAAATACATAAGGCTCGGATCAAAAATAGTGTCGGGGTAGATGTTGCAAGGTCCAAGGATGTGCCTTTTGAAAATTTTACCTGCACAATTTAAGATACATAAGGCTCAGTCTAAAAATAGTCTCTAAAAATAATAATGATAAAAATAATTTTCTCAAAGAAGAATCATAGATGTCACAGAAGGTCTGAAGAGGATGCCGGTGGAAAAAGTAGAGCAGGCAAGAAGCAAAGGTGAATAGAGGCTATCTAAAAAGCTGCTAGTAATGATGGTGTGGTGCCGACAGTAGAGTGAGTAATCTCTAGTGGCTTGCTAGAGACCACAGTCCTAGAGGTGAGATCGTCGGCCGGTGGGTGTGAGAGATGGCTCTGCAAAAATAGAAAATCAGTCACTAATGAAGATTTTGTTGCAAAAATAAATAAAATCAATATAATAAGAGGCACTAGAAGAAGTAAGAATATGCAGATAGTATAATCCAGTGTCGACGGCTGGAAACATTGATGTCAGAGGCAGATGCAGTGGTGGCTAGAGGTGGAAGATAGTTGCTCTTGAAGATTTCTAGAACTAGAGGCAAAATAAGCAATAACAGGTAGAAAGCAAACAAAGCAGCAACTAAATGTTTTATGAAAAGTAGCCATACCCAAGAATAAAATTTAATGATCCAAAAAGAAAATAGACAAAACCGTGTGGTAGAATGAAACTTGTTCTTTTCAGGTGTATAAAAAATAAAGGATCGAAATCTGTCAGAAATTTAGGGTATCAACAGAAAGAGGGCTACTCAGATTACAAAACTGCAAAAATTGCACAAAAGTTAATCAGATTTAAAAAGTTGCTATGCTTCGTAGAATGATTAGAAAATATTTTCATAAAAACAATTAATCCACAAGATAAAATGAAACTTGTTCTTCCAATTCCATGCAAAAAATCAGGGTTTCAAGTCCTTAAAGCATCTCAAAAAGTTGCAGCAAAAGTGCTAATCAGAATAGTAAAAAAAAATTGCTACAGAAATTTATCAGAATCAAAAAGTTGCTATGAGTTTTAGAATGATCCGTGGATTTTAAAATTCAGGAAAAATATCCAGATGATAGACAAAGATGAGTACTTCCATGTCGTGCCAAAGATCAAAAATTTTCCCAACCCAGTTTCTTAAAATCACAGCGAGAAAACACCCAGTCAAGTAAGCAGAATGCAGAAAGCAAGTTTCAAATTACGGCACCGTAAAACACATTACGGTACTGCCGTATTTTTCAAAAAACTCTCGGGAAAGAAATCACTCAAAATTACAGCACGTGAAAGATGTTACGACCCTTCTGTAAAAATCACAAAACTTTCTGTCGAAAATGGACCAAAAATACGGTACTGTATGAAAGGGGGGGCGAAACCCTAAACGCATGCACTTCTAAAATTTTGCATGGGCGGAAATAAGGATTTCAACATGATCGCATGTGGCATGAACATATGATTAACTTAAAGCCTTCATAGATCAACACAAAAATCTTACCATAGCCATTGTTTGGATGGCGACTTGGAAATAAGAGGGCGATGTGGCTCTCCTCTAAAGTGAACGCACACAAGATGGTGATGGCTTCCTTCTTGGCGTTCCTTGTGCTAGCAAAACTCTCCAAGGTGTCCTAGCCGTGTGAGGAGAATGAGATGCTCTCTTGGCGTTTTCGAACCTCCTCCTTGGCGTGAAGTCTCTCTACCCAAATGAGAGGAGTCTCGAGAATAGAAGATGGGCGACGAGAGAGGCGTTCCTCTCGAACGTGGAGGTGTGCTTCTATTTTGGAAAAATTCAACTTCCAAAAATAGCAAGCCCTCAACGCATGATGCGTTCACTCCAAGTGAACCGATCGCATCTTCTTCTCCCTATGAACCATGCGTTCATATAATGAACCGGTTATATAGAATTTGGTTCAAAGACCAAATCAAACCAAGCCTTGGTTTAGACCTTATTAAACCGAAAGGCTCAAGATCTAACCACACATCTCTTGATGCGCTTGATCTCATCGATCTAGCATCAATTCTCTCGATCGAAGCTTACCGATCTCAAGCCCTAATCAATCAAACATGATCAGACCAGATCTCACTTACAATCAGAGTTTAAACTCCTTTAAACTGAACCAAAACAATTCAGTCCACACGATCTGACATAAGTAAGCCATATCATCAAATTGTGCGACCCTAAGGGTTTCCTTTAAATGTCGGTAACGAAAACTTACGTTATCACGATCAGAGAGGGGTATCTAGCAACACATCACTGTCTCCCGATATAAAGGAAAGAGTCTTCCAAGACTACACCCAAACCACAGCACAAGTGTGAATCCAATTCACTTGACATATGTGTTTCCTTTGCCACTGGATGTTCTCGTTGGACAAGCGTGTCAAGCCTGTAACTCCAACATGATGAGAGTGGTTAGATCAGATGAACATAGTCATCTGGGTATGGCCATACACTTTCTCAACCATCTCATACAGGGGGCCCCTTTAGAACATCACACTCCAAATAGGAGAAGGCAATCCTATATCTATCACTAATGCCCTAACATGACTCATGCCCATTATCCAAGATAATCTATAACCATTATATTTCAAATGATATTGAACTACCTCAAGACAATGCCAATCATCATTTAGAAACACAAGTGATCTCAAGTCAGAGGAAATATGCCACTTGTTTGCATACAAGGATTATTCACATTGTGACAAACAATTAAATATCCTAAGTAGGGTCTGTCCAGTACATCCAATGTACCTATGAGTCTACATCTTATTCCATGCTCGAAGCATCCTATAAGATTAGAATACATATTAGTCTCAATCATATCAAGGCTGTCTCATGTTCACCAAGATATCTCGACTAAGGACTATACTGCATGTCAGCGAAGCTGAACACCATTGAGACATTATTCAGAAGTATACATATAGCAGCAGATAATGCAACAACCTGAATAACAACCATTGCCTTTATAAACATAGAGTTTATGCATGATACTGATAATAACCCAAGGCCTCAAACATTAGCCTTAAGGGCATACCCCAACAATCTCCCACTTGCACTTAATCTAATGGTTGAGAAATCTCAAACCCATATTATTACAGTGCTTCTCATGCTTCTGCTGTGCCAGAGGCTTTGTAAGCGGGTCAGCTAGATTGTCATCTGTGTGAACCTTGCAGATCTTAATCTCTCCTCGATCTATGATCTCACGGATCAAATGAAACCTTCTCTGTATGTGCTTGGACTTCTGGTGCGACCGCGGTTCCTTTGCTTGTGCTATTGCTCCAGTGTTATCACAAAAGATAACCAATGGATCTACACTCGAAGGAACAACACCAAGTTCTTGAACGAACTTACGAATCCACACTGCCTCCTTTGATGCTTCTGAGGCTGCAACATACTCGGCTTCTGTTGTGGAATCAGCAACAATTGATTGTTTGAAACTTTTCCACACCACTGCTCCTCCATTCAAGCTAAAAACATAGCCTGATTGCAATCGGAAATCATCCTGGTCAGATTGGAACGAAGCATCAGTATATCCTTCAATACTGAGTTCTTCCTGACCTCCATATATCAAGAACATATCTTTGGTCCTCCGAAGATATTTCAAAATGTTCTTGACAACAATCCAGTGTGCCTTACCTGCATTACTTTGCAATCGACTAGTGACGCTTAACCCGTAAGCGACGTCTGGGCGAGTACACAACATCGCATACATAATGGATCCAATAGCCGAAGCATAAGGCGTGTTGTCCATTTCATCTTTCTCAGACTGTGTTTGAGGACACTGGCTCTTAGAAAGATTCAGACCATGTATGACTGGAAGATAACCTCTTTTAGAATTTTCTAAATGGAATCTCTCCAGTGAAGGGACCCCTTTCAGGAGGGGGGCGAAACCCAGCATGGCGCATATAAGGGAATATAGCAGCGGAAGGGGGTTTCAAGAGTCGCAAAGCATGTATAAGATGATCAACTTTGAAAGCTTAAATAAATAGGATGTGATTCATACCATGGCCATCGATTGGATGGCGCCTTGGAAGCAAAGACCAAAGAAGATCTTCTCCAAATCGTCACACACAAGATGAAGATGCGCTTCTTCTTGTCGTCCCTTGTGCTAGCAAGGATCGTCCAAGTATCCTTGATCGAATGGAAAGGGAAGGAGAGATGATTACTTGGCGATGCTTTTCTCCTCTTCTCGTCAAACCCTTGTCCTCACGAGAGTGCAAACCTCGAATGCTTGAGCGGCGACAAAAGCGTGAGGAAGTGAAAAACAAGAGGCGTGGTCACGTAAGTGATCATGCTTTCTAAAAATAGAAAGTCACACTTCCACTTGCGATCATGGGTTTACCCCAATCGCAAACTTCTCTTAAATTGAACCATGCGCTCACCTTAACGAGCTAGTTCAATTCGGTTTGGTCCAAGACCAATTAACCCAAGCATTATGGTCTAGATCTCAAATAAACCCTAAGGCTCCAGATCTAACCGTTCATCTCCTGATGCTCCTGATCTCACCGATCGAGCATCCATTCTCTCGATCGAAGCTTACCGATCTCAAGCCCTAATCAATCAAACATGATCAGACCAGATCTCACTTACAATCAGAGATTAAATCCTTTTAAACTGAACCCAAACAATTCAGTCCACACGATCTGACTTAAGTAAGCCATATCATCAAATTGTGTGACCCTGAGGGTTTCCTCTAAATGTCGGTAACGATAATTCTCATTATCACGATCAGTGAGGGGTATCTAGCAACACATCACTGTCTCCCGATGTAAAGGAAAGAGTCTTCCAAGACTACACCCAAAATACAGCACAAGTGTGAATCCAATTCACAAGGCATGCAAATTTCCTTTGCCACTGGATGTTCTTATTGGACAAGCCTGTCAAGCTTGTAACTCCAATATGATGAGCATGATTAGATCAGATGAACACAGTCATCTGGGTATGGCCATACACTCTCTCAATCATCTCATCCAGGGGGCCCCTTTAGAACATCACACTCCTTAAACAAGGAGACGGCAATCCTATGTCTATCACTAGTGCCCTAACCTGATTCAAGCTCACCATCCAAGATAGTCTATAATCATTATGTTTCAAATGATATTGAACTATCTCAAAACAATGACAATCATCATTTAGAAAACACAAGTGATCTCAAGTCAGAGGAAATGTGCCACTTGTCACATTCAAGGAATATTCACATTGTGACAAACAATTGAACATCCTTGTAGGGTCTGTCCAGTACATCCAATGTACCTATGAGTCTACATCTTATTCCATGCTCGAAGCATCCTATAAGATCAGAACACATATTAGTCTCAAACATATCAAGGCTGTCTCATGTTCACCAAGATATCTTGACTAAGGACTTATAGCATGTCAGCCTAGCTGAACAGCTTTGAGACATTATTCAGAAGAACATATATTGCAGCAGACAATGTAGCTAACTGAATAACAACCATGCCTTTATAAACATAACATTTTATTACATGATACAGATACATTCCCATAGGCTTCAAACATTAGCCTTAAGGGCATACCCCAACAATCTCCCACTTGCACTTAATCTAATGGTTGAGAAATCTCAAACCCATATTATTACAGTGCTTCTCATGCTTCTGCTGCGCCAGAGGCTTGGTAAGCGGGTCTGCCAGATTGTCATCTGTATGTACCTTGCAGATTTTGATCTCGCCACGATCTATGATCTCCCTGATCAAATGAAACCGTCTCTGTATGTGCTTGGACTTCTGGTGCGACCGTGGTTCCTTTGCTTGTGCGATTGCTCCAGTGTTATCACAGAAGATAACCAAAGGATCTGCACTCGAAGGAACGACACCAAGTTCTCTCACAAACTTACGAATCCACACTGCCTCCTTGGATGCTTCCGAGGCTGCAACATACTCGGCTTCTGTTGTGGAATCAGCAACAGTTGACTGTTTGAAACTCTTCCACACCACTGCACCTCCATTCAAGCTAAAAACATAGCCTGATTGCGATCGGAAATCATCCTGGTCCGACTGGAACGAAGCGTTAGTATATCCTTCAATACTGAGTTCTTCCTGACCACCATATATCAAGAACATATCTTTGGTCCTCCGCAGATATTTTAAGATGTTCTTGACTGCAATCCAGTGCGCCACACCTGGATTACCTTGGAAACGACTGGTCACGCTTAACCCGTAAGCAACGTCTGGGCGAGTACACAACATCGCATACATAATGGATCCAATAGCCGAAGCATAAGGCGTATTGTCCATTTCATCTTTCTCAGTCTGTGTTTGTGGACACTGACTCTTCGAAAGATTCAGACCATGTCTGACTGGAAGATATCCTCGTTTAGAATTCTCTAAACGAAATCTCTCCAGGACTTTATCGATGTAAGTACTCTGGCACAGCCCGAGAAGCCTCTTAGATCTATCCCTGTAGATCTTCACACCTAACACATAGGCTGCTTCTCCTAAATCTTTCATCTGGAAACATTTCCTCAGCCATGCTTTCACAGCATGCATTTCAGGAATGTCATTTCCAATGATCAAGATGTCATCGACGTAGAGGACTAAGAAAGTAATCACGCTCCCACTAAACCTCTTATATACACACGGGTCATCCTCGTTCTTGATGAAACCAAATTCACTGATTGATTCATCAAAACGAATATTCCAGCTTCTAGATGCTTGCTTAAGTCCATAAATGGACTTCTTTAACTTGCATATCTTATGACGATCTGATGGATTGGTGAAACCTTCTGGTTGTGTCATGTACACATCCTCATCCAGATTTCCATTAAGGAAAGCTGTTTTCACATCCATCTGCCAGATCTCATAATCATAGTATGCAGCTATCGCGAAAAGAATCCGAATAGACTTAAACATGGCTACAGGTGAGAAAGTTTCATCATAATCTATCCCGTAGATTTGTTTGAAACCTTTCGCAACTAGCCTGCCTTTATAGGTAACCACGTTACCATCCATGTCAATCTTCTTCTTGAAGATCCATTTACAGCCTATAGGGATTACTCCCGGAGGCGGATCAACCAAATCCCAAACTTGGTTATCTGACATGGAGTCCATCTCGGCGCGCATAGCTTCAAGCCATCTCGCTGACTCCGGTCCACTGACCGCATCCGCATAAGTAAGGGGTTCATCATTATCAATGATGTAGACTCCGTCATAGCGCTCAGGCTGTCGACGAATCCTTCCCGATCTTCGCGGTTCCCGTGATATTTGAGCCTCAGGTTGTTCAATAACCTGATCCACCGGCTCAGGCTCATCCAACTGTGCTTGACTACTTTGTCCTTCCTCTGGATTCTCATCCAGCATTATTTCTCTCCCACTGGCCTCTTGCAGAAGAAACTCCTTCTCAAGAAATATGGCCGTCCGAGCAACAAAAACCTTGTTCTCCTTGGGATCGAAGAAATAATAACCCTTAGTTTCCTTAGGGTAACCGACAAAGATACATTTGTCAGATCTGCTCTCTAGTTTCCCAGAGGCGAGCTTTTTAACATAAGCCTCGCAGCCCCAGATCCTGATAAATGTCAAGCTCGGCTGTTTCCCATACCATAACTCATATGGAGTCTTAGAAACTGCCTTGGATGGCACTCGGTTTAGTACCTTTGCAGCTGTTTCCAGTGCAAAACCCCAAAAGGAGTAAGGTAGATTAGCCTGACTCATCATAGAACAAACCATATCAAGTAACATTCTATTTCTCCTTTCGGACACACCATTCCATTGCGGTGTTCCTGGCGGAGTGAGCTGTGAGATAATCCCACACTCCTTCAGATAGTCAGTAAACGTATGACTTAGGTATTCTCCACCTCGATCTGAGCGAAGTGCCTTGATATTTCGGCCTAGCTGATTTTGTACTTCATTTTTTGTAACGCCCTTGAATTTCTGAATTATGATTTAAGGTTAGAAATTCAGTTTATGTATTTTTATCGGTTAAAATTTTGGGATTTTTGCCTAATTGTAGGACTTTTTCCCTACAGGGCAAAAATAATTATTTTTGTTGGGGCTTCGAACCCTCAACCTTGACTATTTGCTCCTGGAATTCTTCCACCATGGTGGCGCATATTTCTGTGTTATTGGAGTAGCGCATGGTGGTTAAGCCCAGGTAAGCCCATTAAAGCCGATTTCCACTTAAGTTAATTGGGTTATTGGATCTTGGACCCGTTTGGGGTGGAAAGAAATAAAAAAAAAAAGGGGGGAAATTCGTGAGAGCTCCTCTCCCTCACGATTTTTGGTTTGTTTCTTGCCCTAGCCGCTTGTGTTGTCGCCCCTCACTGTGCTTGGCGCTCCTGCAAAATTTCTGACGCTGGTGGTGGCAGACTGGTGGTGGACGAACTTTCTGGAGACCCCTGATCCCCTGTTTTGGCGTTTTCTCTGTGGGCGATTTTTCTGGTGAGTAATTCGATCCTAAGGAGTCTAATCCGAATTAAAATTCGTTATTTGCCATGATTATTCGTATGGGGTTGAATTCAAATAATTATAGGGTTTTAAAATCCTGTTCTGCTGAAATCTGCATTCGTTAATCTGACCTTTGTGTACTATAACCCCAATATCTCATGGTCTATAGATCCAAATCGCACGAAATAAATTTTGTATGAAACTAGATACATTCGGCTTTAATTTGAATCTGATATCGACCATATCCGAGCTGTATTCGTATTTCAATCTGTATTGCAATCTAGCTGTACAAAATCAGTTTTCTGGAAATCTGGATTTCGACCTTTATGTGTTCGAACCATCATATCTCCCTAGGTATAGCTCGAAATCTTGTCAAATCAGTTTTATTAGACCGTAGGCTCGAAGAGCTTTATTTTGACTCCCATAACGCCTATTTTCGATTAGTTATTGGATCTGAAATAAATGTCGCAAGTCTGATATATGAATCTGTTTTCTTGAAATCTGAAATTCTGACCTTCTTATGTTCGAACCCTTATATCTTCCTGTCTAAAATTCGAAATCTTGTGAAACCAGTTTTATTGGAAACTAGATTCAGAGAGCTTCATTTTGAATACAATATTGACTAGCTTTGGTTCGAAATTGGACTAAAAATATATTTTGCAAACTGACAATATAAATCTGCTATGTTTTGGTTAGACGAATATTCCTTTGTGAGAAAAATTTACATTGTATGGTTTAACCTCTTAAATTGTGGTCTGTAGTTCTTCTAAAATTTATTTGTTTGATGAGAAATTTTAGAGAAAACAAAATTGGGGATTTAACTAAGAACTTAGGAATTTTCGAAAATATAGTTCGAGCCAATTTTGGGGCTTTTGTCAATTTTCTTCACAAACGTGTAATTAAAATTATCTGTAGTGGGGGACTGAAATTAATTACATGAAATTTGTACGTTCTGTTAAGGTTCTGAAAGTGGCGCCCCTTACAGTAATTTTATAGCTCACGGTTTTAGGAATTTTGAGGAGATTATTTCATGAATAATTTCTGTTCTGTATTTAAATGTTTGTTATATGAATAATTTCTGTTCTGTATTTAATTGTTTGTTATGTGGATATTTCCTGTTCTGTTTATATGTTGTGAAGTTTCTGAAAACCTTGAATGTGTTAAAACATTTGTGAGAACATAGAATGGTTTGACATGAATTAAGGTTAGTTGTAAGGAATTCACTCATATAATTTCTGTTCTGTGTTTAAGGACTGGATATTGGGGTGTGTCATTTTCTGGTTTGTTAGACTTTGGGCATAATGTAAGAATTAAGTAGTGGTTGATCCTACTTCTCTGTTTCAGTATAATCTGTTCTGTAAAAATTATGCCCTAGTGTAGCACTCTTCCGTGTCCTTACCCTCCTTCTGTGGCGCTGTAATGGTGCTGATAGTCTACTACGACCCTTGAGACACTATTTCTGTTCTGGGTATTGGAGGCCAGAGTGCCACGTCCTAACAAGACGGGGGCCACCCACTGATACCTCCTCTACCATTCAGTTCTGGGTTTTGGAGGCCAGAGTGCCACGTCCTAACAAGACGGGGGCCACCCACTGATACCTCCTCTACCATTCAGTTCTGGGTTTTGGAGGCCAGAGTGCCACGTCCTAACAAGACGGGGGCCACCCACTGATACCTCCTCTACCATTCAGTTCTGGGTTTTGGAGGCCAGAGTGCCACGTCCTAACAAGACGGGGGCCACCCACTGATACCTCCTCTACCATTCAGTTCTGGGTTTTGGAGGCCAGAGTGCCACGTCCTAACAAGACGGGGGCCACCCACTGATACCTCCTCTACCATTCAGTTCTGGGTTTTGGAGGCCAGAGTGCCACGTCCTAACAAGACGGGGGCCACCCACTGATACCTCCTCTACCATTCAGTTCTGGGTTTTGGAGGCCAGAGTGCCACGTCCTAACAAGACGGGGGCCACCCACTGATACCTCCTCTACCATTCTGTTCTGGGTATTGGAGACCAGAGTGCCACGTCCTGACAAGACGGGGGCCACCCACTGATATCTCCTCTACCATTCTGTTCTGGGTATTGGAGACCAGAGTGCCACGTCCTGACAAGACGGGGGCCACCCACTGATATCTCCTCTACCATTCTGTTTCTGATATGCATGCATTGTCTCGTCCTCGGCAGAGGTGGGGTCAGACCTTCTGTGGTCATCAGGCCTTCTGTGGCCTTTCTGTTTCCGATGTAGACTATCCGTTTGGACTCTGAAAATTCTGATTTTCTGTCTGTCAGTTCTGATTTCTGTAGTTCTGTTTCGATCTGTATTTAGATGTATTAGGCGGTGTGGTTAGTTGGTATGGGTTGGTATATTCATATCCTACCTGTTTGATGCCTATTGTTACAAGTATCTGTATTTGATTGTGTTTGTTTCTGATATGAGCATGCATGTTAAGTTGATTTATCTTATCTGTTAAATAAAAAGAATTTCAACTTAAGTATGATATTTTTGATGTGTACTATGGATGACTTTTAGTGTCTTTTACTCACTGAGCTTTTTAGCTCACCTCCGTTGTTTAAATGTTTTCAGGTGAGACATCAAGACAGTAATTGCTACAGCTAATATGACGCTAATGTTTGATGTCATTTCTAAGAATAGTCTTCTAAAGATTTATCAGGCCTGCGTGCCTAATTTATTATGACCTATATGACATGTTTTATCTCCTGAGGGCTTATGCCTGTTTTCAGGATATTATATTATAGTTGTTTCGTTTAAATTATTGGATACAAGTCTTGGATTCTTTTATTGAATTGGTTCTTATTTTGAAATGTCCGATTTGAGATGTGTAACCGAATTTGTGTTGTTTATTTTAGTATCTGAATAATCAGTTCTGTATATTTCTGAAATTCCACATATGTGTAGTGTGGACGTTTGTTGTTGTTACAAGATATGTGTGTCTGTGCAGCAGTAGTTTAGAATACTTGCTGCCGGATTTTTTCTGGATTTCCGGATTTCTATTTCCTAGTAATCGATCCTATTTAGTTCTGTGCGGTTTTCTGTTCCGTAGTAATGTCCTTCGATGCCGCTTTCTTCTTGTGTTTTAATGGAAGAGTAAAAAATTTTTGAAACCCCGTATTTTACTTGTATGCGTGTGGGGTGTGATTCTGAGGGATGTTACAGATGGTATCAGAGCAATTTTACTAGCAATTAGAAACTCCGGGGAAGGAAAACTCTGTTTGTGTATTGCTAGAAACCAAGTTAGGATCTGATCCGTGATTGAATATTGGTTGTTATTCTACCGTGTTATGTGATGCAGGTACAAAAAAAAATGGTGCGACCAAGATCTAGCAGTAGCAACGGTGATCAACAGTCTGATCTGAGGCAGGCCATGGAGGCTATGACTGCTATGATGCAACAACAGAACGCGTTCATCCAGCAGCAAACTCAGATGATGCAGCAGCAGCAGGCGCAGCACATGGAGGTTCAGCAACAGTTATTGCAGCGGCTGTCGCAGACACAGCCTCAGTCACAGTCACAACCGGCTGGACACGGTGTGGGTGGCGCTGGTTCTCCTCTGGGTGATGGCGCGCATCGACGATATGCTCGGTTGGTTCGAGAGTTTCAGTACCTGAACCCGACTGCATTTTATGGTAGTCCGGGGCCCAGAGCGGCCGAGGATTGGCTTTTGACACTGGAAAAGATTTTCCAGGTTTTGCGCTGTGATGATGCAGACAAGCTATGTTTGTCTGTCTTCATGTTGCGTGGAGATGCCGAAGACTGGTGGAAGGGAGTCGTCCGACTGGCGGCAACTGAATCCAAAGATGTTGATTGGCAGTACTTCATGATGAGGTTCAATTCTAAGTTTTTCCCCTCTAGCTTATCTGAGGAGCGCGAGGTGGAGTTTATTCGTCTTGAGCAGGGCGACCTGACGGTGGATCGGTATGAGGCTACATTCGCTCGGTTGTCGGGGTATGCTCCTCACTTAGTTAACACCGAGGAAAGAAGAGCCAAGAAGTTTCAGCGGGGTTTGAGGAAAGACATCAGGACAAGGGTAGCTATGCTACACTTGGAGACTTATGCTGAAGTGGTAGACAGGGCTCGCACTGCTGAGAGGTGCATTACTGAGATGGCTGCAGATACTATTCCAGTCACTGCATCCGCCCCTACTTCTGTGACTTACGCACCCACTTTGGGTGGTAAGGATAAGAAGAATTTCAAGAATAAGAAGAAAGACCATAAGGGCAGATACCAACCTTATCAGAAGCCAGTCAGCACAGTTTCTCAGAATGGCAGGAAGTGTCTCCACTGCGGGAGCACTAAACATCAGGATAATGAGTGCTACAGGAAGACTGGCGCTTGCTTCAGATGTGGTAAGGTGGGGCATATGATTAAGGACTGTCCTATGCCGGATGCTAAAGGACAGGGTGAGGAACCTACTGTGCAGACTCGCGTGTATGCCATCGCGGAGAGGGATGCTTCGGCTTCGAAGTCCGTGGTGGAAGGTACACGTTATGTGTTTAGTTATTTGGCACGCATTCTTTTTGATCCTGGTGCCAATTTATCTTTTGTGTCTGCATGTTTTGCACCATGTTTGCCTGTGTTGCCTAGGATACTTGATTTCTGTATTTCTGTTCATACACCTATGGGTGTGTCTGTGGATCCAGTGAAGGTGGAGGCCATTCTTCACTGGGGAAGACCAACTACAGCGACTGAGGTCAGAAGTTTTCTGGGCTTAGCTGGATATTACCGCCGCTTTGTGGAAGGTTTTTCCAAGCTGGCAGGTCCTCTGACTAAGCTAACTAGAAAAAATTTAAAGTTTGAGTGGTCTGATGATTGTGAGTCTAGTTTTCAGGAACTGAAAAAGAGACTGACCAGTGCTCCTATCCTCATCATTCCCTGTGATGGAGAGAAGTTCACTGTTTACACTGATGCCTCTGGTAAGGGTCTGGGTGCTGTACTGATGCAGCAAGGAAAGGTAGTCGCTTATGCTTCAAGGCAACTCAAGGACTATGAAGTAAACTACCCCACTCATGATCTGGAGTTGGCAGCTGTAGTTTTTGCCTTGAAAATCTGGAGGCACTATCTGTTTGGACAGACATTTGAATTGTTTACAGATCACCAGAGTTTGAAGTATATCTTCACTCAGAAAGAGCTGAATATGAGACAGAGGCGATGGCTTGAATTGATAAAGGATTATGACTTCACTATCCAATATCAGTCTGGTAAAGCCAATGTGGTGGCTGATGCTCTTAGTCGGTATCCTGTGACTCAGATAGCTGCATTGCGAGTCCAGGAGTGGCGACTATTGCAGGAGTTCAGTGACATGCATCTGAGTGTGACTCCGGGTGAGAGAGGTGGTCTTCTGGCTTCTCTCAGGGTTCAGTCAGACTTACTGCAGAGACTGAGATCAGGGCAGCAGTCAGATCAGGATATTCTACGGTGGAAAGAGAGGTCTGAGCAAGGCTGGGATGAGAATTTCAGTATGTCGGATGATGGTCTCCTCAGATTTCGTGGAAGGGTCTGTGTCCCTGAGGACCCTGAGTTGAGAAATGAAATTCTTAAGGAAAGTCATTGCACTAAGTATACCGTTCATCCTGGTAGTACCAAGATGTATCAGGATCTGAAAAAGACTTTCTGGTGGCATGGTATGAAGAAGGATGTGCATTTGTTTGTGTCCAGATGTTTGACTTGCCAAACCGTGAAGGCTGAGCATCAGAGGCCGGGCGGTTTGATGCAGTCTCTCCCTATTCCTCAGTGGAAGTGGGAGCATATCAGTATGGACTTTGTGTGTGGGCTGCCCAATACCAGAAGGAATCATGATGCCGTATGGGTGATTGTGGACAGACTCACGAAGTCAGCTCACTTCTTACCGATCAAAATGACTTACAGTTTGGATCGGTTAGCAAAACTGTACATCGATGAGATTGTCAGATTACATGGAGTTCCTTTGGACATTGTCTCTGATCGTGATCCTCGATTTTTGTCCAGGTTTTGGAAGAAATTACAGGAAGATTTGGGAACTAATCTGAGTTTTAGCACTGCATATCATCCTCAATCTGATGGTCAGACAGAGAGAACTATTCAGACACTAGAGGATCTTCTGAGATCTTATGTGGTTGACTGGTCTATTGAGTGGGATCTGGACTTATCACTGATAGAGTTCACCTACAACAATAGCTTTCACTCTAGCATACAGATGGCTCCGTATGAGGCCCTATATGGGAGGAAATGCAGAACGCCTATATGCTGGGAGGAAACTGGAGACAGAACAGTGCTAAGGTCTGATGCTGTTCAGGAAGTCACTGAGAAGATCAGAGAAATTCAGAGAAAGATGAAGATTGCTCAGGATAGGCAGAAGAGTTATGCTGATGTGAGACGGCGTCCTCTTGAGTTTTTGGTGGGAGAGCATGTTTTCCTAAAGGTCTCACCTATGAAAGGGGTGATGAGATTTGGGAAGAGGGGAAAATTGAGTCCCAGGTACATTGGTCCCTTTGATATCATTGAGAGGGTTGGACCTGTGGCATACCGACTTGCTCTGCCCCCATCACTGGAACACCTCCATAATGTGTTCCATGTTTCTGCACTCAGAAAATATTGTTCCGATCCTTCTCATGTTCTGGAGTTAGAACCTCTTCAGCTTGAAGAGAACATGACTTTTGTGGTGAAACCTCTCAGAATTGAAGATAGAAAAGAGAAAGTGCTGAGAAATAAGGTTATTCCACTTGTGAAAGTCGTCTGGGGAAATCAGTCTGTTGAAGAAGCCACTTGGGAGGTTGAAGCAGAGATGAGAAAGGAGCATCCTCACCTGTTCAGTGACGGGCTTGGTCAGCTTTAGAGGACTAAAGCTCTATAAGGGGGGGAGGATGTAACGCCCTTGAATTTCTGAATTATGATTTAAGGTTAGAAATTCAGTTTATGTATTTTTATCGGTTAAAATTTTGGGATTTTTGCCTAATTGTAGGACTTTTTCCCTACAGGGCAAAAATAATTATTTTTGTTGGGGCTTCGAACCCTCAACCTTGACTATTTGCTCCTGGAATTCTTCCACCATGGTGGCGCATATTTCTGTGTTATTGGAGTAGCGCATGGTGGTTAAGCCCAGGTAAGCCCATTAAAGCCGATTTCCACTTAAGTTAATTGGGTTATTGGATCTTGGACCCGTTTGGGGTGGAAAGAAATAAAAAAAAAAGGGGGGAAATTCGTGAGAGCTCCTCTCCCTCACGATTTTTGGTTTGTTTCTTGCCCTAGCCGCTTGTGTTGTCGCCCCTCACTGTGCTTGGCGCTCCTGCAAAATTTCTGACGCTGGTGGTGGCAGACTGGTGGTGGACGAACTTTCTGGAGACCCCTGATCCCCTGTTTTGGCGTTTTCTCTGTGGGCGATTTTTCTGGTGAGTAATTCGATCCTAAGGAGTCTAATCCGAATTAAAATTCGTTATTTGCCATGATTATTCGTATGGGGTTGAATTCAAATAATTATAGGGTTTTAAAATCCTGTTCTGCTGAAATCTGCATTCGTTAATCTGACCTTTGTGTACTATAACCCCAATATCTCATGGTCTATAGATCCAAATCGCACGAAATAAATTTTGTATGAAACTAGATACATTCGGCTTTAATTTGAATCTGATATCGACCATATCCGAGCTGTATTCGTATTTCAATCTGTATTGCAATCTAGCTGTACAAAATCAGTTTTCTGGAAATCTGGATTTCGACCTTTATGTGTTCGAACCATCATATCTCCCTAGGTATAGCTCGAAATCTTGTCAAATCAGTTTTATTAGACCGTAGGCTCGAAGAGCTTTATTTTGACTCCCATAACGCCTATTTTCGATTAGTTATTGGATCTGAAATAAATGTCGCAAGTCTGATATATGAATCTGTTTTCTTGAAATCTGAAATTCTGACCTTCTTATGTTCGAACCCTTATATCTTCCTGTCTAAAATTCGAAATCTTGTGAAACCAGTTTTATTGGAAACTAGATTCAGAGAGCTTCATTTTGAATACAATATTGACTAGCTTTGGTTCGAAATTGGACTAAAAATATATTTTGCAAACTGACAATATAAATCTGCTATGTTTTGGTTAGACGAATATTCCTTTGTGAGAAAAATTTACATTGTATGGTTTAACCTCTTAAATTGTGGTCTGTAGTTCTTCTAAAATTTATTTGTTTGATGAGAAATTTTAGAGAAAACAAAATTGGGGATTTAACTAAGAACTTAGGAATTTTCGAAAATATAGTTCGAGCCAATTTTGGGGCTTTTGTCAATTTTCTTCACAAACGTGTAATTAAAATTATCTGTAGTGGGGGACTGAAATTAATTACATGAAATTTGTACGTTCTGTTAAGGTTCTGAAAGTGGCGCCCCTTACAGTAATTTTATAGCTCACGGTTTTAGGAATTTTGAGGAGATTATTTCATGAATAATTTCTGTTCTGTATTTAAATGTTTGTTATATGAATAATTTCTGTTCTGTATTTAATTGTTTGTTATGTGGATATTTCCTGTTCTGTTTATATGTTGTGAAGTTTCTGAAAACCTTGAATGTGTTAAAACATTTGTGAGAACATAGAATGGTTTGACATGAATTAAGGTTAGTTGTAAGGAATTCACTCATATAATTTCTGTTCTGTGTTTAAGGACTGGATATTGGGGTGTGTCATTTTCTGGTTTGTTAGACTTTGGGCATAATGTAAGAATTAAGTAGTGGTTGATCCTACTTCTCTGTTTCAGTATAATCTGTTCTGTAAAAATTATGCCCTAGTGTAGCACTCTTCCGTGTCCTTACCCTCCTTCTGTGGCGCTGTAATGGTGCTGATAGTCTACTACGACCCTTGAGACACTATTTCTGTTCTGGGTATTGGAGGCCAGAGTGCCACGTCCTAACAAGACGGGGGCCACCCACTGATACCTCCTCTACCATTCAGTTCTGGGTTTTGGAGGCCAGAGTGCCACGTCCTAACAAGACGGGGGCCACCCACTGATACCTCCTCTACCATTCAGTTCTGGGTTTTGGAGGCCAGAGTGCCACGTCCTAACAAGACGGGGGCCACCCACTGATACCTCCTCTACCATTCAGTTCTGGGTTTTGGAGGCCAGAGTGCCACGTCCTAACAAGACGGGGGCCACCCACTGATACCTCCTCTACCATTCAGTTCTGGGTTTTGGAGGCCAGAGTGCCACGTCCTAACAAGACGGGGGCCACCCACTGATACCTCCTCTACCATTCAGTTCTGGGTTTTGGAGGCCAGAGTGCCACGTCCTAACAAGACGGGGGCCACCCACTGATACCTCCTCTACCATTCTGTTCTGGGTATTGGAGACCAGAGTGCCACGTCCTGACAAGACGGGGGCCACCCACTGATATCTCCTCTACCATTCTGTTCTGGGTATTGGAGACCAGAGTGCCACGTCCTGACAAGACGGGGGCCACCCACTGATATCTCCTCTACCATTCTGTTTCTGATATGCATGCATTGTCTCGTCCTCGGCAGAGGTGGGGTCAGACCTTCTGTGGTCATCAGGCCTTCTGTGGCCTTTCTGTTTCCGATGTAGACTATCCGTTTGGACTCTGAAAATTCTGATTTTCTGTCTGTCAGTTCTGATTTCTGTAGTTCTATTTCGATCTGTATTTAGATGTATTAGGCGGTGTGGTTAGTTGGTATGGGTTGGTATATTCATATCCTACCTGTTTGATGCCTATTGTTACAAGTATCTGTATTTGATTGTGTTTGTTTCTGATATGAGCATGCATGTTAAGTTGATTTATCTTATCTGTTAAATAAAAAGAATTTCAACTTAAGTATGATATTTTTGATGTGTACTATGGATGACTTTTAGTGTCTTTTACTCACTGAGCTTTTTAGCTCACCTCCGTTGTTTAAATGTTTTCAGGTGAGACATCAAGACAGTAATTGCTACAGCTAATATGACGCTAATGTTTGATGTCATTTCTAAGAATAGTCTTCTAAAGATTTATCAGGCCTGCGTGCCTAATTTATTATGACCTATATGACATGTTTTATCTCCTGAGGGCTTATGCCTATTTTCAGGATATTATATTATAGTTGTTTCGTTTAAATTATTGGATACAAGTCTTGGATTCTTTTATTGAATTGGTTCTTATTTTGAAATGTCCGATTTGAGATGTGTAACCGAATTTGTGTTGTTTATTTTAGTATCTGAATAATCAGTTCTGTATATTTCTGAAATTCCACATATGTGTAGTGTGGACGTTTGTTGTTGTTACAAGATATGTGTGTCTGTGCAGCAGTAGTTTAGAATACTTGCTGCCGGATTTTTTCTGGATTTCCGGATTTCTATTTCCTAGTAATCGATCCTATTTAGTTCTGTGCGGTTTTCTGTTCCGTAGTAATGTCCTTCGATGCCGCTTTCTTCTTGTGTTTTAATGGAAGAGTAAAAAATTTTTGAAACCCCGTATTTTACTTGTATGCGTGTGGGGTGTGATTCTGAGGGATGTTACATTTTTGAACTCTTTGAACTTGTCAAAAGATTCACTCTTATGTCTCATCAGATAGACATAGCCATACCTACTGAAATCATCAGTAAAGGTAATGAAGTACTGATAGCCACCTCTGGCACGTTTACTAAATGGCCCACACACATCACTGTGTATAAGGTCAAGTAAACCTGAAACCCTTTGACCTTTATGAGGAAAAGGTGACTTCGTCATTTTACCCATCAAACAAGCTTTGCATGTATCAATCTCCTTATAGGAGAATGATCCCAGCAGTCCATGATCATGCAACCGCTTAATGTGTTTCTCGTTAATATGGCCTAAACGACTATGCCATAGCAAGGTGCTGTCATCAGCATACTTGGCTTTCTTAATATCAATTTGCTGTATTGAACATTCCATGTCCAACATGAATAATCCATTGTTAATTGAACCAGTTGCATAAACAATATTATCTAAAGACAAAATACACTTTGAAATATTGCATTCAAAGGAAAATCCCTTCCTGACAAGAGCAGGAATGGAGATAATATTTTTAGTAATACTGGGAACAAAGTAACAATTGTCTAGTTCCAATACAATGCCAGATGGTAAAGAAATGAAGTAGTCTCCTACAGCAACAGCAGCAACCCGTGCTCCGTTTCCAACGCGTAGGTCCACCTCATGCTGTCCCACCTGCCTTCTTCTCTTGAGTTCCTGTACATTTGAACAAATGTGAACTCCACATGCAGTGTCCAACACCCATGATATAGAAGAAGAAAACATGACCTCAGTCACGAATATACCTGAGCCAGAAGCGAAGCTTCCCCTCTTATCTCGTTGGAGCGCTTTACAGTCCTTCTTCCAGTGACCCAACTGGCCACAGTGGAAACACCTGTATTCCTTGGACCGCTTGACCTTTTGTTTCAGAGATTTGCTGTAGCTTTTGACCGGGGGCCTTGCCCTTCTTCCCCTTCTTCTTGTTCCTCGAAGGAAACATTAAGACAGAGGTCGAAGGCTTACCCTTCAGAGTCTCCTCAGTGGTCAAGAGCATATTCAGCAGCTCTGCCGGAGTACAATCGATTTTGTTCATATTAAAATTAATAATGAACGCGTCGAATGAAGGCGGGAGAGACTGCAGAATAATGTCCACAGCAAGCTCCTGGTTGATGGTGTGCCCCAGTTTCTCCAGAGCCTCCTTGTGCCCAATCATCTTGAGCACGTGAGCTCCCACTGGGCTCCCTTCAGCCAGTTTGCTCTGAAAGAAGAGCTTCGTCAAATTGTAGCGCTCTGTCCTCGCCTGTGCAGCATACAGCATCTTGAGGTTCGCTATAATCTCTATAGCCGACATATCCTCATGCTGACGCTGCAGCGGTGGCATCATAGACGCTAGCATCAGGCAAGCGACATCAATGCTATCATTGACGTGCTTTTCATAGGCTTCCCGAACCGCCCTTGCGGCGTTCGGAGCGGGCTGCGGCGGTATCGCCGTCTCGAGGACATACAGTTTCCTCTATGCCTTAAGAACGATCTTAAGGTGTCCAAACCAGTCAGAGAAGTTCGGCCCAGCAAACTTCTCCCTTTCCAGTAGGGATCGCACATTGAAGTTCATGGTGTTCGTTGCTGCAGGTATCTACAACAATGCAAGAACAGCAAGGTCAGTATCAATGTATAAGAATCAATCAGGACTTAAGAAAGATTCTTTTTCTCACTATTTTATCTGGCTTGAAAAATCCAACAAAACAGCCCGAAAGAGTAGAACTCTTTAAGTGAGATGGGATCCAGATTTCATACTTGGTCTCCGCGTCCCGCTCAGGCGAGATAAGATGCACAGAGAGTACAAGCATTAATCTCTGGTAGGCTGTCCCAGCCGATCGCCAACCCGTGCGATTCCCCTTCATCTGGGCAATCCAGCAGACTGTGCCAACTGAGTTGGTACAACACAGTCTCTGACCCCACAGATGGCTGCCTCCATGTGCTACCATATGCGCCACATATGTAGCCTACACGGTCAAGCTGACCCGACCTACTCCCTGGACCACCATGTGTTATGCTGAGCAACGAGAAGGGATAAATCCCTACTCTGTAACACACAGGTGTAATCCCGCACCGTCTGAAGATAGATGGACGTGCCCACTGAGTGGGTACAACACGGCTCCAACGATAATCAGAACAGTGAGGTTTCGCGTCAGAAGGCTTACGAGCTTGATATTTTATCGTTGGATTTTAACGGTCTTTTATCTTCTTCACTATCATGCAATTCCTATGGTGATAGCAGAAGATAAACTTAATCATGCAATTCTAATATTTAAACAATAAATAAAAGAAAGCATGAATCTTATGTGGTAAAAGCCCATAGCCCTAGTGAGACCTTAACCTAACTTAAGTCTTCACTTGCTCTTCATGGGTCTTTTGCTGCTCATCTGGCCCAAACCAGGGCCCAAGCGCCAATTGCAGCTCAGGTGCGCCTACCAGGGAAAATGCGCCTGGTCCCAGAGTCGAACCCTGGACCTCCCACCTGGTCTAGCCACTGCTGCATGCGCCTCTGCCATGTGTGCTCTGTGCTCTTGTCTAATTAAATTACAAATTTAACTATCTAGACAAGATTGACACGCAGGTCAATTACATTTTATAAATTAAAGCAATGTGATACGCAGATCACAATAATTAATTTACAATTTTAAATCCCAGGCACGCAGGCCCCAGCACAGCACACAATTAATATGAGCAGCCCACATAAGACTAAATAGACAAACATATGCATCCAATCAGCAATCATGTGATCCATCATAAAAAATTAAAATTTTCGAAAACCCCATGGGATCAATTTTAATTTTTTCTTATTTGCCCTACAACCTTACAACGGTCCATTACTAGGGATCCACTCATCCAACCTAGTCAGATCCATTGCCCTTGCATGCACCAAGTCCTAACTGACTTGAGTTGACCATAAGGTCAACCATGCATGCGACAGGGCTGAACAACCACAATGAGGTCTGGCAAGCGGGTGTGACCCCGGGCCTAACTCATGTGTGTTCATAGGTTGTCTCAATCAGACATCGCTACACACCTGTCTGCAGTCGACCTATAGCCACCATAGGCTTGCGCCAAGGTGCTATCTGGTCGACCCATTCAGGCTGTCAGATGGTCTGATCAGACTGTTTGGATCTAACCTAGGGGTTGACTTCAACCCTAATAACCCGTCTAAGGGTTTATGGCAGGGCCTTAGATCTAGTGTTAATCGCGCAAGTATTCAAGTTTTGTAAAAACCAACTAAGATGCGCCAACATACAATATACATGCGCAAATGAAACAAAAACAAGTTTCGGCATGATATAATTTCACATGTGAATTTACGCATGTTATAGATCTAAGCATATATCGGCATTCATGGATCACAACACCAAAGCAATCATATAAACATGCATTCAACCAAAGCTCTGATACCAATTGAAGGGACCCCTTTCAGGAGGGGGGCGAAACCCAGCATGGCGCATATAAGGGAATATAGCAGCGGAAGGGGGTTTCAAGAGTCGCAAAGCATGTATAAGATGATCAACTTTGAAAGCTTAAATAAATAGGATGTGATTCATACCATGGCCATCGATTGGATGGCGCCTTGGAAGCAAAGACCAAAGAAGATCTTCTCCAAATCGTCACACACAAGATGAAGATGCGCTTCTTCTTGTCGTCCCTTGTGCTAGCAAGGATCGTCCAAGTATCCTTGATCGAATGGAAAGGGAAGGAGAGATGATTACTTGGCGATGCTTTTCTCCTCTTCTCGTCAAACCCTTGTCCTCACGAGAGTGCAAACCTCGAATGCTTGAGCGGCGACAAAAGCGTGAGGAAGTGAAAAACAAGAGGCGTGGTCACGTAAGTGATCATGCTTTCTAAAAATAGAAAGTCACACTTCCACTTGCGATCATGGGTTTACCCCAATCGCAAACTTCTCTTAAATTGAACCATGCGCTCACCTTAACGAGCTAGTTCAATTCGGTTTGGTCCAAGACCAATTAACCCAAGCATTATGGTCTAGATCTCAAATAAACCCTAAGGCTCCAGATCTAACCGTTCATCTCCTGATGCTCCTGATCTCACCGATCGAGCATCCATTCTCTCGATCGAAGCTTACCGATCTCAAGCCCTAATCAATCAAACATGATCAGACCAGATCTCACTTACAATCAGAGATTAAATCCCTTTAAACTGAACCCAAACAATTCAGTCCACACGATCTGACTTAAGTAAGCCATATCATCAAATTGTGTGACCCTGAGGGTTTCCTCTAAATGTCGGTAACGATAATTCTCATTATCACGATCAGTGAGGGGTATCTAGCAAGACATCACTGTCTCCCGATATAAAGGAAAGAGTCTTCCAAGACTACACCCAAAATACAGCACAAGTGTGAATCCAATTCACAAGGCATGCAAATTTCCTTTGCCACTGGATGTTCTTATTGGACAAGCCTGTCAAGCTTGTAACTCCAATATGATGAGCATGATTAGATCAGATGAACACAGTCATCTGGGTATGGCCATACACTCTCTCAATCATCTCATCCAGGGGGCCCCTTTAGAACATCACACTCCTTAAACAAGGAGACGGCAATCCTATGTCTATCACTAGTGCCCTAACCTGATTCAAGCTCACCATCCAAGATAGTCTATAATCATTATGTTTCAAATGATATTGAACTATCTCAAAACAATGACAATCATCATTTAGAAAACACAAGTGATCTCAAGTCAGAGGAAATGTGCCACTTGTCACATTCAAGGAATATTCACATTGTGACAAACAATTGAACATCCTTGTAGGGTCTGTCCAGTACATCCAATGTACCTATGAGTCTACATCTTATTCCATGCTCGAAGCATCCTATAAGATCAGAACACATATTAGTCTCAAACATATCAAGGCTGTCTCATGTTCACCAAGATATCTCGACTAAGGACTTATAGCATGTCAGCCTAGCTGAACAGCTTTGAGACATTATTCAGAAGAACATATATTGCAGCAGACAATGTAGCTAACTGAATAACAACCATGCCTTTATAAACATAACAGTTTATTACATGATACAGATACATTCCCATAGGCTTCAAACATTAGCCTTAAGGGCATACCCCAACATCCAGGACTTTATCGATGTAAGTACTCTGGCACAGCCCGAGAAGCCTCTTAGATCTATCTCTGTAGATCTGCACACCTAATACATAGGCTGCTTCTCCTAAATCTTTCATCTGGAAACATTTTCTTAACCATGCTTTGACGGCATGCAGTTCAGGAATATCGTTTCCAATGATCAAGATATCATCGACGTAGAGGACTAAGAAAGTAATCACGCTCCCACTAAACCTCTTATATACACACGGGTCATCTTCATTTTTGATGAAACCAAATTCACAGATTGATTCATCAAAACAAATATTCTAGCTTCTAGATGCTTGTTTTAGTCCATAAATGGACTTCTTTAATTTGCATATTTTATGACGATCTGATGGATTGATGAAACCTTCAGGTTGTGTCATATACACATCCTCTTCCAGTTTTCCATTAAGGAAAGCGGTCTTCACATCCATCTGCCAGATCTCATAATCATAATATGCTGCTATCGCGAGAATAATCCGAATAGACTTGAACATGGCTATAGGAGAGAAAGTTTCATCATAATCTATTCCGTAGATTTGTTTGAAACCTTTCGCAACTAGCCTGCCCTTATAGGTAACCACGTTACCATCCATGTCAATTTTCTTCTTGAAGATCCACTTACAGCCTATAGGGATTACTCCCGGAGGCGGATCAACCAAATCCCAGACTTGGTTATCTGACATGGAGTCCATCTCGGCTCGCATAGCTTCAAGCCATCTTGCTGATTCCGGTCCACTGACCGCATCCGCATAAGTGAGGGGTTCATCATCAATGATGTAGACTCCGTCATAGCGCTCAGGCTATCGACGGATCCTTCCCGATCTTCGCGGTTCCCGTGATATCTGAGCCTCAGGTTGAACATCAACCTATTCTATTTGCTCAGGCTCATCCAACTGAGCTTGACTACTTTGTCCCTCTTCTGGATTCTCATCCAGCTTTATTTCTCTCCCACTGGCCTCTTGCAGAAGAAATTCCTTCTCAAGAAAAATAGCAGTACGAGCAACAAATACTTTGTTCTCTTTGGGATCGTAGAAATAATAACCCTTAGTTTCTTTAGGGTAACCGACAAAGATACATTTATAAGATCTGCTCTCTAGTTTCCCAGAGGCGAGCTTTTTGACATAAGCCTCGCAACCCCAGATTTTAATAAATGTCAAGCTCGGCTGTTTCCCATACCATAACTCATATGGAGTCTTTGAAACGGCCTTGGATGGCACTCGGTTTAGTACCTTTGCAGCTGTTTCCAGTGCAAATCCCCAAAAGGAGTAAGGTAGAGTAGCCTGACTCATCATTGAACGAACCATATCCAATAAGGTTCTATTTCTCCTCTCGAACACACCATTCCATTGCGGTGTTCCTGGCGGAGTGAGCTGTGAGATAATCCCACATTCCTTCAGATAGTCAGTAAACTCTCGACTCAAGTATTCTCCACCTCGATCGGATCGAAGTGTCTTGATATTCTGGCCTAGCTGATTCTGTACTTCATTTTTGAACTCTTTGAACTTGTCAAAAGATTCAGTCGTATGTCTCATAAGATAGACATAACCGTATCTACTGAAATCATCAGTAAAGGTAATGAAGTATGAATATCCACCTCTGGCATGTTTACTAAATGGCCCACACACATCACTGTGAATGAGGTCAAGTAAACCTAAAGCCCTTTGACCTTTGTTGGAAAAAGGAGTCTTCGTCATTTTGCCCATTAAACAAGCTTTGCATGTATCAAGCTCCTCATAGGAGAATGATCCCAGCAGTCCATGGTCATGCAACCGCTTAATGCACTTCTTGTTAATATGGCCTAAACGACTATGCCATAGCAAGGTGCTGCCATCAGCATACTTGGCCTTCTTATTATCAATTTGTTGTACAGAACATTCCATGTCCAACATGAATAACCCATTGTTAATCGACCCAGTAGCATAAACAATATTATCAAATGAAATACAACACTTTAAAGTTTTGCATTCAAAGGAAAAACCCTTTCCTGACAAGAGCAGGAATAGAGATAATATTCTTAGTTATGCTCGGCACAAAATAACAATTGTCAAGTTCTAATACAAGACCAGATGGTAAAGAGATGTTATATTGTCCTACAGCAACAGCAGCAACCCGTGCCCCGTTTCCAACTCGTAGGTCCACCTCATGCTGTCCCACCTGTCTTCTTCTCTTGAGTTCCTGTACATTTGAACAAATGTGAACTCCACATGCAGTGTCCAACACCCATGAAATAGAAGAAGATACCATGACTTCAGGCACAAAAATACCTGAGCCAGAAGCGAAAGGCTTGCTTCCCTTCTTATCTCCTTGGAGCGCTTTACAGTCCTTTTTCCAGTGACCCAACTGGCCACAATGGAAACATCTGTATTCCTTTGACTGCTTTATCTTTTGTTTCAGAGCCTTGTTATAGCTCTTGATAGGGGCTTTGCCCTTCTTCCCCTTCTTCTTGTTCCTTGAAGGAACCATCAAGACAGAGGATGAAGGCTTTCCCTTTTCAAGAGTCTGCTCTGTAGTACAGAGCATGTTCAGTAACTCTGCCGGTGTACAGTCGATCTTGTTCATATTAAAATTAATGATGAACGGATCGAAAGAGGCCGGGAGAGACTGCAAGATAATGTCTACAACAAGCTCCTGATTGACGGTGTGTCCCAGTTTCTCTAGAGCCTCTTTGTACCCAATCATCTTGAGTACATGAGCTCCCACTGGACTTCCTTCAGTCAGTTTGCTCTGAAAGAAAAGTTTTGTCAAGTTATAGCGTTCTGTCCTTGCCTGTGCAGCATACAGCATCTTGAGATTTGCTATAATTTCAATAGCAGATAAATCCTCATGCTGACGCTGTAGCTCTGGCGTCATAGACGCAAGCATAAGGCAAGCGACATCAATGCTATCATTGACATGCTTCTCATAAGCATCCCGAACCGCCCTTGCGGCGTTCGCAGCGGGTTGAGGCGGTATTGCCGTCTCAAGGGCATACAGCTTCCTCTCAGCCTTAAGAACAATCTTAAGGTGTCCGTACCAGTCTGAGAAGTTTGGCCCAGCAAACTTCTCCCTTTCCAGTAAGGATCGCACATTGAACCCTGTGGTGTTCGTTGCTGTAGGAATCTACAACAAAGCAAGAACAACAAGGTCAGTATCGATGTTAGAATCAATCCAGGACTTAAGAGTGATTCTTTTCTCACTATTTTATCTGACTGAAAAATCCAATAAAACAGTCTGAAAGAGTAAAACTCTTTTAGTGAGATGGGATCCATATTTCATACTTGGTCTCCGCGTCCCGCTCAGGCGAGATAAGATGCACAGAGAGTTCAAGCACTAATCACTGGTAGGCTATCCATGCCAATCGCCAACCCGTGCGATTCCCCTTCATATAGGCAATCCAGAAGACTGTGCCAACTGAGTTGGTACAACACAGTTTCTGATTCCACAGATGGCTGCCTCCATATAGCTAACATATGCTCAATATGTAGCCTACATGGTCAAGCTGACCCGACCTACTCCCTGGACCACCATGTGCTATGCTGAGCAACGAGAAGCGATAAATCCCTTCTCTGTAACACGTAGGTGTAATCACACACCGTCTGAAGATAGCTGGGCATGCCCACTGAGTGGGTACAACACGGCCCCAACGATAGTCAGAACAGTGAGGTTTCGCGTCAGAAGGCTTACGTGCTTGATATTTAACGTTGGATTTTAACGGTCCTTTTATCTTCTTACTACCATGCATATCCTATGGTGATAGCAAAATGATAAATCATGCAGGTGCTAATATTACTTAAACAGTAAATAGAAAGCACAATGATCTTATGTGGTAAACGCCCATTAAGCCTAAGTAAAACCCTAGTTTTACACAAGTCTTCACTTGAGCTCTTCATGGGTCTTTTGCATTTCATCTGGCCCAGCTAGGGCCCAAGCCCTCTGCAGCCCAAATGCACTACCAGACTGGTTGCGCCTGTTCTAGAGTCGAACTCTAGACCTCCCACCTGGTGAAGCCACTTGCTGCAAGCGCCTCTGCCATGTGTGCTCTGTGCTCATGTCTGATTAAGTTACATTTTAATCTATCTAGACATGATTTGACTCGCAGGTCAATTACACATTAACATAAATTAAAATGTGATTCGCAGATCACAAAAATAATTTACAATTAATTAATCCAGGCACGCAGGCCCCAGCACAGCAAACAAATAGGGTAGCCCACATAAGATGAAATAGACATCCAATCAGGTTAAACAAACAACATGTGATCCAAACAGGAAAATAAAATTTTGAAAAACCCCTTGGCATCAATTTTATTTCCTTATGTGCCCTACTACCTTACAACGGTCCATTAATAGGGATCCACTCATCAGACCAAGTCAGACCCACTGCCCTTGCATGCACCAAGTCATAACTGACTTGCGTCGACCTCATGGTCAACAATGCAGGCCTTAAGGGCTGAACGTCCCACATGATTTCTGGCAAGCGGGTGTGACCCCGGGCCTTAATCATGATCGTTCACTGGTTGCCTCAATCAGACATCGCTACACGCCTTTCTGCAGTCGACCTATAGCCACCTAATGCTTGCGCATAGGTGCTATCTGGTCGACCCATCTAGGCTGTCAGATGGTCTGATCAGACTGTTGGGTCTAGACTAGACTGATGACTTCAACCCTAGTAACCCGTCTAAGTATTTCAAGTAGGCGCTTTTAGATCTAAGTGGAGTCGCGCATGATATTAAGTTTTGTCAAAAATCTTCAACATGCGCCAACAAGAATAACATACATGCGCCACAAGCAAAAACATACATCTAAAGACTAGCATGTATTTTCGCATGATGTTTAGGTTTAGATCTATTCAACGCATACATGGTTCACACAAAAAGCAATCATATAAGATCATGCCATAACGCAGCTCTGATACCAATTGAAAGGGGGGGCGAAACCCTAAACGCATGCACTTCTAAAATTTTGCATGGGCGGAAATAAGGATTTCAACATGATCGCATGTGGCATGAACATATGATTAACTTAAAGCCTTCATAGATCAACACAAAAATCTTACCATAGCCATTGTTTGGATGGCAACTTGGAAATAAGAGGGCGATGTGGCTCTCCTCAAAAGTGAACGCACACAAGATGGTGATGGCTTCCTTCTTGGCGTTCCTTTGTGCTAGCAAAGCTCTCCAAGGTGTCCTAGCCGTGTGAGGAGAATGAGATGCTCTCTTGGCGTTTTCGAACCTCCTCCTTGGCGTGAAGTCTCTCTACCCAAATGAGAGGAGTCTCGAGAATAGAAGATGGGCGACAAGAGAGGCATTCCTCTCGAACGTGGAGGTGTGCTTCTATTTTGGAAAAATTCAACTTCCAAAAATAGCAAGCCCTCAACGCATGATGCGTTCACTCCAAGTGAACGGATCGCATCTTCTTCTCCCTATGAACCATGCGTTCATATAATGAACCGGTTCTATAGAATTTGGTTCAAAGACCAAATCAAACCAAGCCTTGGTTTAGACCTTATTAAACCGAAAGGCTCAAGATCTAACCACACATCTCTTGATGCTCTTGATCTCATCGATCTAGCATCAATTCTCTCGATCGAAGCTTACCGATCTCAAGCCCTATTCAATCAAACATGATCAGACCAGATCTCACTTACAATCAGAGTTTAAACTCCTTTAAACTGAACCAAAATAATTCAGTCCCCACGATCTGACATAAGTAAGCCATATCATCAAATTGTGCGACCCTAAGGGTTTCCTTTAAATGTCGGGTAACGATAACTTACGTTATCACGATCAGAGAGGGGTATCTAGCAACACATCACTGTCTCCCGATATAAAGGAAAGAGTCTTCCAAGACTACACCCAAACCACAGCACAAGTGTGAATCCAATTCACTTGGCATATGTGTTTCCTTTGCCACTAGATGTTCTCGTTGGACAAGCGTGTCAAGCCTGTAATGTTGGGGTATGCCCTTAAGGCTAATGTTTGAGGCCTTGGGTTATTATCAGTATCATGTATAAACTATGTTTATAAAGCAATGGTTGTTATTCAGGTTGTTGCATTATCTGCTGCTATATGTATACTTCTGAATAATGTCCTCAATGGTGTTCAGCTTGGCTGACATGAAGTATAGTCCTTAGTCGAGATATCTTGGTGAACATGAGACAGCCTTGATATGATTGAGACTAATATGTGTTCTAATCTTATAGGATGCTTCGAGCATGGAATAAGATGTAGACTCATAGGTGCATTGGATGTACTGGACTGACCCTACTTAGGATATTCAATTGCTTGTCACAATGTGAATAATCCTTTATATGCAAACAAGTGGCATATTTCCTCTGACTTGAGATCACTTGTGTTTCTAAATGATGATTGGCATTGTCCTTGAGGTAGTTCAATATCATTTGAAAATATAATGGTTATAGACTATCTTGGATAATGGGCATGAGTCATGTTAGGGCACTAGTGATAGATATAGGATTGCCTTCTCCTTGTTTGGAGTGTGATGTTCTAAAGGGGCCCCTGTATGAGATGGTTGAGAAAGTGTATGGCATATCCAGATGACTATGTTCATCTGATCTAGCCACTCTCATCATGTTGGAGTTACAGGCTTGACACGCTTGTCCAACGAGAACATCCAGTGGCAAAGGAAACACATATGTCAAGTGACTTGGGTTCACACTTGTGCTATGGTTTGGGAGTAGTCCTTGGAAGACTCTTTCCTTTATATCGGGGAGGCAGTGATGTGTTGCTAGATACCCCTGTCTGATCGTGATAACATAAGTTATCGTTACCGACATTTAAAGGAAACCCTTAGGGTCGCACAATTTGATGATATGGCTTACTTATGTCAGATCGTGTGGACTGAATTGTTTTGGTTCAGTTTAAAAGGAGTTTAAACTCTGATTGTAAGTGAGATCTGGTCTGATCATGTTTGATTGAATAGGGCTTGAGATCGGTAAGCTTCGATCGAGAGAATTGATGCTTGATCGATGAGATCAAGAGCATCAAGAGATGTGTGGTTAGATCTTGAGCCTTTTTGGTTTAATGAGATCTAGACCATGTCTTGGTTTGATTTGGTCTTTGAACCAAAGTCAATTGAACCGGTTCACTTATGTGAACGGCATGGTTCAATTAAAGGGGGCGTTTTGATTGGTTCACTAAGCGTGAACGTATGAAGTCATGACTTACTATTTTTGGAAGCCATGACACTTCCCCACGAATAGAGAACGCCTCAACGCCTCTCTCGCCTTAAGCTCTCTCGTGTGTCTCGTCTCCACGAGGGTGAAAGAAGGTATTCGGCCAGCCAAGAAAACATCTGATCTCCTTCATGCGGCTAGGACACTTTGGAGAGCTTTGCTAGCACAAGGTTCACGCCAAGGGAGAAAGCCATCGCCATCTTGTGTGCGTCCACTTTGGAGGAGAGCCACATCGCCTTCTTGCTTCCAAGTCGCCATCCAAACAATGGCAACGGTAAGATCACAAAATGATCTTTGCAAGTTTTAAGTTGATCATATATTCATGCCACATGCGATCCACATGAAACCTAAAGTTTCCCGCCCATGCAAAATTTTAGAAGTGCATGCGTTTAGGGTTTCACCCCCCCCCCCCCCCCCACTTTCATGTAACTCCAACATGATGAGAGTGGTTAGATCAGATGAACATGGTCATCTGGGTATGGCCATACACTTTCTCAACCATCTCATACAGGGGGCCCCTTTAGAACATCACACTCCAAATAGGAGAAGGCAATCCTATATCTATCACTAATGCCCTAACATGACTCATGCCCATTATCCAAGATAATCTATAACCATTATATTTCAAATGATATTGAACTACCTCAAGACAATGCCAATCATCATTTAGAAACACAAGTGATCTCAAGTCAGAGGAAATATGCCACTTGTTTGCATACAAGGATTATTCACATTGTGACAAACAATTAAATATCCAAAGTAGGGTCTGTCCAGTACATCCAATGTACCTATGAGTCTACATCTTATTCCATGCTCGAAGCATCCTATAAGATTAGAATACATATTAGTCTCAATCATATCAAGGCTGTCTCATGTTCACCAAGATATCTCGACTAAGGACTATACTGCATGTCAGCGAAGCTGAACACCATTGAGACATTATTCAGAAGTATACATATAGCAGCACTAATGCGACAACCTGAATAACAACCATTGCCTTTATAAACATAGAGTTTATACATGATACTGATAATAACCCAAGGCCTCAAACATTAGCCTTAAGGGCATACCCCAACACTGTAAAACTAATTACGACGGTGCCGTATTATGTGCCAAAACTTGTTTTCACCTACAAAAAGAGAAGAAAAAAACATTTCTAAAAATAAACTAAAATAAAAGAAACAAAGCTAAACAAGAGTGCTTGGGTTGCCTCGCAAGAAGCGCTAATTTGAGGTCCATAGCTTGACAAAAAATCAAATATCATGGTGAAGCAGGTGAATCAGTACCAAAATAAATAGCATGAAATTTCTTTCTTTTCCACTATTAAAAAATTTTGGCCACTAATCCAAAAATCCAGAATTGCATGTAAATCACAATCAAAGTGGCTATGTTAAAAATGCAGAAATCAAAATCAAAATTTTCAACTTCATATAAAGGATATTCAATGATCTTCCTTAATTTATCAGAGAGTAAAATCATTAGTCCTTTCTTCAAATTTAAATCTTCAATTTCCATAGGACTTTGATCAAAAGATATAAGCATTGGATCATCAAAATAAGTTTTATGTCTTTCATTAGGTTTCTCAATAAAACTCAATTTTTCTGATACATCAAAAGATTCAGCAAAAGATATGGGCAAAACATTAGAGTGAGATTCATTAGTGTTTGTAACATTCAAATCCTTTTCATATTTCTCATGCTCATCATCAAATAATTTATCAATTTCAAAATTATCAACAAAATCATAGTAAGATCTTTCTAAATTAGTCCCCTCATATCCTTCATCAGAATTAACTGAAAGTCCCCTAAAGAGGGAAGGAAACCCTAATAGGCGCAACTAAGGGATTTAAAACAGCGGAAGAGGGTTTCTCAGATCGCATAGCATGTATTATGATCAACTTTAAAATATGAAAAAGAATTCATACCATGGCCATTTCAAGATGGCGCCTTGGAAGCAAAGATCAAATGAGATCTTCTCCTTGTCGTCACACACAGGATGATGACGCTATCTCCCTTGGTGCTCCTTGTGCTAGCAAGGTTCCAAGAGGTCCTTGTCGAGTGAAAGGGAATGATGAGATCTCGATCTCTCTTGGCCGAATCCTCCTCTATCCTTCAAGCGTCGCCGCACTCACACACGGTCTCGAGAGGAATATGGGCGAGAGGGAAAAAAAAACGTAGAGGCGAAAATAGAGCATCCTCTATTTGGACGAGAGCACTCTCCAAGTGGAGATCATGGTTACTAAAAATAGTAACCACTCATCGCCCCAACGTTCACACCAAGTGAACATGTCGTCAACTCCTCTCCCCTTGAACCATGCGCTCATTTAGTGAGCCGGTTCATTTTGGTTCAATTTAAGAACCAATTAAGCCAAGCAACTAGCCCAAATCATAATTAAACCATAAGGCTTTTGATCTGACCGTTGATCTCTTAATGCTCCTGATCTGATCGATCTAGCATCCATTCTCTCGATCGAAGCTTACCGATCTCAAGCCCTAATCAATCAAACATGATCAGACCAGATCTCACTTACAATCAGAGATTAAATCCCTTTAAACTGAACCCAAACAATTCAGTCCACACGATCTGACTTAAGTAAGCCATATCATCAAATTGTGCGACCCTAAGGGTTTCCTTTAAATGTCGGTAACGATAACTCACGTCATCACGATCAGTGAGGGGTATCTAGCAACACATCACTGTCTCCCGATAGAAAGAAAAGAGTCTTCCAAGACTACACCCAAAAACAGCACAAGTGTGAATCAACTTCACTAGGCATACATATGTCCTTTGCCACTGGATGTTCTTATTGGACAAGCGTGTCAAGCTTGTAACTCCAATATGACGAGCATGATTAGAACAGATGAACACTGTCACCTGGGTATGGCCATACTCTTTTCTCAATCATCTCATCCAGGGGGCCCCTTTAGAACATCACACTCCTTAAACAAGGAGACGGCAATCCTATGTCTATCACTAGTGCCCTAACCTGACTCAAGCTCACCATCCAAGATAGTCTATAATCATTATGTTTCAAATGATATTAAACTACCTCAAAACAATGACAATCATCATTTAGAAAACACAAGTGATCTCAAGTCAAAGGAAATGTGCCACTTGTTGCACTCAAGGATTATTCACATTGTGACAAACAATTGAATAACCTAGTAGGGTCTGTCCAGTACATCCAATGTACCCATGAGTCTACATCTTATTCCATGCTCGAAGCATCCTATAAGATTAGAACACATATTAGTCTCAATCATATCAAGGCTGTCTCATGTTCACCAAGATATCTCGACTAAGGACATATAGCATGTCAGCCCAGCTGAACAGCTTTGAGACATTATTCAGAAGAACATATATTGCAGCAGACAATGTAGACAACTGAATAATAACCATGCCTTTATAAACATAACAGTTTATTACATGATACAGATACATTCCCATAGGCCTCAAACATTAGCCTTAAGGGCATACCCCAACAATCTCCCACTTGCACTTAATCTAATGGTTGAGCAATCTCAAACCCATATTATTACAGTGCTTCTCATGCTTCTGCTGCGCCAGAGGCTTGGTAAGCGGGTCTGCCAGATTGTCATCTGTATGAACCTTGCAGACTTTGATCTCGCCACGATCTATGATCTCCCTGATCAAATGAAACCGTCTCTGTATGTGCTTGGACTTCTGGTGCGACCGTGGTTCCTTTGCTTGTGCGATTGCTCCAGTGTTATCACAGAAGATAACCAAAGGATCTGCACTCGAAGGAACGACACCAAGTTCTCTCACGAACTTACGAATCCACACTGCCTCCTTGGATGCTTCCGAGGCTGCAACATACTCGGCTTCTGTTGTGGAATCAGCAACAGTTGACTGTTTGAAAACTCTTCCACACCACTGCTCCTCCATTCAAGCTAAAAACATAGCCTGATTGCGATCGGAAATCATCCTGGTCCGACTGGAACGAAGCGTCAGTATATCCTTCAATACTGAGTTCTTCCTGACCACCATATATCAAGAACATATCTTTGGTCCTCCGCAGATATTTTAAAATGTTCTTGACTGCAATCCAGTGCGCCATACCTGGATTACTTTGGAAACGACTGGTTACGCTTAACCCGTAAGCGACGTCTGGGCGAGTACACAACATCGCATACATAATGGATCCAATAGCCGAAGCATAAGGCGTATTGTCCATTTCATCTTTCTCAGTCTGTGTTTGTGGACACTGACTCTTTGAAAGATTCAGACCATGTCTGACTGGAAGATATCCTCGTTTAGAATTCTCTAAATGAAATCTCTCCAGGACCTTATCGATGTAAGTACTCTGGCACAGCCCGAGAAGCCTCTTAGATCTATCCCTGTAGATCTTCACACCTAACACATAGGCTGCTTCTCCTAAATCTTTCATCTGGAAACATTTCCTCAGCCATGCCTTCACAGCATGCATTTCAGGAATGTCATTTCCAATGATCAAGATGTCATCGACGTAGAGGACTAGAAAAGTAATCACGCTCCCACTAAACCTCTTATATTCACACGGGTCATCCTCATTCTTGATGAAACCAAATTCAGTAACTGATTCATCAAAACGAATATTCCAGCTTCTTGATGCTTGCTTAAGTCCATAAATGGACTTCTTTAACTTGCATATCTTATGACGATCTGCTGGATTAGTGAAACCTTCTGGTTGTGTCATGTACACATCCTCATCCAGATTTCCATTCAGGAAAGCTGTTTTCACATCCATCTGCCAGATCTCATAATCATAGTATGCAGCTATCGCGAAAAGAATCCGAATAGACTTAAACATGGCTACAGGTGAGAAAGTTTCATCATAATCTATCCCGTAGATTTGTTTGAAACCTTTCGCAACTAGCCTGCCTTTATAGGTAACTACGTTACCATCCATGTCTATCTTCTTCTTGAAGATCCATTTACAGCCTATAGGGATAACTCCCGGAGGCGGATCAACCAAATCCCAAACTTGGTTATCTGACATGGAGTCCATCTCGGCGCGCATAGCTTCAAGCCATCTCGCTGACTCCGGTCCACTGACCGCATCCGCATAAGTGAGGGGTTCATCATTATCAATGATGTAGACTCCGTCATAACGCTCAGGTTGTCGACGGATCCTTCCCGATCTTCGCGGTTCCCGTGATATCTGAGCCTCAGGTTGTTCAATAACCTGTTCTACCGGCTCAGGCTCATCCAACTGTGCTTGACTACTTTGTCCTTCCTCTGGATTCTCATCCAGCTTTATTTCTCTCCCACTGGCCTCTTGCAGAAGAAACTCCTTCTCAAGAAATATGGCCGTCCGAGCAACAAAAACCTTGTTCTCTTTGGGATCGTAGAAATAATAACCCTTAGTTTCCTTAGGGTAACCGACAAAGATACATTTGTCAGATCTGCTCTCTAGTTTCCCAGAGGCGAGCTTTTTGACATAAGCCTCGCAGCCCCAGATCCTGATAAATGTCAAGCTTGGCTGTTTCCCATACCATAACTCATATGGCGTCTTTGAAACTGCCTTGGATGGCACTCGGTTTAGTACCTTTGTAGCTGTTTCCAGCGCAAAACCCCAAAAGGAGTATGGAAGAGTAGCCTGACTCATCATAGAACGAACCATATCAAGTAACGTTCTATTTCTCCTCTCGGACACACCATTCCATTGCGGTGTTCCTGGCGGAGTGAGCTGTGAGATGATCCCACACTCCTTCAGATAGTCAGTAAACGCATGACTTAGGTATTCACCACCTCGATCTGAGCGAAGTGCCTTGATATTTCGGCCTAGCTGATTCTGTACTTCATTTTTGAATTCTTTGAACTTGTCAAAAAATTCACTTTTATGTCTCATCAGATAGACATACCCATACCTACTGAAATCATCAGTAAAGGTAATGAAGTACTGATAGCCACCTCTGGCATGTTTACTAAATGGCCCACACACATCACTGTGTTATAAGGTCAAGTAAACCTGAAGCCCTTTGACCTTTGTGAAGAAAAGGTGACTTCGTCATTTTACCCATTAAACAAGCCTTGCATGTATCAATCTCCTTGTAGGAGAATGATCCCAGCAGTCCATGATCATGCAACCGCTTAATGCGTTTCTCGTTAATATGGCCTAAACGACTATGCCATAGCAAGCTGCTGTCATCAGCATACTTGGCTTTCTTAATATCAATTTCCTGTATAGAACATTCCATGTCCAACATGTATAACCCATTGTTAATTGAACCAGTTGCATAAACAATATTATCATAAGACAAAATACACTTTGAAATATTGCATTCAAAGGAAAATCCCTTCCTGACAAGAGCAGGAATGGAGATAATATTTTTAGTAATACTGGGAACAAAATAACAATGTTTAGTTCCAATACAAGTCCAGATGGTAAAGAAATGAAATAGTCTCCTACAGCAACAGCAGCAACCCGTGCCCCGTTTCCAACGCGTAGGTCCACCTCATGCTGTCCCACCTGTCTTCTTCTCTTGAGTTCCTGTACATTTGAACAAATGTGAACTCCACATGCAGTGTCCAACACCCATGATATAGAAGAAGAGAACATGACCTCAGTCACGAATATACCTGAGCCAGAAGCGAAGCTTCCCCTCTTATCTCCTTGGAGCGCTTTACAGTCCTTTTTTCAGTGACCCAGCTGGCCACAGTGGAAACACCTGTATTCCTTGGACCGCTTAACCTTCTGCTTCAGAGCCTTGCTGTAGCTCTTGACAGGGGCCTTGCCCTTCTTCCCCTTCTTCTTGTTCCTAGAAGGAACCATCAAGACAGAGGTTGAAGGCTTACCCTTCAGAGTCTCCTCAGTGGTGAGGAGCATATTCAGCAGATCTGCCGGAGTACAATCGATTTTGTTCATATTAAAATTAATAATGAACGCGTCGAATGAAGGCGGGAGAGACTGCAGAATAATATCCACAGCAAGCTCCTGGTTGATGGTGTGCCCCAGTTTCTCCAGAGCTTCCTTGTGCCCAATCATCTTGAGCACGTGAGCTCCCACTGGGCTCCCTTCAGCCAGTTTGCTCTGAAAGAAGAGCTTCGTCAAATTGTAGCGCTCTGTCCTCGCCTGTGCAGCATACAGCATCTTGAGGTTCGCTATAATCTCTATAGCTGACATATCCTCATGCTGACGCTGCAGCGGTGGCGTCATAGACGCTAGCATCAGGCAAGCGACATCAATGCTATCATTGACGTGCTTTTCATAGGCTTCCCGAACCGCCCTTGCGGCGTTCGGAGCGGGCTGCGGCGGTATCGCCGTCTCGAGGACATACAGTTTCCTCTCTGCCTTAAGAACGATCTTAAGGTGTCCAAACCAGTCAGAGAAGTTCGGCCCAGCAAACTTCTCCCTTTCCAGTAGGGATCGCACATTGAAGTTCATGGTGTTCGTTGCTGCAGGTATCTACAACAATGCAAGAACAGCAAGGTCAGTATCAATGTATAAGAATCAATCAGGACTTAAGAAAGATTCTTTTTCTCACTATTTTATCTGGCTGAAAAATCCAGCAAAATAGCCCGAAAGAGTAGTACTCTTTTAGTGAGATGGGATCCGGATTTCATACTTGGTCTCCGCGTCCCGCTCAGGCGAGATAAGATGCACAGAGAGTACAAGCACTAATCTCCGGTAGGCATTCCCTGCCGATCGCCAACCCGTGCGATTCCCCTTCATCTGGGCAATCCAGCAGACTGTGCCAACTGAGTTGGTACAACACAGTCTCTGACCCCACAGATGGCTGCCTCCATGTGCTACCATATGCGCCACATATGTAGCCTACACGGTCAAGCTTGAAAGAACCCCTTAAATAAGGGGGGTCCCCTTCATGGGGGAGCATAACCCTTAGAGCATATGGCGCATAAAATTGTTCTCTTGCGGAATTAGGGTTATAAGATCGATACGCATGCAAAAGATCAACTTGATAACAATAAGAAAACATTCATACCATCGCCATGGAAAGATGTTTCCTTGGAAGCAAAGATCAAAGTAGATCTTCTCCTTGTCGTCACACACAAGATGATGTTGCTATCTCTCTTGGTGCTCCTTGTGCTAGCAAGGTTCCAAGAGGTCTTTGTCGAGTGAAAGGAAAAGAGATGTCTTTCTCCTTGGCCGAATCCTCCTCAACCTTCAAGCGTCGCCGCACACCAAGTCGAGAGGAAAACTTGCGAGAGGAATAAGTGAATTGGCGAAAATAGAGAATACTCTATTTCGGATGAGTGCCCACTCGACATGGAGATCATGGTTACTAAAAATAGTAACCTCTCCTCATCCCAACGTTCACGCTATGTGAACTCGTCGCCCACTCCTCTCCCTATGAACCAAGCGCTCTTTTAATGAGCTGGTTCAATTGGTTCGGTTTAAGAACCAACCAAGCCAAGCGACAAGGCCTAGATCAAATAAACCCTAAGGCTTTAGATCTAACCGTCGATCTCTTTAATGCCCCTGATCTGACCGATCTGGCATCCATTCTCTCAATCGAAGCTTACCGATCTCAAGCCCTAATCAATCAAACATGATCAGACCAGATCTCACTTACAATCAGAGATTAAATCCCTTAAAACTGAACCCAAACAATTCAGTCCACACGATCTGACTTAAGTAAGCCATATCATCAAATTGTGCGACCCTAAGGGTTTCCTTTAAATGTCGGTAACGATAATTCACATTATCACGATCAGTGAGGGGTATCTAGCAACACATCACTGTCTCCCGATATAAAGGAAAGAGTCTTCCAAGACTACACCCAAACCATAGTACAAGTGTGAATCATTTCACAAAGCATACATATTTCCTTTGCCACTGGATGTTCTTATTGGACAAGTCTGTCAAACTTGTAACTCCAATATGATGAGCATGATTAGATCAGATGAACACTGTCACCTGGGTATGGCCATACACTCTCTCAATCATCTCATCCAGGGGGCCCCTTTAGAACATCACACTCCTTAAACAAGGAGACGGCAATCCTATGTCTATCACTAGTGCCCTAACCTGACTCAAGCTCACCATCCAAGATAGTCTATAATCATTATGTTTCAAATGATATTGAACTAACTCAAAATAATGACAATCATCATTTAGAAAACACAAGTGATCTCAAGTCAGAGGAAATGTGCCACTTGTCTTATACAAGGAATATTCACGTTGTGACAAACAACTGAACATCCTAGTAGGGTCTGTCCAGTACATCCCATGTACCCATGAGTCTACATCTTATTCCATGCTCGAAGCATCCTATAAGATCAGAACACATATTAGTCTTAACCATATCAAGGTTGTCTCATGTTCACCAAGATACATCGACTAAGGACATAACAGCATGTCAGCCCAGCTGAACAGCTTTGAGACATTATTCAGAAGAACATATATTGCAGCAGACAATGTAACTAACTGAATAACAACCATGCCTTTATAAACATAATAGTTTATTACATGATACTTGTTACATTCCCACAGGCCTCAAACATTAGCCTTAAGGGCATACCCCAACAATCTCCCACTTGCACTTAATCTAATGGTTGAAAAACTTCAAACCCATATTATTACAGTGCTTCTCATGCTTCTGCTGCGCCAGAGGCTTGGTAAGCGGGTCTGCCAGATTGTCGTCTGTATGAACCTTGCATACTTTGATCTCGCCACGATCAATGATCTCCCTGATCAAATGAAACCGTCTCTGTATGTGCTTGGACTTCTGGTGCGACCGTGGTTCCTTTGCTTGTGCGATTGCTCCAGTGTTATCACAAAAGATAACCAAAGGATCTGCACACGAAGGAACAACACCAAGTTCTCTCACGAACTTACGAATCCACACTGCCTCCTTGGATGCTTCCGAGGCTGCGACATACTCGGCTTCTGTTGTGGAATCAGCAACAGTTGACTGTTTGAAACTCTTCCACACCACTGCACCTCCATTCAAGCTAAAAACATAGCCTGATTGCGATCGGAAATCATCCTGGTCAGACTGGAACGAAGCGTCAGTATATCCTTCAATACTGAGTTCTTCCTGACCACCATATATCAAGAACATATCTTTGGTCCTCCGCAGATATTTTAGGATGTTCTTGACTGCAATCCAGTGCGCCAAACCTGGATTACTCTGGTAACGACTGGTCACGCTTAACCCGTAAGCGACGTCTGGGCGAGTACACAACATCGCATACATTATAGAACCAATAGCCGAAGCATAAGGCGTATTGTTCATTTCATCTTTCTCAGTCTGTGTTTGTGGACACTGACTCTTCGAAAGATTCAGACCATGTCTGACTGGAAGATATCCTTTCTTAGAATTCTCTAAGCGAAATCTCTCCAGGACCTTATCGATGTAAGTACTCTGGCACAGCCCGAGAAGCCTCTTAGATCTATCCCTGTAGATCTTCACACCTAACACATAGGCTGCTTCTCCTAGATCTTTCATCTGGAAACATTTCCTCAGCCATGCCTTTACAGCATGCATTTCAGGAATATCGTTTCCAATGATCAAGATGTCATCAACGTAGAGGACTAGGAAAATAATCACGCTCCCACTAAACCTCTTATATACACACGGGTCATCCTCGTTCTTGATGAAACCAAATTCAGTGACTGATTCATCAAAACGAATGTTCCAGCTTCTCGATGCTTGTTTAAGTCCATAAATAGACTTCTTTAACTTGCATATCTTATGACGATCTGCTGGATTAGTGAAACCTTCTGGTTGTGTCATATACACATCCTCATCCAGATTTCCATTAAGGAAAGCTGTTTTCACATCCATCTGCCAAATCTCATAATCATAATATGCAGCTATCGCGAAAAGAATCCGAATAGACTTAAACATGGCTACAGGTGAGAAAGTTTCATCATAATCTATCCCGTAGATTTGTTTGAAACCTTTCGCAACTAGCCTGCCTTTATAGGTAACCACGTTACCATCCATGTCAATCTTCTTCTTGAAGATCCATTTACAGCCTATAGGGATAACTCCCGGAGGCGGATCAACCAAATCCCAAACTTGGTTATCTGACATGGAGTCCATCTCGGCGCGCATAGCTTCAAGCCATCTCGCTGACTCCGGTCCACTGACCGCATCCGCATAAGTGAGGGGTTCATCATTATCAATGATGTAGACTCCGTCATAGCGCTCAGGCTGTCGACGGATCCTACCCGATCTTCGCGGTTCCCGTGATATCTGAGCCTCAGGTTGTTCAATAACCTGTTCTACCGGCTCAGGCTCATCCAACTGTGCTTGGTCACTTTGTCCTTCTTCTGGATTCTCATCCAGCTTTATTTCTCTCCCACTGGCCTCTTGCAGAAGAAATTCCTTCTCAAGAAATATGGCCGTCCGAGCAACAAAAACCTTGTTCTCTTTGGGGTCGTAGAAATAATAACCCTTAGTTTCCTTAGGGTAACCGACAAAGATACATTTGTCAGATCTGCTCTCTAGTTTCCCAGAGGCGAGCTTTTTGACATAAGCCTCGCAGCCCCAGATCCTGATAAATGTCAAGCTTGGCTGTTTCCCATACCATAACTCATATGGCGTCTTTGAAACTGCCTTGGATGGCACTCGGTTTAGTACCTTTGCAGCTGTTTCCAGTGCAAAACCCCAAAAGGAGTATGGAAGAGTAGCCTGACTCATCATAGAACGAACCATATCTAGTAATGTTCTATTTCTCCTTTCGGACACACCATTCCATTGCGGTGTTCCAGGCGGAGTGAGCTGTGAGATAATCCCACACTCTTTTAGATAGTCAGTAAATGCATGACTTAGGTATTCACCACCTCGATCTGAGCGAAGTGCCTTGATATTACGGCCTAGCTGATTTTGTACTTCATTCTTGAACTCTATGAACTTGTCAAAAGATTCACTTTTATGTCTCATCAGATAGACATACCCATATCTACTGAAATCATCAGTAAAGGTAATGAAGTACTGATAGCCACCTCTGGCATGTTTACTAAAAGGCCCACACACATCGCTGTGTATAAGGTCAAGTAAACCTGAAGCCCTTTGACCTTTGTGAGGAAAAGGAGACTTCGTCATTTTACCCATCAAACAAGCTTTGCATGTATCAATCTCCTTATAGGAGAATGATCCCAGCAGTCCATGATCATGCAACCGCTTAATGCGTTTCTCGTTTATATGGCCTAAACGACTATGCCATAGCAAGGTGCTGTCATCAGCATACTTGGCTTTCTTAATATCAACATTATGTATGGAACTTTCCATGTCCAACATGAATAACCCATTATTAATTGAACCAGTTGCATAAACAATATTATCAAATGATAAAACACACTTTGAAATATTGCATTCAAAGGAAAATCCCTTCCTGACAAGAGCAGGAATGGAGATAATATTTTTAGTTATACTGGGAACAAAGTAACAACTGTTCAGTTCCAATACAAGTCCAGATGGTAAAGAAATAAAGTAGTCTCCTACAGCAACAGCAGCAACCCGTGCCCCGTTTCCAACGCGTAGGTCCACCTCATGCTGTCCCACCTGCCTTCTTCTCTTGAGTTCCTGTACATTTGAACAAATGTGAACTCCACATGCAGTGTCCAACACCCATGATACAGAAGAAGAAAACATGACCTCAGTCACGAATATACCTGAGCCAGAAGCAAAGCTTCCCCTCTTATCTCCTTGGAGCGCTTTACAGTCCTTTTTCCAGTGACCTAGCTGGCCACAGTGGAAACACCTGTATTCCTTGGACCGCTTCACCTTTTGCTTCAGAGCCTTGCTGTAGTTCTTGACCGGGGCCTTGCCCTTCTTCCCCTTCTTCTTGTTCCTTGAAGGAACCATCAAGACAGAGGTTGAAGGCTTACCCTTCAGAGTCTCCTCAGTGGTCAAGAGCATATTCAGCAGCTCTGCCGGAGTACAATCGATTTTGTTCATATTAAAATTAATAATGAACGCGTCGAATGAAGGCGGGAGAGACTGTAGAATAATGTCCACAGCAAGCTCCTGGTTGATGGTATGCCCCAGTTTCTCTAGAGCCTCCTTGTGCCCAATCATCTTGAGCACGTGAGCTCCCACTGGGCTCCCTTCAGCCAGTTTGCTCTGAAAGAAGAGCTTTGTCAAATTATAGCGCTCAGTCCTCGCCTGTGCAGCATACAGCATCTTGAGGTTCGCTATCATGTCTATAGCAGACATATCCTCATGCTGACGCTGCAGCGGTGGCGTCATAGACGCTAGCATCAGGCAAGCGACATCAATGCTATCATTGACGTGCTTTTCATAGGCTTCCCGAACCGCCCTTGCGGCGTTCGGAGCGGGCTGCGGCGGAATCGCCGTCTCGAGGACATACAGTTTCCTCTCTGCCTTAAGAACGATCTTAAGGTGTCCAAACCAGTCAGAGAAGTTTGGCCCAGCAAACTTCTCCCTTTCCAGTAGGGATCGCACATTGAAGTTCATGGTGTTCGTTGCTGCAGGTATCTACAACAATGCAAGAACAGCAAGGTCAGTATCAATGTATAAGAATCAATCAGGACTTAAGAAAGATTCTTTTTCTCACTATTTTATCAGGCGTGAAAAATCCAGCAAAACAGCCCGAAAGAGTAGAACTCTTTTAGTGAGATGGGATCCAGATTTCATACTTGGTCTCCGCGTCCCGCTCAGGCGAGATAAGATGCACAGAGAGTACAAGCACTAGTTTCTGGTAGGCAGTCCCTGCCGATCGCCAACCCGTGCGATTCCCCTTCATCTGGGCAGTCCAGCAGACTGTGCCAACTGAGTTGGTACAACACAATCTCTGACCCCAACAGACGGCTGCCTCCATGTGCTACCATATGCGCCACATATGTAGACTACACGGTCAAGCTGACCCGACCTACTCCCTGGACCACCATGTGCTATGCTGAGCAACGAGAAGGGATAAATCCCTGCTCTGTAACACACAGGTGTAATCCCGCACCGTCTGAAGATAGATGGACGTGCCCACTGAGTGGGTACAACACGGCTCCAACGATAATCAGAACAGTGAGGTTTCGCGTCAGAAGGCTTACGAGCTTGATATTTTAGCGTTGGATTTTAACGGTCTTTTATCTTTATTACTATCATTCAATCCCTATGGTGATAGCAAAAGATAAATCTATCATGCATTTCTAATATTTATGCAATAAAAGAAAGCATGTGTCATATGTGGTAAAAGCCCATAGCCCTAGTGAGACCTTAACCTAACTTAAGACTGCACTTGCTGTTCATGGGTCTTTTGCTGCTCATCTGGCCCAAACCTGGACCCAAGCGCCATCTGCAGCTCTGGTGCGCCCACCAGGAAATGCGCCAGGTCCTAGGGTCGAACCCTAGACCTCCCACCTGGTCCAGCCATTGCTGCATGCGCCTGTGCCAAGTGTGCTCAGTGCTCTTGTCTAATTAAATTACAAATTTAACTATCTAGACAAGAGTGACACGCAGGTCACTTACATTTATAAATTAAAACCCAGTGATTCGCAGATCACAATAATTAATTTACAATTTTAATACAGGCACGCAGGCCCCAGCACAGCACACAATTAATATGGGCAGCCCACATATGACTAAATAGACAAACATATGTATCAAATCAGCAAACATGTGATCCATGATAAAAATTAAAATTTTCGAAAACCCCATGGGATTAATTTTAATTTTTCCTTATTTGCCCTACAACCTTACAACGGTCCATTACTAGGGATCCACTCATCCAACCTAGTCAGATCCACTGCCCTTGCATGCACCAAGTCCTAACTGACTCGAGTCGACCAAAAGGTCAACTATGCATGCGCTAGGGCTGAACGACCACACTGAGGTCTGGCAAACGGGAGTGACCCCGGGCCTAACTCAGGTGCGTTCATTAATCGTCTCAATCAGACATCGCTACACACCTGTCTGCAGTCGACCTATAGCCACCATAGGCTTGCGCCAAGGTGCTATCTGGTCGACCCTTTCAGGCTGTCAGATGATCTGATCAGACATGATTGGATCTAACCTAGGGGGTGACATCAACCCCAGTAACCCGTCTAAGGGTTTACAGTAAGGTCTTTAGATCTAGCATTAGTCGCGCAAGTGTATAAGTTTTGAAAAGAAAACTACAACTTAGAAGCGCCAACTAACATGCGCAAGATAAACATATAGACAAGATTTTCATCATGTAACTTTCGCATGTTGAAGATCTAAGCATACATTCGCATATATGGATCACGCAAATCATCAAGCAATCAAGATAACATGCATTCAACCTGCTCTGATACCAGTTGAAAGAACCCCTTAAATAAGGGGGGTCCCCTTCATGGGGGAGCATAACCCTTAGAGCATATGGCGCATAAAATTGTTCTCTTGCGGAATTAGGGTTATAAGATCGATACGCATGCAAAAGATCAACTTGATAACAATAAGAAAACATTCATACCATCGCCATGGAAAGATGTTTCCTTGGAAGCAAAGATCAAAGTAGATCTTCTCCTTGTCGTCACACACAAGATGATGTTGCTATCTCTCTTGGTGCTCCTTGTGCTAGCAAGGTTCCAAGAGGTCCTTGTCGAGTGAAGGGAAAAGAGATGTCTTTCTCCTTGGCCGAATCCTCCTCAACCTTCAAGCGTCGCCGCACACCAAGTCGAGAGGAAAAACTTGCGAGAGGAATAAGTGAAATTGGCGAAAATAGAGAATACTCTATTTCGGATGAGTGCCCACTCGACATGGAGATCATGGTTACTAAAAATAGTAACCTCTCCTCATCCCAACGTTCACGCTATGTGAACTCGTCGCCCACTCCTCTCCCAATGAACCAAGCGCTCTTTTAGTGAGCTGGTTCAATTGGTTCGGTTTAAGAACCAACCAAGCCAAGCGACAAGGCCTAGATCAAATAAACCCTAAGGCTTTAGATCTAACCGTCGATCTCTTTAATGCCCCTGATCTGACCGATCTGGCATCCATTCTCTCAATCGAAGCTTACCGATCTCAAGCCCTAATCAATCAAACATGATCAGACCAGATCTCACTTACAATCAGAGATTAAATCCCTTAAAACTGAACCCAAACAATTCAGTCCACACGATCTGACTTAAGTAAGCCATATCATCAAATTGTGCGACCCTAAGGGTTTCCTTTAAATGTCGGTAACGATAATTCACATTATCACGATCAGTGAGGGGTATCTAGCAACACATCACTGTCTCCCGATATAAAGGAAAGAGTCTTCCAAGACTACACCCAAACCATAGCACAAGTGTGAATCATTTCACAAAGCATACATATTTCCTTTGCCACTGGATGTTCTTATTGGACAAGTCTGTCAAACTTGTAACTCCAATATGATGAGCATGATTAGATCAGATGAACACTGTCACCTGGGTATGGCCATACACTCTCTCAATCATCTCATCCAGGGGGCCCCTTTAGAACATCACACTCCTTAAACAAGGAGACGGCAATCCTATGTCTATCACTAGTGCCCTAACCTGACTCAAGCTCACCATCCAAGATAGTCTATAATCATTATGTTTCAAATGATATTGAACTAACTCAAAATAATGACAATCATCATTTAGAAAACACAAGTGATCTCAAGTCAGAGGAAATGTGCCACTTGTCTTATACAAGGAATATTCACGTTGTGACAAACAACTGAACATCCTAGTAGGGTCTGTCCAGTACATCCCATGTACCCATGAGTCTACATCTTATTCCATGCTCGAAGCATCCTATAAGATCAGAACACATATTAGTCTTAACCATATCAAGGCTGTCTCATGTTCACCAAGATACATCGACTAAGGACATAACAGCATGTCAGCCCAGCTGAACAGCTTTGAGACATTATTCAGAAGAACATATATTGCAGCAGACAATGTAACTAACTGAATAACAACCATGCCTTTATAAACATAATAGTTTATTACATGATACTTGTTACATTCCCACAGGCCTCAAACATTAGCCTTAAGGGCATACCCCAACAATCTCCCACTTGCACTTAATCTAATGGTTGAAAAACTTCAAACCCATATTATTACAGTGCTTCTCATGCTTCTGCTGCGCCAGAGGCTTGGTAAGCGGGTCTGCCAGATTGTCGTCTGTATGAACCTTGCATACTTTGATCTCGCCACGATCAATGATCTCCCTGATCAAATGAAACCGTCTCTGTATGTGCTTGGACTTCTGGTGCGACCGTGGTTCCTTTGCTTGTGCGATTGCTCCAGTGTTATCACAAAAGATAACCAAAGGATCTGCACACGAAGGAACAACACCAAGTTCTCTCACGAACTTACGAATCCACACTGCCTCCTTGGATGCTTCCGAGGCTGCGACATACTCGGCTTCTGTTGTGGAATCAGCAACAGTTGACTGTTTGAAACTTTTCCACACCACTGCACCTCCATTCAAGCTAAAAACATAGCCTGATTGCGATCGGAAATCATCCTGGTCAGACTGGAACGAAGCGTCAGTATATCCTTCAATACTGAGTTCTTCCTGACCACCATATATCAAGAACATATCTTTGGTCCTCCGCAGATATTTTAGGATGTTCTTGACTGCAATCCAGTGCGCCAAACCTGGATTACTCTGGTAACGACTGGTCACGCTTAACCCGTAAGCGACGTCTGGGCGAGTACACAACATCGCATACATTATAGAACCAATAGCCGAAGCATAAGGCGTATTGTTCATTTCATCTTTCTCAGTCTGTGTTTGTGGACACTGACTCTTCGAAAGATTCAGACCATGTCTGACTGGAAGATATCCTTTCTTAGAATTCTCTAAGCGAAATCTCTCCAGGACCTTATCGATGTAAGTACTCTGGCACAGCCCGAGAAGCCTCTTAGATCTATCCCTGTAGATCTTCACACCTAACACATAGGCTGCTTCTCCTAGATCTTTCATCTGGAAACATTTCCTCAGCCATGCCTTTACAGCATGCATTTCAGGAATATCGTTTCCAATGATCAAGATGTCATCGACGTAGAGGACTAGAAAAGTAATCACGCTCCCACTAAACCTCTTATATACACACGGGTCATCCTCGTTCTTGATGAAACCAAATTCAGTGACTGATTCATCAAAACGAATGTTCCAGCTTCTCGATGCTTGTTTAAGTCCATAAATAGACTTCTTTAACTTGCATATTTTATGACGATCTGCTGGATTAGTGAAACCTTCTGGTTGTGTCATATACACATCCTCATCCAGATTTCCATTAAGGAAAGCTGTTTTCACATCCATCTGCCAAATCTCATAATCATAATATGCAGCTATCGCGAAAAGAATCCGAATAGACTTAAACATGGCTACAGGTGAGAAAGTTTCATCATAATCTATCCCGTAGATTTGTTTGAAACCTTTCGCAACTAGCCTGCCTTTATAGGTAACCACGTTACCATCCATGTCAATCTTCTTCTTGAAGATCCATTTACAGCCTATAGGGATAACTCCCGGAGGCGGATCAACCAAATCCCAAACTTGGTTATCTGACATGGAGTCCATCTCGGCGCGCATAGCTTCAAGCCATCTCGCTGACTCCGGTCCACTGACCGCATCCGCATAAGTGAGGGGTTCATCATTGTCAATGATGTAGACTCCGTCATAGCGCTCAGGCTGTCGACGGATCCTACCCGATCTTCGCGGTTCCCGTGATATCTGAGCCTCAGGTTGTTCAATAACCTGTTCTACCGGCTCAGGCTCATCCAACTGTGCTTGACTACTTTGTCCTTCGTCTGGATTCTCATCCAGCTTTATTTCTCTCCCACTGGCCTCTTGCAGAAGAAATTCCTTCTCAAGAAATATGGCCGTCCGAGCAACAAAAACCTTGTTCTCTTTGGGGTCGTAGAAATAATAACCCTTAGTTTCCTTAGGGTAACCGACAAAGATACATTTGTCAGATCTGCTCTCTAGTTTCCCAGAGGCGAGCTTTTTGACATAAGCCTCGCAGCCCCAGATCCTGATAAATGTCAAGCTTGGCTGTTTCCCATACCATAACTCATATGGCGTCTTTGAAACTGCCTTGGATGGCACTCGGTTTAGTACCTTTGCAGCTGTTTCCAGTGCAAAACCCCAAAAGGAGTATGGAAGAGTAGCCTGACTCATCATAGAACGAACCATATCTAGTAATGTTCTATTTCTCATTTCGGACACACCATTCCATTGCGGTGTTCCAGGCGGAGTGAGCTGTGAGATAATCCCACACTCTTTTAGATAGTCAGTAAATGCATGACTTAGGTATTCACCACCTCGATCTGAGCGAAGTGCCTTGATATTACGGCCTAGCTGATTTTGTACTTCATTCTTAAACTCTTTGAACTTGTCAAAAGATTCACTTTTATGTCTCATCAGATAGACATACCCATATCTACTGAAATCATCAGTAAAGGTAATGAAGTACTGATAGCCACCTCTGGCATGTTTACTAAAAGGCCCACACACATCGCTGTGTATAAGGTCAAGTAAACCTGAAGCCCTTTGACCTTTGTGAGGAAAAGGAGACTTCGTCATTTTACCCATCAAACAAGCTTTGCATGTATCAATCTCCTTATAGGAGAATGATCCCAGCAGTCCATGATCATGCAACCGCTTAATGCGTTTCTCGTTTATATGGCCTAAACGACTATGCCATAGCAAGGTGCTGTCATCAGCATACTTGGCTTTCTTAATATCAACATTATGTATGGAACTTTCCATGTCCAACATGAATAACCCATTATTAATTGAACCAGTTGCATAAACAATATTATCAAATGATAAAACACACTTTGAAATATTGCATTCAAAGGAAAATCCCTTCCTGACAAGAGCAGGAATGGAGATAATATTTTTAGTTATACTGGGAACAAAGTAACAACTGTTCAGTTCCAATACAAGTCCAGATGGTAAAGAAATAAAGTAGTCTCCTACAGCAACAGCAGCAACCCGTGCCCCGTTTCCAACGCGTAGGTCCACCTCATGCTGTCCCACCTGCCTTCTTCTCTTGAGTTCCTGTACATTTGAACAAATGTGAACTCCACATGCAGTGTCCAACACCCATGATACAGAAGAAGAAAACATGACCTCAGTCACGAATATACCTGAGCCAGAAGCAAAGCTTCCCCTCTTATCTCCTTGGAGCGCTTTACAGTCCTTTTTCCAGTGACCCAGCTGGCCACAGTGGAAACACCTGTATTCCTTGGACCGCTTCACCTTTTGCTTCAGAACCTTGCTGTAGTTCTTGACCGGGGCCTTGCCCTTCTTCCCCTTCTTCTTGTTCCTTGAAGGAACCATCAAGACAGAGGTTGAAGGCTTACCCTTCAGAGTCTCCTCAGTGGTCAAGAGCATATTCAGCAGCTCTGCCGGAGTACAATCGATTTTGTTCATATTAAAATTAATAATGAACGCGTCGAATGAAGGCGGGAGAGACTGTAGAATAATGTCCACAGCAAGCTCCTGGTTGATGGTATGCCCCAGTTTCTCTAGAGCCTCCTTGTGCCCAATCATCTTGAGCACGTGAGCTCCCACTGGGCTCCCTTCAGCCAGTTTGCTCTGAAAGAAGAGCTTTGTCAAATTATAGCGCTCAGTCCTCGCCTGTGCAGCATACAGCATCTTGAGGTTCGCTATCATGTCTATAGCAGACATATCCTCATGCTGACGCTGCAGCGGTGGCGTCATAGACGCTAGCATCAGGCAAGCGACATCAATGCTATCATTGACGTGCTTTTCATAGGCTTCCCGAACCGCCCTTGCGGCGTTCGGAGCGGGCTGCGGCGGTATCGCCGTCTCGAGGACATACAGTTTCCTCTCTGCCTTAAGAACGATCTTAAGGTGTCCAAACCAGTCAGAGAAGTTTGGCCCAGCAAACTTCTCCCTTTCCAGTAGGGATCGCACATTGAAGTTCATGGTGTTCGTTGCTGCAGGTATCTACAACAATGCAAGAACAGCAAGGTCAGTATCAATGTATAAGAATCAATCAGGACTTAAGAAAGATTCTTTTTCTCACTATTTTATCAGGCGTGAAAAATCCAGCAAAACAGCCCGAAAGAGTAGAACTCTTTTAGTGAGATGGGATCCAGATTTCATACTTGGTCTCCGCGTCCCGCTCAGGCGAGATAAGATGCACAGAGAGTACAAGCACTAGTTTCTGGTAGGCAGTCCCTGCCGATCGCCAACCCGTGCGATTCCCCTTCATCTGGGCAGTCCAGCAGACTGTGCCAACTGAGTTGGTACAACACAATCTCTGACCCCAACAGACGGCTGCCTCCATGTGCTACCATATGCGCCACATATGTAGACTACACGGTCAAGCTGACCCGACCTACTCCCTGGACCACCATGTGCTATGCTGAGCAACGAGAAGGGATAAATCCCTGCTCTGTAACACACAGGTGTAATCCCGCACCGTCTGAAGATAGATGGACGTGCCCACTGAGTGGGTACAACACGGCTCCAACGATAATCAGAACAGTGAGGTTTCGCGTCAGAAGGCTTACGAGCTTGATATTTTAGCGTTGGATTTTAACGGTCTTTTATCTTTATCACTATCATTCAATCCCTATGGTGATAGCAAAAGATAAATCTATCATGCATTTCTAATATTTATGCAATAAAAGAAAGCATGTGTCATATGTGGTAAAAGCCCATAGCCCTAGTGAGACCTTAACCTAACTTAAGACTGCACTTGCTTTTCATGGGTCTTTTGCTGCTCATTTGGCCCAAACCTGGACCCAAGCGCCATCTGCAGCTCTGGTGCGCCCACCAGGAAATGCGCCAGGTCCTAGGGTCGAACCCTAGACCTCCCACCTGGTCCAGCCATGCTGCGTGCGCCTCTGCCAAGTGTGCTCAGTGCTCTTGTCTAATTAAATTACAAATTTAACTATCTAGACAAGAGTGACACGCAGGTCACTTACATTTATAAATTAAAACCCAGTGATACGCAGATCACAATAATTAATTTACAATTTTAATACAGGCACGCAGGCCCCAGCACAGCACACAATTAATATGGGCAGCTCACATATGACTAAATAGACAAACATATGTATCAAATCAGCAAACATGTGATCCATGATAAAAATTAAAATTTTCGAAAACCCCATGGGATTAATTTTAATTTTTCCTTATTTGCCCTACAACCTTACAACGGTCCATTACTAGGGATCCACTCATCCAACCTAGTCAGATCCACTGCCCTTGCATGCACCAAGTCCTAACTGACTCGAGTCGACCAAAAGTCAACTATGCATGCGCTAGGGCTGAACGACCACACTGAGGTCTGGCAAACGGGAGTGACCCCGGGCCTAACTCAGGTGCGTTCATTAATCGTCTCAATCAGACATCGCTACACACCTGTCTGCAGTCGACCTATAGCCACCATAGGCTTGCGCCAAGGTGCTATCTGGTCGACCCTTTCAGGCTGTCAGATGATCTGATCAGACATGATTGGATCTAACCTAGGGGGTGACATCAACCCCAGTAACCCGTCTAAGGGTTTACAGTAAGGTCTTTAGATCTAGCATTAGTCGCGCAAGTGTATAAGTTTTGAAAAGAAAACTACAACTTAGAAGCGCCAACTAACATGCGCAAGATAAACATATAGACAAGATTTTCATCATGTAACTTTCGCATGTTGAAGATCTAAGCATACATTCGCATATATGGATCACGCAAATCATCAAGCAATCAAGATAACATGCATTCAACCTGCTCTGATACCAGTTGAAAGAACCCCTTAAATAAGGGGGGTCCCCTTCATGGGGGAGCATAACCCTTAGAGCATATGGCGCATAAAATTGTTCTCTTGCGGAATTAGGGTTATAAGATCGATACGCATGCAAAAGATCAACTTGATAACAATAAGAAAACATTCATACCATCGCCATGGAAAGATGTTTCCTTGGAAGCAAAGATCAAAGTAGATCTTCTCCTTGTCGTCACACACAAGATGATGTTGCTATCTCTCTTGGTGCTCCTTGTGCTAGCAAGGTTCCAAGAGGTCCTTGTCGAGTGAAGGGAAAAGAGATGTCTTTCTCCTTGGCCGAATCCTCCTCAACCTTCAAGCGTCGCCGCACACCAAGTCGAGAGGAAAAACTTGCGAGAGGAATAAGTGAAATTGGCGAAAATAGAGAATACTCTATTTCGGATGAGTGCCCACTCGACATGGAGATCATGGTTACTAAAAATAGTAACCTCTCCTCATCCCAACGTTCACGCTATGTGAACTCGTCGCCCACTCCTCTCCCAATGAACCAAGCGCTCTTTTAGTGAGCTGGTTCAATTGGTTCGGTTTAAGAACCAACCAAGCCAAGCGACAAGGCCTAGATCAAATAAACCCTAAGGCTTTAGATCTAACCGTCGATCTCTTTAATGCCCCTGATCTGACCGATCTGGCATCCATTCTCTCAATCGAAGCTTACCGATCTCAAGCCCTAATCAATCAAACATGATCAGACCAGATCTCACTTACAATCAGAGATTAAATCCCTTAAAACTGAACCCAAACAATTCAGTCCACACGATCTGACTTAAGTAAGCCATATCATCAAATTGTGCGACCCTAAGGGTTTCCTTTAAATGTCGGTAACGATAATTCACATTATCACGATCAGTGAGGGGTATCTAGCAACACATCACTGTCTCCCGATATAAAGGAAAGAGTCTTCCAAGACTACACCCAAACCATAGCACAAGTGTGAATCATTTCACAAAGCATACATATTTCCTTTGCCACTGGATGTTCTTATTGGACAAGTCTGTCAAACTTGTAACTCCAATATGATGAGCATGATTAGATCAGATGAACACTGTCACCTGGGTATGGCCATACACTCTCTCAATCATCTCATCCAGGGGGCCCCTTTAGAACATCACACTCCTTAAACAAGGAGACGGCAATCCTATGTCTATCACTAGTGCCCTAACCTGACTCAAGCTCACCATCCAAGATAGTCTATAATCATTATGTTTCAAATGATATTGAACTAACTCAAAATAATGACAATCATCATTTAGAAAACACAAGTGATCTCAAGTCAGAGGAAATGTGCCACTTGTCTTATACAAGGAATATTCACGTTGTGACAAACAACTGAACATCCTAGTAGGGTCTGTCCAGTACATCCCATGTACCCATGAGTCTACATCTTATTCCATGCTCGAAGCATCCTATAAGATCAGAACACATATTAGTCTTAACCATATCAAGGCTGTCTCATGTTCACCAAGATACATCGACTAAGGACATAACAGCATGTCAGCCCAGCTGAACAGCTTTGAGACATTATTCAGAAGAACATATATTGCAGCAGACAATGTAACTAACTGAATAACAACCATGCCTTTATAAACATAATAGTTTATTACATGATACTTGTTACATTCCCACAGGCCTCAAACATTAGCCTTAAGGGCATACCCCAACAAACCAAAGGATCTGCACTCGAAGGAACAACCATACCAGTTGAAAGAACCCCTTAAATAAGGGGGGTCCCCTTCATGGGGGAGCATAACCCTTAGAGCATATGGCGCATAAAATTGTTCTCTTGCGGAATTAGGGTTATAAGATCGATACGCATGCAAAAGATCAACTTGATAACAATAAGAAAACATTCATACCATCGCCATGGAAAGATGTTTCCTTGGAAGCAAAGATCAAAGTAGATCTTCTCCTTGTCGTCACACACAAGATGATGTTGCTATCTCTCTTGGTGCTCCTTGTGCTAGCAAGGTTCCAAGAGGTCCTTGTCGAGTGGGCGCTCATCCGAAATAGAGTATTCTCTATTTTCGCCAATTCACTAATTCCTCTCGCAAGTTTTTCCTCTCGACTGGGTGTGCGGCGACGCTTGAAGGTTGAGGAGGATTCGGCCAAGGAGAAAGACATCTCTTTTCCCTTCACTCGACAAGGACCTCTTGGAACCTTGCTAGCACAAGGAGCACCAAGAGAGATAGCAACATCATCTTGTGTGTGACGACAAGGAGAAGATCTACTTTGATCTTTGCTTCCAAGGAAACATCTTTCCATGGCGATGGTATGAATGTTTTCTTATTGTTATCAAGTTGATCTTTTGCATGCGTATCGATCTTATAACCCTAATTCCGCAAGAGAACAATTTTATGCGCCATATGCTCTAAGGGTTATGCTCCCCCATGAAGGGGACCCCCCTTATTTAAGGGGTTCTTTCAACTGAGACATTATTCAGAAGAACATATATTGCAGCAGACAATGTAACTAACTGAATAACAACCATGCCTTTATAAACATAATAGTTTATTACATGATACTTGTTACATTCCCACAGGCCTCAAACATTAGCCTTAAGGGCATACCCCAACAATCTCCCACTTGCACTTAATCTAATGGTTGAAAAACTTCAAACCCATATTATTACAGTGCTTCTCATGCTTCTGCTGCGCCAGAGGCTTGGTAAGCGGGTCTGCCAGATTGTCGTCTGTATGAACCTTGCATACTTTGATCTCGCCACGATCAATGATCTCCCTGATCAAATGAAACCGTCTCTGTATGTGCTTGGACTTCTGGTGCGACCGTGGTTCCTTTGCTTGTGCGATTGGTCCAGTGTTATCACAAAAGATAACCAAAGGATCTGCACACGAAGGAACAACACCAAGTTCTCTCACGAACTTACGAATTCACACTGCCTCCTTGGATGCTTCCGAGGCTGCGACATACTCGGCTTCTGTTGTGGAATCAGCAACAGTTGACTGTTTGAAACTTTTCCACACCACTGCACCTCCATTCAAGCTAAAAACATAGCCTGATTGCGATCGGAAATCATCCTGGTCAGACTGGAACGAAGCGTCAGTATATCCTTCAATACTGAGTTCTTCCTGACCACCATATATCAAGAACATATCTTTGGTCCTCCGCAGATATTTTAGGATGTTCTTGACTGCAATCCAGTGCGCCAAACCTGGATTACTCTGGTAACGACTGGTCACACTTAACCCGTAAGCGACGTCTGGGCGAGTACACAACATCGCATACATTATAGAACCAATAGCCGAAGCATAAGGCGTATTGTTCATTTCATCTTTCTCAGTCTGTGTTTGTGGACACTGACTCTTCGAAAGATTCAGACCATGTCTGACTGGAAGATATCCTTTCTTAGAATTCTCTAAGCGAAATCTCTCCAGGACCTTATCGATGTAAGTACTCTGGCACAGCCCGAGAAGCCTCTTAGATCTATCCCTGTAGATCTTCACACCTAACACATAGGCTGCTTCTCCTAGATCTTTCATCTGGAAACATTTCCTCAGCCATGCTTTAACAGCATGCATTTCAGGAATGTCATTTCCAATGATCAAGATGTCATCGACGTAGAGGACTAGGAAAATAATCACGCTCCCACTAAACCTCTTATATACACACGGGTCATCCTCGTTCTTGATGAAACCAAATTCAGTGACTGATTCATCAAAACGAATGTTCCAGCTTCTCGATGCTTGTTTAAGTCCATAAATAGACTTCTTTAACTTGCATATCTTATGACGATCTGCTGGATTAGTGAAACCTTCTGGTTGTGTCATATACACATCCTCATCCAGATTTCCATTAAGGAAAGCTGTTTTCACATCCATCTGCCAAATCTCATAATCATAATATGCAGCTATCGCGAAAAGAATCCGAATAGACTTAAACATGGCTACAGGTGAGAAAGTTTCATCATAATCTATCCCGTAGATTTGTTTGAAACCTTTCGCAACTAGCCTGCCTTTATAGGTAACCACGTTACCATCCATGTCAATCTTCTTCTTGAAGATCCATTTACAGCCTATAGGGATAACTCCCGGAGGCGGATCAACCAAATCCCAAACTTGGTTATCTGACATGGAGTCCATCTCGGCGCGCATAGCTTCAAGCCATCTCGCTGATTCCGGTCCACTGACCGCATCCGCATAAGTAAGGGGTTCATCATTATCAATGATGTAGACTCCGTCATAGCGCTCAGGCTGTCGACGGATCCTACCCGATCTTCGCGGTTCCCGTGATATCTGAGCCTCAGGTTGTTCAATAACCTGTTCTACCGGCTCAGGCTCATCCAACTGTGCTTGGTCACTTTGTCCTTCTTCTGGATTCTCATCCAGCTTTATTTCTCTCCCACTTGCCTCTTGCAGAAGAAATTCCTTCTCAAGAAATATGGCCGTCCGAGCAACAAAAACCTTGTTCTCTTTGGGGTCGTAGAAATAATAACCCTTAGTTTCCTTAGGGTAACCGACAAAGATACATTTGTCAGATCTGCTCTCTAGTTTCCCAGAGGCGAGCTTTTTGACATAAGCCTCGCAGCCCCAGATCCTGATAAATGTCAAGCTTGGCTGTTTCCCATACCATAACTCATATGGCGTCTTTGAAACTGCCTTGGATGGCACTCGGTTTAGTACCTTTGCAGCTGTTTCCAGTGCAAAACCCCAAAAGGAGTATGGAAGAGTAGCCTGACTCATCATAGAACGAACCATATCTAGTAATGTTCTATTTCTCCTTTCGGACACACCATTCCATTGCGGTGTTCCAGGCGGAGTGAGCTGTGAGATAATCCCACACTCTTTTAGATAGTCAGTAAATGCATGACTTAGGTATTCACCACCTCGATCTGAGCGAAGTGCCTTGATATTACGGCCTAGCTGATTTTGTACTTCATTCTTGAACTCTATGAACTTGTCAAAAGATTCACTTTTATGTCTCATCAGATAGACATACCCATATCTACTGAAATCATCAGTAAAGGTAATGAAGTACTGATAGCCACCTCTGGCATGTTTACTAAAAGGCCCACACACATCGCTGTGTATAAGGTCAAGTAAACCTGAAGCCCTTTGACCTTTGTGAGGAAAAGGAGACTTCGTCATTTTACCCATCAAACAAGCTTTGCATGTATCAATCTCCTTATAGGAGAATGATCCCAGCAGTCCATGATCATGCAACCGCTTAATGCGTTTCTCGTTTATATGGCCTAAACGACTATGCCATAGCAAGGTGCTGTCATCAGCATACTTGGCTTTCTTAATATCAACATTATGTATGGAACTTTCCATGTCCAACATGAATAACCCATTATTAATTGAACCAGTTGCATAAACAATATTATCAAATGATAAAACACACTTTGAAATATTGCATTCAAAGGAAAATCCCTTCCTGACAAGAGCAGGAATGGAGATAATATTTTTAGTTATACTGGGAACAAAGTAACAACTGTTCAGTTCCAATACAAGTCCAGATGGTAAAGAAATAAAGTAGTCTCCTACAGCAACAGCAGCAACCCGTGCCCCGTTTCCAACGCGTAGGTCCACCTCATGCTGTCCCACCTGCCTTCTTCTCTTGAGTTCCTGTACATTTGAACAAATGTGAACTCCACATGCAGTGTCCAACACCCATGATACAGAAGAAGAAAACATGACCTCAGTCACGAATATACCTGAGCCAGAAGCAAAGCTTCCCCTCTTATCTCCTTGGAGCGCTTTACAGTCCTTTTTCCAGTGACCCAGCTGGCCACAGTGGAAACACCTGTATTCCTTGGACCGCTTCACCTTCTGCTTCAGAGCCTTGCTGTAATTCTTGACCGGGGCCTTGCCCTTCTTCCCCTTCTTCTTGTTCCTTGAAGGAACCATCAAGACAGAGGTTGAAGGCTTACCCTTCAGAGTCTCCTCAGTGGTCAAGAGCATATTCAGCAGCTCTGCCGGAGTACAATCGATTTTGTTCATATTAAAATTAATAATGAACGCGTCGAATGAAGGCGGGAGAGACTGTAGAATAATGTCCACAGCAAGCTCCTGGTTGATGGTATGCCCCAGTTTCTCTAGAGCCTCCTTGTGCCCAATCATCTTGAGCACGTGAGCTCCCACTGGGCTCCCTTCAGCCAGTTTGCTCTGAAAGAAGAGCTTTGTCAAATTATAGCGCTCAGTCCTCGCCTGTGCAGCATACAGCATCTTGAGGTTCGCTATCATGTCTATAGCAGACATATCCTCATGCTGACGCTGCAGCGGTGGCGTCATAGACGCTAGCATCAGGCAAGCGACATCAATGCTATCATTGACGTGCTTTTCATAGGCTTCCCGAACCGCCCTTGCGGCGTTCGGAGCGGGCTGCGGCGGAATCGCCGTCTCGAGGACATACAGTTTCCTCTCTGCCTTAAGAACGATCTTAAGGTGTCCAAACCAGTCAGAGAAGTTTGGCCCAGCAAACTTCTCCCTTTCCAGTAGGGATCGCACATTGAAGTTCATGGTGTTCGTTGCTGCAGGTATCTACAACAATGCAAGAACAGCAAGGTCAGTATCAATGTATAAGAATCAATCAGGACTTAAGAAAGATTCTTTTTCTCACTATTTTATCAGGCGTGAAAAATCCAGCAAAACAGCCCGAAAGAGTAGAACTCTTTTAGTGAGATGGGATCCAGATTTCATACTTGGTCTCCGCGTCCCGCTCAGGCGAGATAAGATGCACAGAGAGTACAAGCACTAGTTTCTGGTAGGCAGTCCCTGCCGATCGCCAACCCGTGCGATTCCCCTTCATCTGGGCAGTCCAGCAGACTGTGCCAACTGAGTTGGTACAACACAATCTCTGACCCCAACAGACGGCTGCCTCCATGTGCTACCATATGCGCCACATATGTAGACTACACGGTCAAGCTGACCCGACCTACTCCCTGGACCACCATGTGCTATGCTGAGCAACGAGAAGGGATAAATCCCTGCTCTGTAACACACAGGTGTAATCCCGCACCGTCTGAAGATAGATGGACGTGCCCACTGAGTGGGTACAACACGGCTCCAACGATAATCAGAACAGTGAGGTTTCGCGTCAGAAGGCTTACGAGCTTGATATTTTAGCGTTGGATTTTAACGGTCTTTTATCTTTATCACTATCATTCAATCCCTATGGTGATAGCAAAAGATAAATCTATCATGCATTTCTAATATTTATGCAATAAAAGAAAGCATGTGTCATATGTGGTAAAAGCCCATAGCCCTAGTGAGACCTTAACCTAACTTAAGACTGCACTTGCTTTTCATGGGTCTTTTGCTGCTCATTTGGCCCAAACCTGGACCCAAGCGCCATCTGCAGCTCTGGTGCGCCCACCAGGAAATGCGCCAGGTCCTAGGGTCGAACCCTAGACCTCCCTCCTGGTCCAGCCATGCTGCGTGCGCCTCTGCCAAGTGTGCTCAGTGCTCTTGTCTAATTAAATTACAAATTTAACTATCTAGACAAGAGTGACACGCAGGTCACTTACATTTATAAATTAAAACCCAGTGATTCGCAGATCACAATAATTAATTTACAATTTAATACAGGCACGCAGGCCCCAGCACAGCACACAATTAATATGGGCAGCCCACATATGACTAAATAGACAAACATATGTATCAAATCAGCAAACATGTGATCCATGATAAAAATTAAAATTTTCGAAAACCCCATGGGATTAATTTTAATTTTTCCTTATTTGCCCTACAACCTTACAACGGTCCATTACTAGGGATCCACTCATCCAACCTAGTCAGATCCACTGCCCTTGCATGCACCAAGTCCTAACTGACTCGAGTCGACCAAAAGTCAACTATGCATGCGCTAGGGCTGAACGACCACACTGAGGTCTGGCAAACGGGAGTGACCCCGGGCCTAACTCAGGTGCGTTCATTAATCGTCTCAATCAGACATCGCTACACACCTGTCTGCAGTCGACCTATAGCCACCATAGGCTTGCGCCAAGGTGCTATCTGGTCGACCCTTTCAGGCTGTCAGATGATCTGATCAGACATGATTGGATCTAACCTAGGGGGTGACATCAACCCCAGTAACCCGTCTAAGGGTTTACAGTAAGGTCTTTAGATCTAGCATTAGTCGCGCAAGTGTATAAGTTTTGAAAAGAAAACTACAACTTAGAAGCGCCAACTAACATGCGCAAGATAAACATATAGACAAGATTTTCATCATGTAACTTTCGCATGTTGAAGATCTAAGCATACATTCGCATATATGGATCACGCAAATCATCAAGCAATCAAGATAACATGCATTCAACCTGCTCCGATACCAGTTGAAAGTACCCCTTAAATAAGGGGGGTCCCCTTCATGGGGGAGCATAACCCTTAGAGCATATGGCGCATAAAATTGTTCTCTTGCGGAATTAGGGTTATAAGATCGATACGCATGCAAAAGATCAACTTGATATTTTTAGCGTACAACTAACATGCGCAATATAGCCATGTAACTTTCGCATGTTGAAGATCTAAGCATACATTCGCATATATGGATCACGCAAATCATCAAGCAATCAAGATAACATGCATTCAACCTGCTCTGATACCAGTTGAAAGAACCCCTTAAATAAGGGGGGTCCCCTTCATGGGGGAGCATAACCCTTAGAGCATATGGCGCATAAAAATTATTCTCTTGCGGAATTAGGGTTATAAGATCGATACGCATGCAAAAGATCGACTTGATAACAATAAGAAAACATTCATACCATCGCCATGGAAAGATGTTTCCTTGGAAGCAAAGATCAAAGTAGATCTTCTCCTTGTCGTCACACACAAGATGATGTTGCTATCTCTCTTGGTGCTCCTTGTGCTAGCAAGGTTCCAAGAGGTCCTTGTCGAGTGAAGGGAAAAGAGATGTCTTTCTCCTTGGCCGAATCCTCCTCCACCTTCAAGCGTCGCCGCACCCCAAGTCGAGAGGAAAAACTTGCGAGAGGAATAAGTGAATTGGCGAAAATAGAGAATACTCTATTTCGGATGAGCGCCCACTCGACATGGAGATCATGGTTACTAAAAATAGTAACCTCTCCTCATCCCAACGTTCACGCTATGTGAACTCGTCGCCCACTCCTCTCCCTATGAACCAAGCGCTCTTTTAGTGAGCTGGTTCAATTGGTTCGGTTTAAGAACCAACCAAGCCAAGCGACAAGGCCTAGATCAAATAAACCCTAAGGCTTTAGATCTAACCGTCGATCTCTTTAATGCCCCTGATCTGACCGATCTGGCATCCATTCTCTCAATCGAAGCTTACCGATCTCAAGCCCTAATCAATCAAACATGATCAGACCAGATCTCACTTACAATCAGAGATTAAATCCCTTAAAACTGAACCCAAACAATTCAGTCCACACGATCTGACTTAAGTAAGCCATATCATCAAATTGTGCGACCCTAAGGGTTTCCTTTAAATGTCGGTAACGATAATTCACATTATCACGATCAGTGAGGGGTATCTAGCAACACATCACTGTCTCCCGATATAAAGGAAAGAGTCTTCCAAGACTACACCCAAACCATAGTACAAGTGTGAATCATTTCACAAAGCATACATATTTCCTTTGCCACTGGATGTTCTTATTGGACAAGTCTGTCAAACTTGTAACTCCAATATGATGAGCATGATTAGATCAGATGAACACTGTCACCTGGGTATGGCCATACACTCTCTCAATCATCTCATCCAGGGGGCCCCTTTAGAACATCACACTCCTTAAACAAGGAGACGGCAATCCTATGTCTATCACTAGTGCCCTAACCTGACTCAAGCTCACCATCCAAGATAGTCTATAATCATTATGTTTCAAATGATATTGAACTAACTCAAAATAATGACAATCATCATTTAGAAAACACAAGTGATCTCAAGTCAGAGGAAATGTGCCACTTGTCTTATACAAGGAATATTCACGTTGTGACAAACAACTGAACATCCTAGTAGGGTCTGTCCAGTACATCCCATGTACCCATGAGTCTACATCTTATTCCATGCTCGAAGCATCCTATAAGATCAGAACACATATTAGTCTTAACCATATCAAGGTTGTCTCATGTTCACCAAGATACATCGACTAAGGACATAACAGCATGTCAGCCCAGCTGAACAGCTTTGAGACATTATTCAGAAGAACATATATTGCAGCAGACAATGTAACTAACTGAATAACAACCATGCCTTTATAAACATAATAGTTTATTACATGATACTTGTTACATTCCCACAGGCCTCAAACATTAGCCTTAAGGGCATACCCCAACAATCTCCCACTTGCACTTAATCTAATGGTTGAGAAATCTCAAACCCATATTATTACAGTGCTGCTCATGCTTCTGCTGCGCCAGAGGCTTGGTAAGCGGGTCTGCCAGATTGTCGTCTGTATGAACCTTGCATACTTTGATCTCGCCACGATCAATGATCTCCCTGATCAAATGAAACCGTCTCTGTATGTGCTTGGACTTCTGGTGCGACCGTGGTTCCTTTGCTTGTGCGATTGGTCCAGTGTTATCACAAAAGATAACCAAAGGATCTGCACACGAAGGAACAACACCAAGTTCTCTCACGAACTTACGAATCCACACTGCCTCCTTGGATGCTTCCGAGGCTGCGACATACTCGGCTTCTGTTGTGGAATCAGCAACAGTTGACTGTTTGAAACTCTTCCACACCACTGCACCTCCATTCAAGCTAAAAACATAGCCTGATTGCGATCGGAAATCATCCTGGTCAGACTGGAACGAAGCGTCAGTATATCCTTCAATACTGAGTTCTTCCTGACCACCATATATCAAGAACATATCTTTGGTCCTCCGCAGATATTTTAGGATGTTCTTGACTGCAATCCAGTGCGCCAAACCTGGATTACTCTGGTAACGACTGGTCACGCTTAACCCGTAAGCGACGTCTGGGCGAGTACACAACATCGCATACATTATAGAACCAATAGCCGAAGCATAAGGCGTATTGTTCATTTCATCTTTCTCAGTCTGTGTTTGTGGACACTGACTCTTCGAAAGATTCAGACCATGTCTGACTGGAAGATATCCTTTCTTAGAATTCTCTAAGCGAAATCTCTCCAGGACCTTATCGATGTAAGTACTCTGGCACAGCCCGAGAAGCCTCTTAGATCTATCCCTGTAGATCTTCACACCTAACACATAGGCTGCTTCTCCTAGATCTTTCATCTGGAAACATTTCCTCAGCCATGCCTTTACAGCATGCATTTCAGGAATATCGTTTCCAATGATCAAGATGTCATCAACGTAGAGGACTAGGAAAATAATCACGCTCCCACTAAACCTCTTATATACACACGGGTCATCCTCGTTCTTGATGAAACCAAATTCAGTGACTGATTCATCAAAACGAATGTTCCAGCTTCTCGATGCTTGTTTAAGTCCATAAATAGACTTCTTTAACTTGCATATCTTATGACGATCTGCTGGATTAGTGAAACCTTCTGGTTGTGTCATATACACATCCTCATCCAGATTTCCATTAAGGAAAGCTGTTTTCACATCCATCTGCCAAATCTCATAATCATAATATGCAGCTATCGCGAAAAGAATCCGAATAGACTTAAACATGGCTACAGGTGAGAAAGTTTCATCATAATCTATCCCGTAGATTTGTTTGAAACCTTTCGCAACTAGCCTGCCTTTATAGGTAACCACGTTACCATCCATGTCAATCTTCTTCTTGAAGATCCATTTACAGCCTATAGGGATAACTCCCGGAGGCGGATCAACCAAATCCCAAACTTGGTTATCTGACATGGAGTCCATCTCGGCGCGCATAGCTTCAAGCCATCTCGCTGACTCCGGTCCACTGACCGCATCCGCATAAGTGAGGGGTTCATCATTGTCAATGATGTAGACTCCGTCATAGCGCTCAGGCTGTCGACGGATCCTACCCGATCTTCGCGGTTCCCGTGATATCTGAGCCTCAGGTTGTTCAATAACCTGTTCTACCGGCTCAGGCTCATCCAACTGTGCTTGGTCACTTTGTCCTTCTTCTGGATTCTCATCCAGCTTTATTTCTCTCCCACTTGCCTCTTGCAGAAGAAATTCCTTCTCAAGAAATATGGCCGTCCGAGCAACAAAAACCTTGTTCTCTTTGGGGTCGTAGAAATAATAACCCTTAGTTTCCTTAGGGTAACCGACAAAGATACATTTGTCAGATCTACTCTCTAGTTTCCCAGAGGCGAGCTTCTTTACATAAGCTTCGCAACCCCAGATCCTGATAAATGTCAAGCTTGGCTGTTTCCCATACCATAACTCATATGGCGTCTTTGAAACTGCCTTGGATGGCACTCGGTTTAGTACCTTTGCAGCTGTTTCCAGTGCAAAACCCCAAAAGGAGTATGGAAGAGTAGCCTGACTCATCATAGAACGAACCATATCTAGTAATGTTCTATTTCTCCTTTCGGACACACCATTCCATTGCAGTGTTCCTGGCGGAGTGAGCTGTGAGATAATCCCACACTCTTTTAGATAGTCAGTAAATGCATGACTTAGGTATTCACCACCTCGATCTGAGCGAAGTGCCTTGATATTACGGCCTAGCTGATTTTGTACTTCATTCTTAAACTCTTTGAACTTGTCAAAAGATTCACTTTTATGTCTCATCAGATAGACATACCCATATCTACTGAAATCATCAGTAAAGGTAATGAAGTACTGATAGCCACCTCTGGCATGTTTACTAAAAGGCCCACACACATCGCTGTGTATAAGGTCAAGTAAACCTGAAGCCCTTTGACCTTTGTGAGGAAAAGGAGACTTCGTCATTTTACCCATCAAACAAGCTTTGCATGTATCAATCTCCTTATAGGAGAATGATCCCAGCAGTCCATGATCATGCAACCGCTTAATGCGTTTCTCGTTTATATGGCCTAAACGACTATGCCATAGCAAGGTGCTGTCATCAGCATACTTGGCTTTCTTAATATCAACATTATGTATGGAACTTTCCATGTCCAACATGAATAACCCATTATTAATTGAACCAGTTGCATAAACAATATTATCAAATGATAAAACACACTTTGAAATATTGCATTCAAAGGAAAATCCCTTCCTGACAAGAGCAGGAATGGAGATAATATTTTTAGTTATACTGGGAACAAAGTAACAACTGTTCAGTTCCAATACAAGTCCAGATGGTAAAGAAATAAAGTAGTCTCCTACAGCAACAGCAGCAACCCGTGCCCCGTTTCCAACGCGTAGGTCCACCTCATGCTGTCCCACCTGCCTTCTTCTCTTGAGTTCCTGTACATTTGAACAAATGTGAACTCCACATGCAGTGTCCAACACCCATGATACAGAAGAAGAAAACATGACCTCAGTCACGAATATACCTGAGCCAGAAGCAAAGCTTCCCCTCTTATCTCCTTGGAGCGCTTTACAGTCCTTTTTCCAGTGACCTAGCTGGCCACAGTGGAAACACCTGTATTCCTTGGACCGCTTCACCTTTTGCTTCAGAGCCTTGCTGTAGTTCTTGACCGGGGCCTTGCCCTTCTTCCCCTTCTTCTTGTTCCTTGAAGGAACCATCAAGACAGAGGTTGAAGGCTTACCCTTCAGAGTCTCCTCAGTGGTCAAGAGCATATTCAGCAGCTCTGCCGGAGTACAATCGATTTTGTTCATATTAAAATTAATAATGAACGCGTCGAATGAAGGCGGGAGAGACTGCAGAATAATGTCCACAGCAAGCTCCTGGTTGATGGTATGCCCCAGTTTCTCTAGAGCCTCCTTGTGCCCAATCATCTTGAGCACGTGAGCTCCCACTGGGCTCCCTTCAGCCAGTTTCCTCTGAAAGAAGAGCTTTGTCAAATTATAGCGCTCAGTCCTCGCCTGTGCAGCATACAGCATCTTGAGGTTCGCTATCATGTCTATAGCAGACATATCCTCATGCTGACGCTGCAGCGGTGGCGTCATAGACGCTAGCATCAGGCAAGCGACATCAATGCTATCATTGACGTGCTTTTCATAGGCTTCCCGAACCGCCCTTGCGGCGTTCGGAGCGGGCTGCGGCGGAATCGCCGTCTCGAGGACATACAGTTTCCTCTCTGCCTTAAGAACGATCTTAAGGTGTCCAAACCAGTCAGAGAAGTTTGGCCCAGCAAACTTCTCCCTTTCCAGTAGGGATCGCACATTGAAGTTCATGGTGTTCGTTGCTGCAGGTATCTACAACAATGCAAGAACAGCAAGGTCAGTATCAATGTATAAGAATCAATCAGGACTTAAGAAAGATTCTTTTTCTCACTATTTTATCAGGCGTGAAAAATCCAGCAAAACAGCCCGAAAGAGTAGAACTCTTTTAGTGAGATGGGATCCAGATTTCATACTTGGTCTCCGCGTCCCGCTCAGGCGAGATAAGATGCACAGAGAGTACAAGCACTAGTTTCTGGTAGGCAGTCCCTGCCGATCGCCAACCCGTGCGATTCCCCTTCATCTGGGCAGTCCAGCAGACTGTGCCAACTGAGTTGGTACAACACAATCTCTGACCCCAACAGACGGCTGCCTCCATGTGCTACCATATGCGCCACATATGTAGACTACACGGTCAAGCTGACCCGACCTACTCCCTGGACCACCATGTGCTATGCTGAGCAACGAGAAGGGATAAATCCCTGCTCTGTAACACACAGGTGTAATCCCACACCGTCTGAAGATAGATGGACGTGCCCACTGAGTGGGTACAACACGGCTCCAACGATAATCAGAACAGTGAGGTTTCGCGTCAGAAGGCTTACGAGCTTGATATTTTAGCGTTGGATTTTAACGGTCTTTTATCTTTATCACTATCATTCAATCCCTATGGTGATAGCAAAAGATAAATCTATCATGCATTTCTAATATTTATGCAATAAAAGAAAGCATGTGTCATATGTGGTAAAAGCCCATAGCCCTAGTGAGACCTTAACCTAACTTAAGACTGCACTTGCTTTTCATGGGTCTTTTGCTGCTCATTTGGCCCAAACCTGGACCCAAGCGCCATCTGCAGCTCTGGTGCGCCCACCAGGAAATGCGCCAGGTCCTAGGGTCGAACCCTAGACCTCCCTCCTGGGCCAGCCATGCTGCGTGCGCCTCTGCCAAGTGTGCTCAGTGCTCTTGTCTAATTAAATTACAAATTTAACTATCTAGACAAGAGTGACACGCAGGTCACTTACATTTATAAATTAAAACCCAGTGATTCGCAGATCACAATAATTAATTTACAATTTAATACAGGCACGCAGGCCCCAGCACAGCACACAATTAATATGGGCAGCCCACATATGACTTAAATAGACAAACATATGTATCAAATCAGCAAACATGTGATCCATGATAAAAATTAAAATTTTCGAAAACCCCATGGGATCAATTTTAATTTTTCCTTATTTGCCCTACAACCTTACAACGGTCCATTACTAGGGATCCACTCATCCAACCTAGTCAGATCCACTGCCCTTGCATGCACCAAGTCCTAACTGACTCGAGTCGACCAAAAGGTCAACTATGCATGCGCTAGGGCTGAACGACCACACTGAGGTCTGGCAAACGGGAGTGACCCCGGGCCTAACTCAGGTGCGTTCATTAATCGTCTCAATCAGACATCGCTACACACCTGTCTGCAGTCGACCTATAGCCACCATAGGCTTGCGCCAAGGTGCTATCTGGTCGACCCTTTCAGGCTGTCAGATGATCTGATCAGACATGATTGGATCTAACCTAGGGGGTGACATCAACCCCAGTAACCCGTCTAAGGGTTTACAGTAAGGTCTTTAGATCTAGCATTAGTCGCGCAAGTGTATAAGTTTTGAAAAGAAAACTACAACTTAGAAGCGCCAACTAACATGCGCAAGATAAACATATAGACAAGATTTTCATCATGTAACTTTCGCATGTTGAAGATCTAAGCATACATTCGCATATATGGATCACGCAAATCATCAAGCAATCAAGATAACATGCATTCAACCTCCTCTGATACCAGTTGAAAGAACCCCTTAAATAAGGGGGGTCCCCTTCATGGGGGAGCATAACCCTTAGAGCATATGGCGCATAAAAATTATTCTCTTGCGGAATTAGGGTTATAAGATCGATACGCATGCAAAAGATCGACTTGATAACAATAAGAAAACATTCATACCATCGCCATGGAAAGATGTTTCCTTGGAAGCAAAGATCAAAGTAGATCTTCTCCTTGTCGTCACACACAAGATGATGTTGCTATCTCTCTTGGTGCTCCTTGTGCTAGCAAGGTTCCAAGAGGTCCTTGTCGAGTGAAGGGAAAAGAGATGTCTTTCTCCTTGGCCGAATCCTCCTCCACCTTCAAGCGTCGCCGCACCCCAAGTCGAGAGGAAAAACTTGCGAGAGGAATAAGTGAATTGGCGAAAATAGAGAATACTCTATTTCGGATGAGCGCCCACTCGACATGGAGATCATGGTTACTAAAAATAGTAACCTCTCCTCATCCCAACGTTCACGCTATGTGAACTCGTCGCCCACTCCTCTCCCTATGAACCAAGCGCTCTTTTAGTGAGCTGGTTCAATTGGTTCGGTTTAAGAACCAACCAAGCCAAGCGACAAGGCCTAGATCAAATAAACCCTAAGGCTTTAGATCTAACCGTCGATCTCTTTAATGCCCCTGATCTGACCGATCTGGCATCCATTCTCTCAATCGAAGCTTACCGATCTCAAGCCCTAATCAATCAAACATGATCAGACCAGATCTCACTTACAATCAGAGATTAAATCCCTTAAAACTGAACCCAAACAATTCAGTCCACACGATCTGACTTAAGTAAGCCATATCATCAAATTGTGCGACCCTAAGGGTTTCCTTTAAATGTCGGTAACGATAATTCACATTATCACGATCAGTGAGGGGTATCTAGCAACACATCACTGTCTCCCGATATAAAGGAAAGAGTCTTCCAAGACTACACCCAAACCATAGTACAAGTGTGAATCATTTCACAAAGCATACATATTTCCTTTGCCACTGGATGTTCTTATTGGACAAGTCTGTCAAACTTGTAACTCCAATATGATGAGCATGATTAGATCAGATGAACACTGTCACCTGGGTATGGCCATACACTCTCTCAATCATCTCATCCAGGGGGCCCCTTTAGAACATCACACTCCTTAAACAAGGAGACGGCAATCCTATGTCTATCACTAGTGCCCTAACCTGACTCAAGCTCACCATCCAAGATAGTCTATAATCATTATGTTTCAAATGATATTGAACTAACTCAAAATAATGACAATCATCATTTAGAAAACACAAGTGATCTCAAGTCAGAGGAAATGTGCCACTTGTCTTATACAAGGAATATTCACGTTGTGACAAACAACTGAACATCCTAGTAGGGTCTGTCCAGTACATCCCATGTACCCATGAGTCTACATCTTATTCCATGCTCGAAGCATCCTATAAGATCAGAACACATATTAGTCTTAACCATATCAAGGTTGTCTCATGTTCACCAAGATACATCGACTAAGGACATAACAGCATGTCAGCCCAGCTGAACAGCTTTGAGACATTATTCAGAAGAACATATATTGCAGCAGACAATGTAACTAACTGAATAACAACCATGCCTTTATAAACATAATAGTTTATTACATGATACTTGTTACATTCCCACAGGCCTCAAACATTAGCCTTAAGGGCATACCCCAACAATTTATCGTTACATGAACGAACCATATAAGATCGATACGCATGCAAAAGATCAACTTGATAACAATAAGAAAACATTCATACCATCGCCATGGAAAGATGTTTCCTTGGAAGCAAAGATCAAAGTAGATCTTCTCCTTGTCGTCACACACAAGATGATGTTGCTATCTCTCTTGGTGCTCCTTGTGCTAGCAAGGTTCCAAGAGGTCCTTGTCGAGTGAAGGGAAAAGAGATGTCTTTCTCCTTGGCCGAATCCTCCTCAACCTTCAAGCGTCGCCGCACACCAAGTCGAGAGGAAAAACTTGCGAGAGGAATAAGTGAATTGGCGAAAATAGAGAATACTCTATTTCGGATGAGTGCCCACTCGACATGGAGATCATGGTTACTAAAAATAGTAACCTCTCCTCATCCCAACGTTCACGCTATGTGAACTCGTCGCCCACTCCTCTCCCAATGAACCAAGCGCTCTTTTAGTGAGCTGGTTCAATTGGTTCGGTTTAAGAACCAACCAAGCCAAGCGACAAGGCCTAGATCAAATAAACCCTAAGGCTTTAGATCTAACCGTCGATCTCTTTAATGCCCCTGATCTGACCGATCTGGCATCCATTCTCTCAATCGAAGCTTACCGATCTCAAGCCCTAATCAATCAAACATGATCAGACCAGATCTCACTTACAATCAGAGATTAAATCCCTTAAAACTGAACCCAAACAATTCAGTCCACACGATCTGACTTAAGTAAGCCATATCATCAAATTGTGCGACCCTAAGGGTTTCCTTTAAATGTCGGTAACGATAATTCACATTATCACGATCAGTGAGGGGTATCTAGCAACACATCACTGTCTCCCGATATAAAGGAAAGAGTCTTCCAAGACTACACCCAAACCATAGCACAAGTGTGAATCATTTCACAAAGCATACATATTTCCTTTGCCACTGGATGTTCTTATTGGACAAGTCTGTCAAACTTGTAACTCCAATATGATGAGCATGATTAGATCAGATGAACACTGTCACCTGGGTATGGCCATACACTCTCTCAATCATCTCATCCAGGGGGCCCCTTTAGAACATCACACTCCTTAAACAAGGAGACGGCAATCCTATGTCTATCACTAGTGCCCTAACCTGACTCAAGCTCACCATCCAAGATAGTCTATAATCATTATCTTTCAAATGATATTGAACTAACTCAAAATAATGACAATCATCATTTAGAAAACACAAGTGATCTCAAGTCAGAGGAAATGTGCCACTTGTCTTATACAAGGAATATTCACGTTGTGACAAACAACTGAACATCCTAGTAGGGTCTGTCCAGTACATCCCATGTACCCATGAGTCTACATCTTATTCCATGCTCGAAGCATCCTATAAGATCAGAACACATATTAGTCTTAACCATATCAAGGCTGTCTCATGTTCACCAAGATAAATCGACTAAGGACATAACAGCATGTCAGCCCAGCTGAACAGCTTTGAGACATTATTCAGAAGAACATATATTGCAGCAGACAATGTAACTAACTGAATAACAACCATGCCTTTATAAACATAATAGTTTATTACATGATACTTGTTACATTCCCACAGGCCTCAAACACTATGCCCTTAAGGGCATACCCCAACAATCTCCCACTTGCACTTAATCTAATGGTTGAAAAACTTCAAACCCATATTATTACAGTGCTTCTCATGCTTCTGCTGCGCCAGAGGCTTGGTAAGCGGGTCTGCCAGATTGTCGTCTGTATGAACCTTGCATACTTTGATCTCGCCACGATCAATGATCTCCCTGATCAAATGAAACCGTCTCTGTATGTGCTTGGACTTCTGGTGCGACCGTGGTTCCTTTGCTTGTGCGATTGCTCCAGTGTTATCACAAAAGATAACCAAAGGATCTGCACACGAAGGAACAACACCAAGTTCTCTCACGAACTTACGAATCCACACTGCCTCCTTGGATGCTTCCGAGGCTGCGACATACTCGGCTTCTGTTGTGGAATCAGCAACAGTTGACTGTTTGAAACTTTTCCACACCACTGCACCTCCATTCAAGCTAAAAACATAGCCTGATTGCGATCGGAAATCATCCTGGTCAGACTGGAACGAAGCGTCAGTATATCCTTCAATACTGAGTTCTTCCTGACCACCATATATCAAGAACATATCTTTGGTCCTCCGCAGATATTTTAGGATGTTCTTGACTGCAATCCAGTGCGCCAAACCTGGATTACTCTGGTAACGACTGGTCACGCTTAACCCGTAAGCGACGTCTGGGCGAGTACACAACATCGCATACATTATAGAACCAATAGCCGAAGCATAAGGCGTATTGTTCATTTCATCTTTCTCAGTCTGTGTTTGTGGACACTGACTCTTCGAAAGATTCAGACCATGTCTGACTGGAAGATATCCTTTCTTAGAATTCTCTAAGCGAAATCTCTCCAGGACCTTATCGATGTAAGTACTCTGGCACAGCCCGAGAAGCCTCTTAGATCTATCCCTGTAGATCTTCACACCTAACACATAGGCTGCTTCTCCTAGATCTTTCATCTGGAAACATTTCCTCAGCCATGCTTTAACAGCATGCATTTCAGGAATGTCATTTCCAATGATCAAGATGTCATCGACGTAGAGGACTAGGAAAATAATCACGCTCCCACTAAACCTCTTATATACGCACGGGTCATCCTCGTTCTTGATGAAACCAAATTCAGTGACTGATTCATCAAAACGAATGTTCCAGCTTCTCGATGCTTGTTTAAGTCCATAAATAGACTTCTTTAACTTGCATATTTTATGACGATCTGCTGGATTAGTGAAACCTTCTGGTTGTGTCATATACACATCCTCATCCAGATTTCCATTAAGGAAAGCTGTTTTCACATCCATCTGCCAAATCTCATAATCATAATATGCAGCTATCGCGAAAAGAATCCGAATAGACTTAAACATGGCTACAGGTGAGAAAGTTTCATCATAATCTATCCCGTAGATTTGTTTGAAACCTTTCGCAACTAGCCTGCCTTTATAGGTAACCACGTTACCATCCATGTCAATCTTCTTCTTGAAGATCCATTTACAGCCTATAGGGATAACTCCCGGAGGCGGATCAACCAAATCCCAAACTTGGTTATCTGACATGGAGTCCATCTCGGCGCGCATAGCTTCAAGCCATCTCGCTGATTCCGGTCCACTGACCGCATCCGCATAAGTGAGGGGTTCATCATTGTCAATGATGTAGACTCCGTCATAGCGCTCAGGCTGTCGACGGATCCTACCCGATCTTCGCGGTTCCCGTGATATCTGAGCCTCAGGTTGTTCAATAACCTGTTCTACCGGCTCAGGCTCATCCAACTGTGCTTGGTCACTTTGTCCTTCTTCTAGATTCTCATCCAGCTTTATTTCTCTCCCACTTGCCTCTTGCAGAAGAAATTCCTTCTCAAGAAATATGGCCGTCCGAGCAACAAAAACCTTGTTCTCTTTGGGGTCGTAGAAATAATAACCCTTAGTTTCCTTAGGGTAACCGACAAAGATACATTTGTCAGATCTGCTCTCTAGTTTCCCAGAGGCGAGCTTTTTGACATAAGCCTCGCAGCCCCAGATCCTGATAAATGTCAAGCTTGGCTGTTTCCCATACCATAACTCATATGGCGTCTTTGAAACTGCCTTGGATGGCACTCGGTTTAGTACCTTTGCAGCTGTTTCCAGTGCAAAACCCCAAAAGGAGTATGGAAGAGTAGCCTGACTCATCATAGAACGAACCATATCTAGTAATGTTCTATTTCTCCTTTCGGACACACCATTCCATTGCGGTGTTCCAGGCGGAGTGAGCTGTGAGATAATCCCACACTCTTTTAGATAGTCAGTAAATGCATGACTTAGGTATTCACCACCTCGATCTGAGCGAAGTGCCTTGATATTACGGCCTAGCTGATTTTGTACTTCATTTTTGAACTCTATGAACTTGTCAAAAGATTCACTTTTATGTCTCATAAGATAGACATACCCATATCTACTGAAATCATCAGTAAAGGTAATGAAGTACTGATAGCCACCTCTGGCATGTTTACTAAAAGGCCCACACACATCGCTGTGTATAAGGTCAAGTAAACCTGAAGCCCTTTGACCTTTGTGAGGAAAAGGAGACTTCGTCATTTTACCCATCAAACAAGCTTTGCATGTATCAATCTCCTTATAGGAGAATGATCCCAGCAGTCCATGATCATGCAACCGCTTAATGCGTTTCTCGTTTATATGGCCTAAACGACTATGCCATAGCAAGGTGCTGTCATCAGCATACTTGGCTTTCTTAATATCAACATTATGTATGGAACTTTCCATGTCCAACATGAATAACCCATTATTAATTGAACCAGTTGCATAAACAATATTATCAAATGATAAAACACACTTTGAAATATTGCATTCAAAGGAAAATCCCTTCCTGACAAGAGCAGGAATGGAGATAATATTTTAGTTATACTGGGAACAAAGTAACAACTGTTCAGTTCCAATACAAGTCCAGATGGTAAAGAAATAAAGTAGTCTCCTACAGCAACAGCAGCAACCCGTGCCCCGTTTCCAACGCGTAGGTCCACCTCATGCTGTCCCACCTGCCTTCTTCTCTTGAGTTCCTGTACATTTGAACAAATGTGAACTCCACATGCAGTGTCCAACACCCATGATACAGAAGCAGAAAACATGACCTCAGTCACGAATATACCTGAGCCAGAAGCAAAGCTTCCCCTCTTATCTCCTTGGAGCGCTTTACAGTCCTTTTTCCAGTGACCCAGCTGGCCACAGTGGAAACACCTGTATTCCTTGGACCGCTTCACCTTTTGCTTCAGAACCTTGCTGTAGTTCTTGACCGGGGCCTTGCCCTTCTTCCCCTTCTTCTTGTTCCTTGAAGGAACCATCAAGACAGAGGTTGAAGGCTTACCCTTCAGAGTCTCCTCAGTGGTCAAGAGCATATTCAGCAGCTCTGCCGGAGTACAATCGATTTTGTTCATATTAAAATTAATAATGAACGCGTCGAATGAAGGCGGGAGAGACTGTAGAATAATGTCCACAGCAAGCTCCTGGTTGATGGTATGCCCCAGTTTCTCTAGAGCCTCCTTGTGCCCAATCATCTTGAGCACGTGAGCTCCCACTGGGCTCCCTTCAGCCAGTTTGCTCTGAAAGAAGAGCTTTGTCAAATTATAGCGCTCAGTCCTCGCCTGTGCAGCATACAGCATCTTGAGGTTCGCTATCATGTCTATAGCAGACATATCCTCATGCTGACGCTGCAGCGGTGGCGTCATAGACGCTAGCATCAGGCAAGCGACATCAATGCTATCATTGACGTGCTTTTCATAGGCTTCCCGAACCGCCCTTGCGGCGTTCGGAGCGGGCTGCGGCGGAATCGCCGTCTCGAGGACATACAGTTTCCTCTCTGCCTTAAGAACGATCTTAAGGTGTCCAAACCAGTCAGAGAAGTTCGGCCCAGCAAACTTCTCCCTTTCCAGTAGGGATCGCACATTGAAGTTCATGGTGTTCGTTGCTGCAGGTATCTACAACAATGCAAGAACAGCAAGGTCAGTATCAATGTATAAGAATCAATCAGGACTTAAGAAAGATTCTTTTTCTCACTATTTTATCAGGCGTGAAAAATCCAGCAAAACAGCCCGAAAGAGTAGAACTCTTTTAGTGAGATGGGATCCAGATTTCATACTTGGTCTCCGCGTCCCGCTCAGGCGAGATAAGATGCACAGAGAGTACAAGCACTAGTTTCTGGTAGGCAGTCCCTGCCGATCGCCAACCCGTGCGATTCCCCTTCATCTGGGCAGTCCAGCAGACTGTGCCAACTGAGTTGGTACAACACAATCTCTGACCCCAACAGACGGCTGCCTCCATGTGCTACCATATGCGCCACATATGTAGACTACACGGTCAAGCTGACCCGACCTACTCCCTGGACCACCATGTGCTATGCTGAGCAACGAGAAGGGATAAATCCCTGCTCTGTAACACACAGGTGTAATCCCGCACCGTCTGAAGATAGATGGACGTGCCCACTGAGTGGGTACAACACGGCTCCAACGATAATCAGAACAGTGAGGTTTCGCGTCAGAAGGCTTACGAGCTTGATATTTTTAGCGTTGGATTTTAACGGTCTTTTATCTTTATTACTATCATTCAATCCCTATGGTGATAGCAAAAGATAAATCTATCATGCATTTCTAATATTTATGCAATAAAAGAAAGCATGTGTCATATGTGGTAAAAGCCCATAGCCCTAGTGAGACCTTAACCTAACTTAAGACTGCACTTGCTTTTCATGGGTCTTTTGCTGCTCATTTGGCCCAAACCTGGACCCAAGCGCCATCTGCAGCTCTGGTGCGCCCACCAGGAAATGCGCCAGGTCCTAGGGTCGAACCCTAGACCTCCCACCTGGTCCAGCCATGCTGCGTGCGCCTCTGCCAAGTGTGCTCAGTGCTCTTGTCTAATTAAATTACAAATTTAACTATCTAGACAAGAGTGACACGCAGGTCACTTACATTTATAAATTAAAACCCAGTGATTCGCAGATCACAATAATTAATTTACAATTTTAATACAGGCACGCAGGCCCCAGCACAGCACACAATTAATATGGGCAGCTCACATATGACTAAATAGACAAACATATGTATCAAATCAGCAAACATGTGATCCATGATAAAAATTAAAATTTTCGAAAACCCCATGGGATTAATTTTAATTTTTCCTTATTTGCCCTACAACCTTACAACGGTCCATTACTAGGGATCCACTCATCCAACCTAGTCAGATCCACTGCCCTTGCATGCACCAAGTCCTAACTGACTCGAGTCGACCAAAAGGTCAACTATGCATGCGCTAGGGCTGAACGACCACACTGAGGTCTGGCAAACGGGAGTGACCCCGGGCCTAACTCAGGTGCGTTCATTAATCGTCACAATCAGACATCGCTACACACCTGTCTGCAGTCGACCTATAGCCACCATAGGCTTGCGCCAAGGTGCTATCTGGTCGACCCTTTCAGGCTGTCAGATGATCTGATCAGACATGATTGGATCTAACCTAGGGGGTGACATCAACCCCAGTAACCCGTCTAAGGGTTTACAGTAAGGTCTTTAGATCTAGCATTAGTCGCGCAAGTGTATAAGTTTTGAAAAGAAAACTACAACTTAGAAGCGCCAACTAACATGCGCAAGATAAACATATAGACAAGATTTTCATCATGTAACTTTCGCATGTTGAAGATCTAAGCATACATTCGCATATATGGATCACGCAAATCATCAAGCAATCAAGATAACATGCATTCAACCTCGCTCTGATACCAGTTGAAAGAACCCCTTAAATAAGGGGGGTCCCCTTCATGGGGGAGCATAACCCTTAGAGCATATGGCGCATAAAAATGTTCTCTTGCGGAATTAGGGTTATAAGATCGATACGCATGCAAAAGATCAACTTGATAACAATAAGAAAACATTCATACCATCGCCATGGAAAGATGTTTCCTTGGAAGCAAAGATCAAAGTAGATCTTCTCCTTGTCGTCACACACAAGATGATGTTGCTATCTCTCTTGGTGCTCCTTGTGCTAGCAAGGTTCCAAGAGGTCCTTGTCGAGTGAAGGGAAAAGAGATGTCTTTCTCCTTGGCCGAATCCTCCTCAACCTTCAAGCGTCGCCGCACACCAAGTCGAGAGGAAAAACTTGCGAGAGGAATAAGTGAATTGGCGAAAATAGAGAATACTCTATTTCGGATGAGTGCCCACTCGACATGGAGATCATGGTTACTAAAAATAGTAACCTCTCCTCATCCCAACGTTCACGCTATGTGAACTCGTCGCCCACTCCTCTCCCAATGAACCAAGCGCTCTTTTAGTGAGCTGGTTCAATTGGTTCGGTTTAAGAACCAACCAAGCCAAGCGACAAGGCCTAGATCAAATAAACCCTAAGGCTTTAGATCTAACCGTCGATCTCTTTAATGCCCCTGATCTGACCGATCTGGCATCCATTCTCTCAATCGAAGCTTACCGATTGTAAGTGAGATCTGGTCTGATCATGTTTGATAAGCTGACCCGACCTACTCCCTGGACCACCATGTGCTATGCTGAGCAACGAGAAGGGATAAATCCCCACTCTGTAACACACAGGTGTAGTCCCACACCGTCTGAAGATAGATGGACGTGCCCACTGAGTGGGTACAACACGGCTCCAACGATAATCAGAACAGTGAGGTTTCGCGTCAGAAGGCTTACGAGCTTGATATTAAGCGTTGGATTTTCACGGTCTTTTATCTTCTTCACTATCATGCAATTCCTATGGTGATAGCAGAAGATAAACTTAATCATGCAATTCTAATATTTAAACAATAAATAAAAGAAAGCATGAATCTTATGTGGTAAAAGCCCATAGCCCTAGTGAGACCTTAACCTAACTTAAGTCTTCACTTGCTCTTCATGGGTCTTTTGCTGCTCATCTGGCCCAAACCAGGGCCCAAGCGCCAATTACAGCACAGGTGCGCCCACCAGGGAAAATGCGCCTGGTCCCAGAGTCGAACCCTGGACCTCCCACCTGGTCAAGCCACTGCTGCATGCGCCTCTGCCAAGTGTGCTCTGTGCTCTTGTCTAATTAAATTACAAATTTAACTATCTAGACAAGATTGACAGCAGGTCAATTACAATTTTATAAATTAAAGCGATGTGATGCGCAGATCACAATAATTAATTTACAATTTTTAAATCCTAGGCACGCAGGCCCCAGCACAGCACACAATTAATATGAGCAGCCCACATAAGACTAAATAGACAAACATATGCATCCAATCAGCAATCATGTGATCCATAAAAATTAAAATTTTCGAAAAACCCCATGGGATCAATTTTAATTTCCTTATTCGCCCTTACTACCTTACAACGGTCCATTACTAGGGATCCACTCATCCAACCTAGTCAGATCCACTGCCCTTGCATGCACCAAGTCCTAACTGACTTGTGTCGACCATAAGGTCAACCATGCATGCGCCAGGGCTGAACAACCACAATGAGGTCTGGCAAGCGGGTGTGACCCCGGGCCTAACTCATGTGTGTTCATAAGTTGTCTCAATCAGACATCGCTACACACCTGTCTGCAGTCGACCTATAGCCACCATAGGCTTGCGCCAAGGTGCTAACTGGTCGACCCATTCAGGCTGTCAGATGGTCTGATCAGACTGTTGGATCTAACCTAGGGGATGACTTCAACCCTAGTAACCCGTCTAAGGGTTTACAGTAAGGCCTTAGATCTATAGTGAGTCGCGCATGTGTTTAAGTTTTTAAGAAAACCAACAACATTGTAAAGGCGCCAAGACATCAAACATGCGCAAGATATAGAAACATACATATGGATGTATTTTCGCAAGATGATACATAATATCATGAAACTTTCGCATGTCAATAAGATCTAGGCATATGCGCAAATATGGATCAAACATTAAGCAATCATAAAAACATGCATGATAAACTGGCTCTGATACCAATTGTAAGTCCCCTAAAGAGGGAAGGAAACCCTAATAGGCGCAACTAAGGGATTTAAAACAGCGGAAGAGGGTTTCTCAGATCGCATAGCATGTATTATGATCAACTTTAAAATATGAAAAAGAATTCATACCATGGCCATTTCAAGATGGCGCCTTGGAAGCAAAGATCAAATGAGATCTTCTCCTTGTCGTCACACACAGGATGATGACGCTATCTCCCTTGGTGCTCCTTGTGCTAGCAAGGTTCCAAGAGGTCCTTGTCGAGTGAAAGGGAATGATGAGATCTCGATCTCTCTTGGCCGAATCCTCCTCTATCCTTCAAGCGTCGCCGCACTCACACACGGTCTCGAGAGGAATATGGGCGAGAGGGAAAAAAAAACGTAGAGGCGAAAATAGAGCATCCTCTATTTGGACGAGAGCACTCTCCAAGTGGAGATCATGGTTACTAAAAATAGTAACCACTCATCGCCCCAACGTTCACACCAAGTGAACATGTCGTCAACTCCTCTCCCCTTGAACCATGCGCTCATTTAGTGAGCCGGTTCATTTTGGTTCAATTTAAGAACCAATCAAGCCAAGCAACTAGCCCAAATCATAATTAAACCATAAGGCTTTTGATCTGACCGTTGATCTCTTAATGCTCCTGATCTGATCGATCTAGCATCCATTCTCTCGATCGAAGCTTACCGATCTCAAGCCCTAATCAATCAAACATGATCAGACCAGATCTCACTTACAATCAGAGATTAAATCCCTTTAAACTGAACCCAAACAATTCAGTCCACACGATCTGACATAAGTAAGCCATATCATCAAATTGTGCGACCCTAAGGGTTTCCTTTAAATGTCGGTAACGATAACTCACGTCATCACGATCAGTGAGGGGTATCTAGCAACACATCACTGTCTCCCGATAGAAAGAAAAGAGTCTTCCAAGACTACACCCAAAAACAGCACAAGTGTGAATCAACTTCACTAGGCATACATATGTCCTTTGCCACTGGATGTTCTTATTGGACAAGCGTGTCAAGCTTGTAACTCCAATATGACGAGCATGATTAGAATAGATGAACACTATCACCTGGGTATGGCCATACTCTTTTCTCAATCATCTCATCCAGGGGGCCCCTTTAGAACATCACACTCCTTAAACAAGGAGACGGCAATCCTATGTCTATCACTAGTGCCCTAACCTGACTCAAGCTCACCATCCAAGATAGTCTATAATCATTATGTTTCAAATGATATTAAACTACCTCAAAACAATGACAATCATCATTTAGAAAACACAAGTGATCTCAAGTCAAAGGAAATGTGCCACTTGTTGCACTCAAGGATTATTCACATTGTGACAAACAATTGAATAACCTAGTAGGGTCTGTCCAGTACATCCAATGTACCCATGAGTCTACATCTTATTCCATGCTCGAAGCATCCTATAAGATTAGAACACATATTAGTCTCAATCATATCAAGGCTGTCTCATGTTCACCAAGATATCTCGACTAAGGACATATAGCATGTCAGCCCAGCTGAACAGCTTTGAGACATTATTCAGAAGAACATATATTACAGCAGACAATGTAGACAACTGAATAATAACCATGCCTTTATAAACATAACAGTTTATTACATGATACAGATACATTCCCATAGGCCTCAAACATTAGCCTTAAGGGCATACCCCAACATTAACCACAAATAACATATCATCAAAAGAATAAATTTCAACAAAAGAGGGTTTTTCAATTTTAATTTCCTCAAATTTTTCCACAAATAAATTATCAAAGGAATCAATTTCACAATTATCAAAATCATAGTGAGATGCATTAATATCCACAAAAGGCTCAATCTCAAAACAATCATGATCAGAGGGGGATTTTTCTATATCAAGTTCTTCAGTTTCAAACTCAAATAAACATGCTTGTTGTGCTAACTGGGTTTCCAAAAATTCAGAATTAGCAGTTAAAGATTCTACTTAAGAAGCAAGCTGACTAACTATCCCTTTTAAATCCTCAATTTCTTTACTTCTGTTTGTTAGGATCTTCAATTTCTCAAGCATCGACTCTAAGCTAGATTTTCTAGTGTCCTCAAAGTATGGTTCAGAAACATGATTTGAACAATTATCATAAAAAGAAGTTTGGTGATTTTCCCATCTAGAATACAATTGATAAGATTCTTTCCATGATAAATTGGGATTTAAAAATTGGCAATCAGAGGCATAATGATCAAAATATCCACAAATATCATATCTAATAGAAGAAGAAGATTTCTTAACAGAGTGCATAAAAGAGTTAAACGTATCTTGGAGTGTGCTCAATGAATTATCTTTATATGACATGTATACTTCATCTCTTTCAGTTGCCCACGGGTTGAAACTAAAAGACATATCTTCAAATAAATTTTAGAAGATTTCAGTTCTGTCACAACCTCTGAAAATCCAAAATCCGCAAAAACAAAAAGAAAACAAAGTTAAATCAAAAACAAATAAAACTTAGTCTAGCAATACTAACAACTATTTTGATATTAACAAAACTAAGGTCCCCGGCAACGGCGCCAAAAACTTATTGTATTTCGCAAGTGCACGAATACTCGAAGTAATAAAGAAAGATATCGAACCACAGAGACCTTATTGTTAAGTATCAAATAGTTGTATTCCTACTAGCTAAGCAGCCAAATAATAGCAAAATAATGATGGAAAACACACGAAATCAGATAATCAGAGAGAAACATTGGAACTAGGGTTTCATTCTCCTTAATTCTAATGACTAGATTTAAATAAAATGTCACCAGACTAATCTTATCATGATAAAGACTTAATTTACTTTATAAAGGGATCATCTCACTTTCGTGCAGACAATCATGTAGAGACCAATCCTCGCTTTCGCACAAGATCTATCCCAAGCTGAAGATAAGTAAATCATCAATCAAAGAATTCAAAGATCACCTTCGTGCATCCGAATTCTAAGTTGATTGTCTCAAATAGAATCTCAAGGATCACTTTCGTGCATCCGAGTCTCAACACAAGTTCTACTTATGGTTCTCCAACATTCTGATCTTCACTTTCGTGCAAGATCTCCATGTTTGACAACTCGACTCTGATGGAGGCAGTAGCCCTGCTCTGAGGAGATCTGCTCAGACTCGTAGGGTACCTATTCGATATGGGTTCCCTTAGAGTCCCCTTTCTTGCATTGCATTTAGGGTAATTTTCTTTTCAATAAAACCATGCATCATGTAGTCATTTATGGCAAGTCCACTTGTAGTAGGTAGTGCATTGTAATTCATGAAACTTTATGTACTCTTGCATCATAGTAGGGTAGTGCATGCATGCATTAGGATCATTTTGGCAGGTCATTCAAGTAAGGAGCAGCTCAAGTTCCAGCTCAATGTCACTCAAGGTCCACTCATCAAGTTCAGCTCCAGAAAAGGAAAAGAAGACTTCAAAGCCCAAGCTCACTTCAAGCCATGCAATAACTCACTTGCTATATTTGTTGGGCGCCTCTCCAATAGAGCAATCAACCACCTCATCATCCATCTAAGAGATATGTGCCAACCACTAGTCCAAGCAAGGAATGAATTCAAATCCCCCATCCATTAAGATCCAAAATCAAAGGAATTGTCCATCAAGATCCACAATCAAAGGAGGGCATTTATGAAGACATTTATGAGAAGTAACCATCTCTTCTTGCCGCCCATGCCCTCATGGAAAGGATTCAAATTTTGAATCCCTTATCCATGCGCCAACAAGCATCTCGCCAAAGGATAAAGAAGACACCTTTCTCACCAGCCCAAGCATTTAAAGAGTTGCCAAAAGAAGATCACCAAAGAAGGAAGCTCCCAAAGAGGATTTGCGCCAACATCTTCTTGATTTTGTAATTCAAACTCTATCCATCTTTGTAATAGGCGCATGGAAGCTAATGACTATCCTGCCCTAGCCCCATCTCGCCTATAAAAACATAGTCTCCACCTTGTATTTGGACTACCTTTTGATGAAATAATATTGTCTAATAGCTTCCTAGGTTAAGTAATTGTGTTAGAGTTATTCCATAGCCGATTTCCCATCCTTTCTCAACTCTTCCACTGAACCCCTAAGAAGGTTTCATCCCTCCCTTGAGTGCACAACTTCAAGGAGGCCTTCCTTCATCCTCGGTTTGGAGCAAGAAGAAGAAGTCATCACTTTCGGCAACATGAAGTCTTCCTCCAATGCGGCTAAGTTTCTTTCTCTAGCTTCTTCCCTTTGCTTAAAGAACATTTCCCTACACTAATTCTTGGTTTTCTAACTTTGTAGCTTGCGCTTGGTGTGGATTTAGGAGGGGCGCTTCCCTCCTTTCTCCTCCCCTCTCCCTCTAGATAACTTAGGATTAGCAAACGAACTTGTGAGGCTTAACCTCCCCTTTGACCACCTTTATTTTGTATTAAAATCCGTGACCTGTACGGATCTTTCTGTGAATGTTTGTAAGCTCCACCCTACACCTTCCATCAAAGTAGGACCGGTGAACAACGGGAAGCACAGCCCTTCGATTCTCAAGGGCTGCACTGTAAGCTTACTTCCTGCATTTACTGCTTTCTAGTGTAATTCTTATTTACAGTTCTTAGTTTAAACTCGGGTTTTCCTATATATATAAAATACAAAAAAAAATTAGTTTCCCGAACCTCATTAGCATAACATCGGTTTTCCCTTATTATTTAACTATTTATCAAAACTAGTTTTCAAAGGCGTCATTTGAATGCTTTAGTTCCCCGTCCTACATCAGCTTGGTATCAGAGCCTAGGCTCTTAGACTAGATTTTTAAGCCTTAAAACTTAATTTTCTACTTCTAAGCGGTCTTTGGAACTAGGTGTTTGAAATAACTTGACTACGTACTTATCTATCATTTGCTCTATTTTCAAAACCTGTATTTTTCAAAACACCCATGCAAACTCGGTCTAAAACTCAACAACAGGAACAAAATCCCACAATGGATCATACTGACATGAATGAGAAGTTTGAGTTCTTGACTGAGCAAATAGGGACCCTTACCCGAAGCCTTAACCAACTTACCACTGAGTTCCATGATTTTAGGGAAAGGTCTTCTAATCATGCTAGTGAACCACCTAGCCCTCATCATGTAGACACCCAACAACCACCTGCGTGGAACGGGCATCAAACCCCAACCCGTGCAGGCACCCAACCTATGTGGAATGGATATCCTAATCCAAACCATGTAGGAACCCATCCTCAACCAACATGGAATGGATACCCCAATCCAAACCATGCGGGAACCCACCAACCAACTATGTGGAATGGACCTCCTATTCAAACCCCACCTCAACCCAGATTTAGGGAGGATGATGTGCACCACGCCATCAAACTCAATCCCCCAACCTTCAATGGATCTTTAGAACCCCGAGACTTCTTGGATTGGACAACCAAGCTCGAGCAATATTTTGAGTGGAGCATGATCCCTGAGCACAGCAAAGTCCGACTTGCAAAGTGCCTTCTTAAGGGAAATGCTAGGTTGTATTGGACCAATATAGAGAACAACCAAGAGAGACTCAACCTACCTCCCATAGACACTTGGCTAGAAATGCGCCAACAACTTAAACTAAAATATGTCCCCTCATATTTTCAGAGTAAGTTATTTGACCAAGCCTCTAGCTTAACCCAAGGATCTATGACCGTTGATCAATACACTGCTAGTTTTGAGGAATTCCTCCATAGGGGAAACCCAGGAGAAAACCCTCTATTCACCCTTAGCAGGAATAAAAATGGTCTCCGATCTGAGATTAGAAAGGGCCTTACCTACTACCAGATAGACTCCATAGAGGTTGCCCATCTTAGAGCCAAGGAGATTGAGCAAGAACTTAAGGTTGCCTTTAGGAAAGAGTTAAGTGCCTCTAGACCAAGTCCTAGACCAACCCAACCCCAAAGCTCTAGTACTCCTAAACCCAAGCCCTCTAGTTATCCAGAACCATCTAGGGTCAAATGCCATGGTTGCCAACAATATGGACACTATATGAAAGACTGTCCTAAACGGGTCTTATACTTAGGTGAGGAAAACCAAACCCCTAGACTTGAAGACATTAATGACCCAGATTCTGACTGCCAAATCCTAGAAGACAATGAATATGATAGTAGTGAGGAGCCTGCCCAAAACACCTTAGGAGTTGTTAGGTGTACCCTGATCAAACCCTCACCCACGGATGATTGGCGAAGAACTAGTATCTTCCATACTTACACGAAATGCAATGGAAACATGTGCAAAGTAGTGATAGATGGGGGTAGTAGTCTCAACGCTGTCTCCCACTCTGCTGTTACCAAGTTTAAACTTAAGATAGAAGCTCACCCAACCCCTTATAACATCTCCTGGGTCAACCAGTGATGGAGGCAGTAGCCCTGCTCTGAGGAGATCTGGTCGGATCCGTAGGGTACCCAATCGATATGGGTTTCCTTAGGGTTCCATTTCTTGCATGGCATTTAGGGTAGTTGCTTTTCAATAAAACATGCATCATGTAGACATTTATGGCAAGTCCACTTGTAGTAGGTGGTGCATTGTAATTCATGAACTTATGTATTCTTGCATCATAAGTAGTGCATGTAGACATTAGGATCATTTTGGCAGGTCAATCAGGAAAGGAGCAGCTCAAGATCCAGCTCAAGGACACTCAAGCTCCACTCATCAAGTTCAACTCCAGAAAAGGAAAGGAGGACTTCAAAGCCCAAGCTCACTTCAATCCATGTCATAACTCACTTGCTACTTTTGTTGGGCGCATCTTCAAGGAAGCAATCAATCACCTCATCATCAAATCAAATTATATGCGCCAACCACTAGAGGAATGAATTCAAATCTCCTCCATCAAGATCCACAATCAAAGGGATTATTCTTCAAGATCCACAATTAAAGGAGAGCATTTATGAAGACATTAATGAGAAGATTCCATCTCTTGTTGCCGCCCATGCCTTCATGGAAAGGATTCAAATTTTGAAATCCCTTGTCCATGCGCCAACAAGCTTGTCGCCAAAGATAAGAAGACAACCCTCAAGCACTTAAAGAATTGCCAAACAAAGCTCACCAAAGAAGGGAACTTATGAAGAGGATTTGCGCCCATCACCACCATGAATTCGAAATTCAAACTCCATCCATTTTTGTAATAGGCGCATGGAAGACAATTACTATCCTGCCCTAGCCTCATTTCACCTATAAAAGCATGACCTCCCCATTGTATTTTCGATTACCTTTGATGAAATATATTGTCTATTAGTTGCCTAGCTTAATTAATTGTGTTTAGTGATAAGTTCTCCTCTAGCCGAGCCCTTCATCTACTTCTAAGTTCTTCACCGAAACCCTAAGAAGCCTTCTTCTTGTGTGTGTGCGCCACTTCAAGGATTGCTTCTTCACTCTCGGTTTGGAGCAAGAAGAGGAGCTCCCTCGGCTTCAAGGAGTTCTCACCCTTTCGGATAAGTCTTCTTCTTTACACCTTTTACTTGCTCTAAAGAACTCTTCTCTACACTCATACTTGTTTATAAAATTGTAGGGTTGCGCTTGGAGTGGTTTAAGAGGGGCGTCTCCCCTCCCCTTCTCCTTCTTCCCCTCTCTTTAGTTGCTTAGGATTAGCAAGGGAATTTGTGAGGCCTAACCTCACCCCTTGATTTGTTCTTGTATTAAAATCCGTGGCTTGTACGGATCTTTGTGATTGCTTGTAAGCTCCACCCTACACCTTCCATCAGAGTAGGACCGGTGAAGAACGGGAAGCACAGCCCTTCAATTCTCAAGGGTTGCACTGTAAGTTTAATTCCTGCAGTTACTGTTTTCCTAGTGTAGATCTTTCTTATTGCTCTTAGTATAATTTCGGGTTTTCCTCTATATTCTAAAATACAAAAAAATTAGTTTTCAAAACCTCGTTAGTGTACTTCGGTTTTCTTATTATTAAACTAGTTTATCAAAACCATTTTCAAAAAAAAGCGTTGTTTGAATGTTCTAGTTCCCTGTCCTACATCAGCTTGGTATCAGAGCTTAGGCTCTTAGTTTAGATTTTTAAGCCTCAAAAACTTATTTTCTACCTCTAAGCGATCTTTGGAATACACTCTATTTTTCAAAATCTATATTTTTCAAAGCACCCATGCAAACTCGGTCCAAAACCCAACAACAGGAGCAAGATCCCACCACGGATCGCACTGCTACTGATGAAAGGTTTGAGTTTTTAACTGAGCAAATAGGGAACCTTACCCGAAGCCTTAACCAAATTACTACTGAATTTCATGATTTTAGGGAGAGGTCTTCTCATCATGCTAGTGAGCCACCTAGTCCTCATCATGTAGAAAACCAACAACCACCTGCGTGGAACGGGCATCAAACCCCAAACCGTGCAGGCACCCAACCTATGTGGAATGGATACCCTAATCCAAACCATGAAGGAACCCATCCCCAACCAACATGGAATGGATATCCCAATCCAAACCATGCGGGAAACCACCAACCCAATATGTGGAATGGACCCCCCGTTCAAACTCCACCTCAACCCAGATTCAGAGAGGATGATGTGCACCGCGCCATCAAACTCAACCCTCCAACCTTCAATGGCTCTCTAGAACCCCGAGACTTCTTGGATTGGACAACCAAACTCGAACAATATTTCGAGTGGAGCATGATCCCTGAGCACAGCAAGGTCCGACTTGCAAAGTGCCTTCTTGAGGGAAATGCTAGGTTGTATTGGACCAATGTAGAGAACAACCAACAAAGACTCAACCTACCCCCCATAGACACCTGGCTAGAAATGCGTCAACAACTTAAACTGAAATATGTCCCCTCATATTTTCAGAGTAAGTTATTTGACCAAGCCTCTAGCCTTACCCAAGGAGCCATGACCGTTGACCAATATACTGCTAGCTTTGAGGAATTCCTCCTTAGGGGAAACCCTGGAGAAAACCCTCTATTCACCCTTAGCAGGTATAAAAATGGTCTCCGATCTGAAATCAGAAAGGGCCTTACCTATTACCAGATAGACTCCATAGAGGTTGCCCATCTTAGAGCCAAAGAAATTGAGCAAGAACTTAAGGTTGCCTTTAGGAGAGAGTTTAGTGCCCCTAGACCGAGTCCTAGGCCAACCCAACCTCAAAGCTCTAGCACTCCTAAACCCCAATCCTCTAGTTATCCAGAACCATCTAGGGTCAAATGCCATGGTTGTCAAAAGTATGGACACTACATGAAAGACTGTCCTAAACGAGTCTTATACTTAGGAGAAGAAACCCAAACCCCTAGACTAGAAGATATTAATGACCCAGACTCTGGCTGCCAAGTACTAGAAGACACTGAATATGACAGTAGTGAGGAACCTGCCCAAAACACCTTAGGAGTTGTTAGGTGTACCCTGATCAAACCCTCACCCACGGATGATTGGCGAAGAACTAGTATCTTCCATACATACACGAAATGCAATGGAAACATGTGCAAAGTAGTGATAGATGGGGGTAGTAGTCTCAACGCTGTCTCCCACTCTGCAGTCACCAAGTTTAAGCTTAAGATAGAAGCTCACCCAACCCCTTATAACATCTCTTGGGTCAACCAGTCTAGTGTGCCTGTAACCCATAGGAGTCTAGTGCCCTTGCAGTTTGGTACCTATGAAGGACAAATTTGGTGTGACGTCATCACTATGGATGTCGCTCAAGTCCTTCTAGGCAGACCATGGCTATATGACATGGATGTAGTCCACTACGGTCGGACTAACACCTATGTCTTTAGTCATTCAGGTCAAAAGATCAAACTGAAACCATCCATGCCAAGAGAACTTAAGGCCTCAACCAATAAGGGAAAAATAGAAGAAACCAAGCAACCAACCCTTCAACTCATGAGACCTAAGGACTATAGGCCCGATCAACCTTTATTTACCTTAGTCCTCAAGGAAGTTAACCAAGAAGAAGAAAGTAAGCCACCCCCTGAAGTAGAAGCCCTCTTAGAACATTATAGTGAGCTTACTCCTGAAGAGTTACCCACAGGACTCCCACCCCTTAGGGATATCCAACATGCTATAGACCTTGTCCCAGGTTCAACCTTACCCAATCTACCCCACTATAGGATGAACCCCACTGAGCACCAAGAACTTAAGAGGCAAATAGAAGACCTATTAGAAAAGGGGCACATCAGAGAAAGCCTTAGCCCATGCGCCGTGCCTGCTCTGCTCACCCCTAAAAAGGATGGCAGTTGGCGCATGTGTATAGACTGTAGAGCCATAAACAAAATCACAGTCAAGTATAGGTTTCCTATCCCTAGACTTGATGACATGTTAGACATGTTAGTAGGCTCTAAGTGGTTTAGTAAGCTTGACTTAAGAAGTGGATACCACCAGGTCAGGATAAGGCTAGGTGATGAATGGAAGACAGCCTTCAAGACCAAGGATGGTCTCTATGAATGGTTAGTCATGCCTTTTGGCTTGACTAATGCCCCTTCCACATTCATGAGACTCATGACTCAAGTCTTGAAGCCTTTAATTGGAAAATTCCTGGTAGTCTACTTTGATGATATCCTCATCTATAGTAAGACTAAAGAGGAGCACCTAGAGCACCTTAGGAAGACCCTTGACCTTCTTAAGGAAGAACAACTTTACATCAACCTCAAGAAGTGTTCCTTTTTGTCCCATAGTGTGATCTTCTTAGGGTTCATAGTGTCTGAGGAAGGTCTTCAAGCTGACCCATCCAAGATCCAAGCCATCATAGACTGGCCCGAACCTAAGACCATCACTGAAGTCAGAAGCTTCCATGGTCTAGCCACCTTTTATAGGAGATTCATAAGAAATTTCAGCTCTATAGTGGCACCTATCACCAGTTGCCTGAAACAAGGTGAATTCTCCTGGACAAAGTCTGCTAGCAAAGCCTTCCAAGAGCTTAAGGATAAGATGACCACTGCCCCGGTCCTTAGGCTTCCTGACTTCAATAAGGTCTTTGAGGTAGATTGTGACGCCTCTGGAGTTGGCATAGGGGGAACCCTAAGCCAAGAAGGCCATCCCATAGCCTTCTTCAGTGAAAAACTCAACGAGGCAAAGCAAAAATACTCTACCTATGACAAAGAGTTTTATGCTGTAGTTCAGGCCCTAAGGTATTGGAGACATTACCTCATCCATAGGGAGTTTACCCTTAACAGTGACCACCAGGCCCTCTCCTACCTAAGTGCTCAGAAAAAGCTAAACTCAAGGCATGCTAAGTGGGTCGAGTACTTGCAACAATATACTTTTGTGCTTAGACATAAATCAGGATCTGAGAACAAAGTAGCAGATGCACTTAGTAGAGTAACTTTACTTTTGAATAAAATGCATGTTGAAGTTACTTGCTTTGAATCCATGAAAAATGCTTATCTTGAATGTCCTGATTTTTCTACCTTATATGCTGACCTTAGTCAAGACCCTTTAAGTCACCCCCTCTACACCCTTAGGGATGGGTATCTCTTTCTTGGACCAACCCTTTGTGTGCCGAAGACTTCCATCCTTGAATTCCTTGTTTGGGAATTGCACGGAGGCGGGTCTGCCGGGCACCACGGTCGAGATAAGACCCAAGCCCTTGTAAAGGAACGGTTCTACTGGCCGAACCTTTACCAAGATGTAGCCAAGGTTGTGAAACATTGTAGGACTTGTCAGCTCACCAAAGTCCACAAGCATAGTCCCGGCCTGTACACCCCCTTACCTATTCCCCATGCCCCTTGGCAAGACCTTAGTATGGATTTCATTCTAGGACTACCCCGAACCTCAGCCAAACATGATTCTATATTTGTGGTAGTTGATAGGTTTACTAAGATGGCCCATTTCATAGCTTGCACCAAAACCACTGATGCCTCCCATGTGGCTAAACTCTTCTTTAGGGAAGTTGTAAGGCTACGTGGAACACCCTTAACTATAGTGTCTGATAGAGACCCTAGGTTTGTAAGCCATTTTTGGAGAACCCTCTGGACCCTTCTAGGAACGAAACTCAAGTTCTCCACAGCCTACCATCCCCAGACGGATGGGCAGACTGAAGTGGTCAACCGATCACTTGGGAGTATCCTTAGAAGTTTGGTAAGTGAACACCCTGGCAACTGGGATAAACTCTTACCCACTGCCGAGTTCTCCTACAACAGTACAGTCAACAAGACCACAGGTCTCTCCCCCTTCCAAGCCAACCTAGGATATCAACCCAACAAACCCATAGATCTCTTCCCTCTACCTAGACATTTTAGAACCTCTTTACCTGCTCGTGACTTTGCATTACATACTTCGCAAATGCACGCTGAAATATTTTCAAAAATGCTAGAATCTGTTAATCAATATCGCGAAGCTGCTAACAAACATCGCCGAGAAAGGTTATTTTCTACAGGTGATAAGGTGATCCTACGAGCACGGGAAGAGCGCATCCATGGGATTGGACACAAGTTGGAAGCAAAAGGACTAGGCCCCTTCACCATTGTGGATAAAATCAACGACAATGCCTATGTCCTCGACCTACCACCTGAACTGGGGATCCCCACCACCGTCAACATGGAGGATCTCACCCTCTATCATGAGCCCCTCTCCATACCAGATCCAAGTGACCCTCACAAAATGGAGATTGAGGCTATTCTGGAAGACCAAACCAAGTTCACCACTGATGAGGTACAAATGTTTTATCGTGTTAGACTCATTAATGGTGAAGAGGTATGGCTTCCTGAGTCTGAGCTAGCTATAGCCGCCCCTGAGTTACTCCAAGGGTACAAGGACAATTCTCCAGAGGAGAATTCTTCCAACCCGGGGAGAGCTGATGGAGGCAGTAGCCCTGCTCTGAGGAGATCTGGTCGGATCCGTAGGGTACCCAATCGATATGGGTTTCCTTAGGGTTCCATTTCTTGCATGGCATTTAGGGTAGTTGCTTTTCAATAAAACATGCATCATGTAGACATTTATGGCAAGTCCACTTGTAGTAGGTGGTGCATTGTAATTCATGAACTTATGTATTCTTGCATCATAAGTAGTGCATGTAGACATTAGGATCATTTTGGCAGGTCAATCAGGAAAGGAGCAGCTCAAGATCCAGCTCAAGGACACTCAAGCTCCACTCATCAAGTTCAACTCCAGAAAAGGAAAGGAGGACTTCAAAGCCCAAGCTCACTTCAATCCATGTCATAACTCACTTGCTACTTTTGTTGGGCGCATCTTCAAGGAAGCAATCAATCACCTCATCATCAAATCAAATTATATGCGCCAACCACTAGAGGAATGAATTCAAATCTCCTCCATCAAGATCCACAATCAAAGGGATTATTCTTCAAGATCCACAATTAAAGGAGAGCATTTATGAAGACATTAATGAGAAGATTCCATCTCTTGTTGCCGCCCATGCCTTCATGGAAAGGATTCAAATTTTGAAATCCCTTGTCCATGCGCCAACAAGCTTGTCGCCAAAGATAAGAAGACAACCCTCAAGCACTTAAAGAATTGCCAAACAAAGCTCACCAAAGAAGGGAACTTATGAAGAGGATTTGCGCCCATCACCACCATGAATTCGAAATTCAAACTCCATCCATTTTTGTAATAGGCGCATGGAAGACAATTACTATCCTGCCCTAGCCTCATTTCACCTATAAAAGCATGACCTCCCCATTGTATTTTCGATTACCTTTGATGAAATATATTGTCTATTAGTTGCCTAGCTTAATTAATTGTGTTTAGTGATAAGTTCTCCTCTAGCCGAGCCCTTCATCTACTTCTAAGTTCTTCACCGAAACCCTAAGAAGCCTTCTTCTTGTGTGTGTGCGCCACTTCAAGGATTGCTTCTTCACTCTCGGTTTGGAGCAAGAAGAGGAGCTCCCTCGGCTTCAAGGAGTTCTCACCCTTTCGGATAAGTCTTCTTCTTTACACCTTTTACTTGCTCTAAAGAACTCTCTCTCTACACTCATACTTGTTTATAAAATTGTAGGGTTGCGCTTGGAGTGGTTTAAGAGGGGCGTCTCCCCTCCCCTTCTCCTTCTTCCCCTCTCTTTAGTTGCTTAGGATTAGCAAGGGAATTTGTGAGGCCTAACCTCACCCCTGATTTGTTCTTGTATTAAAATCCGTGGCTTGTACGGATCTTTGTGATTGCTTGTAAGCTCCACCCTACACCTTCCATCAGAGTAGGACCGGTGAAGAACGGGAAGCACAGCCCTTCAATTCTCAAGGGTTGCACTGTAAGTTTAATTCCTGCAGTTACTGTTTTCCTAGTGTAGATCTTTCTTATTGCTCTTAGTATAATTTCGGGTTTTCCTCTATATTCTAAAATACAAAAAAATTAGTTTTCAAAACCTCGTTAGTGTACTTCGGTTTTCTTATTATTAAACTAGTTTATCAAAACCATTTTCAAAAAAAAGCGTTGTTTGAATGTTCTAGTTCCCTGTCCTACATCAACCAGTCTAGTGTGCCAGTAACCCATTGGAGTCTAGTTCCCTTACAGTTTGGTACCTATGAAGGACAAATTTGGGTGTGACATCATCACTATGGACGTCGCTCAAGTCCTTCTAGGCAGACCATGGCTATATGACATGGATGTAGTCCACTACGGTCGGACTAATACCTATGTCTTTAGTCATTCAGGTCAAAAGATCAAACTGAAACCTTCTATGCCAAGAGAGCTTAAAGCCTCAACCAATAAGGGAAAAATAGAAGAGACCAAAACCATACAACCAACCCTTCAGCTCATGAGACCTAAGGATTATAGGCCTGATCAACCTTTATTTACCTTAGTCCTCAAGGAAGTCAACCAAGAAGAAGAAAGTAAGCCACCCCCTGAAGTAGAAGCCCTCTTAGAACAATATAGTGAGCTTACCCCTGAAGAACTACCCACAGGACTTCCACCTCTTAGGGACATCCAACATGCAATAGATCTTGTCCCAGGTTCAACCCTACCCAATCTGCCCCACTATAGGATGAACCCCACCGAGCATCAAGAACTTAAGAAGCAAGTAGATGACCTATTAGAGAAAGGACACATCAGAGAAAGTCTTAGCCCATGCGCCGTGCCTGCTCTGCTCACCCCTAAAAAGGATGGCAGTTGGCGCATGTATATAGACTGTAGAGCCATAAACAAAATCACAGTCAAGTATAGGTTTCCTATTCCTAGACTTGATGACATGCTAGACATGTTAGTTGGCTCTAAGTGGTTTAGCAAGATTGACTTAAGAAGTGGATACCACCAGGTCAGGATAAGGCTAGGTGATGAATGGAAGACAGCTTTCAAGACCAAGGATGGTCTCTATGAATGGTTAGTCATGCCTTTTGGCTTGACTAATGCTCCTTCCACATTCATGAGACTCATGACCCAAGTCTTAAAGCCTTTCATTGGAAGATTCCTGGTAGTCTACTTTGATGATATCCTCATCTACAGTAAGACTAAAGAGGAACACCTAGAGCACCTTAGGAAGACCCTTGACCTTCTTAAGGAAGAGCAACTCTATATCAATCTCAAGAAGTGCTCCTTTTTGTCCCATAGTGTGATCTTCTTAGGATTCATAGTGTCTGAGCATGGCCTTCAAGCCGACCCATCCAAGATCCAAGCCATCATAGACTGGCCTGAACCTAAGACCATCACTGAAGTCAGAAGCTTCCATGGCCTAGCTACCTTCTATAGGAGATTCATAAGGAACTTCAGCTCTATAGTGGCACCTATCACTAGCTGCATAAAACAAGGTGAATTTTCTTGGACTAAATCTGCTAGCAAAGCCTTCCAAGAACTTAAGGATAAGATGACCACTGCCCCGGTCCTTAGACTTCCTGACTTCAATAAAGTCTTTGAGGTAGATTGTGACGCCTCTGGAGTTGGCATAGGGGGAACCCTAAGCCAAGAAGGTCATCCCATAGCCTTCTTTAGTGAAAAACTCAACGAGGCAAAACAAAAATACTCTACCGATGACAAAGAGTTTTATGCTGTAGTTCAGGCTCTAAGGTATTGGAGACATTATTTCATCCATAGGGAGTTTACTCTTAATAGTGACCAGCAGGCCCTCTCCTATCTAAGTGCTCAGAAGAAGTTAAACTCAAGGCATGCTAAGTGGGTTGAATATCTACAACAATACACTTTTGTGCTTAGACATAAATCAGGATCTGAGAATAAAGTAGCAGATGCCCTCAGTAGAGTAACTTTACTTTTGAACAAAATGCATGTTGAAGTTACTTGCTTTGATTCCATGAAAGATGCTTATTTTGAATGTCCTGATTTTTCTACCTTATATGCTGACCTTAGTCAAGATTCATTAAGTCACCCTCTCTACACCCTTAGGGATGGGTATCTCTTTCTTGGACCCACCCTTTGTGTGCCCAAGACATCCATCCGAGAATTCCTTGTTTGGGAATTGCACGGAGGCGGGTCTGCCGGGCACCACGGTCGAGATAAGACCCAAGCCCTTGTAGAGGAACGATTCTACTGGCCGAACCTTTACCAGGATGTAGCTAAGGTTGTGAGGCATTGTAGGACTTGTCAGCTCACCAAAGTCCATAAGCACAGTCCCGACCTATACACTCCCTTACCTATTCCCCAAGCCCCTTGGCAAGACCTTAGTATGGATTTCATTTTAGGACTACCCCGAACCTCAGCTAAACATGATTCTATATTTGTGGTAGTTGTTAGATTTACTAAGATGGCCCATTTCATAGATTGCACCAAAACCACTGATGCCTCCCATGTTGCTAAACTCTTCTTCAGAGAAGTTGTCAGGCTTTGTGGGACACCCTTAACTATAGTGTCTGATAGAGACTCTAGGTTTGTAAGCCATTTTTGGAGAACCCTATGGACCCTTCTAGGAACAAAACTCAAGTTCTCCACAGCCTACCATCCCCAGACGGATGGGTAGACTGAAGGGGTCAACCGATCACTTGGGAGTATCCTTAGGAGTTTGGTAAGTGAACATCCTGGCAACTGCGATAAACTCTTACCCACTGCCGAGTTCTCCTACAACAGTACAGTCAACAAGACCACAGGTCTCTCCCCTTTCCAAGCCAACCTAGGGTATCAACCTAACAAACCTATAGATCTCTTCCCTCTACCCAGACACTTTAGGACTTCTTTACCTGCTTGTGACTTTGCTTTACATACTTCGCAAATGCATGCTGAAATATTTTCTAAAATGCTAGAATCTGTTAATCATTATCGTGAAGCTGCTAACAAACATCGCTGAGAAAGGTTATTTTCCACAGGTGATAAAGTGATTCTACGAGCACGTGAAGAGTGCAACCACGGGACAGGGCACAAGTTGGAAGCAAAAGGACTAGGCCCCTTCACCATTGTAGACAAAATCAACGACAATGCCTCTGTCCTCGACCTGCCACCTGAATTGGGGATACCCACCACCGTCAACGTGGAGGATCTCACCCTCTATCACGAGTCCCTCTCCATACCAGATCCAGATGACACCTACAAGATGGAGATTGAGGCTATTCTCGAAGACCAAACCAAATTCACCACTGATGAGGTACAAATGTTTTATCGAGTTAGACTCATTAATGGTGAAGAGGTATGGCTTCCTGAGTCAGAGCTAGCTATAGCCGCCCCTGAGTTACTCCAAGGGTACAAGGATAATTCTCCAGAGGAGAATCCTTTCAACCCGGGGAGACCTGATGGAGGCAGTAGCCCTGCTCTGAGGAGATCTGCTCGGACTCGTAGGGTACCTATTCGATATGGGTTCCCTTAGAGTCCCCTTTCTTGCATTGCATTTAGGGTAATTTTCTTTTCAATAAAACCATGCATCATGTAGTCATTTATGGCAAGTCCACTTGTAGTAGGTAGTGCATTATAATTTATGAAACTTTATGTACTCTTGCATCATAGTAGGGTAGTGCATGCATGCATTAGGATCATTTTGGCAGGTCATTCAAGTAAGGAGCAGCTCAAGTTCCAGCTCAATGTCACTCAAGGTCCACTCATCAAGTTCAGCTCCAGAAAAGGAAAAGAAGACTTCAAAGCCCAAGCTCACTTCAAGCCATGCAATAACTCACTTGCTATATTTGTTGGGCGCCTCTCCAATAGAGCAATCAGCCACCTCATCATCCATCCAAGAGATATGCGCCAACCACTAGTCCAAGCAAGGAATGAATTCAAATCCCTCATCCATTAAGATCCAAAATCAAAGGAATTATCCATCAAGATCCACAATCAAAGGAGGGCATTTATGAAGACATTTATGAGAAGTTACCATCTCTTGTTGCCGCCCATGCTCTCATGGAAAGGATTCAAATTTTGAATCCCTTATCCATGCGCCAACAAGCATCTCGCCAAAGGATAAAGAAGACACCTTTCTCACCAGCCCAAGCATTTAAAGAGTTGCCAAAAGAAGATCACCAAAGAAGGAAGCTCCCAAAGAGGATTTGCGCCAACATCCTCTTGATTTTGTAATTCAAACTCTATCCATCTTTGTAATAGGCGCATGGAAGCTAATGACTATCCTGCCCTAGCCCCATCTCGCCTATAAAAATGTAGTCTCCACCTTGTATTTGGACTACCTTTTGATGAAATAATATTCTCTAATAGTTTCCTAGGTTAAGTAATTGTGTTAGAGTTATTCCATAGCCGATTTCCCATCCTTTCTCAACTCTTCCACCAAACCCCTAAGAAGGTTTCATCCCTCCCTTGAGTGCACAACTTCAAGGAGGCCTTCCTTCATCCTCAGTTTGGAGCAAGAAGAAGAAGTCATCACTTTCGGCAACATGAAGTCTTCCTCCAATGCGGCTAAGTTTCTTTCTCTAGCTTCTTCCCTTTGCTTAAAGAACATTTCCCTACACTAATCCTTGGTTTTCTAACTTTGTAGCTTGCGCTTGGTGTGGATTTAGGAGGGGCGCTTCCCTCCTTTCTCCTCCCCTCTCCCTCTAGATAACTTAGGATTAGCAAAGGAACTTGTGAGGCTTAACCTCCCCTTTGACCACCTTTATTTTGTATTAAAATCCGTGACCTGTACGGATCTTTCTGTGAATGTTTGTAAGCTCCACCCTACACCTTCCATCAGAGTAGGACTGGTGAACAACGGGAAGCACAGCCCTTCGATTCTCAAGGGCTGCACTGTAAGCTTACTTCCTGCATTTACTGCTTTCTAGTGTAATTCTTATTTACAGTTCTTAGTTTAAACTCAAGTTTTCCTATATATATAAAATACAAAAAAAAATTAGTTTCCCAAACCTCGTTAGCATAACATCGGTTTTCCCTTATTATTTAACTATTTATCAAAACTAGTTTTCAAAGGCGTCGTTTGAATGCTTTAGTTCACCGTCCTACATCAGACTGTACCCTAGATTCAAATTATCATCATGGCAATAAGATTACTAAAATCAAATAATTAAGAACTAACCTAAGAGAGTTCCTAACATGCAATTCTAGGGTTCCAAGTTTTCAAGCAAGTCACCTTTCGGTCCTTATTGCGAGAACTCTAAAACATGAATAATAACCTCAATCTCTGGAGAGTGAAAGACAAACAATCACATAAGTAAAATTATCATAATAAAACTATTCTGACGAAAATAAGAGTTATCTAATAATTAAGAAATCAAAGTAAATTACACCCATGTCCCAAATATATTTAAGCTAGCATGGAAAGAGAAATACAATAAACCATAGTATCAAAGTGTTCAGAAATCAAAGAAGAAGAAGAAACAACATTACAACACGGCTGTAATAGAAATTACAGCCGTAATTTGCCTCCAAAACACACTGTGAACAGTGCCGTGCCCCTTCTTTCGTTGATTCCTCCTCTGATTGAAATTCTTTTCCTCTAAAACTTCTAGGATGTTGTCTTCTCCTCCAGGCTAAGCTTCTACATGAAAATTAAGACCTGAGGTGGCCTCCACGCCTCTCGGCGTTGAGGCCAAACCCTAGGTGCCTCTTTGTTGATTTCTCTCTCAATACTAGATAAAAATCCCTTTTTTTACTTCATGTGTTTTCTCCTCTTAAAGTCGAGTCCGCAGCATCTTTCGGATCTCAATTTCGAGGTCTAGATCAAAAGATATGGTCTGCACAAGTTTCGGGCCCGTAAAAATTGCGTTTTTGAATGGAAATTACGGCCCTAAAATATTTTACAGTGCCGTATTTTGGTTCTATGAACCCTGTGTCAAAATTATGGCCCATAAAAGTTATTGTGGTAGTGCCATAAAATCTAACGAGTTCTTTGGTCTGAAATCTCTGATAAATACGGCACCGTGAAATGGTTTACGACCGTGCCATAAAATCAACAAAAGTCTCTGGTTTGAAACGCTCCAAAATATGGCCCATGTAATTCTTTATGGTGGTGCCATAAAATTAGGAAACTCTTCTAGTCTGAAAACACCCCAAATTATGGCAGTGCAGTAAAATAGAATACGGCACTGCCATATTTTTGTTCGTTGCTCTATTTTGCGTGAAATTTGTCATGTGATCTCCTCTTGATGATGGTAACTCTTCTATGTATTTAATTTTGCTTGAAAATACCTTAAAATAGTGCATTTTTACCTAAAAATCATGAAAAACTAAAATAGAAGTAGATTTTGCAATATTTGATAATTTTGGCATAAAAATAAGCAAAAGATCTTCAATTGAGCATGAAAAGATATATAAAATGATACAAAATATACTATATATTTTGGTGTCATCAGTCTGCAAGCTAAAAAGATCCATTTATGGATTAAAGCAAGCATCTTGAAGTTGAAATCTTTAGTTTGATGAAACTGTGAGAGATTATGACTTTATCAAAAGTGAACATGATAACTGTGTGTATAAAAAATTGAGTGGGAGCTTGGTGACTTTTCTGGTCTTGTTTGTCGATGACATACTACTCATCTGAAACGACATCCCTAGTCTTCAGTCTGTAAAGACATGGTTGGTGAAGTGTTTCCTGATGAAGGACATAGGGGAGGCCGCCTATATTCTAGGCGTGAGGATCTACAGAGAAAGATCCAAGAAGCTTTTGGCCATTAGTCAAAGTACATACATTGATAAGGTCATGGAGAGGTTCAACTTGGAGCAATCTAAGAAGGGATACCTTCTAGTGAGACATGACATCATTCTCTCAAAAATCCAGTGTCCCACCACACAGGCTGACAGGGATAACATGGATCGTGTACCCTATGCTTCGGCAGTAGGAACGATCATGTATGCAATGTTGTGTACTAGACCAAATGTGGCTTATGCTATAAGCATAACCAGCCAATACCAATCCAATCCAAGCCTGCATCATTGGGTGGCTATAAAGAACATCCTTAAGTATATGAGAAGTGAAAGTAACCCTAGGTCACATACGCATATAAAATTTTTCGCATGACTAGGTCCAAAATCGAATGACTTAAACATATGATCAACATATGAAGACTTGTATAGAACAAGTGAGGATGTTACCATGGCCATGAGAGGCGGCTTGGAAGAAAAAGGGCGAGCGGCTCTTCTCCAAAGGAATCACACACAAGATGGATTTTCGCTTCTTCCTTGTAATCCTTGTGCTAGCAAAGATCCAAAGAGTCTATGATCGTGTTAGGAGATGTCCTCTTCTTGCTGGCCGCACTACTCCCTCTCTTGGCGTGAAGAGGAACCAAAAAACCTGAGAGGAGCAAGGGGCGAGAGGGGCGTTCATACGTTCGAAAACGTGGGACGTTTCTCAAGAGAAAAATCGGCTTCCAAATATAGTAAGTGTTTAACTCCCCATGAAGCCATCGAAACTCCTCTCCCCTTTGAACCATGCGTTCACTTAAGTGAACCGGTTCAATTCCATTTGGTTCAAGGACCAAATCGAACCAGCCATGGTCTTGATCTCTTTGAACCTCATGGTTCAAGATCTAACCACACATCTCAATGAGCCTCTTGATCTCTACGATCAAGCATCAATTTTCCCGATCGAAGCTTACTGATCATATGTCCTAATCAATCAAACATGATCAGACTAGATCTTACTTCCGATCAGAGTTTAAATTGCTTTAAACTGAACTAGAATAATTCCAGTCCACACGATCTGACATAAGTAAGCAATATCATCAAATTGTGCGACCCTGAGGGTTTCCTTCAATGTCGGTAACGACAACTTACGTTATCACGATTAGAGAGGGGTATCTAGCAACACATCACTGTCTCCCGATATGAAGGAAAGAGTCTTCCAAGACTACTCCCAAACCACAGCACAAGTGTGAATCCAATTCACTCAGTATACATGTTCCCTTTGCCACTGGATGTTCTCGTTGGACAAGCATGTCAAGCCTGTAATTCCAACACGATGAGAATGGTTAGATCAGATGAACATAGTCATCTGGGTATGGCCATACACTTTCTCAACCATCTCATCCAGGGGGCCCCTTTAGAACATCACACTCCAAGTAGGAGAGGCAATCCTATATCTATCACTAGTGTCCTAACATGATTCATGCCCACTATCCAAGATAATCCTTAACTATTATCTTTCAAATGATATTGAACTACCTCAAGACAATGTCAATCATCACTTAGAAACACAAGTGATCTCAAGTCAAAGGGAATATACCACTTGCTTGCTTATAAGGATTTATTCACATTGTGACAAACAATTGAATATCCTAAGTAGGGTCAGTCCAGTACATCCAATGCACCTATGTGTCTAAATCTTATTCCATGCTCGAAGCACCCTATAAGATCAGAACACATATTAGTCTCAATCATATCAAGGCTGTCTCATGTTCACCAAGATATCTCGACTAAGGACAACTCTGAATGTCAGCAAAGCTGAACATCATTGAGACATTACTCAGAGGTATACATACAGCAGCAGATAATGCAACAATCTGAATAACAACAATTGCCTTTATAAACATGCAAAGTTAATTTGATAATCCATAGTAAAAATTTTGCAGTAAAACCCAATATTCAATGCCATGGTGAGGACACTTCCGCTATAGTTCGTTGAATCTCTCCCAGGCCTCGCTGAATGACTCCCCATCTTTTTGTGAAAAGTTTGTAATTTGATTTCTCAATTGAAGTGTCTTGCTTGGGGGGAAGTATTTCGTCAAGAAGGAATTTGACAATTGATTCCAAGTTGTGAAGGTATCGGTTGGATGAGAATGAAGCCATGTCTTTGCCCGGTCCCTAAGAGAAAAAGGAAAAAGTCTTAATCTTAAAGCATCATCAGAAACACCATTTATTTGGATGGTATCGCATAATTCCAAAAATAAAGACAAGTGTTGGTTGGGATTTTCCAGAGGAGATCCTCCAAACTGGTTCTGTTGAATCATTGAAATAAAAGCAGGCTTAATCTCGAAGTTATTAGCTTCTATTGCTGGTCTAGCAATGCTTGAACGAATTTTTTGGGGATTAGGGGCTGCATAGTCCCTAAGTGTTCTCTGATTATCCCCCATCTCTGTAATTTCTTCTGGTGATGTCTCTTGAGATATCTCTTGTAAGTCTTCTGGTGATGTCTCTTCTAATCTCAATTTCCTGCGCGCTCTAAGTGTTCTATTGATTTCAGGATCCAATGGAACAAGTGGTCCTGACCTAAGACTTTTGCGCATGCAAAGTAATCAGATCAAGTGATTTCAAGAAAAATAGAAATAAATCAAAACAGTAAATCAAAACCTAGTCTAGCAATAATCTCAATGTCTTCAATATTGACAAAACTAAGGTCCCCGGCAACAGCGCCAAAAACTTGTTGTGGTCCGAAAGGACACACTTTTAAATACAAGCAGGTAGACTCGTTTCAGGGGTCGCGGCCAAAGGTATTGGCGTACAGGGCTATTGTCACTCCCTGGCACGGCTCCATAAACTTGTTGTCCCTAACTTGTAGTGTCCGCAAGTGCACGGATACTCGAAGTAATAAAGAAAGATATCGAACCCACAAAGACCTATGTTGTCAAGTACTGATCAATTGATTTCTTACTATCTAGGTAGTCGAATGAAAGTCAAGCAAATATTGCAAACACACGGAAGAATACTGTCGGAGAGAAAACTGGGACTAGGGTTTCATTCACTATAATTTCTATGACTAGACATGAATAAAGAATTCGTTAGTTTAATTTTATCATGATGAAGATGCAAATTACTTAATAAAAGGATTGTTTCACTCTCGTGCTAACAACCATGCAGAGATTAATCTTCGTTTTCACGCAAGATTCGTCCCAACGCTGAAGATAAGTAAATCATCAATCAATGAACTTAATGATCACTTTTGTGCATTCGAAATCTAGGTTGATAATCTCCAGTGGAATATCAAGGATCACTTTCGTGCATACGAGCCTCAACACTAGTTTTACTCATGGATCTCCAACGTTCCGATCCTCACTTTCATGCAAGATCTCCACGTTTGACAATTAGACTCGATCTATAGATTCATGTTATTATCATGGCAATTAATCTACTAGAATTGAACAAATTAGATCTAACCTAAGGAAGAGTTCCTAACATGCAATTCTAGGGTTCTGAATTCTCAAGCAATTACCTTTTAGTCAATAGCAAAAATTCTAAAAACATGATTAGTAACATGGATCTATAGAGAGTCTAAGCACAAATATCACATGAGTAAAATCATTATGCTAAGATTAAATGCAACGAAATAGTGAAAAAAATAGTCATCTAGTCATTAGAAATCAAGTGAATTACTCCCCCATATCCCAAAAGTATTTTAAGCTAGCATGGTGGAGAAAATACAATATTCCATAATTTCAGAAGTTCAAAAATAGCTAAAAGAAGAGTTTTGGGAAAATACAGGATGGCTGTGAAGTATTTCACGGCCGTAATTTCAATAGCTCTCGGTGAACTGTGGCTGTCCTTCTTCTTTCCTCGATTCCTCTTCCAATTGATCTCCTTCTCTTATGTAACTTCTAGCACGTTGTCTCCTCCTCCAGACGAAGCTTCAGTATGAAAATCACGGCCGGAGGTGGTCTGGATTGGTTGCGGCGGCGGAACCCTAGGCGGCGGCGTGAATCGTGATTTCTCCCTCGACAGTCGATGAAAATTGGGACTTTCGGTGTGTGTGTAATCCTCCCATCCAAAGCTCTGTTATTGCTTCTTACTACTTTGAATATAAACCTCTGGTTCGCCCACAATCATCTCCGCAAGAATCAGACTTCAGAATTGACCTCGAAATCGCGTTTAACAAAAGAAATACGACAGTGTAATAGTTTACAGCACTGCCGTAAAATCGGTCAAATTTTCTTGTATGATGTTGTCTGGGCAATACGGCACCATAATCTGGTTTACGGTACTACCGTAAACTCGGCTGAACTCTCTGTTCGGAAGTGACTGGAAAATACGGCCCGTGTAATCCTTTATGGTGGTGCCGTAAAATTGAGCAAAGTTTCTATTCCGAAGCGCTCTGAAATACGGTACCGTAATCTGGTTTATGGTACTGCCGTAAAATCTGAAGAACCTTCTATTCAGAAACTCCTCAAAATACAGCAGTGGCTCGGATTTTACGGTACCGTATGAAAATATGGTACCATAAAATAGGTTACAATACTGCCGTAATTTGCTGAGTTGCTCCGTTTTGCATGAAATTTCTTAGGTGATTTCCTCTTGATGATGGTAACTCTTCTATGTGTTTGATTTTGCTTGAAAACTCCTTGAAATAATGCCTTTTTATCTGAAAATCGTGAAAAACCAAAATAGAAGTAGACTTTGCAATATTCGATGAATTTAGCGTGAAAACAAGTAATAAGATCCTCAATTTAGCATGGAAAGATATCTAAAATGATACAAAATATACTATATATTTTGGTGTCATCACGGTCCAACTCCATTACATTGGCATATTTCAACATAGTTTTTTGATGTTTCAGCATTCTACACTTAGGGTGTCTTCCTTTGTTTGTGCATCATGACTACAAGGTCACAAGTCATGTCTTCCTAATTCCCCGACACCATTCCCGAAACCCAATAGTCGGTCCAGCCGTCGGAACGGACTAGTGTCTGCATAGAATCATTGGCTGCACTTATTGCGCGAGTCGACGGGCTAACCGCACAATTGGATGCCTATAAGTTGTCCACGAAGACCGCAAACCAGCAGCTCTAGGCTGGGTTCCGGGACCTCGCTGATCATTTTAGCGTGTTGGAGCATAGTCGCCCTAACCCAGTTCAACCCCCTCCTTCTGCGCGTCTAGCTGATGCGTTGTATTTACACCCCATTTTTGCCTATATTTTACTTTATATTTTAGGCTTAATTGTATGATTTTGTGCTAATTTTGGTATTTTTACTTCACTTGGCACAGATCTTCACTTTTATCAGTTTTTTTCAAAATGCATGTAAAAACGCATGAAAATGATGGATTTCATGAGTTTTGAAGTCGCGGTACAATTCCCAAGGAGATAACGAGTTTACACGTCAAATTTGGAGCGAAAATGGTGAAAAAGTTGATATTTACGGCTGTGTTCGTAATTATGAAATCGACCGTAATTTTGCATTCGAGCAGAGGGCAAAAATTGGCTAAGTATGGGAATGCACAAAAACTTTCACGGGCGAAGCCGTGAATCCATCACGATCCATGAAATTTTCTATGTACAAAGAGCTGTACACAGAGAATTTACGGCTGTGGCCGTGAACATAATACGGACCGTGAAAACGTCCGCCCGACGACTTTTTCACTCGATTCTTTCCCGATTCGAACCGGATTTGAACCAAACTTTGCAGAAACACTCCTTGATGGGTTCCAGACCGGTTAAGCTATAAAAGATGAGATTTTTCAAGGAAAAGATAGCTTTTTGGATGAAGACAACTGGCAGCGACGATTAGGGTGAATTTCTAATTTTCGAGTAGATTTCGGCGAGATTCCATGCAAAAGACAAGATTGATCAACTCTTCTTCTTCATCAGATCGAGGGGAAGCCAATTTAATTGTTGTTCTTGTGAAATTCTTGTGATTTTTATAAGATTCATGCTTGTTCATCGTATAAACATGCTTTCCTTTAAGAACATGAGCGAGTAGACTCTTATTTCGGGATTATGGGCTTAGCTTGCTGACATTTACAAATTAATCTGTATTTTCACTCTTTTATATGACAATTTTGTCATGATTTGATTGAAATTGTGTTTAGATCATAATTTACACTGGCCACGTATAATTGCGTATTAGACGTTGCGAGAAGTACCGGGAGGTGAATCGCAACGTCCGATCTATTTTAATCGAACTTTCGAATCCAATCATGGGAGTAGATTGCATTCGTCTGAATGATTTAACAAGCTTTTCATAGAACTCAAGGGATCTAGTTATGTTAATTGTCACGAAGGTAGGGAGTTAACGTAATTCGATACCGGATTACACTCCGGGAGGAGGTAGTCCGTACATTAGGAAAAGTCCCTTTCATGAAGAATATTTTCTAATCAAAGAGCTATCTTTACTTGATTTGTATTTGTTAGTGTGGTGAAACCCTAACATCCCGATCTTCCTGAAATTGAAACCCCCTTAACACTGTTTCTGATATTACTTGTGCTTAGAGTTCAATGCACCCATCATTTGGTTTTGCCTAGATTCAAACGAGTTGAAGAGTCATTACTTAACCTCCTAATCCTCGTTGGGAACGATAATCTTTTTATTACTTCGATAAATCTGTACACTTGCGGACGCATCAAGTTTTTTGACGCCGTTGCTGGGGATTACGGCTAGTTAATATTGACTCATTAGATAAGTTTGGAGATTAGGCATTTTTATTTCTTTTGCTTTAGAATTTTATTTTCTTTAGGTTTTATTTATTGCTGATTTATTTCTATTTTGGCCTACACGTTGCATGCCCCGAATTTCACGTGCAGGTACTTTGTTTCCCGATGACCCAGAAATTGAGCGCACATTTCTCCTTCAAATGAGATTACAGTTTCAGACTTAGAAGACTTATGTAGAAGGTGCAATGGCAGCAAACAACCAATCTTTGAGGGACTTCGTAGTGCCGAATATACAAGGCTTTAATTCGAGCATAGTTCGACCCAATGTAGAGGCGAACAACTTTGAACTCAAGCCAGCGTTGATGATGATGGTCCAACAAAATCAATTTGGGGGTTCCCCAAATTAGGACCTTAATCTCCATCTAGCTGTGTTTTTAGAATACTGCGATACTGTTAAAGTTAATGGTGTTTCATCTGACGCAATAAGACTAAGACTTTTTCCATTTTCTCTGAGGGACCGTGCGAGAGCTTAGCTATATTCATTACCAGTAGGATCGATTACTACCTGGGATGAGCTTTCTACAGCTTTTTTGAACAAATACTTTCCACCTAGCAAAACAGTTCAACTGTGCAACAAAATTACTTGTTTTGGACAACACGAGGGAGAATCTCTCTACAACGCCTGGGAACGCTTCAAGGAGCTCCAGCGGATGTGTCCACACCATGGACTCGAAAGATGGTCTAATCCATATTTTTTTATAATGGATTGGACTATAACACTAAGTTGATGGTGGACGGCTGCGGCTGGAGGAACTATCATGAGCAAGGGAGTGGATGAGGTGACTACTCTACTTGAGGATATGACCATGAACCATAACCATTGGTCTAGTGAGCGAGGTACTACTTCCACGGGACTTGGTAAGTGCAATAACGATTCCTTGACATCTCTAGCGACAAAGGTAGATTCTTTAGCATAGAAATTAGATTGTTTTTCTTTTTCCTCAGTTGCCGTTAATGCTGTTTCTTGTGAAGTGTGTAGTACAACATGGCATAATTTATCTGATTGTCAACTTATAGATTCATCACAAGAAGACTCTAGTCATGAACAAGTCAATGCCTTGGGAAATTTTAATCAAAGATCAGTGAATGACCCGTATTCTGCAACTTATAATCCAGGATGGAGGAACCACCCCAACTTATCCTACAAGAATAACCAAGGGAAAACTCCTCCTTAGTATTCTCAGCAGAATAACAGGCCACCACCGGGTTTTCAGTCCAGGCAGTATGAGCAGCCCCAGAAGTCAAACTTGGAGACCCTTCTAGAAGGATTTGTTGTGCAATAAAAGAAATATAATGAGGACGTGACCGATGCTATTAAGCATCTGACATCTCATGTAGACGCCTTGGCTATCCACAACAAGATGTTGGAAAGCCAGATAGCTTAGCAAGCAAGTACTTCTAATAGGCCCCCAGGGAAACTTCTAGGACAACCAGAGATGAACTATAGAGAGCACTGTAGCACGATAACTACAAGGAGCGGTAAGCAATTGGATGAACCTCAAATGCCCGAGGAAGAGCCTACATCTGGAGGTGACAAAAGAGCAGTTTGAAGAATCTCAGCGTGATAAGGAAAAGACGGTCGAGAAAGAGAAGGAAGAAGTCTATGTGTGACCCCCTGCATTTGTCCCACCTATCCCTTTTCCTCAGAGGCTAGCCAAAGCAAAGTTGGATAAGCTATTTGGCAAATTCTTGGAGGTATTAAAAAAAATTATACATCAATATTCCTTTCACAGATGCTCTGTCACAAATGCCTACTTACGCAAACTTTTTAAAAGACATATTATCCAACAAGCGAAAGATTGAAAAATATGGAACTGTGGCACTTACAGAGGAATGCAGTGCAATAATACAAAACAAGATTCCCCAAAAGTTGAAAGATCCAAGGAGTTTCTCAATTCCTTGCTAGATAGGCGACATGTCATTTGAAGGAGCTTTATGTGAAATGGGTGCAAGTGTGAGTTTGATGCCCTTGTCAATTTGCAAGAAGCTCGACATAGGCGACATGAAGCCAACTACCATCTCACTGCAACTAGCTGATCGATCTGTTCGACATCCTGTAGGGATACTGGAGGATGTTCCTATAAAGATCGGTCAATTTTTTGTACCTGTAGATTTTGTAGTGCTGGAAATGGAGGAGGACTCGAAACTGCCCATTATTCTGGGAAGACCATTTTTAGACACCGCAGGCGCCGTCATAGATGCGAAGAGAGGAAGATTGACATTGAATATTGGTGAAAATAACATTGATTTTGATCTTTCATCTTCCCTTAAAAAGCCCTCTTTTGCAGATTCTTGTTTTAATATTGATGTCTCAGAACTGGAAACGAGAGAGGAAGATTTAAAGAGAGAAACAGATCCACTAGAAGTGTGCCTGATTAGAGAAAAAGATTAAGAGGATATGGGGGAAAAGGCTCAAGCTTATGCAAAGATATTGGATTCAGGACAAACTGTTGCACCACATAAAGCCAAAATTGAGAAACTCATTCTGGTAAAGCCTGAATCATTAAAGACAAATAAATTAGAGCTCAAATCACTTCAATGAAAATTGAGATATGAATTTTTGGGAGAAGATTCTACATATCCGGTAATTGTGAATGCTGCTTTAGATCCAATTCAGACGAAAAGATTGCTTGATGAGCTTCAACGGAATAGAAAGGGAATTGGATATTCTTTTGATGATATACATGGAATTAACCCCTCTTTATGTATGCACAGGATTTACCTTGAAGAAAATAGCAATCCTTCTATTGAGTATCAGCGTTGACTGAATCCTATCATGAACGGGGATGTACCCAATTGGATATTCTTTGGATGATATACGTGAAAAAAGAAGTGCTTATGTTGCTGGATGCTGGGGTGATGTACCCAATTTCTGATAGTGAATGGGTTAGTCCTGCTCATGTGGTTCCAAAGAAAGGGGGAGTTACAACAGTAAGAAATGAGAACAACAAATTGATCCCCATGAGAATGGTAACCGGGTGGCGTATGTGTATCGATTACCGAAAATTAAATAAAGCCAGCCAGAAAGATCACTTTCCGCTTCCTTTCATTGACCAAATGCTCAAACGATTGGCCACAAATACTTAGTTTAATTTTCTTGATGGCTTTTTAGGATTTTTCTAGATACCTGTTCATCCTGAGGATCAAGAGAAGACTACTTTTACGTGTCCATATGGGACTTTCGCATATAGGCGCATGCCTTTTGGGTTATGCAATATGCAAGCCACTTTTAAACGATGCATGATGGCCATTTTTTCTGATTTCATTTAAAATATTATGGATGTTTTTCTAGATGATTTCTTGGTATATGGATCTTCATTCGATGATTGTTTATCTAATTTGTCACGTGTCTTGTAGAGGTGCGAGGAGGTGAACTTGGTTCTTAACTAGGAAAAATGCCATTTTATGGTTCAAGAAGGAATTGTTCTTGGGCATCTTATCTCACAGAGAGGCATTGAAGTAGATAAAGCCAAGATTGAAGTTATTGAGAAATTACCTCCACCAACCTCAGTCAAAGGGATTCGAAGTTTTCTGGGATATGCTTGGTTTTATCATCGATTTATTAAAGATTTTTCTAAAATTACTAGGCCTCTCACAAATTTATTAGCAAAGGATGTTGATTTTCATTATGACAGGGATTGCACGGAAGCTTTTGAAAAACTGAAGAAGGCTCTTGTCTCTGCACCTATCATGCAACCTCCAGATAGGACACTCCCTTATGAGTTGATGTGTGATGCAAGTGGCCAAGCGGTGGGAGCAGTGTTAGGACAACAAAGAGACAATACACTCCATGCCATTTATTATGCCAGCAAAACTTTAGATGGGGCACAAATTAATTATGCAACTACCGAAAAATTTTGCTCCTATATTATTAATTCTAAGGTTGTTGTGTATACAGATCATTCGGTGATTAAATACTTGGTCAGTAAGAAGGATGCAAAGCCCAGATTGATTCGATGGGTACTACTTCTACAAGAATTTAATTTTGAAATAAAAGATAAAAAAGGGACAGAGAATTCAGTAGCAGATCATTTGTCCAAACTAACCAAGGAAAAAGATATGGAGGATGATTTGGAGATTAATTATTCTTTTCAAGAAGAGTCTCTTTTTGCTATTATAGGACAAGCAACACCTTGGTATGTGGATATTGTAAATTTTCTTGTGTCCAATATTATGCCTCCTAATCTGAGTTCTCAAGCAAGAAAGAAATTCAAATCAGATGTTAAAAATTATTTTTGGGATGAACCATATTTATATCGACGATGCTCAGACAGCTTGTTTAGAAGGTGTTTGCCAGAGGAGGAGTTTCACGGTGTGCTATCTCATTGCCATTCTTCCCCTTATGGAGGGCATGCCAGTGCGTCCAAAATAGCTTTCAAAATTCTCCAGTCAGGATTCTATTAGCCAACGATTTTTCGTGATGCAAGGTAATTTATCCAATCTTGTAATAAATGCCAGCGAGCCGGTAATATCACTAGAAAAGATGAACTCCCACAACACAGGATTTTAGAAGTTGAAATCTTTGACGTATGGGAAATAGATTTTATGGGCCCTTTTTCTACCTCCTGCGGGAAGAGATATATCATTCTTTGTGTGGACTATGTATCTAAATGGGTTGAGGCATCTGCTAAAGCCACTAATGATTTGCGTGTTGTAGCCAGGCTATTTAAAGAGGTAATTTTTCCTAGATTTGGTGTTCTCAGAGTTCTGATTAGTGATGGAGGCTCACATTTCATTGAAAATAAGCTCGAAACATTGTAAAGGAAGTATGGGGTACACCTTAAAATTGCTACACCGTATCACCCACAGACGAGTGGACAATCGGAAGTCTTAAATCCATAAATAAAGAGGATTCTTGAAAAGGTTGTGTCGGGAGCAAGGAGAGACTGGGCGCTGAAGCTTGATGATGCTCTTTGGGCTTATAGGATAGCTTTCAAAACTCCTTTGGGTATGTCTCCGTTCCAAATTGTTTATGGCAAATCTTGCCATTTACCTGTGGGGCCTGAGCACAAAGCCTACTGGGTGGTGAAAAAGCTAAACTATGACCTAAAAAGTGCCAAGGAAAGAAGGAAATCTCAATTTAATGAATTAGATGAGATCAGGAATTCAGCCTATGAGAGTGCCCGAATATATAAAGAGCGCGCTAAGAAGTGGCATGATCAGCGAATTTCAAGGAAAGAATTTTTTGAAGGAGACAAGGTTTTATTATATATCTCACGGCTCAAACTATTTTTGGGAAAATTAAGGAGTCGCTGGTCAGGGCCTTTTGTTGTTCAGAAAGTATTCCGCTATGGCATAGTAGAGATATCAAAGGAAGGACAAGAAGGTTGAAATGTAAATGGGCAATGTTTGAAGCATTATTTTGAAGATGAACAAGTTGAAGAAGATGTGCGTTTGATTCTCTCTGATCCATCAGAACATCCTTAAACACTGCCATGGTCAAGCTAATGACCATAAACAAGCATTTTTTGGGAGGAAACCCAAATTTCTAATTTTTATTATTTCTTTTATCTTTTTTTCGTCTTTGTTTGTTTCGAATTAGAATTTTGATTGCATAAATTTTTGCACCAAAAAGTTTCATGATGAATGATTTTGATTGCAGGAAATTGTGAAAGATTTTTGTGAAGAAAAGAGTTGATGAACAAGATAATTAAGAATAAAATTGTGAATTGTTCCAGGATTGCGAATATTGCATTATTAACTTTGTTAGTATGGTAAACTGAGATTTTGATACTGAAACATGACGGTATTTGGTATTTGGTATTTGAAATTAGTTTACAGTGTAAAATTTGAATATCTTTGATATAGTATATTTTATGCATTTTTCTGAGTCATGTTCCACTCTTTTGTTATAATTGCACAGGGTTTCGCCAGCATTACAAAGGGAACTCTTGTAAAATTTTTTCTTAAATCCTTCATTGATTTAATGTTCATCCTTATGCAACAATTTAAGTCTAGGATATTTTACATGTTTTGCTAGTCCTTCAAAGCTTTATTGGTATGAATTCTAAATGTTTATGATTTTTAAGAATACACCAGATTGTTTTCATTCTCAATATTGGACTTAGAAAGCTTTTTGGGCATTTAATTTGATGACTTAGGAAATTTTTGATATTTCGTGTAAACTTGTTGAGTAAGTTCGATTCTGGTATTGATAAAAATTATATATTGAATGTTATACGTTCAGATGACATGTTCATAGTAATTTTCTACTTTAAGTTTAATTTATCTTCCTTTGGCTAATAGAAGATTTCTATGAATGGAAATTTGGTGATACACATATTTAATTTGAGATGCTCCAACTCCGCTAGTTATATAATCTGAGGTTATGAGTTATCACTGGTCGGTTTTCTCTGATTTGATTGAAAAAAAAAAGAGAAGACTCCTCTACTTAGCATTGCGAAAAATTGGCAGTAGTACCAAAGACATGAGTTGAAGTCCGAATAAAATAAAATAAATTGAGAAAAAGAGAAAGCTGTAAGCTAAGTGTATGACTCCGCTGACTTAAGATCGAAACCATGAGTTAAATTATACTGCTCTGCAGTGTACTTTAAACAATGTTATGGCACATAACAGTTTAAAGACCAAATTGCATTGAAAATATCTTATCTATAGTTTCACTAAGTGACTTGAAGTAAATCTTTATCTATTGATAAAAGAAGATTTATTAAGCTCGAAAGTATTTAATACTTGACATGTGTTGAATGAATGTTATGACATGAATTGTGAATTTTATTTTTCTTGGATTGTAAATTCTTGATGATTTATTTTTACTATGATTCCTCTTAGATTATTTAAGTTATGAAAAATTGATACCCTGAAATGTAGACTAAGAACTTTATTGATGGTAAAATAGATAAATGTTCCTTATATTTACATTCTTTATTCATATCGATGTATTGCTTGAGGACAAGCAAAATTCTAAGTCTAGGGTATTTTGATGCATTATATTTACACCACATCTTTGCCTATATTTTACACTATATTTTAGGCTTAATTGTATGATTTTGTGCTAATTTTGGTATTTTTACTTCACTTGGCACAGAATCTTCAATTTTCTCGGTTTTATTGAATATGCAGGTAAAAATGCATGAAAATGATGGATTTCACAAGTTTTGAAGTCGCAGCACGATACCCAAGGAGATAATGAGCTTACACGTCAAATTTGGAGCGAAAATGGTGAAAAAGTCGATATTTACGGCCGTGGCTGTAATTTTGCGTTCGAGCGGAGCGCGAAAATCGGCTAAGTATGGGAATGCACAGAAACTTTCACGGGCCAAGCTGTGAATCCATCACGGTCCGTGAAATTTTCTGTGTACAGAGAGCTGTACACACAGAGACTTTTACGGCCATGGCCAGGAACATATTACGGTCCGTGAAAACGTCCGCGCAATGAGTTTTTCACTCGATTCTTTCCCAATTCGAACCGGATTTGAACCAAACTTTGCAGAAACACTCCTTGATGGGTTCTGGACCGGTTAAGCTAGAAAAGATGAGATTTTTGGAGGAAAAAAGAGAGCTTTTTGGACGAAGACAACCAGCCGTGGTGATTAGGGCGAATTTCTAATTTCTGTGCAGATTCCGGCGAGATTCCACGCAAAAGACAAGATTGATCAACTCTTCTTCATCATCAGATCGAGGGGAAGCTAATTTAATTATTGTCCTAGTGAAATTCTTGCCATTTTTAGAAGATTCATGCTTGTTCATCGTATAAACAAGCTTTCCTTTAAGAATATGAGTGAGCCGACTCTTATTTCCGGATGAAGGGCTTAGCCCGCTAGCATTTACAGATTAATCTATATTTTCACTCTTTTATATGATAATTTTGTCATGATATGATTGAAATTTTGTTTAGATCGCAATTTACACTGGTCACGTACAATTGCGTATTAGACGTTGCAAGAAGTACCAGGAGGTGACTCGCAACGTCCGATCTATTTTAATCGAACCATAGAATCCAATCACGGGAGTAGATTGGATTCGTCTGAAGGATTTAACAAGCTTTTCATAGAACTCAAGTGGTCTAGTTACGTTAACTGTCACGAGAGTTGGGAGTTAACGTAATTCGATACCGATCTTCCTGATGAATATTTTCTAATCAAAGAGCTATCTTTACTTGATTCATATTTGTCAGTGTGGTGAAACGCTAGCATCCCGATCTTCCTGAAATTGAACCCCCCTTAATGTTGTTTCTGATATTGCTTGAGCTTAGAGTTCAACACAACGCATCATTTGGTTGTACCTAGATTCAAACGAGTTGAAGAGTCAGTACTTAACCGCCTAATCCTCGTTGAGAACAATAATCTTTTTATTACTTCGGTAAATCCGTAAACTTGCGGACGCATCACTAGCCTCGACTAGAGAGTTGCCCCCAGTGGTGGTGCCCATTCGACGCCAACCCTTTGATGATGAGTCAGGCTGACGTAGGCCTTACGTGGCCAACAGAGGTCCAGTTTATGAGGATGAGCCCATTGATGAGGACGATGTTTGGGCCGCACAAAGGCCCCTAGCCCAACCCCGGTACAAGTGAACCCGGGCGGATGATGACTTTCGCCACTTCATTCGAGACACACCCCCGCAGTTCGCGGGCGGTCTTGACCCCACACAATTCCTAGATTGGGTTGCGTCCGTAGACACCTACTTTGATTTGAGTGACTACCCTCTATGTATGCGCGTCCAATTCATCCGAACCTAGCTCGATGGTCCGACGCGTCAACATTGGCAAAATGTGGAAGGCCAGAATGAGAAGAATGCCTTCCCTCCTATCACCCGTTGGGAGAAAATGAAGTATTGCCTCCGCGAGTGATACGTACCCCCTTCATATAGGCAGTGCCTCCTTGACCAATATAGTAGCCTACACCAAGGATCGAGTACCGTACAAGAGTATCGCCTAACTTTTGACACGTTGCAACGTACAAGAGGACCCCGAGTTTGTTACGACCCGCTTAGTAAGCAAACTATTTATTAACTTGGTGAGCCGATTTGCAACGTGGCTCAATCTATTAAAATGCTTAAGCCCAAGTTAACAATAGTAAGCCCACTAAGCCCTATATACCATATAATATTTTCTGTCACTTTCAATGTGGGACTAAACCGGGGTATTACAATCTCCCCCACTTAAGACTTGACATCCTCGTCAAGCTCACCATCCCTTAGTCGGCAGCATGTGAGGTCAGCCCAATGGCGGCTCCACCATCCTCGGTAGCCCTTTCCAATTGGCATCTCACCATGCTTAGGACTAAGTTTTTTCAAGCCTCCAACGAATCCAAACCAATAGCAACCATAAGTGAAAGATCCAATAACCCTTTAGTATAAGTTAATCTCCATTTTACCCAAACCCTCCTGTAAGCTCTTCCAAAACCTGGACAGAAATCGAGAGTCCCTATCAGACACAATATCAACAGGCACTCCATGCAGATGTTGCAAATCGGCTCACCAAGTTAATAAATAGTTTGCTTACTAAGTGGGTTGTAATAAATGGTATCAGAGCAAAACTTAGTCCTAAGCATGGTGAGAGGCCAATAGGAAAGGGCTACCGAGGATGGTGGAGCCACCTTTGGGCTGACCTCACATGCTGCCGACTAAGGGATGATTCTTGGGTATGTGTTAAGGTTTGGGCTTGACGAGGACGTCAAGTCTTAAGTGGGGGAGATTGTAATACCCCAAGTATAGTCCCACATTGCAAGTGGGAAAAACTATTATGTGGTTTATAAGGCTTAGTAGGCTTGCTATTGTTAACTTGGGCTTAAGCATTTTAATAGATTGAGCCACGTTGCAAATCGGCTCACCAAGTTAATAAATAGTTTGCTTACTAAGCGGGTCGTAACAGAGTTAGTCTTGTCCAAATTTAATAATGGGCTCCGCGCGGACATCTGGCGGTCCTTACCCAATTTTTGTTCAGAGTACCTAGACCAAGCCTTTCTGCAGGCTCATCACATCGAGCAAGTCCTGCATGCTGCGGCCCGTCACAACGAGTTTGTTCCCGCACGTTGTCGGCACGCTAGTGGACCCCCGCATATTCACCCTTGGGTTGTGCATCCCAAGCCATGCTCAGACCCACATCCCACGCCTAAGTCCCATAGTTCCCCTCGGTGTCCAACCCCAGAGGCCTTCACTCCTCATCCCACGTGGGAGGAGAAAGACAAGGCCCTCTTTGGTGGGTCGTCTGAATGAGTGCACTATTACAATTGCCTACAACCAGGTCACTACTCTAGGGATTGTCCGAAGAAGTCCGCCTCTACGGACAAAAGTCACACCTGTGTAGCCACCATTACCCACGACCGCGCAGAGCATGGCATTGAGGCCGAGTGCTACACGAGTGGTGAGGAGTTAGGTTACCCCACCCTTGCGGTAAGGCAGTGCACCCTTGTCCAAATCCCGCCCTCCGAGGATCGGAGGCACGCAAGCATCTTCACGACTTACATCAAGTAAAATGGGCACTCGTGTAAGATCGTTATTGATGGGGGGAAGTAGCTTGAATGTGGTCTCTAGGACCGTGATCACCCACTCTGGTCTTCCCCTTGAGCTTCACCCGAAACCTTACTCGATCACGTGGGTTGACACGTCGAGTCTTCCAATCACCCACTGATGCCAAGTTCCCATCGCTTTTGGGGACTACCGCGGGAAAGTGTGGTGTGACGTGGCTGCCATGGATGTCACCCACGTCCTTTTGGGACACCCTTGGTTATATGATAGAGACGTAGTTCACTATGGCCGGTCGAACACTATCTGTTTGACCACAATTACTAGAAGATCCGTTTGATCCTGGCTCTGCCCAAGGAGCTACGCGCATCCACTTCTAAGGGCTTGATTGTCCCTCCCCAGCCTACCCCTTCGGCACTAGCCGTTGTGTCTCTTATGTGCACCCCCGCACTCATGCACGAGGCCACCGAGTCTATGTAGGAACCCCTTTCATGAGGGGGGCGAAATAAACCCTATTATGCGCATCAAGATTTTTGGCATAGCGGAAACTAGGGTTTCAACAATCGCATGTATGATATATGATCAACTTAACTATCTTGTATGGATCAAATGAAAACATACCATAGCCATTGATTCGAATGGCGTCTTGGAAGAAGATGGCGAAAGGGCTCTCCTCCAAAGGTGACGCACACAAGAGGATGATGACTACTCCTTGTGTTCCTTGTGCTAGCAAGGTTCTCCAAGGGTGCTTGTTGAATGGAAGGGATGAGATGACTTGGTTGCTTAGCCGAGACCTCCTTGTCGTCAACACCTTCAACCCACAAGAGTGTGAGCGTCCAAAGAAAGAAGCGAACGCTTTTTTGTTTTTGGCGTTGAGGCGTTAAGGTAAGTGGCCTTCATGACTTTCCAAAAATAGAAGTCATGCACCCATGATCTCATAACCGACCAAAGAAAACGCCTTCATGCATTGAACCATGCGTTCACTCATGTGAACCGGTTCAAGCAAATTGAATGCATTTCAATTTGGTTCAAAGATCAATCAACCCAAGCATTTGGTCTAGATCACTATTAAACCCTAAGGCTCCAGATCTAACCGTTCATCTCCTGATGCTCCTGATCTCACCGATCCAGCATCAACTCTCTCGATCGAAGCTTACCGATCTCAAGCCCTAATCAATCAAACATGATCAGACCAGATCTCACTTACAATCAGAGTTTAAATCCCTTTAAACTGAACCAAAACAATTCAGTCCACACGATGTGACTTAAGTAAGCCATATCATCAAATTGTGCGACCCTAAGGGTTTCCTTCAAATGTCGGTAACGATAACTCACGTTATCACGATCAGTGAGGGGTATCTAGCAACACATCACTGTCTCCCGATATAAAGGAAAGAGTCTTCCAAGACTACACCCAAACCACAGCACAAGTGTGAATCCACTTCACTAGGCATACATGTTTCCTTTGCCACTGGATGTTCTTATTGGACAAGCGTGTCAAGCCTGTAGCTCCAATATGTTGAGCATGATTAGATCAGATGAACATAGTCACCTGGGTATGGCTATACACTTTCTCAATCACCTCATCCAGGGGGGCCCCTTTAGAACATCACACTCCAAACAAGGAGACGGCAATCCTATATCTATCACTAGTGTCCTAACCTGACTCATGATCATTATCCAAGATAGTCTATAACCATTATGTTTCAAATGATATCGAACTACCTCAAAACAATGACAATCATCATTTAGAAACACAAGTGATCTCAAGTCAGAGGACATATGCCACTTGTTGCATACAAGGATTATTCACATTGTGACAAGCAATTGAATATCCTAGTAGGGTCTGTCCAGTACATCCAATGTACCCATGAGTCTACATCTTATTCCATGCTCGAAGCATCCTATAAGATTAGAACACATATTAGTCTCAATCATATCAAGGCTGTCTCAAGTTCACCAAGATATCTCGACTAAGGACATGACAGCATGTCAGCCAAGCTGAACAGCATTGAGACATTATTCAGAAGCACACTTATTGCAGCAGACAATGTAACAAACTGAATAACAACCATTGCCTTTATAAACATAAGAGTTTATACATGATACTGAAAGAATCCCAAGGCCTCAAACATTAGCCTTAAGGGCATACCCCAACAATCTCCCACTTGCACTTAATCTAATGGTTGAGAAATCTCAAACCCATGTTATTACAGTGCTTCTCATGCTTCTGCTGCGCCAGAGGCTTGGTAAGCGGGTCAGCCAGATTGTCATCTGTATGAACCTTGCAGATTTTGATCTCACCACGATCAATGATCTCCCGGATCAAGTGAAACCTTCTCTGTATGTGCTTGGACTTCTGGTGCGACCGTGGTTCCTTTGCTTGTGCGATTGCTCCAGTGTTATCGCAGAAGATAACCAAAGGATCTGCACTCGAAGGAACAACACCAAGTTCTTGAACGAACTTACGAATCCACACTGCCTCCTTGGATGCTTCTGAGGCTGCAACATACTCGGCTTCTGTTGTGGAATCAGCAACGATAGACTGTTTGAAACTTTTCCATACCACTGCTCCACCATTCAAGCTAAAAACATAGCCTGATTGCGATCGGAAATCATCCTGGTCAGATTGGAACGAAGCGTCAGTATATCCTTCAATACTGAGTTCTTCCTGACCTCCATATATCAAGAACATATCTTTGGTCCTCCGAAGATATTTCAAAATGTTCTTGACTGCAATCCAGTGCGCCTGACCTGGATTACTTTGGAATCGACTGGTCACGCTTAACCCGTAAGCGACGTCTGGGCGAGTACACAACATCGCATACATAATGGACCCAATAGCCGAAGCATAAGGCGTATTATCCATTTCATCTTTCTCAGTTTGTGTTTGTGGACACTGACTCTTTGAAAGATTCAGACCATGTCTGACTGGAAGATATCCTCTTTTAGAATTTTCTAAATGGAATCTTTCCAGGACTTTATCGATGTAAGTACTCTGGCACAGCTCGAGAAGCCTCTTAGATCTATCTCTGTAGATCTTCACACCTAATACATAGGCTGCTTCTGCTAAATCTTTCATCTGGAAACATTTTCTTAACCATGCTTTAACAGCATGCAGTTCAGGAATATCGTTTCCAATGATTAAGATATCATCGACGTAGAGGACTAGGAAAGTAATCACGCTCCCACTAAACCTCTTATATACGCACGGGTCATCTTCATTCTTGATGAAACCAAATTCACATATTGATTCATCAAAACGAATATTCCAGCTTCTAGATGCTTGCTTAAGTCCATAAATGGACTTCTTTAACTTGCATATTTTATGACGATCTGATGGATTAGTGAAACCTTCAGGTTGTGTCATATACACATCCTCATCCAGTTTTCCATTAAGGAAAGCGGTCTTCACATCCATCTGCCAGATCTCATAATCGTAATATGCTGCTATCGCAAGAATAATCCGAATTGACTTGAACATGGCTACAGGAGAGAAAGTTTCATCATAATCTATCCCGTAGATTTGTTTGAAATCTTTCGCAACTAGCCTGCCTTTATAGGTAACCACGTTACCATCCATGTCAATCTTCTTCTTGAAGATCCATTTACAGCCTATAGGGATTACTCCCGGAGGCGGATCAACCAAATCCCAGACTTGGTTATCTGACATGGAGTCCATCTTGGCGCGCATAGCTTCAAGCCATCTCGCTGATTCCGGTCCACTGACCGCATCCGCATAAGTTAGGGGTTCATCATGATCAATGATGTAGACTCCGTCATAGCGCTCAGGCTGTCGACGGATCCTTCCCGATCTTCGCGGTTCCCGTGATATCTGATCCTCAGGTTGCTCAATAACCTGATCTACTGGCTCAGGCTCATCCAACGGTGCTTGACTACTTTGTCCTTCCTCTGGATTCTCATCCAGTTTTATTTCTCTCCCACTGGCTTCTTGCAGAAGATACTCCTTCTCAAGAAAAATAACCATCCGAGCAACAAATACTTTGTTTTCTTTGGGATCGTAGAAATAATAACCCTTAGTTTCCTTAGGGTAACCGACAAAGATGCATTTCTCAGATCTGCTCTCTAGTTTCCCAGAGGCGAGCTTTTTGACATAAGCCTCGCAACCCCAGATCTTAATAAATGTCAAGCTCGGCTGTTTCCCATACCATAACTCATATGGAGTCTTTGAAACTGCCTTGGATGGCACTCGGTTTAGTATCTTTGTAGCTGTTTCCAGTGCAAATCCCCAAAAGGAGTAAGGTAGAGTAGCCTGACTCATCATAGAACGAACCATATCCAGTAAGGTTTTGTTCCTCCTCTCGGACACACCATTCCATTGCGGTGTTCCTGGTGGAGTGAGCTGTGAGATAATCCCACACTCCTTCAGATAGTCAGTAAACTCTCGACTTAGGTATTCTCCACCTCGATCTGAACGAAGTGCCTTGATATTCCGGCCTAGCTGATTTTGTACTTCATTTTTGAACTCTTTGAACTTGTCAAAAGATTCACTTTTATGTCTCATTAGATAGACATAACCATACCTACTGAAATCATCAGTAACGGTAATGAAGTATGAATAGCCACCTCTGGCATGTTTACTAAATGGCCCACACACATCACTGTGTATAAGGTCAAGTAAACCTGAAGCCCTTTGACCTTTATGAGGAAAAGGAGACTTCGTCATTTTGCCCAATAAACAAGCTTTGCATGTATCAATCTCCTCATAGGAGAATGATCCCAGCAGTCCATGATCATGCAACCGCTTAATGCGTTTCTTGTTAATATGGCCTAAACGACTATGCCATAGCAAGGTGCTGTCATCAGCATACTTGGCTTTCTTATTATCAATGTTTTGTATAGAACATTCCATGTCCAACATGAATAACCCATTGTTAATTGATCCAGTAGCATAAACAATATTATCATAAGAAATAACACACTTTGAAATATTGCATTCAAAGGAAAATCCTTTCCTGACAAGAGCAGGAATAGAGATAATATTTTTCGTATTGCTTGGTACAAAGTAACAATTGTCTAGTTCCAATACAAGTCCAGATGGTAATGAGATGTAATAAACTCCTACAGCAACAGCAGCAACTCGTGCCCCGTTTCCAACTCGTAGGTCCACCTCATGCTGTCCCACCTGTCTTCTTCTCTTGAGTTCCTGTACATTTGAACAAATGTGAACTCCACATGCAGTGTCCAACACCCATGAAATAGAAGAAGAAGATATCATGACTTCAGTCACAAAAATACCTGAGCCAGAAGCGATGCTTCCCTTCTTGTCTCCTTGGAGCGCTTTACAGTCCTTTTTCCAGTGACCCAGCTGGCCACAATGGAAACATCTGTATTCCTTCGACCGCTTAACCTTTTGTTTCAGAGCCTTGTTGTAGTTCTTGACAGGGGCTTTGCCCTTCTTCCCCTTCTTCTTGTTCCTAGAAGGGAACATCAAGACAGAGGTTGAAGGCTTTCCCTTTAGAGTCTCCTCTGTAGTCAAGAGCATATTCAGCAACTCTGCCGGAGTACAGTCGATCTTGTTCATATTAAAATTAATAATGAACGGATCGAAGGAGGCCGGGAGAGACTACAGAATAATGTCTACAGCAAGCTCCTGATTGATGGTATGCCCCAGTTTCTCTAGAGCCTCCTTGTGCCCAATCATCTTGAGCACATGAGCTCCCACTGGACTCCCTTCAGCCAGTTTGCTCTGAAAGAAAAGCTTGGTCAAATTATAGCGCTCAGTCCTCGCCTGTGCAGCATATAGCATCTTGAGGTTTGCTATAATTTCTATAGCAGACATATCCTCATGCTGACGCTGCAGTTGTGGCATCATAGACGCTAGCATCAGGCAAGCGACATCAATGCTATCATTGACATGCTTTTCATAGGCATCGCGAACCGCCCTTGCGGCGTTCGCAGCGGGTTGAGGCGGTATAGCCGTCTCGAGGACATACAGTTTCCTCTCAGCCTTAAGAACAATCTTAAGGTGTCCGTACCAGTCTGAGAAGTTTGGCCCAGCAAACTTCTCCCTTTCTAGTAGGGATCGCACATTGAAGCTCATGGTGTTCGTTGCTGCAGGAATCTACAACAATGCAAGAACAGCAAGGTCAGTATCAATGTTTAGAATCAATCCAGGACTTAAGAAAGATTCTTTTCTCACTATTTTATCTGGCTGAAAAATCCAGCAAAACAGCCCGAAAGAGTAAACTCTTTTAGTGAGATGGGACCCAGATTTCATACTTGGTCTCCGCGTCCCGCTCAGGCGAGATAAGATGCACAGAGAGTGCAAGCACTAGTTTCTGGTAGGCAATGCCTGCCAATCGCCAACCCGTGCGATTCCCCTTCATTTGGGCAATCCAGCAGACTGTGCCAACTGAGTTGGTACAACACAGTCTCTGATCCCACAGATGGCTGCCTCCATATAGCTAACATATGCCCCATACGTAGCCTACATGGTCAAGCTGACCTGACCTACTCCCTGGACCACCACGTGCTATGCTGAGCAACGAGAAGCGATAAATCCCTTCTCTGTAACACTCAGGTGAAATCACACACCGTCTGAAGATAGATGGGCGTGCCCACTGAGTGGGTACAACACGGCCCCAACGATAGTCAGAACAATGAGGTTTCGCGTCAGAAGGCTTACGAGCTTGATATTTTAGCGTTGGATTTTAACGGTCCTTTTATCTTCTTAACTATCATGCAAACCCTATGGTGATAGCAGAAGATAAATAAATCATGCAATTCTAATTATTTAAACAATAAAAGAAAGCATGACGATCTTATGTGGTAAACGCCCATCAACCCTAAGTAAGACCTTAGTTTAACTTAAGTCTTCACTTGAGCTCTCCATGGGTCTTTTGCATCTCAGCTGGCCCAACCCAGGGCCCAACCGCCCTCGGCAACTCAGGTGCGCCCACCAGGTAAATGCGCCTGTCCCAGAGTTGAACCCTGGACCTCCCACCTGGTCAAGCCACTGCTGCATGCGCCTATGCCATGTGTGCTCCGTGCTCTTGTCTGATTAAATTACAATTTAATCTATCTAGAGAAGATTGACTCGCAGGTCAATTACACATTATAAATTAAATAACATGTGATGCGCAGATCACAATAAAATTAATTTACAATTGAATTCCAGGCACGCAGGCCCCTGCACAGCACACATTAAAAGGGCAACCCACATAAGATTAAATAAACAAGCATCATGGCATCCAATCAACATGTGATCCAGATAAGAAAATAAAAATTTTTGAAAACCCATTGGCATCAATTTTAATTTTCTTATGTGCCTTACTACCTTACAACGGTCCATTACTAGGGATCCACTCATCAGACCTAGTCTTATCCACTGCCCTTGCATGCACCAAGTCCTAACTGACTTGAGTCGACCCAACGGTCAACCATGCATGCGTTAAGGGCTGAACGACTCTCATGAGTTCAGGCAAGTGGGTGTGACCCCGGGCCCAACTCATGCGCGTTCACTGGTTGTCTCAACCAGACCTCGCTACACGCTCTTGATGCAGTCGACCTATAGCCACCTCATGCTTGCGCATAGGTGCCATCTGGTCGACCCATCTAGGCTGTCAGATGGTCTGATCAGACTATTTGGATCTTAACTAGGTGATGACTTCAACCCTACTAACCCGTCTAAGGGTTTATAGCAAGCGCTTAGATCTAAGTAGGAGGCGCGCAAGATAAGTTTTTGCAAACATCTAACATGCGCCAACATAAGTATAATACATTCATCTAGTATTTTCCCATGATTTGAAAACTATCATGAACTTTCGCATGTAATACTTTAGATCTATGCATCAGCGTAAAAATGGATCACAAAGCAATCATATAAATCATACATGAACCAACGCTCTGATGCTAGTTGTAGGAACCCCTTTCATGAGGGGGGCGAAATAAACCCTATTATGCGCATCAAGATTTTTGGCATAGCGGAAACTAGGGTTTCAACAATCGCATGTATGATATATGATCAACTTAACTATCTTGTATGGATCAAATGAAAACATACCATAGCCATTGATTCGAATGGCGTCTTGGAAGAAGATGGCGAAAGGGCTCTCCTCCAAAGGTGACGCACACAAGAGGATGATGACTACTCCTTGTGTTCCTTGTGCTAGCAAGGTTCTCCAAGGGTGCTTGTCGAATGGAAGGGATGAGATGACTTGGTTGCTTAGCCGAGACCTCCTTGTCGTCAACACCTTCAACCCACAAGAGTGTGAGCGTCCAAAGAAAGAAGCGAACGCTTTTTCATTTTTGGCGTTGAGGCGTTAAGGGAAGTGGCCTTCATGACTTTCCAAAAATAGAAGTCATGCACCCATGATCTCATAACCGACCAAAGAAAACGCCTTCATGAATTGAACCATGCGTTCACTCATGTGAACCGGTTCAAGCAAATTGAATGCATTTCAATTTGGTTCAAAGATCAATCAACCCAAGCATTTGGTCTAGATCACTATTAAACCCTAAGGCTCCAGATCTAACCGTTCATCTCCTGATGCTCCTGATCTCACCGATCTAGCATCAACTCTCTCGATCGAAGCTTACTGATCTCAAGCCCTAATCAATCAAACATGATCAGACCAGATCTCACTTACAATCAGAGTTTAAATCCCTTTAAATTGAACCAAAACAATTCAGTCCACACGATGTGACTTAAGTAAGCCATATCATCAAATTGTGCGACCCTAAGGGTTTCCTTCAAATGTCGGTAACGATAACTCACGTTATCACGATCAGTGAGGGGTATCTAGCAACACATCACTGTCTCCCGATATAAAGGAAAGAGTCTTCCAAGACTACACCCAAACCACAGCACAAGTGTGAATCCACTTCACTAGGCATACATGTTTCCTTTGCCACTGGATGTTCTTATTGGACAAGCGTGTCAAGCCTGTAGCTCCAATATGATGAGCATGATTAGATCAGATGAACATAGTCACCTAGGTATGGCCATACACTTTCTCAATCACCTCATCCAGGGGGGCCCCTTTAGAACATCACACTCCAAACAAGGAGACGGCAATCCTATATCTATCACTAGTGTCCTAACCTGACTCATGATCATTATCCAAGATAGTCTATAAGCATTATGTTTCAAATGATATCGAACTACCTCAAAACAATGACAATCATCATTTAGAAACACAAGTGATCTCAAGTCAGAGGACATATGCCACTTGTTGCATACAAGGATTATTCACATTGTGACAAGCAATTGAATATCCTAGTAGGGTCTGTCCAGTACATCCAATGTACCCATGAGTCTACATCTTATTCCATGCTCGAAGCATCCTATAAGATTAGAACACATATTAGTCTCAATCATATCAAGGCTGTCTCAAGTTCACCAAGATATCTCGACTAAGGACATGACAGCATGTCAGCCAAGCTGAACAGCATTGAGACATTATTCAGAAGCACACTTATTGCAGCAGACAATGTAACAAACTGAATAACAACCATTGCCTTTATAAACATAAGAGTTTATACATGATACTGAAAGAATCCCAAGGCCTCAAACATTAGCCTTAAGGGCATACCCCAACAGTCTAGGAGTGTCTACACCTTGATGGTGTGCGAGGCGCAGGACCCCTAGTCTAATGCGAGTGTGACACCTTCCCCAGAGGTCTCTGCCCTCTTGTCGGAGTTTAGTGATATTAGCCCCGAGGACTTACCCCATGGACTCCCTCCTGATCAGGAGATCCAACACGCCATTGACCTTATTCCGGGAGTACCCCACCCTAACCTTCCCCACCATCGCCTCAACCCCATGGAGCACGCTGAACTACAGCATCAAGGGCATGAACTACTCACCAAGGGTTACATCCGTGAGAGCCTAAGTCCTTGTGATGTCCCTGCCTTGCTCACGCCTAAGAAGAATGGGTTGTGGCGCATGTGCTTTGACAGCCGCGCCATTAACCAGATCACCATCAAGTATAGGTTCCCCATCCCTAGGTTTGATGACATGTTGGACTTAGTTTATGGGCCCTCTTGGTTATCCAAACTTGACCTCCATAGTAGCTGCCACCAAGTCCGCATTTGGAAGGATGATGAGTGGAAAACCGCCTTCAAGACCAAGGACGGTGACGGAATCATGGACACACATAAGGGCAGCCCAACACCTCTAGGAGACACTTGGGGAGACTCCCCAGGACCTGAGGAGGATGCCCCACAAATTTCAGCTCAAGGAGCCCTCTGTCACCCTGAACACGGCCAGGCCGTGTTGGTAGACACGGCTGTGATGAGAAGAACGGTAGTTCCAGCAGCCGTGACCGACTCCACGCAACCCAGCTGGCCCCGACACGGCCAGGCTGTAACGGAGGACACAGCCATGACACAGTCGAGGAAGAACGCGAACACCTGCACGGTTCGCGACACAAACGTGACACCCGCCGTGATGAGCTCGGCGGACTTCGGCATCAGCCATCACGGTCGTGACGAGGAACATGGCCAGGCCATGACCAGTCCCCCATCCGGCGCCACCAGCGCACCTCAGCACGGCCAGGCCGTGACCAGGAACACGACCATGTCCAAACGTTCTGTGGATTTTGGACCCCATATTGCGGCCCGTAATATTCATCATGGCACTGCAGTAAAACCTACTCGACACCAACAGGGCCAGGCCGTGACAAGGGACACGGCCGTGACGAGTTCGCCCATCCGCAGCACACCCGTGCCTCCAGCCATGTTCGCCCCGACGGGAAATCCAGACACTGATCACGGTCATGACGGCAAGCACGACCAGGCCGTGTTTAGCCACAGAAAACACCCGGAGATCATTTTTCATCCCGTTCGACGCTCGTAACGGTCTTCGCACCCTCCGCCGCACCGTTTTCTGGGTGTGGTGAGCCCTTCTTCAGCAACCACTGGCCACGTCCGCTCCATCAATGAGGCTTCACCTGCATCTTCGGAGTCGCTCCAACCCGTCCCTATGGCTACTCTTCCGCGAGGACCCTCACTGGAAGTCACCGCGGATCGCTACAACAACTGGGTCCTCAACTCAGCCCAAGAGACCGCCACCAATGTCCAGAACCAGCCCACGATCAGCAAGCTGATGGAGGCAGTAGCCCTGCTCTGAGGAGATCTGCTCGGATTCGTAGGGTACCTATTCGATATGGGTTCCCTTAGAGTCCCCTCTCTTGCATTGCATTTTAGGGTAATTTGCTTTTCAATAAAACCATGCATCATGTAGTCATTTATGGCAAGTCCACTTGTAGTAGGTAGTGCATTGTAATTCATGAAACTTTATGTACTCTTGCATCATAGTAGAGTAGTGCATGCATGCATTAGGATCATTTTGGCAGGTCATTCAAGTAAGGAGCAGCTCAAGTTCCAGCTCAATGTCACTCAAGGTCCACTCATCAAGTTCAGCTCCAAAAAAGGAAGGGAAGACTTCAAAGTCCAAGCTCACTTCAAAGCCATGCAACAACTCACTTGCTATACTTGTTGGGCGCCTCTCCAATAGAGCAATCAGCCACCTCATCATCCATTCAAGAAGATATGCGCCAACCTCTAGTCCAAGCAAGGAATGAATTCAAATCCCTCATCCATCAAGATCCAAAATCAAAGGAATTATCCATCAAGATCCACAATCAAAGGAGGGCATTTATGAAGACATTTATGAGAAATTACCATCTCTTGTTGCCGCCTATGCTCTCATGGAAAGGATTAAAATTTGGAATCTCTTATCCATGCGCCAACAAGCATCTCGCCAACGGATAAGAAGACACCTTTCTCGCCAATCCAAACATTTAAAGAGTTGCCAAGAGAAGATCACCAAAGAAGGAAGCTCCCAAAGAGGATTTGCGCCAACATCCTCTTGATTTTGAAATTCAAACTCCATCCATCTTTGTAATAGGCGCATGGAAGCTAATGACTATCCTGCCCTAGCCCCATCTCGCCTATAAAAACATAGTCGTCCCCTTGTATTTCGATTACCTTTTGATGAAATAATATTGTCTATTAGTTGCCTAGGTTAATTGCTAGTGTTAGTGATAGAGATCTTCTTTAGCCGAGTTCTTCCCCCTTCTTCTAACTCTTCCTCCGAAACCCTAAGAAGCTCCCCTCTTTGTGTATGTGCGCAACCACAAGGAGAACTTCTTTCACCCTCGGTTTGGAGCAAGAAGGAGAACACCCTCGGCCTTAAGGAGTCTTCATCCTATTCGGCTAAGTCTTTTCTCTTCATCTCTTCATTTGAATTTGAGAACTCTTCTCTACACTAATTCTTGATTACATAACTTGTAGCTTGCGCTTGGAGTGGATCTAGAAAGGGGCGTCTCCCCCTTCTTTCTCTTCTCCCTCTCTCTTTAGTTAACTTAGGATTAACAAGGGAACTTGTGAGGCTTAACCTCACCCCTTGGTTTGTTTCTGTATTAAAAATCCGTGACTTGTACGGATCTTCTGTGATTGTTTGTAAGCTCCATCCTACACCTTCCATCAGAGTTGGACCGGTGAAGACCGGGAAGCACAGCCCTTCAATTCTCAAGGGCTGCACTGTAAGCTTATTTCCTGCACTTACTGCTTTCTAGTGTTATTTTTATTTATTGCTCTTAGTTTAAACTCGGGTTTTTCCTATATTTTTAAAAAATACAAAAAAAATTAGTTTCCCAACCTTGTTTTCAAAGGCGTTGTTTGAATACTTTAGTTCCCCGTCCTACATCAGCTTGGTATCAGAGCTTAGGCTCTTAGACTAGAAATTTTAAGCCTCAAAAACTTATTTTTTCTACTTCTAAGCGGTCTTTGGAATTAGGTTGTTTGAAAGAACTTGACTTCGTATCTATCATTTGCTCTATTTTCAAAACCTATATTTTCCAAAACACCCATGCAAACTCGGTCTAAAACCCAACAACAGGAACAAAATCCCACAATGGATCATACTGCCATGAATGAGAAGTTTGAGTTCTTGACTGAGCAAATAGGAACCCTTACCCGAAGCCTTAACCAACTTACCACTGAGTTCCATGATTTTAGGGAAAGGTCTTCTAATCATGCTAGTGAACCACCTAGCCCTCATCATGTAGACACCCAACAACTACCTGCGTGGAACGGGCATCAAACCCCAATCCGTGCAGGAACCCAACCTATGTGGAATGGATATCCTAATCCAAACCATCCTCAACCAACATGGAATGGATACCCCAATCCAAACCATGCGGGAACCCACCAACCAACTATGTGGAATGGACCTCCTATGCAAACTCCACCTCAACCCAGATTTAGGGAGGATGATGTGCACCGCGCCATCAAACTCAATCCCCCAACCTTCAATGGCTCTTTAGAACCTCGAGACTTCTTGGATTGGACAACCAAGCTCGAACAATATTTCGAGTGGAGCATGATCCCTGAGCACAGCAAAGTCCGACTTGCAAAGTGCCTTCTTGAGGGAAATGCTAGGTTGTATTGGACCAATATAGAGAACAACCAAGAGAGACTCAACCTACCTCCCATAGAAACTTGGCTAGAAATGCGCCAACAACTTAAACTGAAATATGTCCCCTCATACTTTCAAAGTAAGTTGTTTGACCAAGCCTCTAGTTTAACCCAAGGATCTATGACCGTTGATCAATACACTGCTAGCTTTGAGGAATTCCTCCTTAGGGGAAACCCAGGAGAAAACCCTCTATTTACTCTTAGCAGATATAAAAATGGTCTCCGATCTGAGATTAGAAAGGGCCTTACCTACTATCAGATAGACTCCATAGAGGTTGCCCATCTTAGAGCCAAGGAGATTGAGCAAGAACTTAAGGTTGCCTTTAGGAAAGAGTTTAGTGCCTCTAGACCAAGTCCTAGGCCAACCCAACCTCAAAGCTCTAGTACTCCTAAACCCAAGCCCTCTAGTTATCCAGAACCATCTAGGGTCAAATGCCACGGTTGCCAACAATATGGACACTATATGAAAGACTGTCCTAAACGGGTCTTATACCTAGGTGAGGAAAACCAAACCCCTAGACTTGAAGACATTAATGACCCAGATTATGACTGCCAAATCCTAGAAGACAATGAATATGATACTAGTGAGGAGCCTGCCCAAAATGCCTTAGGAGTTGTTAGGTGTACCCTGATCAAACCCTCACCCACGGATGATTGGCGAAGAACTAGTATCTTCCATACTTACACGAAATGCAATGGAAACATGTGCAAAGTAGTGATAGATGGGGGAAGTAGTCTCAACGCTGTCTCCCACTCTGCTGTTACCAAGTTTAAGCTTAAGATAGAAGCTCACCCGACCCCTTATAACATCTCTTGGGTCAACCAGTCTAGTGTGCCAGTGACCCATAGGAGTCTAATGCCCTTACAATTTGGTACCTATGATGGACAAATTTGGTGTGATGTCATCACTATGGACGTCGCTCAAGTCCTCCTAGGCAGACCATGGCTATATGACATGGATGTAGTCCACTACGGTCGGACTAATACCTATGTCTTTAGTCATTCAGGTCAAAAGATCAAACTGAAACCGTCTATGCCAAGAGAACTTAAAGCCTCAACCAATAAGGGAAAAATAGTAGAGACCAAAACCATACAACCAACCCTTCAGCTCATGAGACCTAAGGATTATAGGCCTGATCAACCTTTATTTACCTTAGTCCTCAAGGAAGTCAACCAAGAAGAAAGTAGTAAGCCACCCCCTGAAGTAGAAGCCCTCTTAGAACAATATAGTGAGCTTACCCCTGAAGAACTACCCATAGGACTTCCACCTCTTAGGGACATCCAACACGCAATAGATCTTGTCCCCGGTTCAACCCTACCCAATTTGCCCCACTATAGGATGAACCCCACTGAGCATCAAGAACTTAAGAGACAAGTAAATGACCTATTAGAGAAAGGGCATATCAGAGAAAGTCTTCGCCCTTGCGCCGTGCCTGCTCTGCTCACCCCTAAAAAGGATGGCAGTTGGCGCATGTGTATAGACTGCAGAGCCATAAACAAAATCACAGTCAAGTATAGGTTTCCTATTCCTAGACTTGATGACATGCTAGACATGTTAGTTGGCTCTAAGTGGTTTAGAAAGCTTGACTTAAGAAGTGGATACCACCAGGTCAGGATAAGGCTAGGTGATGAATGGAAGACAACTTTCAAGACCAAGGATGGTCTCTATGAATGGTTAGTCATGCCTTTTGGCTTGACTAATGCTCCTTCCACATTCATGAGACTCATGACCCTAGTCTTAAAGCCTTTCATTGGAAGATTCCTGGTAGTCTACTTTGATGATATCCTCATCTATAGTAAGACTAAAGAGGAACACCTAGAGCACCTTAGGAAGACCCTTGACCTTCTTAAGGAAGAGCAACTCTCTATCAACCTCAAGAAATGCTCCTTTTTGTCCCATAGTGTGATCTTCTTAGGATTCATAGTGTCTGAGCATGGCCTTCAAGCAGACCCATCCAAGATCCAAGCCATCATTGACTGGCCTGAACCTAAGACCATCACTGAAGTCAGAAGCTTCCATGGCCTAGCTACCTTTTATAGGAGATTCATAAGGAACTTCAGCTCTATAGTAGCACCTATCACTAGCTGCATAAAACAAGGTGAATTTTCTTGGACTAAATCTGCTAGCAAAGCCTTCCAAGAACTTAAGGATAAGATGACCACTGCCCCGGTCCTTAGACTTCCTGACTTCAATAAAGTCTTTGAGGTAGATTGTGACGCCTCTGGAGTTGGCATAGGGGGAACCCTAAGCCAAGAAGGTCATCCCATAGCCTTCTTTAGTGAAAAACTCAACGAGGCAAAACAAAAATACTCTACCTATGACAAAGAGTTTTATGCTGTAGTTCAAGCCCTAAGGTATTGGAGACATTATCTCATTCATAGGGAGTTCACTCTTAATAGTGACCACCAGGCCCTCTCCTATCTAAGTGCTCAGAAGAAGTTAAACTCAAGGCATGCTAAGTGGGTCGAATACCTACAACAATACACTTTTGTGCTTAGACATAAATCAGGATCTGAGAATAAAGTAGCAGATGCCCTCAGTAGAGTAACTTTACTTTTGAACAAAATGCATGTTGAAGTTACTTGCTTTGATTCCATGAAAGATGCTTATCTTGAATGTCCTGATTTTTCTACCTTATATGCTAACCTTAGTCAAGACCCATTAAGTCACCCCCTCTACACCCTTAGGGATGGGTATCTCTTTCTTGGACCAACCCTTTGTGTGCCCAAGACATCCATCCAAGAATTCCTTGTTTGGGAATTGCACGGAGGCGGGTCTGCTGGGCACCACGGTCGAGATAAGACCCAAGCACTTGTAAAGGAATGGTTCTACTGGCCGAACCTTTACCAGGACGTAGCTAAGGTTGTGAGGCATTGTAGGACTTGTCAGCTCACTAAAGTCCACAAGCACAGTCCCGGCCTGTACACTCCCTTACCTATTCCCCAAGCCCCTTGGCAAGACCTTAGTATGGATTTCATTTTAGGACTACCCCTAACCTCAGCTAAACATGATTCTATATTTGTGGTAGTTGATAGATTTACTAAGATGACCCATTTCATAGCTTGCACCAAAACCACTGATGCCTCCCATGTTGCTAAACTCTTCTTTAGAGAAGTTGTCAGGCTTCGTGGGACACCCTTAACTATAGTGTCTGATAGAGACCCTAGGTTTGTAAGCCATTTTTGGAGAACCCTATGGACCCTCCTAGGAACAAAACTCAAGTTCTCCACAGCCTACCATCTCCAGACGGATGGGCAGACTGAAGTGGTCAACCGATCACTTGGGAGTATCCTTAGGAGTTTGGTAAGTGAACATCCTGGCAACTGGGATAAAATCTTACCCACTGCCGAATTCTCCTACACCAGTACAGTCAACAAGACCACAGGTCTCTCCCCTTTCCAAGCCAACCTAGGATATCAACCTAACAAACCTATAGATCTCTTCCCTCTACCCAGGCACTTTAGGACTTCTTTACCTGCTCGTGACTTTGCTTTACATACTTCGCAAATGAATGCTGAAATATTTTCTAAGATGCTAGAATCTATTAATCATTATCGCGAAGCCGCTAACAAATATCGCCGAGAAAGGTTATTTTCCACAGGTGATAAAGTGATTCTACGGGCGCGTGAAGAGCGCATCCACGGGACAGGGCACAAACTGGAAGCAAAAGGAGTAGGCCCCTTCACCATTGTAGACAAAATCAATGACAATGCCTATGTCCTCGACCTGCCACCTGAATTGGAGAACCCCACCACTGTCAACGTGGAGGATCTCACCCTCTATCATGAGCCCCTCTCCATACCAGCTCCAGATGACACCTACAAGATGGAGATTGAGGCTATTCTCGAAGACCAAACCAAATTCACCACTGATGAGGTACAAATGTTTTATCGAGTTAGATTCATTAATGGTGAAGAGGTATGGCTTCTTGAGTCAGAGCTAGCTATAGCCGCCCCTGACTTACTCCAAGGGTACAAGGATAATTCTCCAGAGGAGAATCCTTTCAACCCGGGGAGAGCTGATGGAGGCAGTAGCCCTGCTCTAAGGAGATCTGCTCGGACTCGTAGAGTACCTATTCGATATGGGTTCCCTTAGAGTCCCCTCTCTTGCATTGCATTTTAGGGTAATTTGCTTTTCAATAAAACCATGCATCATGTAGTCATTTATGGCAAGTCCACTTGTAGTAGGTAGTGCATTGTAATTCATGAAACTTTATGTACTCTTGCATCATAGTAGAGTAGTGCATGCATGCATTAGGATCATTTTGGCAGGTCATTCAAGTAAGGAGCAGCTCAAGTTCCAGCTCAATGTCACTCAAGGTCCACTCATCAAGTTCAGCTCCAAAAAAGGAAGGGAAGACTTCAAAGTCCAAGCTCACTTCAAAGCCATGCAACAACTCACTTGCTATACTTGTTGGGCGCCTCTCCAATAGAGCAATCAGCCACCTCATCATCCATTCAAGAAGATATGCGCCAACCTCTAGTCCAAGCCAGGAATGAATTCAAATCCTTCATCCATCAAGATCCAAAATCAAAGGAATTATCCATCAAGATCCACAATCAAAGGAGGGCATTTATGAAGACATTTATGAGAAATTACCATCTCTTGTTGCCGCCTATGCTCTCATGGAAAGGATTCAAATTTTGAATCTCTTATCCATGCGCCAACAAGCATCTCGCCAACGGATAAGAAGACACCTTTCTCGGCAATCCAAACATTTAAAGAGTTGCCAAGAGAAGATCACCAAAGAAGGAAGCTCCCAAAGAGGATTTGCGCCAACATCCTCTTGGTTTTGAAATTCAAACTCCATCCATCTTTGTAATAGGCGCATGGAAGCTAATGACTATCCTGCCCTAGCCCCATCTCGCCTATAAAAACATAGTTGCCCCCTTGTATTTCGATTACCTTTTGATGAAATAGTATTGTCTATTAGTTGCCTAGGTTAATTGCTAGTGTTAGTGATAGAGATCTTCTTTAGCCGAGTTCTTCCCCCTTCTTCTAACTCTTGCACCGAAACCCTAAGAAGCTCCCCTCTTTGTGTATGTGCGCAACCACAAGGAGAACTTCTTTCACCCTCGGTTTGGAGCAAGAAGGAGAACACCCTCGGCCTCAAGGAGTCTTCATCCTATTCGGCTAAGTCTTTTCTCTTCATCTCTTCATTTGAATTTGAGAACTCTTCTCTACACTAATTCTTGATTACATAACTTGTAGCTTGCGCTTGGAGTGGATCTAGAAAGGGGTGTCTCCCCCTTCTTTCTCTTCTCCCTCTCTCTTTAGTTAACTTAGGATTAACAAGGGAACTTGTGAGGCTTAACCTCACCCCTTGGTTTGTTTCTGTATTAAAAATCTGTGACTTGTACGGATCTTCTGTGATTGTTTGTAAGCTCCACCCTACACCTTCCATCAGAGTTGGACCGGTGAAGATCGGGAAGCACAGCCCTTCAATTCTCAAGGGCTGCACTGTAAGCTTATTTCCTGCACTTACTGCTTTCTAGTGTTATTTTTATTTACTGCTCTTAGTTTAAACTCGGGTTTTTCCTATATTTTTAAAAAATACAAAAAAAATTAGTTTCCCAACCTCGTTAGCATAACTTCGGTTTTCTCTTATTATTAAGCTATTTATCAAAACCAGTTTTCAAAGGCGTTGTTTGAATACTTTAGTTCCCCGTCCTACATCACAAGTTCTGCTGCTTCTTGGTAGCCTGCTCCGAGATGGTGTAGCTGTCGACAACGGCCCAATCAGCGGCCCAGCAAGATGGCCTATGCGCCAGCCACCCCACGTGTTGTTTGCTGTACTTTTATTCCTTATTTAGTTATTGCTTTTCAGGTTGATAGAGGGCATCTTGAACCCTCTTTAGTTGTTAGGGGTTGTTGGTGTCTCCAACAAACCCCATGTGAGTAGCTTGTGCCTCACCCCTCCCTCTTGTTCTATAAAAGAGGGCTGAGGGACTACTAGTTTCTTAGCTATGTTGTAGTAACACCTTCCCCCACGTGAAGGTTTAGGCCACATCAAACTCCGAAGAGCTTGCGTAGGGTCCCTTCACCCCTCTCTTGTAATCGATTTTCAGCTTTCAACCAAAACACCCGGAGAACCTCCTAAGGCTCTGTTGGTGTATATGCCCCAGGACCTAGTTTTGGTCAACTTATGTACTACTTGACACAGATATTTATATATCATTCTGGCATTGTCGTTATCATTGTTTGACTACACCTGCGATTGTGTACTTACATGATAATGTCCCTGGAGACAGATTGGATCTGTGCTCGAATTATAATCCCCAGTCGATGTACCTTAGTGGATATGGGACAGCTATGGTACTTGTGAGACTGGTATGTGGGCTGGTTAGGCACGTGGTGCTAACGCAGACACATGGGTATATCATTGGGGATATACTGGATAGACCCGCTATGAGGCTATGACTTGGTGTCATGAGTAATCCTCATAAGTGATAGGAGATGCATTGATCCCTTGACTTGAGGTCATTGATCATTCTATATGATTAGGGACTTGCTTTGATACAACCTAACACCTTGCCGTAGCTGGGAGGTCATAACGGTTGTTATTGAGCATGTCACGACCCATATGAGAAGATCAATGGACAGACATAGGATTTGCCCCTTCCCTAAGGAAGTATGATATCCATGGAGCTCCTTTATGGTTCTATGACTGAGAGTGTATGGCCATACCCAGGTGAGAACCTGTTTTAGTCATAGCCATGTGATTGGATGAAAAACAAGTAGTGACACACTTGTCCAATCGGATATCAGTTCGGCAAAGAGACTGTAATGCATCTGTACCTAGTTTCGATGATGGGGATGTCGATGTTGATATCTATTCCAATGACCTGGGTAGTAGCGATGCACTGCTAGGTGCCACTCACTGCTTGTGATGACCTCTGGTCAGCACTGCCAGCGTCAGAGGAACCTACAGGGTCGCACACCTTGATACTTGAGTTCTCGTATTGATCGGGAAGCCTTATGATCGAGTTATTGGATAACTCGGATCTAATTGGGAGATTTCATCAGCGCCAATGGGCCTGATGAGATGGAAGAATGTTATTGGAGCCAAACTTCATTTTTGGCAGGTTGATCCATATTTGACCATGGTTGGTCACATTTGGATTAGGGTTACATTGGATTGGATCCAAGTGCTTAATCAACCTATACAATGATGTTTGGGCTAGCTCATTATCCAATGAGGCCCAATAACAAGTTCTCATGAAGAGATGAGAGGCTAAAAGGGTATAATGGGGAGAAACATGAACCATTTGGCGCCTAGGGGCATAATGGGGTCATGTTGGCGCCTTTGCTTCATTATGGAAGTAAAGGGCGCCTCCCCCTCTCATCCTAGGATGGAATGCATGCCTCTATGGCATTGCTTGAGATGCAAGGCAAGGCCTTGGCGCACAAGGAAAGGCGTGGGAACAAAAGGTAAGGTTGAATGAGAATTATGGAAATGTCTTGGAGACTTTCCTTATCTCAAACCTCCTCATCCTAGCCCTACACTTGTCATGATCCTAGCCATTACCCTAACCGCCTCTTGCCCTATAAATATGACCCTAGTTGCCCCCTCTTGTGGGTAATAAATCCTTGAAGGCGTGAACACAAGAGGAGGGGCGAAAGGCTTGGGACAAGGGCGCATCTTCTTCCATAACCGCGAGTTTCTTCCCTTCTTCCTCCTTGGCGCAAGAGAAGGAAAGGCTTGGCGGCATTCTCCCTTCTCCTCTCTTCTTCTTCAATTGGCGCTTCTACCTTGGAGGTGGCGCAAGCATTCAAGAAGAGAACTAAGGCTTGGATCTTCTTCCCGAGGCTAGCACCGGGCGTGGGAGAAGAGAACTCAAGAGATCTGTGTGTGTGAGACTGCAGAGGGCGCACACTTGGGCGCCTACATCGGCATCGCTCTACATTGCTCTTAAGGTATTTCCTAACTCATCGTGTCGACTCCCTTGCTTGCGATCTTCACTGGGTTTTTGGGACTGGCCTGTTTCGGGGACATTCTTTCGCTGCGAAAAATGTATGTCCATAACTCTGAAAATTGTAAAATGTCCCCGGGGTTTCCCAACAGTGGTACCAGAGTGACTTGCAAGACTCGAACGATGTTTTATGCTTTTCTTCCATGCTCACATGCCATATCTCTATTTTCGTAAATAGCATGATGCATGGCAATCGATTTTTCTAAAAGTAGAAAAATTAGGGTTTCTTGTTTCTATCATCCTCTCAATCTCTTTTGGATATTTGAACTATTTTTCTTGTTTGATTTAAAGATCAAAGGCGCACGTAATATTGTCAAGTAGGACGGGCATTGTGTCTTCGGACTGGCCAAGTCTCTAGATCTGACAAAATTGCCAGCCGAAAGGATCTCTGAAATCATCATGAAAAATAAATCGCAATAAACCAAAAGACTTGTGAGAAGAAGATGAGAAAAAGAAACTGGTTTAGTGAAAAAGTAAAATTTTAGATTTTATGTTTTTCATGAGCATGTAGAATTGCATGAGTAAATACCTTGATTGTGCATGATGTTGTGATCATTAGTCAAGCCCCCCCCCCCCTTTGCATGCCTGCGATGTATCCTTGTGCGGCCTGCGTGCTATCTTTTTTATTATTTTTGTAAAAATTAAGACGAAGATTAAGGGCTAGGCGCATCCTTCTTGGACCTTGATGCTCGCATCTTGCTTGATGGCGCAAGCATGCAAGGTGGCGCATGCAAGCTGGTGCTTGGTTGCTTGGTGGCGCAAAAGGTCTTGGCCCCTTGCATGGAGGCGCACCTTCCTTGGAGGAAGACCATGGCATTGGCCGAACCTATGGGGAACTTCGAAAGTATTCCTCTACGGTTTGAGAGCTAAACCATGAGAGAAGGACCTTGGAGCCAACCTTGAAGTTCAAGCTAGAGGTCGGCTAGGCTAGGTCTAGTTTTTGGGGCTTGAGTTCTAGGACAAGAGTTGAACCTATTTCATGGCATGGATTGGTTCAATGTCTTGTATAGGATATGATCACATCATCCTTTACTGCTTTTATTATTATCTGCAGAAGCATGCCTGAAATGTTTTACCGTTATGTTATCACTATAGGATTGTATGCCTGTAATGATAGACATAAGATAAAACTGAGATGATGAGACCTTAAACAAAAACCCTCAATTAAAATATCAAGTCTGGTAGCCTTCTAACGCGTAGCCCTCACTAAGCTATCGATCAGTGGAGTTGTGAATTGTTTTCCACCCTCGTGGGACACACCCACTTATCTTTAGAAAGTGCATGGTGGCAATGATTTCCCTAGTCCAGTTTTAACCTGGGCGTGCCTTCGCAAGGAAACTCGTTGGCCATGGGCATAACGGTTAGGAATGGACTTGACTAGAAGTTCACATGTGCTGGGCACATGGTGAAAGTCTAGAGGCATCGTTGAGAGGTAAAGGTTTCATGTTGTATCCAGCCCTCGCTGGACATGAAAAGCCCAGACTGTCTCGACAAGGGGAGTTTCTTGGAGCAACCGGCCGGCGCGCCCACCTTAGGAAACATGGGTTACTTTGTGCATCTCATCCCACCCTCGTGGGACGCGAAGCCTCATGTGAAATAAGGATCCCATCTCACTAGGAAGTCTTAAACTTCCCGATTGACTTTGTGGGTTGTCAATTCGAATTTAAAATAGTGGGAGCCATGGTCATTTAAAACAAGTCCAGTTTAAATGACTCGAAGTAGTACTAATCTGCTGTTTCTTGGTTGTTGTAGAACAATGGCTATGAACAATGGCAGATGGTCACTGCGATCTACTCTGGAAAGGGATAAGTTGGTTGGATCCAACTTAAAGGATTGGTCTATGAACTTGAGAATTGTGCTCAAGCTCGAGAGGAAGCTATATGTCCTTGAGAAGCCAATTCCTGAACCACTTCCATGCTTGGCCTCGGCGGCTGAGAAGGATGCTTATGATAAGCATCAAGCTGATACTTCGGAGGTTGCACAATTGATGCTAACCAACATGTCGCCCGAGCTTAGAGGGCAATATGAATCTAAGAGTGCCTCTGAAATTATTTCTAATCTAAGGCAGCTCTTTGATGCATTGGTTGAGCTCAACCCTCCCAAAGTAAACATTCAGTGCGTTGAGCCCAAAGGCTTAACTAATACATTGAAAAAAAAGATGGAAAGAGTCAGGAATAATAAGTGCTACTCATGTGGAGGACCACCTCACATGATAAAGGACATAGTACGACTTCAGAATGAGGAGAAGAAAGGCTTAACTTCTAGCTCAGGTATTTATGTTACAGAAGTCAACCTTTCTACTTCTATGTCATGGGTATTGGATACCGGATGTGGAGCTCATATTTGTACAAATATGCAGGGGCTCAAGAAAAGTAGATCGGTGCGGCTTGGAGAGATTGACCTACGCGTTGGAAACGGGGCACAGGTTGCTGCTGTTGCTGTAGGCATTTTGACTCTCTCCTTTCCTTCTGGACTTCAATTAGAACTAGACAATTGCTTTTGTGTACCTTCGCTAACAAAGAACATTGTATCCATTCCTCGCTTGGCAAGGAAAGGATTTAAATTTGAAATAAATAAGAACTCCTGTTCTTTTTCATTTGCAAATATGTTCTATGGGAAGGGTACTTTATGCAATGGTCTGTATATCTTGGATATGGAAAGTTCTGTTTATAACATAAGCAATAAAAGGACCAAACTGAGTGGTTCGATTGGTGCTTTCCTATGGCACTGTCGATTAGCCCATATAAACAAGAATCGCATCCAACAACTCCATGCAAATGGATTGTTAGATTCAAGTTCCTTGGAGGAATTCGATACTTGTGAACCTTGTTTATTAGGGAAGATGACAAAGGCACCCTTCACCAAAATTGGTGAGAGGGCAGAAGGTTTATTGGATCTCATACATACTGATGTGTGTGGGCCCTTCAATAAACAAGCCAGAGGAGGGTACAACTACTTCATTACCTTCACTGATGACTTCAGTAGGTATGGTTATGTCTACTTAATGAGACATAAATCTGAATCCTTTGAGAAATTCAAGGAGTTCAAGAATGAAGTAGAGAACCAGCTTGGAAGATCCATTAAAGCTCTTCGATCAGATCAAGGTGGAGAATACCTGAGTGGTGAGTTCTTTGACTATCTGAGAGAGTGTGGGATCTGTTGGGGTATGCCCTTAAGCCTAATGTTTGAGGCCTTGGGATTGTAACAGTATCGTGTAATAAACGTTTATGTTTATAAAGGCATGGTTATTATTCAGTTAGCTACATTGTCTGCTGCAATATATGTTCTTCTGAATAATGTCTCAATGCTGTTCAGCTGGGCTGACATGCAGTTAAGTCCTTAGTCGATGTATCTTGGTGAACATGAGACAGCCTTGATATGGTTAAGACTAATATGTGTTCTAGTCTTATAGGATGCTTCGAGCATGGAATAAGATGTAGACTCATGGGTACATTGGATGTACTGGACAGACCCTACTAGGATATTCAATTGTTTGTCACAATGTGAATAATCCTTGAATATGACAAGTGGCACATTTCCTCTGACTTGAGATCACTTGTGTTTTCTAAATGATGATTGTCATTGTTTTGAGGTAGTTCAATATCATTTGAAACATAATGATTATAGACTATCTTGGATAATGAGCTTGAGTCAGGTTAGGGCACTAGTGATAGACATAGGATTGCCGTCTCCTTGTTTAGGAGTGTGATGTTCTAAAGGGGCCCCCTGGATGAGATGATTGAGAAAAGAGTATGGCCATACCCAGGTGACTGTGTTCATCTGATCTAATCATGCTCATCATATTGGAGCTACAAGCTTGACACGCTTGTCCAATAAGAACATCCAGTGGCAAAGGAAACATGTATGCCTAGTGATGTGGATTCACACTTGTGCTATGGTTTGGGTGTAGTCTTGGAAGACTATTTCCTTTATATTGGGAGACAGTGATGTGTTGCTAGATACCCCTCACTGATCGTGATAAACGTGAGTTATCGTTACCGACATTTAAAGGAAACCCTCAGGGTCGCACAATTTGATGATATGGCTTACTTAAGTCAGATCGTGTGGACTGAATTGTTCGGGTTCAGTTTAAAGGGATTTAATCTCTGATTGTGAGTGAGATCTGGTCTGATCATGTTTGATTGATTAGGGCTTGAGATCGGTAAGCTTCGATCGAGAGAATGGATGCTAGATTGGTCAGATCAGAAGCATCAAGAGATCGACGGTCAGATTAAGAGCCTTAAGGTTTTATTATGGTCTGGACTGATTGCTTGGTTTATTTGGTTATTGAACCAAATGGATTTGAACCAGCTCATTGGTTGAGCGCATGGTTCAAGTGATAAGAGGCATTGGCGATTGGGGTGATACATGGTCGCAAGTGAAGAAATGGGATGCTATTTTTAGATAGCACATCTCTTAACGTGACCACATCTCACGTTCACGCCAAGAGAATACTATTCTCGTCTCTTGCTCTCTTGACGCTGCTTGAGCATTCGTCTCTTGCACTCTCGTGGGTGAAGGAGTGGACGACAAGAGGAAACATTCGACCAAGCAAGGATCTCTCTTTTCCTTTCCATTCGGCAAGACAACCTTGGAACCTTGCTAGCACAAGGAGCACCAAGGAAGAAGCGCATTGATCATCTTGTGTGCGAGACTTAGGAGAAGGTTCGCTTGCGCCTTTGCCTCCAAGACACCATCCAAGTGATGGCAATGGTGAGTATCGCTTCTCATTGAAAGTTGATCATATTATATGCTATGCGATCTATTAGAAACCCTAGATTCTGCTAGAAGTTTTTGTTGCGCCTCCTATTAGGGTTTCGCCCCCTTGTCTAGGGGATCTTCAATTGGTATCAGAGGGAAGGTTTATCATGCATGATAATATGTTTGCTTTCTTTGTGATCCTTTAACATGATCTATATGTTACATGCGATAGTACAAGTTTGTGAAAGTTTTTCATGCTTGCGCATGTTTTCAAGTTGGCGCATATCATATGTTTATGTCTTCAGTTGGCGCATATCATATGTTTATGTCTTCAGTTGGCGCATATTGTATGTTTTCTTAAAAACCAACATCACATGCGCGACTCACTATAGATCTAAGGCCTTGCATTAAACCCTTAGACGGGTTATTAGGGTTGAAGTCACCCCCCTAGGTTAGATCCAAAAGTCTGATCAGACTATCTGACAGCCTTGATGGGTTGACCAGGTAGCACCTGTGCGCAAGCACGTGGTGGCTACAGGTCGACTGCAGACAGGCGTGTAGCGATGTCTGATTGAGACAACTAGTGAACACACATGAGTTAGGCCCGGGGTCACACCCGCTTGCCAGACCTCATTGTGGTTGTTCAGCCCTCGCGTATGCATGGTTGACCTTATGGTCGACTCAAGTCAGTTAGGACTTGGTGCATGCAAGGGCAGTGGATCTGACTAGGATGGATGAGTGGATCCCTAGTAATGGACCGTTGTAAGGTTGTAGGGCAAATAAGGAAATTAAAATTGATGCCTATGGGTTTTCGAAATTTAAATTTTCTTGAGTGGATCACATGTTGATTGATGCCATGTGTTTGTCTATTTATTCTTATGTGGGCTGCCCGTTCTTAATGTGTGCTGTGCTGGGGCCTGCGTGCCTGGGAATTAATTGTAAATTAATTTTTATTTTTGTCATCTGCGAATCACAGTTTAATTAATTTATAATGTGTAATTGACCTGCGTGTCAATCTTGTCTAGATAGTTAAATTTGTAATTTAATTAGACAAGAGCACAGAGCACACTTGGCAGAGGCGCATGCAGCAGTGGCTAGACCAGGTGGGAGGTCCAGGGTTCGACTCTGGACAGGCGCATTTTCCCTGGTGGGCGCACCTGAGCTGCAATTGGTGCTTGGGCCCTGGTTGGGCCAGATGAGCAGCTTAAAGCCCTATGAAGAAAAGCAAGTCAAGACTTAAGTTAAATTAAGGTCTTACTAGGGCTATGGGCTTTTACCACATAAGATTCATGCTTTCTTTTATTTATTGTTTAAATATTAGAATTGCATGATTAGTTTATCTTCTGCTATCACCATAGGAATTACATGATAGTGAAGAAGATAAAAAGACCGTTAAAATCCAACGCTAAAATATCAAGCTTGTAAGCCTTCTGACGCGAAACCTCACTGTTCTGATTATCGTTGGAGCCGTGTTGTACCCACTCAGTGGGCACGTCCATCTATCTTCAGACGGTGTGGGATTACACCTGTGTGTTACAGAGTAGGGATTTATCCCTTTTCGTTGCTCAGCATAGCACATGGTGGTCCAGGGAGTAGGTCGGGTCAGCTTGACCATGTAGGCTACATATGTGGCGCATATGGTAGCACATGGAGGCAGCCATCTGTGGGATCAGAGACTGTGTTGTACCAACTCAGTTGGCACAGTCTGCTGGATTGCCCAGATGAAGGGGAATCGCACGGGTTGGCGATTGGCTGGGACAGCCTACCAGAGATTAGTGCTTGTACTCTCTGTGCATCTTATCTCCCCTGAGCGGGACGCGGAGACCAAGTATGAAATCTGGATCCCATCTCACTAAAAGAGTGTTTACTCTTTCGGACTGTTTAATGGATTTTTCAGTCAGATAAAATAGTGAGAAAAAGAATCTTTCTTAAGTCCTGATTGATTCTTAACATTGATACTGACCTTGCTGTTCTTGCATTGTTGTAGATACCTGCAGCAACGAACACCATGAACTTCAATGTGCGATCCCTACTGGAAAGGGAGAAGTTTGCTGGGCCGAACTTCTCTGACTGGTTCGGACACCTTAAGATCGTTCTTAAGGCAGAGAGGAAACTGTATGTCCTCAAGACGGCGATACCGCCTCAGCCCGCTCCGAACGCCGCAAGGGCGGTTCGGGAAGCCTATGAAAAGCACGTCAATGATAGCATTGATGTCGCTTGCCTGATGTTAGCGTCTATGACGCCACCGCTGCAGCGTCAGCATGAGGATATGTCTGCTATAGACATGATAGCAAACCTCAAGATGCTGTATGCTGCACAGGCGAGGACTGAACGCTATAATTTGACGAAGCTCTTCTTTCAGAGCAAACTGGCTGAAGGGAGCCCAGTGGGAGCTCACGTGCTCATGATGATTGGGCACAAGGAGGCTCTAGAGAAACTGGGGCATACCATCAACCAGGAGCTTGCTGTGGATATTATTCTGCAGTCTCTCCCGCCTTCATTCGACGCGTTCATTATTAACTTTAATATGAACAAAATCGATTGTACTCCGGCAGAGCTGCTGAATATGCTCTTGACTACTGAGGAGACTCTGAAGGGAAAGCCTTCGACCTCTGTCTTAATGGTTCCTTCAAGGAACAAGAAGAAGGGGAAGAAGGGCAAGACCCCTGTCAAGAGTTACAGCAAGGCTCTGAAGCAGAAGGTTAAGCAGTCCAAGGAATACAGGTGTTTCCACTGTGGCCAGCTGGGTCACTGGAAAAAGGACTGTAAAGCGCTCCAAGGAGATAAGAGGGGAAGCATCGCTTCTGGCTCAGGTATATTCGTGATTGAGGTCATGTTTTCTTCTTCTGTATCGTGGGTGTTGGACACTGCATGTGGAGTTCACATTTGTTCAAATGTGCAGGAACTCAAGAGAAGAAGGCAGGTGGGACAGCATGAGGTGGACCTACGAGTTGGAAACGGGGCACGGGTTGCTGCTGTTGCTGTAGGAGACTATTTCATTTCTTTACCATCTGGACTTGTATTGGAACTAAACAGTTGTTATTTTGTTCCCAGTATTACTAAAAATATTATCTCCATTCCTGCTCTTGTCAGGAAGGGTTTTTCCTTTGAATTCAATATTTCAAAGTGTGTTTTATCTTATGATAATATTGTTTATGCAACTGGTTCAATTAGCAATGGATTATTCATGTTGGACATGGAGCGTTCTATACAAAATGTTGATATTAAGAAAGCCAAGTATGCTGATGACAACACCTTGCTATGGCATAGTCGTTTAGCCCATATTAACGAGAAACGCATTAAGCGGTTGCATGATCATGGACTGCTGGGATCATTCTCTTACAAGGAGATTGATACATGCAAAGCTTGTTTGATGGGCAAAATGACGAAGTCACCTTTTCTTAACAAAGGTCAAAGGGCTTCAGGTTTACTTGACCTTATACACAGTGATGTGTGTGGGCCATTTAGTAAACATGCCAGAGGTGGCTATCAGTACTTCATTACCTTTACTGATGATTTCAGTAGGTATGGCTATGTCTATCTGATGAGACATAAAAGTGAATCTTTTGACAAGTTCAAAGAGTTCAAGAATGAAGTACAGAATCAGCTAGGCCGAAATATCAAGGCACTTCGCTCAGATCGAGGTTGAGAATACTTGAGTCATACGTTTACTGACTATCTGAAGGAGTGTGGGATTATCTCACAGCTCACTCCGCCAGGAACACCGCAATGGAATGGTGTGTCCGAGAGGAGAAACAGAACGTTACTTGATATGGTTCGTTCTATGATGAGTCAGGCTACTCTTCCTTACTCCTTTTGGGGATTTGCACTGGAGACAGCTGCAAAGGTACTGAACCGAGTGCCATCCAAGGCCGTTTCAAAAACTCCATATGAGTTATGGTATGGGAAACAGCCGAGCTTGACATTTATCAGGATCTGGGGCTGCGAGGCTTATGTCAAAAAGCTCGCCTCTGGGAAACTAGAGAGCAGATATGACAAATGTATCTTTGTCGGTTACCCTAAGGAAACTAAGGGTTATTATTTCTACGATCCCAAAGAGAACAAGGTATTTGTTGCTCGGATGGCCATTTTTCTTGAGAAGGAGTTTCTTCTGCAAGAGGCCAGTGGGAGAGAAATAAAACTGGATGAGAATCCAGAGGAAGGACAAAGTGCTCAAGCACAGTTGGATGAGCCTGAGCCAGTAGATCAGGTTATTGAACAACCTGAGGCTCAGATATCACGGGAACCGCGAAGATCGGGAAGGATTCGTCGACAGCCTGAGCGCTATGACGGAGTCTACATCATTGATAATGATGAACCCCTCACTTATGCGGATGCGGTCAGTGGACCGGAGTCAGCGAGATGGCTTGAAGCTATGCGCGCCGAGATGGACTCCATGTCAGATAACCAAGTTTGGGATTTGGTTGATCCGCCTCCGGGAGTTATCCCTATAGGCTGTAAGTGGATCTTCAAGAAGAAGATTGACATGGATGGTAACGTGGTTACCTATAAAGGCAGGCTAGTTGCGAAAGGTTTCAAACAAATCTACGGGATAGATTATGATGAAACTTTCTCACCTGTAGCTATGTTCAAGTCTATTCGGATTCTTTTCGCGATAGCTGCATATTACGATTATGAGATTTGGCAGATGGATGTGAAAACAGCTTTCCTTAATGGAAATCTGGATGAGGATGTGTATATGACACAACCTGAGGGTTTCACTAATCCATCAGATCGTCATAAGATATGCAAGTTAAAGAAGTCCATTTATGGACTCAAGCAAGCATCGAGAAGCTGGAATATTCGTTTTGATGAATCAGTCACTGAATTTGGTTTCATCAAGAACGAGGATGACCCGTGTGTATATAAGAGGTTTAGTGGGAGCGTGATTACTTTCCTAGTCCTCTACGTCGATGATATCTTGATCATTGGAAATGACATTCCTGAAATGCATGCTGTGAAGGCATGGTTGAGGAAATGTTTCCAGATGAAAGATTTAGGAGAAGCAGCCTATGTATTAGGTGTGAAGATCTACAGGGATAGATCTAAGAGGCTTCTCGGGCTGTGCCAGAGTACTTACATCGATAAAGTCCTGGAAAGATTTCATTTAGAGAATTCTAAACGAGGATATCTTCCAGTCAGACATGGTCTGAGTCTTTCGAGGAGTCAGTGTCCACAAACACAGACTGAGAAAGATGAAATGGACAATACGCCTTATGCTTCGGCTATTGGATCCATTATGTATGCGATGTTGTGTACTCACCCAGACGTTGCTTACGGGTTAAGCGTGACCAGTCGTTTCCAAAGTAATCCAGGTCAGGCACACTGGATTGCAGTCAAGAACATCTTAAAATATCTGCGGAGGACCAAAGATATGTTCTTGATATATGGTGGTCAGGAAGAACTCAGTATAGAAGGATATACTGACGCTTCATTCCAGTCAGACCAGGATGATTTCCGATCGCAATCAGGCTATGTTTTTAGCTTGAATGGAGGAGCAGTGGTGTGGAAGAGTTTCAAACAGTCAACTGTTGCTGATTCCACAACAGAAGCCGAGTATGTTGCAGCCTCGGAAGCATCCAAGGAGGCAGTGTGGATTCGTAAGTTCGTGAGAGAACTTGGTGTTGTTCCTTCGAGTGCAGATCCTTTGGTTATCTTCTGTGATAACACGGGAGCAATCGCACAAGCAAAGGAACCACGGTCGCACCAGAAGTCCAAGCACATACAGAGACGGTTTCATTTGATCAGGGAGATCATAGATCGTGGCGAGATCAAAATATGCAAGGTTCATACAGATGACAATCTGGCAGACCCGCTTACCAAGCCTCTGGCGCAGCAGAAGCATGAGAAGCACTGTAATAATATGGGTTTGAGAGTACTCAACCATTAGATTAAGTGCAAGTGGGAGATTGTTGGGGTATGCCCTTAAGCCTAATGTTTGAGGCCTTGGGATTGTAACAGTATCGTGTAATAAACGTTTATGTTTATAAAGGCATGGTTATTATTCAGTTAGCTACATTGTCTGCTGCAATATATGTTCTTCTGAATAATGTCTCAATGCTGTTCAGCTGGGCTGACATGCAGTTAAGTCCTTAGTCGATGTATCTTGGTGAACATGAGACAGCCTTGATATGGTTAAGACTAATATGTGTTCTAGTCTTATAGGATGCTTCGAGCATGGAATAAGATGTAGACTCATGGGTACATTGGATGTACTGGACAGACCCTACTAGGATATTCAATTGTTTGTCACAATGTGAATAATCCTTGAATATGACAAGTGGCACATTTCCTCTGACTTGAGATCACTTGTGTTTTCTAAATGATGATTGTCATTGTTTTGAGGTAGTTCAATATCATTTGAAACATAATGATTATAGACTATCTTGGATAATGAGCTTGAGTCAGGTTAGGGCACTAGTGATAGACATAGGATTGCCGTCTCCTTGTTTAGGAGTGTGATGTTCTAAAGGGGCCCCCTGGATGAGATGATTGAGAAAAGAGTATGGCCATACCCAGGTGACTGTGTTCATCTGATCTAATCATGCTCATCATATTGGAGCTACAAGCTTGACACGCTTGTCCAATAAGAACATCCAGTGGCAAAGGAAACATGTATGCCTAGTGATGTGGATTCACACTTGTGCTATGGTTTGGGTGTAGTCTTGGAAGACTATTTCCTTTATATCGGGAGACAGTGATGTGTTGCTAGATACCCCTCACTGATCGTGATAAACGTGAGTTATCGTTACCGACATTTAAAGGAAACCCTCAGGGTCGCACAATTTGATGATATGGCTTACTTAAGTCAGATCGTGTGGACTGAATTGTTTGGGTTCAGTTTAAAGGGATTTAATCTCTGATTGTGAGTGAGATCTGGTCTGATCATGTTTGATTGATTAGGGCTTGAGATCGGTAAGCTTCGATCGAGAGAATGGATGCTAGATTTGAGGGCACCCCTAAACCTAAGGGGGGCGAAACCCTAATAGGAGGCGCAACAAAAATTCTAGCGGAATCTAGGGTTTCTAAAAGATCGCATAGCATGTAATATATTCAACTTTCAAAGTGAAACGATTCTCACCATTGCCATCACTTAGATGATGTCTTGGAAGGAAAGGCGCAAGCGAACCTTCTCCTTAGTTTCGCACACAAGGTGATCAATGCACCTACTCCCTTGATGCTCCTTGTGCTAGCAAGGCTTCAAGGTTGTCTTGTCGAAATGGAAGGGAAAAGAGAGATCGCCTTGCTTAGTCGAATGGTCCCTCTTGTCGTCCACAATGCTCCACACGAGAATGCCTTTCGAACGAAAAACCAAAAGGGCGACAAAGGCGTGAAGAGGCAAGTGAGATGCAACGTGAGATCATGGCCACGTTTGAGGACATGCTATCTAAAAATAGCCAAGTCCAAACGTTCATGCGACCATGTATTAACCCACTCGCAAATGCCTTATCAATTGAACCATGCGCTCAACCAATGAGCCGGTTCAAATCAATTTGGTTTAATAACCAAATAAACCAAGCAATCAGTCCAGACCATAATAAACCCTAAGGCTCTTGATCTGACCGTCGATCTTTTAATGCTTCTGATCTGACCGATCTAGCATCTATTCTCTCGATCGAAGCTTACCGATCTCAAGCCCTAATCAATCAAACATGATCAGACCAGATCTCACTCACAATCAGAGATTAAATCCCTTTATACTGAACCCGAACAATTCAGTCCATACGATCTGACTTAAGTAAGCCATATCATCAAATTGTGCGACCCTGAGGGTTTCCTTTAAATGTCGGTAACGATAACTCACATTATCACGATCAGTGAGGGGTATCTAGCAACACATCACTGTCTCCCGATATAAAGGAAAGAGTCTTCCAAGACTATACCCAAATTACAGCACAAGTGTGAATCAACTCACAATGCATGCAAATTTCCTTTGCCACTGGATGTTCTTATTGGACAAGCGTGTCAAGCTTGTAGCTCCAATATGATGAGCATGATTAGATCAGATGAACACTGTCACCTGGGTATGGCCATACTCTTTTCTCAATCATCTCATCCAGGGGGCCCCTTTAGAACATCACACTCCTTAAACAAGGAGACGGCAATCCTATGTCTATCACTAGTGCCCTAACCTGATTCAAGTTCACCATCCAAGATAGTCTATAATCATTATGTTTCAAATGATATTGAACTACCCCAAAACAATGACAATCATCATTTAGAAAACACAAGTGATCTCAAGTCAGAGGAAATGTGCCACTTGTCTCATTCAAGGAATATTCACATTGTGACAAACAATTGAACATCCTAGTAGGGCCTGTCCAGTACATCCAATGTACCCATGAGTCTACATCTTATTCCATGCTCGAAGCATCCTATAAGATTAGAACACATATTAGTCTTAATCATATCAAGGCTGTCTCATGTTCACCAAGATATCTCGACTAAGGACTTAACTGCATGTAAGCCCAGCTGAGCAGCATTGAGACATTATTCAGAAGAACATATATTGCAGCAGACAATGTAGCTAACTGAATAATAACCATGCCTTTATAAACATAAACGTTTATTACACGATACTGTTACAATCCCAAGGCCTCAAACATTAGGCTTAAGGGCATACCCCAACAATCTCCCACTTGCACTTAATCTAATGGTTGAGAAATCTCAAACCCATATTATTACAGTGCTTCTCATGCGTCTGCTGCGCCAGAGGCTTAGTAAGCGGGTTTGCCAGATTGTCATCTGTATGAACCTTGCAGATTTTGATCTCGCCTCGATCTATGATCTCCCTGATCAAATGAAACCGTCTCTGTATGTGCTTGGACTTCTGGTGCGACCGTGGTTCCTTTGCTTGTGCGATTGCTCCAGTGTTATCACAGAAGATAACCAAAGGATCTGCACTCGAAGGAACAACACCAAGTTCTCCCACGGACTTACGAATCCACACTGCCTCCTTGGATGCTTCCGAGGCTGCAACATACTCGGCTTCTATTGTGGAATCAGCAACAGTTGACTGTTTGAAACTCTTCCACACCACTGCTCCTCCATTCAAGCTAAAAACATAGCCTGATTGCGATCGGAAATCATCCTGGTCAGACTGGAACGAAGCGTCAGTATATCCTTCAATACTGAGTTCTTCCTGACCACCATATATCAAGAACATATCTTTGGTCCTCCGCAGATATTTTAAGATGTTCTTGACTGCAATCCAGTGCGCCACACCTGGATTACTTTGGAAACGACTGGTCACACTTAACCCGTAAGCGACGTCAGGGCGAGTACACAACATCGCATACATAATGGAACCAATAGCCGAAGCATAAGGCGTATTGTCTATTTCATCTTTCTCAGTCTGTGTTTGTGGACACTGACTCTTCGAAAGACTCAGACCATGTCTGACTGGAAGATATCCTCGTTTAGAATTCTCTAAATGAAATCTTTCCAGGACTTTATCGATGTAAGTACTCTGGCACAGCCCAAGAAGCCTCTTAGATCTATCCCTGTAGATCTTCACACCTAATACATAGGCTGCTTCTCCTAAATCTTTCATCTGGAAACATTTCCTTAACCATGCCTTCACAGCATGCATTTCAGGAATGTCATTTCCAATGATCAAGATATCATCGACGTAGAGGACTAGGAAAGTAATCACGCTCCCACTAAACCTCTTATATACACACGGGTCATCCTCGTTCTTGATGAAACCAAATTCCGTGACTGATTCATCAAAACGAATATTCCAGCTTCTTGATGCTTGCTTAAGTCCATAAATGGACTTCTTTAACTTGCATATCTTATGACGATCTGATGGATTAGTGAAACCCTCAGGTTGTGTCATGTACACATCCTCATCCAGATTTCCATTAAGGAAAGCTGTTTTCACATCCATTTGCCAAATCTCATAATCATAATATGCAGCTATCGCGAAAAGAATCCGAATAGACTTAAACATAGCTACAGGTGAGAAAGTTTCATCATAATCTATCCCGTAGATTTGTTTGAAACCTTTCGCAACTAGCCTGCCTTTATAGGTAACCACGTTACCATCCATGTCAATCTTCTTCTTGAAGATCCATTTACAGCCTATAGGGATAACTCCCGGAGGCGGATCAACCAAATCCCAAACTTGGTTATCTGACATGGAGTCCATCTCGGCGCGCATAGCTTCAAGCCATCTCGCTGACTCCGGTCCACTGACCGCATCCGCATAAGTGAGGGGTTCATCATGATCAATGATGTAGATTCCGTCATAGCGCTCAGGCTGTCGACGAATCCTTCCCGATCTTCGCGGTTCCCGTGATATCTGAGCCTCAGGTTGTTCAATAACCTGATCTACTGGCTCAGGCTCATCCAATTTTGCTTGAGCACTTTGTCCTTCCTCTGGATGCTCATCCAGCTTTATTTCTCTCCCACTGGCCTCTTGCAGAAGAAACTCCTTCTCAAGAAATGTGGCCGTCCGAGCAACAAAAACCTTGTTCTCTTTGGGATCGTAGAAATAATAACCCTTAGTTTCCTTAGGGTAACCGACAAAGATACATTTGTCAGATCTGCTCTCTAGTTTCCCAGAGGCGAGCTTTTTGACATAAGCCTCGCAGCCCCAGATCCTGATAAATGTCAAGCTCGGCTGTTTCCCATACCATAACTCATATGGAGTTTTTGAAACGGCCTTGGATGGCACTCGGTTTAGTACCTTTGCAGCTGTCTCCAGTGCAAATCCCCAAAAGGAGTATGGAAGAGTAGCCTGACTCATCATAGAACGAACCATATCGAGTAACGTTCTATTTCTCCTTTCGGACACACCATTCCATTGCGGTGTTCCTGGCGGAGTGAGCTGTGAGATAATCCCACACTCCTTCAGATAGTCAGTAAACGTATGACTCAAGTATTCACCACCTTGATCTGAGCGAAGTGCCTTGATATTTCGGCCTAGCTGATTCTGTACTTCATTCTTGAACTCTTTGAACTTGTCAAAAGATTCACTTTTATGTCTCATCAGATAGACATAGCCATACCTACTGAAATCATCAGTAAAGGTAATGAAGTACTGATAGCCACCTCTGGCATGTTTACTAAATGGCCCACACACATCACTGTGTATAAGGTCAAGTAAACCTGAAGCCCTTTGACCTTTGTGAGGAAAAGGTGACTTCGTCATTTTACCCATCAAACAAGCTGTGCATGTATCAATCTCCTTGTAGGAGAATGATCCCAGCAGTCCATGATCATGCAACCGCTTAATGCGTTTCTCGTTAATATGGCCTAAACGACTATGCCATAGCAAGGTGCTGTCATCAGCATACTTGGCTTTCTTAATATCAATATTTTGTATAGAACGCTCCATGTCCAACATGAATAATCCATTGCTAATTGAACCAGTTGCATAAACAATATTATCATAAGATAAAACACACTTTGAAATATTGCATTCAAAGGAAAATCCTTTCCTGACAAGAGCAGGAATGGAGATAATATTTTTAGTAATACTGGGAACAAAATAACAATTGTCAAGTTCCAATACAATTCCAGATGGTAAAGAAATGAAATAGTCTCCTACAGCAACAGCAGCAACCCGTGCCCCGTTTCCAACGCGTAGGTCCACCTCATGCTGTCCCACCTGTCTTCTTCTCTTGAGTTCCTGCACATTTGAACAAATGTGAACTCCACATGCAGTGTCCAACACCCATGATATAGAAGAAGAAAACATGACCTCAGTCACGAATATACCTGAGCCAGAAGCGATGCTTCCCCTCTTATCTCCTTGGAGCGCTTTACAGTCCTTTTTCCAGTGACCCAGCTGGCCACAATGGAAACACCTGTATTCCTTAGACCGCTTCACCTTCTGCTTCAGAGCCTTGCTGTAGCTCTTGACAGGGGTCTTGCCCTTCTTCCCCTTCTTCTTGTTCCTTGAAGGAACCATTAAGACAGAGGTCGAAGGCTTTCCCTTCAGAGTCTCCTCAGTAGTGAGGAGCATATTCAGCAGCTCTGCCGGAGTACAATCGATTTTGTTCATATTAAAGTTAATAATGAACGCGTCGAATGAAGGCGGGAGAGACTGCAGAATAATATCCACAGCAAGCTCCTGGTTGATGGTATGCCCCAGTTTCTCTAGAGCCTCCTTGTGCCCAATCATCTTGAGCACGTGAGCTCCCACTGGGCTCCCTTCAGCCAGTTTGCTCTGAAAGAAGAGCTTCGTCAAATTATAGCGTTCAGTCCTCGCCTGTGCAGCATACAACATCTTGAGGTTTGCTATCATGTCTATAGCAGACATATCCTCATGCTGACGCTGCAGCGGTGGCGTCATAGACGCTAACATCAGGCAAGCGACATCAATGCTATCATTGACGTGCTTTTCATAGGCTTCCCGAACCGCCCTTGCGGCGTTCGGAGCGGGCTGAGGCGGTATCGCCGTCTCGAGGACATACAGTTTCCTCTCTGCCTTAAGAACAATCTTAAGGTGTCCAAACCAGTCAGAGAAGTTCGGCCCAGCAAACTTCTCCCTTTCCAGTAGATATCGCACATTGAAGTTCATGGTGTTCGTTGCTGCAGGTATCTACAACAATGCAAGAACAGCAAGGTCAGTATCAATGTTAAGAATCAATCAGGACTTAAGAAAGATTCTTTTTCTCACTATTTTATCTGGCTGAAAAATCCAGCAAAATAGCCCGAAAGAGTAGACACTCTTTTAGTGAGATGGGATCCGGATTTCATACTTGGTCTCCGCGTCCCGCTCAGGCGAGATAAGATGCACAGAGAGTACAAGCACTAATCTCCGGTAGGCAGTCCCTGCCGATCGCCAACCCGTGCGATTCCCCTTCATCTGGGCAATCCAGCAGACTGTGCCAACTGAGTTGGTACAACACAGTCTCTGATCCCACAGATGGCTGCCTCCATGTGCTACCATATGCGCCACATATGTAGCCTACATGGTCAAGCTGACCCGACCTACTCCCTGGACCACCATGTGCTATGCTGAGCAACGAGAAGGGATAAATCCCTACTCTGTAACACACAGGTGTAATCCCACACCGTCTGAAGATAGATGGACGTGCCCACTGAGTGGGTACAACACGGCTCCAACGATAATCAGAACAGTGAGGTTTCGCGTCAGAAGGCTTACGAGCTTGATATTTTAGCGTTGGATTTTAACGGTCTTTTATCTTCTTCACTATCATACAATTCCTATGGTGATAGCAGAAGATAAACTAATCATGCAATTCTAATATTTTAAACAATAATAAAAGAAAGCATGAATCTTATGTGGTAAAAGCCCAAAGCCTAAGTAAGACCTTAACCTAACTCAAGTCTTCACTTGCTTTTCTTCATAGGGCTTTTGCTGCTCATCTGGCCCAAACCTGGGCCCAAGCGCCATCTGCAGCTCTGGTGCGCCCACCAGGAATATGCGCCAGGTCCTAGGGTCGAACCCTAGACCTCCCACCTAGTCCAGCCACTGTTGCAAGCGCCTCTGCCAAGTGTGCACTGTGCTCTTGTCTAATTAAATTACAAATTTAACTATCTAGACAAGATTGACACGCAGGTCAATTACACATTATAAATTAATTAAACTGTGATTCGCAGATCACAAAAATAAAAATTAATTTACAATTAATTCCCAGGCACGCAGGCCCCAGCACAGCACTCATTAAACACGGGCAGCCCACATAAGATTAAATAGACAAACATATGCATCAACTAACATGTGATCCTTTCAAGAAAATTAAATTTCGAAAACCCCTTGGGATCAATTTTAATTTTCCTTATTTGCCCTACTACCTTACAATGGTCCATTACTAGGGATCCACTCATCAGACCTAGTCAGATCCACTGCCCTTGCATGCACCAAGTCCTAACTGACTTGAGTCGACCAAAAGGCCAACCATGCATGCGCCAAGGGCTGAACGACCACACTGAGGTCTGGCAAGCGGGAGTGACCCCGGGCCTAACTCATGTGCGTTCATTGGTTGTCTCAATCAGACACCGCTACACGCCTGTCTGCAGTCGACCTACAGCCACCTCTGGCTTGCGCCAAGGTGCTATCTGGTCGACCCATCTAGGCTGTCAGATGGTCTGATCAGACTAATTGGATCTAGACTAGATTGAGATTTCAACCCTAATAACCCATCTAAGGATTTAAAGTAGGCACCTTAGATCTAAGGTGAATCGCGCATATAATACAGGTTTTGAAAAACATACATATGCGCCAAGAACAAGCGCCAACATAAAATGTAACATGAAACATTTCGCATGAAACATCTAAGATGCGCAAGTTATAGATCTAAGCATGTAATGAGTAACAAGGATCACAAAGAAAGCAAACATATTATCATGCATGAAAAACAAGGCTCTGATACCAATTGAAGGCACCCCTAAACCTAAGGGGGGCGAAACCCTAATAGGAGGCGCAACAAAAATTCTAGCGGAATCTAGGGTTTCTAAAAGATCGCATAGCATGTAATATATTCAACTTTCAAAGTGAAACGATTCTCACCATTGCCATCACTTAGATGATGTCTTGGAAGGAAAGGCGCAAGCGAACCTTCTCCTTAGTTTCGCACACAAGGTGATCAATGCACCTACTCCCTTGATGCTCCTTGTGCTAGCAAGGCTTCAAGGTTGTCTTGTCGAAATGGAAGGGAAAAGAGAGATCGCCTTGCTTAGTCGAATGGTCCCTCTTGTCGTCCACAATGCTCCACACGAGAATGCCTTTCGAACGAAAAACCAAAAGGGCGACAAAGGCGTGAAGAGGCAAGTGAGATGCAACGTGAGATCATGGCCACGTTTGAGGACATGCTATCTAAAAATAGCCAAGTCCAAACGTTCATGCGACCATGTATTAACCCACTCGCAAATGCCTTATCAATTGAACCATGCGCTCAACCAATGAGCCGGTTCAAATCAATTTGGTTTAATAACCAAATAAACCAAGCAATCAGTCCAGACCATAATAAACCCTAAGGCTCTTGATCTGACCGTCGATCTCTTAATGCTTCTGATCTGACCGATCTAGCATCTATTCTCTCGATCGAAGCTTACCGATCTCAAGCCCTAATCAATCAAACATGATCAGACCAGATCTCACTCACAATCAGAGATTAAATCCCTTTATACTGAACCCGAACAATTCAGTCCATACGATCTGACTTAAGTAAGCCATATCATCAAATTGTGCGACCCTGAGGGTTTCCTTTAAATGTCGGTAACGATAACTCACATTATCACGATCAGTGAGGGGTATCTAGCAACACATCACTGTCTCCCGATATAAAGGAAAGAGTCTTCCAAGACTATACCCAAATTACAGCACAAGTGTGAATCAACTCACAATGCATGCAAATTTCCTTTGCCACTGGATGTTCTTATTGGACAAGCGTGTCAAGCTTGTAGCTCCAATATGATGAGCATGATTAGATCAGATGAACACTGTCACCTGGGTATGGCCATACTCTTTTCTCAATCATCTCATCCAGGGGGCCCCTTTAGAACATCACACTCCTTAAACAAGGAGACGGCAATCCTATGTCTATCACTAGTGCCCTAACCTGATTCAAGTTCACCATCCAAGATAGTCTATAATCATTATGTTTCAAATGATATTGAACTACCCCAAAACAATGACAATCATCATTTAGAAAACACAAGTGATCTCAAGTCAGAGGAAATGTGCCACTTGTCTCATTCAAGGAATATTCACATTGTGACAAACAATTGAACATCCTAGTAGGGTCTGTCCAGTACATCCAATGTACCCATGAGTCTACATCTTATTCCATGCTCGAAGCATCCTATAAGATTAGAACACATATTAGTCTTAATCATATCAAGGCTGTCTCATGTTCACCAAGATATCTCGACTAAGGACTTAACTGCATGTCAGCCCAGCTGAGCAGCATTGAGACATTATTCAGAAGAACATATATTGCAGCAGACAATGTAGCTAACTGAATAATAACCATGCCTTTATAAACATAAACGTTTATTACACGATACTGTTACAATCCCAAGGCCTCAAACATTAGGCTTAAGGGCATACCCCAACAAGATTGGTCAGATCAGAAGCATCAAGAGATCGACGGTCAGATTAAGAGCCTTAAGGTTTTATTATGGTCTGGACTGATTGCTTGGTTTATTTGGTTATTGAACCAAATGGATTTGAACCAGCTCATTGGTTGAGCGCATGGTTCAAGTGATAAGAGGCATTGGCGATTGGGGTGATACATGGTCGCAAGTGAAGAAATGGGATGCTATTTTTAGATAGCACATCTCTTAACGTGACCACATCTCACGTTCACGCCAAGAGAATACTATTCTCGTCTCTTGCTCTCTTGACGCTGCTTGAGCATTCGTCTCTTGCACTCTCGTGGGTGAAGGAGTGGACGACAAGAGGAAACATTCGACCAAGCAAGGATCTCTCTTTTCCTTTCCATTCGGCAAGACAACCTTGGAACCTTGCTAGCACAAGGAGCACCAAGGAAGAAGCGCATTGATCATCTTGTGTGCGAGACTTAGGAGAAGGTTCGCTTGTGCCTTTGCCTCCAAGACACCATCCAAGTGATGGAAATGGTGAGTATCGCTTCTCATTGAAAGTTGATCATATTATATGCTATGCGATCTATTAGAAACCCTAGATTCCGCTAGAAGTTTTTGTTGCGCCTCCTATTAGGGTTTCGCCCCCTTGTCTAGGGGATCTTCAGGATCATATCCCAACTCACTCCTCCTAGAACACTTCAATGGAATGGTGTGTCTGAAAGGAGAAATCGAACTTTATTGGATATGGTTCGATCCATGATGAGTCATGCAACTCTACCTTCATCATTCTGGGGGCATGCACTAGAAACAGCTTCTCTAATACTGAATAATGTTCCATCTAAGAGTGTCTCCAAAATACCATACGAGGTGTGGAGTGGAAGACGCCCTAATCTCACGTTTATCAGGATCTGGGGATGTGAGGCTTATGTCAAACGTCAAGATTCTAGCAAGCTAGAACCTAGATCTGATAAGTGTGTGTTTGTGGGGTATCCTAAGGAAACTAAAGGATACTACTTCTATGTCCCAACCGAGAACAAAGTTTTTGTTGCTCAGGGTGCTGTCTTTCTAGAGAAAGAATTTCTTATGAAAGAAGTTAGTGGGAGGAAGTTTGACTTGGATGAGGTCCAAGTGCAAGCACAAGACAAAGAGATGGCATCTGAGCTACCTGCACCGGTTGCTAGGCAACCTGAGGCTCAGACACAGGTCCCACGTAGGTCTGGGAGAATTCGTCGTGCACCTGAAAGGTATGGGTCGCTACCGACCCAACACGATGGGATCTTCATCATTGAGGATGAATCTAGAACCTATGATGAGGCGGTCAATGGACCGGACTCCGAGAAATGGCTTGACGCCATGAGATCTGAGATGGATTCCATGTCGTCTAACCAAGTCTGGGATTTGGTTGAGCTGCCTGATGGGGTAAAACCCATAGGGTGTAAATGGGTCTTCAAGAAGAAGACAGACATGGATGGCAAAATAGTTACCTATAAGGGTAGACTAGTGGCTAAAGGATTTAAACAAGTCCACGGGGTGGACTATGATGAAACCTTCTCGCCAGTTGCCATGATTAAATCCATTCGGATTCTGCTTGCTATAGCTGCATATCATGACTATGAGATATGGCAGATGGATGTGAAAATAGCGTTCCTTAACGGGAAGCTGACTGAGGATGTGTATATGACACAACCTGATGGCTTCATCCATCCTGCAGAGGCTAATAAGGTCTGCAGGCTAAAGAGGTCCATTTATGGATTAAAGCAAGCATCTCGAAGTTGGAATCTTCGATTTGATGAGGCCGTGAGAGATTATGGCTTTATCAAAAGCGAAGATGACGCCTGTGTATACAGAAAATTCAGTGGGAGCTTGGTGATTTTTCTGGTCTTGTATGTTGATGACATACTGCTCATCGGAAACGACATCCCTAGTCTTCAAGCTGTGAAGACATGGTTGGGGAAGTGTTTCGAGATGAAAGACTTAGGGGAGGCCGCCTATATTCTAGGCGTGAGGATCTACCGGGATAGATCCAAGAGGCTCTTGGCCCTTAGTCAAAGTACCTACATTGATAAGGTACTGGAGAGGTTCTACATGGAGCAATCCAAGAAAGGATACCTTCCAGTGAGACATGACCTTACTCTCTCAAACAGCCAGTGTCCTACAACACAGGCTGAGAGGGATGACATGAGTCGAATTCCTTATGCTTCGGCAGTAGGATCGATCATGTATGCAATGTTAGGTACTAGACCAGATGTGGCATATGCTGTGAGCATAACCAGCCGATACCAATCCAATCCAGGTCTACAGCACTGGGTGGCTGTAAAGAACATCCTAAAGTATCTGAGAAGAACTAAGGATTTGTTCTTGGTCTATGGGGGACAGGAAGAGCTCAGTATGCAGGGCTATACTGACGCATCGTTCCAGTCTGACCCTGACGACTTTAGATCGCAGGCCGGCTATGTGTTCAAGATAAATGGAGGCGCTGTATGTTGGAAGAGCTTCAAGCAATCCACCATAGCAGATTCTACAACCGAAGCTGAGTATGTGGCTGCTTCTGAGGCAGCCAAGGAAGCTGTTTGGATAAGGAAGTTCTTATGTGATCTTCAAGTGGTGCCTAGTGCAATAGATCCCATTGAACTCTACTATGACAACAATGGAGCAATTGCACAAGCCAAGGAACCACGGTCTCATCAAAGATCCAAACACATACTCAGAAGATTTCACCTGATTAGAGAGATCATTGACAGAGGTGATGTCAAGATTAGCAGAGTAGACACAGAGAACAATCTGGCAGACCCATTGACCAAGGCTTTGGCACAGCAGAAGCATGATGGTCACGCTAGAGATATGGGGTTGAGATTCCTCAACTTATAGGTCTTAGTGCAAGTGGGAGATTGTTGGTGTATATGCCCTAAGACCTAGTTTTGGTCAACTTATGTACTACTTGACACTGATATTTATATATCATTCTGGCATTGTCGTTATCATTGTTTGACTACACCTGCGATTGTGTACTTACATGATAATTCCCTAGAGACAGATTGGATCTGTGCTCGAATTATAATCCCCAGTCGATGTACCTTAGTGGATATGGGACAGTTATGGTACTTGTGAGACTGGTATGTGGGCTGGTTAGGCACGTGGTGCTAACGCAGACACATGGGTATATCATTGGGGATATACTGGATAGACCCGCTATGAGGCTATGACTTGGTGTCATGAGTTATCCTCATAAGTGACAGGAGATGCATTGATCCCTTGACTTGAGGTCATTGATCATTCTATATGATTAGGGACTTGCTTTGATACAACCTAACACCTTGCCGTAGCTGGGAGGTCATAACGGTTGTTATTGAGCATGTCACGACCCATATGATGAAGGAACCCCTACAACAAAGGGGGGCGAAACCCTAATAGGCGCATTTTGGAGGATTTGAAGCAGCAGAGAGGGTTTCTAGATCTATTGCATGCTATATGATCAACATAAAAACATTCTATAGAAAGAATGAGATTCATACCGATGCCATTTCTAGATGGCGACTTGGAAGCAGAAAGCGATGTGGCTTTCCTCCAGAGGTGACGCACACAAGATGAGTCTTGGCTCCTCCTTGTCGCCCCTTGTGCTAGCAAGGATCGTCCAAGTATCCTGATCGAATGAAAGGGATGAGATCTTCTTGGCGATTTTTTCCTTCTTCTTTTCGTTCACCTTCTTCACCACACGAGAGAGAACTTGTGTCGACTCGTGGAGAGGCGAGGCGAGAAGAGGCGTGAAGAGGAGAAACGTGAGGCGTGGTCACGTTTAGAGAAGTGCTATCTAAAAATAGCATGCCACTTCTCAATATGCGATCATGGGTTTACCCCAATCGCAAACCTCTTATCTCATGAACCATCCGCTCACATAATGAGCTGGTTCAATTCGGTTCGGTTCAAGAACCAATCAAGCCAAGCGATCCAGTCTAGATCATGATTAAACCCTAAGGCTCCAGATCTAACCGTTGATCTCTTGATGCTTCTGATCTCACCGATCTAGCATCCATTCTCTCAATCGAAGCTTACCGATCTCAAGCCCTAATCAATCAAACATGATCAGACCAGATCTCACTTACAATCAGAGATTAAATCCCTTTAAACTGAACCCAAATAATTCAGTCCACACGATCTGACTTAAGTAAGCCATATCATCAAATTGTGCGACCCTGAGGGTTTCCTTTAAATGTCGGTAATGATAACTTACGTTATCACGATCAGTGAGGGGTATCTAGTAACACATCACTGTCTCCCGATATAAAGGAAAGAGTCTTCCAAGACTACACCCAAACCACAGCACAAGTGTGAATCCACTTCACCAGGCGTGCAAATATCCTTTGCCACTGGACGTTCTTATTGGACAAGCGTGTCAAGCTTGTAGCTCCAATATGATGAGCATGATTAGATCAGATGAACATAGTCACCTGGGTATGGCCATACACTTTTCTCAATCATCTCATCCAGGGGGCCCCTTTAGAACATCACACTCCTTAAACAAGGAGACGACAATCCTTTGTCTATCACTAGTGCCCTAACCTGACTCAAGCTCACCATCCAAGATAGTCTATAATCATTATGTTTCAAATGATATTGAACTACCTCAAAATAATGACAATCATCATTTAGAAACACAAGTGATCTCAAGTCAGAGGACATGTGCCACTTGTTGCAATCAAGGATTATTCACATTGTGACAAGCAATTGAATATCCTAGTAGGGTCTGTCCAGTACATCCAATGTACCCATGAGTCTACATCTTATTCCATGCTCGAAGCATCCTATAAGATTAGAACACATATTAGTCTTAACCATATCAAGGCTGTCTCATGTTCACCAAGATATCTCGACTAAGGACTTAACTGCATGTCAGCCTAGCTGAACAGCTTTGAGACATTATTCAGAAGTACACTTATTGCATCAGATAAGGTAACAAACTGAATAACAACCATTGCCTTTATAAACATAAGAGTTTATTACATGATACTGATACAATCCCAAGGCCTCAAACATTAGCCTTAAGGGCATACCCCAACAATCTCCCACTTGCACTTAATCTAATGGTTGAGAAATCTCAAACCCATGTTATTACAGTGCTTCACATGCTTCTGCTGCGCCAGAGGCTTAGTAAGCGGGTCTGCCAGATTGTCATCTGTATGTACCTTGCAGACTTTGATCTCGCCACGATCAATGATCTCCCGGATCAAATGAAACCGTCTCTGTATGTGCTTGGACGTCTGGTGCGACCGTGGTTCCTTTGCTTGTGCGATTGCTCCAGTGTTATCACAGAAGATAACCAAAGGATCTGCACTCGAAGGAACAACACCAAGTTCTTGAACGAACTTACGAATCCACACTGCCTCCTTGGATGCTTCCGAGGCTGCAACATACTCGGCTTCTGTTGTGGAATCAGCAACAGTTGACTGTTTGAAACTTTTCCACACCACTGCTCCTCCATTCAAGCAAAAAACATAGCCTGATTGCGATCGGAAATCATCCTGGTCTGACTGGAACGAAGCGTCAGTATATCCTTCTATACTGAGTTCTTCCTGACCACCATATATCAAGAACATATCTTTGGTCCTCCGCAGATATTTTAAAATGTTCTTGACTGCAATCCAGTGCGCCAAACCTGGATTACTTTGGAATCGACTGGTCACGCTTAACCCGTAAGCGACGTCTGGGCGAGTACACAACATCGCATACATAATGGACCCAATAGCCGAAGCATAAGGCGTATTGTCCATTTCATCTTTCTCAGTCTATGTTTGTGGACACTGACTCTTCGAAAGATTTAGACCATGTCTAACTGGAAGATACCCTCTTTTAGAATTCTCTAAATGGAATCTCTCCAGGACTTTATCGATGTAAGTACTCTGGCACAGCCCGAGAAGCCTCTTAGATCTATCTCTGTAGATCTTCACACCTAGTACATAGGCTGCTTCTCCTAGATCTTTCATTTGGAAACATTTCCTTAACCATGCCTTAACCGCATGCATTTCAGGAATGTCATTTCCAATGATCAAGATGTCATCGACGTAGAGGACTAGGAAAGTAATCACGCTCCCACTAAACCTCTTATATACACACGGGTCATCCTCGTTCTTGATGAAACCAAATTCACTGATTGATTCATCAAAACGAATATTCCAGCTTCTTGATGCTTGTTTAAGTCCATAAATAGACTTCTTGAACTTGCATATTTTATGACGATCTGATGGATTAGTGAAACCTTCTGGTTGTGTCATATACACATCCTCATCCAGATTTCCATTCAGGAAAGCTGTTTTCACATCCATTTGCCAGATGTCATAATCATAATATGCTGCTATCGCGAAAAGAATCCGAATAGACTTAAACATAGCTACAGGTGAGAAAGTTTCATCATAATCTATCCCGTAGATTTGTTTGAAACCTTTCGCAACTAGCCTGCCTTTATAGGTAACCACGTTACCATCCATGTCAATCTTCTTCTTGAAGATCCATTTACAGCCTATAGGGACAACTCCCGGAGGCGGATCAACCAAATCCCAGACTTGGTTATCTGACATGGAGTCCATCTCGGCGCGCATAGCTTCAAGCCATCTCGCTGACTCCAGTCCACTGACCGCATCCGCATAAGTGAGGGGTTCATCATTATCAATGATGTAGACTCCATCATAGCGCTCAGGCTGTCAACGGATCCTTCCTGATCTTCGCGGTTCCCGTGATATCTGAGCCTCAGGTTGTTCAGTAACCTGTTCTACTGGCTCAGGCTCATCCAACTGCGCTTGACCACTTTGTCCTTCCTCTGGATTCTCATCCAGCATTATTTCTCTCCCACTGGCCTCTTGCAGAAGAAACTCCTTCTCAAGAAATATGGCCGTCCGAGCAACAAATACCTTGTTCTCTTTGGGATCGAAGAAATAATAACCCTTAGTTTCCTTAGGGTAACCGACAAAGATACATTTGTCAGATCTGCTCTCTAGTTTCCCAGAGGCGAGCTTTTTGACATAAGCCTCGCAGCCCCAGATCCTGATAAATGTCAAGCTCGGCTGTTTCCCATACCATAACTCATATGGCGTCTTAGAAACTGCCTTGGATGGCACTCGGTTTAGTACCTTTGCAGCTGTTTCCGGTGCAAATCCCCAAAAGGAATATGGAAGAGTAGCTTGACTCATCATAGAACGAACCATATCAAGTAGGGTTCTATTTCTCCTCTCGGACACACCATTCCATTGCGGTGTTCCTGGCGGAGTGAGCTGTGAGATAATCCCACACTCCTTCAGATAGTCAGTAAACTCTCGACTTAGGTATTCTCCACCTCGATCAGAACGAAGTGCCTTGATATGTCAGCCTAGCTGATTTTGTACTTCATTCTTGAACTCTTTGAACTAGTCAAAAGATTCACTTTTATGTCTCATAAGATAGACATACCCATACCTACTGAAATCATCAGTAAAGGTTATGAAGTACTGATAGCCACCTCTGGTATGTTTACTAAATGGCCCACACACATCACTGTGTATAAGGTCAAGTAAACCTGAAGCCCTTCGACCTTTGTTAGGAAAAGGTGGCTTCGTCATTTTACCCATTAAACAAGCCTTGCATGTATCAATCTCCTCATAGGAGAATGATCCCAGCAGTCCATGATCATGCAACCACTTAAAGCGCTTCTTGTTAATATGGCCTAAACGACTATGCCATAACAAGGTGCTGTCATCAGCATACTTGGCTTTCTTAATATCAATATTTTGTATAGAACATTCCATGTCTAACATGAATAACCCATTGTTAATTGAACCAGTTGCATAAACAATATTATCATGAGAAAGAACACACTTTGAAATATTGCATTCAAAGGAAAACCCCTTCCTGACAAGAGCAGGAATGGAGATAATATTTTTAGTAATGCTGGGAACAAAGTAACAACTGTTTAGTTCTAATACAAGTCCAGATGGTAAAGAGATGAAATAATCTCCTACAGCAACAGCAGCAACCCGTGCCCCGTTTCCAACGCGTAGGTCCACCTCATGCTGTCCCACCTGTCTTCTTCTCTTGAGTTCCTGTACATTTGAACAAATGTGAACTCCACATGCAGTGTCCAACACCCATGATATAGAAGAAGATGAAACCATGACTTCCGTCACGTAAATACCTGAGCCAGAAGCAAAGCTTCCCCTCTTTTCTCCTTGGAGCGCTTTACAGTCCTTTTTCCAGTGACCTAGCTGGCCACAGTGGAAACATCTGTATTCCTTTGACCGCTTGACTTTTTGCTTCAGAGCCTTGCTGTAACTCTTGACAGGGGCCTTGCCCTTCTTCCCCTTCTTCTTGTTCCTAGAAGGAACCATTAAGACAGAGGTCGAAGGCTTTCCCTTCAGAGTCTCCTCAGTAGTCAAGAGCATATTCAGCAGCTCTGCCGGAGTACAATCGATTTTGTTCATATTAAAGTTAATGATGAACGCATCGAAAGAGGGCGGGAGAGACTGCAGAATAATGTCTACAGCAAGCTCCTGATTGATGGTTTGCCCCAGTTTCTCTAGAGCCTCCTTGTGCCCAATCATCTTGAGCACGTGAGCTCCCACTGGGCTCCCTTCAGCCAGTTTGCTCTGGAAGAACAGCTTTGTCAGATTATAGTGTTCTGTCCTCGCCTGTGCAGCATACAGCATCTTGAGGTTTGCTATCATGTCTATAGCAGACATATCCTCATGCTGACGCTGCAGCGGTGGCGTCATAGACGCTAGCATCAGGCAAGCGACATCAATGCTATCATTGACGTGCTTTTCATAAGCTTCCCGAACCGCCCTTGCGGCGTTCGGAGCGGGCTGAGGCGGTATCGCCGTCTCGAGGACATACAGTTTCCTCTCTGCCTTAAGAACAATCTTAAGGTGTCCGAACCAGTCTGAGAAGTTTGGCCCAGCAAACTTCTCTCTTTCCAGTAGGGATCGCACATTGAAGCTCATGGTGTTCGTTGCTGCAGGTATCTACAACAATGCAAGAACAGCAAGGTCAGTATCAATGTTAAGAATCAATCAGGACTTAAGAATGATTCTTTTTCTCACTATTTTATCTGGCTGAAAAATCCAGCAAAACAGCCCGAAAGAGTAGAACTCTTTTAGTGAGATGGGATCCAGATTTCATACTTGGTCTCCGCGTCCCGCTCAGGCGAGATAAGATGCACAGAGAGTACAAGCACTAATCTCTGGTTGGCTGTCCCAGCCAATCGCCAACCCGTGCGATTCCCCTTCATCTGGGCAATCCAGCAGACTGTGCCAACTGAGTTGGTACAACACAGTCTCTGACCCCACAGATGGCTGCCTCCATGTGCTACCATATGCGCCACATATGTAGTCTACATGGTCAAGCTAACCCGACCTACTCCCTGGACCACCACGTGCTATGCTGAGCAACGAGAAGCGATAAATCCCTTCTCTGTAACACGCAGGTGTAATCCCGCACCGTCTGAAGATAGATGGACGTGCCCACTGAGTGGGTACAACACGGCTCCAACGATAATCAGAACAGTGAGGTTTCGCGTTAGAAGGCTTACGAGCTTGATATTTTAGCGTTGGATTTTAACGGTCTTTAATCTTCTTCACTATCATGCAATTCCTATGGTGATAGCAGAAGATAAATAAATCCCTTCTCTGTAACACGCAGGTGTAATCCCGCACCGTCTGAAGATAGATGGACGTGCCCACTGAGTGGGTACAACACGGCTCCAACGATAATCAGAACAGTGAGGTTTCGCGTCAGAAGGCTTACGAGCTTGATATTTTAGCGTTGGATTTTAACGGTCTTTAATCTTCTTCACTATCATGCAATTCCTATGGTGATAGCAGAAGATAAATAAATCATGCTGTTCTACTTATTTAAACAATAAAAGAAAGCATGGATCTTATGTGGTAAAAGCCCATAGCCTAAGTAAGACCTTAATTAACTTAAGTCTTCACTTGCTTTTCTTCATGGGTCTTTTAGCTGCTCATTTGGCCCAAACCAGGGCCCAAGCGCCATTTGCAGCTGAGGTGCGCCCACCAGGGAAAATGCGCCTGGTCCCAGAGTCGAACCCTGGACCTCCCACCTGGTCAAGCCTCTGCTGCAAGCGCCTCTGCCAAGTGTGCTCTGTGCTCTTGTCTGATTAACTTACAAATTAATCTATCTAGACAAGATTGACACGCAGGTCAATTACACTTTATAAATTAAATGCAATGTGATGCGCAGATCACAATTAAAATTAATTTACAAAATAATTTCCAGGCACGCAGGCCCCAGCACAGCACACATTAAACACGGGCAGCCCACATAAGAATAAATAAACAAGCACATGGCATCAATCAACATGCGATCCAACCATAAAAATAAAATTTTGAAAACCCCATTGGCATCAATTTTATTTTCCTTATATGCCCTTACTACCTTACAACGGTCCATTGATAGGGATCCACTCATCATGTCTAGTCAGATCCACTGCCCTTGCATGCACCAAGTCCTAACTGACTTGAGTCGACCCAGTGGTCAACTATGCATGCGCCAAGGGCTGAACAACCATCATGAGTTCTGGCAAGCGGGTGTGAACCCGGGCCTAACTCATATGCGTTCATCAGTTGTCTCAACCAGACCTCGCTACACGCCTGTGATGCAGTCGACCTATAGCCACTACATGCTTACGCATGGGTGCCATCTGGTCGACCCATCTAGGCTGTCAGATGGTCTGATCAGACTATTGGATCTAACCTAGAGGATGACTTCAACCCCATCAACCTGTCTAAGGGTTTACAGTAGGCGCAACTTAGATCTAATGAGGCGCGCAAGTGATATTTGTTTTTGACGAAAACATTAACAAGCGCCATAATAACATGATACATGCGCAACTTAAATATAATCATACATCATGTATATTTTGCATGTTAACAAGAAGAAGATCTAAGCATACTTGCGCAAATATGGATCACAAATGGCTCAAGCAATCATAAAACATGCATGAAACCTCGCTCTGATACCAATTTGAAGGAACCCCTACAACAAAGGGGGGCGAAACCCTAATAGGCGCATTTTGGAGGATTTGAAGCAGCGGAGAGGGTTTCTAGATCTATTGCATGCTATATGATCAACATAAAAACATTCTATAGAAAGAATGAGATTCATACCGATGCCATTTCTAGATGGCGACTTGGAAGCAGAAAGCGATGTGGCTTTCCTCCAGAGGTGACGCACACAAGATGAGTCTTGGCTCCTCCTTGTCGCCCCTTGTGCTAGCAAGGATCGTCCAAGTATCCTGATCGAATGAAAGGGATGAGATCTTCTTGGCGATTTTTTCCTTCTTCTTTTCGTTCACCTTCTTCACCACACGAGAGAGAACTTGTGTCGACTCGTGGAGAGGCGAGGCGAGAAGAGGCGTGAAGAGGAGAAACGTGAGGCGTGGTCACGTTTAGAGAAGTGCTATCTAAAAATAGCATGCCACTTCTCAATATGCGATCATGGGTTTACCCCAATCGCAAACCTCTTATCTCATGAACCATCCGCTCACATAATGAGCTGGTTCAATTCGGTTCGGTTCAAGAACCAATCAAGCCAAGCGATCCAGTCTAGATCATGATTAAACCCTAAGGCTCCAGATCTAACCGTTGATCTCTTGATGCTTCTGATCTCACCGATCTAGCATCCATTCTCTCAATCGAAGCTTACCGATCTCAAGCCCTAATCAATCAAACATGATCAGACCAGATCTCACTTACAATCAGAGATTAAATCCCTTTAAACTGAACCCAAATAATTCAGTCCACACGATCTGACTTAAGTAAGCCATATCATCAAATTGTGTGACCCTGAGGGTTTCCTTTAAATGTCGGTAACGATAACTTACGTTATCACGATCAGTGAGGGGTATCTAGCAACACATCACTGTCTCCCGATATAAAGGAAAGAGTCTTCCAAGACTACACCCAAACCACAGCACAAGTGTGAATCCACTTCACCAGGCATGCAAATATCCTTTGCCACTAGACGTTCTTATTGGACAAGCGTGTCAAGCTTGTAGCTCCAATATGATGAGCATGATTAGATCAGATGAACATAGTCACCTGGGTATGGCCATACACTTTTCTCAATCATCTCATCCAGGGGGCCCCTTTAGAACATCACACTCCTTAAACAAGGAGACGGCAATCCTTTGTCTATCACTAGTGCCCTAACCTGACTCAAGCTCACCATCCAAGATAGTATATAATCATTATGTTTCAAATGATATTGAACTACCTCAAAACAATGACAATCATCATTTAGAAACACAAGTGATCTCAAGTCAGAGGACATGTGCCACTTGTTGCAATCAAGGATTATTCACATTGTGACAAGCAATTGAATATCCTAGTAGGGTCTGTCCAGTACATCCAATGTACCCATGAGTCTACATCTTATTCCATGCTCGAAGCATCATATAAGATTAGAACACATATTAGTCTTAACCATATCAAGGCTGTCTCATGTTCACCAAGATATATCGACTAAGGACTTAACTGTATGTCAGCCTAGCTGAACAGCTTTGAGACATTATTCAGAAGTACACTTATTGCATCAGATAAGGTAACAAACTGAATAACAACCATTGCCTTTATAAACATAAGAGTTTATTACATGATACTGATACAATCCCAAGGCCTCAAACATTAGCCTTAAGGGCATACCCCAACATATGAGAAGATCAATGGACAGAGATAGGATTTGCCCCTTCCCTTAGGAAGTATGATATCCATGGAGCTCCTTTATGGTTCTATGACTGAGAGTGTATGGCCATACCCAGGTGAGAACCTATTTTAGTCATAGCCATGTGATTGGATGAAAAACAAGTGGTGACACACTTGTCCAATCGGATATTAGTTCGGCAAAGAGACTGTAATGCATCTGTACCTAGTTGCGATGATGGGGATGTCGATGTCGATATCCATTCCAATGACCTGGGAAGTAGCGATGCACTGCAAGGTGCCACTCACTGCTTGTGATGACCTCTGGTCAGCACTGCCAGCGTCAGAGGAACCTACAGGGTCGCACACCTTGATACTTGAGTTCTCGTATTGATCGGGAAGCCTTATGATCGAGTTATTGGATAACTCGGATCTAATTGGGAGATTTCATCAGCGCCAATGGGCCTGATGAGATGGAAGAATGTTATTGGAGCCAAACTTCATTTTTGGCTGGTTGACCCGTATTTGACCATGGTTGGTCACATTTGGATTAGGGTTGCATTGGATTGGATCCAAGTGCTTAATCAACCTATTCAATGATGTTTGGGCTAGCTCATTATCCAATGAGGCCCAATAACAAGTTCTCATGAAGAGATGAGAGGCTAAAAGGGTATAATGGGGAGAAACATGAACCATTAGGCGCCTAGGGGCATAATGGGGTCATGTTGGCGCCTTTGCTTCATTATGGAAGTAAAGGGAGCCTCCCCCTCTCTTCCTAGGATGGAATGCATGCCTCTATGGCATTGCTTGAGACGCAAGGCAAGGCCTTGGCGCACAAGGAAAGGCGTGGGAACAAAAGGTAAGGTTGAATGAGAATTATGGAAATGTCTTGGAGACTTTCCTTATCTCAAACCTCCTCATCCTAGCCCTACACTTGTCATGATCCTAGCCATTACCCTAACCGCCTCTTGCCCTATAAATATGACCCTAGTCGCCCCCTCTTGTGGGTAATAAATCCTTGAAGGCGTGAACACAAGAGGAGGGGCGAAAGGCTTAGGGACAAGGGCGCATCTTCTTCCATAACCGCGAGTTTCTTCCCTTCTTCTTCCTTGGCGCAAGAGAAGGAAAGGCTTGGCGGCATTCTCCCTTCTCCTCTCTTCTTCTTCAATTGGCGCTTCTACCTTGGAGGTGGCGCAAGCATTCAAGAAGAGAACTAAGGCTTGGATCTTCTTCCCGAGGCTAGCACCAGGCGTGGGAGAAGAGAACTCAAGAGATCCGTGTGTGTGAGACTGCAGAGGGCGCACACTTGGGCGCCTACATCGGCATCGCTCTACATTGCTCTTAAGGTATATCCTAAATCATCGTGTCGACTCCCTTGCTTGCGATCTTCACTGGATTTTTGGGACTGGCCTGTTTCGGGGGCATTCTTCCGCTGCGAAAAATGTATGTCCATAACTCTGAAAATTGTAAAATGTCCCCGGGGTTTCCCAACAGTGATATTAGAGTGACTTGCAAGACTCGAACGATGTTTTATGCTTTTCTTCCATGCTCACATGCCATGCATCATGCTATTTACGAAAATAGAGATATTTACTAAAACAGGTTCTCACCTGGGTATGGCCATACACTCTCAGTCATAGAACCATAAAGGAGCTCCATGGATATCATACTTCCTTAGGGAAGGGGCAAATCCTATGTCTGTCCATTGATCTTCTCATATGGGTCGTGACATGCTCAATAACAACCGTTATGACCTCCCAGCTACGGTAAGGTGTTAGGTTGTATCAAAGCAAGTCCCTAATCATATAGAATGATCAATGACCTCAAGTCAAGGGATCAATGTATCTCCTGTCACTTATGAGGATAACTCATGACACCAAGTCATAGCCTCATAGCGGGTCTATCAGTATATCCCCAATGATATACCCATGTGTCTGCGTTAGCACCACGTGCCTAACCAGCCCACATACCAGTCTCACAAGTACCATAGCTGTCCCATATCCACTAAGGTACATCGACTGGGGATTATAATTCGAGCACAGATCCAATCTGTCTCCAGGGACATTATCATGTAAGTACACAATCGTAGATGTAGTCAAACAATGATAACGATAATGCCAGAATGATATATAAATATCAGTGTCAAGTAGTACATAAGTTGACCAAAACTAGGTCCTAGGGCATATACACCAACACTTAATGTCGTCGGTCCAACACCTCACGGACCAAGTTGTGGAACTCAAGTCTAAACCCGCTATGGGACAACCCCCGCTTAGTGTTCCCCCTTCGTTGGCCGCACTGCACATGCGCGCCAACGAATCCCCGCGTTATGATCTGTTTGGTGATGAGTCCGCGTGGGCGGAGGAGGCCCCTCCCCCACAGCGTCTAGTCCAGCGAAGTCATGAGGACGATGAGGTCCGTTGTCTCATGCGCATCGATACCCCTATCTTTAAGGGTAGTGATGTGTTCCGAAAGGACACACTTTTAAATACAAGTAGGTAGACTAATTTAAGGAGTCACAGCCAAAACTTGTTTGGTGCACAGGGATCTGCCATCCCTGGCAACGGCGCCAAAAACTTGATGTGTCCGAAAGGACACACTTTTAAATACAAGTAGGTAGACTAATTTAAGGAGTCACCCCCTGATACGGCTCCAAAAACTTGTTGTCCCTAAACTTGTAGTGTCCGCAAGTGCACGAATACTCGAAGTAATAAAGAAAATATCGATCCCATAGAGACCTACGTGTTAATTACCAAATAGTTGTATTCTTACTAGCTAACAAAACCGAGTATGATGCGAATATACAATAAACACATGGGAAAATAATCAGAGAGATAAACTGGGACTAGGGTTTCATCCACCTTAATTTCGATGATTAGATATAATAAAAGGTCGTCAATCAAATCCTATCATGATAAAGACTTAATTTACTTCATAAAAGGATTATCTCACTTTCGTGCAGACAATCATGCAGGGACCAATCCTCGCTTTCGCGCAAGATCTATCCCAGGCTAATGATAAGTAAATCATCAATCAAAGAATTCAAAGATCACTTTCGTGCATCCGAATTATAAGTTGATTGTCTCAAGTGGAATCTCAAGGATCACTTTCGTGCATCCGAGTCTCAACACAAGTTCTACCTATGGTTCTCCAACGTTCCGATTCTCACTTTCGTGCAAGATCTCCACGTTTGACACACTAACTTAATCCTAGGTTCATAATTATCAACATGGCAATCACGTCACTAAAATAAAGAAATAAGAACTTTAACCTAATCTCTTACGGTGAGTTCCTATTTATCAATTTTAGGGTTCTAATTCTCAAGCAAGTCACCTTTCGGTCCTTATTGCCAGAACTCTAAACATGATGACAAGAAGTAAACTAAGGAAAAATTTAGAACAATAATCACATAGGTAAAATTATCATGGCAAAATTATCTTGACGAAATAAAAAGTTATCTAATAATATAAAATCAAGGGGATTACACCCATGTCCTAAATATGTTTAAGCTTGCATGGAGAAAGAAATACAATCAACCATAGTTTCAAAGTATCATAAATTGAAGAGAAGGAAGAAATAAACTTTACAACGCAGCTGTAATTGAAATTACAGCCATAATCACGCGTATGAACAATGCCGGCGGCGTTCTTTCCTTGATTCCTCCTCCAATTGAACCCCTTTTGCTCTAAAACTTTTGGTGCCTCCTCCTCTCCTCTAGGTGAAGCTTCTAAGTGAAAATCATGGCGAGAGGTGCCCTCTACACCTCTCAACGTGAGGCCAAACCCTAACCGCCTCTCTGTTGATTTCGCCTATAATACTGGATAAAAATTCGTTCTTCCACTTCATGCATCTTCTCCTCTTTAAGACGAGTCCGCAAAAACTTTCGGATTCTAATTTGGAGGTCTGGATCAAAAGATATGGTCCGCGCAAGATTCGGACCCATAAAAATCACGTTTTTGACTTGGAATTACGGCCGTAATGGATATTACGTTAGTGCCGTAATTTGAACAGCGAGCTTTCGGATGAAAATCTTCCGGGATTATGGCACTGTAAAATATCTTACGGCCATGGCATAATGTCAGTAATCTCTCGAATGGAAAACCATCTCGCATTACGGTACCATAAATTCCGTTACGGTGGTACCGTAAACTTCATCAAATCTCTGCCCAGAATTACGCCCATATTACAGCTCCGTAAAGAGTGTTACAGGGGTTCCGTAATTTTGATCTGAGTCTGCAGTCAAATTACGGTACCGAAAAGTCATATTGTGGGTGCCATAATTTGCTCTAAAGCTCTGATTCTTCTGAAATTTAACGTGTGATCCCCTCTTGACGTTGTGAATTCAATTATGCATTGGGTTTGCTCGAAATTAATTGAAAAATTTGCCTTTTTGCCTGAAAATCATCAAAAGCAAAAAAGAGTGTAGATTCCGCAAATATTGATAAAAAAGGCATAAAAATAAGCAAAGTCTATGAATATGACACAAAAATACTCATGAAATGGCACAAAAATTACTATATATTTTGGTGTCATCAGGTAGCCTAGATCCCAACGGTTTCCTCGACTGGGTTTCAGCCATGGAAAACTATTTCGAGTGGAGCGCTATGTCCGCACACCTTAAGGTCAGTTATGTTCGCCTACTACTCACCAGCCCCGCCCGGTTGTACTGGACAAACGTTGAGCGCCAACTAGTTGGCCAGCGTGTCCCCCCCCCCCTCTGATCCGACTCCGTGGATGCGTACCATTCTCGCTTCGACGAACTCAGAATCCGTTGCAATCTTAGGGAGGATCCCACGTTCACGCTTTCTAGGTTTAAGCACGGACTCCGCAAGGAAATCCGACGCGCCCTTCCATTCTATTGGTTAGACTTGATCATCCTCGTTCTACACCATGCTCATGAGATCGAGCAGGATTTGCGTTTGCAGCACCGTCGCGGAGAACCCGTTCCCCAGCGTCGTCTGGTTCATGCGGCCCCCGCGCATGCCCCGACCCCCTGCCACGAGGCTCCTCCGCATCCCCAGCATGCTAGTCCCCGATGACCTCCGCGTGATGCTCCGTGCGAGGCACTTGCGCCCTGTCTCACCTGGGATGAAAAGGGTAAGGCGCCCCTCGCTATGATGCCCCCCGGACCTTGCCGTCACTATAGTCAGACCGGTCACTTCAACCGGGACTGCCCCACACTTCGTTGCCATTCCTTGCACATCGCAGTAGATCCATGCAACCCCCACGTCGTCACCCCTCCCGAGCCCCCCTCGGCTCAAGAGGTTGGATCCTAGTGTTACTCCGATGAGGATTCAAGCCCGCATCCTACCTTGGCCGTAGTAGGCTGCACCCTTGCGCACTCTCCCCCTTCGTCCGAGGATTGGAAGTGCACAAGCATCTTTTACACTTATATTAAGTGTAATGGACATTCGTGCAAAATCGTGATCGATGGGGGTAGCAGCCTCAATGTCGTCTCCCGCACGGCAGTCACCTGTTTCGGCCTCCCTTTGGAGCCGCACCCTTGACCCTACTCTATTGCGTGGGTCGACGCTTCCAGCCTGCCCATCACCCATCACTGCCAGGTCCCCATTTACTTCGGTGACTACGCTAAGAAGGTGTGGTGTGACGTTACCTCCATGGACATCGCCCATGTCCTTCTTGGCCGGCCTTGGCTCTATGACTGCGACGTCATCCACTATGGCCGGTCTAACACCTATGTCTTCCAGCACGCAGGGCGTAAGATCTGCCTGACCCCGGCTCCGCCTAAGGAGTTGAGGGCCTCCACCTCGAAGGGCTTAGTCTCACCTTCCCTCCCCGGTCCATCAGTGCCTAAGCCGGTCACATTTGTCCGCCCTGGCTCCATCATGTTGGAAGCCCATGAGTCCGTGATCGTCTACGCACTCATGGTGCGTGATATTCCCCGCAAGCCTTCGTCCCCTCCGGCTCCTTTGCCGGCCGAGGTCACCGCCCTTCTCGATGAGTTTTCTGACATTGCCCCGGTAGACCTCCCCATTGGCCTCCCTCCAGATCGTGACATTTAGCATGTCATCGATCTTGTCCTGGGGGTGTCTCTGCCCAATCTGCTGTTGGGGTATGCCCTTAATCCTAATGTTTGAGGCCTTGGGATTGTAACAGTATCATTTGTATAAACTTATGTGTTTATAAAGGCATGGTTGTTATTCAGTTAGCTACATTGCCTGCAGCAATATATATGTTCTTCTGAATAATGTCTCAAAGCTGTTCAGCTAGGCTGACATGCAGTTAAGTCCTTAGTCGAGATATCTTGGTGAACATGAGACAGCCTTGATATGGTTAAGACTAATATGTGTTCTAATCTTATAGGATGCTTCGAGCATGGAATAAGATGTAGACTCATGGGTACATTGGATGTACTGGACTGACCCTACTAGGATGTTCAATTGTTTGTCACAGTATGAATAATCCTTGATTGCAACAAGTGGCACATTTCCTCTGACTTGAGATCACTTGTGTTTCCTAAATGATGATTGTCATTGTTTTGAGGTAGTTTAATATCATTTGAAACATAATGATTATAGACTATCTTGGATAATGAGCTTGAATCAGGTTAGGGCACTAGTGATAGACATAGGATTGCCGTCTCCTTGTTTAAGGAGTGTGATGTTCTAAAGGGGCCCCCCTGGATGAGATGATTGAGAAAGTGTATGGCCATACCCAGGTGACTATGTTCATCTGATCTAATCATGCTTGTCATATTGGAGTTACAAGCTTGACATGCTTGTCCAATAAGAACATCCAGTGGCAAAGGAAATATGTATGCTTAGTGAGTTGAATTCACACTTGTACTGTGGTTTGGGTGTAGTCTTGGAAGACTCTTTCCTTTATATCGGGAGACAGTGATGTGTTGCTAGATACCCCTCACTGATCGTGATAACGTGAGTTATCGTTACCGACATTTAAAGGAAACCCTCAGGGTCGCACAATTTGATGATATGGCTTACTTAAGTCAGATCGTGTGGACTGAATTATTTGGGTTCAGTTTAAAGGGATTTAATCTCTGATTGTAAGTGAGATCTGGTCTGATCATGTTTGATTGATTAGGGCTTGAGATCGGTAAGCTTCGATCGAGAGAATGGATGCTAGATCAGTTAGATCAGGAGCATCAAGAGATCGACGGTCAGATCAAGAACCTAAGTGTTTATTATGGTCTGGACTGGTTGCTTGGTTTATTTGGTTATTGAACCAAATTCACATGAACCGGCTCATGGATGAGTGCTTGGTTTAAAGAATAGAGAGAAAAAATGCGATTGGTTCGAAATGCATGAACACATGATCGCATGAAAGAGTAAGTTGGCTATTTTTAGCAACCACGCCTCCATGTCTTGTGTGGAGCGCATCTCTTGTCGCCTCACTTCTATTCCCGTCGCCTTCTCTCGTGTGGAACCTCTGCTTCACGCTTTTGAAGAGTCGAGAACTAAGCAAGCAAGTTTCTCTCATTCCCTCCATACGAAGGACTCCTTGAAGATTTGCTAGCACAAAGTCCCCAAGGAAGTAGTCGCCTTCTCATTGTGTGTGTCATCTAAGGAGAAGAGGCACTTGCGTCTTTGATTCCAAGACACCATCAAACCGATGGCAATGGTATGGTTCTATCTCTTGTGCAATCGGTTTTAAGTTGATTATAATGCATGCATCAAAAGATCCTAGAAACCCCCTTTCCGCTGCTTAAAAGAAAAAAAAAAAAATACATGCGCCTATCTAGGGTTTCACCCCCCCCTTATGTTAGGGGATCTTTCAATTGGTATCAGAGCCATTGTTTGCATGTTTCTATGATTGCTTAAAATATTGTGATCCATGTATGCGGATATATAAGTATGCTTAGATCTATAACATGCGCATATTAGATGTTTCATAAGAAAAATGTTTCATGTTACATTCTTATGTTGGCGCATGTTCTTGGCGCATTTTTGTATGTTTTCTTAAAACTTATATTACATGCACGATTCACCTTAGATCTAAGGCGCCTACTTTAAACCCTTAGATGGGTTATTAGGGTTGAAATCTCAGTCTAGTCAAGATCCAATTAGTCTGATCAGATTATCTGACAGCCTTGATGGGTCGACCAGATGGCACCTGTGCGAAAGCACAAGGTGGCTATAAGTCGACTGCAGACAGGCGTGTAGCGATGTCTGGTTGAGACAACCTATGAACGCACATGAGTTAGGCCCGGGCTCACGCCCGCTTGCCAGACCTCAGTGTGGTCGTTCAGCCCTTGGCGCATGCATGGTTGGCCTTTTGGTCGACTCAAGTCAGTTAGGACTTGGTGCATGAAAGGGCAGTGGATCTGACTAGATCTGATGAGTGGATCCCTAGTAATGGACCATTGTAAGGTAGTAGGGCAAATAAGGAAAATTAAAATTGATCCCAAGGGGTTTTCGAAATTTAATTTTCATGAATGGATCACATGTTGATTGATGCATATGTATGTCTATTTAATCTTATGTGGGCTGCCCGTGTTTTAATGTGTGCTGTGCTGGGGCCTGCGTGCCTGGTTAATTTTGTAAATTAATTTTTATATTGTGATCTCCGCATCACATTGCATTTAATTTATAAAATGTAATTGACCTGCGAGTCAACCTTGTCTAGATAGATTAATTTGTAAATTAATCAGACAAGAGCACAGAGCACATTTGGCAGAGGCGCATGCAGCAGAGGCTTGACCAGGTGTGAGGTCTAGGGTTCGACCCTAGGACCAGGCGCATTTACCTGGTGGGCGCACCTGAGCTGCAGATGGCGCTTGGGCCCTGGTTTGGGCCAGATGAGCAGCAAAAGCCCCATGAAGAAAAGCAAGTGAAGACTTAAGTTCTTAAGGTCTTACTAGGGCTATGGGCTTTTACCACATAAGATTCATGCTTTCTTTTATTGTTTAATAAGTAGAACAGCATGATTTATTTATCTTCTGCTATCACCATAGGAATTGCATGATAGTGAAGAAGATAAAAGACCGTTAAAATCCAACGCTAAAATATCAAGCTCGTATGCCTTCTGACGCGAAACCTCACTGTTCTGATTATCGTTGGAGCCGTGTTGTACCCACTAAGTGGGCACGTCCATCTATCTTCAGACGGTGCGGGATTACACCTGCGTGTTACAGAGAAGGGATTTATCGCTTCTCGTTGCTCAGCATAGCACGTGGTGGTCCAGGGAGTAGGTCGGGTCAGCTTGACCATGTAGGCTACATATGTGGCGCATATGGTAGCGCATGGAGGCAGCCATCTGTGGGGTCAGAGATTGTGTTGTACCAACTCAGTTGGCACAGTCTGCTGGATTGCCCAGATGAAGGGGAATCGCACAGGTAGGCGATTGGCAGGGACTGCCTACCAGAGATTAGTGCTTGTACTCTCTGTGCATCTTATCTCGCCTGAGCGGGACGCGGAGACCAAGTATGAAATCTGGATCCCATCTCACTAAAAGAGTTCTACTCTTTCGGGCTGTTTTGCTGGGTTTTTCAGCCAGATAAAATAGTGAGAAAAAGAATCTTTCTTAAGTCCTGATTGATTCTTGACATTGATACTGACCTTGCTGTTCTTGCATTGTTGTAGATTCCTGCAGCAACGAACACCATGAGCTTCAATGTGCGATCCCTACTGGAAAGGGAGAAGTTTGCTGGGCCGAACTTCTCAGACTGGTTTGGACACCTTAAGATCGTTCTTAAGGCAGAGAGGAAACTGTATGTCCTCGAGACGGCGATACCGCCTCAGCCCGCTCCGAACGCCGCAAGGGCGGTTCGGGAAGCCTATGAAAAGCACGTCAATGATAGCATTGATGTCGCTTGCCTGATGCTAGCGTCTATGACGCCACCGCTGCAGCGTCAGCATGAGGATATGTCTGCCATAGACATGATAGCAAACCTCAAGATGCTGTATGCTGCACAGGCGAGGACAGAACGCTATAATTTTACAAAGCTGTTCTTTCAGTGCAAACTGGCTGAAGGGAGCCCAGTGGGAGCTCACGTGCTCAAGATGATTGGGCACAAGGAGGCTCTAGAAAAACTGGGGCATACCATCAACCAGGAGCTTGCTGTAGACATTATTCTGCAGTCTCTTCCGCCTTCTTTCGATGCGTTCATTATTAACTTTAATATGAACAAAATCGATTGTACTCCGGCAGAGCTGCTGAATATGCTCTTGACTATTGAGGAAACTCTGAAGGGTAAGCCTTCAACCTCTGTCTTGATGGTTCCTTCGAGGAACAAGAAGAAGGGGAAGAAGGGCAAGACCCCTGTCAAGAGTTACAGCAAGGCTCTGAAACAGAAGGTTAAGCGGTCCAAGGAATACAGGTGTTTCCACTGTGGCCAGATGGGTCACTGGAAAAAGGACTGTAAAGCGCTCCAAGGAGACAAGAGGGGAAGCCTTGCTTCTGGCTCAGGTATATACGTGACGGAAGTCATGGTTTCATCTTCTTCTATATCATGGGTGTTGGACACTGCATGTGGAGTTCACATTTGTTCAAATGTACAGGAACTCAAGAGAAGAAGGCAGGTGGGACAGCATGAGGTGGACCTACGAGTTGGAAACGGGGCACGGGTTGCTGCTGTTGCTGTAGGAGACTATTTCATCTCTTTGCCATCTGGAATTGTATTAGAATTAAACAGTTGTTACTTTGTTCCCAGTATTACTAAGAATATTATCTCCATTCCTGCTCTTGTCAGGAAGGGATTTTCCTTTGAATGCAATATTTCAAAGTGTGTTTTATCTTTAGATAATATTGTTTATGCAACTGGTTCAATTAACAATGGATTATACATGTTGGACATGGAAAATTCTATACAAAATGTTGATATTAAGAAAGCCAAGAATGCTGATGACAGCACCTTGCTATGGCATAGTTGTTTAGGCCATATTAACAAGAAGCGCATTAAGCGGTTGCATGATCATGGACTGCTGGGATCATTCTCCTATGAGGAGATTGATACATGCAAGGCTTGTTTAATGGGTAAAATGACGAAGTCACCTTTTTCTAACAAAGGTCAAAGGGCTTCAGGTTTACTTGACCTTATACACAGTGATGTGTGTGGGCCATTTAGTAAACATGCCAGAGGTGGCTATCAGTACTTCATTACCTTTACTGATGATTTCAGTAGGTATGGGTATGTCTATCTAATGAGACATAAAAGTGAATCTTTTGACAAGTTCAAAGAGTTCAAGAATGAAGTACAAAATCAGCTAGGCCGAAATATCAAGGCACTTCGTTCTGATCGAGGTGGAGAATACCTAAGTCGAGAATTTACTGACTATCTGAAGGAGTGTGGGATTATCTCACAGCTCACTCCGCCAGGAACACCGCAATGGAATGGTGTGTCCGAAAGGAGAAATAGAACGTTACTTGATATGGTTCGTTCTATGATGAGTCAGGCTACTCTACCTTACTCCTTTTGGGGATTTGCACTGGAAACAGCTGCAAAGGTACTAAACCGAGTGCCATCCAAGGCAGTTTCTAAGACGCCATATGAGTTATGGTATGGGAAACAGCCGAGCTTGACATTTATCAGGATCTGGGGTTGCGAGGCTTATGTCAAAAAGCTTGCCTCTGGGAAACTAGAGAGCAGATCTGACAAATGTATCTTTGTCGGTTACCCTAAGGAAACTAAGGGTTATTATTTCTACGATCCCAAAGAGAACAAGGTATTTGTTGCTCGGACGGCTATATTTCTTGAGAAGGAGTTTCTTCTGTAAGAGGCCAGTGGGAGAGAAATAAAGCTGGATGAGAATCCAGAGGAAGGACAAAGTGCGCAAGCACAGTTGGATGAGCCTGAGCTGGTAGAACAGGTTATTGAACAACCTGAGGCTCAGATATCACGGGAACCGCGAAGATCGGGAAGGATCCGTCGACAGCCTGAGCGCTATGACGGAGTCTACATCATTGATAATGATGAACCCCTCACTTATGCGGATGCGGTCAGTGGACCGGAGTCAGCGAGATGGCTTGAAGCTATGCGCGCCGAGATGGACTCCATGTCAGATAACCAAGTTTGGGATTTGGTTGATCCGCCTCCGGGAGTTATCCGTATAGGCTGTAAATGGATCTTCAAGAAGAAGATTGACATGGATGGTAACGTGGTTACCTATAAAGGCAGGCTAGTTGCGAAAGGTTTCAAACAAATCTACGGGATAGATTATGATGAAACTTTCTCACCTGTAGCTATGTTTAAGTCTATTCAGATTCTTTTCGCGATAGCTGCATATTATGATTATGAGATTTGGCAAATGGATGTGAAGACAGCTTTCCTTAATGGAAATCTGGATGAGGATGTGTATATGACACAACCAGAAGGTTTCACTAATCCATCAGATCGTCATAAGATATACAAGTTAAAGAAGTCTATTTATGGACTTAAACAAGCATCTAGAAGCTGGAATATTCGTTTTGATGAATCAATCTCTGAGTTTGGTTTCATCAAGAATGAGGATGACCCGTGTGTATATAAGAGGTTTAGTGGGAGCGTAATTACTTTCCTAGTCCTCTACGTCGATGATATCTTGATCATTGGAAATGACATTCCTGAAATGCATGCCGTTAAGGCATGGTTAAGGAAATGTTTCCAGATGAAAGATTTAGGAGAAGCAGCCTATGTATTAGGTGTGAAGATCTACAGGGATAGATCTAAGAGGCTTCTCGGGCTGTGCCAGAGTACTTACATCGATAAAGTCCTGGAGAGATTTCATTTAGAGAATTCTAAAAGAGGATATCTTCCAGTCAGACATGGTCTGAATCTTTCGAAGAGTCAGTGTCCACAAACACAGACTGAGAAAGATGAAATGGACAATACGCCTTATGCTTCGGCTATTGGATCCATTATGTATGCGATGTTGTGTACTCGCCCAGACGTTGCTTACGGGTTAAGCGTGACCAGTCGGTTCCAAAGTAATCCAGGTATGGCGCACTGGATTGCAGTCAAGAACATTTTAAAATATCTGCGGAGGACCAAAGATATGTTCTTGATATATGGTGGTCAGGAAGAACTCAGTATTGAAGGATATACTGACGCTTCGTTCCAGTCAGACCAGGATGATTTCCGATCGCAATCAGGCTATGTTTTTAGCTTGAATGGAGGAGCAGTGGTGTGGAAGAGTTTCAAATAGTCAACTGTTGCTGATTCCACAACAGAAGCCGAGTATGTTGCAGCCTCGGAAGCATCCAAGGAGGCAGTGTGGATTCGTAAGTTCGTGAGAGAACTTGGTGTTGTTCCTTCGAGTGCAGATCCTTTGGTTATCTTCTGTGATAACACTAGAGCAATCGCACAAGCAAAGGAACCACGGTCGCACCAGAAGTCCAAGCACATACAGAGACGGTTTCACTTGATCAGGGAGATCATAGATCGAGGCGAGATCAAAGTTTGCAAGGTTCATACGGATGACAATCTGGCAGACCCGCTTACCAAGCCTCTGGCGCAGCAGAAGCATGAGAAGCACTGTAATAACATGGGTTTGAGATTTCTCAACCATTAGATTAAGTGCAAGTGGGAGATTGTTGGGGTATGCCCTTAAGCCTAATGTTTGAGGCCTTGGGATTGTAATAGTATCATTTCTATAAACTTATGTGTTTATAAAGGCATGGTTGTTATTCAGTTAGCTACATTGTCTGCAGCAATATATATGTTCTTCTGAATAATGTCTCAAAGCTGTTCAGCTAGGCTGACATGCAGTTAAGTCCTTAGTCGAGATATCTTGGTGAACATGAGACAGCCTTGATATGGTTAAGACTAATATGTGTTCTAATCTTATAGGATGCTTCGAGCATGGAATAAGATGTAGACTCATGGGTACATTGGATGTACTGGACTGACCCTACTAGGATGTTCAATTGTTTGTCACAATATGAATAATCCTTGATTGCAACAAGTGGCACATTTCCTCTGACTTGAGATCACTTGTGTTTCCTAAATGATGATTGTCATTGTTTTGAGGTAGTTCAATATCATTTGAAACATAATGATTATAGACTATCTTGGATAATGAGCTTGAATCAGGTTAGGGCACTAGTGATAGACATAGGATTGCCGTCTCCTTGTTTAAGGAGTGTGATGTTCTAAAGGGGCCCCCCTGGATGAGATGATTGAGAAAGTGTATGGCCATACCCAGGTGACTATGTTCATCTGATCTAATCATGCTTGTCATATTGGAGTTACAAGCTTGACACGCTTGTCCAATAAGAACATCCAGTGGCAAAGGAAATATGTATGCTTAGTGAGTTGAATTCACACTTGTACTGTGGTTTGGGTGTAGTCTTGGAAGACTCTTTCCTTTATATCGGGAGACAGTGATGTGTTGCTAGATACCCCTCACTGATCGTGATAACGTGAGTTATCGTTACCGACATTTAAAGGAAACCCTCAGGGTCGCACAATTTGATGATATGGCTTACTTAAGTCAGATCGTGTGGACTGAATTATTTGGGTTCAGTTTAAAGGGATTTAATCTCTGATTGTAAGTGAGATCTGGTCTGATCATGTTTGATTGATTAGGGCTTGAGATCGGTAAGCTTCGATCGAGAGAATGGATGCTAGATCAGTTAGATCAGGAGCATCAAGAGATCGACGGTCAGATCAAGAACCTAAGTGTTTATTATGGTCTGGACTGGTTGCTTGGTTTATTTGGTTATTGAACCAAATTCACATGAACCGGCTCATGGATGAGCGCTTGGTTTAAAGAATAGAGAGAAAAAATGCGATTGGTTCGAAATGCATGAACACATGATCGCATGAAAGAGTAAGTTGGCTATTTTTAGCAACCACGCCTCCATGTCTTGTGTGGAGCGCATCTCTTGTCGCCTCACTTCTATTCCCGTCGCCTTCTCTCGTGTGGAACCTCTGCTTCACGCTTTTGAAGAGTCGAGGACTAAGCAAGCAAGTTTCTCTCATTCCCTCCATACGAAGGACTCCTTGAAGATTTGCTAGCACAAAGTCCCCAAGGAAGTAGTCGCCTTCTCATTGTGTGTGTCATCTAAGGAGAAGAGGCACTTGCGTCTTTGATTCCAAGACACCATCAAACCGATGGCAATGGTATGGTTCTATCTCGTGTGCAATCGGTTTTAAGTTGATTATAATGCATGCATCAAAAGATCCTAGAAACCCCCTTTCCGCTGCTTAAAAGAAAAAAAAAAAAATACATGCGCCTATCTAGGGTTTCACCCCCCCCTTATGTTAGGGGATCTTTCATCTGCCCCACCATCGCCTCAACCCAACTAAGCACACGGAGCTCAAGCGGCAGGTCGACGACCTCCTGGCCAAGGGCTTCATCCGAGAAAGCCTTAGCCCTTGGGCCGTCCCGGCCCTTCTCACCCCGAAGAAGGACGGATCTTGGCGGATGTGCACTGATTGCCGTGCAATCAATTGCATCACGGTGAAGTACCAGTTCCCCATTCCCTGTTTAGACGACATGCTTGACCTCATTTCTGGTGCGAGTTCGTTCACCAAACTTGACCTCCGGAGCGGTTACCACCAGGTCCACATCCGTGAAGGTGACGAGTGGAAGACGGCCTTCAAGACGAAGGATGTCCTCTACGAGTGGCTGGTCATGCGCTTCGGCCTTACCAACGCGCCTTCCACCTTTATGCGTCTTGTGAGCCAGGTGCTTCGCCCCTACATGGGCAAGTTCCTTGTCGTCTACTTTGACGACATTCTTATCTACAGCCGGACCTGCGACGATTACTTAGCCCACCTGCGTTTGACCTTTGACCTTTTGCGTAAGGAGCGCTTGTTTCCAGGTCCAGTTCCTTGGGTTCATCGTGTCGGACCAAGCACATATGGTCGACCCCGCTAAGGTCGAGGCCATTCGCCAATGGCCTGAGCCCGAGTCCATCACCGACGTCCGCAGTTTCCTCGGCCTCGCAACCTTCTATCGACGCTTCATTAAGGGCTTCAGCACCATCGCTGCTACTATGACGGCCTGTACTAAGCACGAGGCCTTCTCATGGACACCCGCCGCCAGCCGAGCCTTCCTAGCGCTTAAGGACATCATGACCTCAGCACCTGTCCTTCGCCTACCCGACTTCTCCAAAGTTTTCAAGGTCGCTTACGATGCCTCCGGCATGGGCATCGGCGGCACTCTTAGTCAAGAGGGCCACACCGTCGCCTTCTTTAGCGAAAGCAAATTTTGGTGGATCTCGTTGATGGATCTCAAATTCAAACAAGTCAAAATTGTAGAGAAGCAAACTTTAAAAGTGCTCAAGGAAGTATCAAAAGGTACAGATTACCCTCTTTCGACGGCGTAATCCGGTATCAATCTAAATCAGCGTCCTACTATCGTGGCTCACCGTACTTAGATTGACCCAATGGGTTCAGAGATACTATGAAATTCCTCATACAAATCCTACCCAATTTCTTGATAGGTCAGAGTATGTTCGAACTAGTAGATCTAGTGTCGCAATTCACCTTTCGGTGCTTGTTGCGATGCCTGAGAAAAGATATTACGTGATCAAGGTAATTCTAGTGATAAAACAGCATAGAACGAATAAAGACAAAGTAAAATTTGCATTTGCTTTGAAATAACAAGTTTGAGAATGAGATACAAACAACGAGACTACACCCTTAGTTCCAACAAAAGATTTACGCTATCATAGCGTCATTTAGGTACAAAACTCTAGAAGAAGAACGAAATAAAGGAAAGAATCGAAGATAGGAGATTACAAACTCTTCAAAAGGGATTGAAATCTTCTTCCTCCAAGCCTATAAGAATATGTCTCGATTCACTGGTAAATGTAAGTCTAAAAGACTATAAAAATATGAGACATCACCCAACACCTATAGGAGACACTTGGGGAGACTCCCCAGGACCTGAGGAGGATCCCCACATATTTCAGCTCAAGGAGCCCTCTGTCACCCTGAACACGGCTATGACGAGAAGAACGGCCATTCCAGCAGCTATGACCGACTACGCACAACCCAGCCGACCCCGACACGGCTAGGCCATAACGGAGGACACGGGTGTGATACGGTCGAGGAATAACGCGAACGCTAGCACGGTCCGCGACATGCTCGTGACACATGCCGTGATGAGCTCGGCGGACTTCGGCATCAGCGATCACGGCCGTGACGAGGAACATGGCCAGGCCGTGACCAGTCCCCCATCCGGCGCCAAAACTTTCTATGGATTTTGGACCCCATATTACAGCCCATAATATTCATCACGGCACTACCGTAAAACCTGCTCCACCCCAACATGGCTAGGCCGTCACAAGGGACACGGCCGTGATGAGTTCGCCCATCTGCAGCACACCCATGCCTCCAGCCGTGTTCGCCCCGACAAGAAATCCAGACACTGATCACGGACGTGACGGGAAGCATGGCCAGGCCGTGTTTAGCCCCAGAAAACACCCGGAGATCATTTTTCATCCCGTTCGACGTTCGCAACGGTCTTCGCACCCTCTGGACCATTTTGTGGGAGTGGTGAGCCCTTCTTCAGCAACCATTGGCCACGTCCGCTCCATCAACAAGGCTTCACCTGCATATTCGGAGTCGCTCCAACCCGTCCCTATAGCTACTCTTCTGAGAGGACCCCCACTGGAAGCCACCGCAGATCGCTACAACAACCGGGTCCTCAACTCAGCCCAAGACACCGCCACGAACGTCCAAAACTAGCCCACGATCAGCAAGTTCTGCTGCTTCATGGTAGCCTGCTCTGAGATGGCGTAGCCATCGACAACGGCCCAATCGGCGGCCCAGCAAGAAGACCCATGCGCCAGCCACCCCGTGTGTTGTTTGTTGTACTTTTATTCACTACTTAGTTATTGTTTTTTAGGTTGTTAGAGGGCATCTTGGACCATCTTTAGTTGTCAGGGGTTGTTGGTGTCTCCAACAAACCCCATGTGACTAGCTTGTGCCTCACCCCTCCCTCTTGTTATATAAAAGAGGGCTGAGGGACGACTAGTTTCTTAGCTTTGTTGTAGTAACACCTTCCCCCACACGAAGGTTTAGGCCACTTCAAACTCCGAAGAGCTCGCCTAGGGTCTCTTCGCCCCTCTCTTGTAATCGATTTTCAGCTTTCAATCAAAACACCCGGAGAACCTCCCAAGGCTCCGGGTCCTTTTCAAGGCAATCTTTGCAATCATTAAGGGGCTTGTGTCTTGGACGCGCAGCGTTCCTGTTGGGGTATGCCCTTAAGGCTAATGTTTGAGGCCTTGGGTTATTATCAGTATCATGTACAAACTATGTATATGTTTTATAAAGGCAATTGTTGTTATTCAGATTGTTACATTATCTGCTGCTATATGTATACATCTGAGTAATGTCTCAATGATGTTCAGCTTAGCTGACATTCAGTATTGTCCTTAGTCGAGATATCTCGGTGAACATGAGACAGCCTTGATATGATTGAGACTAATATGTGTTCTAATCTTATAGGATGCTTCGAGCGTGGAATAAGATTTAGACACATAGGTGCATTGGATGTACTGGACTGACCCTACTTAGGATATTCAATTGTTTGTCACAATGTGAATAAATCCTTATATGCAAGCAAGTGGCATATTCCCTCTGACTTGAGATCACTTATGTCTCTAAATGATGATTGGCATTATCTTGAGGTAGTTCAATATCATTTGAAAGATAATGGTTAATGATTATCTTGGATAGTGAGCATGAGTCATGTTAGGGCACTAGTGATAGATATAGGATTGCCTCTCCTAGTTGGAGTGTGATGTTCTAAAGGGGCCCCCTGGATAAAATGGTTGAGAATGTGTATGGCCATACCCAGATGACTATGATCATCTGATCTAACCATTTTCATCGTGTTGGAATCACAGGCTTGACACGCTTGTCCAACGGGAACGTCCAGTGGCAAAGGGAAACATGTATGCCGAGTGAATTAGATTCACACTTGTGCTATGGTTTGGGAGTAGTCTTGGAAGACTCTTTCCTTCATATCGGGAGATAGTGATGTGTTGCTAGATACCCCTCTCTGATCGTGATAACGTAAGTTATCGTTACCGACAATGAAGGAAACCCTTAGGGTCGCACAATTTGATGATATGGCTTCCTTATGTCAAATCGTGTGGACTGAATTATTCTAGTTCAGTTTAAAGGAATTGAAACTCTGATCGGAAGTGAGATCTAGTCTAATCATGTTTGATTGATTAGGGCATATGATCGGTAAGCTTCGATCGGGAGGATTGATGCTTGATCGTAAAGATCAAGGGTGCAATGTGATGTGTGGTTAGATCTTGAACCATTTGGTTCAAAGAGATTATAACCAGGGCTGGTTCGATTTGGTGCTTGAACCAAATTGGAGTTGAACCGGTTCACTTGTGAACACATGGTTCGATTCAAGAGGAGTTACGATGGCTTCATGGGGAGTTAAGGAGGGAGTTATGCATTCGGTTATTACTATATTTGGTAGCCGAATTTTCCTTTTGGGATATCCCCTCACGTTTTCGAACGACACTCGCCCCTTTCTCCTCTCGTGTGGTTCATCTTCATGCAAGGAAGAAGGCCAACCAGCAAAGACACATTTTTCCTTTGAAGGAGACGATCAAAGACTTCTTGGTGACTTGCTAGCACAAGGAAAGCAAGGAAGGAGGCCTATCTCATCCTGTGTGCGATTCCTTTGGAGAAGAGGCACTCGCCCCTTTTTCTTCTTCCAAGCCGCCACTCAAACAATGGCAATGGTAATGCTTTAATTCTCCTTTCATGGTTGATCATATTAAAAAGTCATGCGATCATATTGAAACCTAGTATTTTCCCCACTACAAAATTTTCGATTATGCATGTGACCTAGGTTTGCTTTCAGTGGTATCAGAGCGAGGTTTTTGGCTTGATATATATGATTGCCATCTTGTGTTCCATGTTTGGTTTTATGCTTTGGATAGATCTTCATGATGCGCATGCTTTTGTTGTCATGCGAAAATACATGCCATATGTTAGATGTATTTTGTTTACTTTTAAGCTTGCGCATATGATGTTTTATGTTTGCGCTTTTCATAAAAGTTTTCAATTAAAACTTATTATCATGCGCGACCCTCACTAGATCTATCTAAGCGCCTGCTTCAAACACTTAGACGGGTTAACAGTGTTGAAGTCGTTAGTCAAGTCTGGACCCAACAGCCTAATCAGACCATCTAACAGCCTGGATGGGGCGGCCGGATAGCACCTGTGCGCAAGCTATACAGGTGGCTATAGGCCGACTGCAGAAGGGCGTGTAGCGATGTCTGATTGAGGCGCCTGGTGAACGATCATGATTATGGCCCAGGTTACACCCGCTTGCCAGAAATCATGTGGGACGTTCAGCCCTTAAGGCATGCATAGTTGACCATGAGGTCGACGCAAGTCCGTTATGACTGGGTGCATGCAAGGGCAGTGGGTCTGATTTGGTCTAATGAGTGGATACCTGTAAATGGACCGTTGTAAGGTAGTAGGGCACATAAGGAAATAAAATTGATGCCATGGGGTTTTATAAAATTTTATTTCTATTTTGGATCACATGTATGCATGTTTAACATGTTGATTGGGTGTTTATTTAATCTTATGTGGGCTGCCCTTATTTTGTATGCTGTGCTGGGGCCTGCGTGCCTGGAATTAAATATCAATTTTACTGTGATCTGCAAATCACATTTTCATTTATGAAAAATGTATAATTGACCTGCGTGTCAAACCATGTCTAGATAGTTTCAAAAATGTATTTTGAGATGACATGAGTACACAGCACAAATGGCAAATGCACATACTGCCTGGTGGGCACTTTTGAGCTGCAGAGGGCGCTTGGGCCCGGGTTGGGCCAGATGAAGTACAAGAGTCCCATAAAGAGCTCAAGTGAAGACTTTTTGTAAAACTAAGGTTTTACTTAGGCTTTTATGGGCGTTTACCACATAAGATGTTTTGGTGCTTTCATTTACTGTTTTAAGTAATATTAGCACGTGCATGCTTGAATCTTCTGCTATCACTATAGAATTGGCATGATAGTAAGAAGATAAAAAGGACCGTTAAAATCCAACGTCAATATCAAGCTTGATTGCCTTCTGACGCGAAACCTCACTGTTCTGACTATCGTTGGGGCCGTGTTGTACCCACTCAGTGGGCACGCCCAGCTATCTTCAGACGGTGCGCGATTACACCTACATGCTACAGAGAAGGGATTTATCGCTTCTCGTTGCTCAGCATAGCACGTGGTGGTCCAGGGAGTAGGTCAGGTCAACTTGACCATATATATGCTACATATTGAGCATATGATTGTTCGGGTATGCCCTTAAGGCTAATGTTTGAGGCCTTGGGATTCTATCAGTATCATGTATAAACTCTTATGTTTATAAAGGCAATCGTTGTTATTCAGTTTGTTACATTGTCTGCTGCAATAAGTATACTTCTGAATAATGTCTCAATGCTGTTCAGCTAGGCTGACATGCTATATGTCCTTAGTCGAGATATCTTGGTGAACATGAGACAGCCTTGATATGATTGAGACTAATATGTGTTCTAATCTTATAGGATGCTTCGAGCATGGAATAAGAGGTAGACTCATGGGTACATTGGATGTACTGGACAGACCCTACTAGGATATTCAATTGCTTGTCACAATGTGAATAATCCTTATATGCAAACAAGTGGCATACTTCCTCTGACTTGAGATCACTTGTGTTTCTAAATGATGATTGTCATTGTTTTGAGGTAGTTCAATATCATTTGAAAAATAATGGTTATAGACTATCTTGGATAATGATTATGAGTCAGGTTAGGACACTAGTGATAGATATAGGATTGCCGTCTCCTTGTTTAAGGAGTGTGATGTTCTAAAGGGGCCCCCCTGGATGAGATGATTGAGAAAGTGTATGGCCATACCCAGGTGACTATGTTCATCTGATCTAATCATGCTCATCATATTGGAGTTACAAGCTTGACATGCTTGTCCAATAAGAACATCCAGTGGCAAAGGAAACATGTATGCCTAGTGAAGTGGATTCACACTTGTGCTATGGTTTGGGTGTAGTCTTGGAAGACTCTTTCCTTTATATCGGGAGACAGTGATGTGTTGCTAGATACCCCTCACTAATCGTGATAACGTAAGTTATCGTTACCGACATTTAAAGGAAACCCTCAGGGTCGCACAATTTGATGATATGGCTTACTTAAGTCAGATCGTGTGGACTGAATTGTTTCGGTTCAGTTTAAAGGGATTTAAACTCTGATTGTAAGTGAGATCTGGTCTGATCATGTTTGATTGATTAGGGCTTGAGATCGGTAAGCTTCGATCGAGAGAGTTGATGCTAGATCGGTGAGATCAAGAGCATCAAGAGATGAACGGTTAGATCTTGAACCATTTGGTTCAATAAGATCTAGACCATGGCTTGGGCTGTTTTGATTTGGTTTATGAACCAAATTCAATTGGGACGGTTTGGCTTGAACCGGTTCACATAGGTGAACGCTTGGTTCAATGCTTGTAAGCGTTTTTGGTTGGTTTTAAGATCATGGGCGCATGGCTTCATGATATTCTATTTTTGGAATGTCATCAATGCCACTTCCTCTCAACGCCAAAAACGCCAAAACGTTCCCCTCTTCTCGTGTGGCCGTTTTTGCACTCTCGTGGATGTGTGTTGACGAGAAGAGAAGAGAAGATTTCGGCCAAGGAGAGAATTGCTCTCGCATCTCAATCTTCCTCCACACAAAGGACCTCTTGAAGCTTTGCTAGCACAAAGACGACAAGGAGAAGCCATTCCTCATCTTGTGTGCGTCATCTTTGGAGAAGATCCCTTTCGATCTTTGCTTCCAAGGCACCATCCAAAGGATGGCGATGGTATGATCTTTCATTCATCTTTGCAATCTTTCAGCAAGTTGATCATATGTTTATTCAAATGATCCTAAGGAAACCCTAGCTTCCGCTATGAGATTCTTGATATGCGCCCCCTTAGGGTTTCCCCCCTTTCTTGGTAGGGACTCTTCAATTGGTATCAAAGCCGATTTCTGAATGATTCATATGATTGCTTCATGTCTTTGTGATCCATGTTTGTGTAGATCTAAATTACATGCGATATTTCATGATAGATCATCATGCGAAACTACATGCTAGTATGTTTATGTTTGCGCATGTATATTGCATGGTGGCGCTTGGATGTTGTTTTTATCAAAACTTATCATATCTTGCGCGCATCCTCATTAGATCTAAGGTGCGCCTACTATAAACCCTTAGACGGGTTGATGGGGTTGATATCATCCTCTAGATAAGATCCAAATAGTCTGATCAGACCATCTGACAGCCTAGATGGGTCGACCAGATGGCACCTGTGCGCAAGCACGAGGTGGCTATAGGTCGACTGCAGACAGGCGTGTAGCGAGGTCTGGTTGAGACAACCAGTGAACACTCTTGAGTTAGGCCCGGGGTCACACCCGCTTGCTAGAGCTCATGATGGTTGTTCAGCCCTAGGCGCATGCATGGTTGACCATTAGGTCAACTCAAGTCAGTTAGAACTTGGTGCATGCAAGGGCAGTGGATCTGACTAGACATGATGAGTGGATCCCTATCAATGGACCATTGTAAGGTTGTAGGGCCCATAAGAAAATTAAAATGATGCCAATGGGTTTTCAAAAATTTTTATTTTCTTATTATTGGATCACATAATGATTGCATACCATGATGAGTGTCTATTTCATCTTATGTGGGTTGCCCTTTTAATGTGTGCTGTGCTGGGGCCTGCGAGCCTGGATTAAAATTGTAAATTAATATTTATTGTGATCTGCGCATCACTTTTTAATTAATTTATAAAATGTAATTGACCTGTGAGTCAATCTTGTCTAGATAGATTAAATTGTAATTTAATCAGACAAGAGCACATAACACACTTGGCAGAGGCGCATGCAGCAGAGGCTTGACCAGGTGGGAGGTCTAGGGTTCGACCCTAGGACAGGCGCATTTACCTGGTGGGCGCACCTGAGCTGCACTGGGCGCTATGGCCCTGGGCTGGGCCAGACAGATGCAAAAGACCCAAGAAGAGCTCAAGTGAAGACTTAAGTTAACTTAAGGTCTTACCTAGGCTTAATGGGCATTTACCACATAAGATCATCATGCTTTCTTTTATTGTTTAAATAATTAGACTTGCATGATTTATTTATCTTCTGCTATCACCATAGGGTTTGCATGATAGTTAAGAAGATAAAAGACCGTTAAAATCCAACGCTAGAATATCAAGCTCGATAGCCTTCTGACGCGAAACCTCACTGTTCTGACTATCGTTGGAGCCGTGTTGTACCCACTCAGTGGGCACGTCCATCTATCTTCAGACGGTGTGTGATTTCACCTGCGTGTTACAGGGAAGGGATTTATCGCTTTTCGTTGCTCAGCATAGCACGTGGTGGTCCAGGGAGTAGGTCAGGTCAGCTTGACCATGTAGGCTACATATGGGGCATATGTTAGCTATATGGAGGCAGCCATCTGTGGGATCAGAGACTGTGTTGTACCAACTCAGTTGGCACAGTCTGCTGGATTGTCCAGATGAAGGGGAATCGCACGGGTTGGCGATTGGCAGGGACTGCCTACCAGAAATTAGTGCTTGTACTCTCTGTGCATCTTATCTCGCCTGAGCGGGACGCGGAGACCAAGTATGAAATCTGGATCCCATCTCACTAAAAGAGTGTTACTCTTCGGGCTGTTTTGCTGGATTTTTCAGCCAGATAAAATAGTGAGAAAAGAATCATTCTTAAGTCCTGGATTGATTCTAACATTGATACTGACCTTGCTGTTCTTGCATTGTTGTAGATTCCTGCAGCAACGAACACCATGAGCTTCAATGTGCGATCCCTACTGGAAAGGGAGAAGTTTGCTGGGCCAAACTTCTCAGACTGGTACGGACACCTTAAGATCGTTCTTAAGGCTGAGAGGAAACTGTATGTCCTCGAGACGGCTATACCGCCTCAACCCGCTCCGAACGCCGCAAGGGCGGTTCGGGATGCCTATGAAAAGCATGTCAATGATAGCATTGATGTCGCTTGCCTGATGCTAGCGTCTATGACGCCACAGCTGCAGCGTCAGCATGAGGATATGTCTGCTATAGAAATTATAGCAAACCTCAAGATGCTGTATGCTGCACAGGCGAGGACTGAACGCTATAATTTGACCAAGCTTTTCTTTTAGAGCAAACTGGCTGAAGGGAGTCCAGTGGGAGCTCATGTGCTCAAGATGATTGGGCACAAAGAGGCTCTAGAGAAACTGGGGCATACCATCAATCAGGAGCTTGCTGTAGACATTATTCTGCAGTCTCTCCCGGCCTCTTTCGATCCGTTCATTATTAATTTTAATATGAACAAGATCGACTGTACACCGGCAGAGTTGCTGAATATGCTCTTGACTACAGAGGAGACTCTAAAGGGAAAGCCTTCAACCTTTGTCTTGATGTTCCCTTCCAGGAACAAGAAGAAGGGGAAGAAGGGCAAAGCCCCTGTCAAGAACTACAACAAGGCTCTGAAACAGAAGGTTAAGCGGTCGAAGGAATACAGATGTTTCCACTGTGGCCAGCTGGGTCACTGGAAAAGGACTGTAAAGCGCTCCAAGGAGACAAGAAGGGAAGCATCGCTTCTGGCTCAGGTATTTTCGTGACTGAAGTCATGATATCCTCTTCTTCTATTTCATGGGTGTTGGACACTGCATGTGGAGTTCACATTTGTTCGAATGTACAGGAACTCAAGAGAAGAAGACAGGTGGGAAAGCATGAGGTGGACCTACGAGTTGGAACCGGGGCACGGGTTGCTGCTGTTGCTGTAGGAGAATATTACATCTCATTACCATCTGGACTTGTATTAGAACTAAACAATTGTTACTTTGTACCAAGCATTACTAAAAATATTATCTCCATTCCTGCTCTTGTCAGGAAGGGATTTTCCTTTGAATGCAAGATTTCAAAGTGTTATCTTTCTCTTGATAATATTGTTTATGCTACTGGGTCAATTAACAATGGGTTATTCATGTTGGACATGGAATGTTCTATACAAAATATTGATAATAAGAAAGCCAAGTATGCTGATGACAGCACCTTGCTATGGCATAGTCGTTTAGGCCATATTAACAAGAAGCGCATTAAGCGGTTGCATGACCATGGACTGCTGGGATCATTCTCCTATGAGGAGATTGATACATGCAAAGCTTGTTTAATGGGTAAAATGACGAAGTCTCCTTTTCCTAACAAAGGTCAAAGGGCTTCAGGTTTACTTGACCTTATACACAGTGATGTGTGTGGGCCATTTAGTAAACATGCCAGAGGTGGCTATTCATACTTCATTACCTTTACTGATGATTTCAGTAGATATTGAAAGTCCCTTTCAAGGGGGAGCGCAAAAGGGGGTGAAACCCTAATAAAGGGGGCGCATGAAATATTATAGGGGTGTCACCCTCAAGACCGCATGTAGATCATATGATTAACTTGGTTATATTGCAAAGATCAAGTTGAGATCTATTACCATAGCCATGAGGAAGGAGGCGGCTTGGAAGCAAGAGGGCAAATGAGCTCTCCTCCAAAGAAGACGCACACAAGGATGATGAAGGCTTCCTCCTTGCGCAATTCTTGTGCTAGCAAAAATCACCAAGTTCTCCTTGCGTGTGTCGAAGTCAAGAGATGCTTGGCCGAACTCTCTTCTCGTCAAGGAAGAAGCTCTTTCTCCTCTCTAGCCAAGACGACAATCGAATTCAATTCATCATCATCATTTAGGCGTTTTCCAAGTGATGGCGTTTTATGACTTCCAAATATGGCAAGTCATGAAGCCATGCGCTCACCCATAAGAAAACCGCCCAAATATGATTGAGCCTTGAACCATGCGTTCACATATGTGAACCGGTTCAAGCTAATTCAATTCAATTCAATTCGGTCCAAAGACCAAACCAAACCGGCCCATGGTCTAGATCTCTCTGAACCAAAATGGCTCAAGATCTAACCGTTCATCTCATGATGTTCCTGATCTCACCGATCTAGAATCATCTCTCTTGATCGAAGCTTACCGATCTCAAGCCCCAATCAATCAAACATGATCAGACCAGATCTCACTTACAATCAGAGTTTAAACTCCTTTAAACTGAACCCAAAGAATTCAGTCCACACGATCAGACTTAAGTAAGCCATATCATCAAGTTGTGCGACCCTAAGGGTTTCCTCTAAATGTCGGTAACGATAACTTACATTATCACGATCAGTGAGGGGTATCTAGCAACACATCACTGTCTCCCGATATAAAGGAAAGAGTCTTCCAAGACTACTCCCAAACCACAGCACAAGTGTGAATCCACTTCACTAGGCATACATTTTTCCTTTGCCACTGGATGTTCTTATTGGACAAGCATGTCAAGCTTGTTATTCCAATATGATGAGCATGATTAGATCAGATGATCATAGTCACCTGGGTATGGCCATACACTATCTCAATCATCCCATCTAGGGGGCCCCTATAGAACATCACACTCCAATTAAGGAGATGGCAATCCTTTATCTATCACTAGTGCCCTAACCTGACTCAAGATCATTATCCAAGATAGTCTATAATCATTATGTTTCAAATGATATTGAACTACCTCAAAACAATGACAATCATCATTTAGAAACACAAGTGATCTCAAGTCAGAGGACATGTGCCACTTGGTGCAAACAAGGATTATTCACATTGTGACAAGTAATTGAATATCCTAGTAGGGTCTGTCCAGTACATCCAATGTACCCATGAGTCTACATCTTATTCCATGCTCGAAGCATCCTATAAGATTAGAATACATATTAGTCTCAATTATATCAAGGCTGTCTCATGTTCACCAAGATATCTCGACTAAGGACTTTATAGCATGTCAGCCCAGCTGAACAGCTTTGAGACATTATTCAGAAGTACACTAATTGCAGCAGAGAAGGTAACAACCTGAATAATAACCATGCCTTTATAAACACAAGAGTTTATTATATGATACTGATACAATCCCAAGGCCTCAAACATTAGCCTTAAGGGCATACCCCAACAATCTCCCACTTGCACTTAATCTAATGGTTGAGAAATCTCAAACCCTTATTATTACAGTGCTTCTCATGCTTCTGCTGCGCCAGAGGCTTGGTAAGCGGGTCAGCTAGATTGTCATCTGTATGAACCTTGCATATTTTGATCTCGCCACGATCAATGATCTCCCGGATCAAGTGAAACCGTCTCTGTATGTGCTTGGACTTCTGGTGCGACCGTGGTTCCTTTGCTTGTGCGATTGCTCCAGTGTTATCACAGAAGATAACCAAAGGATCTGCACTCGAAGGAATGACACCAAGTTCTCTCACGAACTTACGAATCCACACTGCCTCCTTGGATGCTTCCGAGGCTGCAACATACTCGGCTTCTGTTGTGGAATCAGCAACAGTTGACTGTTTGAAACTCTTCCACACCAGTGCTCCACCATTCAAGCTAATAACATAGCCTGATTGCGATCGGAAATCATCCTGGTCAGACTGGAACGAAGCGTCAGTATATCCTTCTATACTGAGTTCTTCCTGACCACCATATATCAAGAACATATCTTTGGTCCTCCGCAGATATTTTAAGATGTTCTTGACTGCAATCCAGTGTGCCTGTCCTGGATTACTTTGGAAATGACTGGTTACGCTTAACCCGTAAGCGACGTCTGGGCGAGTACACAACATCGCATACATAATGGACCCAATAGCCGAAGCATAAGGCGTATTGTCCATTTCATCTTTCTCAGTCTGTGTTTGTGGACACTGACTCTTCGAAAGATTCAGACCATGTCTGACTGGAAGATATCCTCTTTTAGAATTCTCTAAATGGAATCTCTCCAGGACTTTATCGATGTAAGTACTCTGGCACAGCCCGAGAAGCCTCTTAGATCTATCCCTGTAGATCTTTACACCTAACACATAGGCTGCTTCTCCTAAATCTTTCATCTGAAAACATTTTCCTAACCATGCTTTAACAGCATGCAGTTCAGGAACATCGTTTCCAATGATTAAGATATCATCGACGTAGAGGACTAGGAATGTAATTACGCTCCCACTAAACCTCTTATATACACACGGGTCATCCTCGTTCTTGATGAAGCCAAACTCAGAGATTGATTCATCAAAACGAATATTCCAGCTTCTTGATGCTTGTTTAAGTCCATAAATGGACTTCTTTAACTTGCATATTTTATGACGATCTGATGGAATAGTGAAACCTTCAGGTTGTGTCATATACACATCCTCATTAAGATTTCCATTAAGGAAAGCTGTCTTCACATCCATCTGCCAGATCTCATAATCGTAATATGCAGCTATCGCGAAAAGAATCCGAATAGACTTGAACATGGCTACAGGAGAGAAAGTTTCATCATAATCTATCCCGTAGATTTGTTTGAAACCTTTCGCAACTAGCCTGCCTTTATAGGTAACCACGTTACCATCCATGTCAATCTTCTTCTTGAAGATCCATTTACAGCCTATAGGGATTACTCCCGGAGGCGGATCAACCAAATCCCAGACTTGGTTATCTGACATGGAGTCCATTTTGGCTCGCATAGCTTCAAGCCATCTAGCTGACTCCGGTCCACTGACCGCATCCGCATAAGTGAGGGGTTCATCATTATCAATGATGTAGACTCCGTCATAGCGCTCAGGCTGTCGACGGATCCTTCCCGATCTTCGCGGTTCCTGTGATATCTGAGCCTCAGGTTGTTCAATAACCTGTTCTACCGGCTCAGGCTCATCCATCTGTGCTTGACTACTTTGTCCTTCATCTGGATTCTCATCCAGCTTTATTTCTCTCCCACTGGCCTCTTGCAGAAGAAACTCCTTCTCAAGAAAAATGGCCGTCCGAGCAACAAATACCTTGTTCTCTTTGGGATCGTAGAAATAATAACCCTTAGTTTCCTTAGGGTAACCGACAAAGAAGCATTTCTCAGATCTGCTCTCCAGTTTCCCAGAGGCGAGCTTTTTGACATAAGCCTCGCAACCCCAAATCTTAATAAATGTCAAGCTAGGCTGTTTCCCATACCATAACTCATATGGAGTCTTTGAAACTACCTTGGATGGCACTCGGTTTAGTACCTTTGCAGCTGTCTCCAGTGCAAATCCCCAAAAGGAGTAAGGTAGAGTAGCCTGACTCATCATAGAACGAACCATGTCAAGCAACGTTCTATTTCTCCTCTCGGACACACCATTCCATTGCGGTGTTCCTGGCGGAGTGAGCTGTGAGATAATCCCACACTCTTTCAGATAGTCAGTAAACGCATGACTCAAGTATTCTCCACCTCGATCAGAATGAAGTGCCTTGATATTTCGGCCTAGCTGATTCTGTACTTCATTTTTGAACTCTTTGAACTTGTCAAAAGATTCACTCTTATGTCTCATCAAATAGACATAACCATACCTACTGAAATCATCAGTAAAGGTAATGAAGTACTGATAGCCACCTCTGGCATGTTTACTAAATGGCCCACACACATCACTGTGTATAAGGTCAAGTAAACCTGAAGCCCTTTGACCTTTGTTAGGAAAAGGAGACTTCGTCATTTTACCCAATAAACAAGCTTTGCATGTATCAATCTCCTCATAGAAGAATGATCCCAGCAGTCCATGATCATGCAACCGCTTAATGCGCTTCTTGTTAATATGGCCTAAACGACTATGCCATAACAAGGTGCTGTCATCAGCATACTTGGCTTTCTTATTATCAATATTTTGTATAGAATATTCCATGTCCAACATGAATAACCCATTGTTAATTGAACCAGTAGCATAGACAATATTATCAAGAGTAAGATAACACTTTGAAATCTTGCATTCAAAGGAAAACCCTTTCCTGACAAGAGCAGGAATAGAGATAATATTTTTGGTGATACTAGGTACAAAATAACAATTGTTTAATTCCAATACAATGCCAGATGGTAAAGAAATGAAATAGTCTCCTACAGCAACAGCAGCAACCCGTGCCCCGTTTCCAACGCGTAGGTCCACCTCATGCTGTCCCACCTGCCTTCTTCTCTTGAGTTCCTGTACATTTGAACAAATGTGAACTCCACATGCAGTGTCCAACACCCATGAAATGGAAGAAGAAGATAACATGACCTCAGTCACATATATACCTGAGCCAGAAGCAATGCTTCCCCTCTTATCTCCTTGGAGCGCTTTACAGTCCTTTTTCCAGTGACCTAGCTGGCCACAGTGGAAACACCTGTTGTCCTTCGATCGCTTTACCTTCTGTTTCAGAGCCTTACTGTAGTTCTTGACAGGGGCTTTGCCCTTCTTCCCCTTCTTCTTGTTCCTGGAAGGAACCATTAAGACAGAGGTTGAAGGCTTTCCCTTCAGAGTTTCCTCAGTAGTCAAGAGCATATTCAGCAGCTCTGCCGGAGTACAATCGATTTTGTTCATATTAAAGTTAATAATGAACGCATCGAAAGAAGGCGGAAGAGACTGCAGAATAATATCTACAGCAAGCTCCTGGTTGATGGTATGCCCCAGTTTCTCCAGAGCCTCCTTGTGCCCAATCATCTTGAGCACGTGAGCTCCCACTAGGCTCCCTTCAGCCAGTTTGCTCTGAAAGAAAAGCTTTGTCAGATTATAGCGTTCTGTCCTCGCCTGTGCAGCATACAGCATCTTGAGGTTCGCTATAATCTCTATAGCTGACATATCCTCATGCTGACGCTGCAGCGGTGGCGTCATAGACGCTAGCATCAGGCAAGCGACATCAATGCTATCATTGACGTGCTTTTCATAGGCATCACGAACCGCCCTTGCGGCGTTCGCAGCGGGTTGAGGCGGCACAGCCGTCTCGAGGACATACAGTTTCCTCTCTGCCTTAAGAACGATCTTAAGGTGTCCGAACCAGTCTGAGAAGTTTGGCCCAGCAAACTTCTCCCTTTCCAGTAGGGATCGCACATTGAAGCTCATGGTGTTCGTTGCTGCAGGAATCTACAACAATGCAAGAACAGCAAGGTCAGTATCAATGTTTAGAATCAATCCAGGACTTAAGAAAGATTCTTTTCTCACTATTTTATCTGACTGAAAAATCCATTAAACACTCCGAAAGAGTAACACTCTTTTAGTGAGATGGGACCCAGATTTCATACTTGGTCTCCACGTCCCGCTCAGGCGAGATAAGATGCACAGAGAGTACAAGTACTAATTTCTGGTAGGCAGTCCCTGCCAATCGCCAACCCGTGCGATTCCCCTTCATCTGGGCAATCCAGCAGACTGTGCCAACTGAGTTGGTACAACACAATCTCTGACCCCACAGATGGCTGCCTCCATGTGCTACCATATGCGCCACATATGTAGCCTACATGGTCAAGCTGACCCGACCTACTCCCTGGACCACCACGTGCTATGCTGAGCAACGAGAAGCGATAAATCCCTTCTCTGTAACACGCAGGTGAAATCCCGCACCGTCTGAAGATAGATGGACGTGCCCACTGAGTGGGTACAACACGGCTCCAACGATAGTCAGAACAGTGAGGTTTCGCGTCAGAAGGCATTACGTGCTTGATATTTTAGCGTTTGGATTTTAACGGTCTTTTATCTTCTTACTATCAGGCAAATCCTATGGCTATAGCAGAAGATAAATAACTCATGCAATTCTAATTATATAATCAATAAAAAGAAAGCATGGATCTTATGTGGAAAAAGCCCATAGCCTAAGTAAGACCTTAAGATACTTAAGTCTTCACTTGCTCTTCTTGGCTCTTTAGCATCTCATCTGGTCCAACCTAGGGCCCTTGCGCCAAGAGCACCTCAGGTGCGCCACCAGCTGAATGCCCCTCTGGGATGTGTGCCTTTGTGCTCTTGTCTAATCAAAATACATTTTGATCTATCTAGACAAGCTTGACTCGCAGGTCAATTATACAATTAATTAAAAATGTGATTCGCCGATCACAATAATAATAATTTACCAGGCTCGCAGGCCCCAGCACAGCACACATTAAGGGCAACCCACATAAGATTAAATAAACAAGCATCATGGCATCATTCAATCAACATGTGATCCATTACAAAGAAAATAAAATTTTGAAAACCCCATTGGCATCAATTTTAATTTCCTTATGTGCCCTACAACCTTACAATGGTCCATTGATAGGGATCCACTCAACAATCTAGTTAGATCCATGCCCTTGCATGCACCAAGTCCTAACTGACTCGAGTTGACCTAATGGTCAACCATGCATGCGCCAAGGGCTGAACAACCAACATGAGTTCTGGCAAGCGGGTGTGACCCCGGGCCTAACTCATGTGTGTTCACTGGTTGTCTCAACCAGACCTCGCTACACGCCTGTGATGCAATCGACCTATAGCCACCTTGTGCTTGCGCACAGGTGCCATCTGGTCGATCCATCTAGGCTGTCAGACGGTCTGATCAGACTATTGGATCTACACTAGATGATGCTTTCAACCCCATCAACCCATCTAAGGGTTTATAGTAGGCGCTTATAGATCTAGATGGAGCGCGCAAGATGTTACAAAGTTTTTCGGGAAAAATAACTTACAACATGCGCAACAACAAAGTAAGAAGCTTTCATCTACATTACCATGCGCAACTAGATACTTGGTAACATGCGCAACTATGATGAAACTTCAATATAGATCTATAACATGTAATGATATACACGGATCACAAACAAGCAACATGAAGCAATCATATGATTCTACAAGAAAACCATGCTCTGATACCATTTGAAAGTCCCCTTCAAGGGGGAGCGCAAAAGGGGGTGAAACCCTAATAAAGGGGGCGCATGAAATATTATAGGGGTGTCACCCTCAAGACCGCATGTAGATCATATGATTAACTTGGTTATATTGCAAAGATCAAGTTGAGATCTATTACCATAGCCATGAGGAAGGAGGCGGCTTGGAAGCAAGAGGGCAAATGAGCTCTCCTCCAAAGAAGACGCACACAAGGATGATGAAGGCTTCCTCCTTGCGCAATTCTTGTGCTAGCAAAAATCACCAAGTTCTCCTTGCGTGTGTCGAAGTCAAGAGATGCTTGGCCGAACTCTCTTCTCGTCAAGGAAGAAGCTCTTTCTCCTCTCTAGCCAAGACGACAATCGAATTCAATTCATCATCATCATTTAGGCGTTTTCCAAGTGATGGCGTTTTATGACTTCCAAATATGGCAAGTCATGAAGCCATGCGCTCACCCATAAGAAAACCGCCCAAATATGATTGAGCCTTGAACCATGCGTTCACATATGTGAACCGGTTCAAGCTAATTCAATTCAATTCAATTCGGTCCAAAGACCAAACCAAACCGGCCCATGGTCTAGATCTCTCTGAACCAAAATGGCTCAAGATCTAACCGTTCATCTCATGATGTTCCTGATCTCACCGATCTAGAATCATCTCTCTTGATCGAAGCTTACCGATCTCAAGCCCCAATCAATCAAACATGATCAGACCAGATCTCACTTACAATCAGAGTTTAAACTCCTTTAAACTGAACCCAAAGAATTCAGTCCACACGATCAGACTTAAGTAAGCCATATCATCAAGTTGTGCGACCCTAAGGGTTTCCTCTAAATGTCGGTAACGATAACTTACATTATCACGATCAGTGAGGGGTATCTAGCAACACATCACTGTCTCCCGATATAAAGGAAAGAGTCTTCCAAGACTACTCCCAAACCACAGCACAAGTGTGAATCCACTTCACTAGGCATACATTTTTCCTTTGCCACTGGATGTTCTTATTGGACAAGCATGTCAAGCTTGTTATTCCAATATGATGAGCATGATTAGATCAGATGATCATAGTCACCTGGGTATGGCCATACACTATCTCAATCATCCCATCTAGGGGGCCCCTATAGAACATCACACTCCAATTAAGGAGATGGCAATCCTTTATCTATCACTAGTGCCCTAACCTGACTCAAGATCATTATCCAAGATAGTCTATAATCATTATGTTTCAAATGATATTGAACTACCTCAAAACAATGACAATCATCATTTAGAAACACAAGTGATCTCAAGTCAGAGGACATGTGCCACTTGGTGCAAACAAGGATTATTCACATTGTGACAAGTAATTGAATATCCTAGTAGGGTCTGTCCAGTACATCCAATGTACCCATGAGTCTACATCTTATTCCATGCTCGAAGCATCCTATAAGATTAGAATACATATTAGTCTCAATTATATCAAGGCTGTCTCATGTTCACCAAGATATCTCGACTAAGGACTTTATAGCATGTCAGCCCAGCTGAACAGCTTTGAGACATTATTCAGAAGTACACTAATTGCAGCAGAGAAGGTAACAACCTGAATAATAACCATGCCTTTATAAACACAAGAGTTTATTACATGATACTGATACAATCCCAAGGCCTCAAACATTAGCCTTAAGGGCATACCCCAACAGATATGGGTATGTCTATCTAATGAGACATAAGAGTGAATCTTTTGACAAGTTCAAAGAGTTCAAAAATGAAGTACAGAATCAGCTAGGCCGAAATATCAAGGCACTTCGTTCTGATCGAGGTGGTGAATACCTAAGTCGAGAGTTTACTGACTATCTAAAGGAGTGTGGGATTATCTCACAGCTCACTCCACCAGGAACACCGCAGTGGAATGGTGTGTCCGAGAGGAGGAACAGAACCTTACTTGACATGGTTCGGTCAATGATGAGTCAGGCTACTCTACCTTACTCCTTTTGGGGATTTGCGCTGGAAACAGCTGCAAAGGTACTAAACCGAGTGCCATCCAAGGCAGTTTCAAAGACTCCATATTAGTTATGGTATGGGAAACAGCCAAGCTTGACATTTATTAGGATCTGGGGTTGCGAGGCTTATGTCAAAAAGCTCGCCTCTAGGAAACTGGAGAGCAGATCTGAGAAATGTATCTTTGTCGGTTACCTTAAGGAAACTAAGGGTTATTATTTCTACGATCCCAAAGAGAACAAAGTATTTGTTGCTCGGACGGCTATTTTTCTTGAGAAGGAATTTCTTCTGCAAGAAGCCAGTGGGAGAGAAATAAAGCTGGATGAGAATCCAGAAGAAGGACAAAGTAGTCAAGCACAGTTGGATGAGCATGAGCCGGTAGAACAGGTTATTGAACAACCTGAGGCTCAGATATCATGGGAACCGCGAAGATCGGGAAGGATCCGTCGACAGCCTGAGCGCTATGACGGAGTCTACATCATTGATAATGATGAACCCCTTACGTATGCGGATGCGGTCAGTGGACCGGAGTCAGCTAGATGGCTTGAAGCTATGCGAGCCGAGATGGACTCCATGTCAGATAACCAAGTCTGGGATTTGGTTGATCCGCCTCCGGGAGTAATCCCTATAGGCTGTAAATGGATCTTCAAGAAGAAGATTGACATGGATGGTAACATAGTTACCTATAAAGGCAGGCTAGTTGCGAAAGGTTTCAAACAAATCTACGGGATAGATTATGATGAAACTTTCTCTCCTGTAGCCATGTTCAAGTCTATTCGGATTATTCTCGCGATAGCAGCATATTACGATTATGAGATCTGGCAAATGGATGTGAAGACCGCTTTCCTTAATGGAAAACTGGATGAGGATGTGTATATGACACAACCTGAAGGTTTCACCAATCCATCAGATCGTCATAAAATATGCAAGTTAAAGAAGTCCATTTATGGACTTAAACAAGCATCGAGAAGCTGGAATATTCGTTTTGATGAATCAATATGTAAATTTGGTTTCATCAAGAATGAAGACGACCCGTGTGTATATAAGAGGTTTAGTGGGAGCGTGATTACTTTCCTAGTCCTCTACGTCGATGATATCTTAATCATTGGAAACGATATTCCTGAACTGCATGCTGTTAAAGCATGGTTAAGAAAATGTTTCCAGATGAAAGATCTAGGAGAAGTAGCCTATGTATTAGGTGTGAAGATCTACAGGGATAGATCTAAGAGGCTTCTCGGGCTGTGCCAGAGTACTTACATCGATAAAGTCCTGGACAGATTCCATTTAGAGAATTCTAAAAGAGGATATCTTCCAGTCAGACATGGTCTAAATCTTTCAAAGAGTCAGTGTCCACAAACACAGACTGAGAAAGATGAAATGGACAATACGCCTTATGCTTCGGCTATTGGGTCCATTATGTATGCGATGTTGTGTACTCGCCCAGACGTCGCTTACGGGTTAAGTGTGACCAGTCGATTCCAAAGTAATCCAGGTCAGGCGCACTGGATTGCAGTCAAGAACATTTTAAAATATCTGCGGAGGACCAAAGATATGTTCTTGATATATGGAGGTCAGGAAGAACTCAGTATAGAAGGATATACTGACGCTTCATTCCAATCGGACCAGGATGATTTCCGATCGCAATCAGGCTATGTTTTTAGCTTGAATGGAGGAGCAGTGGTGTGGAAAAGTTTCAAACAATCTATTGTTGCTGATTCCACAACAGAAGCCGAGTATGTTGCAGCCTCGGAAGCATCCAAGGAGGCAGTGTGGATTCGTAAGTTCATTCAGGAACTTGGTGTTGTTCCTTCGAGTGCACATCCTTTGGTTATCTTCTGTGATAACACTGGAGCAATCGCACAGGCAAAGGAACCACGGTCGCACCAGAAGTCCAAGCACATACAGAGAAGGTTTCACTTGATCCGGGAGATCATTGATCGTGGTGAGATCAAAATCTGCAAGGTTCATACAGATAACAATCTGGCTGACCCGCTTACCAAGCCTCTGGCGCAGCAGAAGCATGAGAAGCACTGTAATAATATGGGTTTGAGATTTCTCAACCATTAGATTAAGTGCAAGTGGGAGATTGTTGGGGTATGCCCTTAAGGCTAATGTTTGAGGCCTTGGGATTCTATCAGTATCATGTATAAACTCTTATGTTTATAAAGGCAATGGTTGTTATTCAGTTTGTTACATTGTCTGCTGCAATAAGTATACTTCTGAATAATGTCTCAATGCTGTTCAGCTAGGCTGACATGCTATATGTCCTTAGTCGAGATATCTTGGTGAACATGAGACAGCCTTGATATGATTGAGACTAATATGTGTTCTAATCTTATAGGATGCTTCGAGCATGGAATAAGATGTAGACTCATGGGTACATTGGATGTACTGGACAGACCCTACTAGGATATTCAATTGCTTGTCACAATGTGAATAATCCTTATATGCAAACAAGTGGCATACTTCCTCTGACTTGAGATCACTTGTGTTTCTAAATGATGATTGTCATTGTTTTGAGGTAGTTCAATATCATTTGAAAAATAATGGTTATAGACTATCTTGGATAATGATCATGAGTCAGGTTAGGACACTAGTGATAGATATAGGATTGCCGTCTCCTTGTTTAAGGAGTGTGATGTTCTAAAGGGGCCCCCCTGGATGAGATGATTGAGAAAGTGTATGGCCATACCCAGGTGACTATGTTCATCTGATCTAATCATGCTCATCATATTGGAGTTACAAGCTTGACATGCTTGTCCAATAAGAACATCCAGTGGCAAAGGAAACATGTATGCCTAGTGAAGTGGATTCACACTTGTGCTATGGTTTGGGTGTAGTCTTGGAAGACTCTTTCCTTTATATCGGGAGACAGTGATGTGTTGCTAGATACCCCTCACTGATCGTGATAACGTAAGTTATCATTACCGACATTTAAAGGAAACCCTCAGGGTCGCACAATTTGATGATATGGCTTACTTAAGTCAGATCGTGTGGACTGAATTGTTTCGGTTCAGTTTAAAGGGATTTAAACTCTGATTGTAAGTGAGATCAGGTCTGATCATGTTTGATTGATTAGTGCTTGAGATCGGTAAGCTTCGATCGAGAGAGTGTTGGTGTATATGCCCTAGGACCTAGCTTTGGTCAACTTATGTACTACTTGACATTGATATTTATATATCATTCTGGCATTGTCGTTATTATTGTCTGTCTACACCTGCGATTGTGTACTTACATGATAATGTCCCTGGAGACAGATTGGATCTGTGCTCAAATAATCATCCCCAGTCAATGTACCTTAGTAGATATGGGACAACTATGGCACTTGTAAAACTGGTATGTGGGCTGGTTAGGCACGGGGTGCTAACGCAGACACATGGGTATATTATGGGAGGATATACTGGATAGACCCGCTATGAGGCTATGACTTGGTGTCATGAGTTATCCTCATAAGTGACAGGAGATGCATTGATCCCTTGACTTGAGGTCATTGATCATTCTATATGGTTAGAGACTTGCTTTGATGCAACCTAACACCTTGCCGTAGTTGGAAGGTCATAAAGGTTGTCATTGAGCATGTCACGACCCATATGAGAAGGTCAATGGACAGACATAGGATTTGCCCTTCCTTTGGGAAGCTTGATATCCATGGAGCTCCTCTATGGTTCTATGACTGAAAGTGTATGGCCATACCCAGGTAAGAACCTGATTTAGTCATAGCCATGTGATTGGGTGAAAACAAGTGGTGACACACTTGTCCAATCGGATATCAGTTCGGCAAAGAGACTGTAATGCATCTGTACCTAGTTGCGATGATGGGGATGTCGATGTCGATATTCATTGCAATGACCTGGGTAGCAGCGATGCACTGCTAGGTGCCACTCACTGCTTGTGGTGACCTTTGGTCAGCACTGCCAGCGTCAGAGGAACCTACAGGGTCGCACACCTTGATACTTGAGTTCTCGTATTGATCGGGAAGCCTTATGATCGAGTTATTGGATAACTCGGATCTTATTGGGAGATTTCATCAGCGCCAATGGGCCTGATGAGATGGAAGAATATTATTGGAGCCAAACTTCATTTTTGGCAGGTTGACCCGTATTTGACCATGGTTGGTCACATTTGAATTAGGGTTGCATTGGATTGGATCCAAGTGCTTAATCAACCCATGTAATGGAGTTTGGGCTAGCTCATTATCCAATGAGACCCAATAACAAGTTCTCATGAAGAGATGAGAGGTTAAAAGGGTATAATGGGGAGAGACCCAACCCCATTGGCGCCTAAGGGGCATAATGGGGTTAGGGTGGCAAAATTGCTTCATTAAGGAAGCAATTGGCGCCTAGCCCTCTTCCATTGATGGAATGCATGCCTTTAAGGCATTGCTTGGGGCGCAAGGCAAGGCCTTGGCGCACAAGGAAGGCGTGGAGCTTAATGAGGAAAGGTTGAATGAGAATTAAGGAAATGTCTTGGAGACTTTCCTTATCTCAAACCTCCTCATCCTAGCCCTACACTTGTCTTGATCCTAGCCCATACCCTAACCGCCTTTTGCCCTATAAATGAGACCCTAATCGCCCCCTCATAATCATGATCGACTCTTGAAGGCGTGAATACAAGAGGAGGGGCGAAACCAAAGGTTTGAAGGGCGACAACTTCAAGAAGTGGCGCATCTTCTTCTTCCATCAAACCCTAGCCGCAAGCTTCATCCTTTCTTCCTCCTTTGGCGCAAGAGACTTGAAGGCTTGGCGGCATTCTCCTTATTCCTCTCTTCTTCATCAATTGGCGCTTCTACCTTGGAGGTGGCGCAAGTATTGAAGAGGGAGCATAAGGCTTGGATCTTCTTCCCGAGGCTAGCACCGGGCGAGGAAGAAGAGAACTCAAGAGATCCGTGTGTGTGAGACTGCAGAGGGCGGACACTTGGACGCCTACATCGGCATCGCTCTCTTCTTTGCTCTAAGGTATTTCCTAACTCATAGTGTCGACTCCCTTGCATGCGATCTTCACTGGGTTTTTGGGACCGGCCTGTTTCGGGGACATTCTTCCGCTGTGCAAACATGTATGTCCATGACTCTAAAATTGTAAAATGTCCCTGGGGTTTCCCAACAGAGAGTTGATGCTAGATCGGTGAGATCAAGAGCATCAAGAGATGAACGGTTAGATCTTGAACCATTTGGTTCAATAAGATCTAGACCATGGCTTGGGCTGTTTTGATTTGGTTTATGAACCAAATTCAATTGGGACGGTTTGGCTTGAACCGGTTCACATAGGTGAACGCTTGGTTCAATGCTTGTAAGCGTTTTTGGTTGGTTTTAAGATCATGGGCGCATGGCTTCATGATATTCTATTTTTGGAATATCATTAATGCCACTTCCTCTCAACGCCAAAAACGCCAAAACGTTCCCCTCTTCTCGTGTGGCCGTTTTTGCACTCTCGTGGATGTGTGTTGACGAGAAGAGAAGAGAAGATTTCGGCCAAGGAGAGAATTGCTCTCGCATCTCAATCTTCCTCCACACAAAGGACCTCTTGAAGCTTTGCTAGCACAAAGACGACAAGGAGAAGCCATTCCTCATCTTGTGTGCGTCATCTTTGGAGAAGATCCCTTTCGATCTTTGCTTCCAAGGCACCATCCAAAGGATGGCGATGGTATGATCTTTCATTCATCTTTGCAATCTTTCAGCAAGTTGATCATATGTTTATTCAAATGATCCTAAGGAAACCCTAGCTTCCGCTATGAGATTTTTGATATGCGCCCCCTTTGTCAGCATGAGGATTTGTCAGCTATTGATATTATAGCAAATCTCAAAATGCTGTATGCTGCACAGGCAAGGACAGAACGCTATAACTTGACAAAACTTTTCTTTCATAGCAAACTGACTGAAGGGAGTCCAGTGGGAGCTCACGTACTCAAGATGATTGGGTACAAGGAGGCTCTAGAGAAACTGGGACATACCATCAATCAAGAACTTGTTGTAGACATTATTTTGCAGTCTCTCCCGGCTTCTTTCGATCCGTTCATCATTAATTTTAATATGAACAAAATCGACTGTACTCCGGCAGAGTTACTGAACATGCTCTGCACCACAGAGCAGACTCTTGAGAAAGGAAAGCCTTCATCCTCTGTCTTAATGGTTCCTTCAAGGAATAAGAAGAAGGGGAAGAAGGGCAAAACCCCTATCAAGAGCTATAACAAGGCTTTGAAACAAAAGTGAAGAAACCCCTTTCAAGAGGGGGGCCGAAACTTGTAGAAAACCCCTTTCAAGAGGGAAGCCGAAACCCTGATTGTGGTGCACATATAGAGTTTTGCAAGCGGAAGATAGGGCTTCATGGGATCGCAATCATAAAAGCATATGATCAACTTGTATAAGAGGAATAGATCTAAAAGATCATACCAATGCCATCGATTTGATGATGCCTTGGAAGCAAAGGTTCAAGTGCTCCTTCTCCAAAGGTGACGCACACAACCGATGACGATAGCTTGCTCTTTGAGTCCTTTGTGCTAGCAAAAGCACTTCAAAGAATCCTTGTCGCGTGAGGGTGTTTCAAGATGAAGCTTGGCGAGTGTAACCTTCTTCTTCTCCTCCTTCTCGTCCGAATGCTTTCGCCCCCAAAGAGGAACGTTGAGAAGAGAAGAGTGAAGTCGAGCGTTCAAAACGCTTTTGCGTTAAGGTGAAGTCGCCTTCATTACATTCCATAAATGGAAGATATGAAGCCATGCGCCACAACCAAACCAAAAATGCCTAACGCCTTGAACCAAGCGTTCACCCTTTGTGAACCGGTTCAAGCAACTTTAATCCACTTCAATTTGGTTCAAGAACCAAATTAAACCAGCCCAAGCCATGGTCTAGATCTCACTCTGAACCAAAGGGTTCAAGATCTAACCGTTCATCTCTTGATGCTCTTGATCTCACCGATCTAGCATCAACTCTCTCGATCGAAGCTTACCGATCTCAAGCCCCAATCAATCAAACATGATCAGACCAGATCTCACTTACAATCAGAGTCTCTTTCCCTTTAAACTGAACATAAACAATTCAGTCCACACGATCTGTCTTAAGTAAGCCATATCACCAAATTGTGCGACCCTGAGGGTTTCCTTTAAATGTCGGTAATGATAACTCACGTTATCACGATCAGTGAGGGGTATCTAGCAACACATCACTGTCTCCCGATATAAAGGAAAGAGTCTTCCAAGACTTCACCCAAACCACAGCACAAGCGTGAATCAACTCACTAGGCATTACATGTTTCCTTTGCCACTGGACGTTCTTATTGGACAAGCCTGTCAAGCTTGTAACTCCAATATGATGAGCATGATTAGATCAGATGAGCATAGTCACCTGGGTATGGCCATACACTTTCTCAATCATCTCATCTAGGGGGCCCCTATAGAACACCACACTCCTTCAACAAGGAGACGGCAATCCTCTATCTATCACTAGTGCCCTAACCTGACTCATGATCATTATCCAAGATAGTCTATAACCATTATGTTTCAAATGATATTGAACTACCTCAAAACAATGACAATCATCATTTAGAAACACAAGTGATCTCAAGTCAGAGGACATGTGCCACTTGTTGCAATCAAGGATCATTCACATTGTGACAAGCAATTGAATATCCTAGTAGGGTCTGTCCAGTACATCCAATGTACCCATGAGTCTACATCTTATTCCATGCTCGAAGCATCCTATAAGATTAGAATACATATTAGTCTCAATCATATCAAGGCTGTCTCATGTTCACCAAGATATATCGACTAAGGACATATAGCATGTCAGCCTAGCTGAACAGCTTTGAGACATTATTCAGTAGTACACTTATTACAGCAGACAAGGTAACAACCTGAATAATAACCATGCCTTTATAAACACAAGAGTTTATTACATGATACTGATACAATCCCAAGGCCTCAAACATTAGCCTTAAGGGCATACCCCAACAAAAAGGTGAAGCGGTCAAAGGACAACAGATGTTTCCATTGTGGCCAGCTGGGTCACTGGAAGAAGGACTGTAGAGCGCTCCAAGGAGAGAAGAAGGGAAGCAAGCCTTTCACTTCTAGCTCAGGTATTTACGTGACTGAAGTCATGGTTGCTTCTTCTATTTCATGGGTGTTGGACACTGCATGTGGAGTTCACATTTGTTCAAATGTGCAGGAACTCAAGAGAAGAAGACAGGTGGGACAGCATGAGGTGGACCTACGAGTTGGAAACGGGGCACGGGTTGCTGCTGTTGCTGTAGGAGAATATAACATCTCTTTACCATCTGGACTTGTATTAGAACTTGACAATTGTTATTTTGTACCAAGCATAACTAAGAATATTATCTCTATTCCTGCTCTTGTCAGGAAAGGCTTTTCTTTTGAATGCAAAACTTCACAGTGTTGTATTTCATATGATAATATTGTTTATGCAACTAGATCGATTAACAATGGGTTATACATGTTGGACATGGAATGTTCTGTACAAAAAATTGATAACAAAAGGGCCAAGTATGCTGATGACAGCACCTTGCTATGGCATAGTCGTTTAGGCCATATTAACAAGAAGCGCATTAAGCGGTTGCATGATTATGGACTGCTGGGATCATTCTCCTATAAGGAGCTTGATACATGCAAAGCTTGTTTAATGGGTAAAATGACGAAGAATCCTTTTACTAATAAAGGTGAAAGGGCTTCAGGTTTACTTGACCTTATTCACAGTGATGTGTGTGGGCCGTTTAGTAAACATGCCAGAGGTGGCTACTCATACTTCATTACTTTTACTGATGATTTCAGTAGGTATGGTTATGTCTATCTAATGAGACATAAGAGTGAATCTTTTGACAAGTTCAAAGAATTCAAAAATGAAGTACAGAATCAGTTAGGCCGAAATATCAAGGCACTTCGTTCAGATCGAGGTGGAGAATACTTGAGTCGTGAGTTTACTGACTATCTGAAGGAGTGTGGGATTATCTCACAGCTCACTCTGCCAGGAACACCACAATGGAATGGTGTGTCCGAGAGGAGAAATAGAACCTTATTGGATATGGTTCGATCTATGATGAGTCAGGCTACTCTACCTTATTCCTTTTGGGGATTTGCACTGGAAACAGCTGCAAAGGTGCTAAACCGAGTGCCATCCAAGGCTGTTTCAAAGACACCATATGAGTTGTGGTATGGAAAATAGCCGAGCTTGACATTTATCAAAATCTGGGGTTGCGAGGCTTATGTCAAAAAGCTCGCCTCTGGGAAACTGGAGAGCAGATCAGATAAATGTATATTTGTCGGTTACCCTAAAGAAACTAAGGGTTATTATTTCTACGATCCCAAAGAGAATAAAGTATTTGTTGCTCGAACGGCTATTTTTCTTGAGAAGGAATTTCTTCTGCAAGAGGCCAGTGGGAGAGAAATAAAGCTGGATAAAATTCCAGAAGAGGGACAAAGTATTCAAGCTCAGTTGGATGAGCCTGAGCTAATAGATCAGGTTAATGTTCAACCTGAGGCTCAGATATCACGGGAACCGCGTAGATCGGGAAGGATTCGTCGTCAGCCTGAGCGCTATGACGGAGTCTACATCATTAATGATGAACCCCTCACTTATGCGGATGCGGTCAGTGGACCAGAATCAGCAAGATGGCTTGAAGCTATGCGAGCCGAGATGGACTCCATGTCAGAAATCCAAGTCTGGGATTTGGTTGATCCGCCTCCGGGAGTAATCCCTATAGGCTGTAAGTGGATCTTCAAAAAGAAGAAAGACATGGATGGTAACGTGGTTACCTATAAGGGCAGGCTAGTTGCGAAAGGTTTCAAACAAATCTACGGGATAGATTATGATGAAACTTTCTCTCCTGTAGCCATGTTCAAGTCCATTCGAATTATTCTCGCGATAGCAGCATATTATGATTATGAGATCTGGCAAATGGATGTAAAGACCGCTTTCCTTAATGGAAAACTGGAAGAGGATGTGTATATGACACAGCCTGAAGGTTTCATTAATCCATCAGAACGTCATAAAATATGCAAATTAAAGAGGTCCATTTATGGACTAAAACAAGCATCGAGAAGCTGGAATATTCATTTTGATGAATCAGTTTGTGAATTTGGTTTCATCAAAAATGAAGATGACCCGTGTGTATATAAAAGGTTTAGTGGGAGCGTGATTACTTTCCTAGTCCTCTACGTCGATGATATTTTAATCATTGGAAACGATATTCCTAAACTACATGCAGTCAAGGCATGGTTAAGAAAATGTTTCCAGATGAAAGATTTGGGAGAAGCAGCCTATGTATTAGGTGTGGAGATCTACAGAGATAGATCTAATAGGCTTCTCGGGCTGTGCCAGAGTACTTACATCGATAAGGTCCTGGAGAGATTCCATTTAGAAAATTCTAAAAGAGGATATCTTCCAGTCAGACATGGTCTGAATCTTTCAAAGAGCCTGTGTCCTCAAACACAGTCTGAGAAAGATGAGATGGACAATACGCCTTATGCTTCGGCTATTGGGTCCATCATGTATGCGATGTTATGTACTCACCCAGACGTCGCTTACGGGTTAAGCGTGACCAGTCGGTTCCAAAGTAATCCAGGAAAGGCACACTGGATTGCAGTCAAGAATATTTTGAAATATCTTCGGAGAACCAAAGATATGTTCTTGATTTATGGAGGTCAGGAAGAACTCAGTATTGAAGGATATACTGACGCTTCGTTCCAATCTGACCAAGACGATTTCCGATCGCAATCAGGCTATGTTTTTAGCTTGAATGGAGGAGCAGTGGTGTGGAAGAGTTTCAAACAGTCAATTGTTGCTGATTCCACAACAGAAGCTGAGTATGTTGCAGCCTCAGAAGCATCAAAGGAGGCAGTATGGATTCGTAAGTTCGTTCAGGAACTTGGTTTTGTTTCTTCGAGTGCAGATCCATTGGTTATCTTCTGTGATAACACTGGAGCAATTGCACAAGCAAAGGAACCATGGTCACACCAGAAGTCCAAGCACATACAAAGAAGGTTTCATTTGATCCGTGAGATCATAGATCGAGGAGAGATCAAGATCTGCAAGGTTCATACAAATGACAATCTAGCTGACCCACTTACAAAGCCTCTGGCGCAGCAGAAGCATGAGAAGCACTGTAATAATATGGGTTTGAGATTTCTCAACCATTAGTTTAAGTGCAAGTGGGAGATTGTTGGGGTATGCCCTTAAGGCTAATGTTTGAGGCCTTGGGTTATTATCAGTATCATGTACAAACTATGTATATGTTTTATAAAGGCAATTGTTGTTATTCAGATTGTTACATTATCTGCTGCTATATGTATACATCTGAGTAATGTCTCAATGATGTTCAGCTTAGCTGACATTCAGTATTGTCCTTAGTCGAGATATCTCGGTGAACATGAGACAGCCTTGATATGATTGAGACTAATATGTGTTCTAATCTTATAGGATGCTTCGAGCGTGGAATAAGATTTAGACACATAGGTGCATTGGATGTACTGGACTGACCCTACTTAGGATATTCAATTGTTTGTCACAATGTGAATAAATCCTTATATGCAAGCAAGTGGCATATTCCCTCTGACTTGAGATCACTTATGTCTCTAAATGATGATTGGCATTATCTTGAGGTAGTTCAATATCATTTGAAAGATAATGGTTAAAGATTATCTTGGATAGTGAGCATGAGTCATGTTAGGGCACTAGTGATAGATATAGGATTGCCACTCCTAGTTGGAGTGTGATGTTCTAAAGGGGCCCCCTGGATAAAATGGTTGAGAATGTGTATGGCCATACCCAGATGACTATGATCATCGGATCTAACCATTTTCATCGTGTTGGAATCATAGGCTTGACACGCTTGTCCAACGGGAACATCCAGTGGCAAAGGGAAACATGTATGCCGAGTCAATTAGATTCACACTTGTGCTATGGTTTGGGAGTAGTCTTGGAAGACTCTTTCCTTCATATCGGGAGACAGTGATGTGTTGCTAGATACCCCTCTCTGATCGTGATAACGTAAGCTATCGTTACCGACAATGAAGGAAACCCTTAGGGTCGCACAATTTGATGATATGGCTTCCTTATGTCAGATCGTGTGGACTGAATTATTCTAGTTCAGTTTAAAGGAATTAAAACTCTAATCGGAAGTGAGATCTAGTCTAATCATGTTTGATTGATTAGGGCATATGATCGGTAAGCTTCGATCGGGAGGATTGATGCTTGATCATAAAGATCAAGGGTGCAATGTGATGTGTGGTTAGATCTTGAACCATTTGGTTCAAAGAGATTATAACCAGGGCTGGTTCGATTTGGTGCTTGAACCAAATTGGAGTTGAACCGGTTCACTTGTGAACACATGGTTCGATTCAAGAGGAGTTACGATGGCTTCATGGGGAGTTAAGGAGGGAGTTATGCATTCGGTTATTACTATATTTGGTAGCTGAATTTTCCTTTTGGGATATCCCCTCACGTTTTCGAACGACACTCGCCCCTTTCTCCTCTCGTGTGGTTCATCTTCATGCAAGGAAGAAGGCCAACCAGCAAAGACACATTTTTCCTTTGAAGGAGACGATCAAAGACTTCTTGGTGACTTGCTAGCACAAGGAAAGCAAGGAAGGAGTGTTGGGGTATGCCCTTAAGCCTAATGTTTGAGGCCTTGGGATTGTAATAGTATTATTTGTATAAACTTATGTGTTTATAAAGGCATGGTTGTTATTCAGTTAGCTACATTGTCTGCAGCAATATATATGTTCTTCTGAATAATGTCTCAAAGCTGTTCAGCTAGGCTGACATGCAGTTAAGTCCTTAGTCGAGATATCTTGGTGAACATGAGACAGCCTTGATATGGTTAAGACTAATATGTGTTCTAATCTTATAGGATGCTTCGAGCATGGAATAAGATGTAGACTCATGGGTACATTGGATGTACTGGACTGACCCTACTAGGATGTTCAATTGTTTGTCACAATATGAATAATCCTTGATTGCAACAAGTGGCACATTTCCTCTGACTTGAGATCACTTGTGTTTCCTAAATGATGATTGTCATTGTTTTGAGGTAGTTCAATATCATTTGAAACATAATGATTATAGACTATCTTGGATAATGAGCTTGAATCAGGTTAGGGCACTAGTGATAGACATAGGATTGCCGTCTCCTTGTTTAAGGAGTGTGATGTTCTAAAGGGGCCCCCCTGGATGAGATGATTGAGAAAGTGTATGGCCATACCCAGGTGACTATGTTCATCTGATCTAATCATGCTTGTCATATTGGAGTTACAAGCTTGACACGCTTGTCCAATAATAACATCCAGTGGCAAAGGAAATATGTATGCTTAGTGAGTTGAATTCACACTTGTATTATGGTTTGGGTGTAGTCTTGGAAGACTCTTTCCTTTATATCGGGAGACAGTGATGTGTTGCTAGATACCCCTCACTGATCGTGATAACGTGAGTTATCGTTACCGACATTTAAAGGAAACCCTCAGGGTCGCACAATTTGATGATATGGCTTACTTAAGTCAGATCGTGTGGACTGAATTATTTGGGTTCAGTTTAAAGGGATTTAATCTCTGATTGTAAGTGAGATCTGGTCTGATCATGTTTGATTGATTAGGGCTTGAGATCGGTAAGCTTCGATCGAGAGAATGGATGCTAGATCAGTTAGATCAGGAGCATCAAGAGATCGACGGTCAGATCAAGAACCTAAGTGTTTATTATGGTCTGGACTGGTTGCTTGGTTTATTTGGTTATTGAACCAAATTCAAATGAACCGGCTCATGGATGAGCGCTTGGTTTAAAGAATAGAGAGGAAAAATGCGATTGGTTCGAAATGCATGAACACATGATCGCATGAAAGAGTAAGTTGGCTATTTTTAGCAACCACGCCTCCATGTCTTGTGTGGAGCGCATCTCTTGTCGCCTCACTTCTATTCCCGTCGCCTTCTCTCGTGTGGAACCTCTGCTTCACGCTTTTGAAGAGTCGAGGACTAAGCAAGCAAGTTTCTCTCATTCCCTCCACACGAAGGACTCCTTGAAGATTTGCTAGCACAAAGTCGCCAAGGAAGTAGTCGCCTTCTCATTGTGTGTGTCATCTAAGGAGAAGAGGCACTTGCGTCTTTGATTCCAAGACACCATCAAACCGATGGCAATGGTATGGTTCTATCTCTTGTGCAATCGGTTTTAAGTTGATTATAATGCATGCATCAAAAGATCCTAGAAACCCCCTTTCCGCTGCTTAAAAGAAAAATACATGCGCCTATCTAGGGTTTCGCCCCCTTTGTTAGGGGATCTTTCAAGGAGGCCTATCTCATCCTGTGTGCGATTCCTTTGGAGAAGAGGCACTCGCCCCTTTTTCTTCTTCCAAGCCGCCACTCAAACAATGGCAATGGTAATGCTTTAATTCTCCTTTCATGGTTGATCATATTAAAAAGTCATGCGATCATATTGAAACCTAGTATTTTCCCCACTGCAAAATTTTTGATTATGCATGTGACCTAGGTTTGCTTTCAGTTCCGCCTCCGCAGCCCCGTCTAGGTCCTGCGCACACGTGCTTGCTTCAAGAAATTGGCTCTACTAATCAGGTGAGTACTTTCATTCGTTGATCACGCTCGTTGTCTCCTCGACTCGCTGGTATTGCTCAAGTCGCATCCCCGCGGCACGGGTTTTCATCGATTTTCTTGAGTTTTCATCGTTCCACACGTTTTTACTCCCCTCACCTCCAGCCCCTCTCGCATATTCAGCGTCATGGTATCCCCCACCAAAGAGTACTAAATTAAGGACCAACTCACCCATAACATCTGCTGCATTAGACGGTCTTTATGAATGGCTTGTCATGCCATTCGGGTTGTCCTATGCTAGTCCACCTTTATGAGGCTGATGAGTCAGGTCCTCAAGCCCTACATGGGCAAGTTTTTGGTCATCTACTTTCATGACATTCTGATCTTTAGTCAGATCCAAGATGAGCACTTGGTGCATCTTCGTGCCACATTTGACCTCCTGTGCAAGGAGCGACTCTTCCTTAATACGAAGAAGTGCACCTTCATGATCAACCGTGTCCACTTCCTAGGCTACTTTGTGTTTGACCAGGGTTTTTCTATTGACCCCGTCAAGGTTGAGGCCATTCGGCATTGGCCCGAGCCTCGCACCATGTCCGAAGTCCTTTGTTTCCCGGGTCTTGCCGGTTTCACAGCCGCTTCATCTGGGGTTTCAGCATGATTGTGACCCCATTCACTCAATGCTTGTCTAAGCATGACTTTGAGTGGACATTCACCACTCAATGCGCCTTCGATGCCCTTAAGGATGCCATCATGACTACCCATGTCCTGCAACTCTCGGACTTCTTGAAAGTCTTCGAGGTCATGTGTGATGCCTCCAGTACTGGGATCGGAGGTTCCCTTAGCCAAGAAGGCCACTCCGCCGCCTTCTTTAGTGAGAAACTGAACACTGTCCGACAACGTTATTCGAACTACGATAAAGAATTTTACACTGTAGTTCAGTCCCTATGGCAGTGGATGCACTATCTCCTCCACCGTGAGTTCATTTTGTATAGCAACCATCAGGCCTTGTCCTTCCTTAGTGCCCAAGATAAATTGGGTACCCGCCATGCCAAATGGGTTGAGTACTTGCAACAGTACTCCTTTGTGATTAATCACAAGGCGGGAAAGGAAAACGTCGTTGCGGATGCTTTGAGTCACGTATGGACCCTCTTGTGCGTAATGCGTACCCGTGTCAACACCTTTGACCACATAAAAGAGGAATACACCATGAGCCTCGATTTTGGTGCTATTTACGCAGCCTTGACTGAGTTGTCTAACCCTGAGGCCCCATACTAGCTCTACAGATGCGTCCCATATAGCACATCTTTTTGTTATGGAGATTGTCCGTCTCCATGGTCGCCCTTTGACTATCATGTCCGACCTTGACACACGGTTTGTTAGCCACTTCTGGCACTCACTTTGGGCCCTCTGGGCACCACCCTAAAGTTTTCCACTGCCTACTATCCCCAAACCAACAGCCAAATAGAGGTGGTTAACCGTAGTTTGGGCAACTTGCTTCGTTGCCTCATTGGCGATCACCCGAGGTCTTGGGACACCATCCTCCCTATGGCGGTATTCGTGTACAATAGTGTAGCAAATAGGGCTATGGGTCTTAGTCCCTTCCAAGTCATCTTGGGCCATCAACCACATAAACCCATTGACTTGCATGACCTTCCCATGGAGTCCCACCTCTCCGAGCAAGCATACCCCTTTGCCCAACATGTAGCTAGCTTGCATGATGAAGTTCAGCATCGTAACTTTTCGGGCAACACTCATAATGCAATGAGGGCCAACGAGCACCGTAAGCCACATCATTTCTCTATTTGCGAGTTGGTAAGGGTGCGTATCCACCCCGAGCGTCTTTCCAATAGGGCACATTCTAAGCTCCAGCCACATTACATGGGGCTCTATGAGGTGGTCCGGCGGATCGGCTCCCATGCCTATGTCTTGGACTTGCCCAAAAGCAAGGGGATCCACCCCGTCTTCAACATGGCGGACTTCCTACCCTTCCACGGTCCTTTGGTGGACCCTTTACACACCAATGAGCCCCTTCCCCCATGTTCTCAGAAGGAGAACTCTTCAAACTGGGTGGAGCTGATGTAGGAGAAGACAACACTAAAGAGGGGGAAAATCTGGACTCAAAGGCACCCCCAAAATCTTCCCTACGAGATGATCATGGGCAAGCCACGCCCACCGTCACGGGCGTGACGGGCTCCACTAAGGTACATTGACTGGGGACTAGAGTTTGAGCATAGATCCAATCTGTCAGTGGGGATATTATCATATAAGAACACAATCGCAGATGTAAACTAAACATGATAACGACAATGCCAGAATGATATATAAGTAATATCAATGTCAAGTAGTACAAAAGATAGACCAAAACTAGGTCTTAGGGAATAAATACCAACAATCTTCCACTTGCACTTAGACCTAAAGGTTGAGGAACCTCAACCCCATATCCCTCATATGACCATCATGCCTCTGTTGCTCCAAAGCCTTTGTCAGTGGGTCTACAAGATTGTTCTCTATTGAAGGAACCCCTAAAGCTAGGGGAGTCGAAACCCTAAACATGCGCAACTAACAAGCATGGGCGGAAACAAGGGTTTCTAGGATCGCATATTAGAACCTTATGATCAACTTTAGGATATGAGAGATCATACCATAGCCATGAAGGTATGGCAACTTGGAAGCAAAGAATCAATTGAATCTTCTCCAAAGGCTGTCGCACACAAGAGGAAGAAGGCCTACTCCTTTGGCGCGACTTGTGCTAGCAAGGCTCCAAAGTTTTCTTCTCGTATGGAAAGGAATGGAAGGATGAAGACTTGCTTGGCCGAACTTTCTCCAAAGTGTTTTTCCACCTTCACACACCCGTGTGTCGTCGAGAGGAAGAGGCAAGAAGAGTATCTCTCGAAAATGAAGTGGAGACGTTTTCATCAAACGTGGAGACGTTTTTCCAAGATGGAAAAACCGACTTCTAAAAATGGAAAGTCTTTGACTCCATACGTTCATGCGATCATCCTTGCGTTCACTCCAAGTGAACCGATCGCTCCTCTTTATCCTCTTTGAACCAAGCCACGGTTCAATTGCATTTGGTTCAATGACCAAACCAAATCAGCCCAAGCATGTAGTCCAGATCTAATTAAACCCTAAGGTTCTAGATCTGACCGTTCATCTCTTGATGCTCTTGATCTCACCGATCTAGCATCAAAACTCTCGATCGAAGCTTACCGATCTCAAGCCCTAATCAATCAAACATGATCAGACCAGATCTCACCCACAATCAGAGATTCAATCCCTTTAAAACTGAACCCAAATAATTCAGTCCACACGATCTGACTTAAGTAAGCCATATCATCAAATTGTGCGACCCTAAGGGTTTCCTTTTAAATGTCGGTAACGATAACTTACGTTATCACGATCAGTGAGGGGTATCTAGCAACACATCACTGTCTCCCGATATAAAGGAAAGAGTCTTCCAAGACTACACCCAAACCACAGCACAAGTGTGAATCTCCTTCACTAGGCATACATGTTTCCTTTGCCACTGGATGTTCTTATTGGACAAGCGTGTCAAGCCTGTAGTTCCAATATGATGAGCATGATTAGATCAGATGAACATAGTCATCTGGGTATGGCCATACACTTTCTCAATCATCTCATCCAGGGGGCCCCTTTAGAACATCACACTCCAATTAAGGAGACGGCAATCCTCTATCTATCACTAGTGCCCTAACCTGATTCAAGCTCACCATCCAAGATAGTCTATAATCATTATGTTTCAAATGATATTGAACTACCTCAAAACAATGACAATCATCATTTAGAAAACACAAGTGATCTCAAGTCAGAGGAAATGTGCCACTTGTTACATTCAAGGATTATTCAAATTGTGACAACCAATTGAATATCCTAGTAGGGTCTGTCCAGTACATCCAATGTACCCATGAGTCTACATCTTATTCCATGCTCGAAGCATCCTATAAGATTAGAACACATATTAGTCTCAATCATATCAAGGTTGTCTCATGTTCACCAAGATATCTCGACTAAGGACATATAGCATGTCAGCCTAGCTGAACAGCATTGAGACATTATTCAGAAGAACACTTATTGTAGCAGACAATGTAACAATCTGAATAATAACCATTGCCTTTATAAACTTAAGAGTTTATACATGATACTATTACAATCCCAAGGCCTCAAACATTAGCCTTAAGGGCATACCCCAACAGTTCTCTATGTCAACTCTGTTAATATTGACATCACCTCTATCAAGGATCTCTCTGATCAGGTGAAATCTCCTGAGTATGTGTTTGGACCTTTGACGAGACTGTGGTTCCTTTGCTTGTGCTATAGCCCCATTGTTGTCACAATAGAGTTCAATGGGATCCACAGCAGTTGGAACCACCTGAAGATTAGAAATGAACTTCCTTATCCAAACAGCTTCCTTGGCTGCCTCAGAAGTGGAGACATACTCAGCCTCGGTTGTAGAATCAGCTATGGTGGATTACTAGAAGCTTTTCTAGCAAACAGCGCCTCCGTTCATCTTGAACACATAGTCTGCCTATGATCTGAAGTCATCAGGGTCATACTGGAACGACGCATCAATGTAGCCCTAAACACTGAGCTCTTCCTATCCCCATAGACCAAGAACAAATCCTTAGTTCTTCTCAGATACTTTAGGATTTTTTTACAGCCACCCAGTGTTGTAGACCTGGATTGGATTGGTATCGGCTGGTTATGCTCACAACAAAAGCCACATCTAGTCTAGTACACAATATTGCATACATGATCGAGCCTACTGTAGAAGCATAGGGCACTCGACTCATGTCATCCCTCTCAGCCTGTGTTGTGGGACACTGGCTCTTTGATAGAATGAGGCTATGTCTCACTAGAAGGTATCTTTTCTTGGATTGCTCCGAGTTGAACCTCTCCAGGTCCTTATCAATGTCGGTACTTTGACTAATAGCCAGGAGCCTCTTGGATCTATCACGTTAGATCCTCACGCCTAGGATATAGGCAGCCTCCCCCAAGTCTTTCATCTCAAAATACTTCCCTAACCATATCTTTACAGACTAAAAAGCAGGGATGTCGTTTTCGATCAGTAGTATGTCATTGACATACAAGACCAGAAAAGTCACCAAGCTCCCAATGAATTTTTTGTACACACAAGCATCATCTTCGCTTTTATAATGTCATAATCTCTAACAGCTTCTTTCATCTCTGTGTCTTGTGGTTGCACATGGACCTCATCCAAGTCAAACTTTCTTCCACTAACTTCTTTCATGTGAAATTCTTTCTCCAGAAAGATAGCACCCTAAGCAACAAAAACTTTGTTCTCGGTAGCGACATAGAAGTAGTATCCTTAGGATACCCCACAAACACACATTTATCAGATCTAGGTTCTAGCTTGCTAGAATCCTGACATTTGACATATGTCTCACATCCCCAAATTTTGATAAAAAAGAGGTTAGGGCGTCTCCCACTCTATACCTTGTATGGAATGTTAGAGACACTCTTAGATGGAACGTTATTTAGTATGAGAGATGCTGTCTCAAGTGCATGACCTAAAATGAGTGTGGTAGAGTTGCACGACTCATCATAGATCGAACCATGTCCAACAAGGTTCGATTTCGCCTTTCAGACAAACCATTCCATTGAGGTGTTGCAAGAGCAGTGTCGTAAAAGCAAAAACACTCTCGGGTTGATTTTGGAAACAAAATACGGTACCGTGAAAATTCTTATGACAGTACCGTAATCTTGTCACAACCTTCTGGTCCGAAGCAGACTGGAATTACGGTACCGTAATATACATTACAGTAGTGTCATAATTTGTGCCAAAACTTGCTTTACCTACAAAAATAAATGAAAAATTAGTTTTAATAACAAAGTAAAAATAAAGTGAAAAAACTAAAGTTACAATGCTTGGGTTGCCTCCCAAGAAGCGCTAATTTAAAGGTCTTTAGCTTGACCCTTCTGCACTTAGTTTTGGTTCTGATTTCTTCAATTTCCACTCTGATTTTTCTTTGATTTGAGCATTACTACCAATCACATAAGGCTCAGTCTTGAAACAGTGTCCAAATTTACTCAATATCTTCTTTCCTTTGTCGATCAACTTAGAGCCTATTCTTCTTCTTCTCTTTTTCTTCTTCTTCTCATAAATTTGATGTCTTTTCTTCTATAATCCTTTATCAATATCATCAGAAAAATTGTTATGTTCAAAATTAGAGGATTCATCAAATAAATTATGAACATCATAAACAACATCATCTACTATATCGATACTACGACACGATCCAGAATATGAAAGTTTGTTCAAAGAATCAGCAAGGTCAAATTCAATTACTTTTTCACAAATATCAAAAGTGATCTTTCCTTTTCTAACATCTATATGTGCTCCAGCAGTAGCCAAAAAGGGTCTACCAAGAATTATGAGATTTTTATGATTTTCTTCCATGTCAAGTACTATAAAATCTGCAGGTATGAAAAATTCACCTACCCTGATTGGGACATTCTCTACAATACAAATAGGATACTTATGTAATATCCCAAGTTTTTGAAAAATAATCAAAAATTATATTTTGGATTTTTTTAGAAATTTTTTTGGAATTTTCAGGAATTTTTTGGAATAAAATAGTTAAGTTTTAATTGAAAACTTTGATTTGCGCTCACGAGAGTTCGAACCCCGCGACGCGCCGAGTTATTCAGCTCAGTCCGACCACTGGGCTGAGTTGTGTACTAATAGTAAAATCGCACCGATTTTATTTGATCGCGATCTGATTTAATTCCGAGACTGAGTCGACCCGTCATCTTCCACGTATTTTTCAGCGACCGAGTCTTCGTCGGCGATCAGCTATTTTTGGCCGCGTCCGATCTCTATTTTACAGGGCTTCGACTCGTTTGGAGGCGAATCGAACCCTAGCCGATCTTCGAGCCTTGACGTGCCGTCAGGAGGGAGATTTCAAGCTCAAACCAGTCGCAGGCGCAGCCTCACGCTTCAGTTTTTCGACGCCTCCTTTAGCTCGCATTTTCTATTCCAGGGCTTTGATATAGCTTTGTAGCAAGGTAAGAGTGTTTTCTGAATGTTTTGGTGAAGTTATGTGGAGTTTTCGTGTTGTTTTGTGTGTCGTCAGCGGTGATGCCTCCGCCGATAGTTTCGGCGGCTGCGGAATCTTCGGTCATGCTTCGATAACTCACCGAAGCCATTGCAGAAGCTTCGCTTCGTAACCAGATGTCTACTGGCAAAGTCTGGATGCGAACCGACGCTCGACGCGCTCTCAGGAGCTCGCCGGCGCAAGCGACGAATGTAAGTCCGGCCGCCTTGCACGGCGGCGATCCGCGGCGCGGGCGAGCAGCTGGTTTGGGTTAATTTAGGGTTTGAGTCCGGTTTATTGGAAATAAACCCGATTCGCTGAGTTTTGGAGTTGATTTGGACCAGCTCAATAGATTGAGCGGTTCAATTTCAATTTCGGCCCAGTTATTGAATTCGGATCGGTTTGACCTCGATTATGTCAAATTCGGGCCGGTTCAGGTAGTTATTGGAAAGCCTGTAAAATTTCCTATCCAATGGTTCCTAGTTGGTCCCTCGATGCTTTGTGTATTTTGTGTAATTTCGGTTTCAAGTCTCATTTGGCTTGGTTAAGGGTGAATTTGACCGGTTGACTACAATCCTAAGCAGTTCAGTGGGTTCTGTGTCCGGTTCCCTTGGTCCAAGGTTGGTTCCCTAGGTTTTGGGACGTTTTCTATCTGTTGGTGGTCTCTGTTTTCATGTTTGATTCTTATTTGATGAAGTTCATGTACAAATCTATGTTTTAGAGTGATTGAACCATTGTTTGGCTTGCATCGTTTGATACCGGTTTACTTGGCTTTTGAAAAGGTAAGACCTCAAACCAGATTTCTGTAAATAAAAGTTGTTATCCTTGTTTCCGTTGTCTCATGTAGTATAGTATCTTGAGCATATCGATGATTTGCTAGTGGTATTATAGTTATTTCAATTTCAGTTTCTATATACCAATCAAGTATGTGTCAAAGCATGTTTCTGTATCCATGTTGTGGACAGCATAACCAGTTTTCTAGTATCCACGTGTGTGGATAGTTACAAATTATATTGAGCACATACCCATTAGTATCCACTCTATGGACAAATCGGGGTCCCAAGTTAGCATGCACCGGGATTCATGACGCATGGTAGCGCGTGTGTTCACCATGTGAGGTGTGATACACCTTGTCATGTGTATTCGTGGTGACGACCCCACAAGCCAGTAGATATTGCTCACAGTTGATTTATGCATAGTATTAGTTTACATATTTGACACAGATAACCCAGTTGCATCAGTTTATCTAATTGCATTATAGTTTTCAGTATCGAGTATTTAGTTTCAGCTTCTAGTTTTATTTCCTAGCTTTCAGTTTACAGTTTTCAGCATTCAGTTGTTACAGTTTTATTGTTCATGCTTCTTGCTAGTATTCCCTCCTTTGAATCTAAGGGACTACCCTTTCTTCTGGGGAGAGGCTTGCTCAGCAATGTTTTGCTGAGTCTGGTTGATTTTGCAGATACTGGTCTGGACTTAGAAAATCAAGGCATGGATTGAAAGTATTGGGTGATGGCTTATTCTTGAAGAATTGTGATTCTTGTGCTAAAAGTTATTTACTGAGATCTAAGTGTATAAAAGTGTACTCTGATGTAGAGTATTGTAAAAAGATTTTGTAGCAGTCAATCTTATATTGTTGTTCCAAGTTTATTAAGTCATAGTAGATTCTTCTATTCTAGTCTTGATACTAGGGTGTAACAATTTGGTATTAGAGGAATAGTTTAAGGCTTAGGGAAACCTTAGGGAAAACCTAAACTTGAACTTAAAGATCCTAGGTGAACTTTTAGGCATAAGGAGACTGCTAAGGATTATGATTTGCCTTTGAGGAATAACTTAAGTTGATTTATGGATTATAGCAAGGACACAAGATTTGTGAGATTAAACCATAAGGTCCACAGTTCAAAGTTCATGGTTTAAAGTTTCAGGTTTCTGTTTAAAGATTAAGGAGGTAAGCTTTGTGGTCTAAAGATTGAGAAAGCAAGACAATATTGATTCTAAGATTGTGCTAGTCTAAGTTGAGGATTTTTATAGTCCGACTAGTCTAGGACTTTGTTTGTGCTTGTGGTTGCTGACCACTTCTGTTCATGTTTGTGATCTACTGGTCACTCTGCTTTTGTTGGTGTGTTTTACTCATTCTGGTTTCATGTATTCTGATTAAGTTCTTTCTGTTCAAGATTTTGTAAAAGCATGTTTTGGATTTAAGTGGTATGATTCTTTCTGCTTATGATCTCAAGTTTCATCTATCAGTTGACCAGTTTAAAGCATGAATTGTTTTTATAGTCAAGTTCTTGGATTTTTAGTACTTTCGTAAGTTTAAAGCTATTTGTGTTTTTGGTAAATTTGGAGGACCAAATTTCTTTTAAGAGTGGTAGTATTGTAATATCCCAAATTTTTGAAAAATAATCAGAAATTATATTTTGGATTTTTTTAGAAATGTTTCTGGAATTTTTTCGAATAACATTGATAAGTTTTAATTAAAAACTTTGATTTGCACTCACGGGAGTTTGCACTCGCAACGCGCCTAGTTTTCCGACTCAGCCAGACCACTGGGCTGAGTTGTGTATTGAAAGCAAAACCGCACCGATTTTATTTGATCGCGATCTGATTTAATTCCGAGACCGAGTCGACCCGTCGTCTGCCCCGTGTTTTTCGGCGACCGAGTCTTCGGCGGCAACCAGCTATTTTTGGCCGCGTACGATCTCTATTTTAGAGGGCTTCGACTCGTTTGGAGGCGAATCGAACCCTAGCCGATCTTCGAGCCTCGACGCGCCGTCAGGAGGGAGATTTCGAGCTCAAACCAATCACCGGCGCATCCTCGCGCTTTAGTTTTCTGACACCTCCTTCAACTCGCATTTTCTGTTCCAGGGCTTCGATATACCTTCGTAGCAAGGTAAGAGTGTTTTCTGAATGTTTTGGAAAAGTTCTATGGAGTTTTCGAGTTGTTTTGTGTGTCGCCGGCGGCAACACCACCGTCGATAGTTTCAGTGGCTGCGGAAGCTTTGTTCGTGCGTCGATAACTCACCGAAGCCACCATAGAAGCTTCGCTTCGTCGCCAGATGTCTGCTGGTAAAGTCTGGATGCGAACCGACGATCGACGCGCTCTCAGGAGGTCGCCGGCGCAAGCGACGGATGTAAGTCAGGCCACCTTGCAAGGCGACGATCGGGCGGCGTGGCTGGTTCGGGTTGATTTAGAGTTTGAGTCCGGTTTATTGGAAATAAACCCGATTCGCTGAGTTTTGGAGTTGATTTGGACCAGCTCAACAGATTGAGCGGTTCAATTTCAATTTCGGCCCAGTTATTGAATTCGGACCGGTTCAACCTCGATTCAGTTGAGTCTGGGCCGGTTCAGGTAGTCATTGGAAAGCTTGTAAAATTTCCTATCCATTTGTACCTAGTGTGTCCCTCGATGCTTTGTGTATTTTGTGTAATTTCGGTTACAAGTCTCGATTTGGCTTGGTTCAAGGTGAATTTAACCGGTTCACTGTAATATTGAGTGGTTCAGTGGGTTCTATGTCCGGTTCACTTGGTCCAACGTTGGTTCCCTAGGTTTTGGGACGTTTTCTATCTGTTGGTGGTCTCTATTTTCATGTTTGATTCTTATTTGATGAAGTTCATGTACAAATCTATGTTTCAGAGTGATTGAACCATTGTTTGGCTTGCATCGTTTGATACCGGTTTACTTGGCTTTTGAAAAGGTAAGACCTCAAACCAGATTTCTGTAAATAAAAGTTGTTATCCTTGTTTCCATTGACTCATGTAGTATAGTATCTTGAGCATATCGATGATTTGCTAGTGGTATTATGGTTATTTCAGTTTTTAGTTTCTATATACCAGTCAAGTATGTGTCAAAGCATGTTTCAGTTTCCACGTTGTGGACAACATAACCAGTTTTCTAGTATTCACATGTGTGGAAAATTACAAATTATATTGAGCACATACCCAGTAGTATCCACTCTATGGACAAATCAGGGTCCCAAGTTAGCATGCACCGGGATTCGTGACGCATGGTAGCATGTGTGTTCACCATGTAAGGTGTGATACACCTTATCATGCGTATTTGGGTGACGACCCCACAAGCTAGTAGGTATTGCTCACAGTTGATTTATGCATGGTATTAGTTTTCATATTTGATACAGATAACCCATTTGCATCAGTTTATCTAATTGCATTATAGTTTTCTGTTCCCTGTATTTAGTTTCAGTTTCCAGTTTTATTTCCTAGCTTTCAGTTTACAGTTTTCAGCATTCAGTTGTTACAGTTTTATTGTTCATGCTTCTTGCTAGTATTCCCTCCTTTGAATCTAAGGGACTACCCTTTCTTCTGGGGAGAGGCTTGCTCAGCAATGTTTTACTGAGTCTAGTTGATTTTGCAGATACTGGTCTGGACTAAGAAAATCAAGGCATGGATTGAAAGTATTGGGTGATGGCTTATTCTTGAAGAATTGTGATTCTTGTGCTAAAAGTTATTTGCTGAGATCTAAGTGTATAAAAGTGTACTATGATGTAAAGTATTGTAAAAAGATTTTGTAGCAGTCAATCTTATATTGTTGTTCCTAGTTTATTAAGTCATAGCATATTCTTTTATTGTAGTCTTGATACTAGGGTGTAACACTTTACCATGCTATCAGTGAGCTGTAAAGATATGGACGTTGGTTTAAGCTCTCCAATGTCCAGCTTCCTGAAAATAGATAAAGGCATTAGGCATACACTGGCACCTAGATCACATAAGGCTTGGTTAAAAGACATGCTTCCAATAGAACAAGGTATAGAGAAACTACCTGGATCCTTCAGTTTTGGTGGCAATTTATTCTGGATAATAGCACTACAATCCTCAGTTAAAGCCATAGTACCATAGTCGTCTAATTTTCTTTTGTTACACAAGATCTCTTTCAAGAATTTTGCATATGATGGCATTTGAGATATAGCTTCAGTAAAAGGAATATTAATGTAAATCTTTTTCAACACTTCAAGAAATTTGCCAAATTGTTTATCAAGTTTTGCTTGCACTAACCTTTGGGGAAAGGGTATAGGTGGTCTATAAGATGGAGGTAAATTAGGTTTAGAATCATCACTCTAACATGGCTCATCACCTTTTGGTTCATCACCCTATTGAGGTGGCAAACTTGCTTGGGATGGTTCATGTACAGAAGATTTTTCTAACTCTAATTCATCATCATTATTATCATTAGGCTCTTTTTCATTTATCACAACTTTCCCTTTCGGTTCCTCTAATTGTCTCCCACTTCTAGTGATGATAGCATTACAGTGCTCCCTAGGGTTCAACTCAGGTTTAGCAGGTAATTTTCCAGGGGGTCTGTAAGAACTACTAGCTTGTTGTGCTATTTGATTTTCTAATATTTTGTTGTGGGCTGCTAATGATCCTACTTGATAAGCTAATTGACTAACCATTCCCTTAAGATCTTTAATTCTTTATTTTGATTTTGCATGAGCTGATTTTGATTAGTCATAATCTTTTCTAGCATGGACTCAATGTTTGACTTCTGATTTGGGTTTTGACTTTGATTTGGCTTATTTTGGAACCCTCTATTTTCAGTTTGCCCCCCACATTGTTGTTATTTTTCCAAGATAAGTTGGGGTGATTCCTCCATCCAGGGTTGTAGGTACTAGAATAGGGATCATTGTTTCTTCCTTGATTATAATTCCCTAATGCATTAACATGTTCACTATCCTCACTAGCAATGACCTTACAAGCTTCAGAGATATGACCATTGTTACCACATATATCACAAACAAGAGATGAAGAAACAACAGCAGTTTGCATCTTAAAAGAATCAAATCTGTTGCACAAAGAGTCTACCTTTTCTGCCAAGGGGTGCCAACCATCACTTTCATTCTTACCTTGGGAAGGTTTATAAAGCACTCCTCTCTCTGAAGTCCACTGGTTATGATTTAAAGCCATTTCTTCCAGCAACTTGAAAGCATCATCAATGGTTTTGCTCATCAGAGCTCCTCCTGCAGCAGCATCAACAATTAAGCTGGTATTATAAAACAAACCATTATAAAAAGTATGAATTAAAACCCAATTTTCAATGCCATGGTGAGGACACTTCCGTTGTAAATCATTGAATCTCTCCCATGCCTCACTAAAAGATTCACCATTCCTCTGTGCAAAGCTTGAAATCTGGTTTCTCATTTGGATGGTCTTGCTTGGTGGAAAATATTTCATCAAGAAGGCATTGGACAATTGCTCCCATGTGGTGAAGGTACCGGTAGGTTGTGCTTGAAGCCAAGATCGCGCTCGGTCCCTAAGAGAAAAAGGAAACAATCTCAGTTTTAATGCATCGTTAGAAACACCATTTATTTTAATTGTATCACAAAGTTCAAGAAACAAAGAAAGGTGTTGGTTAGGATCTTCAAGAGGAGATCCTCCAAACTGGTTCTATTGAATCATAGATAAGAAAGCAGGCTTGATTTCAAAGTTATTAACCTCTATGACCGGTCTAGCAATGCTAGAGTGAATCTCCCATGGATTAGGGGTTGCATAGTCCCTAAGTGATCTTTTTTCTGCCATGGTCACTTCTTCCTCTTCTTATTGTCTTTCTTCAAATATAAGTTTCCTACACAGTCTAAGAGTTTTATTTATCTCAGGTTCAACAGGTACAAGAGGTCCTGATCTAAGATTCCTACGCATGCAAAGTAGATAAATCAAATGATTTCAAGAGAGAAAAAAATAATAAAAAATAAACAGAAAATAAAACCTAGTATAGCAATACTTTCAATATCTTCAATATTGACAAAACCAAAGTCCCCGACAACGGCGCCAAAAACTTGCTGTAGTCTTCAAGTGCACGGACTCAAAGTAATAAAGAAAGATATCGAACCATAGAGACCTCGTTGTCAAGTACTGAATAATTGAGTTCTTACTATCTAGGCAATCAAAACAATGCAAGTGAACTAATGAAGGCTAACGAAAATATCAGAGAGAAAATCTAAGACTAGGGTTTCATTCACTTTAATTTCTATGACTAGATATGAATAGTGATTTCTCAGTTTAATTTTATCATGATAAAGACATAATTTACTTCATAAAGTGATTGTCTCACTTTCGTGCAGACAATCATGCAGGGACCGATCTTCGCTTTCGCACAAGATTTATCCCAAGCAGAAAATAAGTAAATCATCAATCAAAGAACTCAAGGATCACTTTCATGCATCCGAATTCTAAGTTGATTATCTCAAGTGGCATCTCAAGGATCACTTTCGTGCATCCGAGTCTCAACACAAGTTCTACTTATTGTTCTCCAACGTTCCGATCCTCACTTTCGCACAAGATCTCCACGTTTGATAAATTAACTCAATCCTAGATTCATATTATTATCATGGCAATTATTCTTTTAAAATCAAGAAACAAGAACTAACCTAATTTCTTACAGTAAGTTCCTACCATTCAATTCTAGGGTTCCAAGTTCTCAAGCAAGTTACCTTTTGGTCCTTATTGCGAAAACTCTAAAACATGATTAATAATATGAATCTATGGAGAATTAAAGAGCAATTATCACATAAGTAGAATTATCATGCTAAAATTATACGTGACGAAGTAATAAAAAAAATTTATCTAGTCATTAAGAAATCAAAGAGAATTACTCCCCCATGTCCCATAAAAGGTTTAAGCTAGCATGGATGAAAGATTACAATAATCTACAGTATCAAAGTGTAGGAAATCAAGAAAGAGGGGAAAAACAAATAACCACACGGCCATAATTTCCATGCGTGAAAAATGCCGGCGGCGTGCTTTTGTCAATTTCTCGTCCGATCGAGATCCTTTCTCTCTAAAACATATGTGGTATCGTCTCCTCTTCCAAGCAAAGCTTCCCCTCAAATTTCACGGCCGGAGATGCGTTGTATGCTTCCCGGCGACAAAACCTAAGGCGGCAGCGTGAAACTCGATTTCTCTCCCGATAGTCAATGAAAATTAGCTTTTGGTGTCTATGTCTTCCTCTCATCGAAAGCTCCCCTTCTGCTTCTTATGGATCTTTGATTTATGGCCTGGATCATCCGCAATTGATCGCGCAAAAATCAGGCTCCAAAACGTCCAGAAAAATCGCATGCCAGAAAGAGAATTATGGCCATGGAAATAGTTATCGCACTGCCATAATTTCAGTCGAGTTCTCTGATCGAAACTATCTGGCAATTACGGCTCCGTAAAATAGGTTACGGCAGTGCCATAATTTTAGCCAATATTTCTGGTCAGAAAGCGCTCCAAATTACGGCCCGTGAAAATCTTTACAGTAGTACCGTAATTTCTGAAAATCTTTCTGGACGAAAAATTTCCAAATTACGGCAATGCTCTGATATTACGGTAGCCAGTGAAAATACGGTACCGTAATATAGATTACGGCCCTGCTGTAATTTGGTCTGAAGCTCCAATCTTCATAAAATTTGACATATAATCTCCTCTTGATGGTGGGAATTCATTCATGCATCTGGAATTGCTTGAAAACGCCTAAAAATCGTGCCTTTTTACTTGAAAATCATCAAAAACCAAAAAGAGTAGATTCCGCAGTATTTGATAAAAAAGGCATAAAAATAATCAAAGGTTCATGAATTAGACACAAAAAGATATATGAAATGGCACAAAATTTACTATAAATTTCGGTGTCATCAATCTTTAACTTTAGTTGCTTGGTCAGGCCTTTCAGCTCAACACACTGAATCTCAACTTTAGGAAGATTGACCCTAACCAATTCTTCGAAGAGCTACTTTAGATTGTAAATAATCTCAGAGGCACTCTTCTGTTCATATTGCCCTCGAAACTCAGGCGACATATTGGTTAGCATCAAATTAGCATAAGAATCCTTCTCAGCTGCTGAGGCTGAGCATGGAAGTGGTTTAGGAATAGGCTGCTCAAGGATATAAAGCTTCCACTCGAGCTTGAGCACAATTCTCAAGTTCATATACCAATCCAGTAAGTTCGATCCAACTAACTTATTCTTCTCTAGGACAGATCGTAGTGACCATCTGCTATTGTTTGTAGCCATGATCTACAACAACCAAGAAGAGCAGATTAGTACTACTTCAAGTCATTTAAACTGAACTTGTTTTAAATGACAATGACTCCCACTATTTTAATCAAATTGATAACCCACAATGTTAATCGGGAAATCCGAGATTTCCTAGTGAGATGGGATCCTTATTCCACATGAGGCTTTACGTCCCATGAGGGTGAGATGACATGCACAAAGTAACCCATGCTTCTTAAGGTAGGCTCGCCGGCAGATTGCACTTGACGTAGGGCATTTCATGTCGAGGCATTTCATGTCTAGCAAGGAATGGATACAGCATTGACGTAGGGCAGAAGTTCACAGTTGCTGGAGGAGAGAAGAGATGAGGAAGAAGAGAAGAGAGGATAACTAGAGGGGCCTTTGGGTCCCCCTCAAAGAAGCAAGAAAGAGAGGCCAGCGGCTCACCCTCTAACAAGCAAGAAAGAGGGGCCAGCGGCTCACCCTCAAGGTAGCAAGAAAGGGGCCATTGGCTCACCCTAACCATAGCCCCACAAGGAGGAAGATGTTGGTGTATATGCCCTAAGGACCTAATTCTAGTCCGTTACTTGTACTACTTGACATTGATATTGATATCATACTGGCATTGTCGTTATCATTATTTGTTTACATCTGCGAACATATACTTATATGATAATGTCCCTGGAGACAGATTGGATTTGTGCTCAAACTATTGTCCCTAGTCAATGTACCTTAGTGGATATAGGACAGCTATGGTACTTGTAAGACTGGTATATGGGCTGGTTAGGCACGAGGTGCTAACGCAGGCATATGGGTATATCAGTGGTAGATATACTGGACCGACCCGCTGTGAGGCAATGACTTGGTGTCACGAGTTATCTGCAAGTCCTCACAAGGTGGCAAAACCCTAGATAGGCGCATGAAAAATTTCTTCTAAAGCAGCGGAGTGGGTTTCTTAGTATCATCGCATGCAATATGATCAACTTAACAACATGAAAAGAATTCATACCGAAGCCATGTGTTGGATGGCGTCTTGGAAAGAGAGAGCAAGAGAGATCTCCTCCAAATGATGCGCACACAAGAATGAGGATGCGCTCACTTCCTTGGTGCTCCTTGTGCTAGCAAGGTTCCAAGAGGTGTCTTTGATCGAATGGAAGGGATGGATGAAGCTTTGCTCGCTTTGCCAAATGACTCTCCAAGGCGTCCAAGACTCGTCACACACGAATGCCCTCTCGAGAGTAAGTGGGGAAAGGCGAGAGAGAAGTTCTCTTGGCGTGAATGTGAGATGTGGTCACGTTAGAGAACATGCTATCTAAAAATAGCAATGTCTCAACGTTCATGCGACCATGCATTACCCCAATCGCCAATGCCTCTTTACTTGAACCATGCGCTCACCCAATGAGCTGGTTCAAATCGATTTGGTTCAATAACCAAATAAACCAAGCAACTAGTCCAGATCATAACAAAAACCCCTAAGGCTTAAGATCTGACCGTTCATCTCTTGATGCTCCTGATCTCACCGATCTAGCATCCATTCTCTCAATCGAAGCTTACCGATCTCAAGCCCTTATCAATCAAACATGATCAGACTGGATCTCACTTACAATCAGAGATTAAATCCCTTTAAACTGAACCCAAACAATTCAGTCCACACGATCTGACTTAAGTAAGCCATATCATCAAATTGTGCGACCCTAAGGGTTTCCTTTAAATGTCGGTAATGATAACTTACGTTATCATGATCAGTGAGGGGTATCTAGCAACACATCACTGTCTCCCGATATAAAGGAAAGAGTCTTCCAAGACTACACCCAAACCACAGCACAAGTGTGAATCCAATTCACAAGGCATGCAAATTTCCTTTGCCACTGGATGTTCTTATTGGACAAGCGTGTCAAGCCTGTAGCTCCAATATGATGAGCATGATTAGATCAGATGAACACTGTCATCTGGGTATGGCCATACACTTTCTCAATCATCTCATACAGAGGGGGGCCCCTTTAGAACATCATACTCCAATTAAGGAGATGGCAATCCTTTATCTATCACTAGTGCCCTAACCTGACTCAAGCTCACCATCCAAGATAGTCTATAATCATTATGTTTCAAATGATATTGAACTACCTCAAAACAATGACAATCATCATTTAGAAACACAAGTGATCTCAAGTCAGAGGAAATGTGCCACTTGTTGCAATCAAGGATTATTCACATTGTGACAAGCAATTGAATATCCTAGTAGGGTCTGTCTAGTACATCCAATGTACCCATGAGTCTACATCTTATTCCATGCTCGAAGCATCCTATAAGATTAGAACACATATTAGTCTCAATCATATCAAGGCTGTCTCATGTTCACCAAGATATCTTGACTAAGGACATAACTGCATGTCAGCCTAGCTGAACAGCTTTGAGACATTATTCAGAAGTACACTTATTGCAGCAGACAATGTAACAAACTGAATAACAACCATGCCTTTATAAACATAAGAGTTTATTACATGATACTGATACAATCCCAAGGCCTCAAACATTAGCCTTAAGGGCATACCCCAACAATCTCCCACTTGCACTTAATCTAATGGTTGAGAAATTTCAAACCCATATTATTACAGTGCTTCTCATGCTTCTGCTGCGCCAGAGGCTTGGTAAGCGGGTCAGCCAGATTGTCATCTGTATGAACCTTGCAGACTTTGATCTCGCCACGATCAATGATCTCCCGGATCAAATGAAACTGTCTCTGTATGTGCTTGGACTTCTGGTGCGACCGTGGTTCCTTTGCTTGTGCAAATGCTCCAGTGTTATCACAAAAGATAACCAAAGGATCAGCACTGGAAGGAACAACACCAAGTTCCTGAACGAACTTACAAATCCACACTGCCTCCTTGGATGCTTCCGAGGCTGCAACATACTCGGCTTCTGTTGTGGAATCAGCAACAATAGACTGTTTGAAACTCTTCCACACCACCGCTCCTCCATTCAAGCTAAAAACATAGCCTGATTGCGATCGAAAATCATCCTGGTCAAACTGGAATGAAGCGTCAGTATATCCTTCAATACTGAGTTCTTCCTGACCACCATATATCAAGAACATATCTTTGGTCCTCCGCAGATATTTTAAGATGTTCTTGACTGCAATCCAGTGTGCCTGACCTGGATTACTTTGGAACCGACTGGTCACGCTTAATCCGTAAGCGACGTCTGGGCGAGTACACAACATCGCATACATAATGGACCCAATAGCCGAAGCATAAGGCGTATTGTCCATCTCATCTTTCTCAGTCTGTGTTTGTGGACACTGACTCTTCGAAAGATTCAGACCATGTCTGACTGGAAGATATCCTCTTTTAGAATTCTCTAAATGAAATCTTTCCAGGACTTTATCGATGTAAGTACTCTGGCACAGCCCGAGAAGCCTCTTAGATCTATCCCTGTAGATCTTCACACCTAATACATAGGCTGCTTCTCCTAAATCTTTCATCTGGAAACATTTTCTTAACCATGCTTTAACCGCATGCATTTCAGGAATATCATTTCCAATGATTAAGATATCATCGACGTAGAGGACTAAGAAAGTAATCACGCTCCCACTAAACCTCTTATATACACACGGGTCATCATCGTTCTTGATGAAACCAAATTCAGAGATTGATTCATCAAAACGAATATTCCAGCTTCTCGATGCTTGTTTAAGTCCATAAATAGACTTCTTTAACTTGCATATTTTATGACGATCTGATGGATTAGTGAAACCTTCAGGTTGTGTCATATAGACATCCTCGTTCAGATTTCCATTAAGGAAAGCGGTCTTCACATCCATCTGCCAGATCTCATAATCATAATATGCAGCTATCGCGAAAAGAATCCGAATAGACTTAAACATAGCTACAGGTGAGAAAGTTTCATCATAATCTATCCCGTAGATTTGTTTGAAACCTTTCGCAACTAGCCTGCCTTTATAGGTAACCACGTTACCATCCATGTCAATCTTCTTCTTAAAGATCCATTTACAGCCTATAGGGATAACTCCCGGAGGCGGATCAACCAAATCCCAGACTTGGTTATCTGACATGGAGTCCATCTCGGCGCGCATAGCTTCAAGCCATCTCGCTGAGTCCGGTCCACTGACCGCATCCGCATAAGTTAGGGGTTCATCATTATCAATGATGTAGACTCCGTCATAGCGCTCAGGCTGTAGACGGATCCTTCCCGATCTTCGCGGTTCCCGTGATATCTGAGCCTGAGGTTGTTCAGTAACCTGTTCTACCAGCTCAGGCTCATCCAACTGTACTTGAGCACTTTGTCCTTCCTCTGGATTCTCATCCCGCTTTATTTCTCTCCCAATGGCCTCTTGCAGAAGAAACTCCTTCTCAAGAAATATGGCCGTCCGAGCAACAAACACCTTGTTCTCTTTGGGATCGTAGAAATAATAACCCTTAGTTTCCTCAGGGTAACCGACAAAGATACATTTCTCAGATCTGCTCTCTAGTTTCCCAGAGGCGAGCTTTTTGACATAAGCCTCGCAGCCCCAGATCCTGATAAATGTCAAGCTCGGCTGTTTCCCATACCATAACTCATATGGAGTCTTTGAAACTGCCTTGGATGGCACTCGGTTTAGTACCTTTGCAGCTGTTTCTAGTGCAAATCCCCAAAAGGAGTAAGGTAGAGTAACCTGACACATCATAGAACGAACCATATCAAGTAACGTTCTATTTCTCCTCTCGGACACACCATTCCATTGCGGTGTTCCTGGCGGAGTGAGCTGTGAGATAATCCCACACTCCTTCAGATAGTCAGTAAACTCTCGACTTAGGTATTCTCCACCTCGATCAGAACGAAGTGCCTTGATATTTCGGCCTAACTGATTCTGTACTTCATTCTTGAACTCTTTGAACTTGTCAAAAGATTCACTTTTATGTCTCATAAGATAGACATACCCATATCTACTGAAATCATCAGTGAAGGTAATGAAGTACTGATAGCCACCTCTGGCATGTTTACTAAAAGGCCCACACACATCACTGTGTATAAGGTCAAGTAAACCTGAAGTCCTTTGACCTTTATGAGGAAAAGGTGACTTCGTCATTTTGCCCATCAAACAAGCTTTGCATGTATCAATCTCCTCATAGGAGAATGATCCCAGCAGTCCATGATCATGCAACCGCTTAATGCGTTTCTTGTTAATATGGCCTAAACGACTATGCCATAGCAAGGTGCTGTTATCAGCATATTTGGCTTTCTTATTATCAATATTGTGTATAGAACATTCCATGTCCAACATGAATAACCCATTGTTAATTGAACCAGTAGCATAAACTATATTATCTAAAGAAAGAACACACTTTGAAATATTGCATTCAAAGGAAAACCCTTTCCTGACAAGAGCAGGAATTGAGATAATATTTTTAGTAATGCTTGGAACAAAGTAACAACTGTTTAATTCTAACACAAGTCCAGATGGTAAAGAGATGAAATAGTCTCCTACAGCAACAGCAGCAACCCGTGCCCCGTTTCCAACTCGTAGGTCCACCTCATGCTGTCCCACCTGTCTTCTTCTCTTGAGTTCCTGTACATTTGAACAAATGTGAACTCCACATGCAGTGTCCAACACCCATGAAATAGAAGAAGAAGATATCATGACTTCCGTCACATAAATACCTGAGCCAGAAGCGATGCTTCCCCTCTTGTCTCCCTGGAGCGCTTTACAGTCCTTTTTCCAGTGACCCAACTGGCCACAGTGGAAACATCTGTATTCCTTCGACCGCTTGACCTTTTGCTTCAGAGCCTTGCTGTAGCTCTTGACAGGGGTCTTGCCCTTCTTCCCCTTCTTCTTGTTCCTTGAAGGAAACATCAAGACAGAGGTTGAAGGCTTTCCCTTCAGAGTCTCCTCAGTAGTCAAGAGCATATTGAGCAACTCTGCCGGAGTACAATTGATTTTGTTCATATTAAAGTTAATAATGAACGCATCGAAAGAGGGCGGGAGAGACTGCAGAATAATGTCTACAGCAAGCTCCTGATTGATGGTATGCCCCAGTTTCTCTAGAGCCTCCTTGTGCCCAATCATCTTGAGCACGTGAGCTCCCACTGGACTCCCTTCAGCCAGTTTGCTCTGAAAGAAAAGCTTAGTCAGATTATAGCGTTCTGTCCTCGCCTGTGCAGCATACAGCTTTTTGAGGTTCGCTATAATCTCTATAGCCGACATATCCTCATGCTGATGCTGCAGCGGTGGCGTCATAGACGCTAGCATCAGGCAAGCGACATCAATGCTATCATTGACGTGCTTTTCATAAGCTTCCCGAACCGCCCTTGCGGCGTTCGGAGCGGGCTGAGGCGGTATAGCCGTCTCGAGGACATACAGTTTCCTCTCTGCCTTAAGAACAATCTTAAGGTGTCCGTACCAGTCTGAGAAGTTCGGCCCAGCAAACTTCTCCCTTTCCAGTAGGGATCGCACATTGAAGTTCATGGTGTTCGTTGATGCAGGTATCTACAACAATGCAAGAACAGCAAGGTCAGTATCAATGTTAAGAATCGATCAGGACTTAAGAAAGATTCCTTTTCTCACTATTTTATCTGGCTAAAAAATCCAGCAAAAACAGCCCGAAAGAGTAGAACTCTTTTAGTGAGATGGGATCCAGATTTCATACTTGGTCTCCGCGTCCCGCTCAGGTGAGATAAGATGCACAGAGGGTTCAAGTACTAATCTCTGGTAGGCTGTCCCAGCCAATCGCCAACCCGTGCGATTCCCCTTCATCTGGGCAATCCAGCAGACTGTGCCAACTAAGTTGGTACAACACAGTCTCTGACCCCATAGATGGCTGCCTCCATGTGCTACCATATGCGCCACATATGTAGCCTACATGGTCAAGCTGACCCGACCTACTCCCTGGACCACCATGTGCTATGCTGAGCAACGAGAAGCGATAAATCCCTTCCCTGTAACACGCAGGTGTAATCCCGCACCGTCTGAAGATAGATGGACGTACCCACTGAGTGGGTACAACACGGCTCCAACGATAATCAGAACAGTGAGGTTTCGCGTCAGAAGGCTTACGAGCTTGATATTTTAGCGTTGGATTTTAACGGTCTTTTATCTTCTTATCTATCATGCAATTCCTATGGTGATAGCAGAAGATTTAAATCATGCTATTCTAATTGTAATTAAACAATAAAAGAAAGCAAGCTGATCTTATGTGGTAAAAGCCCATAAGCCTAAGTAAGACCTTAATTTCACTTAAGTCTTCACTTGCTTTTCTTCATGGGTCTTTTGCTGCTCATCTGGCCCAAACCAGGGCCCAAGCGCCATCTGCAGCTCAGGTGCGCCTACCAGGGAAAATGCGCCTGGTCCCAGAGTCGAACCCTGGACCTCCCACCTGGTCAAGCCTTTGCTGCAAGCGCCTCTGCCAAGTGTGCTCTGTGCTCTTGTCTAATTAAATTACAATTTAACTATCTAGACAAGATTGACACGCAGGTCAATAACACTTTATAAATTAATGGAAATGTGATGCGCAGATAACAATAAAATAATTTACATTTAATTTCCAGGCACGCAGGCCCCAGCACAGCACACATTAAACGGGCAGCCCACATAAGATAAAATAAACACACATATGGCATCCAAACAGCATGTGATCCAATTAAGAAATTAAAGTTTTGAAAACCCCTTTGGCATCAATTTTAATATTCTTATATGCCCTACAACCTTACAACGGTCCATTAATAGGGATCTACTCATCCAATCTAATCAGATCCAGTGCCCTTGCATGCACCAAGTCCTAACTGACTTGAGTCGACCCAGTGGTCAACTATGCATGCGCCAAGGGCTGAACCACCCCATGAGTTCTGGCAAGCGGGTGTGACCCCGGGCCTAACTCATGTGCGTTCATGGGTTGTCTCAACCAGACATCGCTACACGCCTGTGATGCAGTCGACCTACAGCCACCTCTTGCTTGCGCAAAGGTGCTATCTGGTCGACCCATCTAGGCTGTCAGATGATCTGATCAGACTGGTTGGATCTAACCTAGAGGATGACATCAACCCTACTAACCCGTCTAAGGATTTATAGTAAGACCTTAGATCTAGTGAGGTCGCGCAAGTAATATACGTTTGATAAAACATCAACAATAAAGATGCGCCGACTTTCATACATGCTCTAACATGAAAAACATATGTAATCATTTTCGCATGTAACCTAACCTATAGATCTAAGCATGTTGCGCAAACATGGATCACAAAACATGGTATAGCAATCATAAAACATGCATCAACCAAGCTCTGATACCAATTGCAAGTCCTCACAAGGTGGCGAAACCCTAGATAGGCGCATGAAAAATTTCTTCTAAAGCAGCGGAGTGGGTTTCTTAGTATCATCGCATGCAATATGATCAACTTAACAACATGAAAAGAATTCATACCGAAGCCATGTGTTGGATGGCGTCTTGGAAAGAGAGAGCAAGAGAGATCTCCTCCAAATGATGCGCACACAAGAATGAGGATGCGCTCACTTCCTTGGTGCTCCTTGTGCTAGCAAGGTTCCAAGAGGTGTCTTTGATCGAATGGAAGGGATGGATGAAGCTTTGCTCGCTTTGCCAAATGACTCTCCAAGGCGTCCAAGACTCGTCACACACGAATGCCCTCTCGAGAGTAAGTGGGGAAAGGCGAGAGAGAAGTTCTCTTGGCGTGAACGTGAGATGTGGTCACGTTAGAGAACATGCTATCTAAAAATAGCAATGTCTCAACGTTCATGCGACCATGCATTACCCCAATCGCCAATGCCTCTTTACTTGAACCATGCGCTCACCCAATGAGCTGGTTCAAATCAATTTGGTTCAATAACCAAATAAACCAAGCAACTAGTCCAGATCATAACAAAAACCCCTAAGGCTTAAGATCTGACCGTTCATCTCTTGATGCTCCTAATCTCACCGATCTAGCATCCATTCTCTCAATCGAAGCTTACCGATCTCAAGCCCTTATCAATCAAACATGATCAGACTGGATCTCACTTACAATCAGAGATTAAATCCCTTTAAACTGAACCCAAACAATTCAGTCCACACGATCTGACTTAAGTAAGCCATATCATCAAATTGTGTGACCCTAAGGGTTTCCTTTAAATGTCGGTAACGATAACTTACGTTATCACGATCAATGAGGGGTATCTAGCAACACATCACTGTCTCCCGATATAAAGGAAAGAGTCTTCCAAGACTACACCCAAACCACAGCACAAGTGTGAATCCAATTCACAAGGCATGCAAATTTCCTTTGCCACTGGATGTTCTTATTGGACAAGCGTGTCAAGCCTGTAGCTCCAATATGATGAGCATGATTAGATCAGATGAACACTGTCATCTGGGTATGGCCATATACTTTCTCAATCATCTCATACAGAGGGGGGCCCCTTTAGAACATCATACTCCAATTAAGGAGACGGCAATCCTTTATCTATCACTAGTGCCCTAACCTGACTCAAGCTCACCATCCAAGATAGTCTATAATCATTATGTTTCAAATGATATTGAACTACCTCAAAACAATGACAATCATCATTTAGAAACACAAGTGATCTCAAGTCGGAGGAAATGTGCCACTTGTTGCAATCAAGGATTATTCACATTGTGACAAGCAATTGAATATCCTAGTAGGGTCTGTCCAGTACATCCAATGTACCCATGAGTCTACATCTTATTCCATGCTCGAAGCATCCTATAAGATTAGAACACATATTAGTCTCAATCATATCAAGGCTGTCTCATGTTCACCAAGATATCTTGACTAAGGACATAACTGCATGTCAGCCTAGCTGAACAGCTTTGAGACATTATTCAGAAGTACACTTATTGCAGCAGACAATGTAACAAACTGAATAACAACCATGCCTTTATAAACATAAGAGTTTATTACATGATACTGATACAATCCCAGGGCCTCAAACATTAGCCTTAAGGGTGTAAGATCCAAGGATCTTAAGTTCTGGTAAGCATTATTTTGATTTAAATAAAATTATTGACTATGATAATTTTATGTATTGGTTGTCAAATTATAGTTAATTAACTAGAGATTTTGGTTGTTAATTTATTGTAAATAAATTAGAGATTATTTATTTGATTGTTGGCTGATTTATGATAAATTATTATTGGTTGTTCATGATAAATTAATTAGGATGTATGGTTGTAAATTGTAAGTTAATTAATTAGAACTTATTGGTTAATTAATTAGACCTTATTGGTTAATTAATTAAATTCTTATTGGATATTAATTAAATCCTTATTGGATTTGTGTTTAAGTGAAATAATTAATTGGATATTAGATTTAAAATTCAATTTATTAGTTAAATGAATTAAGTCCTAATCGGATTAACTAATTGGATTTTAAAATTCGAATTTAGTTAGTTAAATGGGTTAAACCTATTTGAATTAATGGGTTAATGGGTTTAAAATTTTAAAATCCAAAGTTTAAGTGGGAATTGCGCTTAGGGTAAGAGTTTTTGGCGATTTTGACTTGAGGAAAATTGTGGGCGACGGCTTGAGAAGAAGTGGCGATTCTTGAAGAGTTTTGAGGTGATTTTCTTCATCTTCTTCCCTTGGCGATTTTTCCTTGAAGAGAAGAAATTCCTTTGGCGGGTTCTTGAAGATTTTTGGGCGACTTAAAAGCTTTAGACGATTTCTTTTGTGGAGAATTTTCGGTTTAAGAGGTGAGTGGTGTGTCTTTTCGATTCCTAGCAATTTGGTTGTATTAATTAATGAGTTAGATTGATTGGAAAGTTTTATCATGCTAAAAACCGAATTTGAGCCATTCATTTATGAAAACCCAAATTTGATATTAATCTTGATATTGTGGTTAACATGTTTACATGTGAATTGAATCTTGATATTTCTCCATGAAAGGTTAGATTAGGGTATTTTCCATGAAAACCGAATTTGAGGCATATCTCCATGAAAACCGAATTTAGGGTAATTATTGTGTGGAGTTTAGGAAGCATTAAATCATTGATCTTGAGTATGAAATTCTTGCTAACTAAGGTGTTAATTAAGGTGTATTTTTAAATTGATATTATGTTTGAAACCGTGGGTTACATGTGTGATTTGTAAAGCAATTATGCTTTAATTTTATGTTGATTTTTGGGGCGCATGATAAATGTTATATGTCGAATTTTATGGATGCTTGATAAATTGCCAATAATGTTATGTTGTAAAACTCATGTTTATTTAATTAAAATCATGTAATCATGTTTGAGAACATTGGGTGATAATTTAGCAAAATTACACTGAACTGACCAGCCTGAAATTTAAGGACTACACTATATTCGGTGATATTCGAATATAAAATATTATGTGTTATGTTATATAATTTTGAACAATATGTGTGATCATGTGAATTTTGAACAATATGTGTGATCTTGTGAATTTTGTGAATTTTGAACAATATGTGTGTTTATGTGATTTTTGGAATATTATGTTGTTATGTAAATTGTGAACGTTATGTGGTTATGAGATTTTTGAAAATTATATGATTATGAGAAATTTGGAAAATTATGTGATTATGTGATGGTTAGGACTAAGGCTAGGTGTAACTATGAACTCAAGGGGATAGTCCTTATGTGTTATGTTAAGGGTTTGAATTTCAGCCCTGTATTGTGATATGTGAGGAGGTTGATGTTCAGCCTGCCTATTATGATTATTGTGATGGGGGTTGATGTTCAGCCTGCCCGATATGATTTTTGTGATGACTATCCTAGAGTCTAGTTGACACTTAGGAGTCCACCTTTGTGAAATATGTTCACCTATGTGAAATATGAAATAAGATGTGTCTGTTGTCCAGTAGGAACCTTTTGGGAGAACGGGTTTTGACGCAAAGTGCCATGTCTTGGTCAGACAGGGGCCACCTCTTGATGTCATTACTCTTTTATGTGATGGGGTAATATAAGACGCAAAGTGCCATGTCTTGGTCAGACAGGGGCCACCTCTTGATGTCATTACTCTTTATGTGATGGGGTGATATAAGACGCAAAGTGCCATGTCTTGATCAGACAGGGGCCACCTCTTGATGTCATCACTCTGATGTGTTATGGAGTGATAGAGCAAAGTGCCACGTCGTGACCTGGCGGGGGCCACCTCTTGATTCTACTCACTATCCATGTTTATGTGTTGCACGAGATTTTGCAGCTCCCAGTGCTTTGGCCAAGCCGGGTTAGACCATATTGGTCACTACTGAATATGCTGGACAACTAGGTTAATTAAGTATGGTGTGTTTAGTTGGTTTAAAATATATGTGTTTAATTGGGTTAGAGTAAGACTCTAGAACCTGAGTTTGTGAACATGAGTTTGTTATATGCTAGTGTGTACATCTGACTGTTTATATGATTTCTGTTTCTTTATTTTGTTATATGTTGACATAATGTTCCTGTTAAAGATTTTTAAAATAATCTGCCTATATTTTTGAATGTATGTTCTGGATGGTCGATTTAGACTATCCACTCACTGGGCTGTGTAGCTCACCCCTCATTACTTTCAGGCATAGAGCAGGGGCGCATTTCATGAGTAACATTGGCGTGGATATTATGTTTGCTGCTTAAGAACTTTTATGCTAAAATTTTCTGGAGCCGGTTGTGGCTAAACCATATGATTTATATGAACTATGTGAACCATGTGATGTGAACCATGTGAACTATGTGAATTTGTGTTGCCAGATTGTGGCAGTTAACTGAGTTTAATTTTTGTGTCACCGCGGGCTTCAGCCTGGTTTCGGTGTTTGGTGTCAGTTTATAAAAATCGATTTTGTGGATTTGTTTTGAAATTGAAGTTGATGTGTATTTTTGAAATCGGTTTTGATATACCCTGTAACTTGCATATGTCTAGTGCAAGTATTGCCTGGTGGCAGGTACCTTTATGGATTTTATGAATTTTAATCGGTTTTGATATAACTGTTGCCTTGCATATGTCTAGTGCAAGGATTGCGTGGTGGCAGGTACCCTTACGAGATTTATGAGATTTGAGTTTTGTGAATTTGTGTGTATGGATTTATGGAAATTTTTCAGATCGTGTTTTCTTGAACTCGGTTTTACCTAGCATATGATCGATCTTATATGAAACATCCTGTATCATTTGTGAATTGTGCCATTTGTTTGGGGTTAAGAATGTGGGATGTTTCAGAATGGTATCAGAGGAGTTGGCTAGCTAAAACTTAGTTTGGGGGAAAACATGTTTGTGTATTGCTAGACACCTAATAGGTTTATGATTGTTTTCCTGACTATGATATGTGTGTGACTATGATATGTGCGTGTAGGAATTTGAATTTAAGATGGTGCGAACCAGAGGAAATGCTAGTGATGAGGGCGAGCAGACCCCGAACCTCACGAGAACTATTGAGGCTCTGACTGGCATGGTTCAGCAACAAGGTGCTATGATAGAAAGGCAAGCTCAGATGCTGCAGCAGCAGCAGACTCAGCACCAGGAAGCACAACAGCAGCTCTTGCAGCAGCTGACTCAAGAGAGACCCCAGACTACTACTCGAGCAGTGGGGGATGACTCTCAGGAGGGCGCTCACAGGCGCTATGCTTCACTTGTGAGTGAATTCCAGAAACTGGGTCCCAGCTCTTTTTATGGGGGCTCAGAATCCAGTAATGCCGAAAATTGGCAGCTGTGCTTGGAAAAGATTTTCCAAGTTATGCGTTGCTCGGACGAAGACAAGTTATGTCTGACCACCTACATGATGCGTGCTGACGCAGATGAGTGGTGGAAAGGCGTGGTGAGACTTGCCGAAGAAAGACATGAGACTGTAGACTGGCCTTACTTCTTGTCTCGATTTAACGAGAAGTATTTCCCAGATAGCTTGGTTGAGGACCGAGAGGTGGAATTTATTCACCTGGAGCAGGGTGATATGACAGTGGACCAGTATGAATTACAGTTCACGAAATTGGGAAAGTATGCTCCTCACCTGATAAACACTGAAAAGAGGAGAGCTACCAAGTTTCTCAGAGGTCTCAGATGGGACATTAGAGAGCAGGTTGGTGCTCAACACTTAGAGACCTATGTTGAAACTGTTGGGCGAGCGCGCACCATTGAGAGATATATATCTGAGAGGAGTTCTCATGTTGCCGTGACAGTAGTTCCTGCAGCTGAGGCGGCGGTTCCTCAGCATGGCAGTGGCGGCAAGGGTAAGAAGTACCATAGGCATAAAGATTATAAGAAGAGCAGGTATAAGCCTTACTCCTACAAGGCACCGCAGCAGTCCAGGGATGCACCGCAGCAGTTCAGGGATGCCAGGGATGCAAGAAACAGTATCACTTGTAGTCATTGTGGGCTCAAGGGACATCTAGTGAAAGACTGCCATAGGAAGAATGGTGTATGCTTCAGGTGTAAGAAACCAGGGCACATGGCTAAGGACTGCAAAGAACCTGAGATGCAACCTAGAGGCGCAGATAAGCCTACAGTCCAGACTAGAGTGTATGCTGTGGCTGAGAAGGATACACGAGCTTCCCGATCCGTCGTGGAAGGTACTTTATTCGTATTTGATCAGTTAGCCCGCATATTATTTGACCCTGGTGCAAATTTATCTTTTGTATCTGTTAAGTTTGCTGCATGTTTACCTGTGTTACCTAAGGTAATGAATTATGCTGTGTCTGTGAGTACTCCCTTAGGAAAATCGTTATCTACAGATACTGTTTGTGCTGATTGTGTAGTACATGTAGAGGGCTATGAGTTTCTGGTAGATCTAATCCTCCTAGACATGCAAGATTATGATATCATCTTAGGAATGGATTGGTTGTCTTCCCATCATGCCTCGGTGGATTGCTTTGAGAAAGTAATCACTTTGAATTTGTTAGATGGGAATCGACTTTTTGTGAGAGGTCTAGTGTCAGACCAAGGACCGCATGTGATATCTTTCCTGCAGGCCAGGAAATTACTTGCTAATGGGTGCAAGGGTTATCTTGCGCATGTTAAGGTGCAGGATGATTCTACTTCTGATCTGACTCAGATGGAGGTGGTGAAAGAATTTCCTGATGTGTTCTCTGAAGAATTTTCAGGCTTGCCACCAATTAGAGAAGTGGAGTTTGGCATTGAGTTGGCGCCAGGTACGGCACCTATCTCCAGAGCTCCTTATCGTATGGCTACTTCAGAGTTGGCCGAGCTTAAGAAACAACTGGAGGAATTGCTAGAGAAAGGGTACATTCGGCCTAGTGCTTCTCCTTGGGGAGCGCCAGTGTTATTTGTGAAGAAGAAAGATGGAACCCTGAGGATGTGTATAGACTACAGGCAACTGAACCAAGTGACTATCAAGAATAAGTATCCTCTTCCCAGAATTGATGATCTATTTGATCAATTACAGGGAGCGACAGTGTTCTCTAAGATTGATCTGAGATCAGGGTATTATCAGCTTAGGGTCAAGGATGAGGATATATTTAAGACTGCTTTCAGGACCAGGTATGGGCATTTCGAATTTTTAGTTATGCCTTTTGGACTGACGAATGCACCTGCTGTCTTCATGGATTTGATGAACAGGGTATTCCATGAGTTGCTTGACTCTTGTGTGGTGGTCTTTATAGATGATATATTGGTGTACTCTCAGACTACCTCAGATCATGTCAGTGATTTGCGCAGAGTACTGGAGATCTTGAGGAAGAACCGATTATATGCCAAGGCTAGTAAGTGTGAGTTCTGGCTAGAGAAGATCAGTTTTCTGGGACATGTGATTTCTGGTCAGGGGGTGTCTGTGGATCCAGTTAAAGTGCAAGCCATTCTTAATTGGGGAAGACCGACTAGTGCTACTGAGATCAGGAGTTTTCTGGGTATGGCAGGTTATTACCGGAGATTTGTTGAGGGATTCTCCAAGTTGGCGGGTCCTTTAACTAAATTAACCAGAAAGGAGGTCAAGTTTATTTGGGATGATAAGTGTGAAGAGAGCTTTCAAGAGCTGAAAAGGAGGTTGACTAGTACACCAATCCTCATTATTCCTAGTGATGGGGAAAGGTTTACTGTCTATACAGATGCTTCTGGCAAAGGGTTGGGTTGTGTCTTGATGCAGAAGGGTTCTGTAGTAGCCTATGCTTCGAGACAACTGAAGGAGTATGAATTGAACTACCCTACTCATGACTTAGAGTTGGCGGCCGTAGTCTTTGCTTTGAAGATATGGCGTCACTATTTGCTGGGCCAGGAGTTTGATCTGTTCACTGATCACCAGAGTCTCAAGTATATCTTCACTCAGAAGGAGTTGAACATGAGACAGAGAAGATGGATGGAGTTGATCAAAGACTATGACTTCTCTATTCAGTATCAGGCTGGAAAGGCCAATGTAGTGGCGGATGCGCTGAGCAGACATCCAGTTACTTCAGTAGCTGCTTTACGGGTTAGTGAGTGGCAGTTACTGCAGGAGTTCAGAGATCTCAAGATCAGTGTTTCTCCTAAAGTTCAGACTGGTTACGTGGCTTTTCTCAGAGTACAGTCTGCTTTGTTGCAGAAGATCAGAGATCAGCAGTCTGTGGATCCGAAATTAGTTCAGATCAGGGATAGTCTGGTTGATGGCGCAGTTCAGGATTTTAGCCTGTCTGATGATGGTATTCTTCGGTTTCATGGAAGGGTATGTGTCCCTGAGGAACCGAGCTTGAGGAAAGAAATATTGGAGTGTTGGGGTATGCCCTTAAGGCTAATGTTTGAGGCCTTGGGATTGTATAAGTATCATGTAATAAACTCTTAAGTTTATAATAAGGCATGGTTGTTATTCAGGTTGTTACCTTGTCTGCTGTAATAAGTGTACTTCTGAATAATGTCTCAAAGCTGTTCAGCTAGGCTGACAGGCTATATGTCCTTAGTCGAGATATCTTGGTGAACATGAGACAGCCTTGATATGATGGAGACTAATATGAGTGCTAATCTTATAGGATGCTTCGAGCATGGAATAAGATGTAGACTCATGGGTACATTGGATGTACTGGACAGACCCTACTGGGATATTGCATTGCTTGTCACAATGTGAATGATCCCTGTAAGCAGCAAGTGGCACATGTCCTTTGACTTGAGATCACTTGTGTTTCTAAATGATGATTGTCATTGTTTTGAGGTAGTTCAATATCATTTGAAATATAATGATTATAGACTATCTTGGATGGTGAGCTTGAATCAGGTTAGGGCACTAGTGATAGATAAAGGATTGCCGTCTCCTTGTTTAAGGAGTGTGGTGTTCTAAGGGCCCCCCTATATGCGATGATTGAGATAGTGTATGGCCATACCCAGATGACTATGTGCATCTGATCTAATCATGCTCATCGTATTGGAGTTACAAGCTTGACCCGCTTGTCCAATAAGAACATCCAGTGGCAAAGGACACATGTATGCCTTGTGAATTGAGTCACACTTGTGCTATGGTTTGGGAGTAGTCTTGGAAGACTCTTTCCTTTATATCGGGAGACAGTGATGTGTTGCTAGATACCCCTCACTGATCGTGATAACGTAAGTTATCGTTACCGACATTTAGAGGAAACCCTCAGGGTCGCACAATTTGGTGATATGGCTTACTTGAGTCAGATCGTATGGACTGGATTCTTTGAGTTCAGATTAAAGGGATTTAATCTCTGATTGTAAGTGAGATCTGGTCTGATCATGTTTGATTGATTAGGACTTGAGATCGGTAAGCTTCGATCGAGAGAGGTGATGCTAGATCGGAGAGATCAAGGGCATCAGATGATGAATGGTTAGATCATGAGCCTTGGGGGTTCAATTTGGTCTAGACCAAGTGGCTAGAGCTATTTCGGTTTGGTTTGTTGAACCAAAGCCGATTTGACATTTTGGCTTGAACCGGTTCACAATGGTGAACGCATGGTTCAATCCTAAAATGCGTTTGGGTTGAGTTGAGCGCATGGACTTGATGAGCTTCCATTTATGGAAAGTCATCAAGGGCCGGTTTCACTCACTTCAATGCCAAAAACGCATATGCGTTTGCGCTCTTCTCTTCAACGCATTCGACTTTGGTTGGGTGGTGATTGACGAAGAGAAGGAGAGGTTGAGCAAGAGGAGCTCTCGGCCAAGAGGTTCATCATCCCCTTCCATTCGACACTAGAAGGCTTGGGTGTCTTGCTAGCACAAGAGACCGCAAGGAGTAAGCATCTTCACCTTGTGTGTGAACTTGTGGAGGAGATCTACTTTGTTCTCTTTATCCAAGCCGACTTCCAAGCATATGGCGTTGGTATGATTTTTATCTCAATCTATTCAATCGATTATAGTTGAACATATGGCATGCAAATGATCTTGCGACCCTTGCTTCCGCTTGCATATTTTACATTAGCGCCATGCTTAGGGTTTTGCCCCCTTATGATTAGGGGTTCCTACAATTGGTATCAGAGCTTGGCTCTATGCATGCTATTATGTTTGCTGATGTGATCCTCATGTTGCGCTTACTTTTACTTGAGGCATGCTTTGCTTACATGAAGTTGCGCTTGTATCATGCTTTGCTTACATGAAGTTGCGCTTGTATCATGCTTTGCTTATATGAAGTATGCGCTCCCCCTTGAAGGGGACCCCCTAAAGTTTGCGCTCCCCCTTGAAGGGGACCCCCTTAGATCTAAGGGTTATATGCAAGCATGTTGTTTGTTTGTATGATTGCGCATGTTCTAAGGTTTTTCTAAAACTTACATCTTGCGCGCTTGTTTAGATCTAAGGTGCCACTACATTAAACCCTTAGATGGGTTGATGAGGTTGAAGTCACCACTAGGTTAGATCCAAGTCTGATCAGACCATCTGACAGCTCAGATGGGTTAACCTGATAGCACCTATGCGCAAGCACAAGGTGGCTATAGGTTGACTGCATCTAGGGCGTGTAGCGAGGTCTGGTTGAGACACTACTGAACACACTTGAGTTAGGCCCGGGGTCACACCCGCTTGCCAAAACTCATGGGGGTAGTTCAGCCCTTGGCGCATGCATGGTTGACCATTAGGTCAACTCGGGTCAGTTAGGACTCGGTGCATGCAAGGGCAAAGGATCTAACTAGATGGATGAGTGGATCCCCATCAATGGACCATTGTAAGGTTGTAGGGCTCATAAGGAAATTAAAATTGATGCCATGGGGTTTTCAAAACTTTTAATTTCAAGATGAATGGATCACATGTTGATTGAACCATATGCTTGTTTATTTAGTCTTATGTGGGTTGCCCAATTGTGTGCTGTGCTGGGGCCTGCGCGCCTGGACTTAAAAATTGTAAATTAATTTGTGATCTGCGAATCACATTGTACTTAATTTATAATATGTTGTTGACCTGCGAGTCAACCTTGTCTAGATAGATCAAATGTACTTTGATTAGACAAGAACAAAGGCACACATCCAAGAGGGGCATTCACCTGGTGGTGCACCTGAGGTGCTCTTGGCGCTAGGGCACTGGGTTGGACCAGATGAGATGCAATGAAGCTCAAGTGAAGACTTAAGTTATATTAAGGTCTTACTAGGGTTCATGGGCTTTTACCACATAAGATCATGCTTTCTACTTATTGCTAATAATTAGAATTGCATATTTATGTTTATCTTCTGCTATAGCCATAGGACATGCCTGATAGTAAGAAGATAAAAGACCGTTAAAATCCAACGCTAACATATCAAGCTCGTAAGCCTTCTGACGCGAAACCTCACCTTTCTGACTATCGTTGGAGCCGTGTTGAACCCACTCAGTGGGCACGTCCATCTATCTTCAGACGGTGCTGGATTTCACCTGCGTGTTACAGAGTTGGGATTTATCCCCTCTCGTTGCTCAGCATAGCACGTGGTGGTCCAGGGAGTAGGTCAGGTCAGCTTGACCATGTAGACTACATATGTGGCGCATATGGTAGCACATGGAGGCAGCCATCTCTGGGATCAGAGACTGTGTTGCACCAACTCAGTTGGCACAGTCTGCTGGATTGCCAAGATGAAGGGGAATCGCACGGGTTGGCGATTGGCTGGGACAGCCTACCAGAAACTAGTGCTTGTCATCTCTGTGCATCTTATCTCGCCTGAGCGGGACGCGGAGACCAAGTATGAAATCTGGATCCCATCTCACTAAAAGAGTGTTTACTCTTTCGGACTGTTTACTGGATTTTTCAGTCAGACAAAATAGTGAGAAAAGAATCTTTCTTAAGTCCTGGATTGATTCTGAAACATTGATACTGACCTTGCTGTTCTTGCTTGTTGTAGATTCCTGCAGCAACGAACACCATGAGCTTCAATGTGCGATCCCTACTGGAAAGGGAGAAGTTTGCTGGGCCGAACTTCTCTGACTGGTTCGGACACCTTAAGATTGTTCTTAAGGCAGAGAGGAAACTGTATGTCCTCGAGACGGCGATACCGCCGCAGCCCGCTCCGAACGCCGCAAGGGCGGTTCGGGAAGCCTACGAAAAGCACGTCAATGATAGCATTGATGTCGCTTGCCTGATGCTAGCGTCTATGACGCCACCGCTGCAGCGTCAGCATGAGGATATGTCGGCTATAGAAATTATAGCGAACCTCAAGATGCTATATGCTGCACAGGCGAGGACTGAGCGCTATAATCTGACGAAGCTCTTCTTTCAGAGCAAACTGGCTGAGGGGAGCCCAGTGGGAGCTCACGTGCTCAAGATGATTGGGCACAAGGAGGCTCTAGAGAAACTGGGGCATACCGTCAACCAGGAGCTTGCTGTGGACATTATTCTGCAGTCTCTTCCGCCCTCTTTCGATGCGTTCATTATTAACTTTAATATGAACAAGATCGATTGTACGCCGGCAGAGCTGCTGAATATGCTCTTGACCACTGAGGAAACTCTGAAGGGTAAGCCTTCAACCTCTGTCTTGATGGTTCCTTCTAGGAACAAGAAGAAGGGGAAGAAGGGCAAGGCCCCTATCAAGAATTACAGCAAGGCCCTGAAACAGAAGGTGAAGCGGTCGAAGGACAACAGGTGTTTCCACTGTGGCCAGCTGGGTCACTGGAAAAAGGACTGTAAAGCGCTCCAAGGAGATAAGAGGGGAAGCATCGCTTCTGGCTCAGGTATATATGTGACTGAGGTCATGTTATCTTCTTCTACTATATCATGGGTGTTGGACACTGCATGTGGAGTTCACATTTGTTCAAATGTGCAGGAACTCAAGAGAAGAAGGCAGGTGGGACAGCATGAGGTAGACCTACGAGTTGGAAACGGGGCACGGGTTGCTGCTGTTGCTGTAGGAGACTATTTCATTTCTTTACCATCTGGCGTTGTATTAGAATTAAACAATTGTTATTTTGTACCGAGTATTACCAAGAATATTATCTCTATTCCTGCTCTTGTCAGGAAAGGATTTGCCTTTGAATGCAATATTTCAAAGTGTGTTTTATCTCATGATAATATTGTGTATGCAACTGGTTCAATTAACAATGGGTTATACATGTTGGACATGGAAAATTCTATACAAAACATTGATAATAAGAAAGCCAAGTATGCTGATGACAGCACCTTGTTATGGCATAGTCGTTTAGGCCATATAAACGAGAAGCGCATTAAGCGGTTGCATGAACATGGACTGCTGGGATCATTCTCCTATGAGGAGATTGATACATGCAAAGCTTGTTTGATGGGTAAAATGACGAAGTCTCCTTTTCCTCACAAAGGTCAAAGGGCTTCGGGTTTACTTGACCTTATACACAGTGATGTGTGTGGGCCTTTTAGTAAACATGCCAGAGGTGGCTATCAGTACTTCATTACCTTTACTGATGATTTCAGTAGGTATGGGTATGTCTATTTAATGAGACATAAAAGTGAATCTTTTGACAAATTCAAAGAGTTCAAAAATGAAGTACAAAATCAGCTAGGCCGAAATATCAAGGCACTTCGTTCTGATCGAGGTGGTGAATACCTGAGTCATGGATTTACTGACTATCTGAAGGAGTGTGGGATTATCTCACAGCTCACTCCGCCAGGAACACCGCAATGGAATGGTGTGTCCGAGAGGAGAAATAGAACGTTACTAGACATGGTTCGTTCTATGATGAGTCAGGCCACTCTTCCATATTCCTTTTGGGGTTTTGCACTGGAAACAGCTGCAAAGGTACTAAACCGAGTGCCATCCAAGGCAGTTTTAAAGACGCCATATGAGTTATGGTATGGAAAACAGCCTAGCTTGACATTTATCAGGATCTGGGGTTGCGAGGCTTATGTCAAAAAGCTCGCCTCTGGGAAACTGGAGAGCAGATCTGAGAAATGTATCTTTGTCGGTTACCCTAAGGAAACTAAGGGTTATTATTTCTACGATCCCAAAGAGAACAAGGTTTTTGTTGCTCGGACGGCCATATTTCTTGAGAAGGAGTTTCTTCTGCAAGAGGCCAGTGGGAGAGAAATAAAGCTGGATGAGAATTCAGAGGAAGGACAAAGTAGTCAAGCAGAGTTGGATGTGCCTGAGCTGGTAGATCAGGTTACTGAACAACCTGAGGCTCAGATATCACGGGAACCGCGAAGATCGGGTAGGATCCGTCGACAGCCTGAGCGCTATGACGGAGTCTACATCATTGATAATGATGAACCCCTAACTTATGCGGATGCGGTCAGTGGACCGGAATCAGCTAGATGGCTTGAAGCTATGCGAGCCGAGATGGACTCCATGTCAGATAACCAAGTCTGGGATTTGGTTGATCCGCCTATGGGAGTAATCCCTATAGGCTGTAAATGGATCTTCAAGAAGAAGATTGACATGGACGGTAACGTGGTTACCTATAAAGGCAGGCTAGTTGCGAAAGGTTTCAAACAAATCTACGGGATAGATTATGATGAAACTTTCTCTCCTGTAGCCATGTTTAAGTCTATTCGGATTCTTTTCGCGATAGCAGCATATTACGACTATGAGATCTGGCAAATGGATGTGAAGACAGCTTTCCTTAATGGAAATCTGGATGAGGATGTGTATATGACACAACCGGAAGGTTTCACTAATCCAGCAGATCGTCATAAAATATGCAAGTTAAAGAAGTCCATTTATGGACTTAAACAAGCATCAAGAAGCTGGAATATTCGTTTTGATGAATCAATCTCTGAGTTTGGTTTCATCAAGAATGAAGATGAGCCGTGTGTATATAAGAGGTTTAGTGGGAGCGTGATTACATTCCTAATCCTCTACGTCGATGATATCTTGATCATTGGAAATGATATTCCTGAACTGCATGCTGTTAAGGCATGGTTAGGAAAATGTTTCCAGATGAAAGATCTAGGAGAAGCAGCCTATGTATTAGGTGTCAAGATCTACCGGGATAGATCTAAGAGGCTTCTCGGGCTGTGCCAGAGTACTTACATCGATAAAGTCCTGGAGAGATTCCATTTAGAGAATTCTAAACGTGGATATCTTCCAGTCAGACATGGTCTGAATCTTTCAAAGAGTCAGTGTCCACAAACACAGACTGAGAAAGATGAAATGGACAATACGCCTTATGCTTCGGCTATTGGGTCCATTATGTATGCGATGTTGTGTACTCGCCCAGACGTCGCTTACGGGTTAAGCGTGACCAGTCGATTCCAAAGTAATCCAGGATTGGCGCACTGGATTGCAGTCAAGAACATCTTAAAATATCTGCGGAGGACCAAAGATATGTTCTTGATATATGGTGGTCAGGAAGAACTCAGTATAGAGGGATATACTGACGCTTCGTTCCAGTCGGACCAGGATGATTTCCGATCGCAATCAGGCTATGTTTTTAGCTTGAATGGTGGAGCAGTGGTGTGGAAGAGCTTCAAACAGTCAACTGTTGCTGATTCCACAACAGAAGCCGAGTATGTTGCAGCCTCGGAAGCATCCAAGGAGGCAGTGTGGATTCGTAAGTTCGTGAGAGAACTTGGTGTCGTTCCTTCGAGTGCAGATCCTTTGGTTATCTTCTGTGATAACACTGGTGCTATAGCACAAGCAAAGGAACCACGGTCGCACCAGAAGTCCAAGCACATACAGAGACGGTTTCACTTGATCCGGGAGATCATTGATCGAGGCGAGATCAAGATTTGCAAGGTTCATACAGATGACAATCTGGCAGACCCGCTTACCAAGCCTCTGGCGCAGCAGAAGCATGAGAAGCACTGTAATAATATGGGTTTGAGATTTCTCAACCATTAGATTAAGTGCAAGTGGGAGATTGTTGGGGTATGCCCTTAAGGCTAATGTTTGAGGCCTTGGGATTGTATAAGTATCATGTAATAAACTCTTAAGTTTATAATAAGGCATGGTTGTTATTCAGGTTGTTACCTTGTCTGCTGTAATAAGTGTACTTCTGAATAATGTCTCAAAGCTGTTCAGCTAGGCTGACAGGCTATATGTCCTTAGTCGAGATATCTTGGTGAACATGAGACAGCCTTGATATGATGGAGACTAATATGAGTGCTAATCTTATAGGATGCTTCGAGCATGGAATAAGATGTAGACTCATGGGTACATTGGATGTACTGGACAGACCCTACTGGGATATTGCATTGCTTGTCACAATGTGAATGATCCCTGTAAGCAGCAAGTGGCACATGTCCTTTGACTTGAGATCACTTGTGTTTCTAAATGATGATTGTCATTGTTTTGAGGTAGTTCAATATCATTTGAAATATAATGATTATAGACTATCTTGGATGGTGAGCTTGAATCAGGTTAGGGCACTAGTGATAGATAAAGGATTGCCGTCTCCTTGTTTAAGGAGTGTGGTGTTCTAAGGGCCCCCCTATATGCGATGATTGAGATAGTGTATGGCCATACCCAGATGACTATGTGCATCTGATCTAATCATGCTCATCGTATTGGAGTTACAAGCTTGACCCGCTTGTCCAATAAGAACATCCAGTGGCAAAGGACACATGTATGCCTTGTGAATTGAGTCACACTTGTGCTATGGTTTGGGAGTAGTCTTGGAAGACTCTTTCCTTTATATCGGGAGACAGTGATGTGTTGCTAGATACCCCTCACTGATCGTGATAACGTAAGTTATCGTTACCGACATTTAGAGGAAACCCTCAGGGTCGCACAATTTGGTGATATGGCTTACTTGAGTCAGATCGTATGGACTGGATTCTTTGAGTTCAGATTAAAGGGATTTAATCTCTGATTGTAAGTGAGATCTGGTCTGATCATGTTTGATTGATTAGGACTTGAGATCGGTAAGCTTCGATCGAGAGAGGTGATGCTAGATCGGAGAGATCAAGGGCATCAGATGATGAATGGTTAGATCATGAGCCTTGGGGGTTCAATTTGGTCTAGACCAAGTGGCTAGAGCTATTTCGGTTTGGTTTGTTGAACCAAAGCCGATTTGACATTTTGGCTTGAACCGGTTCACAATGGTGAACGCATGGTTCAATCCTAAAATGCGTTTGGGTTGAGTTGAGCGCATGGACTTGATGAGCTTCCATTTATGGAAAGTCATCAAGGGCCGGTTTCACTCACTTCAATGCCAAAAACGCATATGCGTTTGCGCTCTTCTCTTCAACGCATTCGACTTTGGTTGGGTGGTGATTGACGAAGAGAAGGAGAGGTTGAGCAAGAGGAGCTCTCGGCCAAGAGGTTCATCATCCCCTTCCATTCGACACTAGAAGGCTTGGGTGTCTTGCTAGCACAAGAGACCGCAAGGAGTAAGCATCTTCACCTTGTGTGTGAACTTGTGGAGGAGATCTACTTTGTTCTCTTTATCCAAGCCGACTTCCAAGCATATGGCGTTGGTATGATTTTTATCTCAATCTATTCAATCGATTATAGTTGAACATATGGCATGCAAATGATCTTGCGACCCTTGCTTCCGCTTGCATATTTTACATTAGCGCCATGCTTAGGGTTTTGCCCCCTTATGATTAGGGGTTCCTACATGGAGGACAGCCATAACTCCAAATATTCTCTACATCCTGGTGTTACTAAGATGTATCAGGACCTCAAGAAAAGTTTTTGGTGGCCGGGTATGAAGAAAGAAGTGTTTGATTTTGTCTCTAGGTGTTTAACCTGTCAGACTGTGAAGGCTGAACATCAGAAGCCTGGTGGTTTGTTGCAGTCTCTTCCTATTCCTGAGTGGAAGTGGGAATGCATCAGTATGGATTTTATATGTGGTTTGCCCAGAACCAGGTTGGGTCATGATGCTATTTGGGTGATTGTTGATAGACTCACTAAATCAGCCCATTTTCTCCCGATTAAGATGACTTATTCGTTAGAGAGGCTGGCTAGATTGTACATTGATGAGATAGTCAGACTGCATGGAGTTCCGGTTGATATTGTGTCTGATAGGGACTCTCGATTTCTGTCCAGATTTTGGAAGAGCTTACAGGAAGGTTTGGGTACTAAGTTGAGTTTTAGTACAGCATATCATCCTCAGTCTGATGGCCAGACGGAGCGTACTATACAAACTCTAGAAGATTTGTTGAGAGCCTATGTGGTTGATTGGAGTTCTGAGTGGAACCGGGATCTATCTTTGATAGAGTTTACTTATAATAATAGCTTCCACTCTAGTATTCAGATGGCTCCTTATGAGGCTTTGTATGGGAGAAGGTATAGGACTCCCTTGTGTTGGGAGGAAACTGGTGACAGAATGATTTTGAGATCTGATGCAGTACAGGAGACTACTGATAAGGTCAGAGAGATCCGGGATAAACTGAAAATTGCTCGGGACAGACAGAAGAGTTATGCTGATGACCGTCGTCGTTCCTTGGAGTTTATGGTAGGGGACCATGTGTTCTTGAAGGTGTCGCCTACTAAGGGTGTAATGAGGTTTGGCAAAAAGGGCAAGTTGAGCCCTAGGTTTGTAGGCCCTTTTGATATTATTGAGAGAGTTGGTCCAGTGGCTTACCGGTTGGCTTTACCTCCTGCTATGGATCATGTGCATAATGTATTCCATGTCTCTACTTTGAGGAAATATCATCCTGATCCATCTCATGTATTGGAGTTGGAACCTCTTCAGATTCAGAATGATTTGACTTTTGAGGAAAGACCTCTCCGGATTGTGGATAGAAAAGATAAAGTCCTGAGGAACAAGACTATACCTTTGGTAAAGGTTACCTGGGGAAATCAGTCAGTGGAGGAGGCGACATGGGAGACTGAAGCTGATATGAGGAAATTTTATGCTTACCTCTTTGATGATATGGATGCTGAGCTTTAGAGGACTAAAGCTTTATAAGGAGGGAGGAATGTAAGATCCAAGGATCTTAAGTTCTGGTAAGCATTATTTTGATTTAAATAAAATTATTGACTATGATAATTTTATGTATTGGTTGTCAAATTATAGTTAATTAACTAGAGATTTTGGTTGTTAATTTATTGTAAATAAATTAGAGATTATTTATTTGATTGTTGGCTGATTTATGATAAATTATTATTGGTTGTTCATGATAAATTAATTAGGATGTATGGTTGTAAATTGTAAGTTAATTAATTAGAACTTATTGGTTAATTAATTAGACCTTATTGGTTAATTAATTAAATTCTTATTGGATATTAATTAAATCCTTATTGGATTTGTGTTTAAGTGAAATAATTAATTGGATATTAGATTTAAAATTCAATTTATTAGTTAAATGAATTAAGTCCTAATCGGATTAACTAATTGGATTTTAAAATTCGAATTTAGTTAGTTAAATGGGTTAAACCTATTTGAATTAATGGGTTAATGGGTTTAAAATTTTAAAATCCAAAGTTTAAGTGGGAATTGCGCTTAGGGTAAGAGTTTTTGGCGATTTTGACTTGAGGAAAATTGTGGGCGACGGCTTGAGAAGAAGTGGCGATTCTTGAAGAGTTTTGAGGTGATTTTCTTCATCTTCTTCCCTTGGCGATTTTTCCTTGAAGAGAAGAAATTCCTTTGGCGGGTTCTTGAAGATTTTTGGGCGACTTAAAAGCTTTAGACGATTTCTTTTGTGGAGAATTTTCGGTTTAAGAGGTGAGTGGTGTGTCTTTTCGATTCCTAGCAATTTGGTTGTATTAATTAATGAGTTAGATTGATTGGAAAGTTTTATCATGCTAAAAACCGAATTTGAGCCATTCATTTATGAAAACCCAAATTTGATATTAATCTTGATATTGTGGTTAACATGTTTACATGTGAATTGAATCTTGATATTTCTCCATGAAAGGTTAGATTAGGGTATTTTCCATGAAAACCGAATTTGAGGCATATCTCCATGAAAACCGAATTTAGGGTAATTATTGTGTGGAGTTTAGGAAGCATTAAATCATTGATCTTGAGTATGAAATTCTTGCTAACTAAGGTGTTAATTAAGGTGTATTTTTAAATTGATATTATGTTTGAAACCGTGGGTTACATGTGTGATTTGTAAAGCAATTATGCTTTAATTTTATGTTGATTTTTGGGGCGAATGATAAATGTTATATGTCGAATTTTATGGATGCTTGATAAATTGCCAATAATGTTATGTTGTAAAACTCATGTTTATTTAATTAAAATCATGTAATCATGTTTGAGAACATTGGGTGATAATTTAGCAAAATTACACTGAACTGACCAGCCTGAAATTTAAGGACTACACTATATTCGGTGATATTCGAATATAAAATATTATGTGTTATGTTATATAATTTTGAACAATATGTGTGATCATGTGAATTTTGAACAATATGTGTGATCTTGTGAATTTTGTGAATTTTGAACAATATGTGTGTTTATGTGATTTTTGGAATATTATGTTGTTATGTAAATTGTGAACGTTATGTGGTTATGAGATTTTTGAAAATTATATGATTATGAGAAATTTGGAAAATTATGTGATTATGTGATGGTTAGGACTAAGGCTAGGTGTAACTATGAACTTAAGGGGATAGTCCTTATGTGTTATGTTAAGGGTTTGAATTTCAGCCCTGTATTGTGATATGTGAGGAGGTTGATGTTCAGCCTGCCTATTATGATTATTGTGATGGGGGTTGATGTTCAGCCTGCCCGATATGATTTTTGTGATGACTATCCTAGAGTCTAGTTGACACTTAGGAGTCCACCTTTGTGAAATATGTTCACCTATGTGAAATATGAAATAAGATGTGTCTGTTGTCCAGTAGGAACCTTTTGGGAGAACGGGTTTTGACGCAAAGTGCCATGTCTTGGTCAGACAGGGGCCACCTCTTGATGTCATTACTCTTTTATGTGATGGGGTAATATAAGACGCAAAGTGCCATGTCTTGGTCAGACAGGGGCCACCTCTTGATGTCATTACTCTTTATGTGATGGGGTGATATAAGACGCAAAGTGCCATGTCTTGATCAGACAGGGGCCACCTCTTGATGTCATCACTCTGATGTGTTATGGAGTGATAGAGCAAAGTGCCACGTCGTGACCTGGCGGGGGCCACCTCTTGATTCTACTCACTATCCATGTTTATGTGTTGCACGAGATTTTGCAGCTCCCAGTGCTTTGGCCAAGCCGGGTTAGACCATATTGGTCACTACTGAATATGCTGGACAACTAGGTTAATTAAGTATGGTGTGTTTAGTTGGTTTAAAATATATGTGTTTAATTGGGTTAGAGTAAGACTCTAGAACCTGAGTTTGTGAACATGAGTTTGTTATATGCTAGTGTGTACATCTGACTGTTTATATGATTTCTGTTTCTTTATTTTGTTATATGTTGACATAATGTTCCTGTTAAAGATTTTTAAAATAATCTGCCTATATTTTTGAATGTATGTTCTGGATGGTCGATTTAGACTATCCACTCACTGGGCTGTGTAGCTCACCCCTCATTACTTTCAGGCATAGAGCAGGGGCGCATTTCATGAGTAACATTGGCGTGGATATTATGTTTGCTGCTTAAGAACTTTTATGCTAAAATTTTCTGGAGCCGGTTGTGGCTAAACCATATGATTTATATGAACTATGTGAACCATGTGATGTGAACCATGTGAACTATGTGAATTTGTGTTGCCAGATTGTGGCAGTTAACTGAGTTTAATTTTTGTGTCACCGCGGGCTTCAGCCTGGTTTCGGTGTTTGGTGTCAGTTTATAAAAATCGATTTTGTGGATTTGTTTTGAAATTGAAGTTGATGTGTATTTTTGAAATCGGTTTTGATATACCCTGTAACTTGCATATGTCTAGTGCAAGTATTGCCTGGTGGCAGGTACCTTTATGGATTTTATGAATTTTAATCGGTTTTGATATAACTGTTGCCTTGCATATGTCTAGTGCAAGGATTGCGTGGTGGCAGGTACCCTTACGAGATTTATGAGATTTGAGTTTTGTGAATTTGTGTGTATGGATTTATGGAAATTTTTCAGATCGTGTTTTCTTGAACTCGGTTTTACCTAGCATATGATCGATCTTATATGAAACATCCTGTATCATTTGTGAATTGTGCCATTTGTTTGGGGTTAAGAATGTGGGATGTTACAAAGGGCATACCCCAACATTATCCTCACAACTGATAGGAGATACATTGATCCCTTGAATTGAGGTCATTGGCCATTCTATGTGGTTAGGGATATGCTTTGATACAACCTAACACCTTGCCGTAGTTGGGAAGCAATAATGGTTGTCATTGGGCATGTCACGACCCATATGAGAAGGTCAATGCACAGACATGGGATTTTCCCCTTCCTACGGGAAGCATGATATCCATAGAGCTCCTCTATGGTTCTATGACAGAAAGTGTATGGCAATACCCAGGTTAGACCTAATTTAGTCATAGCCATGAGATTGGATAGAAACAAGTGGTGACACACTTGGCCAATCGGATATCAGTTCAGCAAAGAGACTGTAATGCATCTATACCTGGTTGCGATGATGGGGATGTCGATGTCGATATCCATTCCGATGACTTGGGTAGCAGCGATGCACTGCTAGGTGCCACTCACTGCTTGTGGTGACCATTGGTCAGCACTTCCAACGTCAGAGGAAGCTACAGGGTCGCACACCTTGATACTCGAGTTCTTGTATTGATCGGGAAGCCTTATGATCGAGTTATTGGATAACTCGGATCTATTCTGGAGATTTCATCAGCGCCAATGGGCCTGATGAGATGGAAGAGATTTGTTGGAGCCAACTTTCATTTACGGCATATTAACCATGGTTAGCCCAATTTGACCTAGGGTTAAATTGGATTGGATCCATGGGCTTGGTTAACATGCATAATGGACATTGGGCTGGGCCCATTGAAAAGTTGGGCTTAATGGGCTTAAGGAGAAGAAAAGAGATGGCGCATGCTTAACCCTAGTTAGACTAGGGTTAGCGCCTATACCTCATGTGAGTTTAATTAATCATGATAAAATAGGGGCTAATTAATTAATTAATTAGAGTCCTATTTTTGTGGGATTAAATGGGCTGATTTATTTGAATTAATTAGAGTCCTAATTGGATTAGGATTTAATTAATTAAATAAATAATTAGAGTCCTAATTGGATTAGGACTTGATTCAAAATTTAATTTGAACCTTGATCAAGTCGCCCACTTGAGTCCTAATTGGATTAGGACTGATCATGATTAATTAGAATCCTAATTAGATTAGGATTTAATTATTTAAACAATTAATTAGAGTCCTAATTGGATTAGGACTTGGTTAATTCCTAAAATAATTAAACTCCTAAATCCTCTCCTAGCCGCCCACTCAAATTGAATTGTGGCCACACACTCAAATGCCTCTTGCTCTATAAATAGAGCCATAGACGCCTCCCCTCATGATACTAATCTCTCCTTGAGGCGTGATCAAAATTGAGGGCGAGTTCTTGAGGGCGCGAGCAAGAGGCTAGTGGCGCAATTCTTCCATCCAACCCTAGCCGCAACACACATTCTTCCCTTCCTCTTGGCGTGAGGAACTTGGTGGTGTTTGGTGACTTCCTTCTCCTCATCTTCCTCTTGGCGCATACACCTTGGAGGTGGCGCAAGGCTAGAGGAATAAGCACAAGGCTTGGATCTTCTTCCCGAGGCTAGCACCGGGCGTGGAAGAAGAGAGCTCGAGGCATCCGTGTGTGTGAGACTGCAGAGGGCGCACGCTTGGGCGCCTACTACGACATCAGCCTCACCTAAATCAAGGTAGTTTCTATCTCATCGTGTCGACTCTTTCGCATGCGATCTTCACTGGGTTTTTGGGACTGGCCTGTTTCGGGGGTATTCTTCCACTGCACAACGTGTTTGCATCTCTGAAAATTTGTAAAATATCCCCAGGGTTTCCCAACAGTGGTATCAGAGGGACTTGCGAAACTCGAACGATGTTTTTCATGCTTTTCATATTTTTCATGCTCACATGCCATATTTTAATTTTTGAAAATTACAAATTGCATGGCAAACGTTTTTTCTAAAAGTAGGAAAAATTAGGGTTTCTTGTTTCTATCACCTTTTCAATCTCTTTTGGATTTTTGGGTTATTTTTCTTGCAGGGTTTAAAGATCAAAGGCGCACGTGGTTTTGTCAAGTAGGACGGGCATTGTGTCTTCGGACTAGCCGGGTCTCTTGATCTGACAAAATTACCAGCCGAGAGGATCTTTGAAATCATCATGAAAATTAATTGCGAATAACTAAAAGATTTGTGAGAAGAAGATGAGAAAAAGAAACTGGTTTTATGAAAAAGTAAAATTTGAAATTTTATGTTTTTCATGAGCATGTAGAATTGCATGAGTAATGCCTTGATTGTGCATGGTGTTGTGATCATTAGTCAAGCCCCTTTGCATGCCTGTGATGTACTCTTGTGAGGCCTGCGTGCCACTTTTCTTTTTGCTTTTAATTAAGATGAAGATTATGATGGCGCACATCACCTAAATATAGGCGCATGCATGCTTGCTTGTGCACCTTGCATGGTGGCGCAAGAAGCATCCCTCCTTGATGGCCCTTACTTGGTGGCTCATCATCCTTGAAGGAAGCCCATGGCATTGGCCGAACCTATGAGGGTGCTTCTAGGGTTTCCCTAGAACTACCTCTAGGGTTTGAGAGCTAAACCATGGTGAGGAGGACCTTGGAGCCGAGCTTGAAGACCAAGATAGAAGTCGGCTAGGTTAGGTCTTTAGGGGCTTGAGTCCTAGGTCAAGAGTTGAACCTCTTCTGGCATGGGTTCGTTCAATGTCTTGAATAGGCTATGATCACATCATCCCTTTACTACTTTCTATATCTGCTAAAGCATGCCTATGATGTTTTATTTTATGTTATCACTATAGGATTGCATGCCTGTAATGCTAGACATAAGATAAAACTGTTGGTGTATATGCCCTAGGACCTAGTTTTGGTCAACTTATGTACTACTTGACACTGATATTTATATATCATTCTGGCATTGTCGTTATCATTGTTTGACTACACCTGCGATTGTGTACTTACATGATAATGTCCCTGGAGACAGATTGGATCTGTGCTCCAATTATAATCCCCAGTCGATGTACCTTAGTGGATATGGGACAGCTATGGTACTTGTGAGACTGGTATGTGGGCTGGTTAGGCACATGGTGCTAACGCAGACACATGGGTATATCATTGGGGATATACTGGATAGACCCGCTATGAGGCTATGACTTGGTGTCATGAGTTATCCTCATAAGTGACAGGAGATGCATTGATCCCTTGACTTGAGGTCATTGATCATTCTATATGATTAGGGACTTGCTTTGATACAACCTAACACCTTGCCGTAGCTGGGAGGTCATAACGGTTGTTATTGAGCATGTCACGACCCATATGAGAAGATCAATGGACAGACATAGGATTTGCCCCTTCCCTAAGGAAGTATGATATCCATGGAGCTCCTTTATGGTTCTATGACTGAGAGTGTATGGCCATACCCAGGTGAGAACCTGTTTTAGTCATAGCCATGTGATTGGATGAAAACAAGTGGTGACACACTTGTCCAATCGGATATCAGTTCGGCAAAGAGACTGTAATGCATCTGTACCTAGTTGCGATGATGGGGATGTCGATGTCGATATCCATTCCAATGACCTGGGTAGTAGCGATGCACTGCTAGGTGCCACTCACTGCTTGTGATGACCTCTGGTCAGCACTGCCAGCGTCAGAAGAACCTACAGGGTCGCACACCTTGATACTTGAGTTCTCGTATTGATCGGGAAGCCTTATGATCGAGTTATTGGATAACTCGGATCTAATTGGGAGATTTCATCAGCGCCAATGGGCCTGATGAGATGGAAGAATGTTATTGGAGCCAAACTTCATTTTTGGCAGGTTGACCCGTATTTGACCATGGTTGGTCACATTTGGATTAGGGTTGCATTGGATTGGATCCAAGTGCTTAATCAACCTATGCAATGATGTTTGGGCTAGCTCATTATCCAATGAGGCCCAATAACAAGTTCTCATGAAGAGATGAGAGGCTAAAAGGGTATAATGGGGAGAAACATGAACCATTAGGCGCGTAGGGGCATAATGGGGTCATGTTGGCGCCTTTGCTTCATTATGGAAGTAAAGGGCGCCTCCCCCTCTCTTCCTAGGATGGAATGCATGCCTCTATGGCATTGCTTGAGACACAAGGCAAGGCCTTGGCGCACAAGGAAAGGCGTGGGAATAAAAGGTAAGGTTGAATGAGAATTATGGAAATGTCTTGCAGACTTTCCTTGTCTCAGACCTCCTCATCCTAGCCCTACACTTGTCATGATCCTAGCCATTACCCTAACCGCCTCTTGCCCTATAAATATGACCCTAGTCGCCCCCTCTTGTGAGTAATCAATCCTTGAAGGCGTGAACACAAGAGGAGGGGCGAAAGGCTTGGGACAAGGGCGCATCTTCTTCCATAACCGCGAGTTTCTTCCCTTCTTCCTCCTTGGTGCAAGAGAAGGAAAGGCTTGGCGGCATTCTCCCTTCTCCTCTCTTCTTCTTCAATTGGCGCTTCTACCTTGGAGGTGGCGCAAGCATTCAAGAAGAGAACTAAGGCTTGGATCTTCTTCCCGAGGCTAGCACCGGGCGTGGGAGAAGAGAACTCAAGAGATCCGTGTGTGTGAGACTGTAGAGGGCGCACACTTGGGCGCCTACATCGGCATCACTCTACATTGCTCTTAAGGTATTTCCTAACTCATCGTGTCGACTCCCTTGCTTGCGATCTTCACTGGGTTTTTGGGACTGGCCTGTTTCGGGGACATTCTTCCGCTACGAAAAATGTATGTCCATAACTCTGAAAATTGTAAATTGTCCCCGGGGTTTCCCAACAGTGGTATCAGAGGGACTTGCAAGACTCGAACGATGTTTTATGCTTTTCTTCCATGCTCACATGCCATATCTCTATTTTCGTAAATAGCATGATGCATGGCAATCGATTTTTCTAAAAGTAGAAAAATTAGGGTTTCTTGTTTCTATCATCCTCTCAATCTCTTTTGGAATTTTTGGACTATTTTTCTTGTTTGATTTAAAGATCAAAGGCGCACGTGATTTTGTCAAGTAGGACGGGCATTGTGTCTTCGGACTGGCCAAGTCTCTTGATCTGACAAAATTGCCAGCCGAAAGGATCTCTGAAATCATCATGAAAAATAAACCGCAATAAACCAAAAGACTTGTGAGAAGAAGATGAGAAAAAGAAACTGGTTTTGTGAAAAAGTAAAATTTCAGATTTTATATTTTTCATGAGCATGTAGAATTGCATGAGTAAATACCTTGATTGTGCATGATGTTGTGATCATTAGTCAAGCCCCCCCCCCCTTTGCATGCCTGCGATGTATCCTTGTGCGGCCTGCGTGCCATCTTTTTCATTATTTTTGTAAAAATTAAGAGGAAGATTAAGGGCTAGGCGCATCCTTCTTGGACCTTGATGCTCGCATCTTGCTTGATGGCGCAAGCATGCAAGCTGGTGCTTGGTTGCTTGGTGGCGCAAAAGGTCTTGGCCCCTTGCATGGTGGCGCACCTTCCTTGGAGGAAGACCATGGCATTGGCCGAACCTATGGGGAACTTCGAAAGTATTCCTCTACGGTTTGAGAGCTAAACCATGAGAGAAGGACCTTGGAGCCAACCTTGAAGTTCAAGCTAGAGGTCGGCTAGGCTAGATCTAGTTTTTGGGGCTTGAGTTCTAGGACAAGAGTTGAACCTATTTCATGGCATGGATTGGTTCAATGTCTTGTATAGGATATGATCACATCATCCTTTACTGCTTTTATTATTATCTGCAGAAGCATGCCTGAAATATTTTACCGTTATGTTATCACTATAGGATTGCATGCCTGTAATGATAGACATAAGATAAAACTGAGATGATGAGACCTTAAACAAAAACCCTCAATTAAAATATCAAGTCTGGTAGCCTTCTAACGCGTAGCCCTCACTAAGCTATCGATCAGTGGAGTTGTGAATTGTTTCCCACCCTCGTGGGACACACCCATTTATCTTTAGAAAGTGCGTGGTGGCAATGGTTTCCCCAGTGCAGTTTTAACCTGGGCGTGCCTTCGCAAGGAAACTCGTTGGCCCTGGGCATAACGGTTAGGAATGGACTTGACTAGAAGTTCACATGTGCTGGGCACATGGTGAAAGTCTAGAGGCATCGTTGAGAGGTAAAGGTTTCATGTTGTATCCAGCCCTCGCTGGACACGAAATGCCCAGACTGTCTCAACAAGGGGAGTTGCTTGGAGCAATCGGCCGGCGTGCCCACCTTAGGAAACATGGGTTACTTTGTGCATCTCATCCCACCCTCGTGGGACGCGAAGCCTCATGTGAAATAAGGATCCCATCTCACTAGGAAGTCTTAAACTTCCCGATTGACTTTGTGGGTTGTCAATTCGAATTTAAAATAGTGGGAGCCATGGTCATTTAAAACAAGTCCAGTTTAAATGATTCGAAGTAGTACTAATCTGTTCTTCTTGGGTGTTGTAGAACAATGGCTATGAACACTGGCGGATTATCACTGCGATCACTCCTTGATAAGGATAAGTTAGTTGGAACTAACTTTATGGACTGGCATCGGAATTTGAGGATAGTCCTCAAGCTCGAGAAGAAGCTGTATGTCCTTGAACAGCCTCTTCCTGCGGCTCCTCCGCCTAATGCCCGAACGGCAGACAGAGATGCTTATAGAAAGCATCAGGATGACTCTTTGGAGGTTGCATGTCTTATGCTAGCCAGTATGGCACTTGAACTGCAAGTGCAATATGAGGAGCAGAACGCTTTTCAGATGATTACTCGTCTGAAACAGATGTTCGAGGCTCAGGCTAGAACTGAGAGATTTGACACCGCCAAAGCAGTCTTTCGGTGCAAGTTGTCTGAAGGTGCACCAGTGAGACCCCATGTTCTCAAACTCATTGGGAATGTGGATCATCTCAGGAGACTGGGACACACCATAGACAACGAGCTGGTTGTGGATCTTATTCTTCATTCTCTGCCCCCTAGCTTCAGTCCGTTTATCATTAACTTCAACATGAACCGGATTGAGTGCACACGGGAGGAATTGATGAATATGCTCCAAACAGCCGAGCGAGAGATGGGTAAGACCAAACCCAATTCTATTCTTTTGGTCCCTGTGACCAAGAAGATAAAGAAGAAGGGTAAGGCACGTGCTAAGAGCAGTGCCAGAGGTCCTACCAAAGCACTAAAGAAAAGGGCAAAGAAGTCAAAGGAACAGAGGTGTTTTCACTGTGGCGAGCAGGGCCACTGGAGAAGGGACTGCAGGCAGCTTCAGAATGAGGAGAAGAAAGGCTTGGCCTTAACCTCTAGCTCAGGTATTTATGTTACAGAAGTCAACCTTTCTACTTCTATGTCATGGGTATTGGATACCGCATGTGGAGCTCATATTTGTACAAATATGCAGGGGCTCAAGAAAAGTAGATCGGTGCGGCTTGGAGAGATTGACCTACGCGTTGGAAACGGGGCACAGGTTGCTGTTGTTGCTGTAGGCATTTTGACTCTCTCCTTGCCTTCTGGACTTCAATTAGAACTAGACAATTGCTTTTGTGTACCTTCGCTAACAAAGAACATTGTATCCATTCCTTGCTTGGCAAGGAAAGGATTTAAATTTGAAATAAATAAGAACTCCTGTTCTTTTTCATTTGCAAATATGTTCTATGGGAAGGGTACTTTATGCAATGGTCTGTATATCTTGGATATGGAAAGTTCTGTTTGTAACATAAGCAATAAAAGGACCAAACTGAGTGGTTCAGTTGGTGCTTTCCTATGGCACTGTCGATTAGCCCATATAAACAAGAATCGCATCCAACAACTCCATGCAAATGGATTGTTAGATTCAAGTTCCTTGGAGGAATTTGATACTTGTGAACCTTGTTTATTAGGGAAGATGATAAAGGTGTTGGGGTATGCCCTTAAGGCTAATGTTTGAGGCCTTGGGATTGTATAAGTATCATGTAATACATTCTTGTGTTTATAAAGGCAATGGTTATTATTCAGGTTGTTACATCATCTGCTGCAATGTGTGTTCTTCTGAATAATGTCTCAATGCTGTTCAGCTAGGCTGACATGCTAAATGTCCTTAGTCGATATATCTTGGTGAACATGAGACAGCCTTGATATGATTGAGACTAATATGTGTTCTAATCTTATAGGATGCTTCGAGCATGGAATAAGATGTAGACTCATGGGTACATTGGATGTACTGGACAGACCCTACTAGGACATTCAATTGCTTGTCACAATGTGAATGATCCTTGATTGCAACAAGTGGCACATGTCCTCTGACTTGAGATCACTTGTGTTTCTAAATGATGATTGTCATTGTTTTGAGGTAGTTCAATATCATTTGAAACATAATGGTTATAGACTATCTTGGATAATGATCATGAGTCAGGTTAGGGCACTAGTGATAGATAGAGGATTGCCGTCTCCTTGTTGAAGGAGTGTGGTGTTCTATAGGGGCCCCCTAGATGAGATGATTGAGAAAGTGTATGGCCATACCCAGGTGACTATGTGCATCTGATCTAATCATGCTCATCATATTGGAGCTACAGGCTTGACACGCTTGTCCAATAAGAACATCCAGTGGCAAAGGAAATATGCATGCCTTGTGAAGTGGATTCACACTTGTGCTGTGGTTTGGGTGTAGTCTTGGAAGACTCTTTCCTTTATATCGGGAGACAGTGATGTGTTGCTAGATACCCCTCACTGATCGTGATAACGTAAGTTATCGTTACCGACATTTAAAGGAAACCCTCAGGGTCGCACAATTTGGTGATATGGCTTACTTGAGTCAGATCGTGTGGACTGAATTGTTTGGGTTCAGTTTAAAGGGATTTAATCTCTGATTGTAAGTGAGATCTGGTCTGATCATGTTTGATTGATTAGGGCTTGAGATCGGTAAGCTTCGATTGAGAGAGATGATGCTAGATCGGTAAGATCAGGAGCATCAGGAGATGAACGGTTAGATCTGGAACCTATTGGTTCAATGAGGTCTAGACCATGGCTTGGGCTAATTTGATTTAGTTTTTTGGACCAAAGTCAATTGGATCGATTGAGCATGAACCGGTTCACATGTGTGTGAACGCTTGGTTCAATGCTTAAGCGTTTTGGTCGGTTTTCAAAGCATTACTTCATGTCATTCCATTTATGGAAAGTCATCAAGGCGACTTTGTAAAAACGCCTCAACGCTTCTCTTGGATGATGACCGCTTGCAATCTCGTGGAGAGGAGAGTCTGTTGACGACAAGAGGAGGCATTCGGCCGAGACAAGCAATCTCTATCCTCTCCTTCACACGACAAGGTCCCATTGAAGCACTTTGCTAGCACAAAGGATTCAAAGGAGCAAGCCATCTTCACTTGTTGTGTGCGTCACCTTTGGAGAAGGAGCACTTGCGTCTTTGCTTCCAAGGCACCAACCAAACCGATGGCATTGGTATGATCTACTCTTGATCTATTCAATCTATGATAGTTGATCATATGGCATGCAAAAGATCATCAAACCCTTGCTTCCGCTTGCAAAATTTTATTTGCGCCATGCTTAGGGTTTTCGCCCCCCCTCACGAAAGGGGTTTCTTCAAAGGCGCCCTTCACCAAGATTGGTGAGAAGGCAGAAGGTTTATTGGATCTCATACATACTGATGTATGTGGGCCCTTCAATAAACAAGCCAGAGGAGGGTACAACTACTTCATTACCTTCACTGATGACTTCAGTAGGTATGGTTATGTCTACTTAATGAGACATAAATCTGAATCCTTTGAGAAATTCAAGGAGTTCAAGAATGAAGTAGAGAACCAGCTTGGAAGATCCATTAAAGCTCTTCGATCAGATCGAGGTGGAGAATACCTAAGTGGTGAGTTCTTTGACTATCTGAGAGAGTGTGGGATCATATCCCAACTCACTCCTCCTGGGACACCTCAATGGAATGGTGTGTCTGAAAGGAGAAATCAAACTTTATTGGATATGGTTCGATCCATGATGAGTCATGCAACTCTACCTTCATCATTCTGGGGGCATGCACTAGAAACAGCTTCTCTGATACTGAATAATGTTCCATCTAAGAGTGTCTCCAAAATACCATACGAGATATGGAGTGGGAGACGCCCTAATCTCACATTTATCAGGATCTGGGGATGTGAGAATTATGTCAAACGTCAGGATTCTAGCAAGCTAGAACCTAGATCTGATAAGTATGTGTTTGTGGGGTATCCTAAGGAAACTAAAGGATACTACTTCTATGTCCCAACCGAGAACAAAGTTTTTGTTGCTCGGGGTGCTGTCTTTCTAGAGAAAGAATTTCTTATGAAAGAAGTTAGTGGGAGGAAGTTTGACTTGGATGAGGTCCAAGTGCAAGCACAAGACAAAGAGATGGAATCTGAGCTACCTGCACCGGTTGCTAGGCAACCTGAGGCTCAGACACAGGTCCCGCGTAGGTCTGGGAGAATTCGTCGTGCACCTGAAAGGTATGGGTCGCTACCGACCCAACACGATGGGATCTTCATCATTGAGGATGAACCTAGAACCTATGATGAGGCGGTCAGTGGACCGGACTCCGAGAAATGGCTTGACACCATGAGATCTGAGATGGATTCCATGTCGACTAACCAAGTCTGGGATTTGGTTGAGCTGCCTGATGGGGTAAAACCCATAGGGTGTAAATGGGTCTTCAAGAAGAAGACAGACATGGATGGCAAAATAGTTACCTATAAGGGTAGACTAGTGGCTAAAGGATTTAAACAAGTCCACGGTGTGGACTATGATGAAACCTTCTCGCCAGTTGCCATGATTAAATCCATTCGGATTCTGCTTGCTATAGCTGCATATCATGACTATGAGATATGGCAGATGGATGTGACAACAGCGTTCCTTAACGGGAAGCTGACTGAGGATGTGTATATGACACAACCAGATGGCTTCATCCATCCTGCAGAGGCTAATAAGGTCTGCAGGCTAAAGAGGTCCATTTATGGATTAAAGCAAGCATCTCGAAGTTGGAATCTTCGATTTGATGAGGCCGTGAGAGATTATGGCTTTATCAAAAGCGAAGATGATGCCTGTGTATACAGAAAATTCAGTGGGAGTTTGGTAATTTTTCTGGTCTTGTATGTTGATGACATACTGCTCATCGGAAACGACATCCCTAGTCTTCAAGCTGTGAAGACATGGTTGGGGAAGTGTTTCGAGATGAAAGACTTAGGGGAGGCCGCCTATATTCTAGGCGTGAGGATCTACTGGGATAGATCCAAGAGGCTCTTCGCCCTTAGTCAAAGTACTTACATTGATAAGGTACTGGAGAGGTTTTACATGGAGCAATCCAAGAAAGGATACCTTCCAGTGAGACATGGCCTTACTCTCTCAAAGAGCCAGTGTCCTACAACACAGGCTGAGAGGGATGACATGAGTCGAATTCCTTATGCTTCGGCAGTAGGATCGATCATGTATGCAATGTTATGTACTAGACCAGATGTGGCATATGCTGTGAGCATAACCAGCCGATACCAATCCAATCCAGGTCTACAGCACTGGGTGGCTGTAAAGAATATCCTGAAGTATCTGAGAAGAACTAAGGATTTGTTCTTGGTCTATGGGGGACAGGAAGAGCTCAGTATGCAGGGCTATACTGACGCATCGTTCCAGTCTGACCCTGACGACTTTAGATCACAGGCCGGCTATGTGTTCAAGATAAATGGAGGCGCTGTATGTTGGAAGAGCTTCAAGCAATCCACCATAGCAGATTCTACAACCGAAGCTGAGTATGTGGCTGCTTCTGAGGCAGCCAAGGAAGCTATTTGGATAAGGAAGTTCTTATGTGATCTTCAAGTGGTACCTAGTGCAATGGATCCCATTGAACTCTACTGTGACAACAATGGAGCAATTGCACAAGCCAAGGAACCACGGTCTCATCAAAGATCCAAACACATACTCAGAAGATTTCACCTGATCAGAGAGATCATTGACAGAGGTGATGTCAAGATTAGCAGAGTAGACACAGAGAACAATCTGGTAGACCCATTGACCAAGGCTTTGGTGCAGCAGAAGCATGATGGTCATGCTAGAGATATGGGGTTAAGATTCCTCAACTTCTAGGTCTTAGTGCAAGTGGGAGATTGTTGGTGTATATGCCCTAGGACCTAGTTTTGGTCAACTTATGTACTACTTGACACTGATATTTATATATCATTCTGGCATTGTCGTTATCATTGTTTGACTACACCTGCGATTGTGTACTTACATGATAATGTCCCTGGAGACAGATTGGATCTGTGCTCGAATTATAATCCCCAGTCGATGTACCTTAGTGGATATGGGACAGCTATGGTACTTGTGAGACTGGTATGTGGGCTGGTTAGGCACGTGGTACTAACGCAGACACATGGGTATATCATTGGGGATATACTGGATAGACCCGCTATGAGGCTATGACTTGGTGTCATGAGTTATCCTCATAAGTGACAAGAGATGCATTGATCCCTTGACTTGAGGTCATTGATCATTCTATATGATTAGGGACTTGCTTTGATACAACCTAACACCTTGCCGTAGCGGGAGGTCATAACGGTTGTTATTGAGCATGTCACGACCCATATGAGAAGATCAATGGACAGACATAGGATTTGCCCCTTCCCTAAGGAAGTATGATATCCATGGAGCTCCTTTATGGTTCTATGACTGAGAGTGTATGGCCATACCCAGGTGAGAACCTGTTTTAGTCATAGCCATGTGATTGGATGAAAACAAGTGGTGACACACTTGTCCAATCGGATATCAGTTCGGCAAAGAGACTGTAATGCATCTGTACCTAGTTGCGATGATGGGGATGTCGATGTCGATATCCATTCCAATGACCTGGGTAGTAGCGATGCACTGCTAGGTGCCACTCACTGCTTGTGATGACCTCTGGTCAGCACTGCCAGCGTCAGAAGAACCTACAGGGTCGCACACCTTGATACTTGAGTTCTCGTATTGATCGGGAAGCCTTATGATCGAGTTATTGGATAACTCGGATCTAATTGGGAGATTTCATCAGCGCCAATGGGCCTGATGAGATGGAAGAATGTTATTGGAGCCAAACTTCATTTTTGGCAGGTTGACCCGTATTTGACCATGGTTGGTCACATTTGGATTAGGGTTGCATTGGATTGGATCCAAGTGCTTAATCAACCTATGCAATGATGTTTGGGCTAGCTCATTATCCAATGAGGCCCAATAACAAGTTCTCATGAAGAGATGAGAGGCTAAAAGGGTATAATGGGGAGAAACATGAACCATTAGGCGCCTAGGGGCATAATGGGGTCATGTTGGCGCCTTTGCTTCATTATGGAAGTAAAGGGAGCCTCCCCCTCTCTTCCTAGGATGGAATGCATGCCTCTATGGCATTGCTTGAGACGCAAGGCAAGGCCTTGGCGCACAATGAAAGGCGTGGGAACAAAAGGTAAGGTTGAATGAGAATTATGGAAATATCTTGGAGACTTTCCTTATCTCAAACCTCCTCATCCTAGCCCTACACTTGTCATGATCCTAGCCATTACCCTAACCGCCTCTTGCCCTATAAATATGACCCTAGTCGACCCCTCTTGTGAGTAATCAATCCTTGAAGGCGTGAACACAAGAGGAGGGGCAAAAGGCTTGGGACAAGGGCGCATCTTCTTCCATAACCGCGAGTTTCTTCCCTTCTTCCTCCTTGGCGCAAGAGAAGGAAAGGGTTGGCGGCATTCTCCCTTCTCCTCTCTTCTTCTTCAATTGGCGCTTCTACCTTGGAGGTGGCGCAAGCATTCAAGAAGAGAACTAAGGCTTGGATCTTCTTCCCGAGGCTAGCACCGGGCGTGGGAGAAGAGAACTCAAGAGATTCGTGTGTGTGAGACTGTAGAGGGCTCACACTTGGGCACCTACATCGGCATCGCTCTACATTGCTCTTAAGGTATTTCCTAACTCATCGTGTCGACTCCCTTGCTTGCGATCTTCACTGGGTTTTTGGGACTGGCCTGTTTCGGGGACATTCTTCCGCTGCGAAAAATGTATGTCCATAACTCTGAAAATTGTAAAATGTCCCCGGGGTTTCCCAACAAAAACTGAATTGATGAGACCTCAAAACCCTCATTCAAATATCAAGTCTAGTAGCCTTCTGACGCGTAGCCCTCATCAAACTATCGATTGATGGTGCTGTGCATTGTTTTCACCCTAGTGGACACACCCATCTATCTTTAGGAGGCGTGTGGTGACAATGTTCTCCCCAGTCCAGTTAAAATCCTGGACGCGCCTTTGCAAGGAATTCGTTGGCCCTGGGCATAATGGTCAGGATAGACTTGACTAGTTTTTCATATGTGATGGCCACATGATGGAACTCTAGAGGTAGCCTCAAGAAGTTAGGGTTTTGTGTTGTTCCAGCCCTAGTTGGGCACAAAATGCTTGAACTGTCTTGAGAAGGGGAATTGCTAAGTTGCAATTGGCTGGCGCGCCTACCTTGAGATACATGCGTCACCTCGTGCAGTACATCCTGCCCTAGCGGGACGCGAGGCCGTGTGAGGAACAAGGATCCCATCTCACTAGGAAATCTTGAATTTCCTGATTGACTTTGTGGGTTGTCAATTCGATTAAAATAGTGGGAGCCATGATCATTTAAAACAAGTCCAGTTTAAATGATTTGAAGTAGTGCTAATCTGCTTTTCTTGGTTGTTGTAGAAATGATGACTATGAACAATAGCAGATTGTCACTGCGATCTATCCTGGAAAAGGACAAGTTGGTTGGATCCAATTTGATGGATTGGTGTCGAACCTTGAGGGGTGACCTCAAGCTCGAAAGCTGTAAAAGGCATAACCAAAAAGAGGAGAGGAGAAGGGTTACACCTTCATCTTCAGGCTCTAGTATTTGCGTGGTTGAAGTCAATCTGTCTACTTCAAATACGTGGGTATTGGATACCGCATGTGGAGTGCATATTTGTACAAGTATGCAAGGGCTCAAACGAAGTAGGACAGTGCGACCAGGAGAGATTGACCTTCGGGTCGGTAACGGGGCACAGGTTGCTGCTGTAACTATAGGAGACTACACTCTCTCGCTGCCGTCTGGACTTCAACTAGAACTGGAACATTGCTTCTATGCACCATCGATTACTAAGAATATTATATCCATTCCTGCCCTGCCGAGTGTTGGTGTATATGCCCTAAAGACCAATGTATGGACATGGTGAGGCATTGTTTGAATGTACTTTGATAGAACTATTACTCTTTATATAGGCATGGTCGTTATTATGCAGACTTCTCTACCTGCGTTGATGTATTGAGTTGCATAAATAATGTCCCAGGAGTTTGGATTGGATCCATTCTCATAAGCTATCCCCAGACAAGGTACCTTAGCAGATATGGGACAGCTTCGGTACATGTGAGACTGGTGTATGGGCTGGTTAGGTGCGGGGCACAGTAACGCAGACATACAGGTGCATTGGATGCACTGGAGTGATCCACCGTGAGGATTGACTTGTCTAGTCAACAAGTCAATCTCACATGCAAGAGGTTTGCATTGATCCTTAGACTTGAGGTATTCATGTCTAGACTTGATGAAGGGTATGCTTTAATACAGTCTTACGTCTCTCCGTAATTGGGAGATCAAAACGACTGTCATTGGGCATGTCATAAGTCACGTAGAGACATGGATGACCAATAGTAGGATTTGCCCCTTCCTTCCGAGGAAGCATGATATCCACCTCGGGGCGCCCCACTTTATTGGTGCATGATAGGAGAGTGTGGCCACACTTGTTGAGTCATGACCAATGCATTGGATAATAAACTTGAGACTAATCCAATGGCAGGATATCAGCTTAGGCAAAGGGATCTGTAATGCAATGGGAATCCTCGTTGCTTGTTAGGAGTGTTAGGGTCCCCTTCAAGTGGGAGCGAGAAACCCTAAGGTGAGTACCCCTTTCGAGAGGGGGGCGCAAGTGACCTTTCTTTGTCTTAGCAGCGGAATTAGGGTTTCACATTTGATCGCATGCTATACATTCATATGATCAACTTAAACATCAAGTGAAAGATGCGTTACCATGGCCATGAGAAGGAGGCGGCTTGGAAGCAAAGACCAAGAGAGATCTTCTCCACAAGTGACGCACACAAGAAGAGAGATGGCTTCTTCTTGTTGATCTTTGTGCTAGCAAAGATCTTCAAGTGTCCTTGCCGAATGGAAGGGATGGGAGACGAGATCTTGCTTGGGCGAGAGCTCCACACATTCGTCCACCTCTCCTCCACCCGCAAATTGCAAGAAGCCAAGCGAAGTGAAGTCAAGTGGTGAACGGCTTGGCGTTAGGCGTTTTGAAGAAGAGGCCTTGATGACTTACCATAAATGGAAGCATGCACTCATAAACGACCAAAACGCCTTCACCCTTTCGAACCATGCGTTCACATAAGTGAACCGGTTCTCTTTTGGTTCAATTGCATTTGGTTCAACAAACCAAATCAAATAAGCCCAAGCCCCCTTTGGTCTAGATCATATCAAACCCTAAGGTTCAAGATCTAACCGTTCATCTCCTGATGCTCCTGATCTCACCGATCTAGCATCACCTCTCTCGATCGAAGCTTACCGATCTCAAGCCCTAATCAATCAAACATGATCAGACCAGATCTCACTTACAATCAGAGATTAAATCCCTTTAAACTGAACCCAAACAATTCAGTCCACACGATCTGACTCAAGTAAGCCATATCATCAAATTGTGCGACCCTGAGGGTTTCCTTTAAATGTCGGTAACGATAACTTTCGTTATCACGATCAGTGAGGGGTATCTAGCAACACATCACTGTCTCCCGATATAAAGGAAAGAGTCTTCCAAGACTACTCCCAGAACACAGCACAAGGGTGAATGCACTTCACTAGGCATACATGTTTCCTTTGCCACTGGATGTTCTTATTGGACAAGCGTGTCAAGCCTGTGACTCCAATATGATGAGCATGATTAGATCAGATGAACATAGTCACCTGGGTATGGCCATACACTTTCTCAATCATCTCATTCAGGGGGGCCCCTTTAGAACACCACACTCCTTGAACAAGGAGACGGCAATCCTTTATCTATCACTAGTGTCCTAACCTGACTCATGATCATTATCCAAGATAGTCTATAATCATTATGTTTCAAATGATATTGAACTACCTCAAAACAATGACAATCATCATCTAGAAACACAAGTGATCTCAAGTCAGAGGACATGTGCCACTTGATGCAAACAAGGATTATTCACATTGTGACAAGCAATTGAATATCCTAGTAGGGTCTGTCCAGTACATCCAATGTACCCATGAGTCTACATCTTATTCCATGCTCGAAGCATCCTATAAGATTAGAACACATATTAGTCTCAATCATATCAAGGCTGTCTCATGTTCACCAAGATATCTCGACTAAGGACATATGCATGTCAGCCTAGCTGAACAGCATTGAGACATTATTCAGAAGGACAGTTATTGCAGCAGACAATGTAACAAACTGAATAATAACCATTGCCTTTATAAACACAAGAGTTTATTACATGATACTTTTACAATCCCAAGGCCTCAAACATTAGCCTTAAGGGCATACCCTAACAATCTCCCACTTGCACTTAATCTAATGGTTGAGAAATCTCAAACCCATATTATTACAGTGCTTCTCATGCTTCTGCTGCGCCAGAGGCTTGGTAAGCGGGTCAGCCAGATTGTCGTCTGTATGAACCTTGCATATTTTGATCTCGCCACGATCAATGATCTCCCGGATCAAGTGAAACCGTCTCTGTATGTGCTTGGACTTCTGGTGCGACCGTGGTTCCTTTGCTTGTGCGATGGCTCCAGTGTTATCACAGAAGATAACCAAAGGATCTGCACTCGAAGGAACAACACCAAGTTCTCTCACGAACTTACGAATCCACACTGCCTCCTTGGATGCTTCCGAGGCTGCAACATACTCGGCTTCTGTTGTGGAATCAGCAACAGTAGACTGTTTGAAACTCTTCCACACCACTGCTCCACCATTCAAGCTAAAAACATAGCCTGATTGCGATCGGAAATCATCCTGGTCTGACTGGAACGAAGTGTCAGTATATCCTTCTATACTGAGTTCTTCCTGACCACCATATATCAAGAACATATCTTTGGTCCTCCGCAGATATTTTAAAATGTTCTTGACTGCAATCCAGTGCGCCATACCTGGATTACTTTGGAATCGACTGGTCACGCTTAACCCGTAAGCGATGTCTGGGCGAGTACACAACATCGCATACATAATGGACCCAATAGCCGAAGCATAAGGCGTATTGTCCATTTCATCTTTCTCAGTCTGTGTTTGTGGACACTGTCTCTTCGAAAGATTCAGACCATGTCTGACTGGAAGATATCCTCGTTTAGAATTCTCTAAATGAAATCTCTCCAGGACTTTATCGATGTAAGTACTCTGGCACAGCCCGAGAAGCCTCTTAGATATATCCCTGTAGATCTTCACACCTAATACATAGGCTGCTTCTCCTAGATCTTTCATCTGGAAACATTTCCTTAGCCATGCTTTAACAGCATGCATTTCAGGAATATCGTTTCCAATGATTAAGATATCATCGACGTAGAGGACTAGGAAAGTAATCACGCTCCCACTAAACCTCTTATATACACACGGGTCATCCTCGTTCTTGATGAAACCAAACTCAGAGATTGATTCATCAAAATGAATATTCCAGCTTCTAGATGCTTGTTTCAGTCCATAAATGGACTTCTTTAACTTGCATATTTTATGACGATCTGATGGATTAGTGAAACCTTCAGGTTGTGTCATATACACATCCTCATCCAGATTTCCATTAAGGAAAGCGGTCTTCACATCCATCTGCCAGATCTCATAATCGTAATATGCTGCTATTGCGAAAAGAATCCGAATAGACTTAAACATGGCTACAGGAGAGAAAGTTTCATCATAATCTATCCCGTAGATTTGTTTGAAACCTTTCGCAACAAGCCTGCCTTTATAGGTAACCACGTTACCATCCATGTCAATCTTCTTCTTGAAGATCCATTTACAGCCTATAGGGATAACTCCCGGAGGCGGATCAACCAAATCCCAGACTTGGTTATCTGACATGGAGTCCATCTCGGCTCGCATAGCTTCAAGCCATCTAGCTGACTCTGGTCCACTGACCGCATCCGCATAAGTCAGGGGTTCATCATTATCAATGATGTAGACTCCGTCATAGCGCTCAGGCTGTCGACGGATCCTTCCCGATCTTCACGGTTCCCGTGATATCTGAGCCTCAGGTTGTTCAGTAACCTGTTCTACCGGCTCAGGCTCATCCAACTGTGCTTGACTACTTTGTCCTTCCTCTGGATTCTCATCCAGCTTTATTTCTCTCCCACTGGCTTCTTGCAGAAGAAACTCCTTCTCAAGAAAAATGGCCGTCCGAGCAACAAATACCTTGTTCTCTTTGGGATCGTAGAAATAATAACCCTTAGTTTCCTTAGGGTAACCGACAAAGATACATTTCTCAGATCTGCTCTCCAGTTTCCCAGAGGTGAGCTTTTTGACATAAGCCTCGCAACCCCAGATCCTGATAAATGTCAAGCTCGGCTGTTTCCCATACCATAACTCGTATGGAGTCTTTGAAACTGCCTTGGATGGCACTCGGTTTAGTACCTTTGCAGCTGTTTCCAGTGCAAATCCCCAAAAGGAGTATGGAAGAGTAGCCTGACTCATCATAGAACGAACCATATCAAGTAACGTTCTATTTCTCCTCTCGGACACACCATTCCATTGCGGTGTTCCTGGTGGAGTGAGCTGTGAGATAATCCCACACTCCTTCAGATAGTCAGTAAACGCATGACTCAAGTATTCTCCACCTCGATCAGAACGAAGTGCCTTGATATTTCGGCCTAGCTGATTCTGTACTTCATTCTTGAACTCTTTGAACTTGTCTAAAGATTCACTTTTATGTCTCATTAAATAGACATACCCATATCTACTGAAATCATCAGTAAAGGTAATGAAGTACTGATAGCCACCTCTGGCATGTTTACTAAATGGCCCACACACATCACTGTGTATAAGGTCAAGTAAACCTGAAGCCCTTTGACCTTTGTGAGGAAAAGGAGACTTCGTCATTTTACCCATTAAACAAGCTTTGCATGTATCAATCTCCTCATAGGAGAATGATCCCAGCAGTCCATGATCATGCAACCGCTTAATGCGCTTCTTGTTAATATGGCCTAAACGACTATGCCATAGCAAGGTGCTGTCATCAGCATACTTGGCTTTCTTATTATCAATGTTTTGTATAGAATATTCCATGTCCAACATGAATAACCCATTGTTAATTGAACCAGTAGCATAAACAATATTATCAAGAGTAAGATAACACTTTGAAATCTTGCATTCAAAGGAAAACCCTTTCCTGACAAGAGCAGGAATAGAGATAATATTTTTGGTAATACTGGGTACAAAATAACAATTGTTTAATTCTAATACAATGCCAGATGGTAATGAGATGAAATAGTCTCCTACAGCAACAGCAGCAACCCGTGCCCCGTTTCCAACTCGTAGGTCCACCTCATGCTGTCCCACCTGTCTTCTTCTCTTGAGTTCCTGCACATTTGAACAAATGTGAACTCCACATGCAGTGTCCAACACCCATGAAATGGAAGAAGAAGATAACATGACCTCAGTCACATATATACCTGAGCCAGAAGCAATGCTTCCCCTCTTATCTCCTTGGAGCGCTTTACAGTCCTTTTTCCAGTGACCCAGCTGGCCACAGTGGAAACACCTGTTGTCCTTTGACCGCTTTACCTTCTGTTTCAGAGCCTTGCTGTAACTCTTGACAGGGGCTTTGCCCTTCTTCCCCTTCTTCTTGTTCCTGGAAGGAAACATTAAGACATAGGTTGAAGGCTTTCCCTTCAGAGTCTCCTCAGTAGTCAAGAGCATATTCAGCAGCTCTGCCGGAGTACAATCGATTTTGTTCATATTAAAGTTAATAATGAACGCATCGAAAGAGGGCGGGAGAGACTGCAGAATAATGTCTACAGCAAGCTCCTGGTTGATGGTATGCCCCAGTTTCTCCAGAGCCTCCTTGTGCCCAATCATCTTGAGCACGTGAGCTCCCACTGGGCTCCCTTCAGCCAGTTTGCTCTGAAAGAAAAGCTTTGTCAGATTATAGCGTTCTGTCCTCGCCTGTGCAGCATACAGCATCTTGAGGTTCGCTATAATCTCTATAGCCGACATATCCTCATGCTGACGCTGCAGCGGTGGCGTCATAGACGCTAGCATCAGGCAAGCGACATCAATGCTATCATTGACATGCTTTTCATAGGCATCACGAACCGCCCTTGCGGCGTTCGCAGCGGGTTGAGGCGGCACAGCCGTCTCGAGGACATACAGTTTCCTCTCTGCCTTAAGAACGATCTTAAGGTGTCCGAACCAGTCTGAGAAGTTTGGCCCAGCAAACTTCTCCCTTTCCAGTAGGGATCGCACATTGAAGCTCATGGTATTCGTTGCTGCAGGAATCTACAACAATGCAAGAACAGCAAGGTCAGTATCAATGTTAAGAATCAATCAGGACTTAAGAATGATTCTTTTTCTCACTATTTTATCTGGCTGAAAAATCCAGCAAAACAGCCCGAAAGAGTAGAACTCTTTTAGTGAGATGGGATCCAGATTTCATACTTGGTCTCCGCGTCCTGCTCAGGCGAGATAAGATGCACAGAGATGACAAGCACTAATTTCTGGTAGGCTGTCCCAGCCAATCGCCAACCCGTGCGATTCCCCTTCACCTGGGCAATCCAGCAGACTGTGCCAACTGAGTTGGTACAACACAGTCTCTGATCCCTCAGATGGCTGCCTCCATGCGCTACCATATGCGCCACATATGTAGCCTACGTGGTCAAGCTGACCCGACCTACTCCCTGGACCACCACGTGCTATGCTGAGCAACGAGAAGCGATAAATCCCTTCTCTGTAACACGCAGGTGTAATCCCGCACCGTCTGAAGATATATGGACGTGCCCACTGAGTGGGTACAACACGGCTCCAACGATAGTCAGAAGAGTGAGGTTTCGCGTCAGAAGGCATTACGTGCTTGATATTTTAGCGTTTGGATTTTAACGGTCTTTTATCTTCTTACTATCAGGCAAATCCTATGGCTATAGCAGAAGATAAATAACTCATGCAATTCTAATTATTAAACAATAAAAGAAAGCATGGATCTTATGTGGTAAAAGCCCATAGCCTAAGTAAGACCTTAATTAACTTAAGTCTTCACTTGCTTTTCTTGGGTCTTTTGCATCTCATCTGGTCCAACCCAGGGACCTAGCGCTCAATGCAGCTCAGGTGCGCCCACCAGCTGAATGCGCCTCTGCGATGTGTGCTTTTGTGCTCTTGTCTAATCAAATACATTTTGATCTATCTAGACAAGCTTGACTCGCAGGTCAATTATACAAATTAATTAAAAATGTGATTCGCAGATCACAATAAAAATTAATTTACAAGTTTAATTCCAGGCTCGCAGGCCCCAGCACAGCACACATTAAATTGGGCATCCCACATAAGATTAAATAAACAAACATCATGGCATGATGCAATCAACATGTGATCCATTATAAAGAAAATAAAAGTTTTGAAAACCCATTGGCATCAATTTTAATTTTCTTATGTGCCCTACAACCTTACAACGTTCCATTGATAGGGATCCACTCAACAATCTAGTTAGATCCATGCCCTTTCATGCACCAAGTCCTAACTGACTCGAGTTGACCTAATGGTCAACCATGCATGCGCCAAGGGCTGAACAACCAACATGAGTTCTGGCAAGCGGGTGTGACCCCGGGCCTAACTCATGTGTGTTCACTAGTTGTCTCAACCAGACCTCGCTACACGCCTGTGATGCAATCGACCTATAGCCACCTCGTGCTTGTGCACAGGTGCCATCTGGTCGATCCATCTAGGCTGTCAGATGGTCTGATCAGACTATGTGGATCTAACCTAGAGGGTGACTTCAACCCCATCAACCCGTCTAAGGGTTTATAGTAAGTGCATATAGATCTAAATGTTTGCGCGCAAGTAGATATAAGTTTTGATGAAATACCATTCAACATACTTAACATGCGCCAACAAGAACATGCATAAACATGAACATCACACATGCGCCAAACACCTAAAACCTAGCATGTGGTTGCGCATGTGAAATAGATCTATACTAACAAGGATCACAAAACAAACAAAGCAATCATATGAACATATATTAACCGCTCTGATACCAATTGTTAGGGTCCCCTTCAAGGGGGAGCGAGAAACCCTAAGGTGAGTACCCCTTTCGAGAGGGGGGCGCAAGTGACCTTTCTTTGTCTTAGCAGTGGAATTAGGGTTTCACATTTGATCGCATGCTATACATTCATATGATCAACTTAAACATCAAGTGAAAGATGCGTTACCATGGCCATGAGAAGGAGGCGGCTTGGAAGCAAAGACCAAGAGAGATCTTCTCCACAAGTGACGCACACAAGAAGAGAGATGGCTTCTTCTTGTTGATCTTTGTGCTAGCAAAGATCTTCAAGTGTCCTTGCCGAATGGAAGGGATGGGAGATGAGATCTTGCTTGGGCGAGAGCTCCACACGTTCGTCCACCTCTCCTCCACCCGCAAATTGCAAGAAGCCAAGTGAAGTGAAGTCAAGTGGTGAACGGCTTGGCGTTAGGCGTTTTGAAGAAGAGGCCTTGATGACTTACCATAAATGGAAGCATGCACTCATAAACGACCAAAACGCCTTCACCCTTTCGAACCATGCGTTCACATAAGTGAACCGGTTCTCTTTTGGTTCAATTGCATTTGGTTCAACAAACCAAATCAAATAAGCCCAAGCCCCCTTTGGTCTAGATCATATCAAACCCTAAGGTTCAAGATCTAACCGTTCATCTCCTGATGCTCCTGATCTCACCGATCTAGCATCACCTCTCTCGATCGAAGCTTACCGATCTCAAGCCCTAATCAATCAAACATGATCAGACCAGATCTCACTTACAATCAGAGTTTAAATTCCTTTAAACTGAACCAAAACAATTCAGTCCACACGATCTGACATAAGAAAGCCATATCATCAAATTGTGCGACCCTAAGGGTTTCCTTTAAATGTCGGTAACGATAACTTACGTTATCACAATCAGTGAGGGGTATCTAGCAACACATCACTGTCTCCCGATATAAAGGAAAGAGTCTTCCAAGACTACACCCAAACCACAGCACAAGTGTGAACCCAAGTCACTTGACATATGTGTTTCCTTTGCCACTGGACGTTCTTATTGGACAAGCGTGTCAAGCCTGTAATTCCAATATGATGAGAATGATTAGATCAGATGCACATAGTCATCTGGGTATGGCCATACACTTTCTCAATCATCTCATCCAGGGGGCCCCTATAGAACATCACACTCCAATCAAGGAGACGGCAATCCTATATCTATCACTAGTGCCCTAACATGACTCATGCTCATTATCCAAGATAGTCTATAACCATTATGTTTCAAATGATATTGAACTACCTCAAAACAATGCCAATCATCATTTAGAAACACAAGTGATCTCAAGTCAGAGGAAATATGCCAATCATCATTTAGAAACACAATGCCAATCATCATTATCCAAGATAGTCTATAACCATTATGTTTCAAGTGTCCTTGCCGAATGGAAGGGATGGGAGACGAGATCTTGCTTGGGCGAGAGCTCCACACGTTCGTCCACCTCTCCTCCACCCGCAAATTGCAAGAAGCCAAGCGAAGTGAAGTCAAGTGGTGAACGGCTTGGCGTTAGGCGTTTTGAAGAAGAGGCCTTGATGACTTACCATAAATGGAAGCATGCACTCATAAACGACCAAAACGCCTTCACCCTTTCGAACCATGCGTTCACATAAGTGAACCGGTTCTCTTTTGGTTCAATTGCATTTGGTTCAACAAACCAAATCAAATAAGCCCAAGCCCCCTTTGGTCTAGATCATATCAAACCCTAAGGTTCAAGATCTAACCGTTCATCTCCTGATGCTCCTGATCTCACCGATCTAGCATCACCTCTCTCGATCGAAGCTTACCGATCTCAAGCCCTAATCAATCAAACATGATCAGACCAGATCTCACTTACAATCAGAGATTAAATCCCTTTAAACTGAACCCAAACAATTCAGTCCACACGATCTGACTCAAGTAAGCCATATCATCAAATTGTGCGACCCTGAGGGTTTCCTTTAAATGTCGGTAACGATAACTTTCGTTATCACGATCAGTGAGGGGTATCTAGCAACACATCACTGTCTCCCGATATAAAGGAAAGAGTCTTCCAAGACTACTCCCAGAACACAGCACAAGGGTGAATGCACTTCACTAGGCATACATGTTTCCTTTGCCACTGGATGTTCTTATTGGACAAGCGTGTCAAGCCTGTGACTCCAATATGATGAGCATGATTAGATCAGATGAACATAGTCACCTGGGTATGGCCATACACTTTCTCAATCATCTCATTCAGGGGGGCCCCTTTAGAACACCACACTCCTTGAACAAGGAGACGGCAATCCTTTATCTATCACTAGTGTCCTAACCTGACTCATGATCATTATCCAAGATAGTCTATAATCATTATGTTTCAAATGATATTGAACTACCTCAAAACAATGACAATCATCATCTAGAAACACAAGTGATCTCAAGTCAGAGGACATGTGCCACTTGATGCAAACAAGGATTATTCACATTGTGACAAGCAATTGAATATCCTAGTAGGGTCTGTCCAGTATATCCAATGTACCCATGAGTCTACATCTTATTCCATGCTCGAAGCATCCTATAAGATTAGAACACATATTAGTCTCAATCATATCAAGGCTGTCTCATGTTCACCAAGATATCTCGACTGAGGACATATGCATGTCAGCCTAGCTGAACAGCATTGAGACATTATTCAGAAGCACAGTTATTGCAGCAGACAATGTAACAAACTGAATAATAACCATTGCCTTTATAAACACAAGAGTTTATTACATGATACTTTTACAATCCCAAGGCCTCAAACATTAGCCTTAAGGGCATACCCTAACAAGGAGTTGTTGCCATAATGACTTAAGTCCTATGACATGGGTAGTAGTGATGTGTTGCTAGATACCCCTCACTACTTATGATGTTTACATCATTGCCATCGTCATATGGATCCTACGGGGTCACACGCAATAGACTCTTGACGTTGCTTTAATCAGAAGCCTTAGGATCAAGTTATTGGATAACTTGGATCCATTTGGAAGATTTCATCAGCGCCAATGGGCCTGATGAGATGGAAGAAAGTTATTGGAGCCAAACTTCATTTTTGGCAGGTTGACCCGAAATTGACCTAGATTGGTCACATTTGGATTAGGGTTGCATTGGATTGGATCCAATGGCTTAATCAACCCATGCCATGAAGTTTGGGCTAGCTCATTATCCAATGAGGCCCAATAATTAGTTGTCATGAAGAGGAATTGGCTTAAAAGGGTATAATGGGGAGAAATCTCACCCCATTGGCGCCTAGGGGCATAATGGGGTGAGGGAGGCGCCTTTGCTTCATTATGGAAGTAAAGGGCGCCTAGCCCTTCTTCCTTGGAAGGAATACTTGCCTCTAAGGTAAGTCTTGGGGCTGATATGGCTTGATGGCTCTTTTGGAAAGAGCTTGGGCGCATATGGATAGTAGGGTAAGGTATATGGTAATGTCTTGGAGACTTACCTTATCTAAAACCCTAGTTTCTCCCAAAATTCTTACCCTAGCCGAAACTCCTCATGCTTGTTGCGCCTTGCCCTTCCCTTGGATGGAAAGCATGCATCTAAGGCATGTCTTGGGCTGATATGGCCATTGGGCAAATTAGGATAGGTTGAATGAGGTTTATGGTAAAGTCTTGGAGACTTTCCTTACCTCAAGACCCCTTTATCTTAGCCGCCCACTTGGCATGATCTTAGCCATTGCCTTGCCGCTTCTTGTCCTATTTATAGGACCCCTTACCGCCCCTTCCATGGTTGGACTTTAAGGAGGCGAGAACACACATAGAAGGGAGAGAGAGCAAAGCAAAGGGCGACAACAAGGTGGTGCAAACTTCTTCCTTGGAACCGCAAGTTCTTCCTCTTCCTCTCTTCTTGGCGCAAGGATTCTTTGTGCTTGGTGGCATCTTCTTGTCACAAGCCCTCATCGTCCCTTGGCCATAGGCGCACCTTGGAGGTGGCGCAAGCAAAGAAGAAGAGGGAAGTCCTTGGCGGCATCATCTTCCCTATCCCCTCCTTGGCGCAACTTCTCTTGAAGGTGGCGCAAGTGGAAGTGAAGGCTTGATTCTCCTCCCGAGGCTAGCACCGAGCGTGGAAGGGAGCAACGATCAAGGAGTCGACGCGTGGATACTTGTAGAGGGCGAACACATGGGCGCCTTCAACATGGCTTCGATATCTAAACAAGCAATAAAGGTACTAACCCTAACACATCCTTGTGTTCTCTCACTCGCAAGGATCCTTGGGAAAGGAATGTGTTTTGGGTGTAATACTTCTTCCGCTGCGTCCTGGGACTGCAAAATTTTAAAATTACACCCGGCATTCCCTAACAGTGGTATCAGAGCTACTTGCGAGAAACACAAGGTGTACGTTTGCTTGTGTGAAAAATTTTTGAAAATTTTTCTTCTATCCATGCGCGTTTCACGTAGAAAGCATTTTCATCCAATCTTCTCTTCTCAACTCTATGGCCGAAACTTGGATTATGTTTATGCTTGATTTAAGACCAAAGGCGCACGTAAGTTTTGTCAAGTAGGATAGGCATTGTGTCTTCGGACTGGCCGGGTCTCTTGATCTGACAAAACTCTCAGCCGATAGGGTCTATGAAATCATCATGGAACTTGATCTAAATTTTGGCATGGAATTGGTTAAGAGAATGCCTTGGATGATATTGGCGCATAAGGTGCTAAAATTTGATTTTTCTGGATTTTCAAATTTTACATGCGCCACTTGATTGGGTTGATATGGTCATAGCGAGTGCCCTCCTGTGTTGTGATGTGGAAGCATGTTTCCACCTGTGATGAATGCTTGTAAAATCTTTCTACCACCTGTGTGTGGTTCTCCCCCTTTCTTGATGTAAAATTTCATCTTTCCTTAGAATAGATGTAGAATTGTTTACATGAGATAGGTTAAGGTTCATCAAAGACAACAAGGAGCCTTCTTCAATTGGAGTCAGAAGTGGCGCCAGCTTTGGAAGCGTGGTGATGGACTTGCAATTGAAGGAAGGACACATGCTTTCGGCTTCTGGCATGGGCTGATTTGCTTCAGGGACTCGCAACCCTTGGATGCACAATAACATGTCACATGGCTCGTGACAAGTTATGTGTATGAAAAGGGCTATGACCATATCGACCAAAATTGGCATGCCTGTGATGGTTTATTATTTTGTCCATAGCATGCCTGTGATGTTTTTCCTTTGCTGCCATAACCATAGGAAAGATGCATGCTAGAAAAGAATAAAACGAACATGCAAAACTCTCATTAAAATATCAAGTCAATAGCCTTCTAACGCGTAGCCCTCATCAAACTATCGATCGGTGATGTTGTGAACTGTTTCCCACCCTCGTGGGACACACTCACTTATCTTTAGGAGGTGTGTGGTGACAATGATTTCCCCATTCCAGTTTTAACCTGGGCGTGCCTTCGCAAGGAAATTCGTTGGCCCTGGGCATAACGGTTAGGACCAGACTTGACTAGTTTTTCATATGTCACTGACATGATGAATCACTAGAGGCAGCTGTTGAGAGGATAGGGTTCTGTGTTGTATCCAGCCCTCGCTGGACACAGGGCGCCTAGTCTGTCTTAACTAAGAGGAATTGTGCGCGGCACAATTGGCTGGCATGCCTACCTAAGGAAGCATGGGACTCTCTGTGCATCTCAACTCACCCTCGTGAGTCGCGGAGACCTCATGTGAAATTAGGATCCTACTCACTTATTTCCATGTTGAGTTAGAGAGTTCTCAACTTGTTTTGGAAGTAGTGGGAGCATAGCATTTAATTTAAAGTCCTTGTTAAATGCTTTATCATAGTACTTATTTTACTTATTTGCTTATTGTAGAAGGCATCTCCTGATCTAAGATTGAAACTTTATAAACATAAACTGGATGGGACAAATTGGACAAAATGGTTCAAGACTTTGTCCAAGATACTGGAACAAGAAAATAAGGTGCATCTTCTTGAAAGACCTCCATCCCAGCCCAATGTGTATTTCACTAATGACTAGGAGTGGAATGTCTATCTTGAACATTGTGAAGATAACGAACAGTACACTGCTCTTGTCTTAGAGTGCATGACCCCAGAGGTCAAGGTTGAATGTGATGAGATGGGGATCTATGATCTAATCATACATCTCAAAGGTCTCTTCACACCATACTCTATAGACAATGATCAGGAGAGTTCTGTTGGATCTTCAGAATGTGTGCCTGAATCCGAGAAAGACCATGGTTCTGTATCTTCGAAGCTAATACTTCGGAAGACTGGGAATGCATGGGTATTTCGAAGAGGATTGATGGCCAAGAAGAGCATGGCAAAGAAGAAGGGATGTAATCCATCCGCTTCAGGTATTGTGTTACCGAGGTCTTTTGTCTACTTCTTATTCATGGGTACTGGGTACCGTATGTGAGGCTCACATATGTTTTACATGTGTAGGAGCTCAAAAGAAGTAGGACGAAGAGGCTTGATGGGATTGACTCTCGGGTCAGGGACGGAGCATTGGATGCTGCTGTTGATATCATCTCACTGCCTTGAAGACTTTATATAGAACTTTGCTATTATTGTATTAGCTTATGTATTAGAACATCATTCCTTTTGGAAAGGACTTCAGTTTGAAATAATAAATGATATTTTTCTTTAATCTGAGATGTTCTATTGAAATGATACAATTGACAATAGTTTGTGGTTCTATATGTGACACAAGATCAGATCTAATGATTCAATAAACTTCCTCTTATAGCATTGTCTCTTGAACCATAGAACAATGGTCACATCCGAAAGTCCATGGACTATTGGGATCATTATCCTTTCAGGATTATGATACATGTGAGCCTAGTTCAAAGGAACAATGTGACAGATGCTGCCTTCACCGTAAAGGGTAGAAGATGTAGTGACTTGTTGGATCTATTACACAGCAATGTGAGTGGACCCATGTAAAGTAGCACTAAGAGGAGTTATATATACTTCATTGAGTGTGGGTATGCCTTACGCAACCCAAGAACTTTGGAAAATTCCAAGAAGTTCACAAATGAAGTATTGAGTCAAAGAGAAGGATCTATCAAAGCACCTTGATTGGATCAAGATGATTAAGTGGAGAATTTGATGACTGTCCTAAGAAGTGTGGAGTTATCTCACAGCCTTCTTAGCTCACCACTGTGTGGTGAATTTCAAAGAAAGAAAAGGAACACATTGGATGTGGTTCCATCTTTGAGTAGTCATGCAAATATACTACTATGATGCCATGCAAATAGATGTACTGCTACTCCATAAGAAAATGTCTAAGTTAGCTTTTGAGTTGAGAACTGCAAATATCCCATTTCTTCAATGGAATTGGGAATGTAATGTGTGGTGATTCAAAAGTATGTATTTGTGGTGCACTATAGAGTGCTAATTCTATCCCATGGAGAACAAAATATTTGTTGCTCAAAATGCTGTCTCTCTTGAGAAAGTATTTTTTTTGAAAGAAGCTAGTGGGAGTAGATTTGATTTGGACAAGGTCCAGAATCAACCACAATATAATTAGACACACATGGAGAGCAAAATCTCACATATAGGTTGAAAGTCAACCTGAGGTTCAAGTAACACAGGAATAACATAAGTCTGGATCAATTCGATATGCTGGGCATGATGAATTTTTCATCAAGCATGAACCTAAGACTTATAAGGAAATGGAAGCGGTCGGTGGACCAGATTCCAAGAAATGGCCAAGGGCCATGAGAACCATAATGGACTCCATGTCTGCTAATCAAGTCTGGGACTTGGATAAGCTGCCAAAGGGGTAATTCCCACAGGCTGTAAAATAAATCTTCTGGGAAGATAGACATGGAAGGTAACATTGTTACCTTGAAAGGCAAGCTAGTGAACAGAAATTTCAGGCAAATCCACTGGGTGGATAATAATGAAATTTTCACCAATAGCTGAGCTTTAAGTCCATTAGGGATCTGCTTGTTGTAATTACATAATCAATTATGGCATCTTGTTATGATAACTGCTTTTCTTGCAAGGACATCTGAAAAGATATCTATAAGGAAATAGCCAGAAGGTTTTCATATCAAGGCCATATAGATATGCATGATGTTATGCAAGCATGGTTGAAAAAGCCTGTGTTTACAAGAAGATCAGTGGGAGCACCTTATTAATAATATTTCTTGTCTAGATGATTGATGATATTCTCCTCACGAGGAATAACATCTCAGCTCTTCACATGGTGAAGAAAAGGTTTGATATGTATTTCGAGAAGAATGATCTAGGGAATGATGCCTACATCCTAGGCATGAGGATCTATAGAGATCCAAGAAAGTCATTGCCCTTTAGTCAATCTATGTTCATCCAAGAGTTTCTGGAGAGGATTATATTGGATGATTCCAAATATTGATACCTTCCAGGAAGATATGGTCTAAGTCTCTCAAAGATGTTGTGGCACAGCTGGAGAGTATTAACATGGGTCCAAAGTCCTGATACATTGTATGTAGGATGGATCATGTTTTGAAGACCATTTCTGGCAAATGCTTGGAGCGTAGCCAGCAAATTTCAATCATATCTTAGTGTTTAACACTAGATAGCTGTGAAAGCAATCTTTATACATATACTTGGGAAGTATAAAGGATTGAAGTCTAGTCTATGATAGACAGGAAAGAATTTTGTGTACAAGGGTACACTGACACTTCGTTCCAGTCTAGTGACTATTGATCACAGCAAGGAGTTGCGCTTTGCCTTGTTATGGTGTTGTGTGCTGAAAGAGCATTATGCAAACCAAAGTGGCAAAATTCTACAAATAAGGCTGAGTACATTGCAGCTCCTTGTGGCAGCCAAGGAGGCAGCTTCATTCATTTGAACTTGATCTAGTTCATAGTGCTTGATGGTCCAGTATAGTTCTTACTGGGACCATAGCATGAGAGAAGGAACTTAATGCTCAAGTATGTACTGCAGCATATCATCTGATCTTGGAGATCATGGATAAGGATGATGATCAAATTTGTTAAAATAAACACAGATAGCAATCTGGAAAAACCCACTGATCCAGCCTCTGGCGCAGCGGAAGCTAAATGGGTCATACTAGAGACATTGGAACTGACTAAACATCAGTTGTCCTTGGTCTTAGTGCAAGTGGGAGATTGTTGGTGTATATGCCCTAAAGACCAATGTATGGACATGGTGAGGCATTGTTTGAATGTACTTTGATAGAACTATTACTCTTTATATAGGCATGGTCATTATTATGCAGACTTCTCTACCTGCGTTGATGTATTGAGTTGCATAAATAATGTGCCAGGAGTTTGGATTGGATCCATTCTCATAAGCTATCCCCAGACAAGGTACCTTAGCAGATATGGGACAGCTTCGGTACATGTGAGACTGGTGTATGGGCTGGTTAGGTGCGGGGCACAGTAACGCAGACATACAGGTGCATTGGATGCACTGGAGTGATCCACCGTGAGGATTGACTTGTCTAGTCAACAAGTCAATCTCACATGCAAGAGGTTTGCATTGATCCTTAGACTTGAGGTATTCATGTCTAGACTTGATGAAGGGTATGCTTTAATACAGTCTTACGTCTCTCCGTAATTGGGAGATCAAAACGACTGTCATTGGGCATGTCATAAGTCACGTAGAGACATGGATGACCAATAGTAGGATTTGCCCCTTCCTTCCGAGGAAGCATGATATCCACCTCGGGGCGCCCCACCTTATTGGTGCATGATCGGAGAGTGTGGCCACACTTGTTGAGTCATGACCAATGCATTGGATAATAAACTTGAGACTAATCCAATGGCAGGTTATCAGCTTAGGCAAAGGGATCTGTAATGCAATGGGAATCCTCGTTGCTTGTTAGGAGTTGTTGCCATAATGACTTAAGTCCTATGACATGGGTAGTAGTGATGTGTTGCTAGATACCCCTCACTACTTATGATGTTTACATCATTGCCATCGTCATATGGATCCTACGGGGTCACACGCAATAGACTCTTGACGTTGCTTTAATCAGAAGCCTTAGGATCAAGTTATTGGATAACTTGGATCCATTTGGAAGATTTCATCAGCACCAATGGGCTTGATGAGATGGAAGAAAGTTATTGGAGCCAAACTTCATTTTTGGTAGGTTGACCCGAAATTGACCTAGATTGGTCACATTTGGATTAGGGTTGCATTGGATTGGATCCAATGGCTTAATCAACCCATGCCATGAAGTTTGGGCTAGCTCATTATCCAATGAGGCCCAATAATTAGTTGTCATGAAGAGGAATTGGCTTAAAAGGGTATAATGGGGAGAAATCTCACCCCATTGGCGCCTAGGGGCATAATGGGGTGAGGGAGGCGCCTTTGCTTCATTATGGAAGTAAAGGGCGCCTAGCCCTTCTTCCTTGGAAGGAATACTTGCCTCTAAGGTAAGTCTTGGGGCTGATATGGCTTGATGGCTCTTTTGGAAAGAGCTTGGGCGCATATGGATAGTAGGGTAAGGTATATGGTAATGTCTTGGAGACTTACCTTATCTAAAACCCTAGTTTCTCCCAAAATTCTTACCCTAGCCGAAACTCCTCATGCTTGTTGCGCCTTGCCCTTCCCTTGGATGGAAAGCATGCATCTAAGGCATGTCTTGGGCTGATATGGCCATTGGGCAAATTAGGATAGGTTGAATGAGGTTTATGGTAAAGTCTTGGAGACTTTCCTTACCTCAAGACCCCTTTATCCTAGCCGCCCACTTGGCATGATCTTAGCCATTGCCTTGCCGCTTCTTGTCCTATTTATAGGACCCCTTACCGCCCCTTCCATGGTTGGACTTTAAGGAGGCGAGAACACACATAGAAGGGAGAGAGAGCAAAGCAAAGGGCGACAACAAGGTGGTGCAAACTTCTTCCTTGGAACCGCAAGTTCTTCCTCTTCCTCTCTTCTTGGCGCAAGGATTCTTTGTGCTTGGTGGCATCTTCTTGTCACAAGCCCTCATCGTCCCTTGGCCATAGGCGCACCTTGGAGGTGGCGCAAGCAAAGAAGAAGAGGGAAGTCCTTGGCGGCATCATCTTCCCTATCCCCTCCTTGGCGCAACTTCTCTTGAAGGTGGCGCAAGTGGAAGTGAAGGCTTGATTCTCCTCCCGAGGCTAGCACCGAGCGTGGAAGGGAGCAACGATCAAGGAGTCGACGCGTGGATACTTGTAGAGGGCGAACACATGGGCGCCTTCAACATGGCTTCGACATCTAAACAAGCAATAAAGGTACTAACCCTAACACATCCTTGTGTTCTCTCACTCGCAAGGATCCTTGGGAAAGGAATGTGTTTCGGGTGTAATACTTCTTCCGCTGCGTCCTGGGACTGCAAAATTTTAAAATTACACCCGGCATTCCCTAACACCGAGGAAAGGATTTTGTTTTGCGATAAAAGAGAACACATGTTCTTTTTCATTGGCAAGCATATTCTATGGATCTGGTACACTATGCAATGGGTTGTATGTCTTGGACATGCAAAGTTCTGGGTGCAACGTGAATGCTAAGAGGGTCAAGTTAAGTGGTTTAAATAATACTTATCTTTGGCATTGTCGTTTAGGGCACATCAACAAGAATCGCATCCAAAATCTCCATGCAAATGGATTCCTGGATTCAGATTCCTTGGAGGAATTTGACACATGCGAGCCTTGTTTGTTGGGCAAAATGACAAAGGCGCCATTCACCAAGCATGGTGAGAGGGCCATAGGTTTGTTGGATCTAATACACAGTGATGTGTGTGGGCCATTCAACAAACAAGCTAGAGGTGGGTATGTCTACTTCATCACATTTACTAATGACTTCAGTAGATATGGTTATGTCTATTTGTAAGATCCAAGGATCTTAAGTCCTGGTAAGCATTATTTTGATTCAAATAAAATTATTAACTATGATAATTTTATGTATTGGTTGTCAAATTATAGTTATTTAACTAGAGATTTTGGTTGTTAATTTATTGTAAATAAATTAGAGATTATTTATTTGATTGTTGGCTGATTTATGATAAATTATTATTGGATGTTAGTTTAAGTGAATTAATTAATTTTAAGTTAATTAATTAGAGTTTATTGGTTAATTAAATCCTTATTGGATTTCGGTTAAGTGCTTGGTTATTTGTAAGTTAATTAAATTAATTAGTTAACTAAGCTTATTGGATGTTAGTTTAACTCTTATTGGACTTTCACTTAAACTAAGGGATTATTGGGTTTTTAAAATTTGAATTATTGGGTTAATGGGTTAAACCTTTTTGAATTAATGGGTTAGAGGGTTAAAACCTTAAAAACCGAAATTTGTAAGAGGTAATTTCGGCTAGGGTGAAATTAGTGGCGATTTTTGGGTCTTGAGAAAAACCTTGGCGACGGCTTGAGGAGCTTGGCGATTTCTTGGACGATTCTTGAAGGCTTGGAGGAATTTTTCTTTCTTCCTCTTCCTTCTTCCTTTGGCCGGCATTCCTTGGTGTTTGGTGGCGTTTTTTAAAACCTTAGACGGATTTTTGGAAGGGTTTTCTTGTTGGTGTTCACGGTTAAGAGGTGAGTGGAGTGTTTAATTGATTGCTATCTATTTGTTTGTGTTAATTGATGTGTTAAGATGAGACATTTGCTTGTTGGAAACCCTATCATGCTAAAACCGAAATTCAAGACTTCACTATGATGAAAACCGAATTTGGTAAAGATGATTATATGATGAAAACCGAATTTAAGGCATTAGTTATTTCTTCATGTGAAAAACCGAAAATTGCAAGAATGTATATATCATGAAAATTGTTATGAAAACCGAATTTTGGTGTTAACTATGAGAACCGAAATAATCTTGAAAATTGTTGTAAAAACCGAATTAGTATTGGTGATTGTTTAACCGAAATTTGTATGAAATTTAAGGTATTTTGGTAGCATTAAATCATTGAACATTGAGCATGAATTTCTTGTTAATTAGATATTTTATAAAGAATTTTGGTAATATTAAACCAATGATTTTTGTAGCCGAAATATTGTTAATTGTAGTTAAACCGAAATTTGATGATTGTAGTTAACATGTTTACATGTGGTAAATTGTGGTAATTGTGGTAATTTGTAAAGTAAATTATAAGAATACATGTTTTACATTTTATGTTGATTTTATGAATGCTTGTTTTAATTTTATGTTTCTTTGTGGGTGTAACTTGTATTCTTGTTTGAGAAGTTTGGGTGATAACATAGCAAAAATTTGACTAAACTAATCAGCCTGAAATTTAAGGACTACACTATATTCGATGATATTCGAATATAAAATATTATGTGTTATGTTATATGATTTTGAGCAATAAGTGTGATCTTGTGAATTTGGAAAATTATGGGTTATGTGAATTTGGAAAAATTATGTGATTATGTGATGGTTAGGACTAAGGCTAGGTGTAACTATGAACTCAAGGGGATAGTCCTTATGTGTTATGTTAAGGGTTTGAATTTCAGCCCTGTATTGTGATATGTGAGGAGGTTGATGTTCAGCCTGCCTATTATGATTATTGTGATGGGGGTTGATGTTCAGCCTGCCCGATATGATTTTTGTGATGACTATCCTAGAGTCTAGTTGACACTTAGGAGTCCACCTTTGTGAAATATGTTCACCTATGTGAAATATGAATTAAGATGTGTCTGTTGTCCAGTAGGAACCTTTTGGGAGAACGGGTTTTGACCCAAAGTGCCATGTCTTGGTCAGACAGGGGCCACCTCTTGATGTCACTACTCTTTTTGTGATGGAGTAATATAAGACCCAAAGTGCCATGTCTTGATCAGACAGGGGCCACCTCTTGATGTCATTACTCTTTATGTGATGGGGTGATATAAGACGCAAAGTGCCATGTCTTGATCAGACAGGGGCCACCTCTTGATGTCGTCACTCTGATGTGTTATGGGGTGAGGGACCAAAGTGCCACGTCGTGACCTGGCGGGGGCCACCTCTTGATTCTACTCACTATCCATGTTTATGTGTTGCATGCGGCTCCCAGTGCTTTGGCCAAGCCGGGTTAGACCATATTGGTCACTACTGAATATGCTGGACAACTAGGTTGATTATGTGTTGGTGTGTTTAGTGGTTTAGAGTATGACTCTAGAACCTGAGTTTGTGAACCTAAGTTATATGTGTTTAGTTGGTTTAAAATATATGTGTTTAGTTGGTTTAGAGTATAACTCTAGTACCCTGAGTTTGTTATATGTGGGTGTGTACATCTGACTGTTTATGTTACTTCTGTACTTAATCTTGTTATTTAATCTGGTTATATGTTGACATTATGTTCGACATTATATTCCTGTTAAAGATTTTTAAAACAATCTGCATATATTTTTTTGAGTGTATGTTATGGATGGTCAATTAGACTATCCACTCACTGGGCTGTGTAGCTCACCCCTCATTATTTTCAGGTATAGAGCAGGGGCGCAGTTAGCATGATATTGATGTTGTGATTTATGCTTATAATGACGGTTGTGGCCCTATGTTTATGCTTAATTAATTTGAGTCCGGCTGTGGCCGAATGTGAATTTTATGAACTATGTGAACCATGTGATGTGAACCATGTGAACTATGTGAATTTGTGTTGCCTGATTGTGGCAATTAAATGAGTTTGATTTTTGTGTCACCGCGGGCTTCAGCCTGGTTTCGGTGTTTGGTATGGGTTTATAAAATCGATTTTGTGATTTTGTTTTGAATTTCGGCTTGTTGTATATTCCGTGCAATCGGTTTTGATATACCCTGTAACTTGCATATGTCTAGTGCAAGTATTGCGTGGTGGCAGGTACCCTTATGAGATTTGAGTTTTGTGAATTTGTGTGTATGGATTTATGGAATTTTTCAGATCGTGTTTTCTTGAACTCGGTTTTACCTAGCATATGATCGATCTTATATGAAACATCCTGTATCATTTGTGAATTGTGCCATTTGTTTGGGGTTAAGAATGTGGGATGTTACAGAATGGTATCAGAGGAGTTGGCTAGCTAAAACTTAGTTTGGGGGAAAACATGTTTGTGTATTGCTAGACACCTAATAGGTTTATGATTGTTTTCCTGACTATGATATGTGTGTGACTATGATATGCGTGTGTAGGCATTTAAGATGGTGCGAACCAGAGGAAATGCTAGTGATGAGGGCGAGCAGACCCCGAACCTCACGAGAACTATTGAGGCTCTGACTGGCATGGTTCAGCAACAAGGTGCTATGATAGAAAGGCAAGCTCAGATGCTGCAGCAGCAGCAGACTCAGCACCAAGAAGCACAACAGCAGCTTTTGCAGCAGCTGACTCGAGAGAGACCCCAGACTACTACTCGGGCAGTGGGGGATGACTCTCAGGAGGGCGCTCACAGGCGCTATGCTTCACTTGTGAGTGAATTCCAGAAACTGGGTCCGAGCTCTTTTTATGGGGGCTCAGAATCCAGTAATGCAGAGAATTGGCAGTTGTGCTTGGAAAAGATTTTCCAAGTTATGCGTTGCTCGGACGAGGATAAGTTATGTCTGGCCACCTATATGATGCGTGCTGACGCAGATGAGTGGTGGAAAGGCGTGGTGAGACTTGCCGAAGAAAGACATGAGACTGTAGATTGGCCTTACTTCTTGTCTCGATTCAACGAGAAGTACTCCCTTAGGAAAATCGTTATCTACAGATATTGTTTGTGCTGACTGTGTAGTACATGTAGAGGGTTATGAGTTTCTGGTAGATCTAATCCTCTTAGACATGCAAGATTATGATATCATCTTAGGAATGGATTGGTTGTCTTCCCATCATGCCTCTGTGGATTGCTTTGAGAAAGTAATCACTTTGAATTTGTTAGATGGGAATCGACTGTTTGTGAGAGGTCTAGTGTCAGACCAAGGACCGCATGTAATATCTTTCCTGCAGGCCAGGAAATTACTGGCTAGTGGATGCAAGGGTTATCTTGCGCATGTTAAGGTGCAGGATGATTCTACTTCTGATTTGACTCAGATGGCGGTGGTGAAAGAATTTCCTGATGTGTTCTCTGAAGAATTTTCAGGTTTGCCACCGATTAGAGAAGTGGAGTTTGGCATTGAGTTGGCGCCAGGTACGGCACCTATCTCCAGAGCTCCTTATCGTATGGCTACTTCAGAGTTGGCCGAGCTTAAGAAACAACTGGAGGAATTGTTAGAGAAAGGGTATATTCGGCCTAGTGCTTCACCTTGGGGAGCGCCAGTGCTATTTGTGAAGAAGAAAGATGGAACCCTGAGGATGTGTATAGACTACAGGCAGCTTAACCAAGTGACTATCAAGAATAAGTATCCTCTTCCCAGAATTGATGATCTATTTGATCAATTACAGGGAGCGACAGTGTTCTCTAAGATTGATCTGAGATCAGGGTATTATCAGCTTAGGGTCAAGGATGAGGATATATTTAAGACTGCTTTCAGGACCAGGTATGGGCATTTCGAATTTTTAGTTATGCCTTTTGGACTGACGAATGCACCTGCTGTCTTCATGGATTTGATGAACAGGGTATTCCATTAGTTGCTTGACTCTTGTGTGGTGGTCTTTATAGACGATATATTGGTGTACTCTCAGACTACCTCAGATCATGTCAGTGATTTGCGCAGAGTACTCGAGATCTTGAGGAAGAACCGATTATATGCCAAGGCTAGTAAGTGTGAGTTCTGGCTAGGGAAGATCAGTTTTCTGGGTCATGTGATTTCTGGTCAGGGGGTGTCTGTGGATCCAGTTAAAGTGCAAGCTATCCTTAATTGGGGAAGACCGACTAGTGCTACTGAGATCAGGAGTTTCCTGGGTTTAGTAGGTTACTACCGGAGATTTGTTGAGGGGTTCTCCAAGCTGGCGGGTCCTTTAACTAAATTAACCAGAAAGGAGGCTAAGTTTATTTGGGATGACAAGTGTGAAGAGAGCTTCCAAGAGCTGAAAAGGAGATTGACTAGTACACCGATCCTCATTATTCCTAGTGATGGGGAAAGGTTTACTGTTTATACAGATGCTTCTGGCAAAGGGTTGGGTTGTGTCTTGATGCAGAAGGGTTCTGTGGTAGCCTATGCTTCGAGACAACTAAAGGTGTATGAATTGAACTACCCTACTCATGATTTAGAGTTGGCGGCCGTAGTCTTTGCTTTGAAGATATGGCGTCACTATTTGTTGGGTCAGGAGTTTGATCTGTTCACTGATCACCAGAGTCTCAAGTATATCTTCACTCAGAAGGACTTGAACATGAGACAGAGAAGATGGATGGAGTTGATCAAAGACTATGACTTCTCCATTCAGTATCAGGCTGGAAAGGCCAATGTGGTGGCGGATGCTCTGAGCAGACATCCAGTTACTTCAGTAGCTGCTTTACGAGTCAGTGAGTGGCGGTTACTGCAGGAGTTCAGCGATCTCAGGATCAGTGTTACTCCTAGAGTTCAGTCGGGTTATGTGGCTTTTCTCAGAGTACAGTCTGCTTTGTTGCAGAAGGTCAGAGATCAGCAGTCTGTGGATCCGAGATTAGTTCAGATCAGGGATAGTCTGGTTGATGGCGCAGTTCAGGATTTTAGCCTGTCTGATGATGGTATTCTTCGGTTTCGTGGAAGGGTATGTGTCCCTGAGGAACCAAGCTTGAGGAAAGAAATATTGGAGGACAGCCATAACTCCAAATATTCTCTACATCCTGGTGTGACTAAGATGTATCAAGACCTCAAGAAGAGTTTTTGGTGGCCGGGCATGAAGAAAGAGGTATATGATTTTGTCTCTAGGTGTTTAACCTGTCAGACTGTGAAGGCTGAACACCAGAAGCCTGGTGGTTTGTTGCAGTCTCTTCCTATTCCTGAGTGGAAGTGGGAATGTATCAGTATGGATTTTGTATGTGGTTTGCCCAGGACCAGATTGGGTCATGATGCTATTTGGGTGATTGTTGATAGACTCACTAAATCAGCCCATTTTCTTCCGATTAAAATGACTTATTCTTTAGAGAGACTGGCCAGATTGTACATTGATGAGATAGTCAGACTACATGGAGTGCCAGTTGATATTGTGTCTGATAGGGATTCTCGATTTCTGTCCAGATTTTGGAGGAGTTTACAGGAGGGTTTGGGTACTAAGTTGAGTTTTAGTACAGCATACCATCCTCAGTCTGATGGCCAGACAGAGCGTACTATACAGACTCTAGAAGATTTGTTGAGAGCCTATGTGGTAGATTGGAGTTCTGAGTGGAACCGGGATCTATCTTTGATAGAGTTCACTTATAATAATAGTTTCCACTCCAGTATTCAGATGGCTCCTTATGAGGCTTTGTATGGGAGAAGGTGTAGGACTCCCTTGTGTTGGGAGGAAACTGGTGACAGGATGATTTTGAGATCTGATGCAGTTCAGGAGACTACTGATAAGGTCAGAGAGATACGGGATAAACTGAAAATTTCTCGGGACAGACAGAAGAGTTATGCTGATGACCGTCGTCGTTCCTTGGAGTTTATGGTAGGGGATCATGTGTTCTTGAAGGTGTCACCTACTAAGGGTGTTATGAGGTTTGGCAAAAAGGGCAAGTTGAGCCCTAGGTTTGTAGGCCCTTTTGATATTATTGAGAGAGTTGGTCCAGTGGCTTACCGATTGGCTTTACCTCCTGCTATGGATCATGTGCATAATGTATTCCATGTCTCTGCTTTGAGGAAATATCATCCTGATCCATCTCATGTGTTGGAGTTGGAACCTCTTCAGATTCAGAGTGATTTGACTTTTGACGAAAGACCTCTCCGGATTGTGGATAGAAAAGATAAAGTCTTGAGGAACAAGACTATACCTTTGGTAAAGGTTATCTGGGGAAATCAGACTGTTGAGGAGGCGACTTGGGAGACTGAAGCTGATATGAGGAAATTTTATGCTTACCTCTTTGATGATATGGATGCTGAGCTTTAGAGGACTAAAGCTTTATAAGGAGGGAGGAATGTAAGATCCAAGGATCTTAAGTCCTGGTAAGCATTATTTTGATTCAAATAAAATTATTAACTATGATAATTTTATGTATTGGTTGTCAAATTATAGTTATTTAACTAGAGATTTTGGTTGTTAATTTATTGTAAATAAATTAGAGATTATTTATTTGATTGTTGGCTGATTTATGATAAATTATTATTGGATGTTAGTTTAAGTGAATTAATTAATTTTAAGTTAATTAATTAGAGTTTATTGGTTAATTAAATCCTTATTGGATTTCGGTTAAGTGCTTGGTTATTTGTAAGTTAATTAAATTAATTAGTTAACTAAGCTTATTGGATGTTAGTTTAACTCTTATTGGACTTTCACTTAAACTAAGGGATTATTGGGTTTTTAAAATTTGAATTATTGGGTTAATGGGTTAAACCTTTTTGAATTAATGGGTTAGAGGGTTAAAACCTTAAAAACCGAAATTTGTAAGAGGTAATTTCGGCTAGGGTGAAATTAGTGGCGATTTTTGGGTCTTGAGAAAAACCTTGGCGACGGCTTGAGGAGCTTGGCGATTTCTTGGACGATTCTTGAAGGCTTGGAGGAATTTTTCTTTCTTCCTCTTCCTTCTTCCTTTGGCCGGCATTCCTTGGTGTTTGGTGGCGTTTTTCAAAACCTTAGACGGATTTTTGGAAGGGTTTTCTTGTTGGTGTTCACGGTTAAGAGGTGAGTGGAGTGTTTAATTGATTGCTATCTATTTGTTTGTGTTAATTGATGTGTTAAGATGAGACATTTGCTTGTTGGAAACCCTATCATGCTAAAACCGAAATTCAAGACTTCACTATGATGAAAACCGAATTTGGTAAAGATGATTATATGATGAAAACCGAATTTAAGGCATTAGTTATTTCTTCATGTGAAAAACCAAAAATTGCAAGAATGTATATATCATGAAAATTGTTATGAAAACCGAATTTTGGTGTTAACTATGAGAACCGAAATAATCTTGAAAATTGTTGTAAAAACCGAATTAGTATTGGTGATTGTTTAACCGAAATTTGTATGAAATTTAAGGTATTTTGGTAGCATTAAATCATTGAACATTGAGCATGAATTTCTTGTTAATTAGATATTTTATAAAGAATTTTGGTAATATTAAACCAATGATTTTTGTAGCCGAAATATTGTTAATTGTAGTTAAACCGAAATTTGATGATTGTAGTTAACATGTTTACATGTGGTAAATTGTGGTAATTGTGGTAATTTGTAAAGTAAATTATAAGAATACATGTTTTACATTTTATGTTGATTTTATGAATGCTTGTTTTAATTTTATGTTTCTTTGTGGGTGTAACTTGTATTCTTGTTTGAGAAGTTTGGGTGATAACATAGCAAAAATTTGACTAAACTAATCAGCCTGAAATTTAAGGACTACACTATATTCGATGATATTCGAATATAAAATATTATGTGTTATGTTATATGATTTTGAGCAATAAGTGTGATCTTGTGAATTTGGAAAATTATGGGTTATGTGAATTTGGAAAAATTATGTGATTATGTGATGGTTAGGACTAAGGCTAGGTGTAACTATGAACTCAAGGGGATAGTCCTTATGTGTTATGTTAAGGGTTTGAATTTCAGTCCTGTATTGTGATATGTGAGGAGGTTGATGTTCAGCCTGCCTATTATGATTATTGTGATGGGGGTTGATGTTCAGCCTGCCCGATATGATTTTTGTGATGACTATCCTAGAGTCTAGTTGACACTTAGGAGTCCACCTTTGTGAAATATGTTCACCTATGTGAAATATGAATTAAGATGTGTCTGTTGTCCAGTAGGAACCTTTTGGGAGAACGGGTTTTGACCCAAAGTGCCATGTCTTGGTCAGACAGGGGCCACCTCTTGATGTCACTACTCTTTTTGTGATGGAGTAATATAAGACCCAAAGTGCCATGTCTTGATCAGACAGGGGCCACCTCTTGATGTCATTACTCTTTATGTGATGGGGTGATATAAGACGCAAAGTGCCATGTCTTGATCAGACAGGGGCCACCTCTTGATGTCGTCACTCTGATGTGTTATGGGGTGAGGGACCAAAGTGCCACGTCGTGACCTGGCGGGGGCCACCTCTTGATTCTACTCACTATCCATGTTTATGTGTTGCATGCGGCTCCCAGTGCTTTGGCCAAGCCGGGTTAGACCATATTGGTCACTACTGAATATGCTGGACAACTAGGTTGATTATGTGTTGGTGTGTTTAGTGGTTTAGAGTATGACTCTAGAACCTGAGTTTGTGAACCTAAGTTATATGTGTTTAGTTGGTTTAAAATATATGTGTTTAGTTGGTTTAGAGTATAACTCTAGTACCCTGAGTTTGTTATATGTGGGTGTGTACATCTGACTGTTTATGTTACTTCTGTACTTAATCTTGTTATTTAATCTGGTTATATGTTGACATTATGTTCGACATTATATTCCTGTTAAAGATTTTTAAAACAATCTGCATATATTTTTTTGAGTGTATGTTATGGATGGTCAATTAGACTATCCACTCACTGGGCTGTGTAGCTCACCCCTCATTATTTTCAGGTATAGAGCAGGGGCGCAGTTAGCATGATATTGATGTTGTGATTTATGCTTATAATGCCGGTTGTGGCCCTATGTTTATGCTTAATTAATTTGAGGCCGGCTGTGGCCGAATGTGAATTTTATGAACTATGTGAACCATGTGATGTGAACCATGTGAACTATGTGAATTTGTGTTGCCTGATTGTGGCAATTAAATGAGTTTGATTTTTGTGTCACCGCGGGCTTCAGCCTGGTTTCGGTGTTTGGTATGGGTTTATAAAATCGATTTTGTGATTTTGTTTTGAATTTCGGCTTGTTGTATATTCCGTGCAATCGGTTTTGATATACCCTGTAACTTGCATATGTCTAGTGCAAGTATTGCGTGGTGGCAGGTACCCTTATGAGATTTGAGTTTTGTGAATTTGTGTGTATGGATTTATGGAATTTTTCAGATCGTGTTTTCTTGAACTCGGTTTTACCTAGCATATGATCGATCTTATATGAAACATCCTGTATCATTTGTGAATTGTGCCATTTGTTTGGGGTTAAGAATGTGGGATGTTACACTATTTGATGAGACATAAGTCTGAATCCTTGGAGAAATTTAAGGAGTTAAAGAATGAAGTGGAAAACCAGCTTGGACGATCCATTAAGGCTCTTCAGTCTGATCGAGGCGGAGAGTACTTGAGCTATGAGTTTGTTGACTATCTTATAGAGTGTGGGATTCTTTCCCAACTCACTCCTCCTGGAACACCTCAGTGGAATGGGGTGTCTGAGAGGAGAAATCGAACTTTGTTGGACATGGTTCGATCTATGATGAGTCACGCAACTCTACCTCCATATTTCTGGGGTTTTGCATTACTTACAGCAATCAAGACACTGAATAATGTTCCATCAAAGAGTGTTCCTAAGACACCACATGAGTTGTGGACTGGGAGATGCTTAATGCTATCATTTATGCGGATCTGGGATGTGAGGCTTATGTCAAACGTCAGGATTCTAGCAAGCTAGAAACCAGATCTGATAAATGTGTGTTTGTGGGGTATCCTAGGGAAACCAAAGGATACTACTTCTTTAATCCCACCGAGAACAAAGTTTTTGTTGCTCCGACTGCCGTATTTCTTGAGAGAGATTTTCTCTTGAAAGGCACTAGTGGGAGAAGCTTTGACTTGGATGAGGTCCAAGGTCAACCACAAGACACAGCAGGAGAGATAGAACCTGAGCCACCTGCACCGGTTGCTGGGCAACCAGAGGCTCAGACACTGGCCCCACGTAGGTCTGGGAGAATTCGTTGTGCACCTAAGAGGTATGGGTTGCTGCCGACCCAACACGATGGGATGTTCATCATTGAGGATGAACCCAGGACTTATGATGAGGCGGTTAGTGGATCGGACTCTGAGAAATGGCTTAAGGCCATGCGATCTGAGATGGATTTCATGTCAGCTAACCAAGTATGGGATTTGGTTGAACTGCCGGATGGGGTAAAACCCATAGGCTGTAAATGGGTCTTCAAGAAGAAGACAGACATGGATGGCAACATAGTTACCTATAAAGGTAGATTAGTGGCTAAAGGATTCAAGCAAGTCTACGGGGTGGATTATGATGAAACCTTCTCGCCAGTTGCCATGTTCAAATCCATTTGGATTCTGCTTGCTATAGCTGCATATCACGACTATGAGATATGACCAAGTCTCTAGATCATCCACTTCTTAAAAGTGAAGAACATCAATGTTGTTATCCTTATTAAACAAGGCTCGTGTGAGTCAAGCTCTCAAGAGAGGTTGATCCAACTCATTCTCCTAAAAGGAGATTGAATCCATGAGTTCATTCACATGGAGTCAATGAAAGGTTCTTGACCTTGGAATAAATCCAAGTCACAACTTCCTCCCACTAGCCTTTTCAAGGAAAGATATTTCCAAGAAAAATAGCACTATGAGCAACAATTACTTGTTCTCCTGTGGGTTTATGGAAATTGTATCCCTAAGTGAACTTAGGATACACCACTTACACTTTATCATATCTTGTTTCTATGTCCGTAGAACCTCTGATATATGACACAAAGTCTCATATCTCTAGATCCAAATACTGAGTCATGTCATCTCCTAACTTGGAGATACATTTAAGATGGAATTAAGTTCAATGTGGAACAAGCTTTTATCATCACCTACAGAGTCTTGACCCTAGAGAGAGTGAGATCTCCTACCGTTATGGCAGCAACGTATGCTCCAAATAGTAGGTCAGTCTCTCTGCGTCAGCATTGCCCTCTTTCTATTGAGAACCAAGATACTTTTGCAAGTGTTGGTCTCATTATGCGGTACGACATACCCATGTGTCAGAAATAGACAACTAGACTTAGGCAACACAATTACTTGAGCCAGAAGATGAAGGGCTTCTTCTCTTCTCCTCGTTTTGAGGTCGCTAGCAATCAATGTTGAGCACCTTATCTCCTATACCTATTTCATCTTTAATGCATCAGTCAAGCACTAAAGCCTACCTTTGCATCGTAGGACTATTTTAGAGATTACAACTTTCTATAACTTGTCCATGGAAGGCGACATGCTAGCAATAGACAAGCTACCCCTTAAGCATCCTCATCAGCCAACAAGGCTATAGATGATATAGGTTTATGTTGGGGTATGCCCTTAAGGCTAATGTTTGAGGCCTGTGGGAATGTATCTGTATCATGTAATAAACTGTTATGTTTATAAAGGCATGGTTATTATTCAGTTGTTTACATTGTCTGCTGCAATATATGTTCTTCTGAATAATGTCTCAAAGCTGTTCAGCTAGGCTGACGTGCTATAAGTCCTTAGTCGAGATATCTTGGTGAACATGAGACAGCCTTGATATGATTGAGACTAATATGTGTTCTAATCTTATAGGATGCTTCGAGCATGGAATAAGATGTAGACTCATGGGTACATTGGATGTACTGGACAGACCCTACTAGGATGTTCAATTGTTTGTCACAATGTGAATATTCCTTGAGTGAGACAAGTGGCACATTTCCTCTGACTTGAGATCACTTGTGTTTTCTAAATGATGATTGTCATTGTTTTGAGATAGTTCAATATCATTTGAAACACAATGATTATAGACTATCTTGGATGGTGAACTTGAATCAGGTTAGGGCACTAGTGATAGACATAGGATTGCCGTCTCCTTGTTTAAGGAGTGTGATGTTCTAAAGGGCCCCCCCTCGGATGAGATGATTGAGAAAGTGTATGGCCATACCCAGATGACTATGTTCATCTGATCTAATCATGCTTATCATATTGGAGTTACAGGCTTGACAGGCTTGTCCAATAAGAACATCCAGTGGCAAAGGAAATATGCATGCCTAGTGATGTTGATTCACACTTGTGCTGTTTTTGGGTGTAGTCTTGGAAGACTCTTTCCTTTATATCGGGAGATAGTGATGTGTTGCTAGATACCCCTCACTGATCGTGATAACGTGAGTTATCGTTACCGACATTTAAAGGAAACCCTCAGGGTCGCACAATTTGATGATATGGCTTACTTAAGTCAGATCGTGTGGACTGAATTGTTTGGGTTCAGTTTAAAGGGATTTAATCTCTGATTGAAAGTGAGATCTGGTCTGATCATGTTTGATTGATTAGGGCTTGAGATCGGTAAGCTTCGATCGAGAGAATGAGTGCTAGATCAGTCAGATCAGAAGCATTGAGAGATTGACGGTCAGATCGAGAGCCTTTGGGTTTATTTTGATCTGGACTTATTTCTTGGTTTATTTGGTTAGTGGACCAAATCGGTTTGAACCAGCTCATGGATGAGCGCATGGTTCAATGGTGATGTGGCATTTGCGATTGGGGTAAACCCAAGATCGCATATGGAGAAGTGGGATGCTATTTTTAGCACTTCTCAAACGTGGCCATGAACACACGTCACCCCTCTCTTGCCTCTTCATGCAATTGACGCCTCCTTGGGTTGTCATCGAGCGGCATTCTCGTGTGAGGAAGTCTAAGGCGACAAGAGAAAAACGCCAAGAAAGAAAAAGCTCTCTTTTCCCTTTTGCATTCGATCAGAGACACCTTGGACGACTCTTGCTAGCACAAGGGACGACAAGAAGGAGCCAAGACTCATCTTGTGTGTGACGATTTGGAGGAGATCTTCATTGCTCTCTTTCTTCCAAGGCGCCATCTAGAAATGGCAATGGTATGGATCGAATCACTTCTTTTACAATCGGTTTTTGTTAAGTTGATCATATGATACATGCTCTTCGATCTATGAAACCCTTTATCCGCTGCCCCCCTACTTTGATTGCGCCACCACTTTAGGGTTTTGCTCCCCCTCGAAGGGGACTCTTCAATTGGTATCAGAGCGGAGTTAACGCATGTTTTTGTATGATTGCTTAAGCCATTTTGTGATCCATGCTTGCGAAAATGCTTAGATCTTTCATACATGCAAAAATACATGTTTACATGTCATAAGCGAAACTTGTGTTTGTTTTCTTTGCGCATGTGTGTTGGCGCATGATGTAGTTTTTCTCAAAAATATATATCACTTGCGCGACTCATTGTAGATCTAAGATGCGCCTGCATTAAACCTTTAGACGGGTTATTAGGGTTGAAGTTATCCCCTAGGTTAGATCCAATCAGTCTGATCAGACTATCTGACAGCCTTGATGGGTCGACTGGATAGCACCTTGGCGCAAGCTTGAGGTGGCTATAGGTCGACTGCAGACAGGCGTGTAGCGATGTCTGATTGAGACGACCCATGAACGCACCTGAGTTAGGCCCGGGGTCACACCCGCTTGCCAGACCTCAGTGTGGTCGTTCAGCCCTTGGCGCATGCATGGTTGACCTTTTGGTCGACTCAAGTCAGTTAGGACTTGGTGCATGCAAGGGCAGTGGATCTGACTAGGATGGATGAGTGGATCCCTAGTAATGGACCGTTGTAAGGTTGTAGGGCAAATAAGGAAAAATTAAAATTGATCCCATGGGGTTTTCGAAAATTTTAATTTTTATGATGGATCACATGATTGTTGAATGATGCATATGTATGTTTATTTAATCTTATGTGGGCTGCCCATTTTAATGTGTGTTGTGCTGGGGCCTGCGAGCCTGGTATTAATTGTAAATTAATTTTTAGTTTTGTGATCTGCGTATCACAGTTCAATTAATTTATAATGTGAAATTGACCTGCGTGTCAATCTTGTCTAGATAGTTAAATTTGTAATTTAATTAGACAAGAGCACAGTGCACACTTGGCAGAGGCGCATGCAACAGTGGCTTGACCAGGTGGGAGGTCCAGGGTTCGACTCTGGGACCAGGCGCAAATTCCTGGTGGGCGCACCACAGCTGCAGAAGGCGCTTGGGCCCTGGTTTGGGCCAGATGAGCAGCTAAAGACCCATGAAGAGCAAGTGCAGACTTAAGTTAGGTTAAGGTCTCACTAGGGCTATGGGCTTTTACCACATAAGATTCATGCTTTCTTTTATTTAATGTTTGAATATTAGAATTGCATGATTAAGTTTATCTTCTGCTATCACCATAGGAATTGCATGATAGTGAAGAAGATAAAAGACCGTTAAAATCCAACGCTGAAATATCAAGCTCGTAAGCCTTCTGACGCGAAACCTCACTGTTCTGATTATCGTTGGAGCCGTGTTGTACCCACTCAGTGGGCACGTCCATCTATCTTCAGACGGTGCGGGATTACACCTGTGTGTTACAGAGTAGGGATTTATCCCTTCTCGTTGCTCAGCATAGCACATGGTGGTCCAGGGAGTAGGTCGGGTCAGCTTGACCGTGTAGGCTACATATGTGGCGCATATGGTAGCACATGGAGGCAGCCATCTGTGGGGTCAGAGACTGTGTTGTACCAACTCAGTTGGCACAGTCTGCTGGACTGCCCAGATGAAGGGGAATCGCACGGGTTGGCGGTCGGCAGGGACTGCCTACCAGAGATTAGTGCTTGTACTCTCTGTGCATCTTATCTCGCCTGAGCGGGACGCGGAGACCAAGTATGAAATCTGGATCCCATCTCACTAAAAGAGTTCTACTCTTTCGGGCTGTTTTGTTGGATTTTTCAAGCCAGATAAAATAGTGAGAAAAAGAATCTTTCTTAAGTCCTGATTGATTCTTATACATTGATACTGACCTTGCTGTTCTTGCATTGTTGTAGATACCTGCAGCAACGAACACCATGAACTTCAATGTGCGATCCCTACTGGAAAGGGAGAAGTTTGCTGGGCCGAACTTCTCTGACTGGTTTGGACACCTTAAGATCGTTCTTAAGGCAGAGAGGAAACTGTATGTCCTCGAGACGGCGATACCGCCGCAGCCCGCTCCGAACGCCGCAAGGGCGGTTCGGGAAGCCTATGAAAAGCACGTCAATGATAGCATTGATGTCGCTTGCCTGATGCTAGCGTCTATGACGCCACCGCTGTAGCGTCAGCATGAGGATATGTCGGCTATAGAGATTATAGCGAACCTCAAGATGCTGTATGCTGCACAGGCGAGGACTGAACGCTATAACTTGACGAAGCTCTTCTTTCAGAGCAAACTGGCTGAAGGGAGCCCAGTGGGAGCTCACGTGCTCAAGATGATTGGGCACAAGGAGGCTCTAGAGAAACTGGGGCATACCATTAACCAGGAGCTTGCTGTGGATATTATTCTGCAGTCTCTCCCGCCTTCATTCGACGCATTCATTATTAATTTTAATATGAACAAAATCGATTGTACTCCGGCAGAGCTGCTGAATATGCTCTTGACCACTGAGGAGACTCTGAAGGGTAAGCCTTCGACCTCTGTCTTAATGGTTCCTTCTAGGAACAAGAAGAAGGGGAAGAAGGGCAAGGCCCCCGTCAAGAGTTACAGCAAGGCTTTGAAGCAGAAGGTCAAGCGGTCCAAGGAATACAGGTGTTTCCACTGTGGCCAGCTGGGTCACTGGAAAAAGGACTGTAAAGCGCTCCAAGGAGATAAGAGGGGAAGCTTCGCTTCTGGCTCAGGTATATTCGTGACTGAGGTCATGTTTTCTTCTTCTATATCATGGGTGTTGGACACTGCATGTGGAGTTCACATTTGTTCAAATGTACAGGAACTCAAGAGAAGAAGACAGGTGGGACAGCATGAGGTGGACCTACGCGTTGGAAACGGGGCACGGGTTGCTGCTGTTGCTGTAGGAGACTACTTCATTTCTTTACCATCTGGACTTGTATTGGAACTAAACAATTGTTACTTTGTTCCCAGTATTACTAAAAATATTATCTCCATTCCTGCTCTTGTCAGGAAGGGATTTTCCTTTGAATGCAATATTTCAAAGTGTGTTTTGTCTTTTGATAATATTGTTTATGCAACTGGTTCAATTAACAATGGGTTATTCATGTTGGACATGGAACGTTCTATACAAAATATTGATATTAAGAAAGCCAAGTATGCTGATGACAGCACCTTGCTATGGCATAGTCGTTTAGGCCATATAAACGAGAAACGCATTAAGCGGTTGCATGATTATGGACTGCTGGGATCATTCTCCTCCAAGGAGATTGATACATGCAAGGCTTGTTTAATGGGTAAAATGACGAAGTCACCTTTTCCTCACAAAGGTCAAAGGGCTTCAGGTTTACTTGACCTTATACACAGTGATGTGTGTGGGCCATTTAGTAAACATGCCAGAGGTGGCTATCAGTACTTCATTACCTTTACTGATGATTTCAGTAGGTATGGCTATGTCTATCTGATGAGACATAAGAGTGAATCTTTTGACAAGTTCAAAGAGTTCAAGAATGAAGTACAGAATCAGCTAAGCCGAAATATCAAGGCACTTCGCTCAGATCGAGGTGGAGAATACTTGAGTCATACGTTTACTGACTATCTGAAGGAGTGTGGGATTATCTCACAGCTCACTCCGCCAGGAACACCGCAATGGAATGGTGTGTCCGAGAGGAGAAATAGAACGTTACTTGATATGGTTCGTTCTATGATGAGTCAGGCTTCTTTACCCAACTCCTTTTGGGGTTTTGCACTGGAAACAGCTGCAAAAGTACTAAACCGAGTGCCATCCAAGGCCGTTTCAAAGACGCCATTTGAGTTATGGTATGGGAAACAGCCGAGCTTAACATTTATCAGGATCTGGGGCTGCGAGGCTTATGTCAAAAAGCTCGCCTCTGGGAAACTAGAGAGCAGATCAGACAAATGTATCTTTGTCGGTTACCCTAAGGAAACTAAGGGTTATTATTTCTTCGATCCCAAGGAGAACAAGGTTTTTGTTGCTCGGACGGCCATATTTCTTGAGAAGGAGTTTCTTCTGCAAGAGGCCAGTGGGAGAGAAATAAAGCTGGATGAGAATCCAGAGGAAGGACAAAGTGCTCAAGCACAGTTGGATGAGCCTGAGCCAGTAGATCAGGTTATTGAACAACCTGAGGCTCAGATATCACGGGAACTGCGAAGATCGGGAAGGATTCGTCGACAGCCTGAGCGCTATGACGGAGTCTACATCATTGATAATGATGAACCCCTCACTTATGCAGATGCGGTCAGTGGACCGGAGTCAGCGAGATGGCTTGAAGCTATGCGCGCCGAGATGGACTCCATGTCAGATAACCAAGTTTGGGATTTGGTTGATCCGCCTCCGGGAGTTATCCCTATAGGCTGTAAATGGATCTTCAAGAAGAAGATTGACATGGATGGTAACGTGGTTACCTATAAAGGCAGGCTAGTTGCGAAAGGTTTCAAACAAATCTACGGGATAGATTATGATGAAACTTTCTCACCTGTAGCTATGTTTAAGTCTATTCGGATTCTTTTCGCGATAGCTGCATATTATGATTATGAGATCTGGCAGATGGATGTGAAAACAGCTTTCCTAAATGGAAATCTGGATGAGGATGTGTACATGACACAACCTGAGGGTTTCACTAATCCAGCAGATCGTCATAAGATATGCAAGTTAAAGAAGTCTATTTATGGACTTAAGCAAGCATCAAGAAGCTGGAATATTCGTTTTGATGAATCAGTCACTGATTTTGGTTTCATCAAGAACGAGGATGACCCGTGTGTATATAAGAGGTTTAGTGGGAGCGTGATAACTTTCCTAGTCCTCTACGTCGATGACATCTTGATCATTGGAAATGACATTCCTGAAATGCATGCTGTTAAGGCATGGTTAAGGAAATGTTTCCAGATGAAAGATCTAGGAGAAGCAGCCTATGTATTAGGTGTGAAGATCTACAGGGATAGATCTAAGAGGCTTCTCGGGCTGTGCCAGAGTACTTACATCGAAAAGGTCCTGGAGAGATTTCATTTAGAGAATTCTAAACGAGGATATCTTCCAGTCAGACATGGTCTGAGTCTTTCGAAGAGTCAGTGTCCACAAACACAGACTGAGAAAGATGAAATGGACAATACGCCTTATGCTTCGGCTATTGGATCCATTATGTATGCGATGTTGTGTACTCGCCCAGACGTCGCTTACGGGTTAAGCGTGACCAGTCGTTTCCAAAGTAATCCAGGTGTGGCACACTGGATTGCAGTCAAGAACATTTTAAAATATCTGCGGAGGACCAAAGATATGTTCTTGATATATGGTGGTCAGGAAGAACTCAGTATTGAAGGATATACTGACGCTTCGTTCCAGTCGGACCAGGATGATTTCCGATCACAATCAGGCTATGTTTTTAGCTTGAATGGAGGAGCAGTGGTGTGGAAAAGTTTCAAACAGTCAACTGTTGCTGATTCCACAACAGAAGCCGAGTATGTTGCAGCCTCGGAAGCATCCAAGGAGGCAGTATGGATTCGTAAGTTCGTGAGAGAACTTGGTGTCGTTCCTTCGAGTGCAGATCCTTTGGTTATCTTTTGTGATAACACTGGAGCAATCGCACAAGCAAAGGAACCACGGTCGCACCAGAAGTCCAAGCACATACAGAGACGGTTTCACTTGATCAGGGAGATCATAGATCGTGGCGAGATCAAAATCTGCAAGGTTCATACAGATGACAATCTAGCAGACCCGCTTACTAAGCCTCTGGCGCAGCAGAAGCATGAGAAGCACTGTAATAATATGGGTTTGAGATTTCTCAACCATTAGATTAACTGCAAGTGGGAGATTGTTGGGGTATGCCCTTAAGGCTAATGTTTGAGGCCTGTGGGAATGTATCTGTATCATGTAATAAACTGTTATGTTTATAAAGGCATGGTTATTATTCAGTTGTTTACATTGTCTGCTGCAATATATGTTCTTCTGAATAATGTCTCAAAGCTGTTCAGCTAGGCTGACGTGCTATAAGTCCTTAGTCGAGATATCTTGGTGAACATGAGACAGCCTTGATATGATTGAGACTAATATGTGTTCTAATCTTATAGGATGCTTCGAGCATGGAATAAGATGTAGACTCATGGGTACATTGGATGTACTGGACAGACCCTACTAGGATGTTCAATTGTTTGTCACAATGTGAATATTCCTTGAGTGAGACAAGTGGCACATTTCCTCTGACTTGAGATCACTTGTGTTTTCTAAATGATGATTGTCATTGTTTTGAGATAGTTCAATATCATTTGAAACACAATGATTATAGACTATCTTGGATGGTGAACTTGAATCAGGTTAGGGCACTAGTGATAGACATAGGATTGCCGTCTCCTTGTTTAAGGAGTGTGATGTTCTAAAGGGCCCCCCCTCGGATGAGATGATTGAGAAAGTGTATGGCCATACCCAGATGACTATGTTCATCTGATCTAATCATGCTTATCATATTGGAGTTACAGGCTTGACAGGCTTGTCCAATAAGAACATCCAGTGGCAAAGGAAATATGCATGCCTAGTGATGTTGATTCACACTTGTGCTGTTTTTGGGTGTAGTCTTGGAAGACTCTTTCCTTTATATCGGGAGACAGTGATGTGTTGCTAGATACCCCTCACTGATCGTGATAACGTGAGTTATCGTTACCGACATTTAAAGGAAACCCTCAGGGTCGCACAATTTGATGATATGGCTTACTTAAGTCAGATCGTGTGGACTGAATTGTTTGGGTTCAGTTTAAAGGGATTTAATCTCTGATTGAAAGTGAGATCTGGTCTGATCATGTTTGATTGATTAGGGCTTGAGATCGGTAAGCTTCGATCGAGAGAATGAGTGCTAGATCAGTCAGATCAGAAGCATTGAGAGATTGACGGTCAGATAGAGAGCCTTTGGGTTTATTTTGATCTGGACTTATTTCTTGGTTTATTTGGTTAGTGGACCAAATCGGTTTGAACCAGCTCATGGATGAGCGCATGGTTCAATGGTGATGTGGCATTTGCGATTGGGGTAAACCCAAGATCGCATATGGAGAAGTGGGATGCTATTTTTAGCACTTCTCAAACGTGGCCATGAACACACGTCGCCCCTCTCTTGCCTCTTCATGCAATTGACGCCTCCTTGGGTTGTCATCGAGCGGCATTCTCGTGTGAGGAAGTCTAAGGCGACAAGAGAAAAACGCCAAGAAAGAAAAAGCTCTCTTTTCCCTTTTGCATTCGATCAGAGACACCTTGGACGACTCTTGCTAGCACAAGGGACGACAAGAAGGAGCCAAGACTCATCTTGTGTGTGACGATTTGGAGGAGATCTTCATTGCTCTCTTTCTTCCAAGGCGCCATCTAGAAATGGCAATGGTATGGATCGAATCACTTCTTTTACAATCGGTTTTTGTTAAGTTGATCATATGATACATGCTCTTCGATCTATGAAACCCTTTATCCGCTGCCCCCCTACTTTGATTGCGCCACCACTTTAGGGTTTTGCTCCCCCTCGAAGGGGACTCTTCAGTTTAGGTAAAGGCTGCTCAAGGAGATACAGCTTTTCCTTGAGCTTGAGGACAATCCTCAAATACCAGTCCACTTAGTTGGTTCCAACCAACTTAGGAGGGATCGCAGCGACCATCTGCAATAGTCATAAGTAGATATACAAACCAATTATTTAATCTGGCCTTTTATAAATGATTGGGCTCCCACTATTTTTCTCGAATCGACAACCCTCAAAAGTTGATCAGGAAATCACCAGATTTCCTTAGTGAGATGGGATCCTCATTCTGTACATTGCCTTGAGTCCCACGAGGGTGGGATGAACTACACAAGGTGACGCATGCTTCGTGAGGTAGGCACACCAGCCAATTGTAACTTGGCAATTCCCCTTCTCAAGATAGTTTAGGCACTTTGTGTCCAATGAGGGCTGGATATAGCACAAAGCCCTAACCTATTAAGGTTGACTCCAGACTTTCATCATGTGGTCCATCCACATATAAAACATCTAGTCAAATCCAACCTGACCGTTATGCCCAGGGCCAATGATTTCCTTGCGAAAGGCACATCTAGAGTTTTAACCCGACTGGGAAATCATTGTCACTACACGCCTCCTAAAGATAGATGGGTGTGTCCCACGAGGGTGGGAAACAATGCACAACACCATCGATCGATAGTTTAACGAGGGCTACACGTCAGAAGACGGTTAACAGACTTGATATTTGGATCGAGGATTTTTGTGGTCTCACCATTTAGTTTTATGTTTCATCTAACAATACAGGCATGCAATCCTATAGTGAGTAGCATGAAAATTAAAACATCACAGGCATGCTTAAAACTGAGTAGAAAATAAAATATGATATGGTTATAGCCTAATTATGAGTAACAAGCCCCTAGACCCAGACTAATCACCTAGCTACTCTAAGGCACAAGCTATGGGCCCATACTACTAAGTCCTTGGCTCGCTCTAGAGTACTCTAAGTGCTCTGCTCCAAACCTAGTGCACTGCCTAGGTCCTCTGCATCAGGGTCAACCCCTCAAACCATAGAAGCACCTCCTAGGATACCCTAGGGGCCCTCTTAGGTTTAGGTCAGCCCCTTTGGTCCACCTGTGTTAGCTCGCAAACCCTAGACTCCTTCTAGGATTCGGCCAACACTCTTCTCTAGCCATGCTAGCTCGCAAACCCTAGGCTCCTCCTAGGGTTCGGCCAATCATAGGGGCGCCATCTCATCTTGTATGTTGCGCCACCATCAAGGTGCGCCAGTTGCATAGAAACATCACCATGGGGGGCTGATTGCATCACCTCTAAGATCAGCCCTTGAAACCATGCTTGATGCGCCTCTAGAAAGCCCTAGAAGCCACCAAAGTTTTAGCTAATCAAGAGGTATGCACAAGCCCTTTTCACCAGCCCTAATCCTCTAGGTGCACCACTAAGGTGAACCCTAGAAGCCACCATGGATTCGGCTAAGGAAGAGGCTGCCCCAATATGATTTAGATGCGCCAACAAGAAGTCATGATGTGCACTTTGACATCCCTAATCTTCAACTTTAATCACAAAATAAATAAAGGAAATAGGGCGGCACGCAGGCCTCACAAGAATACATCCCATGCATGCGTAAGGGCTTGTCTATTACCATATCATGATGTAGTAATAAAAACACCTACTTATGCTCTTCTACATGCAATGAAAAATAATAATTAAAATTAATTTTGGTTTTTCATAAACTAGTTTATTAACTCTCAACAACTCGTCATAAATTTCTCTTGGATTTAACAAATTTTCTAAGCTTTCATGAGAGTGGCGCAAGCATGCTTTTGGTTTGCTAGGCGCCTCTCCATGACAAACTTATCATATAAAATTTATTAAATTCTACAAGACTTGTATGCAAGGTCTATCCTTGACAAACAAGGAAAATCAAAGTCACTAAATTTATACAAGTCGTCAACATTAATAAACCTACATTTTTGTAAGTAGTAAATCATGGCATAACATTTTTTTTAAAATCTTTTGTGACATGTACGCATGTAGATAAGCAAAATACACCGCGTGGGTATCATAAGTTCACTCTGATACCACTGTTGGGAATTCCCGGGCCAATTTTAAATTTTTAATAATAGCGAAAGCGATGGCCCGAAATAGGATAAGCCTAAGAGCCAGGATCCCTTACGAGTGATCCACAGGATGTGTCAGAGTAATATACCTTTATTCGCATAATCCAAGGGACTGATGATGATGAAGAAGAGGGGCACAAGTGTCCACCCTCTATAATTGTGCACACACGGACTGCTCGAGATCCTTTTCACTCCGCGTCTGGCACTAGCCTTCAGGAGGAAGATCATGTTGCCTATGTCACTGCCCTCTTTGTGAAGAGTCCCCTTCAAGGGGGAGCGCAAGCGGATAAAACCCCTTTCAAGAGGGGGGCCGAAACCCTAAATAAAGGGGGCGCATGCATGTTTGCTAGGGTTTCAACAACATAATCGCTTATATGCTCATATGATCAACTTTGATGGATTAATTAGATCAAGAAGGAGATCATACCAATGCCATAGGGTTGAATGTCGGCTTGGAAGAAGAGAGCAACTTAGATCTCCTCCAAAAGTTCACACACAAGATGAAGATTGCTTACTTCCTTGGCGTCCCTTGTGCTAGCAAGGCACCCAAGCTTGCTTGTCGAATGGAAGGAGATGATGAAAAATCTCTCTTGGCCGATCCTTCTTCTCGTCAACTTACACCACCCAAGAATGTGTGTGTCGTCGAGAGCCAAAAGGGAGACGAGCGTTAGAGAAGCCTTGTGATCGAATGTGGAGACATTCATCACTTTGCAAAACCGAAATGCCAAAATTGGCAAGTCTTGAATACATGCGTTATGCGTTCACATGAAGTGAACCAAACGCATATCTCTTCTCTCAAATGAACCAAGCGCTCACATATGAGCCGGTTCAATGCAGTTGGTCCAATGACCAAACCAAATCAGCCTAAGAATTGGTCCAGACCAAAATAAACCCTAAGGTTCAAAATCTGACCGTTCATCTTTTGATGCCCTTGATCTCATCGATCTAGCATCCACACTCTCGATCGAAGCTTACCGATCTCAAGCCCTAATCAATCAAACATGATCAGACTGGATCTCACTTACAATCAGAGTTTAAACTCCTTTAAACTGAATCAAAACAATACAGTCCACACGATCTGACTCAAGTAAGCCATATCACCAAATTGTGCGACCCTAAGGGTTTCCTTTAAATGTCGGTAACGATAACTCACGTTATCACAATCAGTGAGGGGTATCTAGCAACACATCACTGTCTCCCGATATAAAGGAAAGAGTCTTCCAAGACTACACCCAAACCACAGCACAAGTGTGAATCCACTTCACAAGGCATACATGTATCCTTTGCCACTGGATGTTCTTATTGGACAAGCATGTCAAGCTTGTAACTCCAATACGATGAGAATGATTAGATCAGATGAGCATAGTCATCTGGTGTAACAACCCACTTAGTAAGCAAACTATTTATTAACTTGGTGAGCCGATTTGCAACATGGCCCAATCTATTAAAATGCTTAAGCCCAAGTTAACAATAGCAAGCCCACTAAGCCTTATATGCCATATAATCTCTTCTCCCACTTCCAATATGGGACTAAACTCGGGGTATTACAATCTCCCCCACTTAAGACTTGACGTCCTCGTCAAGCCCAAACCTTAACACATGCCCAAGAATCATCCCTTAGTCGGCAGCATGTGAGGTCAGCCCAAAGGTGGCTCCACCATCATCGGTAGCCCTTTCCTATTGGCTTCTCACCATGCTTAGGACTAAGTTTTGCTCTGATACCATTTGTAACAACCCACTTAGTAAGCAAACTATTTATTAACTTGGTGAGCCGATTTGCAACATGGCCCAATCTATTAAAATGCTTAAGCCCAAGTTAACAATAGCAAGCCCACTAAGCCTTATATGCCATATAATCTCTTCTCCCACTTCCAATATGGGACTAAACTCGGGGTATTACAATCTCCCCCACTTAATTTTTGGTAGCATGAAAATCTTGTTAACTAAGATTAATATTTGAAGTAGATATTATGCTAGAAACCGTGGGCTATATGTGTTGTATTTTAGTCCTATGATAATGTATTCTTAAATGGTTAATTAGGGTTTAAATTTAAGTAGTTAGTATGTTGGTCATTGTGGAACCGTGGGCTATATATATATATGTTGTATTTTAATCCTATGTTAAATTTTTGAATGCCCTGATAATTGCTAGTAGTGTTAATAATTTTATGGTCATGTATCTTATTTAATGTAAGATCCAAGGATCTTAAGTCCTGGTAAGCATTATTTTGATTCAAATAAAATTATTAACTATGATAATTTTATGTATTGGTTGTCAAATTATAGTTATTTAACTAGAGATTTTGGTTGTTAATTTATTGTAAATAAATTAGAGATTATTTATTTGATTGTTGGCTGATTTATGATAAATTATTATTGGATGTTAGTTTAAGTGAATTAATTAATTTTAAGTTAATTAATTAGAGTTTATTGGTTAATTAAATCCTTATTGGATTTCGGTTAAGTGCTTGGTTATTTGTAAGTTAATTAAATTAATTAGTTAACTAAGCTTATTGGATGTTAGTTTAACTCTTATTGGACTTTCACTTAAACTAAGGGATTATTGGGTTTTTAAAATTTGAATTATTGGGTTAATGGGTTAAACCTTTTTGAATTAATGGGTTAGAGGGTTAAAACCTTAAAAACCGAAATTTGTAAGAGGTAATTTCGGCTAGGGTGAAATTAGTGGCGATTTTTGGGTCTTGAGAAAAACCTTGGCGACGGCTTGAGGAGCTTGGCGATTTCTTGGACGATTCTTGAAGGCTTGGAGGAATTTTTCTTTCTTCCTCTTCCTTCTTCCTTTGGCCGGCATTCCTTGGTGTTTGGTGGCGTTTTTCAAAACCTTAGACGGATTTTTGGAAGGGTTTTCTTGTTGGTGTTCACGGTTAAGAGGTGAGTGGAGTGTTTAATTGATTGCTATCTATTTGTTTGTGTTAATTGATGTGTTAAGATGAGACATTTGCTTGTTGGAAACCCTATCATGCTAAAACCGAAATTCAAGACTTCACTATGATGAAAACCGAATTTGGTAAAGATGATTATATGATGAAAACCGAATTTAAGGCATTAGTTATTTCTTCATGTGAAAAACCGAAAATTGCAAGAATGTATATATCATGAAAATTGTTATGAAAACCGAATTTTGGTGTTAACTATGAGAACCGAAATAATCTTGAAAATTGTTGTAAAAACCGAATTAGTATTGGTGATTGTTTAACCGAAATTTGTATGAAATTTAAGGTATTTTGGTAGCATTAAATCATTGAACATTGAGCATGAATTTCTTGTTAATTAGATATTTTATAAAGAATTTTGGTAATATTAAACCAATGATTTTTGTAGCCGAAATATTGTTAATTGTAGTTAAACCAAAATTTGATGATTGTAGTTAACATGTTTACATGTGGTAAATTGTGGTAATTGTGGTAATTTGTAAAGTAAATTATAAGAATACATGTTTTACATTTTATGTTGATTTTATGAATGCTTGTTTTAATTTTATGTTTCTTTGTGGGTGTAACTTGTATTCTTGTTTGAGAAGTTTGGGTGATAACATAGCAAAAATTTGACTAAACTAATCAGCCTGAAATTTAAGAACTACACTATATTCGATGATATTCGAATATAAAATATTATGTGTTATGTTATATGATTTTGAGCAATAAGTGTGATCTTGTGAATTTGGAAAATTATGGGTTATGTGAATTTGGAAAAATTATGTGATTATGTGATGGTTAGGACTAAGGCTAGGTGTAACTATGAACTCAAGGGGATAGTCCTTATGTGTTATGTTAAGGGTTTGAATTTCAGCCCTGTATTGTGATATGTGAGGAGGTTGATGTTCAGCCTGCCTATTATGATTATTGTGATGGGGGTTGATGTTCAGCCTGCCCGATATGATTTTTGTGATGACTATCCTAGAGTCTAGTTGACACTTAGGAGTCCACCTTTGTGAAATATGTTCACCTATGTGAAATATGAATTAAGATGTGTCTGTTGTCCAGTAGGAACCTTTTGGGAGAACGGGTTTTGACCCAAAGTGCCATGTCTTGGTCAGACAGGGGCCACCTCTTGATGTCACTACTCTTTTTGTGATGGAGTAATATAAGACCCAAAGTGCCATGTCTTGATCAGACAGGGGCCACCTCTTGATGTCATTACTCTTTATGTGATGGGGTGATATAAGACGCAAAGTGCCATGTCTTGATCAGACAGGGGCCACCTCTTGATGTCGTCACTCTGATGTGTTATGGGGTGAGGGACCAAAGTGCCACGTCGTGACCTGGCGGGGGCCACCTCTTGATTCTACTCACTATCCATGTTTATGTGTTGCATGCGGCTCCCAGTGCTTTGGCCAAGCCGGGTTAGACCATATTGGTCACTACTGAATATGCTGGACAACTAGGTTGATTATGTGTTGGTGTGTTTAGTGGTTTAGAGTATGACTCTAGAACCTGAGTTTGTGAACCTAAGTTATATGTGTTTAGTTGGTTTAAAATATATGTGTTTAGTTGGTTTAGAGTATAACTCTAGTACCCTGAGTTTGTTATATGTGGGTGTGTACATCTGACTGTTTATGTTACTTCTGTACTTAATCTTGTTATTTAATCTGGTTATATGTTGACATTATGTTCGACATTATATTCCTGTTAAAGATTTTTAAAACAATCTGCATATATTTTTTTGAGTGTATGTTATGGATGGTCAATTAGACTATCCACTCACTGGGCTGTGTAGCTCACCCTCATTATTTTCAGGTATAGAGCAGGGGCGCAGTTAGCATGATATTGATGTTGTGATTTATGCTTATAATGCCGGTTGTGGCCCTATGTTTATGCTTAATTAATTTGAGGCCGGCTGTGGCCGAATATGAATTTTATGAACTATGTGAACCATGTGATGTGAACCATGTGAACTATGTGAATTTGTGTTGCCTGATTGTGGCAATTAAATGAGTTTGATTTTTGTGTCACCGCGGGCTTCAGCCTGGTTTCGGTGTTTGGTATGGGTTTATAAAATCGATTTTGTGATTTTGTTTTGAATTTCGGCTTGTTGTATATTCCGTGCAATCGGTTTTGATATACCCTGTAACTTGCATATGTCTAGTGCAAGTATTGCGTGGTGGCAGGTACCCTTATGAGATTTGAGTTTTGTGAATTTGTGTGTATGGATTTATGGAATTTTTCAGATCGTGTTTTCTTGAACTCGGTTTTACCTAGCATATGATCGATCTTATATGAAACATCCTGTATCATTTGTGAATTGTGCCATTTGTTTGGGGTTAAGAATGTGGGATGTTACAGAATGGTATCAGAGGAGTTGGCTAGCTAAAACTTAGTTTGGGGGAAAACATGTTTGTGTATTGCTAGACACCTAATAGGTTTATGATTGTTTTCCTGACTATGATATGTGTGTGACTATGATATGCGTGTGTAGGCATTTAAGATGGTGCGAACCAGAGGAAATGCTAGTGATGAGGGCGAGCAGACCCCGAACCTCACGAGAACTATTGAGGCTCTGACTGGCATGGTTCAGCAACAAGGTGCTATGATAGAAAGGCAAGCTCAGATGCTGCAGCAGCAGCAGACTCAGCACCAAGAAGCACAACAGCAGCTTTTGCAGTAGCTGACTCGAGAGAGACCCCAGACTACTACTCGGGCAGTGGGGGATGACTCTCAGGAGGGCGCTCACAGGCGCTATGCTTCACTTGTGAGTGAATTCCAGAAACTGGGTCCGAGCTCTTTTTATGGGGGCTCAGAATCCAGTAATGCCGAGAATTGGCAGTTGTGCTTGGAAAAGATTTTCCAAGTTATGCGTTGCTCGGACGAGGATAAGTTATGTCTGGCCACCTATATGATGCGTGCTGACGCAGATGAGTGGTGGAAAGGCGTGGTGAGACTTGCCGAAGAAAGACATGAGACTGTAGATTGGCCTTACTTCTTGTCTCGATTCAACGAGAAGTACTTCCCTGATAGCTTGGTTGAGGACCGAGAGGTGGAATTTATTCACCTGGAGCAGGGTGATATGACAGTGGACCAGTATGAATTACAGTTCACGAAATTGGGAAAGTATGCTCCTCATCTGATAAACACTGAAAAGAGGAGAGCTACCAAGTTTCTCAGAGGTCTCAGATGGGACATTAGAGAGCAGGTTGGTGCTCAACACTTGGAGACCTATGTTGAAACTGTTGGGCGAGCGCGCACCATTGAGAGGTATATATCTGAGAGGAGTTCTCATGTTGCCGTGGCAGTAGTTCCTGCAGCTGAGGCGGCGGTTCCTCAGTATGGCAGTGGCGGCAAGGGTAAGAAGTACCCTAGGCATAAAGATTATAAGAAGAGCAGGTATAAGCCTTACTCCTACAAGGCACCGCAGCAGTCCAGTGATGCACCGCAGCAGTTCAGGGATGCCAGGGATGCAAGAAACGGTATCACTTGTAGTCATTGTGGGCTCAGGGGACATTTAGTGAAAGACTGTCATAGAAAGAATGGTATATGCTTCAGGTGTAAGAAACCAGGACACATGGCTAAGGACTGCAAAGAACCTGAGGTACAACCTAGAGGCGCAGATAAGCCTACAGTCCAGACTAGAGTGTATGCTGTGGCTGAGAAGGATACACGAGCTTCCCGATCCGTCGTGGAAGGTACTTTATTCGTATTTGATCAGTTAGCCCGCATATTATTTGACCCTGGTGCAAATTTATCTTTTGTATCTGTTAAGTTTGCTGCATGTTTACCTGTGTTACCTAAGGTGATGAATTATGCTGTGTCTGTGAGTACTCCCTTAGGAAAATCGTTATCTACAGATATTGTTTGTGCTGACTGTGTAGTACATGTAGAGGGTTATGAGTTTCTGGTAGATCTAATCCTCTTAGACATGCAAGATTATGATATCATCTTAGGAATGGATTGGTTGTCTTCCCATCATGCCTCTGTGGATTGCTTTGAGAAAGTAATCACTTTGAATTTGTTAGATGGGAATCGACTGTTTGTGAGAGGTCTAGTGTCAGACCAAGGACCGCATGTAATATCTTTCCTGCAGGCCAGGAAATTACTGGCTAGTGGATGCAAGGGTTATCTTGCGCATGATAAGGTGCAGGATGATTCTACTTCTGATTTGACTCAGATGGCGGTGGTGAAAGAATTTCCTAATGTGTTCTCTGAAGAATTTTCAGGTTTGCCACCGATTAGAGAAGTGGAGTTTGGCATTGAGTTGGCGCCAGGTACGGCACCTATCTCCAGAGCTCCTTATCGTATGGCTACTTCAGAGTTGGCCGAGCTTAAGAAACAACTGGAGGAATTGTTAGAGAAAGGGTATATTCGGCCTAGTGCTTCACCTTGGGGAGCGCCAGTGCTATTTGTGAAGAAGAAAGATGGAACCCTGAGGATGTGTATAGACTACAGGCAGCTTAACCAAGTGACTATCAAGAATAAGTATCCTCTTCCCAGAATTGATGATCTATTTGATCAATTACAGGGAGCGACAGTGTTCTCTAAGATTGATCTGAGATCAGGGTATTATCAGCTTAGGGTCAAGGATGAGGATATATTTAAGACTGCTTTCAGGACCAGGTATGGGCATTTCGAATTTTTAGTTATGCCTTTTGGACTGACGAATGCACCTGCTGTCTTCATGGATTTGATGAACAGGGTATTCCATGAGTTGCTTGACTCTTGTGTGGTGGTCTTTATAGACGATATATTGGTGTACTCTCAGACTACCTCAGATCATGTCAGTGATTTGCGCAGAGTACTCGAGATCTTGAGGAAGAACCGATTATATGCCAAGGCTAGTAAGTGTGAGTTCTGGCTAGAGAAGATCAGTTTTCTGGGTCATGTGATTTCTGGTCAGGGGGTGTCTGTGGATCCAGTTAAAGTGCAAGCTATCCTTAATTGGGGAAGACCGACTAGTGCTACTGAGATCAGGAGTTTCCTGGGTTTAGCAGGTTACTACCGGAGATTTGTTGAGGGGTTCTCCAAGCTGGCGGGTCCTTTAACTAAATTAACCAGAAAGGAGGCTAAGTTTATTTGGGATGACAAGTGTGAAGAGAGCTTCCAAGAGCTGAAAAGGAGATTGACTAGTACACCGATCCTCATTATTCCTAGTGATGGGGAAAGGTTTACTGTTTATACAGATGCTTCTGGCAAAGGGTTGGGTTGTGTCTTGATGCAGAAGGGTTCTGTGGTAGCCTATGCTTCGAGACAACTAAAGGAGTATGAATTGAACTACCCTACTCATGATTTAGAGTTGGCGGCCGTAGTCTTTGCTTTGAAGATATGGCGTCACTATTTGTTGGGTCAGGAGTTTGATCTGTTCACTGATCACCAGAGTCTCAAGTATATCTTCACTCAGAAGGACTTGAACATGAGACAGAGAAGATGGATGGAGTTGATCAAAGACTATGACTTCTCCATTCAGTATCAGGCTGGAAAGGCCAATGTGGTGGCGGATGCTCTGAGCAGACATCCAGTTACTTCAGTAGCTGCTTTACGAGTCAGTGAGTGGCGGTTACTGCAGGAGTTCAGCGATCTCAGGATCAGTGTTACTCCTAGAGTTCAGTCGGGTTATGTGGCTTTTCTCAGAGTACAGTCTGCTTTGTTGCAGAAGGTCAGAGATCAGCAGTCTGTGGATCCGAGATTAGTTCAGATCAGGGATAGTCTGGTTGATGGCGCAGTTCAGGATTTTAGCCTGTCTGATGATGGTATTCTTCGGTTTCGTGGAAGGGTATGTGCCCCTGAGGAACCAAGCTTGAGGAAAGAAATATTGGAGGACAGCCATAACTCCAAATATTCTCTACATCCTGGTGTGACTAAGATGTATCAAGACCTCAAGAAGAGTTTTTGGTGGCCGGGCATGAAGAAAGAGGTATATGATTTTGTCTCTAGGTGTTTAACCTGTCAGACTGTGAAGGCTGAACACCAGAAGCCTGGTGGGTTGTTGCAGTCTCTTCCTATTCCTGAGTGGAAGTGGGAATGTATCAGTATGGATTTTGTATGTGGTTTGCCCAGGACCAGATTGGGTCATGATGCTATTTGGGTGATTGTTGATAGACTCACTAAATCAGCCCATTTCCTTCCGATTAAAATGACTTATTCTTTAGAGAGACTGGCCAGATTGTACATTGATGAGATAGTCAGACTACATGGAGTGCCAGTTGATATTGTGTCTGATAGGGATTCTCGATTTCTGTCCAGATTTTGGAGGAGTTTACAGGAGGGTTTGGGTACTAAGTTGAGTTTTAGTACAGCATACCATCCTCAGTCTGATGGCCAGACAGAGCGTACTATACAGACTCTAGAAGATTTGTTGAGAGCCTATGTGGTAGATTGGAGTTCTGAGTGGAACCGGGATCTATCTTTGATAGAGTTCACTTATAATAATAGTTTCCACTCCAGTATTCAGATGGCTCCTTATGAGGCTTTGTATGGGAGAAGGTGTAGGACTCCCTTGTGTTGGGAGGAAACTGGTGACAGGATGATTTTGAGATCTGATGCAGTTCAGGAGACTACTGATAAGGTCAGAGAGATACGGGATAAACTGAAAACTTCTCGGGACAGACAGAAGAGTTATGCTGATGACCGTCGTCGTTCCTTGGAGTTTATGGTAGGGGATCATGTGTTCTTGAAGGTGTCACCTACTAAGGGTGTTATGAGGTTTGGCAAAAAGGGCAAGTTGAGCCCTAGGTTTGTAGGCCCTTTTGATATTATTGAGAGAGTTGGTCCAGTGGCTTACCGATTGGCTTTACCTCCTGCTATGGATCATGTGCATAATGTATTCCATGTCTCTGCTTTGAGGAAATATCATCCTGATCCATCTCATGTGTTGGAGTTGGAACCTCTTCAGATTCAGAGTGATTTGACTTTTGAGGAAAGACCTCTCCGGATTGTGGATAGAAAAGATAAAGTCTTGAGGAACAAGACTATACCTTTGGTAAAGGTTATCTGGGGAAATCAGACTGTTGAGGAGGCGACTTGGGAGACTGAAGCTGATATGAGGAAATTTTATGCTTACCTCTTTGATGATATGGATGCTGAGCTTTAGAGGACTAAAGCTTTATAAGGAGGGAGGAATGTAAGATCCAAGGATCTTAAGTCCTGGTAAGCATTATTTTGATTCAAATAAAATTATTAACTATGATAATTTTATGTATTGGTCGTCAAATTATAGTTATTTAACTAGAGATTTTGGTTGTTAATTTATTGTAAATAAATTAGAGATTATTTATTTGATTGTTGGCTGATTTATGATAAATTATTATTGGATGTTAGTTTAAGTGAATTAATTAATTTTAAGTTAATTAATTAGAGTTTATTGGTTAATTAAATCCTTATTGGATTTCGGTTAAGTGCTTGGTTATTTGTAAGTTAATGAAATTAATTAGTTAACTAAGCTTATTGGATGTTAGTTTAACTCTTATTGGACTTTCACTTAAACTAAGGGATTATTGGGTTTTTAAAATTTGAATTATTGGGTTAATGGGTTAAACCTTTTTGAATTAATGGGTTAGAGGGTTAAAACCTTAAAAACCGAAATTTGTAAGAGGTAATTTCGGCTAGGGTGAAATTAGTGGCGATTTTTGGGTCTTGAGAAAAACCTTGGCGACGGCTTGAGGAGCTTGGCGATTTCTTGGACGATTCTTGAAGGCTTGGAGGAATTTTTCTTTCTTCCTCTTCCTTCTTCCTTTGGCCGGCATTCCTTGGTGTTTGGTGGCGTTTTTCAAAACCTTAGACGGATTTTTGGAAGGGTTTTCTTGTTGGTGTTCACGGTTAAGAGGTGAGTGGAGTGTTTAATTGATTGCTATCTATTTGTTTGTGTTAATTGATGTGTTAAGATGAGACATTTGCTTGTTGGAAACCCTATCATGCTAAAACCGAAATTCAAGACTTCACTATGATGAAAACCGAATTTGGTAAAGATGATTATATGATGAAAACCGAATTTAAGGCATTAGTTATTTCTTCATGTGAAAAACCGAAAATTGCAAGAATGTATATATCATGAAAATTGTTATGAAAACCGAATTTTGGTGTTAACTATGAGAACCGAAATAATCTTGAAAATTGTTGTAAAAACCGAATTAGTATTGGTGATTGTTTAACCGAAATTTGTATGAAATTTAAGGTATTTTGGTAGCATTAAATCATTGAACATTGAGCATGAATTTCTTGTTAATTAGATATTTTATAAAGAATTTTGGTAATATTAAACCAATGATTTTTGTAGCCGAAATATTGTTAATTGTAGTTAAACCGAAATTTGATGATTGTAGTTAACATGTTTACATGTGGTAAATTGTGGTAATTGTGGTAATTTGTAAAGTAAATTATAAGAATACATGTTTTACATTTTATGTTGATTTTATGAATGCTTGTTTTAATTTTATGTTTCTTTGTGGGTGTAACTTGTATTCTTGTTTGAGAAGTTTGGGTGATAACATAGCAAAAATTTGACTAAACTAATCAGCCTGAAATTTAAGAACTACACTATATTCGATGATATTCGAATATAAAATATTATGTGTTATGTTATATGATTTTGAGCAATAAGTGTGATCTTGTGAATTTGGAAAATTATGGGTTATGTGAATTTGGAAAAATTATGTGATTATGTGATGGTTAGGACTAAGGCTAGGTGTAACTATGAACTCAAGGGGATAGTCCTTATGTGTTATGTTAAGGGTTTGAATTTCAGCCCTGTATTGTGATATGTGAGGAGGTTGATGTTCAGCCTGCCTATTATGATTATTGTGATGGGGGTTGATGTTCAGCCTGCCCGATATGATTTTTGTGATGACTATCCTAGAGTCTAGTTGACACTTAGGAGTCCACCTTTGTGAAATATGTTCACCTATGTGAAATATGAATTAAGATGTGTCTGTTGTCCAGTAGGAACCTTTTGGGAGAACGGGTTTTGACCCAAAGTGCCATGTCTTGGTCAGACAGGGGCCACCTCTTGATGTCACTACTCTTTTTGTGATGGAGTAATATAAGACCCAAAGTGCCATGTCTTGATCAGACAGGGGCCACCTCTTGATGTCATTACTCTTTATGTGATGGGGTGATATAAGACGCAAAGTGCCATGTCTTGATCAGACAGGGGCCACCTCTTGATGTCGTCACTCTGATGTGTTATGGGGTGAGGGACCAAAGTGCCACGTCGTGACCTGGCGGGGGCCACCTCTTGATTCTACTCACTATCCATGTTTATGTGTTGCATGCGGCTCCCAGTGCTTTGGCCAAGCCGGGTTAGACCATATTGGTCACTACTGAATATGCTGGACAACTAGGTTGATTATGTGTTGGTGTGTTTAGTGGTTTAGAGTATGACTCTAGAACCTGAGTTTGTGAACCTAAGTTATATGTGTTTAGTTGGTTTAAAATATATGTGTTTAGTTGGTTTAGAGTATAACTCTAGTACCCTGAGTTTGTTATATGTGGGTGTGTACATCTGACTGTTTATGTTACTTCTGTACTTAATCTTGTTATTTAATCTGGTTATATGTTGACATTATGTTCGACATTATATTCCTGTTAAAGATTTTTAAAACAATCTGCATATATTTTTTTGAGTGTATGTTATGGATGGTCAATTAGACTATCCACTCACTGGGCTGTGTAGCTCACCCTCATTATTTTCAGGTATAGAGCAGGGGCGCAGTTAGCATGATATTGATGTTGTGATTTATGCTTATAATGCCGGTTGTGGCCCTATGTTTATGCTTAATTAATTTGAGGCCGGCTGTGGCCGAATATGAATTTTATGAACTATGTGAACCATGTGATGTGAACCATGTGAACTATGTGAATTTGTGTTGCCTGATTGTGGCAATTAAATGAGTTTGATTTTTGTGTCACCGCGGGCTTCAGCCTGGTTTCGGTGTTTGGTATGGGTTTATAAAATCGATTTTGTGATTTTGTTTTGAATTTCGGCTTGTTGTATATTCCGTGCAATCGGTTTTGATATACCCTGTAACTTGCATATGTCTAGTGCAAGTATTGCGTGGTGGCAGGTACCCTTATGAGATTTGAGTTTTGTGAATTTGTGTGTATGGATTTATGGAATTTTTCAGATCGTGTTTTCTTGAACTCGGTTTTACCTAGCATATGATCGATCTTATATGAAACATCATGTATCATTTGTGAATTGTGCCATTTGTTTGGGGTTAAGAATATGGGATGTTACATCTGGGTATGGCCATACACTTTCTCAATCATCTCATCCAAGGGGGCCCTTTTAGAACATCACACTCCTTGAACAAGGAGACGGCAATCCTATGTCTATCACTAGTGTCCTAACCTGACTCATGATCATTATCCAAGATAGTTTATGACCATTATCTTTCAAATGATATTGAACTACCTCAAAACAATGACAATCATCATTTAGAAACTCAAGTGATCTCAAGTCAAAGGACATGTGCCACTTGTAGCATACAAGGATTATTCACATTGTGACAAGCAATTGAATATCCTAATAGGGTCTGTCCAGTACATCCAATGTAACTATGAGTCTACATCTTATTCCATGCTCGAAGCATCCTATAAGATTAGAACACACATTAGTCTCAATCATATCAAGGCTGTCTCATGTTTACCAAGATATCTCGACTAAGGACTTAACTGCATGTCAGCCTAGCTGAACAGCTTTGAGACATTATTCAGAAGTACACATATTGCAGCAGACAATGTAACAACCTGAATAACAACCATTGCCTTTATAAACAAAAGAGTTTATATACATGATACTCATGGAATCCCAAGGCCTCAAACATTAGCCTTAAGGGCATACCCCAACAATCTCCCACTTGCACTTAATCTAATGGTTGAGAAATCTCAAACCCATATTATTACAGTGCTTCTCATGCTTCTGCTGCGCCAAAGGCTTGGTAAGCGGGTCAGCCAGATTATCGTCTGTATGAACCTTGCAGATTTTGATCTCGCCACGATCAATGATCTCCCGGATCAAGTGAAACCGTCTCTGTATGTGCTTGGACTTCTGGTGCGACCGTGGTTCCTTTGCTTGTGCGATGGCTCCAGTGTTATCACAGAAGATAACCAAAGGATCTGCACTCGAAGGAACAACACCAAGTTCTCTCACGAACTTACGAATCCACACTGCCTCCTTGGATGCTTCCGAGGCTGCAACATACTCGGCTTCTGTTGTGGAATCAGCAACAGTTGACTGTTTGAAACTTTTCCACACCACCGCTCCTCCATTCAAGCTAAAGACATAGCCTGATTGCGATCGGAAATCATCCTGGTCCGACTGGAATGAAGCGTCAGTATATCCTTCTATACTGAGTTCTTCCTGACCACCATATATCAAGAACATATCTTTGGTCCTCCGCAGATATTTTAAAATGTTCTTGACCGCAATCCAGTGCGCCATACCTGGATTACTTTGGAACTGACTGGTCACGCTTAACCCGTAAGCGACGTCTGGGCGAGTACACAACATCGCATACATAATGGACCCAATAGCCGAAGCATAAGGCGTATTGTCCATTTCATCTTTCTCAGTCTGTGTTTGTGGACACTGACTCTTCGAAAGATTCAGACCATGTCTGACTGGCAGATATCCTCTTTTAGAATTCTCTAAATGGAATCTCTCCAGGACTTTATCGATGTACGTACTCTGGCACAGCCCGAGAAGCCTCTTAGATCTATCCCTGTAGATCTTCACACCTAACACATAGGCTGCTTCTCCTAGATCTTTCATCTGGAAACATTTTCCTAACCATGCCTTAACAGCATGCAGTTCAGGAATATCGTTTCCAATGATTAAGATATCATCGACGTAGAGGACTAGGAAAGTAATCACGCTCCCACTAAACCTCTTATATACACACGGGTCATCTTCGTTCTTGATGAAACCAAACTCAGAGATTGATTCATCAAAACGAATATTCCAGCTTCTTGATGCTTGCTTAAGTCCATAAATAGACTTCTTTAACTTGCATATTTTATGACGATCTGATGGATTAGTGAAACCCTCAGGTTGTGTCATATACACATCCTCATCCAGATTTCCATTAAGGAAAGCTGTCTTCACATCCATCTGCCAAATCTCATAATCGTAATATGCAGCTATCGCGAAAAGAATCCGAATAGACTTAAACATGGCTACAGGTGAGAAAGTTTCATCATAATCTATCCCGTAGATTTGTTTGAAACCTTTCGCAACTAGCCTGCCTTTATAGGTAACTACGTTACCATCCATGTCAATCTTCTTCTTGAAGATCCATTTACAGCCTATAGGGATTACTCCCGGAGGCGGATCAACCAAATCCCAGACTTGGTTATCTGACATGGAGTCCATTTCGGCTCGCATAGCATCAAGCCATCTAGCTGACTCCGGTCCACTGACCGCATCCGCATAAGTAAGGGGTTCATCATTATCAATGATGTAGACTCCGTCATAGCGCTCAGGCTGTCGACGGATCCTTCCCGATCTTCGCAGTTCCCGTGATATCTGAGCCTCAGGTTGTTCAGTAACCTGTTCTACCGGCTCAGGCTCATCCAACTGTGCTTGACTACTTTGTCCTTCCTCTGGATTCTCATCCAGCTTTATTTCTCTCCCACTGGCCTCTTGCAGAAGAAACTCCTTCTCAAGAAATATGGCCGTCCGAGCAACAAACACCTTGTTCTCCTTGGGATCGTAGAAATAATAACCCTTAGTTTCCTTAGGGTAACCGACAAAGATGCATTTCTCAGATCTGCTCTCTAGTTTCCCAGAGGCGAGCTTTTTGACATAAGCCTCGCAACCCCAAATCCTGATAAATGTCAAGCTCGGCCGTTTCCCATACCATAACTCATATGGCGTCTTTGAAACGGCCTTGGATGGCACTCGGTTTAGTACCTTTGCAGCTGTTTCCAGTGCAAAACCCCAAAAGGAATATGGAAGAGTAGCCTGACTCATCATAGAACGAACCATATCAAGTAACGTTCTATTTCTCCTCTCGGACACACCATTCCATTGTGGTGTTCCTGGCGGAGTGAGCTGTGAGATAATCCCACACTCTTTTAGATAGTCAGTAAACGCATGACTCAAGTATTCTCCACCTCGATCAGAACGAAGTGCCTTGATATTTCGGCCTAGCTGATTTTGTACTTCATTCTTGAACTCTTTGAACTTGTCAAAAGATTCACTTTTATGTCTCATCAGATAGACATAACCATACCTACTGAAATCATCAGTAAAGGTAATGAAGTACTGATAGCCACCTCTGGCATGTTTACTAAATGGCCCACACACATCACTGTGTATAAGGTCAAGTAAACCTAAAGCCCTTTGACCTTTGTTAAGAAAAGGTGACTTCGTCATTTTACCCATTAAACAAGCTTTGCATGTATCAATCTCCTCATAGGAGAATGATCCCAGCAGTCCATGATCATGCAACCGCTTAATGCGCTTCTTGTTAATATGGCCTAAACGACTATGCCATAACAAGGTGCTGTCATCAGCATACTTGGCTTTCTTATTATCAATGTTTTGTATAGAATATTCCATGTCCAACATGAATAACCCATTGTTAATTGAACCAGTTGCATAAACAATATTATCACAAGATAAAACACACTTTGAAATATTGCATTCAAAGGCAAATCCTTTCCTGACAAGAGCAGGAATAGAGATAATATTTTTAGTGATACTCGGTACAAAATAACAATTGTTTAATTCCAATACAATGCCAGATGGTAAAGAAATGAAATAGTCTCCTACAGCAACAGCAGCAACCCGTGCCCCGTTTCCAACGCGTAGGTCTACCTCATGCTGTCCCACCTGTCTTCTTCTCTTGAGTTCCTGTACATTTGAACAAATGTGAACTCCACATGCAGTGTCCAACACCCATGAAATAGAAGAAGATGAAACCATGACTTCCGTCACGTAAATACCTGAGCCAGAAGCGATGCTTCCCCTCTTATCTCCTTGGAGTGCTTTACAGTCCTTTTTCCAGTGACCCAGCTGGCCACAGTGGAAACACCTGTTGTCCTTGGACCGCTTCACCTTCTGTTTCAGAGCCTTACTGTAGTTCTTGACAGGGGCCTTGCCCTTCTTCCCCTTCTTCTTGTTCCTGGAAGGAACCATTAAGACAGAGGTCGAAGGCTTTCCCTTCAGAGTTTCCTCAGTAGTCAAGAGCATATTCAGCAGTTCTGCCGGAGTACAATCGATTTTGTTCATATTAAAGTTAATGATGAACGCATCGAAAGAGGGCGGAAGAGACTGCAGAATGATGTCTACAGCAAGCTCCTGGTTAATGGTATGCCCCAGTTTCTCCAGAGCCTCCTTGTGCCCAATCATCTTGAGCACGTGAGCTCCCACTGGGCTCCCTTCAGCCAGTTTGCTCTGAAAGAAGAGCTTCGTCAGATTATAGCGTTCTGTCCTCGCCTGTGCAGCATACAGCATCTTGAGGATCGCTATAATCTCTATAGCCGACATATCCTCATGCTGACGCTGCAGCGGTGGCGTCATAGACGCTAGCATCAGGCAAGCGACATCAATGCTATCATTGACGTGCTTTTCATAGGCTTCACGAACCGCCCTTGCGGCATTCGCAGCGGGTTGAGGCGGCACAGCCGTCTCGAGGACATACAGTTTCCTCTCTGCCTTAAGAACGATCTTAAGGTGTCCGAACCAGTCAGAGAAGTTCGGCCCAGCAAACTTCTCCCTTTCCAGTAGGGATCGCACATTGAAGCTCATGGTGTTCGTTGCTGCAGGAATCTACAACAATGCAAGAACAGCAAGGTCAGTATCAATGTCTAGAATCAATCCAGGACTTAAGAAAGATTCTTTTCTCACTATTTTAGCTGACTGTAAAATCCATTAAAACAGTCCGAAAGAGTAACACTCTTTTAGTGAGATGGGATCCAGATTTCATACTTGATCTCCGCGTCCCGCTCAGGCGAGATAAGATGCATAGAGAGTACAAGCACTAATCTCTGGTAGGCAGTCCCTGCCAATCGCCAACCCGTGTGATTCCCCTTCACCTGGGCAATCCAGCAGACTGTGCCAACTGAGTTGGTACAACACAGTCTCTGATCCCACAGATGGCTGCCTCCATGTGCTACCATATGCGCCACATATGTAGCCTACATGGTCAAGCTGACCCGACCTACTCCCTGGACCACCACGTGCTATGCTGAGCAACGAGAAGCGATAAATCCCTTCTCTGTAACACGCAGGTGAAATCACACACCGTCTGAAGATAGATGGACGTGCCCACTGAGTGGGTACAACACGGCTCCAACGATAATCAGAACAGTGAGGTTTCGCGCCAGAAGGCTTACGAGCTTGATATGTTAGCGTTGGATTTTAACGGTCCTTTTATCTTCATAACTATCATGCAAACCCTATGGTGATAGCAGAAGATAACTAAACATGCAATTCTAATTATAAGCAATAAGTAGAAAGCATGCTGATCTTATGTGGTAAAAGCCCATGAACCCTAAGTAAGACCTTAATTTTACTTAAGTCTTCACTTGAGCTCTTTAAGGGTCCTTTTATATCTGATCTGGCCCAACCCAGGGCCCTAGCGCCAAATGCAGCTCAGGTGCGCCACCAGCTGCATGAGCCTCATCGCCATGTGTGCATAGAATTCTTGTCTGATTAAAATACATTTTAATCTATCTAGACAAGATTGACTCGCAGGTCAATTACATTTTATAAATTAAAACAATGTGATTCGCAGATCACAAATGAATATTAATTTATAATTAACCAGGCACGCAGGCCCCAGCACAGCACACATTTGGGCAACCCACATAAGATTAAATAAACAAGCATCATGGCATCATTCAATCAATCATGTGATCCATAGACAAAATAAAAATTTTGAAATCCCATTGGAATCAATTTTACTTGTCTTATGTGCCCTACAACCTTACAACGGTCCATTGATAGGGATCCACTCATCAATCTAGTTAGATCCATGCCCTTGCATGCACCAAGTCCTAACTGACTCGAGTTGACCTAATGGTCAACCATGCATGCGCCAAGGGCTGAACAACCTTCAAGAGTTCTGGCAAGCGGGTGTGACCCCGGGCCTAACTCAAGAGTGTTCATTGGTTGTCTCAACCAGACCTCGCTACACGCCTGTGATGCAATCGACCTATAGCCACCTCGTGCTTGCGCACAGGTGCCATCTGGTCGATCCATCTAGGCTGTCAGATGGTCTGATCAGACTAGTTTGATCTAACCTGGAGGATGCTTTCAACCCCATCAACCCGTCTAAGGGTTTATTGTAGGTGCGGCTTAGATCTAATATGCAAGTCGCGCATGTCATTTAGAGTTTTCGAAAAACAACTACAACAACATGATAGAAGCGCAACCAACATGCATGCGCCAATATAACTCTCATACATGCGCAACATGAACATACTATCAACTAGTATAATCGCATGAAGAGAAAACATAGATCTAAGCATCATACATATATGGATCACAAAACATACATAGCAATCATATGATTCATATAAGATCTTGGCTTTGATACCAATTGAAGAGTCCCCTTCAAGGGGGAGCGCAAGCGGATAAAACCCCTTTCAAGAGGGGGGCCGAAACCCTAAATAAAGGGGGCGCATGCATGTTTGCTAGGGTTTCAACAACATAATCGCTTATATGCTCATATGATCAACTTTGATGGATTAATTAGATCAAGAAGGAGATCATACCAATGCCATAGGGTTGAATGTCGGCTTGGAAGAAGAGAGCAACTTAGATCTCCTCCAAAAGTTCACACACAAGATGAAGATTGCTTACTTCCTTGGCGTCCCTTGTGCTAGCAAGGCACCCAAGCTTGCTTGTCGAATGGAAGGAGATGATGAAAAATCTCTCTTGGCTGATCCTTCTTCTCGTCAACTTACACCACCCAAGAATGTGTGTGTCGTCGAGAGCCAAAAGGGAGACGAGCGTTAGAGAAGCCTTGTGATCGAATGTGGAGACATTCATCACTTTGCAAAACCGAAATGCCAAAATTGGCAAGTCTTGAATACATGCGTTATGCGTTCACATGAAGTGAACCAAACGCATATCTCTTCTCTCAAATGAACCAAGCGCTCACATATGAGCCAGTTCAATGCAGTTGGTCCAATGACCAAACCAAATCAGCCCAAGAATTGGTCCAGACCAAAATAAACCCTAAGGTTCAAAATCTGACCGTTCATCTTTTGATGCCCTTGATCTCATCGATCTAGCATCCACACTCTCGATCGAAGCTTACCGATCTCAAGCCCTAATCAATCAAACATGATCAGACTGGATCTCACTTACAATCAGAGTTTAAACTCCTTTAAACTGAATCAAAACAATCCAGTCCACACGATCTGACTCAAGTAAGCCATATCACCAAATTGTGCGACCCTAAGGGTTTCCTTTAAATGTCGGTAACGATAACTCACGTTATCACAATCAGTGAGGGGTATCTAGCAACACATCACTGTCTCCCGATATAAAGGAAAGAGTCTTCCAAGACTACACCCAAACCACAGCACAAGTGTGAATCCACTTCACAAGGCATACATGTATCCTTTGCCACTGGATGTTCTTATTGGACAAGCATGTCAAGCTTGTAACTCCAATACGATGAGAATGATTAGATCAGATGAGCATAGTCATCTGGGTATGGCCATACACTTTCTCAATCATCTCATCCAAGGGGGCCCTTTTAGAACATCACACTCCTTGAACAAGGAGACGGCAATCCTATGTCTATCACTAGTGTCCTAACCTGACTCATGATCATTATCCAAGATAGTTTATGACCATTATCTTTCAAATGATATTGAACTACCTCAAAATAATGACAATCATCATTTAGAAACACAAGTGATCTCAAGTCAAAGGACATGTGCCACTTGTAGCATACAAGGATTATTCACATTGTGACAAGCAATTGAATATCCTAATAGGGTCTGTCCAGTACATCCAATGTACCTATGAGTCTACATCTTATTCCATGCTCGAAGCATCCTATAAGATTAGAACACACATTAGTCTCAATCATATCAAGGCTATCTCATGTTTACCAAGATATCTCGACTAAGGACTTAACTGCATGTCAGCCTAGCTGAACAGCTTTGAGACATTATTCAGAAGTACACATATTGCAGCAGACAATGTAACAACCTGAATAACAACCATTGCCTTTATAAACAAAAGAGTTTATATACATGATACTCATGGAATCCCAAGGCCTCAAACATTAGCCTTAAGGGCATACCCCAACACTTTGCTTGCGCCATCTCCAAGATGCGCCAAAGTGGTGATCATGGGAGAAGATTGACCACAAGGAGAGGGAAGCTCTACAACTTGTGTCAATCTCTTGTCTAACCCCTTTTTCTCATGGCATACGCCACCATGAAGATCTATGAGGAATATCTGCATCTAAATTAGCATCTCATCCTAAGTTGGTACCAATCTTCCCGGAAGATATGCCAAGGTGATGAGATGAGATGCCATATGGTCTTTTTCTCCTTCCTTTGCCATATGCGCCAACTTCATAGAAGTTGCGCCCATGGTATGAAATCATCCTTCCTCATGCATTAATCCCTCCAAAGGATACATCATTGAAGAAGGTGGAAAATTGGCTCGACTTACGGTACCGTAAAGTTCTTTACGGTGGTACCGTAAACTCCATCGTTTCTCTGATAAAAAATGTCCCGAAATACGGCATCGTAAAGATGTTTACGGTAGTGCCATAATCACATGAAATTCTCTGTCCGAAAAACCTCCAAATTACGGTACCGTAAAGCATATATTGGGGGTGCCGTAATTTTCTCTGAAGCTCCAAATCTTTTGAAATTTGACGTGTGATCTTCTTTTGATGTTGTGAGTTTGATTATGCACTTGGATTGCTCAAAATCGACTGGGAAATATGCCTTTTTGCCTGAAAATCATCAAAAATAGAAAAAAGTGTAGATTCCGCAGATATTGATAAAATATGGCATAAAAACAAGCAAAGTCTATGAATATGACACATAAATATCAATAAAATGGCATAGAAATCACGATGAATTTCGGTGTCATCAAACACATAAGGCTCAAACTTTGCTTGTCCTCAAGCAAAAACCAAGAAAATTCAAAAATTGATCATAGGCATAGACTTTCTCATGTAAAATAAATTTCTAACATACAATCACCAATAAAAATTCTTCAGTAATTACATCATAAAATTTTAAAACAGATATATCATCTTCTAAATCTAATTCTCGAGATCCACAACTTAGTCAAATAAAACTTCGCAATTTGCGTAAAAGAAAGAATTTTAATCTCATGACCTTATCCAATTTTCAGTTTAGGTTTATCATACTTTTGCTTATAGGAATAGGATATCCAAAATCTTTTTTCACTCATATTTTTCTTTTTCTTTTTGTTTTTGGATGGTATGTACCTACATGAATGCATACTTTTTGTTTCTTTTTGCATCAATCACATTCTCTAATTCGATTACCACCTTTTTTCTGGTGACGAAATCGGAGTACACTGACCACATAGTCAGTGTAATAGAACTCATGTCTTTTTGGTATTGGGAATTTTTACAAAAGAAAAAGGAGTTAATGTAAATAGATTCCTCTCATTTCTTTTTAGACTTCAACCCATGTCATTCGATACCAGTGTCAATTTTACACAGTGCCAAGTAGGAGAGTCTCTCACTATTTTTGTGTGGATTTTGGATTCTTTTTCCCAACAAATAGTAAAATAAACAAAACCTCCATTAGACTAATCAATCAATATCAATTCAAATATTCATACTCATATGCTGATTTTATTCAAGAAGAAGTTTCACTTTCAAATCAAATTTTTCAAACAACATATCTCCCTAAAATCTTACTCCTCAACCAATGAAGAACTTCAAAAGTAGATATGTATAAAAGAAATAAATTTGACATGATAGGCCTTATTCAAGTCTCAATTTTGGATTCACCAATCAACATCAAATATCAATCAAGTCATATACAATAATTTCAAAAGTTAGATCAAGGCCATTCATATCAAAATTTACTCATCATCATCAAAAATTTCATCGAAGATCAAAAAGATAAGCATGAAAAACAGAGTAGTAGTGCCGGCGGACACATATATGCAGAAGAAACATCCTTCCTTTCGACACATAAAATATCGATAAGATACAGAAAGTGAAAGACGAAAGATATAAGAGAAAAGAGATACTCACAAGACTCTACCCACTCTCGCCTTTGAGTTACTTCCACCAAAGTTCCCTACAAAAATTAAAAATTAGTTCTGAAAAGAAACCTAGATAAAGTAAATGAAAGAAAGCAAAAATAAAGTTAGAAAGCTCGGGTTGCCTCCCAAGAAGCGCTAATTTAAGGTCATTAGCTTGACCCTTCTGCACTCAAATTTGATCTTGGTTCGTCGAGGTAAAAGCTCTCCTTTTCTTCAATCAGTTCTTCTTGATAATAGTGTTTCAGTCTTTGTCCATTAACTTTAAATTCTCCTGTATCTTTACTCCATATGTCCACAGCTCCGTAGGGATAAATTTTCTACACATGAAAAGGTCCAGACCATCGAGATTTAAGTTTTCCGAGAAAAATGCTCAATCTAGAATTGAATAAAAGAACAAAGTCACCTGGTTGGAAATCTCTCCTGAAAATATGTCGATCGTGCCATCTTTTTGTCCTCTCCTTGTAAATTTTTGCATTCTCATACGCAGAGAGTCTAATTTCATCTAGCTCATTTAATTGTAATCTCCATTTTTCTCCCGCACTCTTTAGGTCAAAATTTAGCATCTTGATTGCCCAGTATGCTTTATGCTCAAGTTCTATAGGCAAATGACATGATTTTCCATAAATCAATTGAAATGGAGACATTCCTATTGGTGTTTTAAAAGCAGTCCGGTATGCCCACAAGGCATCATCAAGTTTGAATGCCCAATCTTTCCTAGTGCGTGACACTGTCTTCTCTAAAATCCCCTTGATTTCTCTATTTAATATCTCCACTTGTCCACTTGTTTGAGGATGATAAGGCTTTGCCACTCTATGATTCACCCCATATTTTCTAAGTAAGGCTAAAAATTTGTGTTCAATGAAATGCAAGCCTCCATCACTGATTACTACCCGCGGGGTCCCATACCGTGGAAATATGATCTTTTCGAAAAATTTAAAAACAACTCTTGAATCATTGGTCGGTGAAGCAAGAGCTTCAACCCATTTTGAAACATAGTCAACTGCTACCAAAATGTACTTGTTACCTCCTGAAGACGGGAAAGGTCCCATAAAGTCTATCCCCCAAACATCAAATATTTCAACTTCAAGAATGTTGGACAGTGGCATCTCATGTTTTCTACTAATGTTCCCCGTTCTTTGACATCTATCACAAGATAACACAAAGTTTCTAGCATCTTTGAAAATGGTAGGCCAAAAAAATCCTGATTGTAACACTTTATAAGCAGTCTTTTCAGTACCGGCATGACCACCATAAGAGGATCCATGACATTGGCACAAAATATCTGTGATTTCTTCTTCAGGTACACATCTTCTAAAAATACTGTCTGTACATCTTCTAAACACATAAGGCTCATCCCAAAAATAGTGTTTTACCTCAGCCAAGAACTTCTTCCTTTTTTGGTAGTTCAAATCAGGAGGAAAAAAATTAGCAACAAGGTAATTTACTATATCAGCATACCAGGGAGCTCTGATCTATTCAATGGTTAAAAGTTGTTCTTCAGGGAAGGAATCATTGATCTCATTATCCTTTTCAGTGTCTACCATTATTCTTGAGAGATGATCTGCAATAAGGTTTTCTGATCCCTTTTTGTCTTTAATCTCCAAATCAAATTCTTGCAGAAGTAAAATCCATCTGAGTAATCGTGGTTTGCTATCTTTTTTCTGCATTAAGTATTTCATAGCTGCATGGTCAGTGTACACTACCACTTTGGAGTTAATTAAGTATGACCTAAATTTATCAAAAGCAAATACTATGGCCAATAGTTCTTTCTCAATGGTGGTGTAATTTTTCTATGTTTCATCCAAAGTCTTGCTGGCATAGTGAATAACATGAGGTTTCTTATCTTTTCTCTGTCCCAAGACTGCTCCCACTGCATAATCACTGGCGTCGCACATGAGTTCAAATGGCAAGTCCCAATCTGGGGGCTGAATGATGGGTGCTGAAACCAAAGCTTTCTTTAACTCCTGAAAAGAAAACAGACATTTCTCATCAAAGCAGAATTTGGCGTCTTTACAAAGTAAATCAGTTAAAGGTTTAGCAAGTTAAGAGAAGTCCCTGATGAATCTCCTGTAAAACCCTGCATGTCCCAAAAAGCTCCTGATCTCCTTGACAGTGGTGGGTGGTGCTAACTTCTCAATCACTTCTATCTTGGCTTTGTCTACTTCAATCCCTCTCTTTGAAACAAGATGGCCCAAAACTATCCCCTGTCTAACCATAAAGTGACCCAATTCAAGGCAAGGTTAGTCTCTTCACATCTCTGTAAAACTCTAGAGAGATTAGCTAAGCAGTCATCAAAAGAGAAACCATAGACAGAGAAATCATCCATAAAAACATCCATGAAGTCTTCAATACATTCAGAAAAAATTGCCATCATACACCTTTGAAAAGTGGCAGGTGCATTGCATAAACCAAAGGGCATTCTTCTATAAGCAAAAGTACCATAAGGACATGTACAAGTGGTTTTATCCTGATCATCAGGATGAATAGAAATCTGAAAAAATCCGGAATACCCATCAAGAAAACAAAAGTGAGAGTGTTTGGCAAGTCTCTCCACCATTTGATCAATGAAAGGTAAGGGAAAATGATCTTTCCTAGTGGCAACATTTAATTTTCTATAATCAATACACATACGCCAACTAGTGACATTTCTAACAGGTATCAATTCATTATCCTTATTTTTCATTACAGTGACACCTCCCTTCTTTGGAACACAGTGTACAGGCCTCACCCACTTACTATCTGAGATAGGGTAGATAATACCTGCATCTAGCAATTTTAGTACTTCCTTCTTCACCACTTCCTTCATAGACAAGTTGAGCCTTCTCTGAAAATCTACATGCGGTTTGTGCTCATCCTCCATGTGAATCCTGTGCATACAAAAAGAAGGATTAATCCCTTTTAAGTCATCAATGGAATACCCAATTACCTTTCTATGAATTCTTAGCTCCTTCAAGAGTAGATCAATTTCTCTGGCATCTAATTTAGCATCCACAATCATAGGGTAGGTGGAGTTAGGACCAAGAAATTCATATCTAAGATTATTAGGTAAAACTTTCAACTCAACTTTAGGGATCTTTTCACTATCATGATTAAAAGTAGCACAATCTAAAATATCATGTTTTTCATCATCGAATTCATCAAAATCATTCTCAAAACCAAAATTATCAATTTTTTCACAAGAATTTTTTAAGGCATCAGAAAAAGAAACATTAGCAGAAGAATCATCAAACAAACAACTAACATCATAAACCGTGTCATCGATGGCATGAATAGTGCAACAAGAACTAGCATATGCAGGTTTTTTTAATGAATTATTCAAATCAAACTCAATCTTGTCATTGCCAATTCTTAAAGCAAGTTTACCGTTCCATACATCAATAAGGGCTCCAGCAGTGGCTAAGAACGGCCTACCCAAAATAATAGGAATCTTGGCATCCTCTTCCATTTCAAGTACCACAAAATCAGCAGGTATGAAGTATTTACCAACTTGTATAGGAACATCCTCTAGAATACCCACTGGATATTTTACCGATCGATCAGCGAGCTGCAAAGAAATTATAGTCGGCTTAGGAGCTCCCATGTCCAATTTCCTGCACACAGACAAAGGCATAAGACTTACAATAGCCCCTAGATCACATAAGGCTCGGTCGAAAGCCATACTACCAATAAAACATGGGATAGAAAAACTACCTGGATCATTCAATTTTGGTGGCAACTTGTTTTGAATAACAGTACTACATTCCTCAGTTAAAGCCATAGTACCATAATTTTCTATCTTTCTTTTGTTAGACAAGATTTCTTTCAAAAATTAGCATATATGGGCATATTTGAGATAAAGCTTCAGTAAATGGTATGTTAATGTAAAACTTTTTCAAAACATCAAGAAATTTCCCAAATTACTTATCTAACTTTTCTTGCACTATCCTTTGGGGAAAAGGTACTGGTGGTCTATAGGGTGGAGGTAGATTAGTCTTAGAATCACCTTCTTTACATGGCACATCCCCTTTCGGTTTACTTCCCTTTTGAGGTGTTAAACTAGGTAGGGTTTGTTCATGTTCAGAAGATTTTTCTAATTCTAATTCCTCATAATGATCATTAACAGACTCTTTCTCCTTAAGTTCTCCTAATTGTCTCCCACTTCTAGTGATAATGGCATTGCAATGTTCCCAGAGCTTAATCTAGATATTTGTTCTTCTAGAATTTTATTGTATGCCACTAAGGATTCTAATTGAGAAGCAAGGTGACTAAAAGTTTCTTCAAGATCCTCAAATTTTTTTATGTTTTGAATTTGCAATGATTGAATTTGGCTAGCTGAAAGTTTCTCTAGCATGGGTTCACTAACCTCTTCAGTCAAGGGTTGCTGATCCTCATTCTCATTCTTACCATGTTCATGACAATATAACATTCCTTCATCCGGAGCCCATTGGCTATGATTCAAGGACATCTCCTCAAGCAACTTGAAAGCATCGTCAAATGTTCTACTCATCAAGGCTCCCCCTGCGACAGCATCAATAATTAGACGGGTATCATAAACTAAGCCATAATAAAATGCCTGAATTAGAAACTCATTTTCGAAGCCATGGCTAGGACACTTCTGTTGTAAACCATTGAATCTCTCCCATGCCTCGCTGAGTGATTCTCCACTCTTCTGTTGAAAGTTCGTGATTTGATTCCTCAATTGGATAGTCTTGCTCGGTGGAAAATATTTCATCAGAAAAGCTTTTGATAATTGTTCCCATGTTGTGAAGGTATTGAGTTGACGAGAATGCAACCAAGATCGTGTTTGATCCCTGAGAGAAAAAGGGAACAATCTAAGTTTTAGTGCGTCATCAGAAACTCCATGAATTTTTATGGTATCACAATATTCAAGAAAGATATATAAATGTGAATAAGGATCTTTGATTGATGATCCTCCAAACTAGTTCTGCTGGATCAAAGGCAAGAAGGCAGGGTTAATTTCAAAGTTGGAGGCCTCAATTGCAGGTCTAGCAATGCTAAACTGTATCCTTTGAGGATTAGGGGCTGCATAGTCTCACAGTGATCTTCGGTCAGCCATTAGAAATGAATTTCCTGTGCACACTAGAGCAAACTGATCAAATTATGTAAGTAAACAGAAAAGAATAAAATGATAAAACATAAATGAAACCTAGTCTAGCAATAATCTCAATGTCTTCGATATTAACAAAAACTAAGGTCCCCGGCAATGGCGCCAAAAACTTGTTGTGTCCCCAAGTGTATGGATACTCGAAGTAATAAAGAAAGTATCGAATCCACAGGGATCTATGCTGCTGAGTACTGAATAATTGATTTTTCACTATCTAGGAAATCGAAAGAGTGCAAACTAGCAAACGAAGACCAAAGCACTAAAACGGAGTTATCAGAGAGAGAGGCTGGGACTAGGGTTTCATTCACTCTAATTTCTATGACTAGACATGAATAGTGATTGTGTCAGTTTAATGTCAACATGATAAAGATGTAATTTACTTTAATAAAAGGGTTGTCTCACTTTCATGCAGACAACCATGCAGAGATCAATCCTCGCTCTCACGCAAGATTTATCCTAAGCTAAAGATAAGTAAATCATCAAATGAAAAACTCAAGGATCACTTTCGTGCATCCAAATTCTAAGTTGAAAATCTCTAGTGGAAATTCAAGGATCACTCTCGTGCATCCGAATCTCAATACTAGTTTTACTCAAGGCTCTCCAACATTCTGATCTTTGCTTTCGCACAAGATCTCCACATTTGAGATACTTAGGCTCAATCCTAGATTTATGTTATTATCATGGCAATAAGATTACTAGAATTAAACAAGAGCTAACCTAAAAGGGGTTCCTATCATGCAATTCTAGGGTTCCAAATTCTCAAGCAATTACTTTTCAGTCAATAGCGAAAATTCTAAAACATAAATAATAATATAGATCTAAAGAGAGTCTAAGAACAAACATAACATGAGTAAAATTATCATGCTAAGATTAAACGTGACATAATAATGGAAAAATAGTCATCTAGTAATTAAAAACCAAGTGAATTACTCCCCCATGCCCCAAAAGAGGTTTAAGCTTGCATGGGAGGAAGATTACAATAATTCATGTTGAAGGAAATCAAAAACAGAGAAGAATGAAGAATTACGGTACGGCCGTAAAAAATGTTTACGGCCATAATCTTGGCACAACGGCGGCGGTGCTCGGATTTGTGATGATTTCTCCTCCGTCTGATCTCCGATTACGTTGAAACTTTAGGTGCACCTCCTCCTCCTCTATGCGTAGCTTCCACTCAAAATTCACAGCCGGAGATGCGCTGGAGGCTTCCCGGCGGCGAACCCTAAGGCGGATGCGTGTGAGGTGATTTCTCTCTCTCTGGTGGACGAAAATTAGGGCTTTTGGTGTGCTTGGCTTTGTCTCGTCGATGGCTCACCCTTTGCTTCTTACCAAAATGTCTTTAGTGGTCTGGATCGATTGCAATCATCTACGCAAAAATCGGGCTTCAAAGTTGATCGAGAAAATCGCGAGCTGGGTTATAATTACGGCCATAATGGTATTTACGACAGTGCCATAATCTGGACAGTGAGTCCTCAGTTCGAAATTCTTCTGGAATTACGGTACTGTTGGGGTATGCCCTTAAGGCTAATGTTTGAGGCCTTGGGCTGTTATCAGTATCATGTATAAACTATGTATATGTTTATAAAGGCAATTGTTGTTATTCAGATTGTTACATTATCTGCTACTGTATGTATACTTCTGAATAATGTCTCATTGGTGTTTCAGCTTGGCTGACATGCAGTATTGTCCTTAGTCGAGATATCTTGGTGAACATGAGACAGCCTTGATATGATTGAGACTAATATGTGTTCTAATCTTATAGGATGCTTCGAGCATGGAATAAGATTTAGACGCATAGGTGCATTGGATGTACTGGACTGACCCTACTTAGGATATTCAATTGTTTGTCACAATGTGAATAAATCCTTATAAGCAAGCAAGTGGTATACTCCCTCTGACTTGAGATCACTTGTGTTTCTAAATGATGATTGGCATTGTTTTGAGGTAGTTCAATATCATTTGAAAGATAATGGTTAAGGATTATCTTGGATGGTGGGCATGACTCATGTTAGGACACTGGTGATAGATATAGGATTGCCTCTCCTAGTTGGAGTGTGATGTTCTAAAGGGCCCCCTGGATGAGATGGTTGAGAAAGTGTATGGCCATACCCAGATGACTATGTTCATCTGATCTAACCATTCTCATCATGTTGGAATTACAGGCTTGACAGGCTTGTCCAATAAGAACGTCCAGTGGCAAAGGGAACATGTATGCCGAGTGAGTTGGATTCACACTTGTGCTATGGTTTGGGTGTAGTCTTGGAAGACTCTTTCCTTCATATCAGGAGACAGTGATGTGTTGCTAGATACCCCTCTCTGATCGTGATAACGTGAGTTATCGTTACCGACATTGAAGGAAACCCTTAGGGTCGCACAATTTGATGATATGGCTTACTTGTGTCAGATCGTGTGGACTGAATTGTTCTGGTTTAGTTTAAAGGAATTTAAACTCTGATTGGAAGTGAGATCTGGTCTGATCATGTTTGATTGATTAGGGATTGAGATCGGTAAGCTTCGATCGAGAGAATTGATGCTTGATCATAGAGATCAAGAGGGTCGAGAGATGTGTGGTTAGATCTTGAACCATTTGGTTTAAAGAGATCAAGACCATGGTGGGTTCGATTTGGTCTTTGAACCAAATAGAATTGAACCGGTTCACTTGGTGAACGCATGGTTCAATTTGAGAGAGGAGTTATCGATGGCTTCAAGTGGAGTTAAACATGGGGTTATGGACTTACTATTTTTGGAAGTCGTTTTCTTTGAGAAAACGCCCCCACGTTCGAACGCCTATCTCTCTCTCGCCCCCTCTCTTCTCGTGTGGATGATCTTCACGACAAGAGGAAGTTCGGCCAGCAAAAGGGAGAAAGACATCTCCTCAAACACGATCTAGGACTCCTTGGATCTTTGCTAGCACAAGGAATACAAGGAAGAAGTCATCATCTTCTTGTGTGCGATTTCCTTTGGAGAAGAGCCACTCGCCCTTTCTTCTTCCAAGTCGCCACTCGATCAATGGCAATGGTAACACATTTTTATGGTTGCTCATATTATCTTGCCTGTCGATCCTATCAAACCTAGTTTTTTCGCCTATGCAAGATCTCCTAGATGCGCATGTGAACTAGGGTTTGACCTTCAATTGGTATCAGAGCTAGGGTTTTTGGCTTGATATATATGATCGCCATCTTGTTGTGATCCATGTTTGTTTTATGCGTTGGATAGATCTTCATGATGTCATGCAAAAATACATGCTATATGTTAGATGTAAGCTTGCGCATGTAATGTTTGTTTGCGCTCTTCATGATAGTTTTCAACCAAAATATTATCATGCGCGCCCCCTCATTTAGATCTATCTAAGCGCCTGCTTTAAACTCTTAGACGGGTTAACAGGGTTGAAGTCGTTAGTCAAGTCTGGACCCAACAGCCAAATCAGACCATCTGACAGCCTAGATGGGTCGACCAGATAGCACCTGTGCGCAAGCATAACAGGTGGCTATAGGTCGACTGCAGAAGGGCGTGTAGCGATGTCTGATTGAGGTGCCTAGTGAACGATCATGATTTAGGCCCGGGGTCACACCCGCTTGCCAGAAATCATGTGGGACGTTAAGCCCTTAAGGCATGCATAGTTGACCATCAGGTCGACGCAAGTCAGTTATGACTGGGTGCATGCAAGGGCAGTGGATCTGACTTGGTCTGATGAGTGGATGCCTGTTAATGGACCATTGTAAGGTAGTAGGGCACATAAGGAAATAAAATTGATGCCATGGGTATTTCAAAAATTTTATTTTCTGTTTGGATCACATGTATGCATGTTTGACATGTTCATTGGGTGTTTATTTAATCTTATGTGGGCTGCCCTTATTTTTTGGTGTGCTGTGCTGGGGCCTGCGTGCCTGGAATTAATTTATAAATTTTACTGTGATCTGCGAATCACACTTTAATTTATGAAAATGTATATTTGACCTGCGAGTCAAACCATGTCTAGATAGATTAAAATGTAATTTGATCAGACATGAGCACATGAGCACACATGGCAGAGGCGCTTGCAGTCAGTGGCTTCACCAGGTGGAGGTCTAGAGTTCGACTCTAGAACAGGCGCATACTGCCTGCAGGGCGCTTTGGCACGAGCTGGGCCAGATGAAATGTAAAAGACCCATAAAGAGCTCACGCTGCTATCACTATAGAATTTGCATGATAGTAAGAAGATAAAAGGACCGTTAAAATCCAACGACCATATCAAGCTTGATTGCCTTCTGACGCGAAACCTCACTATTCTGACTATCGTTGGGGCCGTGTTGTACCCACTCAGTGGGCATGCCCAGCTATCTTCAGACGGTGTGCGATTACATCTACATGCTACAGAGAAGGGATTTATCTCTTCTCGTTGCTCAGCATAGCATGTGATGGTCCAGGGAGTAGGTCAGGTCAGCTTGACCATATAGGCTACATATTGAGCATATGATAGTTGTATGGAGGCAGCCATCTGAGGAATCAGAGACTGTGTTGTACCAACTCAGTTGGCACGGTCTTCTGGATTGCCTAGATGAAGGGGAATCGCACGGGTTGGCGATTGGCATGGATAGCCTACCAGTGACTAGTGCTAGACTGTGTTGTACCAACTCAGTTGGCACGGTCTTCTGGATTGCCTAGATGAAGGGGAATCGCACGGGTTGGCGATTGGCATGGATAGCCTACCAGTGACTAGTGCTTGAACTCTCTGTGCATCTTATCTCGCCTGAGCGGGACGCGGAGATCAAGTATGAAATCTGGATCCCATCTCACTAAAAGAGTTTCACTCTTTCGGGCTGTTTTATTGGATTTTTCAGTCAGACAAAATAGTGAGAAAAGAATCACTCTTAAGTCCTGGAATGATTCTAACATGGATACTGACCTTGTTGTTCTTGCCATGTTGTAGATTCCTGCAGCAACGAACACCACAGGGCTCAATTTGCGATCCATATTGGAAAAGGAGAAGTTTGCTGGGCCAAACTTCTCAGACTGGTACAGACAGCTTAAGATTGTGCTTAAAGCAGAGAGGAAGCTGTATGTCCTTGAGTCGGCAATACCGGCTCAACCCGCTGCGAACGCCGCAAGGGCGGTTCGGGATGCTTATGAGAAGCACGTCAGTGATAGTACTGATGTCGCTTGCCTTATGCTCGCGTCAATGACGCCCAAGCTACAGCGTCAGCATGAGGATTTGTCTGCTATTGATATTATAGCAAATCTCAAGATGCTGTATGCTGCACAGGCAAGGACTGAACGCTATAACTTGACAAAACTTTTCTTTCATAGCAAACTGACTGAAGGGAGTCCAGTGGGAGCTCACGTACTCAAGATGATTGGGTACAAGGAGGCTCTAGAGAAACTGGGACATACCATCAATTCAGAACTTGTTGTTGACATTATCTTGCAGTCTCTCCCGGCTTCTTTCGATTCGTTCATTATTAATTTTAATATGAACAAAATCGACTGTACTCCGGCAGAGTTACTGAACATGCTCTGCACCACAGAGCAGACTCTTGAGAAGGGAAAGCCTTCATCCTCTGTCTTGATGGTTCCTTCACGGAACAAGAGGAAGGGGAAGAAGGGCAAAACCCCTATCAAGAGCTACAACAAGGCTTTGAAACAAAAGTTGAAGCGGTCAAAGGACAATAGATGCTTCCATTGTGGCCAGCTGGGTCACTGGAAGAAGGACTGTAAAGCGCTCCAAGGAGAGAAGAAGGGAAGCAAGCCTTTCACTTCTGGCTCAGGTATTTACGTGACTGAAGTCATGGTAGCTTCTTCGATTTCATGGGTGTTGGACACTACATGTGGAGTTCACATTTGTTCAAATGTGCAGGAACTCAAGAGAAGAAGACAGGTGGGACAGCATGAGGTGGACCTACGAGTTGGAAACGGAGCACGGGTTGCTGCTGTTGCTGTAGGACAATATAACATCTCTTTACCATCTGGTTTTGTATTAGAACTTGACAATTGTTATTTTGTGCCAAGCATAACTAAGAATATTATCTCTATTCCTACTCTTGTCAGGAAAGGTTTTTCTTTTGAATGCAAAACTTCACAGTGTTGTATTTCATATGATAATATTGTTTATGCAACTAGGTCGATTAACAATGGGTTATACATGTTGGACATGGAATGTTCTGTACAACAAATTGATAACAAGAAAGCCAAGTATGCTGATGACAGCACCTTGTTATGGCATAGTCGTTTAGGCCATATTAACAAGAAGCGCATTAAGCGGTTGCATGATCATGGACTGCTGGGATCATTCTCCTATGAGGAGCTTGATACATGCAAAGCTTGTTTAATGGGTAAAATGACGAAGACTCCTTTTACTAATAAAGGTAAAAGGGCTTCAGGTTTACTTGACCTTATTCACAGTGATGTGTGTGGGCCTTTTAGTAAACATGCCAGAGGTGGCTATTTATACTTCATTACTTTTACTGATGATTTCAGTAGGTATGGTTATGTCTATCTAATGAGACATAAGAGTGAATCTTTTGACAAGTTCAAAGAATTCAAAAATGAAGTACAAAATCAGTTAGGCCGAAATATCAGGGCACTTCGATCAGATCGAGGTGGCGAATACTTGAGTCATGAGTTTACTGACTATCTGAAGGAGTGTGGGATCATCTCACAGCTCACTCCGCCAGGAACACCACAATGGAATGGTGTGTCCGAGAGGAGAAATAGAACCTTATTGGATATGGTTTGTTCTATGATGAGTCAGGCTACTCTACCTTACTCCTTTTGGGGATTTGCACTGGAAACAGCTGTAAAGGTGCTAAACCGAGTGCATCCAAGGCCGTTTCAAAGACACCATATGAGTTATGGTATGGGAAACAGCCGAGCTTGACATTTATCAAAATCTGGGGTTGCGAGGCTTATGTCAAAAAGCTCGCCTCTGGGAAACTGGAGAGCAGATCAGATAAATGTATCTTTGTCGGTTACCCTAAAGAAACTAAGGGTTATTATTTCTACTATCCCAAAGAGAACAAAGTATTTGTTGCTCGAACGGCTATTTTTCTTGAGAAGGAATTTCTTCTGCAAGAGGCCAGTGGGAGAGAAATAAAGCTGGATGAAAATCCACATGAGGGACAAAGTAGTCAAGCTCAGTTGGATGAGCCTGAGCAAATAGAACAGGTTAATGTTCAACCTGAGGCTCAGATATCACGGGAACCGCGTAGATCGGGAAGGATTCGTCGTCAGCCTGAGCGCTATGACGGAATCTACATCATTAATGATGAACCCCTTACTTATGCGGATGCGGTCAGTGGACCGGAATTAGCAAGATGGCTTGAAGCTATGCGAGCCGAGATGGACTCCATGTCCGACAACCAAGTCTGGGATTTGGTTGATCCACCTCCGGGAGTAATCCCTATAGGCTGTAAGTGGATCTTCAAAAGGAAGACAGACATGGATGGTAACGTAGTTACCTATAAGGGCAGGCTAGTTGCGAAAGGTTTCAAACAAATCTACGGGATAGATTATGATGAAACTTTCTCTCCTGTAGCCATGTTCAAATCCATTCGGATTATTCTCGCGATAGCAGCATATTATGATTATGAGATCGGGCAAATGGATGTGAAGACCGCTTTCCTTAATGGAAAACTAGAAGAGGATGTGTATATGACACAGCCTGAAGGTTTCATCAATCCATCAGAACGTCATAAAATATGCAAATTAAAGAAGTCCATTTATGGACTTAAACAAGCATCAAGAAGCTGGAATATTCGTTTTGATGAATCAGTCTGTGAATTTGGTTTCATCAAAAATGAAGATGACCCGTGTGTGTATAAAAGGTTTATTGGGAGCGTGATTACTTTCCTAGTCCTCTACGTCGATGATATCTTAATCATTGGAAACGATATTCCTGAACTGCATGCAGTCAAAGCATGGTTAAGAAAATGTTTCCAGATGAAAGATTTAGGAGAAGCAGCCTATGTACTAGGTGTGAAGATCTATAGAGATAGATCTAATAGGCTTCTCGGGCTATGCCAGAGTACTTACATCGATAAGGTCCTAGAGAGATTTCATTTAGAAAATTCTAAAAGAGGATATCTTCCAGTCAGACATGGTCTGAATCTTTCAAAGAGCCAGTGTCCTCAAACACAGTCTGAGAAAGATGAGATGGACAATATGCCTTATGCTTCGGCTATTGGGTCCATCATGTATGCGATGTTGTGTACTCGCCCAGACGTCGCTTACGGGTTAAGCGTGACCAGTCGATTCCAAAGTAATCCAGGGAAGGCACACTGGATTGCAGTCAAGAACATTTTGAAATATCTTCGAAGAACCAAAGATATGTTCTTGATTTATGGAGGTCAGGAAGAACTCAGTATTGAAGGATATACTGACGCTTCGTTCCAATCTGACCAAGATGATTTCCGATCGCAATCAGGCTACGTTTTTAGCTTGAATGGAGGAGCAGTGGTGTGGAAGAGTTTCAAATAATCAATTGTTGCTGATTCCACAACAGAAGCCGAGTATGTTGCGGCCTCAGAAGCATCAAAGGAGGCAGTGTGGATTCGTAAGTTCATTCAAGAACTTGGTGTTGTTCCTTCGAGTGCAGATCCACTGGTTATCTTCTGTGATAACACTGGAGCGATTGCACAAGCAAAGGAACCGCGGTCACACCAGAAGTCCAAGCACATACAGAGAAGATTTCATTTGATCCGTGAGATCATAGATCGAGGAGAGATCAAGATCTGCAAGGTACATACAGATGACAATCTAGCTGACCCGCTTACAAAGCCTCTGGCGCAGCAGAAGCATGAAAAGCACTGTAATAATATGGGTTTGAGATTTCTGAACCATTAGTTTAAGTGCAAGTGGGAGATTGTTGGGGTATGCCCTTAAGGCTAATGTTTGAGGCCTTGGGCTGTTATCAGTATCATGTATAAACTATGTATATGTTTATAAAGGCAATTGTTGTTATTCAGATTGTTACATTATCTGCTGCTGTATGTATACTTCTGAATAATGTCTCATTGGTGTTTCAGCTTGGCTGACATGCAGTATTGTCCTTAGTCGAGATATCTTAGTGAACATGAGACAGCCTTGATATGATTGAGACTAATATGTGTTCTAATCTTATAGGATGCTTCGAGCATGGAATAAGATTTAGACGCATAGGTGCATTGGATGTACTGGACTGACCCTACTTAGGATATTCAATTGTTTGTCACAATGTGAATAAATCCTTATAAGCAAGCAAGTGGTATACTCCCTCTGACTTGAGATCACTTGTGTTTCTAAATGATGATTGGCATTGTTTTGAGGTAGTTCAATATCATTTGAAAGATAATGGTTAAGGATTATCTTGGATGGTGGGCATGACTCATGTTAGGACACTGGTGATAGATATAGGATTGCCTCTCCTAGTTGGAGTGTGATGTTCTAAAGGGCCCCCTGGATGAGATGGTTGAGAAAGTGTATGGCCATACCCAGATGACTATGTTCATCTGATCTAACCATTCTCATCATGTTGGAATTACAGGCTTGACAGGCTTGTCCAATAAGAACGTCCAGTGGCAAAGGGAACATGTATGCCGAGTGAGTTGGATTCACACTTGTGCTATGGTTTGGGTGTAGTCTTGGAAGACTCTTTCCTTCATATCGGGAGACAGTGATGTGTTGCTAGATACCCCCTCTCTGATCGTGATAACGTGAGTTATCGTTACCGACATTGAAGGAAACCCTTAGGGTCGCACAATTTGATGATATGGCTTACTTGTGTCAGATCGTGTGGACTGAATTGTTCTAGTTCAGTTTAAAGGAATTTAAACTCTGATTGGAAGTGAGATCTGGTCTGATCATGTTTGATTGATTAGGGCTTGAGATCGGTAAGCTTCGATCGAGAGAATTGATGCTTGATCATAGTGATGGAACCCTTTCAAGAGGGGAGCGCAAAACCCTATTGTGAGAAGAACCCCTTTCATGAGGGGGGCGCAAGTCATATTATTCTTTCTCATAGCAGCGGAATTAGGGTTTCCACATAAGATCGCATTCTATACTTTCATATAATCAACTTGAATAACAAGTGAGAGATTCGTTACCATGGCCATGGGAAGGAGTCGGCTTGGAAGCTAGAGAACGATAGGGTTCTCCTCCAAAGTGTGCCACACACAAGAAGAAAAATGGCCTACACCTTGTCGTCCTTGTGCTAGCAAGGCTTCAAGGTTCTTTGCCGTATGGAAGGGAGAGAATAGCTTGCTTGGCGAGACTCCTTTTCTTGTCTTCGTCCTTGTCGTGCTTCACCGAAAAATTCAGAAGCCTTCACAAGCGCATTCAACAAGTGAGTAACCTCCCACACTTATGTGGAGGCGTTACACACATCCCATTTGAAAACCGAATTCCAAATATGGAATGTGTTGAAGGCTTAAGCGTTCACGCTAAGTGAACCAAGCCCTTAACTCACCTTACATGAACCATGCGCTCATCCATGAGCCGGTTCAATGTCGGTTTGGTCCAAGACCAATTAACCCAAGCCAAGCCAATAAATGGTCTAGACCATCTATGAACCTAATGGTTCAAGATCTAACCGTTCATCTCCTGATGCTCTTGATCTCACCGATCTAGCATCATCTCTCTCGATCGAAGCTTACCGATCTCAAGCCCTAATCAATCAAACATGATCAGACCAGATCTCACTTACAATCAGAGATTAAATCCCTTTAAACTGAACCCAAACAATTCAGTCCACACGATCTGACTCAAGTAAGCCATATCTTCAATTTGTGCGACCCTGAGGGTTTCCTTTAAATGTCGGTAACGATAACTCACGTTATCACGATCAGTGAGGGGTATCTAGCAACACATCACTGTCTCCCGATATAAAGGAAAGAGTCTTCCAAGACTACTCCCAAACCATAGCACAAGTGTGAATCAAACTCACGAGGCATGCATGTTTCCTTTGCCACTGGATGTTCTTATTGGACAAGCATGTCAAGCCTGTAACTCCAATACGATGAGCATGATTAGATCAGATGCACATAGTCATCTGGGTATGGCCATACACTTCCTCAATCATCTCATATAGGGGGGCCCTTTAGAACATCACACTCCTTGAACAAGGAGACGGCAATCCTTTATCTATCACAAGTGCCCTAACCTGACTCAAGCTCACCATCCAAGATAGTCTATAATCATTATGTTTCAAATGATATTGAACTACCTCAAAACAATGACAATCATCATTTAGAAACACAAGTGATCTCAAGTCAAAGGACATGTGCCACTTGCTGCTTACAAGGATCATTCACATTGTGACAAGCAATGGAATATCCCAGTAGGGTCTGTCCAGTACATCCAATGTACCCATGAGTCTACATCTTATTCCATGCTCGAAGCATCCTATAAGATTAGCACTCATATTAGTCTCAATCATATCAAGGCTGTCTCATGTTCACCAAGATATCTCGACTAAGGACTTATGGCCTGTCAGCCTAGCTGAACAGCTTTGAGACATTATTCAGAAGTACACTTATTACAGCAGACAAGGTAACAACCTGAATAATAACCATGCCTTTATAAACACAAGAGTTTATTACATGATACTTTTACAATCCCAAGGCCTCAAACATTAGCCTTAAGGGCATACCCCAACAATCTCCCACTTGCACTTAATCTAATGGTTGAGAAATCTCAAACCCATATTATTACAGTGCTTCTCATGCTTCTGCTGCGCCAGAGGCTTGGTAAGCGGGTCTGCCAGATTGTCATCTGTATGAACCTTGCATATTTTGATCTCGCCACGATCAATGATCTCCCGGATCAAGTGAAACCGTCTCTGTATGTGCTTGGACTTCTGGTGCGACCGCGGTTCCTTTGCTTGTGCGATGGCTCCAGTGTTATCACAGAAGATAACCAAAGGATCAGCACTCGAAGGAACGACACCAAGTTCTCTCACGAACTTACGAATCCACACTGCCTCCTTGGATGCTTCCGAGGCTGCAACATACTCGGCTTCTGTTGTGGAATCAGCAACAGTTGACTGTTTGAAACTTTTCCACACCACTGCTCCACCATTCAAGCTAAAAACATAGCCTGATTGCGATCGGAAATCATCCTGGTCCGACTGGAACGAAGCGTCAGTATATCCCTCTATACTGAGTTCTTCCTGACCACCATATATCAAGAACATATCTTTGGTCCTCCGCAGATATTTTAAAATGTTCTTGACCGCAATCCAGTGCGCCAAACCTGGATTACTTTGGAATCGACTGGTCACGCTTAACCCGTAAGCGACGTCTGGGCGAGTACATAACATCGCATACATAATGGACCCAATAGCCGAAGCATAAGGCGTATTGTCCATGTCATCTTTCTCAGTCTGTGTTTGTGGACACTGACTCTTTGAAAGATTCAGACCATGTCTGACTGGAAGATATCCACGTTTAGAATTCTCTAAATGGAATCTCTCCAGGACCTTATCGATGTAAGTACTCTGGCACAGCCCGAGAAGCCTTTTAGATCTATCCCGGTAGATCTTCACACCTAATACATAGGCTGCTTCTCCTAAATCTTTCATCTGGAAACATTTTCCTAACCATGCCTTAACAGCATGCAGTTCAGGAATATCATTTCCAATGATTAAGATATCATCGACGTAGAGGATTAGGAATGTAATTACGCTCCCACTAAACCTTTTATATACACACGGGTCATCTTCGTTCTTGATGAAACCAAACTCAGAGATTGATTCATCAAAACGAATATTCCAGCTTCTTGATGCTTGTTTAAGTCCATAAATGGACTTCTTTAACTTGCATATTTTATGACGATCTGCTGGATTAGTGAAACCTTCCGGTTGTGTCATATACACATCCTCATCCAGATTTCCATTAAGGAAAGCTGTTTTCACATCCATCTGCCAGATCTCATAGTCGTAATATGCTGCTATCGCGAAAAGAATCCGAATAGACTTAAACATGGCTACAGGAGAGAAAGTTTCATCATAATCTATCCCGTAGATTTGTTTGAAACCTTTCGCAACTAGCCTGCCTTTATAGGTAACCACGTTACCATCCATGTCAATCTTCTTCTTGAAGATCCATTTACAGCCTATAGGGATTACTCCCGGAGGCGGATCAACCAAATCCCAGACTTGGTTATCTGACATGGAGTCCATCTCGGCTCGCATAGCTTCAAGCCATCTAGCTGACTCCGGTCCACTGACCGCATCCGCATAAGTTAGGGGTTCATCATTATCAATGATGTAGACTCCGTCATAGCGCTCAGGCTGTCGACGGATCCTTCCCGATCTTCGCGGTTCCCGTGATATCTGAGCCTCAGGTTGTTCAGTAACCTGATCTACCAGCTCAGGCACATCCAACTCTGCTTGACTACTTTGTCCTTCCTCTGGAATCTCATCCAGCTTTATTTCTCTCGCACTGGCCTCTTGCAGAAGAAACTCCTTCTCAAGAAATATGGCCGTCCGAGCAACAAAAACCTTGTTCTCTTTGGGATCGTAGAAATAATAACCCTTAGTTTCCTTAGGGTAACCGACAAAGATACATTTATCAGATCTGCTCTCTAGTTTCCCAGAGGCGAGCTTTTTGACATAAGCCTCGCAACCCCAGATCCTGATAAACGTCAAGCTAGGCTGTTTCCCGTACCATAGTTCATATGGCGTCTTTGAAACTGCCTTGGATGGCACTCGGTTTAGTACCTTTGCAGCTGTTTCCAGTGCAAAACCCCAAAAGGAGTATGGAAGAGTGGCCTGACTCATCATAGAACGAACCATGTCTAGTAACGTTCTATTTCTCCTCTCGGACACACCATTCCATTGCGGTGTTCCTGGCGGAGTGAGCTGTGAGATAATCCCACACTCCTTCAGATAGCCAGTAAACGTATGACTCAGGTATTCTCCACCTCGATCAGAACGAAGTGCCTTGATATTTCGGCCTAACTGATTTTGTACTTCATTTTTGAACTCTTTGAACTTGTCAAAAGATTCACTTTTATGTCTCATTAAATAGACATAGCCATACCTACTGAAATCATCAGTAAAGGTAATGAAGTACTGATAGCCACCTCTGGCATGTTTACTAAATGGCCCACACACATCACTGTGTATAAGGTCAAGTAAACCTGAAGTCCTTTGACCTTTGTTAGAAAAAGGTGACTTCGTCATTTTACCCATCAAACAAGCTTTGCATGTATCAATCTCCTCATAGGAGAATGATCCCAGCAGTCCATGATCATGCAACCGCTTAATGCGCTTCTCGTTTATATGGCCTAAACGACTATGCCATAGCAAGGTGCTGTCATCAGCATACTTGGCTTTCTTATTATCAATGTTTTGTATAGAATTTTCCATGTCCAACATGTATAACCCATTGTTAATTGAACCAGTTGCATACACAATATTATCATGAGATAAAACACACTTTGAAATATTGCATTCAAAGGCAAATCCTTTCCTGACAAGAGCAGGAATGGAGATAATATTCTTGGTTATACTGGGTACAAAATAACAATTGTTTAATTCCAATACAATGCCAGATGGTAAAGTAATGAAATAGTCTCCTACAGCAACAGCAGCAACCCGTGCCCCGTTTCCAACTCGTAGGTCTACCTCATGCTGTCCCACCTGCCTTCTTCTCTTGAGTTCCTGTACATTTGAACAAATGTGAACTCCACATGCAGTGTCCAACACCCATGAAATAGAAGAAGATAACATGACCTCAGTCACATATATACCTGAGCCAGAAGCGATGCTTCCTCTCTTATCTCCTTGGAGCGCTTTGCAGTCCTTCTTCCAGTGACCCAGCTGGCCACAGTGGAAGCACCTGTTATCCTTCGACCGCTTCACCTTCTGTTTCAGGGCCTTGCTGTAATTCTTGACAGGGGCCTTGCCCTTCTTCCCCTTCTTCTTGTTCCTAGAAGGAACCATCAAGACAGAGGTTGAAGGCTTACCCTTCAGAGTTTCCTCAGTGGTCAAGAGCATATTCAGCAGCTCTGCCGGCGTACAATCGATCTTGTTCATATTAAAGTTAATAATGAACGCATCGAAAGAGGGCGGAAGAGACTGCAGAATAATGTCCACAGCAAGCTCCTGGTTGATGGTATGCCCCAGTTTCTCCAGAGCCTCCTTGTGCCCAATCATCTTGAGCACGTGAGCTCCCACTGGGCTCCCCTCAGCCAGTTTGCTCTGAAAGAAGAGCTTCGTCAGATTATAGCGCTCAGTCCTCGCCTGTGCAGCATACAGCATCTTGAGGTTCGCTATAATTTCTATAGCCGACATATCCTCATGCTGACGCTGCAACGGTGGCGTCATAGACGCTAGCATCAGGCAAGCGACATCAATGCTATCATTGACGTGCTTTTCGTAGGCATCCCGAACCGCCCTTGCGGCGTTCGGAGCGGGCTGCGGCGGTATCGCCGTCTCGAGGACATACAGTTTCCTCTCTGCCTTAAGAACAATCTTAAGGTGTCCGAACCAGTCAGAGAAGTTCGGCCCAGCAAACTTCTCCCTTTCCAGTAGGGATCGCACATTGAAGCTCATGGTGTTCGTTGCTGCAGGAATCTACAACAAGCAAGAACAGCAAGGTCAGTATCAATGTTTCAGAATCAATCCAGGACTTAAGAAAGATTCTTTTCTCACTATTTTGTCTGACTGAAAAATCCAGTAAACAGTCCGAAAGAGTAAACACTCTTTTAGTGAGATGGGATCCAGATTTCATACTTGGTCTCCGCGTCCCGCTCAGGCGAGATAAGATGCACAGAGATGACAAGCACTAGTTTCTGGTAGGCTGTCCCAGCCAATCGCCAACCCGTGCGATTCCCCTTCATCTTGGCAATCCAGCAGACTGTGCCAACTGAGTTGGTACAACACAGTCTCTGATCCTAGAGATGGCTGCCTCCATGTGCTACCATATGCGCCACATATGTAGTCTACATGGTCAAGCTGACCTGACCTACTCCCTGGACCACCACGTGCTATGCTGAGCAACGAGAGGGGATAAATCCCAACTCTGTAACACGCAGGTGAAATCCAGCACCGTCTGAAGATAGATGGACGTGCCCACTGAGTGGGTTCAACACGGCTCCAACGATAGTCAGAAAGATGAGGTTTCGCGTCAGAAGGCTTACGAGCTTGATATGTTAGCGTTGGATTTTAACGGTCTTTTATCTTCTTACTATCAGGCATGTCCTATGGCTATAGCAGAAGATAAACATAAAAATGCAATTCTAATTATTAGCAATAAGTAGAAAGCATGATCTTATGTGGTAAATGCCCATGAACCCTAGTAAGACCTTAATATTACTTAAGTCTTCACTTGAGCTTCATTGCATCACATCTGGTCCAACCCAGTGCCCTAGCGCCAAGAGCACCTCAGGTGCACCACCAGGTGAATGCCCCTCTTGGATGTGTGCCTTTGTTCTTGTCTAATCAAAGTACATTTGATCTATCTAGACAAGGTTGACTCGCAGGTCAACAACATATTATAAATTAAGTACAATGTGATTCGCAGATCACAAATTAATTTACAATTTTAAATCCAGGCACGCAGGCCCCAGCATAGCACACAATTGGGCAACCCACACAAGATTAAATAAACAAGCATATGGTTCAATCAACATGTGATCCAATCATCTTGAAATTAAAAGTTTTTGAAAACCCCATGGCATCAATTTTAATTTCCTTATGCGCCCTACAACCTTACAATGGTCCATTGATAGGGATCCACTCATCCATCTAGTTAGATCCTGTGCCCTTGCATGCACCGAGTCCTAACTGACCCGAGTTGACCTAATGGTCAACCATGCATGCCCCAAGGGCTGAACCACCTTCAAGAGGTTTGGCAAGCGGGTGTGACCCCGGGCCTAACTCAAGAGTGTTCACTGGTTGTCTCAACCAGACCTCGCTACACGCCCTAGATGCAGTCAACCTATAGCCACCTTGTGCTTGCGCATAGGTGCTATCAGGTTAACCCATCTGAGCTGTCAGATGGTCTGATCAGACTTGGATCTAACCTAGTGGTGACTTCAGCCCCATCAACCCATCTAAGGGTTTATAGTAGATGCATATAGATCTAAATGTTTGCGCGCAAGTAGGTATAAGATTTGATGAAATATCATTCAACTATTCAACATACTTATCATGCGCCAACACAACAACATGCGCAACTCATGAAGAAACATACATCTTGCGCAACTCATGAAGAAACATACATCTAAGTTCTAAACTAGCATGTAGGTTTCGGCATGTAAGCAATCACCTTTAGATCTATTCACAAACATATTCATGGATCAAACATGATGATCTACACATTAGAACCGCAAGCAATCATATGAAAAAGTATAGACTAGCTCTGATACCAATTGATGGAACCCTTTCAAGAGGGGAGCGCAAAACCCTATTGTGAGAAGAACCCCTTTCATGAGGGGGGCGCAAGTCATATTATTCTTTCTCATAGCAGCGGAATTAGGGTTTCCACATAAGATCGCATTCTATACTTTCATATAATGATGGGGGCAGGGACCACCGGCCAAGAAGATACAAGTGGAGCCTAAGGTTACCGTAGGCGACCTACGAAAGCTCGGAGTCTCGCGAATAAAGCTAGCAAGCTCAATTAATAAAGCTAGCTCAATAATAGAAGAACTACTTTCGACAAATAATGGTGAAGACGTTCAAGCCCAGAAGCTGCCGCATATTTTCAAGCCAATCCAGCAATATCCAAATGCGCTTTAAATCAGCCAATCAAGAAGCTCATCCAACGGCAACACTCATCATGGAATAACTTCTCCAGCCGAGCATCAACTCTCCAACAACGTGCGAGCCGATGATGGAAACAGCAACGTTCGTCTTTATCAAAGAAGGAAAGCAACAACGTCTCTTCAACATCTCCCCATCAACGTCTCCCTGCTGCTCACGATTGGAAGCTGCAAACAAGGAAGCATCTCCTTCAACGGATTCTCTGCTGCCATAGAAGGAAGATACAACGTTCGTGTGCTGAAGCCTCACCTATATGTATCACGCGAACACAATGTAACGGACAGAGTTTTTGAATGAATTGATGGAAATAGTTTTCTTCCTCTATCGGATGTCTTCCTCCCCCCTTCTCTAGGTGCTTGTGTCACCAAGTCTTCTTCTCGTTTCCCTCTAATCTCCTCTTCTCCCTCAAACTCTCTACTTCGCTGCAAACACCCGCATACGTCAACCACACCCAGTTCCGAAACTTCGAAAGCTCGCCGCCGACGATCCACCGGCCGGATCTCCACGAGACTTCGGCCACCACTCCTCCTTTCCTTTACGAAGCATCAGCCGCCGGGATCTGTCCATCCACCTCACCGATGGCCGGAATCGAAACTCCGACGCCATCCCCTGTTTCCGCCCTGCTCGCGACCTAGTTCCGCCCTTCCGCATCGTGCTCCTCCGACAGGCGGCCAATCGACCCCAAACTCCGGCCACGTCCTCGCCTCCTTCATACGAGCTTCCAGTTGTAGCAGTTTTAGATTTCGTCCACCATCCGGCGAACGGCGACCGCCCCTGCCACTCACGCCATCCCCTGTTTCCGCCGAGCTCCCGCCCAGCACGACTCTTCCGCACGATTCTCCTCCGATCAGCCACCATCCACCCTCTAACTCCGGCCACATCTTCGCCATCATCAGAGTGACTCCCCTTCGTAACAGGTCCGGCGATCATGCACCACCGGACGAACGCCGGCGAGTCCTCCTCCGCTCCCGCGCAACATCCCCTGTTCCAGATTTCTCCCCTGCAGCCTACTTGAGTCTCCTGTGTGCTGTCCGTATTAATCTGTCTAGCCTTCTTGACGCAGGATTTTGAAGCACTCTGACAAGCCTCCACCTCCAATCTTTGGTGCTAACAGCAAGCCCGAATCTTGTTCTACCCGATGGAGTAGTTCGATGAATCCAGATTCATCAGATCTTCCTAAGACACCTTGGAACTTTTGATATTTGATACATTCCTGCATCTGTTTTGAAATTAATCTGATTAGTGTTTTTCGTGCAGGTGCTTTAAGCAATCGGTGGAGCAAAAGTCCAGAACCTTGACGTTACTACGAAGTATACATTTTGTTCCATCATTTGGAGTAGTCCACGTGAACCCAGACTCAATAGATCGGCCAATGATACATAGCATTATTAGCTAAATAATAATTTTCTGAACTCTTGGAATTCTAGTTGCTTTCATGAATATGCTATTTTCTGAAAATTCAAAAAAAAATAATAATAATAAATAACTGAATTTTGCATCAGTAGTTTTACTCCACGCTTCCCCCCTACATCAGTTTGGTATCAGAGGAGGTTTGTGAGCAACTCTTGTCTGCCCACACGATCCTTGCTTTGTTCTTTGCACCAAAAAAAAAAACAAAAAATGTTAGTTCTGGTTTTCATGGTTTATTGCTTATTGCTTTTGCATGTTTTGCTAATTACTTGCATTTAAAAAAAAAAAAAAAAAATTTATTCTTAGTTTATGCTTTCATATTTTATTGCCTATTGCTTTGCATGTTTTGCTAATTACTTTCATTTGAAAAAAAAAAAAAAAAAAAAATCCTTCATGTTTCTTTATATTTAGTTTTGCATTCTAGTTTCATGTTTCATTGTTCATATCATTTAGTTTGCATACTTTTGCTATTTGATAAAGAAAAAAAAAAATTATTATGTGCTTATTGTTTGCATGCTAGTTTGTTATTCTGAGATAAATTTTTCATACTAGCTGAAATCATTTTTGACATCTTAGGGAGCTCTATTTTCAAAGGATTATATTATGTTTTCAAAACATCCCATGGCTACTAGACTCCAACCCCCTACCTTTAGTGGTTCTCTTAACCCTATGGATTTTAGTGATTGGATAACAAAACTTGAGCATTATTTTTATTCAACTGCCATGCCCGAACATTGCAAAGTTAGGTTCACCCGATGTCTCCTAGAAGGCACAGCTAAATTATACTGGACCAGTGTAGAAAGAAACCTAGAAATGTTTAGACGCCCCCCTATTGAAAAATGGGATGAGATGCTTTATAAACTAGAAGAAAAATATGATTCTCCATTTCTCCATAAAACTTTTTGTGAACAATTTATTAGCCTTACACAGAAAAATATGACAGTGCCTGAATATATATTCGAGTTTAATGATCTCCGCTATAGGAGTAGAATTAGAGAAACTCCTAGGGTTATGCTTAATAGGTTTAAGAATGGTCTTAGATTTGATATTTGGAAAGGTCTAACCTACTACCCCATACACACTTTAGAAGAAGCTTTCAAAATAGCTACTGAGGTAGAGCAGAATCTTAAAGCAACACATAGGAGGAAACTTGACCTACCTACAACCATTCTGAACATACCCCTAGATGAGTGTAAATCCAATACTAGGGAACCTTTAGTTGACTTATCTGATAGTCAACCTAACCCTAAGTCACCTTTAGAGACCCCTTTAGAACTTGAACAAACTTTGGAGCCTACTTTAGAACCTAACTCATGTCTTGATGAAACTAGTGAACTTGAAGAAGTAAGACATAAAGAACCAAACCTTCCAGTAGAACCAGTACCTTCACCTTCAATTTTAGGGCCAAAACTTCTACCTTCAATCTTAGGGCCCATACCCATAGGTTCTCAACTTGATCTTAGCACTACTATTAGAGAGCCTAAAGCTGAACCCAAACCCATAGGTCTTCTTGAACCATGTCTTGAACCTAAGTTAGAACCTTTTGAGCTTGACCTAGATCCTAATCCTCAACCTTTAGGTCAAACCCTAGACTTAGAAAATCTCTACCAGGACCCTATGATGCTTGAATCCTGTCTTTTAGGTCCTTCTACTCACACTATTAAGCCACCATTAGGATCAAAAGAACATAATAAACCCAAACATGATTTGCTCTTTACACTTAATGATGTTGAGCACGTTGATTTCATCATTCCTTGTTCTTTCATAAGTCCTATGATTTTCTATGACAAACTTACTAGTGAGTACGGCCGAGAAAGGAAATTCAATGCAGGTACCCTTGATATGCAGCTTAGATCGTGGACAAGGAACAACAAGACAGGATGTTGTGATGCTAACAACATTTTGAAGATTCAGATCCTGGAGGAACAACTAGCTCTTGCCTCTCAAGAAATTCTCAACCTACACAAGAACAATTCTTCGGGGAAGAATTATTTTCACCCGGGGAGAAATGATGGGGGCAGGGACCACCGGCCAAGAAGATACAAGTGGAGCCTAAGGTTACCGTAGGCGACCTACGAAAGCTCGGAGTCTCGCGAATAAAGCTAGCAAGCTCAATTAATAAAGCTAGCTCAATAATAGAAGAACTACTTTCGACAAATAATGGTGAAGACGTTCAAGCCCAGAAGCTGCCGCATATTTTCAAGCCAATCCAGCAATATCCAAATGCGCTTTAAATCAGCCAATCAAGAAGCTCATCCAACGGCAACACTCATCATGGAATAACTTCTCCAGCCGAGCATCAACTCTCCAACAACGTGCGAGCCGATGATGGAAACAGCAACGTTCGTCTTTATCAAAGAAGGAAAGCAACAACGTCTCTTCAACATCTCCCCATCAACGTCTCCCTGCTGCTCACGATTGGAAGCTGCAAACAAGGAAGCATCTCCTTCAACGGATTCTCTGCTGCCATAGAAGGAAGATACAACGTTCGTGTGCTGAAGCCTCACCTATATGTATCACGCGAACACAATGTAACGGACAGAGTTTTTGAATGAATTGATGGAAATAGTTTTCTTCCTCTATCGGATGTCTTCCTCCCCCCTTCTCTAGGTGCTTGTGTCACCAAGTCTTCTTCTCGTTTCCCTCTAATCTCCTCTTCTCCCTCAAACTCTCTACTTCGCTGCAAACACCCGCATACGTCAACCACACCCAGTTCCGAAACTTCGAAAGCTCGCCGCCGACGATCCACCGGCCGGATCTCCACGAGACTTCGGCCACCACTCCTCCTTTCCTTTACGAAGCATCAGCCGCCGGGATCTGTCCATCCACCTCACCGATGGCCGGAATCGAAACTCCGACGCCATCCCCTGTTTCCGCCCTGCTCGCGACCTAGTTCCGCCCTTCCGCATCGTGCTCCTCCGACAGGCGGCCAATCGACCCCAAACTCCGGCCACGTCCTCGCCTCCTTCATACGAGCTTCCAGTTGTAGCAGTTTTAGATTTCGTCCACCATCCGGCGAACGGCGACCGCCCCTGCCACTCACGCCATCCCCTGTTTCCGCCGAGCTCCCGCCCAGCACGACTCTTCCGCACGATTCTCCTCCGATCAGCCACCATCCACCCTCTAACTCCGGCCACATCTTCGCCATCATCAGAGTGACTCCCCTTCGTAACAGGTCCGGCGATCATGCACCACCGGACGAACGCCGGCGAGTCCTCCTCCGCTCCCGCGCAACATCCCCTGTTCCAGATTTCTCCCCTGCAGCCTACTTGAGTCTCCTGTGTGCTGTCCGTATTAATCTGTCTAGCCTTCTTGACGCAGGATTTTGAAGCACTCTGACAAGCCTCCACCTCCAATCTTTGGTGCTAACAGCAAGCCCGAATCTTGTTCTACCCGATGGAGTAGTTCGATGAATCCAGATTCATCAGATCTTCCTAAGACACCTTGGAACTTTTGATATTTGATACATTCCTGCATCTGTTTTGAAATTAATCTGATTAGTGTTTTTCGTGCAGGTGCTTTAAGCAATCGGTGGAGCAAAAGTCCAGAACCTTGACGTTACTACGAAGTATACATTTTGTTCCATCATTTGGAGTAGTCCACGTGAACCCAGACTCAATAGATCGGCCAATGATACATAGCATTATTAGCTAAATAATAATTTTCTGAACTCTTGGAATTCTAGTTGCTTTCATGAATATGCTATTTTCTGAAAATTCAAAAAAAAATAATAATAATAAATAACTGAATTTTGCATCAGTAGTTTTACTCCACGCTTCCCCCCTACATCATATAATCAACTTGAATAACAAGTGAGAGATTCGTTACCATGGCCATGGGAAGGAGTCGGCTTGGAAGCTAGAGAACGATAGGGTTCTCCTCCAAAGTGTGCCACACACAAGAAGAAAAATGGCCTACACCTTGTCGTCCTTGTGCTAGCAAGGCTTCAAGGTTCTTTGCCGTATGGAAGGGAGAGAATAGCTTGCTTGGCGAGACTCCTTTTCTTGTCTTCGTCCTTGTCGTGCTTCACCGAAAAATTCAGAAGCCTTCACAAGCGCATTCAACAAGTGAGTAACCTCCCACACTTATGTGGAGGCGTTACACACATCCCATTTGAAAACCGAATTCCAAATATGGAATGTGTTGAAGGCTTAAGCGTTCACGCTAAGTGAACCAAGCCCTTAACTCACCTTACATGAACCATGCGCTCATCCATGAGCCGGTTCAATGTCGGTTTGGTCCAAGACCAATTAACCCAAGCCAAGCCAATAAATGGTCTAGACCATCTATGAACCTAATGGTTCAAGATCTAACCGTTCATCTCCTGATGCTCTTGATCTCACCGATCTAGCATCATCTCTCTCGATCGAAGCTTACCGATCTCAAGCCCTAATCAATCAAACATGATCAGACCAGATCTCACTTACAATCAGAGATTAAATCCCTTTAAACTGAACCCAAACAATTCAGTCCACACGATCTGACTCAAGTAAGCCATATCTTCAATTTGTGCGACCCTGAGGGTTTCCTTTAAATGTCGGTAACGATAACTCACGTTATCACGATCAGTGAGGGGTATCTAGCAACACATCACTGTCTCCCGATATAAAGGAAAGAGTCTTCCAAGACTACTCCCAAACCATAGCACAAGTGTGAATCAAACTCACGAGGCATGCATGTTTCCTTTGCCACTGGATGTTCTTATTGGACAAGCATGTCAAGCCTGTAACTCCAATACGATGAGCATGATTAGATCAGATGCACATAGTCATCTGGGTATGGCCATACACTTCCTCAATCATCTCATATAGGGGGGCCCTTTAGAACATCACACTCCTTGAACAAGGAGACGGCAATCCTTTATCTATCACAAGTGCCCTAACCTGACTCAAGCTCACCATCCAAGATAGTCTATAATCATTATGTTTCAAATGATATTGAACTACCTCAAAACAATGACAATCATCATTTAGAAACACAAGTGATCTCAAGTCAAAGGACATGTGCCACTTGCTGCTTACAAGGATCATTCACATTGTGACAAGCAATGGAATATCCCAGTAGGGTCTGTCCAGTACATCCAATGTACCCATGAGTCTACATCTTATTCCATGCTCGAAGCATCCTATAAGATTAGCACTCATATTAGTCTCAATCATATCAAGGCTGTCTCATGTTCACCAAGATATCTCGACTAAGGACTTATGGCCTGTCAGCCTAGCTGAACAGCTTTGAGACATTATTCAGAAGTACACTTATTACAGCAGACAAGGTAACAACCTGAATAATAACCATGCCTTTATAAACACAAGAGTTTATTACATGATACTTTTACAATCCCAAGGCCTCAAACATTAGCCTTAAGGGCATACCCCAACACATAGAGATCAAGAGGGTCGAGAGATGTGTGGTTAGATCTTGAACCATTTGGTTTAAAGAGATCAAGACCATGGTGGGTTCGATTTGGTCTTTGAACCAAATAGAATTTAACCGGTTCACTTGGTGAACGCATGGTTCAATTTGAGAGAGGAGTTATCGATGGCTTCAAGTGGAGTTAAACATGGGGTTATGGACTTACTATTTTTGGAAGCCGTTTTCTTTGAGAAAACGCCCCCACGTTCGAACGCCTATCTCTCTCTCGCCCCCTCTCCTCTCGTGTGGATGATCTTCACGACAAGAGGAAGTTCGGCCAGCAAAAGGGAGAAAGACATCTCCTCAAACACGATCTAGGACTCCTTGGATCTTTGCTAGCACAAGGAATACAAGGAAGAAGTCATCATCTTCTTGTGTGCGATTTCCTTTGGAGAAGAGCCGCTCGCCCTTTCTTCTTCCAAGTCGCCACTCGATCAATGGCAATGGTAACGCATTTTTATGGTTGCTCATATTATCTTGCCTGTCGATCCTATCAAACCTAGTTTTTTCGCCTATGCAAGATCTCCTAGATGCGCATGTGAACTAGGGTTTGACCTTCAGGTACCGTAAAGTTCCTTACGGTAGTGCCATAATGTCAATAATTTTTCTGGTTGAAAATCAGCTCGACTTACGGTACCGTAAAGTTCTTTACGGTGGTACCGTAAACTCCATCGTTTCTCTGATAAAAAATGTCCTGAAATACGGCACCGTAAAGATGTTTATGGTAGTGCCGTAATCACATGAAATTCTCTGTCCAGAAAACCTCCAAATTACGGTACCGTAAAGCATATATTGGGGGTGCCGTAATTTTCTCTAAAGCTCCAAATCTTCTGAAATTTGATGTGTGATCTTCTTTTGATGTTGTGAGTTTGATTATGCACTTGGATTGCTCGAAATCGACTGAAAAATATGCCTTTTTGCCTGAAAATCATCAAAAACAGAAAAAAGTGTAGATTCCGCAGATATTGATAAAATATGGCATAAAAACAAGCAAAGTCTATGAATATGACACATAAATATCAATAAAATGGCATAAAAATCACGATGAATTTCGGTGTCATCAATTAGTCACTATGCCACCTGCAAATTACCACCAACAAAGAATAGTTCAGCAAACTGTGGTCAACAATAAAGGAAGTCAACATCAACATGCAATGTTCCAAACGGTTCCAACAACTCTACTATAAGCTGCCACCATTCAACATCACAAGCCACCTCAAGTTCCACCAATCAGCATTAGGGCGCCTCTCATCCAGCCAATACAAATGCGTGTGCCACCAGCCACTTTAAACATCAAGAGATTTACATGCGTATCCAATAGACAGCCAATGTATGCAAGCGTACTCACCAACAGGATCCATCCACACTACTTATTCAAATCATCTCCAAATCCAGCCATTGACAGAAGATGCACATTTGGGCCAATTTGTAATTTCAATTCAAGTTAACGTTGAGGGAGAAAGGGGTTTAAAGCCCTTCTAATTTACACTTTGAACTTCGGCAGAAATCATTTTGGGAAAAGAAACCTTGTGTTAGACGTGTGTTTGTGCCAAGAGTGGAGCTTGCTCCTCTTGTGTACCGACAGTTGAGCTTGCTCCTATCTTCTCTTCTCTTCTAGCTTCTCTTCTCTTCTCTCCTCTGATTGTTCCTGCTTGCATCCTGCCACTAGCCTTCTTCATCCTTCCACCCACTTCTCGCCACTATTCCATTGCTACCAGTTGAAGCTCATGCAAGATTCACTTCGGTTGAAAGGTAGAAGATCTTAGGGGCGCAACAACACACCCTCATGAAGCATTCTCAACTGCATCCACTGATTGCCCTGAACCTGTTCGTTAAAATCTCTGTTTACAACTGCTTTCCGTTCCAACTTTCCTATTAAAAATGAGATTTTTTTTTTTGAGCTGGGTTTCAGCAAAACAAAACAGATTTTCTGGACTGAACACAACTGGCTTTCTGGATTTCTGATTGGGTTTCCCCGTTGCTTAAGTTCTGCTGAGTCTCGTCACTTTCTGGTTTTTGAGCTGCTGATTTGTGCTACTGATTTTTACGTGAACCGTTTGTGAAAACTGAATTTTCTCTGAAAACCTGCTGCATTTCTGGTGTTGCGTAATTGTGAGGAAACATCTGGGTGTAAAACTACTTCTAAACTTTGCTAAATTTTGGGCTTGTGTTCGGATCGTTGTCTACTGAGTTTGCCAAAATCTATTCGCAAAGAGTTGTGAAATATTTACTGTTCTGTGCACACTGTTTTCTGTAACTTTGCTTCAGTTTTCTGTTGCTGTGTCTATGCTTGACGACTATTGAGTTTTGATTTCTGAAGTCGTGCGAACTCTGTTAATGATTTTTACTCACACATCTCTGAATCCTGTTATTTGCACACCGTATGCTGCATTTTTTAAACTGAACTATACTTGATTTTCTGGATTTTCCAGTTACATTTTCTACTCATCACCGTGTGAAGTTTATCTTATTGATTTCCTACTCTGGGATTTCTGAGTTACGGGTTCTGCTCTTGAGAAATTTTTTGTCAAATTACTACATCTGTGATGATTCTTACCCTGAACATGTTTGTTGAAATTTCTGTTACTGTAGCTTACCGGGTTTCTGAATTTTAAAAATTGATAACTCTGGAATTCTCTATGTTCATTTGTTGTTAGTTTAGTTTATGCTGAGAACAAACATTTTCTGAACGCTTAGTTGGTAAATTTTGCATTGGACTTGTTTGCTGATTCTCCTGGTTCTGTTTTCTGGAGTTTTGTTTTTTTAAGTTCGATTACCTGTTGCTGTGCTTATGTATTGGCATCTGCTGGGTCTTGGTTTTTGAATATATTGAAATGTGTGGAAAGTCCAACGCTGAACTGGGAAAACTCTATTGATGAACTTCCATTTCTGAAATTCTGATACTATACTGTAGCTTACCATCTACAATCATTGATCTAAACTTGTTGTAGCCTTAAACTGAATCTCATCCATATCACCACCCTGACATTTAGAATTAGGTTGAGAACTGATATTTGCTACTCCTATATTGCCGTGTGAAAAAACCGGAATTTGTGGTTTTGAAAACCTTACACACTGCTAAAACTTATTGCTATAGTTACCATTTGAATGTTTTCAATTTCTGCTGCACACTGTACCGTGTGATAATACCAACTGAACAACATTTCATACTTGAACTAAACCTGCATAATAGTTCTCACTAGCTACAATACCTGAGCATATCATTGTACCTGGAACCTACTGCATCTATACATACTCACTGCTGCTATAGATTGAATTCATATGCTGAACATTAGTTATGATATTAACACCTGTTTTGTGCTATAATTTATCACCATTAGTTGTTGTAGCTGCCTTTACTCACTCCAGCTTTACATTAACTTGCTGAAATCTCTACTGAACATGCTTAACTCTCTCTTACATGCTGAACATGCTTTACATCAACCTGCACTATCAACTACTTAATCTGAATTTTCATGTTTAGCTGCCCTGCTTTGTCAATTCTCAAACTTTCCAAACATGACCTCTAGTCTCAGTCAAGAACACGTATGCATGATCTATGATAAACTCAAATCCATGAACCAAGATCTAACAAAGAACGATAGAATTTTAAAAGAGCATCATGACCGATACATGGACAGATTTCCAACCTATAGGATCACCCGTAGATCAGACTATTTTCATACTTACACTAAGATTGATGATAGGGTTTGTAAGATTGCCATTGATAAACACATATGGTTCAACTTCATAACTCCCTAAGCAATTGACAAGTTTCAGTTGACCACCAAGCCTAATTATTACCCTTATAGCATTACTTGGCAAGATGGAACCCGGACCTTAGTAAATCTTAGCTGTCTTATTCCCATAACGTTTGCCACCTATGAACACAAGATTTGGTATGATGTCTTGCCCTTAAAAGGTACTTACCACGTCCATCTTGGTAAACCTTGGTTGGATGATTTTGATGGATATTACGATAGAGTAGAGGATAGCTATGTCTTACAGTCATGCAAGCCAAAGATTGAAATTACGAGAGCCAAGACTAGGGTCCCCAAGATAGATAACTTTCCTAAAGAAACCATAGAGCCTAGTCTACCTAAACCATCATCTGATAACTTAGTTGAGTCAAACCAGCATATAATTGAAGATCAACAACCTCCTCTAGATCCCTCTATGGTGCCAGCAATCTTGGACTCAAAATATGATTCCGAACTAATAACCCCCCTAGGATTACCACAACCTGAAATTAAGGGTAGAAGAACCTTCTATCCCTGCGTCTACAGTAGAAGTCCTAGTGATTGGCCATGTTCCAACTATTGATTTAGGGCAGGTTGGTACACCAATTCCCCAAGGGCCAATAATTTATCACCGGTACCCTCTATGCTCATCTTTATTGCCTTCACTCTTAGGGCCTGGGCCGGAACCTTCAAAATTGCTATCTTTGGAATTACCCCAACCCGCCCCTAAACTTGAATTAATTGAACATCTTGAAGGGGTGCAGGAAGACACCGGACCATTAGCTCTAGCGGTTATTGATGAGAAACTTCACACTTTGAACCAAAATATAACCATAGAAATTCATGAAGAAAAGCTTGATCCATCAATAGCCATAGAAATCCTTAAGGTTGACAACTGTCCCAAAGAAACCAAAGAGGCTAGTCTACCTATGCCATTACTTTATAGTATCTTTCACAAAGGGGGTAAACCAATTGAAGAAGTTCAACAAATGCTAAATCTTAAAGAACAAACTTTAGAGATGGCCTTAGGATCTAAACCTGAAAGTCCCCTAAGAAACGGGGAGCGAAACCCTAATAGGCGCATATGGAGGTTTTCATGCAGCGGAAGGGGTTTCTAGGGATCGAATGCATGATATATGATCAACTTTAAAATCAATTGCATAGAATGGTAGCGACTCATACCATGGCCATCGCTTGGATGGTGTCTAGGAAGAAGAGAGAACGATGGGGTTCTCCTCCAAAGCGCCACACACAAGATGATCGATGGCTTGCTCCTTGGACGCTCCTTGTGCTAGCAAGGTTCTCCAAGTGACCTTGTCGTGTGAGAAGGGATGAAGAAGATGAGATCCACTGCTTGGCGATTCTTCCTTGTCGTCAAAGCCTCTTCCACGAGAATGCCCAAAAATTACACGAGAAGAGAGGGGCGACAACAATAGGAGTGAAGAGGTGAGGCGTGGTCACGTATGTGATCATGCTTTCTAAAAATAGAAAGCCACTCCTCAACATGCGATCAAGGGTTTTTCCCAATCGCATATTTCTCTTAACTTGAACCGTGCGCTCACATGATGAGCTGGTTCAATTTTGTTTGGTTCAAAGACCAATTAACCCAAGCTATTAGTCCAGATCACATTAAACCCTAAGGTTCTTGATCTGACCATTGATCTCTTGATGCTCCTGATCTCACCGATCTAGCATCCATTCTCTCAATCGAAGCTTACCGATCTCAAGCCCTAATCAATCAAACATGATCAGACCAGATCTCACTCACAATCAGAGATTAAATCCCTTTAAACTGAACCTAAACAATTCAGTCCACACGATCTGACTTAAGTAAGCCATATCATCAAATTGTGCGACCCTAAGGGTTTCCTTTAAATGTCGGTAACGATAACTTACGTCATCACGATCAGTGAGGGGTATCTAGTAACACATCACTGTCTCCCGATATAAAAGAAAGAGTCTTCCAAGACTACACCCAAACCACACCACAAGTGTGAATCCACTTCACCAGGCATACATGATTCCTTTGCCACTGGATGTTCTTATTGGACAAGCGTGTCAAGCCTGTAGCTCCAATATGATGAGCATGATTAGATCAGATGAACATAGTCACCTGGGTATGGCCATACACTTTCTCAATCATCTCATCCAGGGGGGCCCCTTTAGAACATCATACTCCAAACAAGGAGACGGCAATCCTATATCTATCACTAGCGCCCTAACATGACTCAAGTTCACCATCCAAGATAGTCTATAACCATTATGTTTCAAATGATATTGAACTACCTCAAAACAATGACAATCATCATTTAGAAATACAAGTGATTTCAAGTCAGAGGACATGTGCCACTTGTTGCAAACAAGGATTATTCACATTGTGACAAGCAATTGAATATCCTAGTAGGGTCTGTCCAGTACATCCAATGTACCCATGAGTCTACATCTTATTCCATGCTCGAAGCATCCTATAAGATTAGAACACATATTAGTCTCAATCATATCAAGGCTGTCTCATGTTCACCAAGATATATCGACTAAGGACAAATAGCATGTCAGCCTAGCTGAACAGCATTGAGACATTATTCAGAAGCACAGTTATTGCTGCAGACAATGTAACAACCTGAATAACAACCATTGCCTTTATAAACATAAGAGTTTATACATGATACTGATAGTATCCCAAGGCCTCAAACATTAGCCTTAAGGGCATACCCCAACAATCTCCCACTTGCACTTAATCTAATGGTTGAGAAATCTCAAACCCATATTATTACAGTGCTTCTCATGCTTCTGCTGCGCCAGAGGCTTGGTAAGCGGGTCAGCCAGATTGTCATATGTATGAACCTTGCAGACTTTGATCTCGCCTCGATCAATGATCTCCCGGATCAAGTGAAACCGTCTCTGTATGTGCTTGGACTTCTGGTGCGACCGTGGTTCCTTTGCTTGTGCGATTGCTCCAGTGTTATCACAGAAGATAACCAAAGGATCTGTACTCGAAGGAACAACACCAAGTTCCTGAACGAACTTACGAATCCATACTGCCTCCTTAGATGCTTCTGAGGCTGCAACATACTCGGCTTCTGTTGTGGAATCAGCAACGATAGACTGTTTGAAACTTTTCCACACCACTACTCCTCCATTCAAGCTAAAAACATAGCCTGATTGCGATCGGAAATCATCCTGGTCAGATTGGAACGAAGCGTCAGTATATCCTTCAATACTGAGTTCTTCCTGACCTCCATATATCAAGAACATATCTTTGGTCCTCCGCAGATATTTCAAGATGTTCTTGACTGCAATCCAGTGTGCCTGACCTGGATTACTTTGGAATCGACTGGTCACACTTAACCCGTAAGCGACGTCTGGGCGAGTACACAACATCGCATACATAATGGACCCAATAGCCGAAGCATAAGGCGTATTGTCCATTTCATCTTTCTCAGTCTGTGTTTGTGGACACTGACTCTTTGAAATATTCAGACCATGTCTGACTGGAAGATATCCTCTTTTAGAATTCTCTAAATGAAATCTCTCCAGGACTTTATCGATGTAAGTACTCTGGCACAGCCCGAGAAGCCTCTTAGATCTATCTCTGTAGATCTTCACACCTAACACATAGGCTGCTTCTCCTAGATCTTTCATCTGGAAACATTTTCTTAACCATGCTTTAACAGCATGCAGTTCAGGAATATCATTTCCAATGATTAAGATATCATCGACGTAGAGGACTAGGAAAGTAATTACGCTCCCACTAAACCTCTTATATACACACGGGTCATCTTCATTCTTGATGAAACCAAATTCACTGATTGATTCATCAAAACGAATATTCCAGCTTCTTGATGCTTGTTTAAGTCCATAAATGGACTTCTTTAACTTGCATATTTTATGACGATCTGATGGATTTGTGAAACCTTCAGGTTGTGTCATATACACATCCTCCTGCAAATTTCCATTAAGGAAAGCAGTCTTCACATCCATTTGCCAGATCTCATAATCATAATATGCAGCTATCGCGAGAAGAATCCGAATAGACTTAAACATGGCTACAGGTGAGAAAGTTTCATCATAATCTATCCCGTAGATTTGTTTGAAACCTTTCGCAACTAGCCTGCCTTTATAGGTAACCACGTTACCATCCATGTCAATCTTCTTCTTGAAGATCCATTTACAGCCTATAGGGATAACTCCCGGAGGCGGATCAACCAAATCCCAAACTTGGTTATCTGACATGGAGTCCATCTCGGCTCGCATAGCTTCAAGCCATCTAGCTGAGTCCGGTCCACTGACCGCATCCGCATAAGTGAGGGGTTCATCATTATCAATGATGTAGACTCCGTCATAGCGCTCAGGCTGTCGACGGATCCTTCCCGATCTTCGCGGTTCCCTTGATATCTGAGCCTCAGATTGTTCAGTAACCTGTTCTACCGGCTCAGGCTCATCCAACTGTGCTTGACTACTTTGTCCTTCCTCTGGATTCTCATCCAGCTTTATTTCTCTCCCACTGGCCTCTTGCAGAAGAAACTCCTTCTCAAGAAAAATGGCCGTCCGAGCAACAAATACCTTGTTCTCTTTGGGATCGTAGAAATAATAACCCTTAGTTTCCTTAGGGTAACCGACAAAGATACATTTCTCAGATCTGCTCTCTAGTTTCCCAGAGGCGAGCTTTTTGACATAAGTCTCGCAACCCCAGATCTTAATAAATGTCAAGCTAGGCTGTTTCCCATACCATAATTCATATGGGGTCTTTGAAACTGCCTTGGATGGCACTCGGTTTAGTACCTTTGCAGCTGTCTCCAGTGCAAATCCCCAAAAGGAGTAAGGTAGAGTAGCCTGACTCATCATAGAACGAACCATATCCAGTAAGGTTCTATTCCTCCTTTCGGATACACCATTCCATTGGGGTGTTCCTGGCGGAGTGAGCTGTGAGATAATCCCACACTCCTTCAGATAGTCAGTAAACGCATGACTTAGGTATTCTCCACCTCGATCAGAACGAAGTGCCTTGATATTTCGGCCCAGCTGATTCTGTACTTCATTCTTGAACTCTTTGAACTTATCAAAAGATTCACTTTTATGTCTCATTAAATAGACATACCCATATCTACTGAAATCATCAGTATAGGTAATGAAGTATTGATAGCCACCCCTGGCATGTTTACTAAATGGCCCACACACATCACTGTGTATAAGGTCAAGTAAACCTGAAGCCCTTTGACCTTTGTTAAGAAAAGGAGACTTCGTCATTTTGCCCATTAAACAAGCTTTGCATGTATCAATCTCCTCATAGGAGAATGATCCCAGCAGTCCATGATCATGCAACCGCTTAATGCGCTTCTTGTTAATATGGCCTAAACGACTATGCCATAGCAAGGTGCTGTCATCAGCATACTTGGCTTTCTTATTATCAATGTTTTGTATAGAACATTCCATGTCCAACATGAATAACCCATTGCTAATTGATCCAGTAGCATAAACAATATTATCTAAAGATAAAACACACTTTGAAATTTTGCATTCAAAGGAAAACCCTTTCCTGACAAGAGCAGGAATAGAGATAATATTTTTGGTAATGCTTGGAACAAAATAACAATTGTTCAGTTCTAATACAAGTCCAGATGGTAATGAGATGTAATATTCTCCTACAGCAACAGCAGCAACCCGTGCCCCGTTTCCAACTCGTAGGTCCACCTCATGCTGTCCCACCTATCTTCTTCTCTTGAGTTCCTGTACATTTGAACAAATGTGAACTCCACATGCAGTGTCCAACACCCATGAAATAGAAGAAGAAAACATGACCTCAGTCACATAAATACCTGAGCCAGAAGCGATGCTTCCCTTCTTGTCTCCTTGGAGCGCTTTACAGTCCTTTTTCCAGTGACCCAGCTGGCCACAGTGGAAACATCTGTACTCCTTCGACCGCTTAACCTTTTGTTTCAGCGCCTTGTTGTAGTTCTTGACTGGGGCTTTGCCCTTCTTCCCCTTCTTCTTGTTCCTAGAAGGAACCATTAAGACAGAGGTTGAAGGCTTTCCCTTCAGAGTCTCCTCAGTAGTCAAGAGCATATTCAGCAATTCTGCCGGAGTACAGTCGATTTTGTTCATATTAAAGTTAATGATGAACGCATCGAAAGAGGGCGGTAGAGACTGCAGAATAATATCTACAGCAAGCTCCTGATTGATGGTATGTCCCAGTTTCTCTAGAGCCTCCTTGTGCCCAATCATCTTGAGCACGTGAGCTCCCACTGGACTCCCTTCAGCCAGTTTGCTCTGAAAGAACAGCTTGGTCAAGTTATAGCGCTCAGTCCTTGCCTGTGCAGCATACAGCATCTTGAGGTTTGCTATAATTTCTATAGCAGACATATCCTCATGCTGACGCTGCAGCGGTGGCGTCATAGACGCTAGCATCAGGCAAGCGACATCAATGCTATCATTGACATGCTTTTCATAGGCTTCCCGAACCGCCCTTGCGGCGTTCTGAGCGGGTTGAGGCGGTATCGCCGTCTCGAGGACATACAGTTTCCTCTCTGCCTTAAGAACAATCTTAAGGTGTCCGTACCAGTCTGAGAAGTTTGGCCCAGCAAACTTCTCCCTTTCCAGTAGGGATCGCACATTGAAGTTCATGGTGTTCGTTGCTGCAGGAATCTACAACAATGCAAGAACAGCAAGGTCAGTATCAATGTATAGAATCAATCCAGGACTTAAGAAAGATTCTTTTTCTCACTATTTTATCTGACTGAAAAATCCATTAAAACAGTCCGAAAGAGTAACACTCTTTTAGTGAGATGGGATCCAGATTTCATACTTGGTCTCCGCGTCCCGCTCAGGCGAGATAAGATGCACAGAGAGTACAAGCACTAATTTCTGGTAGGCAGTCCCTGCCAATCGCCAACCCGTGCGATTCCCCTTCATCTGGGCAATCCAGCAGACTGTGCCAACTGAGTTGGTACAACACAGTCTCTGATCCCATAGATGGCTGCCTCCATATAGCTAACATATGCCCCATATGTAGCCTACATGGTCAAGCGAACCTGACCTACTCCCTGGACCACCACGTGCTATGCTGAGCAACGAGAAGCGATAAATCCCTTCTCTGTAACACGCAGGTGTAATCACACACCGTCTGAAGATAGATGGGCGTGCCCACTGAGTGGGTACAACACGGCCCCAACGATAGTCAGAACAGTGAGGTTTCGCGTCAGAAGGCTTTACGTGCTTGATATTTAACGTTGGATTTTAACGGTCTTTTATCTTCTCAACTATCATGCAATTCCTATGGTGATAGCAGAAGATAAATAAATCATGCAATTCTAATTATATAAACAATAAATAGAAAGCATGCTGATCTTATGTGGTAAAAGCCCATTAAGCCTAAGTAAGACCTTAACCTAACTTAAGTCTTCACTTGCTTTTCTTCATGGGGCTTTTGCTTCTCATCTGGCCCAACCTAGGGCCCAAGCGCCAACTGCAGCTCAGGTGCGCCCACCAGGGAAAATGCGCCTGTCCTAGGGTCGAACCCTAGACCTCCCGTCTGGTCAAGCCACTGCTGCATGCGCCTCTGCCAAGTGTGCTCTGTGCTCTTGTCTGATTAAAATACAATTTAATCTATCTAGACAAGATTGACTCGCAGGTCAATTACAGTTTATAAATTAAATAAAATGTGATGCGCATATCACAATAAAAATTAATTTACAAATTTTAACCAGGCTCGCAGGCCCCAGCACAGCACACATTAAACACGGGCAGCCCACATAAGATTAAATAAACAAGCAAATGGCATCAATCATCATGTGATCCAATCAAGAAATTAAATGTTTGAAAAACCCCATTGGCATCAATTTTAATTTCCTTATACGCCCTACTACCTTACAACGGTCCATTACTAGGGATCCACTCATCAGTCCTAGTCAGATCCACTGCCCTTACATGCACCAAGTCCTAACTGACTTGAGTCGACCCAGTGGTCAACTATGCATGCGCCATGGGCTGAACAACCTACATGAGTTTTGGCAAGCGGGTGTGACCCCGGGCCTAACTCATGCGTGTTCACTGGTTGTCTCAACCAGACCTCGCTACACGCCTTTGATGCAGTCGACCTATAGCCACCTTATGCTTGCGCATAGGTGCCATCTGGTCGACCCATCTAGGCTGTCAGATGGTCTGATCAGACTAGTTGGATCTTAACTAGAGATGACTTCAACCCTACTAACCCGTCTAAGGACTTATAGTAGGCGGCACTTAGATCTAAGGAGAGTCGCGCAAGTAAAGAAGTTTTTGAGAAAAACTAAATGGATGCGCCAACCAGATACATGCGCTAATGATAAAATCATACATCATGTAGTTTTCGCATGAATAACTTTCGCATGTAGTTTAGATCTAAGGTGTTGCGCAAACATGGATCACTAAAGTTAAGCAATCATACAAACATGCATATAACCTCGCTCTGATACCAATTGAAAGTCCCCTAAGAAACGGGGAGCGAAACCCTAATAGGCGCATATGGAGGTTTTCATGCAGCGGAAGGGGTTTCTAGGGATCGAATGCATGATATATGATCAACTTTAAAATCAATTGCATAGAATGGTAGCGACTCATACCATGGCCATCGCTTGGATGGTGTCTAGGAAGAAGAGAGAACGATGGGGTTCTCCTCCAAAGCGCCACACACAAGATGATCGATGGCTTGCTCCTTGGACGCTCCTTGTGCTAGCAAGGTTCTCCAAGTGACCTTGTCGTGTGAGAAGGGATGAAGAAGATGAGATCCACTGCTTGGCGATTCTTCCTTGTTGTCAAAGCCTCTTCCACGAGAATGCCCAAAAATTACACGAGAAGAGAGGGGCGACAACAATAGGAGTGAAGAGGTGAGGCGTGGTCACGTATGTGATCATGCTTTCTAAAAATAGAAAGCCACTCCTCAACATGCGATCAAGGGTTTTTCCCAATCGCATATTTCTCTTAACTTGAACCGTGCGCTCACATGATGAGCTGGTTCAATTTTGTTTGGTTCAAAGACCAATTAACCCAAGCTATTAGTCCAGATCACATTAAACCCTAAGGTTCTTGATTTGACCGTTGATCTCTTGATGCTCCTGATCTCACCGATCTAGCATCCATTCTCTCAATCGAAGCTTACCGATCTCAAGCCCTAATCAATCAAACATGATCAGACCAGATCTCACTCACAATCAGAGATTAAATCCCTTTAAACTGAACCTAAACAATTCAGTCCACACGATCTGACTTAAGTAAGCCATATCATCAAATTGTGCGACCCTAAGGGTTTCCTTTAAATGTCGGTAACGATAACTTACGTCATCACGATCAGTGAGGGGTATCTAGCAACACATCACTGTCTCCCGATATAAAAGAAAGAGTCTTCCAAGACTACACCCAAACCACAGCACAAGTGTGAATCCACTTCACCAGGCATACATGATTCCTTTGCCACTGGATGTTCTTATTGGACAAGCGTGTCAAGCCTGTAGCTCCAATATGATGAGCATGATTAGATCAGATGAACATAGTCACCTGGGTATGGCTATACACTTTCTCCATCATCTCATCCAGGGGGGCCCCTTTAGAACATCACACTCCAAACAAGGAGACGGCAATCCTATATCTATCACTAGCGCCCTAACATGACTCAAGTTCACCATCCAAGATAGTCTATAACCATTATGTTTCAAATGATATTGAACTACCTCAAAACAATGACAATCATCATTTAGAAACACAAGTGATTTCAAGTCAGAGGACATGTGCCACTTGTTGCAAACAAGGATTATTCACATTGTGACAAGCAATTGAATATCCTAGTAGGGTCTGTCCAGTACATCCAATGTACCCATGAGTCTACATCTTATTCTATGCTCGAAGCATCCTATAAGATTAGAACACATATTAGTCTCAATCATATCAAGGCTGTCTCATGTTCACCAAGATATATCGACTAAGGACAAATAGCATGTCAGCCTAGCTGAACAGCATTAAGACATTATTCAGAAGCACAGTTATTGCTGCAGACAATGTAACAACCTGAATAACAACCATTGCCTTTATAAACATAAGAGTTTATACATGATACTGATAGTATCCCAAGGCCTCAAACATTAGCCTTAAGGGCATACCCCAACAAAACCATCTCATGCTAACGCCACTAAACTTGAGGATGCGGATCATGAACCTAAAGAACCTATACTTGAAGGTCCACAGCCCCCTCCAGATCCTTCTAGACTACCATCAATGTTGGAGCCTAAACCTGAACCTCAACAAACATCACCTTTAGAAAAACCTCAGCTCATTCCCTCCACTAAAGAAGAAATTCTGGAAGAAAACATACAACTCATTTCTAGGCTATCTGAACTTTTAGGGAATGAAACTAATGAACAATTACATGATACTTCTAAAAGCTTAACCCATTACCATGATGATTTTAAATTTGAATCTTGCTTTGATAATACCATGACTATGCACATGCTACAAATGAAATCATCTTTTGCTTTAAACAAAAAGTTGCATGGCAAAGTTTATCATGAGTCTGATATTGGTTTAATCTTTCCTTCACAAGAAAAAGCAAGCTTAATGCCTATAATTTCCTACTCATGCCTATCATGTTTCCTAAAAGCTGTTGATAATACATATTCTCTAAAAGAAAATGAAGAAGTGATTCTGAATTTAATCTCATTTAAGGTTGCCACATTTGCATATCATGTCTAAAAGAAAATCGTATATTGTTGCTACACATGCGAATATAATTTGCTTTCAAAGATTTCCTTCTTACTTGTAGGATTGCATATGTCAAAAGGGCTAATGACAACTTTCATACATTGGGATGGCCACCTGAACCAAAATGGAGCTTCAAACTTAATTCTCCGAAGGAGAATTCTGCAGACCCCCGGAATGCTAATGTAGGAGCAGGAAACTGAGACGGTCTTCACACCCTTGGCATACCACCGGAACCTCCACATGCTTTCAATTTTAATTCCCCGGAAGAGAATTCTTCACCCCTGGAGATAGCTGATGCAATGCATCTTCAAGGACTTAATTGTGATTGACATCATTTTGGAAACTTGTTGCATTTTGATATTTTGGGACTTGTTTAACTCTTGTATGTTGCAACATTATCTTGTTTTCAGTACTTGCTGTTGTTGTTTTGTTGTAGGTAGTGTTGGGAATCCCCGGGCTATAAGAAAACGAAAACAGCGGAAGCGAGCCTGAAACGAGATTCCTAATTCAACAAGGACCGACTTACGAAGAATACAAGGGATGTGATAGGGGCAGTACCTTATCAAGCAACTTTTAGAAGTGGTCGATGATGAAGATGCACAAGGGCCCGTCCTCTGCAATCGCGCACACACGGACTCCTCGAATCCTCTCCAATCTCCGCACTGGGTGCTAGCCCTGGAAGATCCACGCCTCTAGCCTTCTCAACTTGCGCCACTGCCAAGGAGAAGAAAGGATGTTGGCGACAAGGAGTGGGTAGCACTACCACTTGTCCCAACCTTTGATGCCGAAAAACTTTTACTATCGTCACCTCCTAGACCGTCACGCCAAGGAGCAAAGGGGAGGCGACAACTAGAGACAAGAGAAGACTCTGGTACAAAAGAATCTCCCAGGTGGGCCTCTCTATTTATAATAGCAGAGCTAGACGCACACTGGAGATACTTCCCATGTGGGATAAAGAGCATAGGCGCCTACTCACAATTAAGCGTCATGGGTTCGAATCCCCGCATATGCAATTAATTGTAAATGCACTCAAGCATAGGCGCCTACTCACAATTAAGCATCATGGGATCGAATCCTCGCAGACACAATTAATTGTAAATTGCGCCCAGGCTTATTAATTATCCAAGAGAAAAATTCTCTTGTCAATTAATAATTTTATTTTATTCATGTGACTAAAGTGCCAACCCCAAACTTGCACCCAGACCCTTGTTTGACTCATTTTGACAACATAGGTCAACAAAGCTCAAACGTGGTCCACTAGAGTCAACTAGTGGTCAAACATGAACTAAAATAAAATATCATCCTCTCTATAAAAGTCTCAATGCATCAGTTCCCCAAAAGATCCAAATCACACAATGATTCGATCAGAGGCTAAACGATTAGTATGAGAACTCGAGTGTCTAGGTGTGCGACCTTGTAGGTTCTTCAGACGTTGGCAGTGATGACTAAATCATCACAAGCAATGAGTGGCACCTAGCAGTACATCATTGCTACCCAAATCATCAGAATGGTGTCATCATCGACATCCCCTAAAACTGCTTAGAGTACAAGTGCAGCCTTGTCCTTTTGCCAACTGATGTCCAAATTGGGCAAGTGTGTCACACTTGTTAATCCCAATAATATGGCAAGACTAAATCAGGTTCTCACCTCGGAATGGCCATACACTTTCAGTCATCCATATAGGGCGCCATGGACAATCAAGCTTCCCCGTAAGGAAGGGGCAAATTGATGGAGGCAGGGATCACAGGCCTCGAAGATACAAGTGGAGCCTACGACTACCCTAGTCAAAGGCTCGGAAGCTCTCAAATAAGCTAGCAAGCTCAATCCTAATGATAGCACAATAATGGGGAAAGAACTACCATCAAATACTTCAAGTGAAGCTCAAGACACTTTCCAAATAACAAGTTGTTGCATACTCCAGTCGTGACCTGCATCCACGGCAAAGGAAACAAAGCAAGCAATAACATTCACATCAGCCAATTAAGGATCTCCTTATAGCCAAATCAACGCTAGACTTCAACGCTCCAAAGAATGGAAACACCAACGTCTCCAGCCACCTTCGCTCAGCCCACAAGGAAACTCCTCCAACATCTTCTCCTTCTAGAGCTGAGCCCTTCCTCCCCTCTTCCCCTCTCCTCCATTCTCTTCTTCCTCCCAAGTTCACTCTCCCAGCCGCAACAGTTCCAGTTTTTTTTGAAAGTTTGTGAGTTCGCCACCGACGAACCACCGGTCGGATCCTCACAAAACTTTGGCCATCACTCATCCTTCCCAAGACGAAGCCACAGCCGCCGGCATCCACCCATCCACCCGTCTGATCATCGGAATCGAACATCCGTTCGAATCCCCTGTTCTCGCCAGGCTTCCGCCCTAGTTCCGTCTTTCAATCTTGTGCTCCTCCAACCCGCCACTAATCACCCCCAAACTCCGGCCACGCCTTCGCCACCTTCACAAGGACTCCCAACTGTAACAGGTTCGGCGTCCGTGCACCACCGGCCGAACGGCGACCGCCCCTACTTCACCCGCGCACTGCCCCTGTTCCAACAGAACACCCACTTCTCCACCTCCGCTAGTGTTTCCGCTGCCGTCCTCATTTCGCTCCACCACCATCCGTTGGTGCTCCGACGACACCAACTCCTCCTTATCCTTCCTTTGTCCCCATCGCCACCCTTGAGCGTTCCATGCCCCGCCGTCGTTGATCGGCGCCAGCCGCGCTTACCTAGTTCCATGACTCTGTTTCTGATGCTTATCTTTTGTTTGCTCATACAACATATCTGAGGAAGCTTATTGTCGCAGGGTTTTAATACACTCGGACAAGCCTTTAGCTCTGATCCTTGAGGCTAATAGCAAGACCAGATCTTCCTCCATCGTGCAGATCAGTTGGACAAATGCAAATCGAACGGATCAACCTGCGAGACACACAATCTTTTGATAACTGAATAACACCAGCACTTGTTTTAAAAACTCATCTGATTAGTGTTATTTGTGCGCAGGTACTTTAAGCAAGCGGCGCAACAAAGTTCTCGAACTTTGGTCAAATTATGAAGCACACATCTTGTTCTACCTCTTGGACTAGTTGAACTGACTCTAGACTCAACGGATCGACCTAGGCAGCCTAGCAAACATTGAAGACTGATACGATTCTGTACTTCCGAATTTCTGCAGCTCTTTGATCAGTAATCTGTTTAGTGTTTGTGTTGCAGAAAATCTACATGCTCGAATGGGAATCTACTATCTAATTTGACACGCTTTAAAAGAACAATTTTTGGTCTACAATTCGGTTAAGTTGATTTATATATTTTTCAAATGGATCATCCTGCATGGCTTAGCTACTTTTCTTAACTGATTAATTTCTGTAGCACTATATTTTTGGCTACTTTCTGAAATTTAATTTTTCTGAAAAACAAAAAAAAATAAATAATTGAATTTTTATCAGTAGCATTGTCACACGCTTCCGTCCTACATCAGTTTGGCATCAGAGCAAGTTTGTGGGCAACTCTTGTCTGCCCACACGATCCTTTGCTTTGCTCTTTGCATACAAAAAAAAAATTTGTTGCTTTCATTGCTCCTTGCATGTTAGTTAAGTATTTGCTATTTACTTGCAATTGAGAAAAAAAAAAATTTACATGCTTTCATGTTTCATTGTTCATATTATTTAGTTTGCATACTTTTGCTATTTGATATTAAAAAAAAAATCATTCTTAGTTTTGCTTTCATGCTTAGTTGTACTTGATAGTTTGTTTGCATTATAAAAAAATAATAAATAAATTAAGCTTTCTTGTTTACTTGATTTTTGCTTTGCATGTTAGTTAAGATATTTGCTATTTATTGCCAAAAAAAACATATTGCTTGCATTGAAAACAATTCTGCAAAGAACTGCATATGAGTTTTTGCAAAGGTCATCAAATTCTGCATGTGCTTTTCCTCATACTCCACTCTTAGTTTTATAAATTATGTAGTATTTGAACCATTAAATTTCTGAGATTCCTGATTTGTTTTCAACCTCTCGCTGCACATGATTTAATCAAACTGCAGACTATTGAAAGCAACTATAACTGAATTATCTATATGCTGAATTCTGCACTTGGCTTCTGAGTTTTAAAATCTGGTTTTCAGCCTTCTGAATTTGAAATTTTCAGCCTGTTTACTGCAACTAATCTCTATCAAACTGCAGCTTGGGTAACCACCAATATATTTCAGTTTAATACACCATAAGTGCAGCTATTGAAGCATTGGTTATGATTCTAAAATCTGCAGTTGAATTCTGAATTTTTCCAATCTGTTTTCAGCCTTTTTTCTGCTCTTAACCTGTATCAAACTACAGTCATAACTGGCATTATTTTCTATACATACATATGCTGCAACTGCTCTTGAATTGACCCTGATATACTGTTTTCTAAATGCTGAAATATTGTTTCTATATTGCACTTAAACAATAGCCATTTCCAGCATTAATTTTCTTGCTTAACACCATGCGTTAATTCCATCAATGGGATTTAATACCAAAAAGATAACTTATAATTGATAGGGGTTACAAGGTAATCACCCATAGGCCTAGTTGCTTCACAACATACACCTTGTGCAATGGTTACAATAGTACAACTGTTATTGATCATCAAGTCAAGTTTAATGCTATATCTCTCAATGTCGTTGAACAATTTGGCCTCACCATGCAAAAACATGTTAACCCTTATGTCATAACTTGGGAAGATTGGACTGTATCTTTAGTTGAATTTCAATGTTATGTTCCCATCCAGTTAAACAATAAGAAAATTGCAATTTGGTGTGATGTGATGACTCTAGAAGGTTTTGACATTTTATTAGGGGAAGAAATTATGTATTATCTTCAAGGATCTTATTCTAGCAAACCTTGGTGTTATAGTTTTATTCAAAATAGTTTGCAACACATAATCTACCCTAAGGACAGAGCACCAATATATGTTAAACCCATTACACCTGTTGACATGTCGCTTAAACAAAGTGGTGAATTCCAACAAAGGCTAAAGCTTAAAGAACAAACCTTAGAGCCTACCTTAGAAACTCAAACAAGTCTAGATAAGACATGTGAAATTCAAGAAGAAAACCTCAACTGATACCTAGAGAGACTCCCAACATATAGTGTCACCCTTAGAAATGATTATTTCCACACCTACATCAAAATGAAAGATAAGATGTGTAAGATAGCCACAGATGAGTCCATAGGCTTCAACTTCATAACTCCTAGTGCCATTGATAGATTTGGCCTTGCCACTGAGCTAACCCAGACCCTTACACCATTAGTAGGGGATGATGGAACCAAAACCTTAGTGAACCATATGTGCTTAGTTCCTATTTTGTTAGGTACCCTTCTACTTGAAGTTTGGTGTTATGTCCTACCCCTAGAAGGTACATACCATGTCCACCTAGGAGAACCTTGGTTATAAGATGTCAATGGGTATTACGAAAGGCAAGATGATTCATATGTCTTAAGGTGCCAAAACCCAAAGATTAAGATCAAGAGGTCCAAACCTAAAACCCCTAAGGTACCTACTCCCTCAAACTCTCAAGAGACTATACAAACCTTAGAGCCTACCATAGGAACTAAAACAAGCCCAGATAACACATGTGAAACTCAAGAGGCAAACCATGTTGAACCAAACCCTCAGGTGGAACCCATACTTCTACATTCGATTTTAGGGCCCAAACCCACATGTCCTGAACTTGAGTCTAGCATTCGAGCTAAAGAACACATAGTTGATTTGTCTGAGAGTCATACTACCCCTAAGTTGCCCATAGAGACTGTTGTAGACTTGTCTCAACTTAAGAGTGAAATAGAACCATCACAATTACTTTCAATTCTAGGGCCCATACCCACAGGTTCCCAAACCCAAAATTGCACTACTATCAGAAAACCTAAAACCGAACCCAAACCAATAAGTCCGCTTGGACCATATTTTGAACCTAAATTAGAGCCTTTTGAGCTTGACCTGGATCCTAAATGTCAACCCTTAGGAACACCCATAAGCTTAGAAAATTTCTCTCAGGACCCTATGATCCTTGAATCTTGTCTTTTAGGTCCTTCTACCCACACCCTTAAGCCACCATTAGTATTAACTGTTGGTGTATATGCCCTATGACCTAGTTTTGGTCCATCTTTGTACTACTTGACTTTGATATTTATATCATTCTGGCATTGTCGTTATCTGTGTTTGTTTACATCTGCGTGAAGGCTATACCTAGTATCAATCATGAACTATGTCGCAGCGGAAATACAAGGTATGGAGATCGCATGACTTAAAACTATGATCAACCTTGTGAACTTGAAAGACAAGTAAGAGTGTTACCATTGCCATGATGTGAGTGGCGGCTTGGAAGATGAAAGGGGCAAGTGCCTCTTCTCCAAAGGTATCACACACAAGATGAAGTCGGCTTCTTCTTTATTCTCCTTGTGCTAGCAAAGAGACTAAAGAGTCTTTTTCGTGTCTTGGAGAGGAGATGTGCACCCTTGGCTAGTTGAACTTCTTGTTGGGAAACCCTGGGGACATTTTACAATTTTTCAGAGACACATACATACATTGCACAGCGGAATAATGTCCCCGAAACAGGCCGGTCCCAAAAACCAGTGAAGATCGCATGCAAGGGGGTCGACACGATGAGTTAGAAAATACCTCAGAGCAAGATGAGGTCGATGTCGTGATAGGCGCCCAAGCGTGCGCCCTCTGCAGTCTCACACACACGGATGCCTCGAGTCCTCTTCTTCCACGCCCGGTGCTAGCCTCGGGAAGAAGATCCAAGCCTTCGTGCACTTTCTTCAACCCTTGCGCCACTTCTAAAGTAGAAGCGCCAAGAAAGATGGAGATGTTGCCGCCATGTCTTCAATTCCTCATCCTTACTTGTGCCAACTCCTAGAGAAGGTGCGCCAAGATAAGAGGCAAGAGGGTGAAGACACCAAGTCCTATCCGTCCTTGCTCCAAGAGAAGAAGGATAGAAGAGACTTGTGACTAGGATGAAGATGGAAGAGAAGACTTTCGTCAAAGCCTCCCTCTTTACCCTTCTAATTCTTGCTCACGCCAAAAATCAATCTCTTGCTCTCACATATACCCATGTATATATAGAGAGGCAAGAGGGGGCAGCAATAATAGGGTGTGGGCGCAATTCTCAAAGGAGGAGGCGGCTAGGGTAAAGGGGAGAGAGTAATTAGGGTTTGAGGTAAGGAAAGTCTCCAAGACTTTACCATAAACCTCTCCTAATTATCCATATGCGCATGAGACCTTCCAAAGAAGTCTATCAAGCCATATCAGCCCCAAGACTTGCCATAGAAGCAAGCATACCATCCAAGGTAGAGGGGCAAGGCGCCTAAAGCTTCCTAATGAAGCAAATTGCGCCACTTCTCCCCATTATGCCCATAGGCGCCTAGGGGAGAAGTTTTGTCCCCATTATACCCTTTTAACCTTTTCTCACTTCATGAGAACTTGTTATCGGGCCTCATTGGATAACGAGCTAGCCCAAACTTCATTACATGGGTTGATTAAGCACTTGGATCCAATCCAATGTAACCCTAATTCAAATGTGGCCAACCATGGTCAAATACGGGTCAACCTGCCAAAAATGAAGTTTGGCTCCAATAACATTTTTCCATCTCATTAGGCCCATTGGCGCTGATGAAATCTCCCAAATAGATCCGAGTTATCCAATAACTCGATCATAAGGCTTCCCGATCAATACGAGAACTCGAGTATCAAGGTGTGCGACCCTGTAGGTCCCTCTGACGTTGGCAGTGCTGACCAAATGTCACCACAAGCAGTGAGTGGCACCTAGCAGTGCATCACTACTACCCAAATCATCGGAATGGATATCGACATCGACATCCCCATCATCGCAACTAGGTACAGATGCATTACAGTCTCTTTGCCGAACTGATATCCGATTGGACAAGTGTGTCACCACTTGTTTTCACCCAATCACATGGCTATGACTAAATCAGGTTCGCACCTGGGTATGGCCATACACTTTCAGTCATAGAACCATAGAGGAGCTCCATGGATATCATACTTCCCTAAGGAAGGGGCAAATCCTATGTCTGTCCATTGACCTTCTCATATGGGTCGTGACATGCTCAATGACAACCGTTATGACCTCCCAACTACGGCGAGGTGTTAGGTTGTATCAAAGCAAGTCGCTAACCATATAGAACGATCAATGACCTCAAGTCAAGGGATCAATGCATCTCCTGTCACTTGTGAGGATAACTTATGACACCAAGTCATAGCCTCACAGCGGGTCTTTCTAGTATATCCTCCAATGATATACCCATGTGTCTGCGTTAGCACCACGTACCTAACCAGCTAACATACCAGTCTCTCAAGTACCATAGCTGTCCCATATCCACTAAGGTACATCGACTGGGGACAATAATTTGAGCACAGATCCAATCTGTCTCCAGGGACATTATCATGTTAGTACATGTGCGCAGATGTAAACAAACATTGACAATGACAATGCCAGAATGATATATATAAATATCAAAGTCAAGTAGTACAAAGATGAACCAAAACTAGGTCCTAGGGCATATACACCAACAATCTCCCACTTGCACTAAGACCTAGAGGTTGAGCAACCTCAACCCCATATCTCTAGTACGACCATCATGCTTCTGCTGCGCCAAAGCCTTGGTCAGTGGGTCTGCTAGATTGCTCTCTGTGTCAATTCTGCTAATCTTGACATCACCTCGATCAATGATCTCTTTGATCAGGCGAAATCTCTTGAGTATGCGTTTGGACCTTTGATGAGACCGTGGTTCCTTATTATGTGCAGTTCCCATTGTTGTCATAGTAGAGCTCAATGGGGTTCATTGCACTTGGAACCACCTGAAGTTCAGAAAAGAACTTCCTGATCCAAACGGTTTCATTGGCTGCCTCAGAAGCAACCACATACTCAGCTTCGGTTGTAGAATTAGCTATGGTGGATTGCTTGAAGCTCTTCCAGCATACAGCACCTCCAACCATCTTAAACTAATAGCTGGTCTGCGATCTGAAGTCGTCAGGATCAGACTGGAACGACTCATCAGTGAAGCCCTGCACACTGAGTTCTTCCTGTCCCCGTAGACTTTATAGAATAAATCCTTAGTCCCTTTCAGGATACTCAAGGATATTCTTTACAGCCACCCAGTGCTGTAAACTAGGATTGGATCGGCTGGTTATGCTCACAGCATAAGCCATAACTGGTCTAGTACACAACATTGCATACATGATCGATCCCACCGCAGAAGCATAGGGCACTCGACTCATGTCATCTCTCTCAAGCTCTGTGTTGGTACACTGGTTCTTTGAGAGAGTAAGGCCATGTCTCACTGGAAGGTATCCCTTCTTGGATTGCTCCAAGTTGAACCTCTCCAGGACCTTATCAATGTGGGTACTCTGACTAAGGGCCAAGAGCCTCTTGGATCTATCCCGGTAGATCCTCACGCCTAGAATATAGGCGGCCTCCCCTAAGTCCTTCATCTCGAAACACTTCCCTAACCATGTCTTCACAGCTTGAAGACTAGGGATGTCGTTTCCGATGAGAAGCATGTCATCGACATACATGACCAGAAAAGTCACCAGGCTCCCACTGAATTTTCTGTATACACAGGCGTCATCTTTGCTTTTGATAAAGCTATAATCTCTCACAGCTTCATCAAACTGAAGATTCTAACTTCGAGATGCTTGCTTTAATCCGTAAATGGATTTCTTTAGCCTGCAGACTTTACTAGTATCTGCAGGATGGATGAAGTCATTAGGTTGTGTCATATACACATCCTTAGTTAGCTTCCCGTTAAGGAACGCTGTCTTCACATCCATCTGTCATATCTCATAGTCATGATATGCAGCTATAGCAAGCAGAATCCGAATGGATTTGATCATGGCAACTGGCGAGAAGGTTTCATCATAGTCCACCCCGTGGACTTGTTTAAATCCTTTAGCCACTAGTCTACCCTTATAAGTAACTATTTTGCCATCCATGTCTGTCTTCCTGTTGAAGACCTATTTACACCCTATGGGTTTTACCCCATCAGGCAGCTCAACCAAATCCCAGACTTGGTTAGCCGACATGGAATCCATCTCGGATCGCATGGCCTCAAGCCATCTCTCGGAGTCCGGTCCACTGACCGCCTCATCATAGGTTCTGGGTTCATCCTCAATGATGAAGATCCTATCGTGTTGGGTCGGCAGCGACCCGTACCTCTCAGGTGCACGATGAATCCTTCCAGACCTACGTGGGGCCTGTGTCTGAGCCTCAGGTTGCCTAGCAACCGCTATAGGTGGCTCAGGTTCCCATCTCTATGTCTTGTGGTTGCACTTGGACCTCGTCCAAGTCAAACTTCCTCCCACTAACTTCTTTCATGAGAAATTCTTTCTCTAGAAAGACCGCACCCCGAGCAACAAAAACTTTGTTCTCGGTGGGAATATAGAAGTAGTTACCCTTAGTCTCCTTAGGGTACCCCACAAACATACACTTATCAGATCTAGGTTCTAGCTTGCTAGAATCCTGACGTTTGACATAAGCCTCACATCCCTAGATCCTGATAAAAGTGAGATTAGGGCGTCTCCCATTCCATACCTCGTATGGAATCTTTGAGACACTCTTAGATGGAACATTATTCAGTATTAGAGAAGCTTTTTCAAGTGCATGTCCCCAGAATGAGGGAGGTAGAGTTGCATGACTCATCATAGACCGAACTATGTCCAACAAGGTTCGATTTCTCCTTTCAGATACACCATTCTACCGAGGTGCTCTAGGAGGAGTGAGTTGGGATAGGATCCCACACTTACTCAGATAGTCAAAGAATTCACTGCTTAGGTGCTCTCCATCACGATCTGATCGAAGATCCTTAAAGGGTCTACCAAGCTGGTCCTCTACTTCATGTCTGAACTCCTTAAGTTTCTCAAAGGATTCAGACTCATGTCTCATCATGTAGACATAACCATATCTACTGAAATCATCAGTAAATGTGATGAAGTAGTTATACCCTCCTTTGGCTTGTTTATTGAATAGCCCACACACATCACTATGTATGAGATCCAATAAACCTCCTGCCCTCTCACCAGTCTTGGTGAAGGGCGTCTTTGTCATTTTCCCTAATAAACAAGTCTCATATGTATCAAGTTCCTCCAAGGAACTCGAATCTAGCAACCCATTTTCATGGAGTTGTCGAATGCGATTCTTGTTTATATGGGCTAATCGACAATGCCGTAGGAAAGCACCAACTGAACCACTCAGTTTGGTCCTTTTAATATTTATGTTACAAATAGAGCTAACCATGTCCAAGACATGCGGACTATTGCACAAAGTACCCTTCCCATAAAACATGTTTGCAAAAGAAAAAGAACATAAGTTCTCTTTTATTTCAAACCTAAATCCTTTCTTTGCCAAGCAATGAGTGGATACAATGTTTTGGTAAGGGAAGGTACATAATAGCAATTGTCTAGCTTTAACTGAAGTCCAGAAGGCAGGGAGAAAAACTCCTACAGCAACAGCAGCAACTTGTGCCCTGTTACCTATCCGTAGGTCAATCTCTCTAGGCCTTACCGATCTATCCTTTCTGAGCCTTTGCATATTTGTACTCCACATGCGGTATCTAATACCCATGTCATAGGAGTAGAAAGGTTGACTTCGGTAACATAAATACCTGAGCATGAAGACAAGGCCTTGCCTTTCTTCTCCTCATTCTGAAGTTGCAACATGTCCTTCAACATGTGAGGTGGCCCTCCACATGAATAGCACCTATTATTCCTGATCATATCCATCTTTAATTTCAGTTCCTTGGTCAAGCCTTTCGGCTCAACACACTGAATATCAACTTTAGCAGGATTGAGCTCAACCAATTCATCAAAGAGCTGCCTTAGATTAAAATAATTTCAGAGGCACTCTTCGATTCATATCACCCTTTAAATTCAAGTGACATGTTGGTTAGCAACCTCCAAAGTATCAACCTGATGCTTATCATAAGCATCCCTCTCAGCCGCTGAGGCCGAGCATGGAAGTGGCTCAGGAATAAGACGCTCAAGAACATAAAGCTTCCTCTCGAGCTTGAGCACTATTCTCAAGTTCATATACCAATCCAGTAAGTTGGATCCAACCAACTTATCCAGGGTAGATCGCAGTGACCAACTGCTATTGTTCATAGCCATTGTTCTACAACAACCAAGAAACAGCAGATTAGTACTACTTCGAGTCATTTAAACTGGACTTGCCTTTTAAATGACCATGGCTCCCACTATTTTTAATCGAATTGACAACCCACAAAGTCAATCGAGAAATCCAAGATTTCCTAGTGAGATGAGATCCTCATTCCACACAGGGCTTCGCGTCCCACGAGGGTGGGATGAGATGCACAAAGTGACCCATGTTTCCTAAGGTGGGCGCGCCGGCCGATTGCTCCAAGCAATTCCCCTTATTGAGACAGTCCAGGCATTTCATGTCCAGCGAGGGCTGGATACAACATGAAACCCTTACCTCTCAACGATGCCTCTAGACTTTCACCATGTGCCCAGCACATATGAACTTCTAGTCAAGTCCATCCCTAACCGTTATGCCCAGGGCCAACGAGTTTCCTTGCGAAGGCACGCCCAGGTTAAAACTGGACTGGGGAAACCATTGCCACCACGCACTTTCTAAAGATAAGTGGGTGTGTCCCACGAGGGTGGGAAACAGTTCACAACTCCACTGATCGATAGCTTAGTGAGGGCTACGCGTTAGAAGGCTACTAGACTTGATATTTTAATTGAGGGTTTTTGTTTAAGGTCTCATCATCTCAGTTTTATCTTATGTCTATCATTACAGGCATGCAATCCTATGGTGATAACATAATGATAAAACATCACAGGCATGCTTTAGCTTTTGTAAAGAAAGCAATAAAAGGATGATGTGATCATAGCCCATTCAAGACATTGAACCAATCCATGCCAAAAAGGGGTTCAACTCTTGACCTAGGATTCAAGCCCCTATGATAGACCTATCCTAGCCGCCCTCTATCTTGCTCTTCAAGGTTGGCTCCAAGGTCCTTCCTTCATGGCTTAGCTCTCAAACCTTAAGGGTGGACCTCAAAGGTTCGGCCAATGCCATGGTCTTCCTCCAAGGAGAATGCGCCTCAATGAAAGATGCCAAGTTAGCTAGCTCTCAAACCCAAGGGTTCGGCCATGCCTAACTTGTGCCATCAAGCAAGGTTGCGCCTTTTCCTTGATGCTTGTTGCGCCACCATCCAAGGTGCGCCAACTTCATGCATGTGCCAAGCTCCAAGTACATGCGCTACCCTAGTCTTCTTAAAAGCAAAAGAAAAGCGGCACGCAGGCCTCACGAGGATACATCACAGGCATGCAAAGGGGGGCTTGACTAATGATCACAACATTATGCACAATCAAGGTATTTACTCATGCAATTCTACATGCTCATGAAAAACATAAAATCTGAAATTTTACTTTTTCATTAAAACCAGTCTCTTTTTCTCATCTTCTTCTCACAAATCTTTTGGTTAATTGTGATTTATTTTTCAAGATGATTTCAGAGATCCTTTCGGCTGGCAATTTTGTCAGATCAAGAGACTTGGCCAGTCCGAAGACACAATGCCCGTCCTACTTGACAAAACTACGTGCGCCTTTGATCTTTAAATCAGACAAGAAAAATAGTCCAAAAATCCAAAAGAGATTGAGAGGATGATAGAAACAAGAAACCCTAATTTTTCCTACTTAGAAAAATCGTTTGCCATGCATCATGCTATTTTCGAAAATAGAGATATGGCATGTGAGCATGAAAGAAAAGCATAAAACATCGTTCGAGTCTTGCAAGTCCCTCTGATACCACTGTTGGGAAACCCCGGGGACATTTTACAATTTTTCAGAGACACATACATACATTGCACAGCGGAATAATGTCCCCGAAACAGGCCGGTCCCAAAAACCAGTGAAGATCGCATGCAAGGGGGTCGACACGATGAGTTAGAAAATACCTCAGAGCAAGATGAGGTCGATGTCGTGATAGGCGCCCAAGCGTGCGCCCTCTGCAGTCTCACACACACGGATGCCTCGAGTCCTCTTCTTCCACGCCCGGTGCTAGCCTCGGGAAGAAGATCCAAGCCTTCGTGCACTTTCTTCAACCCTTGCGCCACTTCTAAAGTAGAAGCGCCAATGAAGAAGAAAGATGGAGATGTTGCCGCCATGTCTTCAATTCCTCATCCTTACTTGCGCCAACTCCTAGAGAAGGTGCGCCAAGATAAGAGGCAAGAGGGTGAAGACACCAAGTCCTATCCGTCCTTGCTCCAAGAGAAGAAGGATAGAAGAGACTTGTGACTAGGATGAAGATGGAAGAGAAGACTTTCGCCAAAGCCTCCCTCTTTACCCTTCTAATTCTTGCTCACGCCAAAAATCAATCTCTTGCTCTCGCATATACCCATGTATATATAGAGAGGCAAGAGGGGGCAGCAATAATAGGGTGTGGGCGCAATTCTCAAAGGAGGAGGCGGCTAGGGTAAAGGGGAGAGAGTAATTAGGGTTTGAGGTAAGGAAAGTCTCCAAGACTTTACCATAAACCTCTCCTAATTATCCATATGCGCATGAGACCTTCCAAAGAAGTCTATCAAGCCATATCAGCCCCAAGACTTGCCATAGAAGCAAGCATACCATCCAAGGTAGAGGGGCAAGGCGCCTAAAGCTTCCTAATGAAGCAAATTGCGCCACTTCTCCCCATTATGCCCATAGGCGCCTAGGGGAGAAGTTTTGTCCCCATTATACCCTTTTAACCTTTTCTCACTTCATGAGAACTTGTTATCGGGCCTCATTGGATAACGAGCTAGCCCAAACTTCATTACATGGGTTGATTAAGCACTTGGATCCAATCCAATGCAACCCTAATTCAAATGTGGCCAACCATGGTCAAATACGGGTCAACCTGCCAAAAATGAAGTTTGGTTCCAATAACATTTTTCCATCTCATTAGGCCCATTGGCGCTGATGAAATCTCCCAAATAGATCCGAGTTATCCAATAACTCGATCATAAGGCTTCCCGATCAATACGAGAACTCGAGTATCAAGGTGTGCGACCCTGTAGGTCCCTCTGACGTTGGCAGTGCTGACCAAATGTCACCACAAGCAGTGAGTGGCACCTAGCAGTGCATCACTACTACCCAAATCATCGGAATGGATATCGACATCGACATCCCCATCATCGCAACTAGGTACAGATGCATTACAGTCTCTTTGCCGAACTGATATCCGATTGGACAAGTGTGTCACCACTTGTTTTCACCCAATCACATGGCTATGACTAAATCAGGTTCGCACCTGGGTATGGCCATACACTTTCAGTCATAGAACCATAGAGGAGCTCCATGGATATCATACTTCCCTAAGGAAGGGGAAAATCCTATGTCTGTCCATTGACCTTCTCATATGGGTCGTGACATGCTCAATGACAACCGTTATGACCTCCCAACTACGGCGAGGTGTTAGGTTGTATCAAAGCAAGTCGCTAACCATATAGAACGATCAATGACCTCAAGTCAAGGGATCAATGCATCTCCTGTCACTTGTGAGGATAACTTATGACACCAAGTCATAGCCTCACAGCGGGTCTTTCTAGTATATCCTCCAATGATATACCCATGTGTCTGCGTTAGCACCACGTACCTAACCAGCTCACATACTAGTCTCTCAAGTACCATAGCTGTCCCATATCCACTAAGGTACATCGACTGGGGACAATAATTTGAGCACAGATCCAATCTGTCTCCAGGGACATTATCATGTTAGTACATGTGCGCAGATGTAAACAAACATTGACAATGACAATGCCAGAATGATATATATAAATATCAAAGTCAAGTAGTACAAAGATGAACCAAAACTAGGTCCTAGGGCATATACACCAACACTTCTTCCTTGCATGAAGATGATGAAGATGCGAGAGGAGGAAGAGAGTAGAAGGGGTTTCGAAAACCGTGAGGGAGCGCCCAAGAAGGAAATGTTCGGTTACCATATTTGGTAAGAACCAAACATGTAACTCCCTCTTAACTCCCATGCGTTCACTCATTGAACCAATCGAAACTTCCCTCTTTTATTGAACCATGCGTTCACACTAAGTGAACCGGTTCAATCCCAATTTGGTTCAAGCACCAAATCGAACCAGCCCTGGTTATGATCTCATTGAACCAAATGGCTCAAGATCTAACCACACATCTCATTGAACCTCTTGATCTTTACGATCAAGCATCAATTCTCCCGATCGAAGCTTACCGATCATATGCCCTAATCAATCAAACATGATTAGACTAGATCTCACTTCCAATCAGAGTTTAAATTGCTTTAAACTGAACTAGGATAATTCCAGTCCACACGATCTGACATAAGTAAGTCATATCATCAAATTGTGCGACCCCAAGGGTTTCCTTCAATGTCAGTAATGATAACTTACGTTATCACGATCAGAGAGGGGTATCTAGCAACACATCACTGTCTCCCGATATGAAGGAAAGAGTCTTCCAAGACTACTCCCAAAACACAGCACAACTGTGAATCTAATTCACTTGGCATACATGTTTCCCTTTGCCACTGGATGTTCCCGTTGGACAAGCATGTCAAGCCTGTGATTCCAACATGATAAAAATGGTTAGATCAGATGAACATAGTCATCTGGGTATGGCCATACACATTCTCAACCATTTCATCCAGGGGCCCTTTAGAACATCACACTCCAACTAGGAGAGGCAATCCTATATCTATCACAAGTGCCCTGACATGACTCATGCCCACTGTACAAGATAATCCTTAATCATTATCTTTCAAATGATATTGAACTACCTCAAGATAATGCCAATCATCACTTAGAAACACAAGTGATCTCAAGTCAGAGGGAATATACCACTTGCTTGCATATAAGGATTATTCATATTGTGACAAACAATTGAATATCCTAAGTAGGGTCAGTCCAGTACATCCAATGCACCCATGTGTCTAAATCTTATTCCATGCTCGAAGCACCCTATAAGATTAGAACACATATTAGTCTCCATCATATCAAGGCTGTCTCATGTTCACCGAGATATCTCGACTAAGGACAACACTGAATGTCAGCTAAGCTGAACATCATTGAGACATTACTCAGAAGTATACATACAACAGCAGATAATGTAACAATCTGAATAACAACAATTGCCTTATACATGATATTGTAAATAATCCAAGGCCTCAAACATTAGCCTTAAGGGCATACCCTAACAATCTCCCACTTGCACTTAAACTAATGGTTGAGAAATCTCAAACCCATATTATTACAGTGCTTCTCATGCTTCTGCTGCGTCAGAGGCTTTGTAAGCGGGTCAGCTAGATTGTCATCTGTATGAACCTTGCAGATCTTGATGTCTCCTCGATCAATGATCTCACGGATCAGATGAAACCTTCTCTGTATGTGCTTGGACTTCTGGTGTGACCGTGGTTCCTTTGCATGTGCAATTGCTCCAGTGTTATCACAGAAGATAACCAATGGATCTGCACTCGAAGGAACAACACCAAGTTCCTGAACGAACTTACGAATCCATACTGCCTCCTTTGATGCTTCTGAGGCTGCAACATACTCGGCTTCTGTTGTGGAATCAGCAACAATTGATTGTTTGAAACTCTTCCACACCACTGCTCCTCCATTCAAGCTAAAAACATAGCCTGATTGCGATCGAAAATCGTCTTGGTCAGATTGGAATGAAGCGTCAGTATATCCTTCAATACTGAGTTCTTCCTGACCTCCATAAATCAAGAACATATCTTTGGTTCTCCGAAGATATTTCAAAATGTTCTTGACTGCAATCCAGTGTGCCTTCCCTGGATTACCTTGGAACCGACTGGTCACGCTTAACCCGTAAGCGACGTCTGGCCGAGTACACAACATCGCATACATGATGGACCCAATAGCCGAAGCATAAGGCGTATTGTCCATTTCATCTTTCTCAGACTGTGTTTGAGGGCACTGGCTCTTTGAAAGATTCAGACCATGTCTGACTGAAAGATATCCTCTTTTAGAATTTTCTAAATGGAATCTCTCCAGGACCTTATCGATGTAAGTACTTTGGCACAGCCCGAGAAGCCTATTAGATCTATCTCTATAGATCTCCACACCTAATATATAGGCTGCTTCTCCCAAATCCTTCATCTGGAAACATTTTCTTAACCATGCCTTGACCGCATGCAGTTCAGGAATATCATTTCCAATGATTAAAATATCATCGACGTAGAGGACTAGGAAAGTAATTACGCTCCCACTAAACCTTTTATATATACACGGGTCATCTTCATTTTTGATGAAACCAAATTCAGAAACTGATTCATCAAAACGAATATTCCAGCTTCTCGATGCTTGTTTTAGTCCATAGATGGACCTCTTTAATTTGCATATTTTATGGCGTTCTGATGGATTGATGAAACCTTCAGGCTGTGTCATATACACATCCTCTTCCAGTTTTCCATTAAGGAAAGCGGTTTTCACATCCATTTGCCAGATCTCATAATCATAATATGCTGCTTTCGCGAGAATAATTCGAATGGACTTGAACATGGCTACAGGAGAGAAAGTTTCATCATAATCTATCCCGTAGATTTGTTTGAAACCTTTCGCAACTAGCCTGCCCTTAAAGGTAACCACGTTACCATCTATGTCTTTCTTCTTTTTGAAGATCCACTTACAGCCTATAGGGATTACTCCCGGAGGCGGGTCAACCAAATCCCAGACTTGGTTATCTGACATGGAGTCCATTTCAGCTCGCATAGCTTCAAGCCATCTTGCTGACTCCGGTCCACTGACTGCATCCGCATAAGTGAGGGGTTCATCATTAATGATGTAGACTCCGTCATAGCGCTCAGGCTGACGACGAATCCTTCCCGATCTATGCGGTTCCCGTGACGTCTGAGCCTCAGGTTGAACATTAACCTGATCTATTTGCTCAGGCTCATCCAACTGAGCTTGACTACTTTGTCCCTCCTCTGAAATTT